>OZ026847.1:19478250-20766954 GCA_964023205.1 Lutraria lutraria
GATTGTCTGTTCACCACCTTAGAGAGTTATGAGCTACATTAAAGTTTTTGCACAGACACAGACCAAGCAGTGATTACAATAGCTTGACTTTTTTTTCGAAAACAACCAAGCTAAAAATGTATCCAGGTGGCGAGAGAGGGTAAGCGACCAGATTTTCTTATCACATCAATTTTTTGATACATGATTTTACTCTCACACCATCCTGGGTCCAGTGTTAATATATCCACATCTTCATATCATATATTGCATAGGAATAATATCACCTCCAGTGGGGATCAACTTTACCATACGGTATTATTTTTAATAAGTTAGCTGGACTGTGATTGAGCCGCTTACATATAAATATTATGAAATTTAAAATCTATCTGCAGCAGGGTGGAATTCAAATTTACAGCAGTGTGGGGCTAGTGATTAATTACAAGTCAGTGACCTAAACCAATCATGGAGGCCCCTTCAAAGTCTGTAGCACAGCCATTAATGCCTGGCTGTCAATTGCATAATCCTTCATATAATTATACAGTCATCAGAGAACTTATTTGTCGGAACAACACCACCCTATGTATTTCAATCTAATTTACTCATCTCACATAAATCTCCATGATTCAGCAATTAGTCTAAGAACATGTGAGTTAAGTAGCCATGTTGTTATACCCAACAATCATGGTACTATATATCTCCTTCAAAAACACACATTTTGTACATTTATCACAACAGAGCACCTGCTGTATCTCAAAAATCAAATGACTAAAAAACTTCAAGGAACAATTGTTGTTTTGTTTTTAAGGGTTATAAGTTACATTATCAGATTTCCTTTATCCACTAAATCAACATTTGGGTTATCATAAATTCAACTTTAAGATAAATACAAAAATGCTAGAATAAATACAAAATATTAAGATGAAAAGGATTTGGGAATAAACTGTGGACACATCTTACAAGCCAGTATTGTACATATAATCTCAATGGCAACAAAGACAAAAAAGGGCTAATGAATCCTTCTCAGAGGTAAATGGGTTCATGGGTAAAGATTAAGGGTTACAGAGAATAATAAATAACGAAAGTGAACACAAATTATTTCACAGGCTTGCATACTAAGATGCTATTATATTCTCCTTCGCATTTCATCACAAGGGACTGCATAATATAAATATCATAGTCATAAATATTATCAACAAATATATTACCCCACACTGCAGTATCAGTTCAAATCTCCACAGCTTACACTTGAGTATTTTTCAATAGCTTTTCTTACGATGATAATGCTATCCAGGGTGTTTATTTTAATACCTGCCTGACCCTCGAATTGACAGTTCATAACTTATGTCTGATATCTACCATGATAAACAGGTGAGTTGATTAGAGCAATTCACAAATGAAGCAAATAAACACTATTTGAAATCCTGTCCAGAACAGCAATTTACTGTAAATGATTGATTACAAGTGATTCATATCACTTGTCTGTTGGTAAGACAGCAATTTTTTTATCTTAACTCTTCTCAGTAGAAAAGCCCTGCCCCTTCAAAATGAATTCATGTACCGGTAATCATGAATATTTCTTGAACTATTCCTACATACTCCATGAATTAAGTTCATGATGTATAAATAACTATATGACAGGGGTGATTTCGCACCTGAAGATTCTTATATCAAGCACTGTCTACTGAAATCTGAATTTTGTGATCCAAAAATTGTTTTCAAAAGCATACCCCTGACGATTTATATTTTTTAGTTCAATCTTATTTTGTTTTATTTCGGCTGTCTACCACACAAATTGCCAGAAATCTCATGAGAAACCATAAATAAGAAGAAAACAATTCTGCTCTGACTGGTTGGTGCCATTTCTCCAGAATGTATAGTTCTGTGCCAAATATTTTAGCTTTCCTCAAACAATTTCATTACATTTAGTAAAATTGCTGTATGTCTTAAACAATTGGACTAATTGCTTGTTATGATAAACACCTTATTCACAGAAGGTAGTAAATGTTGACAAAAGTCGCCAGCTACAGAGGGCTAATTGGTTATCGATAAAACTCAACTTTGGTGCTGAAAGGGTAAACTGCAGGAACAAATCAACATCACTATGATCAACACATGGGTTAACTTCAAATTCTTTTAACAATGGCTTATCAGTATTTTTCAACAATTTCTACTTTTTACACCAAACAGAAGCATTTCAATATTGAACAATTCCATAAAAAAATTATCAAATAAAAAAAAATCTAACAAATATCTCTTTCTTTTTCTCTGATGTTTAAATTGTCACACCGTTAAGACTTTAAGTCTAGGTCATTTAGTGACTTCCCTTGGCTTTAACAGTGACGAGACCCTAGGTGTAGAACCTGGGGCCATCCTAAAAGTCCTTGTTTGTCGTTACCCTACTCAGGTAATTTTGGGGTAAGTAGGTATATAGGAAATTTTAAAAAAATCTTTTTTACATGTCTTAAAAAAAAGTTGTGTAGGGGAGTTTTTTTGTGAGTTAAGTAGAGTCACTGCAAAGTAGAAAATTTTAAGGGTGGCCTGAGTAAAATCATAGACCTATAGGTAGCTGCCTTATATGTGAAGTTTGTCTATAGTCCCTGAAGAGGGGGGGGGGGGGGGTAACTATTGTTGGATACCATGCATAAATACATGGAAGTCCTCTAAAATAAATCCAATTTCATACAAATGCTTGAAATGCTGAAAATGTTTCTTCAAGGATAAAATTGGCCACATTTTAATATATTGCTCAACAAATTTCATGCTTTATATTACAAACAATTACAGTTCATGCATAAATCATTTAAGATTTTTCTGAAGACAATCATATGCAACATTTCATGTTAATGTGAAAACTGCCAAAAAATAACTGTAATAACATCCTACCTCACTCAATGACAGCTTAAATTGGAATTTTGGCAAAAAAAGAAAGAAATTATTTCCAACAATTTCTGTATCATTTTAAATTAGAACAGTTTTTCGTTATTACAGAATCTGACAATTATATAATCACAACATTTTGCATTCTTGAATTCTTGCATTTTTTGAAACCGCAAGAGAACAGAAAATTGATTGAAGAAAATCTTTACAAATTCATCTACTGTGACAACTCATGGAAATAATCAAACAAGAATGTATGTATCTTAGTCCTATAAAGGTAATACCATTTTAGTGAAAGCCGACAAAATGGAAAATTGATGTTAAGGAATGGACAGACATTAAAGAAATGTATTCCAACTCACATCTCTCGGCATGATAGGGAATAATCCATTGAACAATCAGAAAACATAGCGGACAAAATCAATGAGTGATTAACGACATATTGAAGGCGGTAAAATGAATCAGACAACATCACAATGACATTTTTCTCATCACTTATAGATATTTTCTGATTGATGAATAAATCATCATCAGGATTATAGATTCCTTCATAGATCAAGCAAAATAAAACTCATATCAAGTTTCTAAATGGGTCAATTACTAAACAGAAATTATGTTGTTCTTCCTAGATTCTTCAATTACAGACATATTTCTAGGCTATTATAAAAGACAACAGACATATAAATAAAATTTGTTTCACTCAAGCAATGCAAAGACATATATCGCAACCATAGGCACTAGATTCCATGATTTTATACGTTTACAGACATTATTTTTCAAATAACTCATCAAACAATGCAAATCTGTCGAAATTTTTTCCCTTATTGAGTGTATAAAAAACACCAAGGCAGTGCTGTCGCCATTTTTTCGATTGACAGAAGTGACAAAATATGAGTGGGTCCCGGCTTTCCTTCTAATCTGCACGTGCTTTCTGGGTTACCTTGCTTTCGTTGTAGTGTGTGCCAACTTTAAACGTTTTGACAGCTTTTAGAAGGAAAGCCGGGACAGATTCATTTCACATTGATTGTGTATGGATACTTCTGTGTACACTTCATTAATGTATCATTCTTAGTACACAAAAGTCCCAAATAATTACAAAGTGAAGATTTCATGTTTTATTCAAGGATAACAATCTTTGCAGAAAGAATTATAAACCATAACATCCAACTAAAAGCCACAAAGTTATAAAATTTGAGAACAATCTCTTGAAGCTTAAATCTCAAGGCCATTCTCAAAATATTAAGGTTGAAAAGATAGAGTTGATTAAATGCTCAGATCAATCGTGCTGTCAAACTTGACTGTATCTGTAATATCATAATTGTCTGATCATAACAATTAAACTCAAAAGTTCTAAAAATTAAGCTCGGAGACCAATCTTAAAGTCCCATTAGCTTTTTGCTATAGAAAAATATATGCAAAAAACAAACAATTGCTGATATTATCCCAAGACGATACGATGAAACGAGCCCTATATTTCTTCTTAAAACACTCGTTTCCCTGTGATTTTGCTTTTGTAAACTTGAAGTATGTAGAGCCCGTGATGTCACTAAATACTACTAGACTGCGGGAAACACAGCTGTTCTATAAATAGTATTTATTTCAATGATATTGAAAAAAATATGATATTGGTTTTGGAAACATTTTTTCTTGCTATTAAGGAAAAAAACATGAGGAAAACACACCGGATTCCTCTGTTATAGGACTAAAAGAAACTATTACGACCGATAAATTTATATGCTTATGGGGCTTTAAGTTTTGTAACTTTCGAACAAAAAGTTCAGAGAGTCTTAAAGTAAGGCTAGATTGCAACATCACACAAACCAGTCAACTTAAACAATATGGTTCAAATCAGATCAGCTGAAATCATTAACATTACCCAATGACATTGCTCTGGCATGCAATACTATAGTTACATCACCATTTCATTTCAAAATTGTAAATACAGCATGGAAACAAAACATGATTATACACATAAAATTATCACAAAAATAGATCAATTAAGAAATGCATCAAAGTTATTTAAGAACTTGTGCAAAACTATATTGTCACACTAATGATTGAATGAAACGTAAAAAATCCGATTTTTTTTATCTAAAACACACTTTGATCCTCATGAGTTGCAATACCTGAGTGCAGAAACAATTTTTTTGCGAATATTAAATGTTTAGTCCATACAAAGAATAAGTTAGTGTGAATTAGATGTTTGCTCTTTATAGCCACACAACGACTACTATAATGCCAATCGTAACTACTCAAGCAATCCTGCACATGAGAATACGCCTCTTATATAAATGTAGGTTAACAAAATTTGGTTACTGTACTAGAATGTGGTTTCACTACTTTTTCAACAGACAAATGCCGAGGAGTTCCAACTGTAGGGCTTTTTTTCCCAAAAATTGGGAATGGGCCTAAGCCTTTCATTTTGGGAAAATCAAGCGCGATATTTTGCCAAAGGTAACAGAATACTGAGTTTGAATAGCATTGTATTCTTGGGAATTTCTTGCCTAAAATTGGAAAAAAACAGCCTTTTTGCAATTGGGAAGTCACCAAATTTCGGCCTCTGTTATAGAAGGAAAAAAGCCCTGGACTAATATTTTATAATGCACAATTTTTCAACTTTAGGGAAAGGTCTATGGGTCCCCAATGAGAGGTAAAATAGTATCTTACCCTGCAGGTATCCTTAATACACAATGCTTCATTTCTGAGGCATATCAACAACCTATTTTGGGTAGTAACATTAAAGGAAACTGTTTTTATCTCTCCCCCTCCACCCCCATTGTCAGATAAAATCTAAAATCTCCCCCATCTGAAACTGAAAACACTTCCGTAGCCATGATATTATGAGACAAAATTAGAATAGGCTTTCCGAATTACCACAATTTAACAAATCTTCTTGTGAAATGCAAAACTGTGATGAAATAAAAAAAATTGCATTCAATTATGGACTAAAATATTTCTGGGAAGGTATTAACAATAATCTTCCATTTCAGCTATTTGATCAATTTGATCAGAAAATAAATCATACAAACGACAGGCAGAATTTCTATTTCCAATTTAAGGAAATGAAATTTGTCATTGTCAGTATTGGGAAAGTGCCTTAAATTTTGCTAAAATGCATGAAAATTCTACCTCGCTTTGAAGCAATTGGTAATGGTTATGTGAAAATTTACTGGTTCTTTAACATCAAATTATAATCACTAATCCATCCGAGAATACTGTGTATTCACAGTTTTTACTATAAAGTTGTCTCTTAAACTACAGGACAAATACTAAACACTTAAGTTTCAACAGCAAATAAATCTTATTTATTTATTTGTCACCAGCTTCGGTCATTTCAGAGTTGCCCCAGACAGCCGGGAGATAAGATACAGGAGAACCAGGCATTGATGTCCCTATACTCTTTTTGAATAGTTCATCCTGGTTCTTTATCATGATAGGCATAATTAGCACCGATACACACCTTGCCCTTTTTTAGACACTTTACTTGATCTTGAAAGTTTGTGTGTTTCCATATGCAAACCGGGTAACTATACATAACCCCATAACCCCTATGAGATGACCTCTACCCTTTAGTGAGCTATAATGGTCCAATGAGCACCATATCAGCTAGGTTCCTTCTGGCAACAACATTTCAAAGTTATAAGTACTGAATGGTAAGACCCTCCGTGGTCAAGTGGTTATTAAGTCACTAACTTCAAATCCCTGTAGGTTCGAGCCCAGCTACCGACAATGTCTCCTTATGTGAGAAAGAAGGCAGTTGCTTACGGAGAATTGGAGTATATTATTGGTTCTTCCTAGAAAAGATGGTTAGATGAACACACAGTCCACCTTATATGACTCTGACTGTTGAAATGGGGCATAATTAAAACTCGACCAAACAAACAAACTGAACATTGCGTTAAGGACTGTGTGAATGTTATGGGACACAGTAATCCCCTGTCAAAGACTTATTCATACTTCATGAACTATTCATGAAGTATGCAAGAATAGTTCAAGAAAAATTCATGTTTTCATGAATTTAATTCGAATGGGACCCTGGTATATGTGCACAGTGTCTGGTTAATGTATACAATGAACATGGTTTCATATTGTCTGGCTCAAACTGTATTAATGCACTCAAAATATTATCACCAGTCAATTACAAAAAATCTCAATTTAAATTTACTCTCTTCTGGCAAGAGATTTCAATACTTTAAATTTATTTTGAAGTAGAGATCGACTTATTATCTTCAATATAAGATTTTGACTTAGGCTGAATTCTTATGAAAATAGACAGTAAACCCCACTCATTAGTACTTACAATTGAATACAACCATTGGAATACATTACACCAAAGAGTCTAGAACCCTTATCGGGGCGATAATGAATACTTGTAACTATATCCCCTATCATTCCAAGGACACTCGAAAATGCTGGTTTCATTTAAAACCCATTGAAATAAATGGTAAGTTTCCCACATGATATCAAACAAACAAATAAATCAGAGCTTTGAGACATATCATGAAAATCAATACAAAGAAAACACTGAAAATGAACATTTTAAATCAAAGTTGATTATAACATGAAAATGAAATAAAATCCCACCAATTGCTTTGAATCCCTGCATTATAAATACTTCAAGCTGAGCATTTTTATACTATATAAATAATCATATAGACTAGTATAGCAAACTTTGTACTTAACCCCAGAGGGAATGCTTTTTCCTGCTATTTATACAGTTAAACTTCCATAATTGGATATGCTAGCAGTCGTTAATTAAACACTGAATAGAAGAAAACTAAGCAGGCAAAACATGTTTTTATGGAGAAGACATGGACAATAAATTCCCATTAATATTGCATACTTGTGATCAATGATCAATTATATCATTTGACTATACAGAAATTGAATTACCAAGGTCTGAAAAGATTTCCATTCAATGTGTTATCTGAACTGAATGGAGCCCTAGCTCTTTTAATTAATGGTAATGTTCAAACTGTAGTCATATTTACAATTGAAAGAATTAATCAAAATCTATGCGTAAATTGTTTTAGTATGTAAATCATAACACTTACTGTACATAAAATGATCGAAATAGGCATACAACTTTCCATGACAAATTCTTCATTACAGAGTTATAGTCAATTGTTCATGAATTAAAACCACAGAGACATACTGAAATTAAAGTAACTTTATCAGTTCGAGGGCTCGGCGCAACACTGTCGTAACTTGTTCTTATTTCAATATGAGTTACGACACTGTTGCACTGAACCCTCGAAACTGTTGTTTAACAGCCCAGTCGACAGCTATGGTCATTAAAATTTCAGAGCTGCCCCTGAGAGAGGCAATAATGTCAACTGATTTTTGGGTGTTTTACAATTGTATTTACAATCAAGCAGGAACCATGGTACATTGTGTACTTCAGTTCTGAGAAATCTTGAAATATTTACAGCATCTGACAGGCAGAGAATATTTGTTATATTAATTTAAGCTTAAACAGTCACACCTGTGTTAGTGTCCACCACTGTATATTTAAGGTCACCCCATGAATAAAGGCCATTCTTTTAATAACTGTCTTTGGTTATTTAGAACAAAATGACTACCGGTAACATGTAATGGCAACCTGTATTTAGAATGAAGGTAAAATTTTGTCTTTCCCAAGGGTAACCTAAATCCCTTTGTTCACAGGTTTGTCTGTATTATCTAGGTGTATACTGGTCATACGAAATACCCCGACTCTTTACTTAGTTTAAAATTCACAACAGTGCTAGTATGCAACCATTAAACCATTTAATTCATATAAACAATCCTTCTTTGTGTCAAAAAACATAAAAATACTCTAAAAAACAATAGAAACATACATCATCTGCTTGCATTCTTTGACACACTGATGGTCATATTGATTTTTACCTTGTAACCAAAAAAAACAGGAATCGACCGATCAAATGCGAGATATGAAATCGCGCGGGAAACGATAAATTGACTGACTGTAGAAATGACATAAATCATCGATGAAAAATGTTTTAAAATCACTGCATGCAAAGTAAACAATTGTCTGGTTCCCTGCCAACAAATGCCAGTCGAAATCGGAAATGGAGGTGACGCGCATGCGTCAGTTATTGTTATTATCCGCGCATTCGCGGTACTGTGTATATCGTGGTTTTAAGTGTACAAGGGATACTTTATCATCATTCTTCATAAGATTTCAACAAAATAGTAAAAAAAAAAAAAATCTTCATTTCGTGTTTGGTGATTTTTCATCTTTATTGATAACAAAATTGTAATAAATATTAAAACTTCTTGCAACTTTTTTTTATCTTTTATGACTTTTCTGATGAGAATCAACAATTAAGTCCCATTAAAAGCTAGGAATTTTATGGCACCAGGCATATGTGCTTATCTGAGTAAATTATGCAACTGGCATTCAACAACAGAATACGACACAATCAAAGCATTGCATTGTATTTCATTCTCTAAAACAATACATAATCATAACCATGAAGCCCTATTTTCCATCATGTGCATGATTTAATATTTTCTACGCATTATTTTATAACGAAAACATCTCACAGACAATTTAGTTTCTGTCTCCACACACAAATCTAAGCCAGAATGTAATTTAAATGTCTTGAATTATGTTGTAAATCATTAAGCAATGTGAAATATCAGTATCATAATGTGTACTATATCAAAACAGTGAAAGAAATTTATATGTTTATATATCATAGAAATAAGC
This sequence comes from Lutraria lutraria, assembly GCA_964023205.1. NCBI lineage: Eukaryota > Metazoa > Mollusca > Bivalvia > Venerida > Mactridae > Lutraria > Lutraria lutraria. The sequence goes on from OZ026847.1 coordinate 19,487,822, forward strand.
AATAAACTAAGATGATTTCGTCTTATCAGTGTTCAGTTCCATAACTACAGATAAACCAGGTGTTGCAAGAAAACCTGCAGTCTTAATGTAGGGCAGGAAAAACCAATCTGAAGGCAAAATGCAAAATAACCAGACCGAAGTATTGCAAGATAACCAGTCTGAAGGTATAATGCAAGATAACCAGTCTGGAGGTATAATGCAAGATAACCAGTCTGAAAATATAATGAAAATAACCAGTCTTGAGGTCTAATGCAAGATAACCAGTCTAAAGGTATAATGCAAGATAACCAGTCTGAAGGTATTGCAAGATAACCAGTCTTAAGGTATAATGCGAGATAACCAGTCTAAAGGTAAAATGCAAGATAACCAGTCTGAAGGTATTGCAAGATAACCAGTCTTAAGGTATAATGCAAGATAACCAGTCTAAAGGTATAATGCAAGATAACCAGTCTAAAGGTATAATGCAAGATAATCAGTCTGAAGGTATTGCAAGATAACCAGTCTAAAGGTATAATGCAAGATAATCAGTCTAAAGGTATAATGCAAGATAACCAGTCTAAAGGTATAATGCAAGATAACCAGTCTAAAGGTATAATGCAAGATAATCAGTCTGAAGGTATTGCAAGATAACCAGTATAAAGGTATAAAGCAAGAATCCAGTCTGTGACCAGCACAATACACAGTGGTGTATGAAAAGGAAACATTCTATTCTAAACTGATCAATGATCTATTACTATGTAAACAGACAGCAGTGACCTGTTTCCCTAAAATAACTAAACCAACATCTTCTGACACATTTAATCAATTGTCAAAAAACTTCTCAAATGATTACCATCATACTGGGGTAGGACAGAAACAAGACAGCATTAAAGGTCATTGACTTAAAGATGTATATCAACTTAGTCAAAGAGCAGCAAATCATAATGTCTACCAGCATCTTCCAGCAGCTTATGTTCCTAATGGCTTTTCTAATATGATATTAGTACATCAATGTTTTGTGTTTCTACAGAGGGTTAATGTAGTATGATATACTTTAACAAGATTTAAGACTTAAAGTAAAAGAAATAAATAGGGGGCCTGAGGCCCAACATGGTTGAGTGCTTATGGTCACTAATAAGTCCCTCATTGGTGTGCTCTCAAAACCCATCTGTCCATTTCACATGTGAGGAAGGTTTCCAGCTAGCTTAGGGAAGGTCAATTTATTCAGCTGTATATTTGGGGTCTTCCTTTAAGTTAGAAAAGTTAGTTGGTGTACATGTGACAATGAACTCCAGGATAATAAAAGTTATGAAATGGATAGGGAATAGATTTTGCAAACATTTAAAGATATTTATACAGACTGGAACATGCATGTACTTGATTTCAAGGTATATTTATATTTTACTTTGACAGACACAATACAGATTTAATTGCTCTTGACACATCATTCAGTTAGTTTAAATATAAGCAGGAATTTAGGAAATATTTCATGAAATTATTTCCAACAATACAATACAAATTCACAGATTCGGTCACCTAAAATATACCTTTAACAACCTAAGTGTAATATAGATAAAATCTCCCATCAACACAAAAATTGATAACTCAATCATTCTGACAGACAGGCAATAAATGAAATCTGAAGACTGCTTGTAATTACTTATTGAGTGAACAATCAATGGTGCATGTACCGTCAAATCCAAGTTAGCTGGCCGGCCATGTCCGATTTAAGGTCACCTTGTGAATAAAGGCCATATTCAATTAAAAATCATCATTACTTTTTAAAGCAAAATGATTTCCAAATAGAGGCCACCTGTCAATAAAAGCCACATTTTGTCTTTCCAAGAATGACCTTTATTCACAGGTTTGACCGTATATGAAAAACAAGATGACCATAATGGCCCTATTTGTTTCATCGGGTTTAACACCATTTTCAACATTATTTCAGTCATATCCTGGCGGGCAAGTTATACTAACCAGCAATCCTGGACTTCATTTAGGCCTTAACCAGAACTTAAACCACATTCTATCCGTAAGCTTCTGGCAAGCTACATCACATAATTCAGAGGTGGAGGACAATTTAACATAGGATGCTATATCTTTAGTAAAATTTGTCACGGATAGTGTGAGCCTCGGCCCAGGGTTGGAACACACAACCTCTTAATCAGTAGACAAACGCTGTAACCACTGAGTTAGCTGGGCAGGGCATAATGGCCCTAATGTTGCTCACCTTAATAACTTGATGAATGGACAACTTGGTTCTAAAGAAATAGTTTCTACCACAAGAGTTATTATAATTTGATCAATAAAGTAGAAAACCATTAGCCAATATATTATGCACTTAATGCCTTTAGTAAGCTCTAAGGCCTTACACTTTTCGCCAATAAAATTTTAATGTGGCTGTCCGGCCCGCCAGCCCATTTTAACCTAAGTGTTTTAATTTGAACATAATCAGATCAGAGGGCCACAAGATAATACAACTCACTTAATATCTATATAAGCTTGATACTTTGTGCTTTTGGTCAAGAATATTCTTAATTAAGTTAAAAGTTTTCCCAATCTTTATAAACAAGTGAACAGGCTAGTAACCAGACCAATTTTGACCAAAGAGACATAAATTTGCACTCACTCAGACGTCAGGACCACAATACATAAGTAACACATTAAATACAAAATGTATCTAAGTTTGTGTGGTTTCGACCAAAATGAATTCAGATTGAAATTGGCTGAGTGGTTTCATATCAGAAATAATGCATTTCATTTTGAAACAATTGCTGTTGATGGTCCAAGGGCAGGGTGAATATTATAGCTCAACATGACCACTTTATGCTCAGGTGAACTAAAAAGTCAAATTTAAAATGACTCTTCAAAGATATTCATCCCAATAAAACTCTGGTGGTTATATTCAGAATAAGCCACACTTTGTTTGACTAAGGACTGAATTGATAGAATATAATTTTGATATAAAATAATGATTAGTGTTATAACCTATATCAAACAAAGTTTATTGAAACCTAAAATGTCACATACTTACAATGTAATAACTTGTATTCCATTCTATTTACCAATTTACCTATGTTTATTTACTTAGCTCAAATTATTTTTATTAGTATTTAAAGCAATTTTTCGGACCATGGTGATTGTACTTACTTCAAACATGAGAGACAATATATAATGTGTCAGGGAACATGCAGTATATTTATGTAAATGATCTCAAATAATATTTAATAGTTATTGAATGAATTGCACAAACACATTCCATACAATTCCATAAAAATTTACACCATCTAAGTATTGCATGTACAGGCAAACCTGTGTTAGCGGCCACCTCAGAAGAAAGCCCACCCTGTGAATAAAGGTCATTCAGTTGAAGACCATTTTTCATTATTTAGAACAAAATGACCTCCAAATAAAGGCCACCTGTCAATAAGGGGAAACTTGTTGCATATGTTGTAAGAGCATTCAATCACTCAAGTCTATATAATGCGTGCATATATAAATTTTTATTGGTTTGGATCTATTTCAGGATATGTGGTCCAACCAGTAATTAAGGTATCCTTTTCACTGGAACAAGGCTGATCTACTGAGTTGAGGTATCGCATCACTTTTGTAACATTACCAGTTCATTTTAACTTTACGAATGTAACAAGCTAATATCTACATCCTCCATGCAATTGTTAAACTAGCTCCCTTTCTAATATTGCTTCAGTACTTTGATTTTAACACTGATACATCTTAACTATAACACCTACACTGTAGGTTCAATGTAAACATCATATCCATGTAAACATTTATATATAATAACATTAATGTGTTTATGAGATTTTAATTTTAGTCAAGACAAAATGACATAAAACTTCCATCTAAACAAAGCTGTAAATAAACTCGCCCACAAGACCAACAGAAAGTGCAGAAAATAATGTTAATAGATAAGGTTATGTTCTATAACAAGATAATATACAGTCTACCTGTGTTAGAGGTCATCTCCGAACAAAAGCCACCCTGTGAATATAGGCAATTCTTTTGATAACTGTCATTGGTTTAAACAGACCAAATCAACCTCTGAATGAAGGCCATCTTTAGATAAAGGCCACATTATGTCTTTCCCAAGGGTGGCCTTTGTTCACAGGTTTGATTGTATACGGTTACCCTTCAATACCAACTGAACATTAAAACTATCTTGTTAAGATGTATCAATGGGTATGATATATCAGACCAACGTAATTTATATCAATCACCAATCATTAATCAGTTTATGAATTGATAAAAAACATCCACCAGCCAGCAGGGAATCATGAATAAATCTTATCGAATGACACTAACACATAAAGAATTAACATTTGTTCCTTTAAAAAAATGTCAGCAGGGTATGTGAACAGCTTTCTATGCCTTTAATCAACCTGGTAATGTCTGAGCAAGGAAAACATCTGATGCTTTTCAGCAAAAAAATATGTATTGATTGAAAAGAAATTAAAGATTAGATGAAAACATGTCCAAGTGAAGGGTTAAGTAAGATCTTTATGGTGAAACGAATCGGTATGTAATGGAATAAATGGATCATCAATAGGGAGACACTGATTTAAAATATTTCTAAAAGGAAGAGAAAATTTGACAAGTGTTTAATCCATATCTCTTATGTGTTTGAGGCTATCAGAGAATACTTACAGTATCCTGTCTGTTAGATTTCAACCATAAAGAGATTTAATCTATCAAAATTCCTTGCAAAGTATATAATTGATTTTTAAAAGCCTTTAGCCTTAATGTATGTATGATCAAATAAAATTTTGGTTCTAGATAGTTTGTCAGCCATACTCAGCATCTGATTATCTGTCTTTTTGAAAACCTTCCCTTTCATCAATCATTGAATATAAATGGTAATACTTTCATTTAAAAGTTTCTGTTGAATTTAAGCTACAAAAAATGTCCATGATTGATGTAAAGTACCATGGGCAACCATAACATTCCAAACAAGTAATTTCTCGAGGCCCTAAATAGTTTTTGCCTAGCTACCATAGGTCAATGGTTCTACCCAGAGGTAGGCTAATGGGATCTTCCTTTATTCTTAAAACTGTAAAAGTTGCTGTTGGCCAGATTTAACCCGAAAGGGGGGGGGGGGGGGGGGATTGAAGGATAAGTGCAGAGAAAAGCCTGCAGGATCTGTATAAATATATACAACAGTCCTCTGTCTCCACAGGTATAGCTATAACTAACACAGATATTTTACAGTGTCATATATCATACAGCAGGCTGTAAACTTAATAATAGGAAGTACATGACAATGTCATGCTATGATTAGATAATTGCATTAATCAAGTAAGGCTGTCAACTTGTGACAATTATTGATCAGTCACCATAAACATAAATAAAGCAAAGGATCATGGCTTAATGCTGTATTTCCTTATATGTAACAGGTTACATGCAATTTGTATCAATAATCAATGTCACTAAAATTCATGTTTCGGGGTATTGATACAGATTTATACAGAATAATGAGATAAATAAATCAACAACAGTTACTGACAATTAATTGTAATTATCACATAATAACAGTTACGAAAATGACTTTGTTTTAATTCATATCAGTTAAATTTACCTGTATCTTTGGAGTAATTTTTTTTCCTATTTCCAGTTAACCAACTGGCACTATGTTTTTCATTTTTTGCCTAATCTTGAAACAGATAAAAGTATACAATGACTATTTCAAACATATGTATTTTTGCTTCAATAGCATACATTGGTTATAGGGGCAACATTCAACCTTTGCTTTGAGGAGTTAAAATCCCTACAAATGGAATTCATGACAACATGAACTTTTCATGAAATATATTCTTGCATCCTGGCATGAATAGTTCAAGAAGTATGAATAACTGTTTGATAGGTTAAGTCTTAGCTACTGCAATACCCTAAGAGTTGAATCCTTCTAAATGCCAGTCTTAACGAAATGGGCCAGTTCACCAGTGTGAGTCTTGTCCTGACCTCAAAAGCAAACTTTGCCTGGTCCTGAATGGATTCTTACTCACTAACTACTCAACCATTGAGGCCTCACATATCAATATAATAACTAAGAAAATTTAGGAGAAACAGATAATGGTGAATGCATATATAATACAACCTCTCCAGAGCAGCCCTCTCTTCAGCAACAACCTCTCTTCAACAACAACATGATTGTTTCCCATCGTACGATTTAGCTAATAACTCAACAAATGATTTTGCCACTCGATCCTTAGAATGGCTGTTGCTTTGTAGAGGTTGCACTGAATACAGAGTTTGAGACATTTAATTACACACAGCAAATACCCTTGTTTTCAAAACATAAATCTGATGATTACAACCTTACAACCATTAAATGTAAGATTAAAGATTCCCAGTCATTATCGATGAATTTTTTTCCAGAAATAAACATACAATCATTGATTGTCTGGAGTTGTTTGTCACAACAAGAGACCCACCTAAACATCTAAAAATGAACAATACCAAGCTATAAATAGATTGTCATGAATGTACTTAACCATTCTCGGTTATTTCAAGTCCAACAAAAATAGAAATTATCAGTTTATCGTCCGACAGTCTGATAAACAGTAATTGCACAAGACTCGATCAACATAAAAAGCATAGACTTAAAAAATCTAATTAAAGGAAATTGATATTTCTAGCTATGATTGATTGGGTAATGTAATTCTGGAACATTCTTTAACATTGATTCAGGTTTGAATTCTATCATATAATGTCATTTATTTATCATTATCAATACCGCTTAATAAACCTGGTTTTATTTAAAATTATAAACCTTATGGGAATACAATGATATAGAATTTAAATACATTTAATCATAAACCATTAGTTGACGACAGTGTTTATAATTTCAGTTTGTATTCATTGCATGGAGGCCAGAATTTAAACTATCAATCTTTCTAACAGAGAACATGTCTCAAATTTGTCTCAGCCCCTGAAGGCTTCTGTGACCTTCACCTTTGACCCCCAATGACAAAATAGGTCCATCTAATGGATAAGGACAATGTTTTAAGTTACTGTACATTGTAGCAACATTTTCTTAGTTTTAAGAAAAAAATCACTCACTGAATAACGAAAAAGAAATTGACTTTTAAAGAATACACCCCAAAATGATCATGATCAATTACGAATTATAACCACAGATAATCTAACATACCAAGTTCATCACAATAAAAACCAGCAAAAAAGTCCACCTGCATACAGCCATCATTAAAGAAGACAGTTCTTAGCTAGAACTTCTAACCCAAGGTCATAAATATCCTTGAACTATTATGATCCTTAAATCAGAGTATTGTACTTTCGTTGTCTACCATTATGAAGAACAAAAACTCCATAGACTTATACTGTTATTGGAAACTGAATGATATTTTAGCTTTCCTTAGCCATCACTCGCTCGGTACGCATGAATTCTAATACAAAATAACTACATGCAGTTTTCCACATCCACCTTAAAGCAGTTCTCGTTCCATGTTGCAGTGCTAGTCTTATGTAAGTTCAGTTTCCGTAACTACTTTCAGTACTTGAACTTGCTTGGATATATAATAATTTTTCATATGTTCACAAGTTTTTTTTGTATAACATCATAAATATCATATTGTGCCCTTGACCATCAGTAAAGGAACAATGAGGGTGAAAAACTGAAAGTAGGCCATCAGATTATTAATCCTATTAAATTAAACTCCAATTTTCTGTCCAAATATTAACATGACCTTTTACCAAAACAGTAGAGGTCATTATTAATTATATGCCCTGACAAATGCAGACGTTCATCCTATGCAATTAATATCATTATGTAATTATGAACAAAATTGATGGCGCAAGTAATTAAAAACGGGAGTGCCAAGTTATAAAATACACCCGTCAAAATTCATTTTTCAAAGCGTCAAGGGGCATAACTCAGAAGTGCCTGGGCGATTGAGCTAGTTAATCGAACTTGACCAAGATGTTATGGCCATAAACATTTCCATCAAGTTTGGTGAGGATCCAAATAAAAATGAAATAGAGAGCAGATGCTGCCGCCAACCTGCCCGCCATGTGTGTTCCCATAATACGACCTGTTTTTCAAACGGGCGTATAAAAATGTGGTCCATTAAAAAACCAACTAGCAAAACTGTTTACCACATCTCATTGACTTCACAGGAGAGCAAAGAAAGATGTAGAGACCTGCTTGTAAAATATTCAACTGGCATTAATCCAGTATGATCATGGAACCAGTAACTATGTTTTATGTATAGAGATCAACAGTTACTGGTACCCAGCATAATAATTAACATCTGATTAGCATCAAGTATTTTCACCTTGCAACTTAGATAGTAACCAGAGGGTTTATCAAAATAACACAGATACAAAAAAATGTATCCAGTAGCATCAGAAATTCTTGTAAACGATTTTTGTCAGACAAAAACTTATATACAAACATACCTACACCAGACCAGAGCTCCAGTAAATGTTTAGTTTATAAAATACCAGAAGTTGGCCTAATACGATAGTTATACTAAAAGCTAAAAGTTTAGTCAATATACAAAAAAAACCACTAAGCAATAAGAATTATTTTTAAAACCCTGTTTCATTCCAGTTGAGTTTTTTTACATCAATCAAACAGAACTGGCAAATAAATTCTAGAAACGAGTTCTACTTTATATGTATGTTATGTCTACATCTGTTAGGATGAATGGTGAAAAGTACAGACAGACAACCAGAATTTTCAAGCAAATCAAGCTAATTTATGAGGTTACAGTGAAACCTGTGTTAGTGGCCACCTCTGATTAAAGTCTACCCTGTGAATAAAGGCCATTAATTCATAAACTCCTCTTAGAAGGGAATTTATAAAAACATGAATTTTTTCTTCAACTATTCTTGCCTAGTTCATGAATTGTTCACAGAGTATGAATAGATGTTTTACAGGGGCTGCCATCTTATTCAGAATAAAATAACCTCCAAATAGAGGCCATCGCTCAATAAAAGCAACATATATATGTCTTTCACAAGGGATGTTCACAATTAAGCTTTACTGTAACGTATATGGAAAAATTTATCATGATGCAAAACCTTGACACATAGAATCAGTTTTGTTAGTGCGTTTATTTGCTTGAATTTGTATAACACCTGTATTGTTGCTTTTTTTTCAATGTTATTTAGATAAAAGAGCATACAAGTAATCAAATACAATCATTTATTAAATAACACATTTCTTCATCTTTGCCTACATAAAAATGTATTTTACAGATCTGAATACTACACTACTCAAAATTTTATTAGGATCACTTACTCAGTGTTTGAACTATCCATACATACAAATTTAATATATAATACACATATATACTTCAGTGGTAATCATTTGTTTCATTTTTTGCACTAGCACTTTATACTCAAATGACCAAATTTTTAACAAATCTTAACAACGTCACTTAGAAAATTATGAATAAATCACTACAAGTAATATTACAAGTGATCCTTATTAAAGTTTAATCAGTACCGGTATACTAGTAGTTTTACCATAAAAAACAACATTCAAAGGTTCTTTTTTCTTCTTGATATTTTTGTCATCTCCAATAAATAGCTTGAATATTTCTGCAATAAAAGTCACCCTTAAATGTCAAAGGAACAAAAATAATGTATGAGAAGTGTGGTAATCACCACAAAAAATACTTCATTTATGATTCAATCTAAAAGAAGTTTAATTTCAGTAATTACATCATCAAAAATGATATACAGCCACATCTGCAAACATGGGACACCAATGGGTGAGAAAACTCTGACCTTAATACACACAGTTGACCTTCATGATCAATATTCATAAATGCATCATTAAACAGCAGTGTTTGATTGGTATAGTGCGATTTTATTAAACTGTCAAAACTGAATAATTACACGGTCGCTAAATGCACTTATTTAAGCTTCGTGCCACAGTCGATAGTTTTCGTTTATTTTACTATTAGGGAATGTCTCATTCCACATGTTTATATTGTACATAGAAGATTATCGTATCACTTACGAAATAGATCGAAGCTAAAAATAAATTTAAGCATATTGACCATGAAATTATGCGGCTTTGACAGGTTAATAAAATCGCACTATAAACACTTCAGAAGTCAAATTTAGGGGCCTCTGTGGTTGAGTAATTATGTTCTCTGACAAGTACTGTAATCACAAATATCTCTCTCCCATAAAAGTAATGTCAAATATCTGAAGCTTAACACAAATAAAAAAAATCCCAACAATTAGACAGTATATATAAACAATACCATAATTATGCTAAGTTCAATCCTAACAAGTTCTGTGTTTTATGTGGACTCTTTAGTCTTTAAGTACATTTAAAGTGCCTCCTTAAATAAATACCTTTTTACCAATATGGTTAAGCTATGTTTAAAGCCAAAATAAAATCATTCATAATTTATGAAGTATATTTATTAAGTATTCGGTAAACAGCCATAGGTGTTAAAAAGATTGTTACTGTATTGTTACCTCATGATCTACTGACATTTTTTTAATCTTTAAAGCTGAGGATTAATGAAAGTAGACTAGATACTGGTCTATATATAAAATTCTCTCAATGTACTTAAATGATAATTCAAATATCTTAGCCAACACTAGATATAGTTAAATTTGAGTGTAATTTAAATGACTTAATGACCTGATTGCCCTTAAACTCTGACTTATAACGATATTCCTCTAGTTTTATAATCACAGGGAAAAGATAGACCACATGTCAATTTCAATTATTTGTAACAAAAATATCTAGCAGACTGCCATGGTCATGTGGTCATGTGGTAATGGTCTGTGACTAGTAATCACAAGCCCCTCAATGCTGTAAGTGTGAATCTCACCAAGGAGCCAGACAGATTTCTCATGTGAGGCCACTTCTTTTTTATTTCTTGGTTTACAAAAGCGGCGGTCGTAATTTTTCCAAAAGTGAAAAAAAAATAAAATTGCAATTTGGCATTTTTATTTTTGCCGATGGTACGAAAATTTTTGAGTACGAATCTGACTGCGTATTTTAAGTATTGTAGCGGGTGATTTACATGTCGGATGGGCTGATGGACGTCTTTATGGTGGCTGAGGTAACAGAGGACGTGAATTGCATCAATCCAAGTGAAAATCTGGAGGTTGGGTTAAATATAGTATATTTAAGAGTGTATATTATATACACTCTTAAATTTGCATTGTCATGTATTTTCGCGATACGCGCAATAGACGAAGACAGGTTGGTCGAGTCCAGATTGTTTGTGATGCAGTTTATAAAGACATTTAAGAAAGTTTTACCATGATTGGTTGGATTTATATAATTTATGAAGCAATAAGAATCATTTCAACTTGTTACACTGTTGAAATTTAACATGGTGCCTGGATGCTAGAAATACGGCTCGGAATGTATAGGAATTTGTTTTGAGTGACTCAATAACTGTTCACCCAGAACAGAACAAATCATTTATTTTTCCCAGATATGTTACATACATATTGCATGGGTACATGTTTTGAACTATCAATTAAGGTTCCTGGTATAAGACCCAATACATACACATATCATTGCTTATCATACAATGTTCGCCTCACACCTGCATTACAATGCAGATACACCCAGCAGGCTTTGAGCAGGAGGAGTGCCAAGGATGAACATCCAATGCATGGCCCGATATAACTCACATACATGTACAGCTTAAATAAGTAATCATGATACCTTGGTTCTTTTATATTGAACTAGCAGAGGGAACCATGGTGGAATAGATTTATCATATAGCATTTTTAACAACATATTTACAAGTGTGTATTCGATTCTTTCATAATTCTTATAAGTTTCTCATTACATTCTTGTAGATTGTTACTTGTCAGGAGTGCTGGAAGAGGCGGGTTGTTTATCATCATATTTGTCCACCAACAGAAATTGTTATTGTATTTTATTGTTTTACTCGTATTCTTAATTTTTATCAAAGTGTGGCTACACGTACAAGTTTACCTGATCAAACTTTGTTTGTTGTATCACTGTTGTAAGCAGTCAAATTCTGTTTCTTTATTTGTGGTAGCAAAGTGCTACTTTCTGGTCATTCCTACCAAAATTAGGTAGTACTACCATATATAGTTTGGTATATTTGCTACCACTGCCGAGTGCATAATGCGAGTTTTGTGCGTCACCAAAGCAGTTTTTTATTTTTATTTTTTTTTCGACCTGCCGATGGACATTTTTCCAAAAAATTCTTGTAAACCAAGAAATAAAAAAGTAGTGGCCTGAGGAAGCTCTCCATGAGGAAGTAAAATTATGAAAGGTTTGTGGATCTAGCTGAGGTACATGTATACACATGTGGTCATCCTCCACTATTATAAAGCTTATATTAGAGAAGTCACCAAATATCCCTGATTGTTGGTGCGATTTTTAAAACCCAAGTGAAAAAAAATCTTAATCAGATTTACAGAATATTCTTTAATAACTATATTTGTACCACCCACTATAATTTTATGTGTATCATGTACTTTATAGATTTGTTAAACAGTTTCAAGAGTTATTGACCTATTGAAAGACTAAACAATAGATAGTTTTTAGGATGATTAAATCATTTAAGATAAACCATGCAGTCTTACGAATAGTTTTTTTTCTGAAAAATAAGTTATTAAGGTCCATAAGGGGGTGTTTATTAGGATACAGTTGGTATAAGGATCATAAGGGAGATGTTTATTAGGATACAGTTGGTATAAGGATCATAAGGGAGTGTTTATTAGGATACAGTTGGTATAAGGATCATAAGGGAGATGTTTATTAGGATACAGTTGGTATAAGGATCATAAGTGAGTGTTTATTAGGATACAGTTGGTATAATGACCATAAGGGGGATGTTTATTAGGATACCGTTGGTATAATGATCATAAGGGAGATGTTTATTAGGATACAGTTGGTACATCTCCAGTAAATACATTATTTGTATTAAAGCTAAAAAAGCTTATTATCAGAAGTCTGTAACAGGTTATTATGTTATTATATTGGTATCTAAAATAACTTCTATTCTTATAAGTATACATTTCACTTAATTGTTACCTCAATGCGCATTAAACACAGCAGAAAATAACTTGAATAAATATTGTACCGAAGGATAACAAGTATACTGAATAATATTTGTACAGCCTAAACTGAATGTCAAAATACAAAGATTGGGTCAAGTTTGGATTAAACTTATTCAATCAATTAATATCATTCACAGCCAATTAGTACTAGTAGACAGTCTCCTATGAAACTAACCTTTCTATTCAAGTTTAAAGCAAACCTTTCTGATGTCTTTAAGTATAATTTAAGCAGAATCTTCATATTTGCGCAGTGGCATATCCAAGATTAACCATATCATTACACTTTATCTGTAATTTACTAATTCTATTATTTGTTTAGATAGTATTATAATTTCAATTGAGATGCTAAATGGAGATGATAACCAGAAACAAACATTTTTCTTTACGTCTTGTAACCATGTACATTATAATAAAGACTTAGGAACACATTATATAGGGGTTCTTGATATATATATATCTTTAGGCAAATAGTAATCGCACTAACAAACAGTTAAATGCAAATACTATAACAACTGTATACATAAGTATAGAGTGAGATCACCTTGACCATCACAATACCAGTTAAGGAGAGAAATCAAATGTATCGGCAGATATGGGTCCTTTCTGTACATCACATCCAGGCGAGATCTTTTGTACATTGAAAAAAGAACAATTTTAAGACATACTCAGGCTTTAAGTCAATGTTTTAAATTATAATGTGTTACAAAAGCTGTTTACATGGCTGCATGCAGACATTGCACAATCCTGCCTATTTGGGTCATATAAATATTATAATAATCAACTTTCTAAAAATTGTGTATTTTTGGCTACCAGTAGTCACTCAGGTAAATTTTATTTCTTTTCAATAACTCACTTATATCATGTAGTTCATGCCACTGTGCATTGATAAGAATAAGTCAAACAATGACACTGGAAGTATTCTTGTACATTATAAATTTACATTTAGCAAAGTCATCAAATATACATCATATATATTTGTTAATACATAACATGATAAACTAAGTATAAGTCTTGTACAATTCGACGATTTATCAATGGCGTGTGAGTCCATTGTTCTGTATACTAGCAACCCACTAATGTGTAAATACTTTGACGTCATGCACTAACCTCAATCAGTCAATGATTGCATGAGAGGAGCAATTACTTGACAATATTTTAACATATTAATGGATCATCTTAGATGTTTGTCATATTTCTAAACTACTGAGTACATTGATCATTGATAAATTATAGACTATATATACATTGTATATCAATGTACCTTAAAGTCATAATGGTTCAGAATTAAATATACATGTATAATTAAAATACACTTAAATTACAAATGCTAATTAATCCAAAATGAAGTCATCTGAGAAAAGTGTGTATATTATCTAGTTATATGATGGAGTAAGTTACATAACAGACAATACAAGTGAGGAACTTTTCATGCAGAAAGGCTGCCAATTAACAAACACCTGTTGCCTGTTCACTGTACCCTCCTGATCAATGCCCTTAGTTTTAATCTTAATCAACAAAACTTTGGTGTCATTTATTCCATACAAAAAGCAGATCCTCATCTTATAATTACTTATCCAAACTGACATTAATTTAAGTTCATTACAAATTTACCTGTAAGACAACAATTATTATGAAACGTTTTTGGCTCAGCTAGCAAGCCTATTTCATGTCCACAAAATTTTACACAAGTCATATATTGAAGAATTTCAATTTTGTAAATCAAAATTCAAATGATTCAAAAACTATAATTTTTGAGAAAACAAGAAACAATAAAAAAGAGTTAACTCTAAGATTCACTGAAGGCAATCCTTTTTGTGTTCACGCTAATTAACCCAAAATTTAGACAATCATCTCCTTATGGATAATGTATGTACCAGCATGTACCAGTATATGCTGTAGGCTAAAACTGTATCCTGAACCATTTTCATAAGCAAATTTAAAAGGAAAATAAATAACTGAGAAATGGCATTCATTTTAAAGAGAAAATTATGTGTCATTGTGTTATAAAAGGCTGGTGGTATTTAGTATTTTGAAATAATACTTACGTACCCAAGCCACGACACATTCTTAACATGTTTGGAACAGGTGATACTAACAAACATCTACTTGTAGATGCAATTTCCAATAAATGCAACACTACCAATTCTCACTAGATACATTGTTAATTTCATCTTGGAATATATAACATGTAACATGTACACATTGTTTTAGCATCGCAGTGTTCAGGGAGTTAAACGACAATTGTCAACTAATGTTTGTAAGAAAAAATCAATGCACCTCATTAATAATCGCACTATATTTTCAATACAAGATCAATGATAGAGGTTAGCATTAGGTAGGAAATCACTGTACCTCTTCAAACTTCATTATTTGTTCGAGTTACATAACTACATAAAGAGCAATATTGACAATCTCAAAAAATCATTAAGTTAGCACTGAAATACTTTGAAGTGTTATGACAGGCATTCAGTTTGTAGTATTGTCCCTAAGTATGTGCATTTTATTCAGAATATCCATAATAAATACTGGGGCAAAAACTCAAGAGTAAATGCTATTAGCATGTACTGATCCTGACCGATCTTTGAAAATCTTTAGTGACATCAAGTTTATACTTATAAACACAGCCAAATCAGCATATCAAAAAAGTATACTATTTAGAACTATAATCAGGTAATTGTGATTATTTGTACAATTTCTTAACATTTTTTATTGTATATATTATGCCTAGGTTAATGTGGAAATTGAGTTCCATGACATCAATGATCATCCCATTTTCACCATAGTTCAGGTTAAAAGTAGTTACTTTCCAGGCCTTCAGATAATGTCATGAAGGATGAGGCGTTTACTACTTGACCTGGGTGTGAACATTTTATGAGGCCCAAATCCTAATATCCTTTGATCATTTGAGGGAGAATCCGTGGTCTAGATGTAATGAACACTCTGGACTACTGAACAAAAGGTTGTAGGTTTGAAACTCAGTTAAGCCTTCCAAATTTCTAAGGGACACTTTCTCAGTGTCCCAATAATCCCAACTACCAAGCCAAGTACTGAGTCTAGAAAATAACAGGGAAAGGGGTGAGGCGTGTATCCAGGGCCCTTTTTAAACAAATTTGGAAGGTGCCTTAGTCTTATTTTAAGACATTCAAGCATGATTTTCAGCCAAATTAGGAGAAGATTACACAACAGGGAGAATCATATTTCATTAGATTGGAATTTTCAACATTGTGTTTTTTTAAATTTCTTTCATGAAATTGGGAAAAAAGCCTTTCTTGCAATTGGAAAATCACCAAATTTCCGCCTCTGTTATAGAAGCAAAAATGGCCCTCACAGGTATCGGTGCTTTATCGGTGATAACCAAGAAAAGCAATTCAAAATAATATAATACTAATAATAGGGATACAAATGTCTGGTTCTCCTGTATCATCTCTCCCCTAGCTCTCTAGATTGGCTCTGAGATGACCGTTGCAGTTGAATGGCCCGTTAACAGATAAATAAATAAATTCAATCATTGGGTTTAATAGAAAACACGATTATGATTGATTTTCTCAACAAGTTGACTGGTAAATTAGAATTCAAACTCAAACAGAAGTATTAACTAACAAAGAAGTTATACATATTTTATCATTATATTATAATGTACAAATCGAAATAAGGAATAATTTCAGGTACAAATCCACAGACCCTTCAGAGTGAAATATAAATTTATTTTATTGAAATGTCTGCCTGCCACTTAGAAGCTGAGCCAGTATTGCTCATGCTGGTATGATATTTACTAATATCTTCAATGAATGTCAACCTACAGTGAAACCTCTCCAAAGCAACACCCTTTGGGAGAAGGAAAATTATGTTGTTGTTGAGAGGTTGTTGCTCTAGAGAGGTTTCAAATAATTAGTTAAATCATACAGTAGGAAAATCATGCTGTTGTAATGTTTGAAGGGAGGATGATGCTTGCGAGAGGTTGCACTGTCCAATGTATATGAGAAATGCAACATCACAAATTCAATTTATATTCGTTCTTGTTTAAAAAAGTACCCACAAGTCTATAATTTAGTCAAAATTGATGGTTTCCCGTACAAGAAAATCACAATGAATTTAGTTCAAGAATTATTTCACAGACCGAAACCTGCTGTTAATCAAATGACAGCCATGTTCAACAACATCTCCTTAGTTTCTGAAGATTCAATTATAAGCATTATCAAGTTGTCAACATTGATTCTTACCAGCAGGACTTAAATGGTTTAAATTAGGTGTCCTTAACTGGTCAATACTGGTAAATTGCTGGACAACAGTGTGTTGCTTTTATCCTATTAAATATTATCAGTTATTAAAATTTGTGACAATTATTAGAGTAAATCCTAGCACTGCATGAATCCTCAGATTTTAGTTTTATCATTATAGTGACAAATTCTGATAGTCAACTTAGTGCATGTTTTTAAGTACACACAATGTGGCTGGTGGCGTATTATATATTAGTATAACTACACATGCAATAAATGTGACATAAAAACATGATTTTCCCTTTCTCGAGGAATAAAATTAAAATTAATTAGCAATCTAACCAATTACAAAGCAGTGTTTTTTACGAACATCAGGTATTTTGGAAAAAGGGAGACACAGAGGTCTGGTAAAAGGGTGAAATTACACGATTCGAAAGAGGCAAATTTATTAACATAGAAACAATAATATTATAGTTCAAAGAATAAATTAACTAAGTTTTAAGAGGAATAGCATATTGTGTCCAAAATTAACTTGCCTGGTTAATGATCCATCAATTAATGGGATTTTAAACTATAATAAAAGCTACTGAAGATAATGGCAAAGATTGGAGTATAATCACTGTAATGTATGAATTCATGTGTCACTTTCATGATGCATTTAAGAGATGATTCTAAATTAATACAGGTATTGATAATTAGATCTCCATGTAGATAAATAATATATATTTTCATCATACAGAGACATCAGTGACTTTTTTCATCTCTTTGGAAATGGGTCCGGGTCCAGTCAGATTGGGAATTTTGGAGTTGTCACAACTAGATTATTGGGAAATTTTATCAATAGACAATTATAAATAAATCAACTTCTCTGGTTGCTTTGCACTAGTACTTTATGTATACTATTATTACTATACTTCTAGTCAAAAAATGATCATAACTTTGTCATTCTATGTCCAATTTTGAAATTTAAATTTGTTTAAATGTTCATTGGGAATTTTTCATTTAGATCTGGGAAAAAAGAAGCCTATAAATGCTATAAGTCTGTTTACATGAGACAAAGATTTCAGACCTGTAACCAAAGACCGACCATGGGAAAGAAAAAATGCGGCTCTATTGACAGGCTACCTTTTTTTTGTTCTAAATAAATCAATGACAGTTTTTAAAAAAATGGCCTTTATTCAGAGGGTGGCCTTTATTCAGAGGTGGTCGCTGACAGGTTTTACTGCATATAATATAATTTACTTGTATCACATCGTGATTTTGCCATAAAAACTAAAAACAGCTAGGTCTTTGACTATCAAAGTCCATAAAGAAAACATTACTGGTAATAAATAATGTGTCAAAACAAATTCTGGCTATTTTCAATACATTAATATATAAGGAGTAAATTTTGACAAATAGAAGCTGGTCTTAATAAGTTAATTTAATTTTCAAATATGGCAAGCTATTCATATATCTGATCATTATTGCATTGTAATACCTGTACTATTCAAATTACTAATACAAGTGCCGTATGTATAAATGCACAGTTAATTGGAATGCAGAGTAAAATGGAGTGTTTTACAGCAAACATGTGGGTCACAATTCAATTATTAACCTATGCAAAGAAAGTACAACTTTAAAATCCAAGGCAATGAAACAATTAAGGTTGAAACTTGATATTTTAATTCATATGACTAGTTCTGTTTGGAGAAAATGCTTAATTTGTAACGCATGATAAACTTAACTACAAACTAAAATGGCTTATAAACAGTTTATATAACGGTCTACATTTGTATTGTAAGACTCCATCCAATGATAATCAAGAACAACATCAGTAAAATAATTTGTTTAAGATAATCATTCATTTCACCTCATAAATATGTTTTCATTTGAGCAGTCTTTTCAAAAGACATAAAAATAACATAATGAGTTTAAAATATTGCAGTAAATGACAATTTCTTCTAAATAATGCTTAACTAAGGTGTTTAAATCGATGACAAAATCAAGGAACAATGGGTGACGAACCAATGTCAATCAAGTTTCCTAACTTTGACAGTTTTGACAGTCAATGAAAACATTAACGTACGTACCTTTAACATCGTCGTACGGGTCGTCACTTCTAAATTCCGCTTGTTCGGAAATTCCATCGATTGTAAAATAAATCACTTTTGTTGCCATAATTATAAAACAATAGTTAAACACAAAATTCACAAGTTAAATGAAAAGTTTACATTTTTCACCGTCAACTTTACTCCATTCATAACAAGAATGAAATGACGTTACACATACTCGCCCGTTATGAAAAGTGTATCGTAGATATCGAAAGGATTTCGATTGTCACTTTCGCTTTCAATTCCGATAAAATTATTTTCATGATTCTAGATCGCAAACGATAGGGAAAATAATCTAGTATAAATGATTTGTATGAAATACACTAATATTATTGTAATTTCATATCTCCTCCAGTTTATGTTTATTAGAATGTGTTATTGAAAGTTATAGATAGGTCAATGTCGGAAATTAGAAAATAAGAAATCCTTGCGATTAAAACCAATTAAGTGGGTTAATTGCATAAAAGTGCGTGATTGACAATTAGCGCTTCAAGTTTGTAATAAGAGGACCGCAGATCGTGCTCTGAGGTTGATAGTTATTCTGTCGTTCATTCTTTCATGTTTATCGTCTTCCGGATTCATTTATTTACTTTGCAAACTTGACAGCTAACTTAGTGTTGCCATGGTTACAGAAAATGTTCCATGGCCAGTCGAAGTGCACATCGCGCGTATGACCTGAATTCCAACTCATGGAGTTATCTCACGATTAAACTTATTTGAACGAAAAGAGAAAATATTGTCTGGTTCACGACTTCACAGTAATAAATTTTATTTGGATCACGCCATATAAAATCGGACTTCACAAAATAGTTTTCCCGTAACAAGTGGCGGCGGTCAAATCAAAAGGTCTTTTTGCTTTTTCCTACTATTTTTCAATTATTAATTGCGCTCAAAGCATTTCTTAACTTAAGTCTAATCTGACATCATGGGCCTCTAATAAATAGTTGTATCGACACATGGGACTACAAAAGTAACAAAACTCGATATAATTTTGTAAACCTCTGCCGGAAAAAATCACCCTACAGTATGATGAGTTTTGGGGACAAATTGCCAGTTATTTAAATAACGGCACATGGCACCATATTGCTTAGGCTTTTTGTAATATCGAGATGGTCAAATTGAATTTGAAACAAGGACTTTTGTGTATATATGAGTCCTTGATTGAAAGCAGGCCTGATTACAATTATTCTTTCAATTAATTAATTGGGACAGCAAAAAATATCTGGTCATTGTGGTGCTTATATAAGATCAAGTAGTTGTATTAAATACGGTATTTCGTTACTTTGATTAATTAATGATTTTGTACAAGCTTCAAAATAATTAATTGTATGTTGGATGATTAGGACTCGGCCTTACTATGAGTCGCAGATTTTGGTACAAATTTGATGCCGAGAAACGTATCACTTGTGGAAAAAGTGTACTGAAATGAAATTAAACTTTATGTGAAAATCACTAATTCTTGAAATTATTTTATGACAACAAACTTTGTACACATTTTCCAGTAAGTGTAATCAGGGACACCATATTACGTGATGTAGTGTCCCTGGTGTAATAATTACTGTTTATTTCTCAGGAAACGGTGGTTGGTGAGTCAGCGTGTTGCGTGTTTGGATTTTTGCAGCCAAGTCATAAATACTACGTAAAGCGACTGTCTTCATTGTCTTGATCTCGGCGTAAATATGAACCGAATCACGACATCTATATAACTTGTGTACTACAATGTACATATGTAATAATAATATAGTGTCTCTGAGCCTACAGATAACTCATATCAGGGATGCTATATTACACGATGGTGTCGGAATCAGTTTATCTAGATTTACCTCCCTTGTTTAGCATTTGTTTAGCGAGGGACATTCTGTATCTGTATGGATTCCTCGAAAGTATCTCACTAATGAGCAAAAGTCTTCGAGCTGTGTGTGCGACTTGTTGTTAGGGATGTTATTGGCGCGAATTTGATCTATAGTCCGAAAGAGTACTTTTGAATCGTTTATTTTTATCAATAGACATTATTGAGTCTGGTTACGAGTTCCAGTCATGGATAGTTTGAGGCACAAAAGAGTATTTGTAAGTATCAGTGTTACTTACTTTTTTGAATTTGAATGTCTTTGTTGACGTTGGTTGAGTTCCAGGATGTCATTAGCGGGGACGGCCACCAGGTCATGGATGATCTTGTGGAAGAACGATCTAGGCGTTGGTCTCGTCGACGCTCCTTCAGTGTCTTCCATCCTAGCTGACTCATCATGTCCGTTAGGCTACTTTTTGTTCGATGGTCATTACATACAAATCTGGCAGCACGTCTTTGTACGTTTTCAACTCTGTCTATGTCCTTTTGGAGGTGGGGATCCCAGACAGTGCTCGAATAATCCAGGATCGAACGAACGAGGGAGATGTAAGCCTGTTCTTTGAAGTTCTTGTTACTGTGCTTCAGGTTCCGTCTTATAAATCCCAGAATGCTGCTAGCTCTATTGCACATTTTGTTTATATGGGTTGTCCATTTTAAGTTGTCACTGATTTGCACTCCAAGGTAATGTAGGCGGTACTTGGAATTCGTGTCGCCAAAGATATATATGTATGTATAGGTCTTTGGTGTCGCCAATTCGCGAGTTATTTGATAATATACGAGCACTGAAGAGATAACAGTTTTATTAGTACATGCATCGAGAATTATTTTAGATCCAACGAAGTCATGAATGTACTAGTACAAGAAATTTACCTCGGTAAAATCTGAATTAATCACGGTTTAGCTTTACCAAAGACGTATAGGTCTTTGGCTTTACATATATTAGCACAGTATCCAGGGTTCCTAATAATCATTAATGTCATGGTAAATTTACCATTTGGTTCTAATTCTCAAGAATCGGAAGCTTTATTTCGCTAATTTCAAGAGTCAAAATGCCACTTTAAGGGTCAAAGGAGAGCCCTGATTAAATTGACCACCACTCTCAGATTTCTTAGAAAATACCTTATGAGGGTGTAAATATTTTCGCCATACATCGTGTAAGAGACTATATTACAGCGGGTGCCACTAGGTCACTAGTTTGGTCACGTCTTGATTACTGCAACGGTCTTCTGTATGGCGTTTCGAACTATACAGTACAACCTCTCCAGAGCAGCCCTCTATTGAGCAACAACCCCCTTTAACAACAGCATGATTTTCCCTCTGCACGATTTAAATATTAATTTAACCTCTCATGCAACAACCTCTCAACAGCAACATAATTTTGCTTCTCTCAAAGGGTGTTGCTTTGGAGAGGTTGCACTGTAGTTTAGATAAACGTCAGAACGTTCTGAATATAAACAAGAACGAATCGTAAAGAACACATAACCTCAGTTCTCAAGATTCACTACACTGGCTTCCTGTATTACACAGAGTTGATTTTAAGATTTTAACGTACATTTTTAAAGCCCTTCGTGATCAATCCCCACAATACATTAAGGCTATACTGGAAACATACAGACATTCAAGAAATTTAAGATCTCAAAATTCCAGCTAACTTGTCAAACCAAAATCACGCACTGTAAAATATGGTGATAGAATTTTCCAACATTGTGGAATGCTCTACCGAATGATCTTAGAAAATGTGATACCTCCCAACTTTCAAAAAATCATAAAAACATATTTTTTATAAACTGTCACTTTTGTGAGTGACAATGAAAATGTTTTGAATGTGACTGTACGTGTAACTTGCATATTTTTAAAATTCTGTTTTAAACTTTGTAGCATCGCTATGAGCCAAACATTTTTAGAAGGTTTTATGGAAGGTGACAATAATTCATTTACTTTTTTATCACCTGATGCCTGTTCTAATTTGTAGTAACCTGTGTTTAGAATTTTAAGCATGTTTTACATGTAATGTATAGGTCTTTGATCTCCTCGACTCAAAGTTGGATTTAATTATTTCTGCATGAAATCGTCAAATTGATATAAAATGATATCGCGCACCAAGGATTTACTGCTGCATATCACAGGGGGACGTAGTGTACCTGTGATGATAATTTGGTCAATTTATGACGAAATTCATGTTTACTTATATATACATAATAATTATGTATATATAAGTAAACATGAATTGACCAAATTATTATCAAAGGTACGTACACCACGTCCCCCTGTGCTGCATATTATGTTTTATATTAGGCCTGAAAACGGGATAATTTTTAACTTGTGCGTGATACGTCCCGTAATTTTCTTATCATGAAAATGCCATAAAGCATGGCAAAAGTTCTTTGTCTCAATTTTTAACGCACCGGGGAATAAACCGAGTGTTTACGGCAACGGTTTCTAATTTGTTTTAGAATATCTAGCTTCAGAAGTCAATATTTCTCAGATTTATAGTATAAAAAGAAAATGGAACCACCCGGACTCAATTTAAGAAATGATACCATCCGTAACCAGAATATTCAACAATTTCTTTTGGAGTAAATTAAGTTCACATACTCATATGGTGATATTTTGTATGCGTAAGTTCATGTTAGATAAAAAGTATACTTTAAAATCCTTTAAGTTATAATTATAGGCTTCATAAAGATAGTTTGCGGTATGATACGGTATGTTTGATTCCAATCGTTTAAGAAATGTTGCATGGCTACGCAACATTTGACAATGAGTGCCCTTATGGAAATAGAAATGTAGAGGCTAGCTAGCTCTACCTAGTCGCTATTTTATTTGATAGCTATGTACCTGCTGCCTAACACTACTAGTAGTGACTTCTGTTATAGATACTAAATTAATATAAATTGAAATCTAAACAGGAGAATGACATAAAAGGCCTATAGTAGAGAAGTATTGACCTCTGTTTCAATTATTTTAAGATAAGTTAAGCAGAGAATTCTATGTAGAGTTTGAAGAAAAAGACTAGATGTGTTTAAGATTGGATCTAAGTGCTCTAAAGTAACTAAGAATTAACTAAGTACATGCAGTGACAGTTGCTGGCAGACTGTATCCAGTCTTTATTGGCAGTAAATCCAATCATTTTTAAGTGCTTAAAGCTATAATCAGTTTAGAAAGCTGTGCTGTCAACTTGATGTTATGTCTTGAATTTCATTACCTTTTCAAAACCATGGAGAAGATTTTTTTGTGCAAGAAATAATGCTTCAAGGACATAGATGGTGTACAGTTTGTCGTCGGTACTACAGTAATGTAGGGTTGCTAATTGACTAAACCAATAATCAGTACTAACCTGTTTTCACTGTTAGCATTTGATGCATCATACGAAGTAACCCTACTCATTTATCTCCATGCCATGGGAGGGTGTCAAGTTGGTAACAGAGTTTGACTCTAACCGTATTGGTCAGGAATCCCGACATAGGATGTTGGTGTTCGCCGGTCAGAATCTATCAATAACCGTCATGTATGTCTTGTTAGAAACTGAGTTTGCTTCGTACTGTGTTGGACCATTGATAACGTACAAATGGATTGTAAATACGAGAAATTTGGAATTTGTATAGTTTTTTCTGTTCGAACATTTTAATTAATTTTGATATATTTTCAAGCTGGAAAATAAGGAGTGATAACGGGATTCCTGATATGTCTAGGAGTCCCACATAAAAATCTGGTGTCCTTGTGGTTCATCAGATCAAACCCTTGGCATATTGCATGTCCTCTGTGGCTATCCGAGTCTAAAGACATTCACTGACTAGAGTTCCTCACTCTGAGGAGTTGACATTATTGGCAAAGAACAAAATTTACATTGGTGCAGGATTTAAGAACAAATAACATTAAGATAAAACAGTTTCTGTCAGAAATACTGTATTGTAGTTACAGGTGTAAACACCAAATATTATAATGAAGTGTGAATCAAAGATTGGGGAAGAACTTGGTCAATATCTTAAAACATAGATTGTTGTATAGCTACTACCATAGACACATTTTGTATGATGGCCACAACATCTTCCTTTGCATACTAGCATACTACCTTCCATGTCATATAGCAGGGCTAGAACTATCAAGTGCATATTTTATAACTCCAGACCTGTTTAGCTGGCTTGAAAGATATGTTTTTACTGTGCTAGAGTTCTCATACATGACCACATAATTATACATCATTAATATGACTAACAGTTGCGTAACATTGTTAGTTCATATCAAGTTATAAGCCCCTTTTCAACAGTCAGAGTCATATGAGGCGGACAGTTCACCAATACATCATTCCTGGGAAGAATCAGTACTCCATCCTCCGTAAGCAACTGCCTACTAGCGAGGCTCAAACCCACGACCCACTATCAGTGAGAGGTTACAGTGATTTGAAGTCAGTGACTAACCATTCGACCACAAAGGCGGAGTCTATGTGTGTTCATATGATCATGCTGGTGATGAATATTCAATCTGAAATTTTCTAAGTTCACAAAGAGCATAAGTAGGTCAAAATCCGTATAAGAGTTATGGGACTTGGATAGTAACCTTCAACTTGAATCCCAAAGACATGTATGAAGTGTCAAGTAGTTTAGAAGATTGATGATGCATAAGATCAACACAACTCTTTCAAATTTAACATTCATTTATTATAACATCACTGCATGATTCATTTATTATTGCAAGACTGCAATACACAATCAAAGAGTATAAGTCTGTCATAACACATCAATAAATATGATGATAGTTTATTTTATTTCACATCAATAAATAAACAAATACAATTGTTTAGTGATAGATTAAGACATGTGTTGTAAAAATACACAACATCCATTTATTTAGCACTTTTAGCTGTAAAGAGACCATACTCATCTTTAAAATGATTGTTTTTTCTATCACAGGAATACATTACCATTATTACTCTATATGTAAGCATCTAACAAAAAATCAACTAATGAATAAGAGGTCTTAATGTCTCCACACATCTTTAATTTCAGGAGTACAATTTATCAAGTTTTTGCATGATATTAAAATAGTTAAGAATATCTATTATCTGTGTACCAACAATATAATCACATTAAAATCAGGTAAGAATTAGTATCTGGCAAAGTTATTTTTACTTCATGTTGCCTCCATGAAATAATTATTATCATAATTACAGTCAAACCTGTGTTAGCAGCCATCTCCGAAAAAGGGCCACCTTGTGAATAAAGGCCATATTTTTTAATCTGCTATTGATTATTTGGAACAAAATGACCTCCGATTAAAGGTCACCTGTCAATAATGGCCACATTGTGCCTTTCCCAAGGATGGCCTTTGTTCACAGGTTTGACTGTATATAAATTCAGCACAGAAGTATTGCCAGCTCTCTGAAAACACTGGTACTTCACAAAAGTACAATTAACATCAAGTTTCAGCTGATTAAGATAAAAAGGGATCAACCCAAAATATTCTAAATACAATAAGTTAGTGCAAATAAACCCAGTGTTATTGACAACATGTATTACAACAAGATATGTGACAGAAATAACAACCATGGCTAGTACAAAAGAAAAAAATAATTATAATTAGACAAGTAAATGATATGCACCCCAGCCTAAGTTTGCGTGAATTTTACATCAAGTGTACGTTCTACAGAGTCACTGCTCTATGTCAAGTCTCCCCTGTCCATATATATATTTATCAAAATATATTTACACACTACCCTCATCATTCTAAGAGTTAAGCTACCCTTGTCTTAACTGGACAAGGGTAAGTACTGTGACACTAATTGTGGGCCACAAATTGGCAGTGAAAATAGGATTTCTTCAAAACACAATTAATCAGTAATAGAGTGTTTTCTTCTCAAACCTGAGTTGTATTTTAGCATGCATCGAATGACACAACTGGTATCATCACTATGGACATATAGTAACAACAGTTTGTTACTTTAATCTATGTATGTACAAAAATAGAACTTAAAATCTGGCTAGCAGAGATATATCATATAAAAAACAACAAAGAGTTGCTAATAGAATTAAGGAAAGACAACATAAATGAGTAATATTATTTCCACAAAAATGTTAAAAATCACATTTTTACATCTGAATTCAAATTAAATTTGTCCTTTTCCTACACAAACCACTTAACACCTTAAATTACAAGGAAGCTGCTATTTTCTAGAATACTTCTCAACATTTTCTGTCTTTCAATTTAATAGACTTTTCAATTCTATGTGAGAATAATATTCAAACAAGAGAACTTAACTTGGATAACAAAAAAATGTACAGTGTCAAGAAAACTCTAATATAGTCTTAAACAAATAATTGCATGTTGATTACATTCAATTCAGTCACATAATAAATATCTTTAACGCCTTGTGATGATCAAAGATGCATTAAAATGTCAAGTTACTTTAACTTGGAATCAATTATGGCATCAAAATATAAAGTATCCTTGAATATTTAATGCATCAAAATGTCAAGCCACCTTTAATCAATTATTGCATTAAAATTTCAAGTTACATTAAATTAAGCACCTAGAATCAATTAAATAACATCAAAATATTAAGTTACCTAAAATCATTCAATGCATCAAAATGCCAAGTTAATTTAAACCTAATTCAGGTAGCATTCATATCTGAACATGTAGAGTTGAAGTTTGATCAGAACCTAAGAACTGCAGCTAAATAAATGGTGCAAGTATTTTCGTTTTCATTAAATTAGCACTAAAAATAACTGAATATTAATGTACAAATACTAAGAATGAGCATTCTCCTGTAACCTAGGATACTCTGTTTCTTAGAGACCACCACCGCCTGCTGACAAGTCTTTCAACACAACACGTTTGTAGTATTTATTCATCTGTTCTAAGAATATGAACGTGAGAACAGTATGAGGTCCTAGACGTGCATAGTAAGGAGTAAATCCCTTCCATAGACTGAACACACCTTCATTACGTACGACTTTCATGACAACATCCTGTAACAGAAAAAATTTAGTCAAGTACAAACCACAAATATAGTCTTTGATAAAACACTCTCACAAGGAGCATTATAAAATAAATATTGAACAAGAAGTGTTTGTGAAATATGGATGCCCCTTGGTGACCTTGACCTTTGGTATACTGAGCTCAAAATCAATAGGGGTCATCTACATGTGATGACCAACCTCCCAACCAAATCTAAAGAGCTTAGGCCAAATCGTTCTCTAGTTATTGGTCAGCCTAGGTTTGGTTACGGATGGGATTGAAATGTGCACAGAAATATACCCCTTTTGACATAATGAATAATGAATAAACTTGTCAAAACAGGTATTAAGTAAATAGTCAACATGCATAGGTAGATCAATAACAGGCAGTTTTGCACGCAATATACAGTCAAACCTGCATTAGGGGCCACCTACAAATAAAGGTCACCATGAGAAATAAAGACAATTCTTTCATTAACTGTCATGGATTATTAAGAACAAAATGACCTCCAAATGAAGACCACCAGCCAACAAAGACCACATCATGTATTTCCTAAAGGTGGCTTTTTTTCACAGCTTTCACCGATCCCACAGTATTAAAACCACATGAATCAAATTGAAAATTTGATATTTTAAAAAAATCATTATTCTGCAGCTAGAAAACATTACGAAGTGCAGTCACAAAGGTTTTAAGAAATAAATCATTCTTATTCAAAACTTGGCTTGTAAGAAAGACAATTTCTGTTTTCCTTCTGGCTGCAAGTGCCCGTAAGATACAAAATAAAATAATTAACTGATTTGCTTATCTCGGCTCCAAACTAAAACAAAGGCAGTAAACCGAAGTTTAGTCACATAAAGACTCATTACAACTACAAATGCACATTATGTTTAAAGGGTTTCAGTAATTATTTTTGTACTAACATGTCTTATTATCTCATGTCTTACAATTGTGATCAATGCCATAGATGACATTCATAATACTCGAGAAAATGATAAGACACTGTTAACATATACTGAAGAAAATAATCATACCACTGCACTCTTATATTCAGGTTTACCATCAATAATCTTCATATTTTGAACCCTGAAATGAACACATGTATTTATGAAAAAATATTACCAGGTACCGTAACAATATGACAACAGTTCTTATTAGCTACACCCTCATGTAACAGCCCCTGTGGTTGGGTGGATATGGTCTGAGAGTAGTGATCATAAGCCAATCACTGCTCAAGAGAATTCAAATCCCACTGAGAATTCAAATTCTATTGAGATTAAAATTCATAGCGAGAATGGTGTCCAGTGAGCTCACGGTAGGTTGGTGGTTGTACTAAGGAGTCTTCATCCACTGTTAAAACTGGAAACTCAGTAAATGTTGTGGGTACCCATTAAAGCAAAGCAAAAAAGGCCTTAACCTAAACAAAGCTGCAGCAGCAGTATTGTCTCTAACATTTCCATCCAAGTCACTGTGTGAGTTCATTGATAATGTTTGAATAAAATACATGCAGTAAAAATTTATTCAAGAAATATTCACTTGAATTTAAGGAATCGGAAAATTTATAATTACAAGATTTTACGATTATCTATAATTATGTTTATAGAAATCTATTTCATAAAGGGGCACATTTTTGCTATCCTCAATCAAACACGCTCACTCAGTGTGAAACCAAGATTTTAGGACAATCACAATCATGTTTAGGACCATCCAATGGATGATAACCTAAGTCATTGAACTTACATTATATCTATGATAAAATGTACAATAACAATCAAACCTGAGTTAGCGGCCACCTATGAATAATGACCACCTTGTGAATAAAGGCAATTCTTTAACAAAACCATCACTAATTATTTAGAGCAAAATGACCAATTCAAGAAATATTTCTTGAGTTAATGCTCGAAAACCAAAATTAAAACGGATGGACACCAAAATTTGAACGGCCAGCCAGACAGGCGTAACACTTCATGCTCCTCCATCATTTTAAAAGGCTGGGGTATAAAATTAATGAGCTATGTGAGTTTGGGGGACATAACAATCGATATAATCATACATACGGTAATCTACAGAAAGCACTTACCTGGTTTTAGCAATATCTACTGGCATTGAGAAGAATGTGGTTACCAGACCACTAATCATACTAGCAACAAAATGTAGGAACAGCCCTTCTGAGAAATATCCTGTAATTACAACAATCACTATATGAACATCTGGTATAACACATTAAACATTTTTGGTAATACAGAAAATGGCTACCATGATGTATTAAATATCTAGCTATATTTAAGTGTGTTCCAAATATGTCAAACTAAAAGGAATTTAGAAAACAGGTATTTTTTTAAGAAACTGAGCTACAATGATGCTAATTGTTTTGATTTCAACTGAAGGATTGAAATATAACATCAGGCCACCCTTAATTAATTGTTTGTTTGCCACTTCCGACCCATACTTTTTGGGTTGGGTCGGTAGGTAGGTGAAATCTTTTTTTTTCTATATACTATACTATATAATCGCCTACAAGACGATCCCCACATATTAACCATATATACAGCCAGTTTGAGTGATTTGTCAAAAAATTGCATTCGTATTCGGCAATTTATCAACCGTAGCGGCGATTTTCATTTTCCGTTCATTTTCCGAAAACAGTCACATGATAAGTTAACACTTACTAAATCCGTCGGCAAAGACGGACAGAAATCCAGGCATTTGATTGAATTTTGTAAAGTAGGAAATCTCATTCTTGAAGTAAATATGTAGAAAAACCGGCGAATTGCTAAGCGAATTTTGTAAACTGTGCAGCCATGTTTTACATATGCAGCATTACATACAGGGCGAGATTAATATGTCTATTTTTAGTGTTTTATGTATCGAGTACCAGGGCGAGAATTTAGACCAAGTCGCAGTCTCTCATTTTACCTATGTAGCTCTGTGCTCTAATCAATAAAACCAGTCCACTGTTTACATGAAATATTATTTCGCGCAATAATATACGAAAGCTGACAGATTAATTAAAGCTCATCAACTCCGTACTATTAAGTTCTCAACACTTGTTGATTATAATTTGTGTCAACGCTAATTTTTCACACTTATCAGGTAATAATTTGTTCACAACAGCGCAATTAAATAATGTGTGAATAACGCTGTTTATTGGCGAGAAATTAGTATCATGTTAAGAGTAAAGAGGCGACATCGCCAATCACGTGCTTATGGGATGTCGACGATTTAAAAGATGTCAAATATAGAACTGTAAGCACGTGTGTCGAAGAAACCAAATGGCATTTGACTTAGATTCACGAAAGAAATATTACACAGAAGTAATAAAAAAATGCATTAATTTTTTAGTAAAAAATTTTTTGGACCGGCGGATTTTTGTCGGGTTAGCCGGAAGCGGCAAACAAACAATCTTTTAATTTAGGCCTCAGGAGATGACATCTACACCCTTTGGTGTAAAAAACTGAGTGTTAAATTAGCTTTATGGATAGTTAATAGTTAACTGACACAGCTAATATGTCTATTTGTAGAATCAACACAACTAATTTGCATAAAAGCAGAAATCTTATAGTCTGGACAATATATACCCAAGGACCAAGTAATAATGTTCATTTGAGCTCATATCAACGTGTTGTGATAGAATGAAGACATTACAATGTACCTGTACTTTTAAGACCTTCCTTTGCTTGTGAGTATGAAGCTAACTGTGCAGCATTGACAACCATGGCACGAGCAACTGTCGGCCAACAACCCTAAAAACATGCAAACTTAATGTGAAAGTATTTTTGACATAAGGGGTCAAATTATACATGAAAATAATGATTCAAGCATAATAGTCAAGGTTAGCATATAACATGTAATAAAACTAATTATTTATAATAGATGTGACCCCTGGTGCAGGGCTAATTATGACCCCAGAGACATTATTTTAGCAACTTTGTTAGAGGGTCTCTAGATGTTAATCCATGCTTTGAGACCATCTGGTTTATCATAAGGAAGTTTTTCCTTTTGGTTGTCATGGAAATGAGAGTTTTGCATGGAATTACACTCTTTTAGCAACTTTTGTAAAGGACCACCCGAAGAATAGTGAATGGATGGACGGTGGACAATATAGCATAGTAACAGCTTACCCTGAGCTATAATCAGGTGAGCTAAAAATGCTGTTCACAGCTGCATGACTGACCCTATATTAATGGAGTCAAGTATGAAATTATTTGGAGATGAAATGTACCTCCTATCAAATATAAGTTATAAAAAGTTTAGAAAACAATTTTGTAACCTACTTGCCATACTAAAGCAACATTAAACATGACATTTTACTTTATATGATCCATGATTTTTTGTATGAACAAGAGATATTTTGTCATACTGAACAACCATAACAATATAAAAGTATGTATAAATACCCTCCATAGAGTGGCCACGCCTTCTTCCTTGCTTATTCTAGCAATAGCATTAAATACATTTTTATAACCTCGTCGTTCTGCTGGTGGCAACCTGAACAAAGAAAAAGTTATAATTACCTCCAAGAGAAGTTAACAAAAGACAACTGTATAAGGACTGACAAATAAGGAAAATATAAAAGGCAAAGACTCTCTCAAAATGTTTGTCAAAATCAAACTTGCAATATAAAACAATAACAGTGATTCTGTTGATGATGGACAGGAAAAGAGAAAAATACATACATTCTTCTTTATTAAATAAATAGCTCATTTTCACAAACAAACAAACACATAATCTTGTGTGATGTCTTTTTAGCATTTTATGCACTCATTTAAAGATCAAAAACAGGTGTCTTTTAGTGTAAGATCAGTCAGTTGGACAGTAATATAACAGACAAACAGCTTTGACGTAATTGAATTTATGAATTTTATTAACCGGTATCTGTTGTTTAACTGCTCATTTGACAACTATGGTCATTTCAGATCCGCCAAAGAGAGAGGGGAGATAAGAAACAGGAGAACCAGGCATTTATATCCCTACTCTTTTCGATTAGTTTTTCCTGCTTCTCTATCATGCCTGGTGTAAAGTATGGATACATGCCTCACCTGGTTCCTGTGATTTTCTAGACACAGTACTTGGCTCGGTAGTTTGGATGGAGACACTGAAAAAGTGTCCCTGAGAAATCTGAAAGACAGAGTTGAGAATCGAACCCACGACCTTTCAATAAGTAATCCAGTGCGTTACCACTGGACCAAAGATGTACTGGTAACTGAATGTTGACATCAATACTATATGAGTAATTTACACAAACCTTCCATCAGCTGTCATTCTTATAAGTGAGATCTCAGCTGGAGTACCTACAAATGCACCAATACCACCAGCTGTTAAACCTATACCTGCTTTCATGAAGAAGTTGGGACTTTTACCATCTCTGTGAACAGAAACAGAAATTTAAACGTTTTGATATATATAACACATTTTTCATTGAATCATTCTTATTTACATCATATTATGAAATTAAGTCAGTCTGGATAAAATAAAGGTAACAATTGAATCTAAACCAGTCAGGGCTAAAATATGGACATTTTGTTCAAACTTGTCCAATTTGTTTGCTGTTAATGGTCATGTAGTGGGCATTTAGATAAAAGGGAAAGTAAGTATAATCTTTGAAAAGGATAATAAATGAATAAGAATGAAGGATAAATGTAAGGCTTAAATTAAAATTAAGTTTGTTTGCCCTTTACCGAATGACCCGAAAAAATCATGCCGACTCAAAACATTTTATTGCAAAATCTGGGAGAAGTTTATTTTTATACTTGGGGTAAATATACATGTACTCACTCAGTGCTTTCGATAGACATTTAAAGTAGGTATCATTTGAAAATTGAAGTAATGAAGGGAAACAATAATGTGTGGTAAGCACTGAGTACATGTTATGATTGATTAAAACACATAATAAATGGTTGTATGGTAGCAGCTAGAATACATAAAATGAACATAGAATGATTCAAGATAGAAGTGCAATTTCAAGCTAGGTAAAGGTCAAATTCAGAAATAAAATAAAATATTTTTCCTACCTACCGACCCTCTTCTAAAATTCAGGGTCGATACAGGGCAAACAAACATATTTTTAATTTAGGCCTTATAAATTGGTAAGATTGACCTATAAAAACTGAATAAAAAAGAGTGAAAATAATCTCATTATCTTATTAATAATCATCATTGCATCAAGAAAACAATTATTACAGAGTGTACAAATGAATACTTATTTATAACAAAATGAATTAAAAGATATCACAGTTTATAATATTGTATAATCCGATTTCCTTTATGTAATCAATGACTGTTTCAAGTTTGACAGTTTCAAAAAAGTATGTTTATGTTTTTGACATAGCACCTAGTACGGATTTTGTTCAAGTCCAGAATATGGACTACACACAGTCAGCTTTGATAATAACATATTTCTTCATGTACTATAAAAATGATAACTTTTACCTTGTAGCATATTCAAACAATGAGGTGTATATACCCAATCTAGTTGTTGTATATGTTGCCTGTCTAAATAAACCAGCTGACAATCTGAAATATAAGAAAAACAAACATACTTTAACTAATAAATATCTTAAATTCTTAAAGATTATAAGTAAAAACAAAATTTATTTTAAAACGCAAATGTACATGTATTCGCTAATAATACAAGAATCATTCATACCCAGTATAAACAGCAAAGACACCCTCACTACGAACAATGGAGGTTAATGCATGAAAACTGGTCTTGTACTGACGCTTGGCTCCTCCTTCACCTTAAATATTAAAATAAGCATGATGATATCTGACAATTTACCAGCTATTGTATAAATACTGGTTTTCAACTCTCCTAAAATGATTTTCTGATGTAAGGCTGAAATACGTCCAAGGGACATTTTCGTACACCTTTATCAATACTATAAATATGCTCAAATTTTTCCATCGAAAAAATGAAACGAAAAACATTCATTGAACACTTATCCTGAGCATTCAATATTTTTTGGCAAAAAACTCTACTTTAAACAGTTCTCTAAGTTTGTTTACCTTTAGGGGAAAGATCGATCAATATTAAAATCTTTTGGACAAAAAATGTCTCATATTAAAATAAAATAATAAAATTAAACTGAAGGAGAATTTTTACAGATTATAGGAGAAATACAGGGGACAGGGGCCTCGTTTCAGCTTAAAATATATCCTACCAAAAATGAACTAAAACATGCAAATTGACAACATACCACTAAGCTGCATTCTGTTTTTGACGAGATCCAAGGGTTGTACAAATAATGTGGCAGCCATTCTGAAATATACATCCATTTTTCAAACATGTTTTCAGTATGATACATAAAATGTTAATGAACTGTCTTTCCCTAAAAAATTCTATAAAGACAAGTGGTAAAGGATCAGCCATAAAATGGCATAAATGATAGCAGAAAACAGAACAATGTAACATAACAAAATAAACTTAACTCTTTATAAAATTACAGCTTTCTAGCTTTACTTAGTTCATCATGATTTAGTTAAAAGCATGAGAATACAACTAAGCATAGTTTATCTGTGATTAATTCAAATAGTAGCAATGAAAATTCACCGGCTTACAACCTTTAATGCGAAAATAATTGAGTACGAATGATCATTAAAAACCAGTGGGTGGAGAATGAAGGTTAAATACAACCCACACAATCATTAACCCGACGAAGCGTTCAACCAGCGCTGTTGCGTTCACTACAAAGATGTCACATTTATCTAAATAACTCACCCGGCAGTTCCACCGAAAAGAAATCGTATGGATTTCGGCATCGTAGCCTGAGCAGTCCCATTATTGTTGGAAGCAGCCATCTTGGATTTATTCGTCCTTGAACTTAGTCGAATTGACTACGGAAACCTGAAGGTGACTTGATCACGCAGTCAGTTGTGCCAATAATGCCAGCTGTAAAAGGTCATTTAATTGTCAAATTTGTTCTAAATTCTCCTCTTAGTAGGCCCCAAAACAGACCGTCTCTTTTATTTTGAACTGACTAAGTACATGAAGTAAGTGATGAGAAGCTAGTTTATGTTAGGGTACGCGTACGCATCTACCACAGACTTTTTCTCGCAACTCGTTCGTGAATAAATACGTATCACTCACCAGAGACATAAATAGGCTAACAGAGATAATTATAAGCAATTCCAATTATAAAAATATAAATTTTTAGGTAATATCGCGTGTGACTTTAACTTTTCCCATAAATTGCTGATTTTGTTGCAAATCAAGGACTTATCTAGACTTATATACATAAGTCCTTGGACTTATCAGGGATGCTATATTACATGTAATATAGCATCCCTGGACTTATATACATATATAAGCAAGGACTTATATATGTATATAAGTCCTTGATATAAGTCCTTGTTGCAAATTAAACTTAAATTCTTACCTACTGCAAGGATACACTGCTGATATCACATGCATACATTTTACCTTTCTGAAAGTTTATTATTTACCTATATGGGCGATTCTCTGGAATATTTGAACTTTATACTTTTAAAATCTGTGAAACTTTGTGGCAATCATTTTTATATCCCGTTTTAACACCAGTGATGTTAGTATATTGTGTAAGGATCGATAGTGATTATATATTTTTGCAGGCAGTCGCAGTCAGTTATGACGGTGGCCACGTGCAAAAATGTATTTTTTTACTGTCACGGAACTTTGATGACAAATAAAATATTGTTTTGCAAAGTTTAGCCTACTTGAGTTTTGCTGTTATTATAAATATGAAACATGTTTATGATTTAATTTATTTTCGAAACAGAATGAATATGAAACCAATAATTAAATTTCCTTTAGTTTATATATATACCCTTATTGAAAATTAGAATAAAATTAATCAGGACTTTGTAAGACTTGCTTGTAGCCAGCATGTATAAATTTCGTTAAATACACATCTGAACATTATGCAGCAATATTTCGTGTACGATATTCAAGAACAGACAGACATGTTAAAGCATGTTATATTGATGATAAACCAAAGATAATATAAAAAAGTATTATACGTCTCTGATAATATATAATAATATAATTTTATATTAATAATGAAAAATAACTTACATTCCATAGGTATTATTATATATACATAATTCAATTGCCGACCGTATATAGTATAGGCCTTTGGATAAACGAAATAAATATACGTCGTTATGGTTAAGACTTTTTGTTACGGTAAAGACATTCACGGTGGTGACGGTAAATAATATTGCACGAGACTTGATAAAATATACATAAATGAAAAATAATGTATTTCGAGGTTGTAATCAGAATAACTTAATAATAATTAATAATAATAATTATATTTGGTATTTATTGACTTAACACCGTCAAATATTACGTTAAAGAAACTGTAAATACAAAACAGAAACACACAATGCAAACGTTACAGATCTGCGAAAAAGGAACGGCAACAAACCGTATATACAATTAGAGACATTTTCTGTTAAAATCCAAATCAAACACTATGTTATATGAACATATACACATGTGCACGTGTGTCTTTCAGTTGTCCAAAGCTTTTTAAATTAACTTGAATGTGTTCGGATCTTTTTGTAAATGGCGACCCGTTACGTGCATGCACTTGTCCCGGAATAGACCCAAAGACATTATCCCATGAGTACCATACAACATCGTCCACTAATGGCCAGAAATATTTGTTCTTTCCAATCCTGTGCATGGCCTAGCTTTACTTCCACTGACTCTTGATCAAAGTCCCGGAAATTATTTCATTGTTTACAGAAACCAGTCTCAATTTACTATAATATAGTATTTTCATAATGGCCTTGTTGGACTGAAGGCTGTCATATTAGCCTGGGACCGAAGGCCATTTTGAAAACACTTACTTATAGGCAATTTTATTAATTAACTATAGAACATAGCAGCGATCTCATAAATATAGCTGCCGAGTTTTTCAAATATCAATTTTGACTCATAGTTTCATCACACCCCTGTTTATTCCTAGTTATCCCCCCCCCCCTTAAAAACAACATACCTAGTGGTATCAACTTTATCCAGGCCGATCACATTTTAGTATTAACTGAGAAAATATAACAAAATATTATATCCAGCAGAGGTCAAGTTTTAAACTTTCAGTAAAATGTATAAATCATATAGGTATGCTATTTGGTTTTTGAGTTTACCTGTTGCAGACTTTGTCTTTGATTTCATGACTGTTTTTCCTCAGCGTTCCTGATTACATTACACATACTGTGTATCTCATTTTTCGTAACTAAAATGTAACGTTTCATACTTGAAGAATATTCTGGTTCTATAATTCGAGATTAAAAAGATAGAACTAATGATATATAGATTGAGTTGACAATGGGAACTTATTCACAGGAATCAGACTTACGTTTTGCAATCAGTAACGTAGAACGAAAATCTTCTAAAGAAAAAAATATATACCACGGGCTCATACTACAAGCGAAGTATGAATATACATCCGATGAAAAAAGTATCTTTATTGTAAGTTTACTGGCTCTAATTTTATTTGCTGACTGCTGTAATGTTGGATCTTGGGTTCGAGCTCAGATACCGACCATATCTATGTGAAAAATAGGCAGCTGCTTGCAGAGGGTGGAAATCTAGTACTGGTTCTTCACAGGAACAATGGTAAGATGAACTGTCCGCCTCATACGACTCTGATTGTTGAAAAGGGGAGTAAAACTCGAACAAACAAGCCTGACAGATTACATGCCTCATGATTATATACTTGTACAATGTATTTATCTCATATTTCATACTCATAAACTGTTAAAATTTCAATGCATTTCATTCGTGAAGAATATCAGGTTCAATTTTTCGAGATTTAAAAAAGTAGATTTCAGACAACTAACTACTCTTTACATACTCACGCTTTGCATTCTGTAGGCGATTGATTATACGGCGGACAGAATTGTTCTAAAAAGGCAAATGATAGGTTTATAGTCTGAAATTTATATACTAGTACATATTCAACTGATTTTCGCAAGTTAGCTATCCCCAAAGCACTGGTTAATAGGTCGTCCGTAAATCTCGACGCCGCGGGCAGCCACGGAACATTGACCCATTTCCCTTACAGGTATTCATCCTAGGTGAAGAGGAGCAAACGTTGGATATTTTTTGCTTAGAAAAAATCCGATGATCCGGGCGGATTTGAACCAGGGACCTCAAGATCCCAAAGCAAGCGTCTAGCTATGTCAGCCCAGAACACATGTACAAGTAAGCCTTCATTTTTAAACGCCCGTTTTTTCAAACGGGTTGTATTGGGCGGGCGGCGTCCACAACGGTGGCCGCTCTCTAATTCAAACAGTTTTATTCGGATCCTCACCAAACTTAACTAACATGTTTATGGCCATGAGATCTCAGCCAAGTACGATAACCTGATACTTCCGAGTTATGCCCCTTTGACCGGTGTATTTTGTGACTTGGCACTCTTGTAGTCACTGCCTCAAGTTGATATTTGTTGAATGCCGACCGTAACATTTTTATTATCATTAGCAGGACTATTTTCATTTCTGAGCCACCCCATAGGGAGAGAGGGGTGATAAGATACATGAGCACCGGACATTTATAATACGCCTACTCTCATTTCTAATAGTTTTTCTTGGTTCTTTAATTCTCATGACTGGTGTAAACGCGGCGCCGAATCGATACATACGTCTACAGTTTCATGTGCTATTCCTGTGATATTAGTACATTTGTATATGCTGAACCCAGTCCTGGGCCTGGACGCTAAAATACAGGTAGGCGTAGTCCCAGGATTCGAACACACAACCTTTCTATTAGTAGTCCACTGCGTCAGCACAAGATCCCAAACCCACCGTGTCAACTGTATATCATTTTATCTGTGTTGGTTGCGAAGGCATGACAATATTAGGTATGTGGTAAATATACGTTCAATCAAATTATGAATATCATTCTTTGTATACATAATTGCTGTGGGGTTAAACAATGTTTATTTCTAGTCACGTGCTCATTAGAATAAAGGTAGAAAGGTTCAGATAGGAATTTTTTTTGTATTCTTGAAAGCCAACGTAATTGTAAAATGAGAGAGTGTAAATAAGAGATCTTCGGAACTTATAAAAAGTTTACGGTCGTGGGATAAACTAGGATAAGTCGGGTCAACAGAAACAAATATTTGTATGCCGCTAAACTAAATGTGTATTAAGTACATGTATTTACTATATATAGTGTTACTTCATAACGAAGGTTATGTCAAGCTTTTATTGCAAAATTATTGCCCTGACTGATACATGTACTTATGATAAATTGACAATTACATAAACGAAGTAAACAAACAAGAATATGATAAGCATTAAAACAAAATACTTAATCAACATATTAATTACTAGTAATTTTGACCATGGCAATGTGGAGAAGTTTTACTATTGAGACTGATCATTTGAATCACACGGAGTTGGTAACATATATAAATGTTAATAAACGAATTCAGAAACAGTTTAATTTATTGTATATTTAGACCAATTTGTTAGAATTACACACAGTGATTTGACAGTAAACTTATAGTTTTAATCTTACATATACACGTAGTTCTGTAGCATATGAATAGCCCAAAATCACGGTAATAATTGGATCATCAGGCTAAATGGTAGGGCTGAGTATCGATACAAAATATCGATACGATATGTGTATCGATACAGAATGATCGATATCAGATATATCATTTGATGTTCTATATTGAAATAAAATCGGAAATACTGAGAAATATTGACTGTACTGGCACAGGTACTTGACACAAACTCAAATTTTGACTGCATTGGCTACTTATATACCTAATAATAATGGACGAAAATTCACAAAACACGGTCCAAAACATGTTTTTAAAATCCTTTTTTTTGTTTTGATCGATATTTGTTCGATACATTAACGTTCGATACTATACATCAACCGAACCCTATATACCGGTATTCGATACGATACGTGAACCGGTACTCAGCCCTACTAAATGGAGCAAACAACACACGCGAGTTCTCGACCATCAATATAAGGAGGACACGCCAAACTTTTCCCACAAACTGCTTCAACAAAATACAGTCTGTTATCATCGTCATCAGCTTTACCATTTGTAACTTCTTCTGGACGCTGGTCAAGACAAGCGTACTCTGTTGCACTCTTGTCTCCGTAATACCCGCTAACAAGATATCCTTTATACTCCATAGTCCACCCATCATAGCATGCATTTCTCCCAGGTATCATGACGGACACGCCCCTAGAGGCGTGGCATAGAGCACAAGGTGCATTCTGGTTGTACATGTTGTTACCTAGAAACTTCTTAGCCCCATCATCCTTGTGATGCCAAAACTGATACTCAACGCCAGTAATCTTACCTACACTTTCTAAAGAATCTTCAAAGTGGCCCCATAAGGGCTGATTTGGTAAACATAAGTAATTTGATCCAGTTCCTGGGTGTTCTTTATTTGACCCCGCCATGTAACCTGTTGATGAAAGTGTCAAAATAGTTCACTGATAATATTTACAGAAGTGCGGAACGGGCATTTTCTAAGATAATGACTTAGTGCCTGGTTTTTATAACCAAACCTTTAAAACAACAATACCATATTATACACAGACTTCCTCGAGCGATTATACAGTTATAATGAAGGTTATACATTTAATTCTACATGTACGCAATAATTATAATTTTCATTAAAATGCTAAATTGTTTAAATGCTATTAGATTATAAGAACTTGAATTTTGTAATAAATACATGTAGATGGCTTCACAAATGTTCAAATGTAAAAATGCTGTATTTTATAGCAGCTATTTCATTTTGAGGTGATATATGCTCATCAAAGTAGCTTGTACCAAATTTGGTTTACTTTAGAATATCATGGCAGTTACAAACACATGTGACTTTAAAAACACGTCGCGCCAGTTAAACTGACAAACCTAATTAATGCATCACCGGACGGAAGTTGGACCGACACGACTGTAAGAACAATTGTGGTCGACTAAGAACTAATTATGATTAATGTCAGTAAACCGTTATTCAAATGTATTCTTACCCCAATAAACAAGTGAAGTTCCA
The DNA here is from genome assembly GCA_964023205.1 of Lutraria lutraria. NCBI lineage: Eukaryota > Metazoa > Mollusca > Bivalvia > Venerida > Mactridae > Lutraria > Lutraria lutraria. Next base: position 19,529,992 of record OZ026847.1, read on the forward strand.
TTACCAGGGCACTCTGTTCTCCCCCAACGAATATATTTGCTTCCAGCAACTGAAACAATGTAATAATATATTAGCTTTATCATATGTTGAACTCATTAGTATATAGTGTTAAGGTTGTGTAGAGCTGTGTATTACTTGACAATTTGCAATACGATACAAATTGCTGTAAATATGCGCTGATAGGAAATCAGCTCACTGTTTAATAAGAAACTTTCAATGATCTTTGACACTTTTTGGAACTTGAAACTCGTGATTGATTCAGATAAAGCACTATAATCAGCTGAACTACCATACCAAGTTTTCCATTGATTAGCTCTATTGAGATAAAGGTATATCTGTCGAGGAACTTTGTTGATAGTCAGGAATGGATGACCAGTGGTTGAGAACGAATGTTAGACTTTAGATGAAGTTTTGTAACTTCAAAATACGTTAACCAAAAAGAGGACGTGTTGGGGTGGATACAGGTGTTTGTATTCCAGATGCATAACTAATTAAATGGTCGCTAGCTCTGTTTTGGTGCAAACCCGGACACTGTTTATTGTTCCCACTCATCCAATTTTAAGCCGCCCTTGCAATTTATTCGAACTTAATCAAACCATATCAACTCAAAATTCAATTATTTGTAAAACGCTTTTATCGTCAAAATTGATAAATTTTAGTACATTTGTATTTAAGACTACTACTCCACGTGACGCTTAGTACAGCGCAAGAGATGGATTTATTCATTGTTAATTTACCTAATTTTAAGGTACGTGGTTTAAATGAGTATATAGTAATAGATATATATCGTGTTATATTACGCGCATTATAAAAATACATACGTTTTTAGTTTGATTGATAATCTTGATTACGTCAAAATACATATTTGTAGTTGTCACATCAGCTCGAGGATTTACGTTTTAGAGCAGCTGATGAATCACAAGTACAAACTTCTACCTTTAATCTCTATGACAACCAATCAAGTCATATGCACGAATTTATCAACTAAAACAATAAATTAATGTTGGTACGTGCAGTTTGTTTTCAACCTCAATATACAACATAATTAGAAGTTTACATGTGTACATGTATTTTCAAACCGAAATAAATGTACTAGTCAATCTGATAAAATTCATATCCTCAAACCCACTACGCTATAAGGAAGATCGAATACTTCAGTCAGATTAATGTACTGGCTATACATGTACAGAAATGAACAAATAGCCATTTTAACATGATAAACCTATATAGATATAATAACTATTTAGACCTTAATCCGCCTGTGATCATGTGGTTATGGTCTCTGACTAGTAATCACAGCCCCTTATTGCTGTGAGTTCGAATCCCAGTCGGCACCGAATTTCACGTGCACATGCGAGTGAGTTGTCCAGCTAGCCTACGGAAGACCAGTGGTTCTTCAAAGGCGTACGCCTGGGGTCTCCACCCACCACGAAAATAAGAATAGCGCCAAGTGACCCTGCTTATTGGTCTGACGTTTAACTCAATTGAAAAAAATCTACCTGCGATTCGGTGTTCCATATCGTTGATAGTATTCTTTTGAGCCAACAACATTTCTTTCAATAAAGAAACTTCCTTCTCCATTAGTAAGTATTTTTCTATCAACTTAAACTCATGCTCAAACCTAGAACCACACAGTGGCTCCTCCTGGGACAGACAATATCCGAGGATAGAAATAATAAATATCTTCAATAGAACAAACATGGCTCGCCTTTTTTTGAAGTTATACTTCCTTGAAATGAATGATTCATTATACTACGCGTGCGCAGTAATCACCAGTAATTTTCCCAGTCTTATCAGATCAGATTATCTTTCCCTAACTCATGAATCTATCGTGATTCAGAACACATGTTTTCAGGAGGCAATGTGTCGAACGCTTCAGACTGCACGAAACTGTTGGCTGTGTTGCCTGACATTCAAACCGAAAAAACTGAAGACACTACTTTAAAACAATCTTTAATCTCACCGAAACTCACAGACAGGATTCCTCCCTAAAATATTCTCATTCTACTTCGACCCACACAGAAATTTCAATTTAAAGTAAATTTTGGTAAACTTCCTTTTAAACGAGGTATGGTGAATGAATACGCACAGTATATACAAACATGTACATACGTATATCATTGTCAATGCATTGTTCGGACTGAAAAGAAGATGACAAACTCCTATCTGCACCAAAATAAGAGAATGTAAAGTAAGATAACAATAACTGTAAAAACAAAGACAACTGGTGAAAAAAATCTAAAACACAAAGTCATAAAATCATCAAATCCATTTTGAACACTCATTGCTGTCGCCACTGTTGCCATTGTTAATATAAGAAAAACGCCACATCCACACTCCGTTGCTATATTGTTTATCAATTACATGTTTGTACTCCACGTATGATATGGAAGCTTTTCAGTGTAAAACATTCGTTTTCGATTGTTTCAGTACCTTACATATCCTGTGCATGGACATATATCTATAGTGGCCTCATTTGCAAACGGATATTCATATTTCTACCAATTAGTATTACGTACATCTTACTATAAGGAATATGATTTCACAGGTTCAAAATGTACCCAAAGTCGCGATATAATGGAGTGAGAAGGATAAACTTGTCATAGCATCTGTATGTTTTAAACACTGCCTCCCCTGTTTAGTTCGTAACACAAAAAATGTCTCCAGGACAGAATTCTATATCTTTAGTTTTCACTTTATGCACATCACGAATATCTCCGATAACTTCTGAATATCAATACCACATATGGAGTAACCAAATAGTATCTTCTTAATTCCAAATCCACCTTAAACATTTTATTCACGTACTTAAAGATTTATTTAAGATATGTTCAATAACATGTATGTACGTATTCTTTCCCGAATCTAATTCACTTCTTTGTAATATACACACATGCGCATATAAATGTATCACAATCATTTACGAAGAAAGGTTGTTTAAGTTAATTCGGTTTTTAATCACAATACACCATATATTATTGTTTCAAGATTTCTAAAAGTCCTGAAATTGTTGCTCACACCAAACAACGTAAACATCGCGATCTCACCTATCTTACATAAACATATGTATCAAATTACAATGTATATACTGATATAGCCATCATATAAAATAACACAAATCACGTGAAAGAATATGTATCATGTAAAAGGAAGTTTGTACGTTAAACGCGAGTATGATATAACTATTTTGTCCCACTGTATGAGGTTACTGTCATTTATACACATAATTGATTGTATACATTATATAATGAACAACAAAGAATAATATTTCAAACCTCATGATGCTACATGTATTATAAGGAATATCAGTTAAGGTAAACACAGCATTTATTATCTCCACACTTTTAAAAGCCGAGAAAAAAACCCCGATTGTTTGTATGCAAGAAACTATAGGATATCATTCTACACTGACTACCAAATGCACACAAACCAACTGTGAAAGGAGAAGGAAAACAAAGTGCCCGATGTGGGGCTCGAACCCGAGTCCTCCTGCTTGCAGTCAAATCAGACTGGTTAATTTCACAACTTATTTATTTATACCAAAACAACATGCAATACTGCTACACATTAAAACTCATGCAATTGTTCATGTTACACACAGTCTCTGATATTTTATTTCCCTCAAACTTGGGGACCCAGGAAAATAACTGGTGAGAAGTTAACAAACATTATATGTTAGCTTTGGAATTCGTCAAGTTTGGCTTACCAACAGCGAACTTTCACTGAACAAACAAAGTAACGTGCTGAGAAAACATGCATATAGAAACTATGGCATTTTGCCACCTTGGATATAGTGATTCCAAACAAGAAATGTCTTTAAAACTGAGACAGTCGCGAAGTTTCTTTGATGTTATTAAAACTGTTGAAACCAAAAGTATGATTTTAATAAATTCCTAAATTGCCGTTATAGTACCGCGTGAACAGCTAGCAGTCCAATTAGGTCACGCATTAAAATGTTGATATTAGGTCAGCTAAATAAATTACGCATTTAGTCATATCTACTGCATATTATTTCAAATAAATGTAAAATGTCTGCCAAGAACGGTTTATAGCTTTATTTCGACTGCATAAGAATACATTTTCAAACATGTTTATTTAACAAATTTTACAACCACTAGATGTACACATTTAACAATTGCAGACTCGCAGTTTTTGGTCTTATTTTTTCTACGCTGGTAGACTTCACCCAATGGAAGGAAGAGTTTCCTCTGTTCAAATTATCCAATAGAATGAGGAATTTCTTCTGAATACTTAATACGCCATGCCAAGAAATATAGGTCAAAAGTAAGGTTAGACATATTCGCGGAAAACATATACCAAACAGGTTAAAGGCTTAATTAGATAACTATACAATTAGGTGGTTAAAATATACTTTACCTTGAAACATGACAGGTAGGTAAGTTTGTCTTCATTCGAAGTTCCGTATTTTTTATGAAGACTTAAGTGTCGTTAGTTCATTTTTGTTTCAACCACATAATCAAACAGACCATGCAGTCAAGAAAATACAAAAAGTTTAAAATCTATGTTTGTAACATTCACTTCCATCTCATGAATTGATGCACTTTATTCTGAAGATTGTTAATCAATAAATAACGGTGTGTTTACTTATTGACGATTGCTAATATAGGGGACATCGTGTTTGTAAACAAAAGGAAGCATTCTCGCACATGCGCACTTGCTGGTGGGCAAAAACAATAACTGTCGACATGATGCAATATAAACGTATTGATCCATTGGAGGATGACATCGAAGTATTTGATAGTGAAATTTAATACTGAACAGTATAATGACAAATCTTTTGTTTCCTGATTCGTTTAAAGTTGATTAATTTGTATTAAATCTACATGAAGTTATTAAAATATTATATAAATCTCGTATTCTTTTATTTTCAAAGAAAATTCTTATTTCCGCATTTCATTTCCAAATTGTCTGGGAGTTCATAAGAAATCACACAACGAATGATATAAACTTGTACACTTACTTAAAGCCCGACCTGACCTACTCTTATTTTTACTGATCTGAACCACTAGAAAAATCTTTAGGCCTTAGCAGTACATGTTTAACATCAGCAAATAACCCTCCGTATTAATTAAGGCTTAGATAAACTGGCCCTGCCTCCACCCTTTCGTTGAACAAATACATAGATATACTTCGTCTGATGCAGCTGTATGACACATGCATGTTCTTCATCTCAGAACTATTAAAGAATTTTAAAGAAGCAGTCGGTTTTAAAAGCGTTGAACATTGGGAAATTCGAGATAAAAGTTTGTGGGTTCGAGGCCGGCTAGGGAGACATTGTTTTCAATGTTTATATGTTCTTTTTCAGTATGCTAGTGTTTTACCATCGTACATAGCGGAGCGGTGGCACCAACCATGGGTGGTGGTGTATTACAGGCCACAAAACATTATGCCATTACCTGGCGTTTGTCTCTTTGTGAACTTTGAATTAGACTGCTGATATACAGCTGTGCATCAACAACAGGTTTCTGCTACTGTGTTTCTATGGCACGTGGGTGCTGCTTAAATGGAGGTATACCGTCAGTTAGATCTGTCGCGCTATATATGCACCTATTCAAGGTACATGTACCTGTATTTGGCTAATATTTTCTGTCGGGTATACAGTTGTTGTTGCCACATAGGTCTATTACTATATATGTATGTAGTGTTTGTTTATTTGTTTGAGTTTTAGCGTGATATGAGGCGGACGATCCACCTAAGCATTGTTCCTGGGAAGAACCAGTACTAGACTCCCATCCTCCGTAAGCATTTGCCTACTTTCTCACATAGAGAGACATGGTCGGTAGCTGGGCTCGAACCCATGACCCTCTATCAGTGAGATATTAGTGATTTGAGGTCAGTTACCTTAACCACTCGACCACGTAGCCAGTTATATGTATGAGTATTTAAACTGCTTCACAAGCAGCGCGGGTTGTATATATAGGTACTTGTCTATGTTCGTTAGCGCTTATGTCCGAGTAATTTGTTTTTAGGTGGATCATATAGAGTATCCATGGTTGTATACATATGTGAGACAGATACTTCATGTAATTAGGTGAGTAAGTATGCGGGCATGTGAGTGCATGCACATTGATATGCTGGAACTACGATATTGTATTTATTTTAAGACTAGCAGACTATTGGAACCAACTAATAACAATACAAAGGTTTACATCTACAAGACAGGATATATTTATTTATAACAATACAAAGTTATACATCTACAATACAGGATATATACATTTACTTATAACAATACAAAGTTATACGTCTACAAGACATAATATATTTACTTATAACAATGTAAAGTTTTACATCTACAAAACATAATATATTTACTTGTTTTACATCTACAAGACATAATATATTTACTTATAACCATACAAAGTTTACATCTACAAGGCAGGATATATTTACTTAGAACCATTACAAAGTATCTACAAGAACTGGTTTGCAATTTTACAATTCGAGTAAAAGAACAACAAAAACAAAAGCCGCAAAACATGACAATGAGTTAATTAGCCAACAGCTGACACGTAACAATACAACTTTGCACGAGGTAATATGCAGAAAAATATGACACATTAGGATTGTCATCATTGTGTAGAAACGGTAAGAAAAAATCTAAGAGAAATATTCATAATCATATTTCCAATACAAATTTACCCGTAAGATTAATAAAAGTCAATAATAATTAATTAATAATAAATGTCAGTGAAGATAGGGATATAGAGATTATTCCTCGAAATGATATGTTTACATTGTAACATGTTTAGGGTTTTGTCTTGGTAGAGTTTTGTGGAAAGTGGGACTTCTTGTGCTTATTATGAATCTTTTTTATATTTGTAGATACCATCTCGGTTCAATAGCGTGTGGATCATAGGTAATAACAAGTTTCAAGTTTTATTGAAGCAACGACATAACGACTGTAATGTTTGCAAGAATGCTGCTGTCTTTCATTGAAAACAGGCAGAAATCGTGCATTTAGTTCAATATTAGAATATTAATTTTGACAGTTGGGGAAGTCCAATTTAAAATGTTTTTAAACTATGGTGTCTTTGATTTTGAAGTAATCAACTTCTTCATCTAGATGATTTCTAAATGCAAGTTGCATTGTCAGTATTGGCAAATATTAGTAGCAAGCAGTGATTGTCAGTCATGAGATACTATTTATCAGAGAATCATTAAGTTGCGTCCTTAAGATTAACATTCAGAATATAAACGTTCAGACATTATAAAAAACATACAATAAATACATAGGAATATACACTAGAACAACACATGTAAGTGTACCTGCATATATATGCCAATTTTATGTATCCATTCTTTATTTTTATTTGTCCCACACGATATTTAGATAACCTTATACCTAGATGATATCGACGAAGATGTGATATTGTTAAATAGCTTCTTTATGCTAGAAATGTTTTATGAACGTCGGTCATGTGTTAACCTTTTTACTGTTATCAAACACAACATATATCGGTGTATATACATTTGATATACGTGTACACATTATGTAAACTTGACAAAATTCTTTTGAAGTATTACATTTATACTGTGTTGTTAAATGTATTTGTTTTATCAACAAAAAATAGAACCAAACGAGAATATAACACAAATTGCAGAATAAAGCCAAATTACACCTATGTCATATAATAGAGGCCAGAGTAGGCAATGTTATAATACATGTAATATTTGTATTTAATATTAAGACAATTCAACGCCTACTAAACGGATATACGAGATTGATTCCAAATTAATACTACTGGAATAAGTTTATGATCACGTTAATGTTACAGTAACGTAATTAATCAATATTTTGAATTCGTCAGTTAGTCAATTTGTGCAGTATGAACAAGTATGAAAATTTGATAAAATGATAACAATCACAACATTCAATCAACCCAAACGCGTTAGTGCAACACTGCATCTAACTATACTATATCAATAATCCAGCGACCAATATTGAGAGACTGAAGAACAAATTAGTTTGAGATTGCATGATTCAATATATTTCTTACTTAATTAGATTTTGTTATTTATTTTAAAGCAGTGAGTAATTTAGTGATGTTCCCAACACTTAATTGTTATGGTATTTGGCTATTACATAATAATTATTATAATCAATAGTACAATTGCAATTAATAAGTAAAGACACAGTTCTGTTACTGACATGGTATTAAATGACAACATCGAGGATTTATTATTGTTCTATATCTCGGTAACAAACGATATGCAGATAACTTTTTATTGTGTTGAGTTCAAGACAACAGTAACAACAGATGCGGTTTGAACGTCATTGTACATGAATCACAATATGATATGTCCACTTGATTAATGAAACTTCTTATCTGTCAGATTTCTTGAATTTGCATCATATTTCCAAATGTAAGATCAAACTGCTACAAGTCCATTTCACATGCAACATTCCTCAATTAATTGATCACGTTTGTAGATTTCTACATATCACAACATAATGTAATAAATATTTAACGTGTGGTAATTACACTTTCCTATTATCTTCCGCGTTGTTTAATTACGACAACCCTTTCCTGGAAATAAAACAAAAACAGAATGTCATGATACCGGTCTTGGCTTTCAAAGACACTAAAATAGCATAATAAATTTGATACTGAGAAACTTGCATTCATAATGTTCAAACGATGAAATGTTCGTTAATTTGAACCTACAATAGACACAAATAAGTGTCTCATTGTAAACCAGCAGAATAAACAACAGAGCAAGTTTAATAATAGCTTTACTAAGTTTTTTACCGATAGATCAAACACATTATATTAGAGAACCAAAAGTTTTCATTATGAAAATTTAATTCAACATAATTAAAAACTATAAATATATAATGGAAGGTGGTTATATCTACAGAAATTAAAGAAAAAAGAACTCATGTCAACTGAAAACATGTATAAAAGCATAACTACAATAGTATCAGGGAAAAGGCTAAATAAAAGCAATAAATGTCAAAATAAAATGCGTTGTTATGAAATCAACATATAGCAGGATAATTTCAACACTATGGTAAAATCATACAAAGTATGTACCTCCAGTAATAAGAAAACAGAGCTGCAATGAAATGAAAATATTAAACAATCATAACAGAATCAAAAAAGTATATTAAGGAAAGGTGTTTAACAAAAGGAAAGAATTGTGATCATTTCAAATGAAAATGTTAAACAAGTATAAAAGAATGACTACGATTGAATCATGCCAGGTGCTTAAACTATAGTATAAAGAAAATGTGTGCTCATATAATGAAAATGTAAAACAGGTATGATAAAATCACTACAGTTGAATCATGCCAGGTGCTTAAACTATAGTATAAAGAAAATGTGTGCTCATATAATGAAAATGTAAAACAGGTATGATAAAATCACTACAGTTGAATCATGCCAGGTGCTTAAACTATAGTATAAAGAAAATGTGTGCTCATATAATGAAAACGTAAAACAAGTATAATAAAATCACTACAGTTGAATCATGCCAGGTGCTTAAACTATAGTATAAAGAAAATGTGTGCACATATAATGAAAATGTAAAACAAGTCTAGTAAAATCACTACAGTTAAATCATGCCAGGTGCTTAAACTATAGTATAAAGAAAATGTGTGCTCATATAATGAAAATGTAACACAAGCATATTAAAATCACTACAGTTGAATCATGCCAGGTGCTTAAACTATAGTATAAAGAAAATGTGTGCTCATATAATGAAAATGTAAAACAAGTATAATAAAATCACTACAGTTGAATCATGCCAGGTGCTTAAACTATAGTATCAAGAAAATGTGTGCTCATATAATGAAAATGTAAAACAAGTATAGTAAAATCACTACAGTTAAATCATGCCAGGTGCTTAAACTATAGTATAAAGAAAATGTGTGCTCATATAATGAAAATGTAAAACAAGTATAATAAAATCACTACAGTTAAATCATGCCAGGTGCTTAAACTATAGTATAAAGAAAATGTGTGCTCATATAATGAAAACGTAAAACAAGTATAATAAAATCACTACAGTTGAATCATGCCAGGTGCTTAAACTATAGTATAAAGAAAATTTGGCTCATATTATGAAAATGTAAAACAAGTATAATAAAATCACTACAGTTGAATCATGCCAGGTGCTTAAACTATAGTATAAAGAAAATGTGTGCTCATATAATGAAAATGTAAAACAAGTATAATAAAATCACTACAGTTGAATCATGCCAAGTGCTTAAACTATAGTATAAAGAAAATGTGTGCTCATATAATGAAAATGTAAAAAAGGATAATAAAATCACTACAGTAGAATCATGCCAGGTGCTTAAACTATAGTATAAAGAAAATGTGTGCTCATATAATGAAAATGTAAAACAAGCATAATAAAATCACTACAGTTGAATCATGCCAGGTGCTTAAACTATAGTATAAAGAAAATGTGTGCTCATATTATGAAAATGTAAAACAAGTATAATAAAATCACAACAGTTGAATCATGCCTGGTGCTTAAACTATAGTATAAAGAAAATGTGTGCTCATATAATGAAAATGTAAAACAAGCATATTAAAATCACTACAGTTGAATCATGCCAGGTGCTTAAACTATAGTATAAAGAAAATGTGTGCTCATATAATGAAAATGTAAAACAAGTATAATAAAATCACTACAGTTGAATCATGCCAGGTGCTTAAACTATAGTATAAAGAAAATGTGTGCTCAAATAATGAAAATGTAAAACAAGTATAATAAAATCACTACAGTTGAATCATGCCAGGTGCTTAAACTATAGTATAAAGAAAATGTGTGCTCATATAATAAAAATGTAAAATAGGTATTATAAAATCACTACAGTTGAATCATGCCAGGTGCTTAAACTATAGTATAAAGAAAATGTGTGCTCATATAATGAAAATGTAAAACAGGTATAATAAAATCACTACATTTGGATCATGCCAGGTGCTTAAACTATAGTATAAAGAAAATGTGTGCTCATATAATGAAAATGTAAAACAAGCATAATAAAATCATATAACGAAAATGTAAAACAAGTATAATAAAATCACTACAGTTGAATCATGCCAGGTGCTTAAACTATAGTATAAAGAAAATGTGTGCTCATATAATGACAATGTTAAACAGGTATAATAAAAGCACTACAGTTGAATCATGCCAGGTGCTTAAACTATAGTATAAAGAAAATGTGTGCTCATATAATGAAAATGTAAAACAAGTATAATAAAATCACTACAGTTGAATCATGCCAGGTGCTTAAACTATAGTATAAAGAAAATGTGTGCTCATATAATGAAAATGTTAAACAAGTATAATAAAATCACTACAGTTGAATCATGCCAGGTGCTTAAACTATAGTATAAAGAAAATGTGTGCTCATATAATGAAAATGTAAAACAAACATATTAAAATCAATACAGTTGAATAATGCCAGGTGCTTAAACTATAGTATAAAGAAAAAGTGTGCTCATATAATGAAAATGTAAAACAGGTATAATAAAAGCACTACAGTTGAATCATGCCAGGTGCTTAAACTATAGTATAAAGAAAATGTGTGCTCATATAATGAAAATGTAAAACAAGTATAATAAAATCACTACAGTTGAATCATGCCAGGTGCTTAAACTATAGTATAAAGAAAATGTGTGCTCATAAAATGAAAATGTAAAACAAGCATATTAAAATCACTACAGTTGAATCATGCCAGGTGCTTAAACTATAGTATAAAGAAAATGTGTGCTCATATAATGAAAATGTAAAACAAGCATAATAAAATCACTACAGTTGAATCATGCCAGGTGCTTAAACTATAGTATAAAGAAAATGTGTGCTCATATAATGAAAATGTAAAACAAGCATAATAAAATCATATAATGAAAATGTAAAACAAGCATAATTAAATCACTACAGTTGAATCATGCCAGGTGCTTAAACTATAGTATAAAGAAAATGTGTGCTCATATAATGAAAATGTAAAACAAGTATAATAAAATCACTACAGTTGAATCATGCCAGGTGCTTAAACTATAGTATAAAGAAAATGTGTGCTCATATAATGAAAATGTAAAACAAGTATAATAAAATCACTACAGTTGAATCATGCCAGGTGCTTAAACTATAGTATAAAGAAAATGTGTGCTCATATAATGAAAATGTTAAACAAGTATAATAAAATCACTACAGTTGAATCATGCCAGGTGCTTAAACTATAGTATAAAGAAAATAATGTGTGCTCAAATAATGAAAATGTAAAACAAGCATATTAAAATCACTACAGTTGAATCATGCCAGGTGCTTAAACTATAGTATAAAGAAAATGTGTGCTCATATAATGAAAATGTAAAACAAGTATAATAAAATCACTACAGTTGAATCATGCCAGGTGCTTAAACTATAGTATAAAGAAAATGTGTGCTCATATAATGAAAATGTTAAACAAGTATAATAAAATCACTACAGTTGAATCATGCCAGGTGCTTAAACTATAGTATAAAGAAAATAATGTGTGCTCAAATAATGAAAATGTAAAACAAGCATATTAAAATCACTACAGTTGAATCATGCCAGGTGCTTAAACTATAGTATAAAGAAAATGTGTGCTCATATAATGAAAATGTAAAACAGGTATAATAAAAGCACTACAGTTGAATCATGCCAGGTGCTTAAACTATAGTATAAAGAAAATGTGTGCTCATATAATGAAAATGTAAAACAAGTATAATAAAATCACTACAGTTGAATCATGCCTGGTGCTTAAACTATAGTATAAAGAAAATGTGTGCTCATATAATGAAAATGTAAAACAAGTATAATAAAATCACTACAGTTGAATCATGCCAGGTGCTTAAACTATAGTATAAAGAAAATGTGTGCTCAAATAATGAAAATGTAAAACAAGTATAATAAAATCACTACAGTTGAATCATTCCATGTGCTTAAACTATAGTATAAAGAAAATGTGTGCTCATATAATAAAAATGTAAAATAGGTATAATAAAATCACTACAGTTGAATCATGCCAGGTGCTTAAACTATAGTATAAAGAAAATGTGTGCTCATATAATGAAAATGTAAAACAGGTATAATAAAATCACTACAGTTGGATCATGCCAGGTGCTTAAACTATAGTATAAAGAAAATGTGTGCTCAAATAATGAAAATGTAAAACAAGCATAATAAAATCATATAATGAAAATGTAAAACAAGTATAATAAAATCACTACAGTTGAATCATGCCAGGTGCTTAAACTATAGTATAAAGAAAATGTGTGCTCATATAATGAAAATGTAAAACAAGTATAATAAAATCACTACAGTTGAATCATGCCAGGTGCTTAAACTATAGTATAAAGAAAATGTGTGCTCATATAATGAAAATGTAAAACAGGTATAATAAAAGCACTACAGTTGAATCATGCCAGGTGCTTAAACTATAGTATAAAGAAAATGTGTGCTCATATAATGAAAATGTAAAACAAGCATAATAAAATCCCTACAGTTGAATCATGCCAGGTGCTTAAACTATAGTATAAAGAAAATGTGTGCTCATATAATATAAATATAAAACAAGCATAATAAAATCACTACAGTTGAATCATGCCAGGTGCTTAAACTATAGTATAAAGAAAATGTGAGCTCATATAATGAAAATGTAAAACAAGCATAATAAAATCATATAATGAAAATGTAAAACAAGCATAATTAAATCACTACAGTTGAATCATGCCAGGTGCTTAAACTATAGTATAAAGAAAATGTGTGCTCATATAATGAAAATGTAAAACAAGTATAATAAAATCACTACAGTTGAATCATGCCAGGTGCTTAAACTATAGTATAAAGAAAATGTGTGCTCATATAATGAAAATGTAAAACAGGTATAATAAAATCACTACAGTTGAATCATGCCAGGTGCTTAAACTATAGTATAAAGAAAATGTGTGCACATATAATGAAAATGTAAAACAAGTCTAGTAAAATCACTACAGTTAAATCATGCCAGGTGCTTAAACTATAGTATAAAGAAAATGTGTGCTCATATAATGAAAATGTAACACAAGCATATTAAAATCACTACAGTTGAATCATGCCAGGTGCTTAAACTATAGTATAAAGAAAATGTGTGCTCATATAATGAAAATGTAAAACAAGTATAATAAAATCACTACAGTTGAATCATGCCAGGTGCTTAAACTATAGTATCAAGAAAATGTGTGCTCATATAATGAAAATGTAAAACAAGTATAGTAAAATCACTACAGTTAAATCATGCCAGGTGCTTAAACTATAGTATAAAGAAAATGTGTGCTCATATAATGAAAATGTAAAACAAGTATAATAAAATCACTACAGTTAAATCATGCCAGGTGCTTAAACTATAGTATAAAGAAAATGTGTGCTCATATAATGAAAACGTAAAACAAGTATAATAAAATCACTACAGTTGAATCATGCCAGGTGCTTAAACTATAGTATAAAGAAAATTTGGCTCATATTATGAAAATGTAAAACAAGTATAATAAAATCACTACAGTTGAATCATGCCAGGTGCTTAAACTATAGTATAAAGAAAATGTGTGCTCATATAATGAAAATGTAAAACAAGTATAATAAAATCACTACAGTTGAATCATGCCAAGTGCTTAAACTATAGTATAAAGAAAATGTGTGCTCATATAATGAAAATGTAAAAAAGGATAATAAAATCACTACAGTAGAATCATGCCAGGTGCTTAAACTATAGTATAAAGAAAATGTGTGCTCATATAATGAAAATGTAAAACAAGCATAATAAAATCACTACAGTTGAATCATGCCAGGTGCTTAAACTATAGTATAAAGAAAATGTGTGCTCATATTATGAAAATGTAAAACAAGTATAATAAAATCACAACAGTTGAATCATGCCTGGTGCTTAAACTATAGTATAAAGAAAATGTGTGCTCATATAATGAAAATGTAAAACAAGCATATTAAAATCACTACAGTTGAATCATGCCAGGTGCTTAAACTATAGTATAAAGAAAATGTGTGCTCATATAATGAAAATGTAAAACAAGTATAATAAAATCACTACAGTTGAATCATGCCAGGTGCTTAAACTATAGTATAAAGAAAATGTGTGCTCAAATAATGAAAATGTAAAACAAGTATAATAAAATCACTACAGTTGAATCATGCCAGGTGCTTAAACTATAGTATAAAGAAAATGTGTGCTCATATAATAAAAATGTAAAATAGGTATTATAAAATCACTACAGTTGAATCATGCCAGGTGCTTAAACTATAGTATAAAGAAAATGTGTGCTCATATAATGAAAATGTAAAACAGGTATAATAAAATCACTACATTTGGATCATGCCAGGTGCTTAAACTATAGTATAAAGAAAATGTGTGCTCATATAATGAAAATGTAAAACAAGCATAATAAAATCATATAACGAAAATGTAAAACAAGTATAATAAAATCACTACAGTTGAATCATGCCAGGTGCTTAAACTATAGTATAAAGAAAATGTGTGCTCATATAATGACAATGTTAAACAGGTATAATAAAAGCACTACAGTTGAATCATGCCAGGTGCTTAAACTATAGTATAAAGAAAATGTGTGCTCATATAATGAAAATGTAAAACAAGTATAATAAAATCACTACAGTTGAATCATGCCAGGTGCTTAAACTATAGTATAAAGAAAATGTGTGCTCATATAATGAAAATGTTAAACAAGTATAATAAAATCACTACAGTTGAATCATGCCAGGTGCTTAAACTATAGTATAAAGAAAATGTGTGCTCATATAATGAAAATGTAAAACAAACATATTAAAATCAATACAGTTGAATAATGCCAGGTGCTTAAACTATAGTATAAAGAAAAAGTGTGCTCATATAATGAAAATGTAAAACAGGTATAATAAAAGCACTACAGTTGAATCATGCCAGGTGCTTAAACTATAGTATAAAGAAAATGTGTGCTCATATAATGAAAATGTAAAACAAGTATAATAAAATCACTACAGTTGAATCATGCCAGGTGCTTAAACTATAGTATAAAGAAAATGTGTGCTCATAAAATGAAAATGTAAAACAAGCATATTAAAATCACTACAGTTGAATCATGCCAGGTGCTTAAACTATAGTATAAAGAAAATGTGTGCTCATATAATGAAAATGTAAAACAAGCATAATAAAATCACTACAGTTGAATCATGCCAGGTGCTTAAACTATAGTATAAAGAAAATGTGTGCTCATATAATGAAAATGTAAAACAAGCATAATAAAATCATATAATGAAAATGTAAAACAAGCATAATTAAATCACTACAGTTGAATCATGCCAGGTGCTTAAACTATAGTATAAAGAAAATGTGTGCTCATATAATGAAAATGTAAAACAAGTATAATAAAATCACTACAGTTGAATCATGCCAGGTGCTTAAACTATAGTATAAAGAAAATGTGTGCTCATATAATGAAAATGTAAAACAAGTATAATAAAATCACTACAGTTGAATCATGCCAGGTGCTTAAACTATAGTATAAAGAAAATGTGTGCTCATATAATGAAAATGTTAAACAAGTATAATAAAATCACTACAGTTGAATCATGCCAGGTGCTTAAACTATAGTATAAAGAAAATGTGTGCTCAAATAATGAAAATGTAAAACAAGCATATTAAAATCACTACAGTTGAATCATGCCAGGTGCTTAAACTATAGTATAAAGAAAATGTGTGCTCATATAATGAAAATGTAAAACAGGTATAATAAAAGCACTACAGTTGAATCATGCCAGGTGCTTAAACTATAGTATAAAGAAAATGTGTGCTCATATAATGAAAATGTAAAACAAGTATAATAAAATCACTACAGTTGAATCATGCCTGGTGCTTAAACTATAGTATAAAGAAAATGTGTGCTCATATAATGAAAATGTAAAACAAGTATAATAAAATCACTACAGTTGAATCATGCCAGGTGCTTAAACTATAGTATAAAGAAAATGTGTGCTCAAATAATGAAAATGTAAAACAAGTATAATAAAATCACTACAGTTGAATCATTCCATGTGCTTAAACTATAGTATAAAGAAAATGTGTGCTCATATAATAAAAATGTAAAATAGGTATTATAAAATCACTACAGTTGAATCATGCCAGGTGCTTAAACTATAGTATAAAGAAAATGTGTGCTCATATAATGAAAATGTAAAACAGGTATAATAAAATCACTACAGTTGGATCATGCCAGGTGCTTAAACTATAGTATAAAGAAAATGTGTGCTCAAATAATGAAAATGTAAAACAAGCATAATAAAATCATATAATGAAAATGTAAAACAAGTATAATAAAATCACTACAGTTGAATCATGCCAGGTGCTTAAACTATAGTATAAAGAAAATGTGTGCTCATATAATGAAAATGTAAAACAAGTATAATAAAATCACTACAGTTGAATCATGCCAGGTGCTTAAACTATAGTATAAAGAAAATGTGTGCTCATATAATGAAAATGTAAAACAGGTATAATAAAAGCACTACAGTTGAATCATGCCAGGTGCTTAAACTATAGTATAAAGAAAATGTGTGCTCATATAATGAAAATGTAAAACAAGCATAATAAAATCCCTACAGTTGAATCATGCCAGGTGCTTAAACTATAGTATAAAGAAAATGTGTGCTCATATAATATAAATATAAAACAAGCATAATAAAATCACTACAGTTGAATCATGCCAGGTGCTTAAACTATAGTATAAAGAAAATGTGAGCTCATATAATGAAAATGTAAAACAAGCATAATAAAATCATATAATGAAAATGTAAAACAAGCATAATTAAATCACTACAGTTGAATCATGCCAGGTGCTTAAACTATAGTATAAAGAAAATGTGTGCTCATATAATGAAAATGTAAAACAAGTATAATAAAATCACTACAGTTGAATCATGCCAGGTGCTTAAACTATAGTATAAAGAAAATGTGTGCTCATATAATGAAAATGTAAAACAGGTATAATAAAAGCACTACAGTTGAATCATGCCAGGTGCTTAAACTATAGTATAAAGAAAATGTGTGCTCATATAATGAAAATGTAAAACAAGTATAATAAAATCACTACAGTTGAATCATGCCAGGTGCTTAAACTATAGTATAAAGAAAATGTGTGCTCATATAATGAAAATGTTAAACAAGTATAATAAAATCACTACAGTTGAATCATGCCAGGTGCCTAAACTATAGTATAAAGAAAATGTGTGCTCATATAATGAACATGTAAAACAAGCATATTAAAATCACTAGAGTTGAATCATGCTTGGTGCTTAAACTATAGTATAAAGAAAAAGTGTGCTCATATAATGAAAATGTAAAACAGGTATAATAAAAGCACTACAGTTGAATCATGCCAGGTGCTTAAACTATAGTATAAAGAAAATGTGTGCTCATATAATGAAAATGTAAAACAGGTATAATAAAAGCACTACAGTTGAATCATGCTTGGTGCTTAAACTATAGTATAAAGAAAATGTGTGCTCATATAATGAAAATGTAAAACAAGTATAATAAAATCACTACAGTTGAATCATGCCAGGTGCTTAAACTATAGTATAAAGAAAATGTGTGATCATATAATGAAAATGTTAAACAAGTATAATAAAATCACTACAGTTGAATCATGCCAGGTGCTTAAACTATAGTATAAAGAAAATGTGTGCTCATATAATGAAAATGTAGAACAAGCATATTAAAATCACTACAGATGAATCATGCCAGGTGCTTAAACTATAGTATAAAGAAAATGTGTGCTCATATAATGAAAATGTAAAACAAGTATAATAAAATCACTACAGTTGAATCATGCCAGGTGCTTATACTATAGTATAAAGAAAAAGTGTGCTCATATAATGAAAATGTAAAACAAGTATAATAAAATCACTACAGTTGAATCATGCCAGGTGCTTAAACTATAGTATAAAGAAAATGTGTGCTCATATAATGAAAATGTAAAACAAGGATAATAAAATCACTACATCTGAATCATGCCAGGTGCTTAAACTATAGTATAAAGAAAATGTGTGCTCATATAATGAAAATGTAAAACAAGCATAATAAAATCCCTACAGTTGAATCATGCCAGGTGCTTAAATTATAGTATAAAGAAAATGTGTGCTCATATAATATAAATGTAAAACAAGCATAATAAAATCACTACAGTTGTATCATGCCAGGTGCTTAAACTATAGTATAAAGAAAATGTGTGCTCATATAATGAAAATGTAAAACAAGCATAATAAAATCATATAATGAAAATGTAAAACAAGGATAATAAAATCACTACAGTTGAATCATGCCAGGTGCTTAAACTATAGTATAAAGAAAATGTGTGCTCATATAATGAAAATGTAAAACAAGCATAATAAAATCATATAATGAAAATGTAAAACAAGCATAATTAAATCATTACAGTTGAATCATGCCAGGTGCTTAAACTATAGTATAAAGAAAATGTGTGCTCATATAATGAAAATGTAAAACAAGTATAATAAAATCACTACAGTTAAATCATGCCAGGTGCTTAAACTATAGTATAAAGAAAATGTGTGCTCATATAATGAAAACGTAAAACAAGTATAATAAAATCACTACAGTTGAATCATGCCAGGTGCTTAAACTATAGTATAAAGAAAATGTGTGCTCATATTATGAAAATGTAAAAAAGGATAATAAAATCACTACAGTTGAATCATGCCAGGTGCTTAAACTATAGTATAAAGAAAATGTGTGCTCATATAATGAAAATGTAAAACAAGCATAATAAAATCACTACAGTTGAATCATGCCAGGTGCTTAAACTATAGTATAAAGAAAATGTGTGCTCATATTATGAAAATGTAAAACAAGTATAATAAAATCACTACAGTTGAATCATGCCTGGTGCTTAAACTATAGTATAAAGAAAATGTGTGCTCATATAATGAAAATGTAAAACAAGCATATTAAAATCACTACAGTTGAATCATGCCAGGTGCTTAAACTATAGTATAAAGAAAATGTGTGCTCATATAATGAAAATGTAAAACAAGTATAATAAAATCACTACAGTTGAATCATGCCAGGTGCTTAAACTATAGTATAAAGAAAATGTGTGCTCAAATAATGAAAATGTAAAACAAGTATAATAAAATCACTACAGTTGAATCATGCCAGGTGCTTAAACTATAGTATAAAGAAAATGTGTGCTCATATAATAAAAATGTAAAATAGGTATAATAAAATCACTACAGTTGAATCATGCCAGGTGCTTAAACTATAGTATAAAGAAAATGTGTGCTCATATAATGAAAATGTAAAACAGGTATAATAAAATCACTACAGTTGGATCATGCCAGGTGCTTAAACTATAGTATAAAGAAAATGTGTGCTCATATAATGAAAATGTAAAACAGGTATAATAAAATCACTACAGTTGGATCATGCCAGGTGCTTAAACTATAGTATAAAGAAAATGTGTGCTCAAATAATGAAAATGTAAAACAAGCATAATAAAATCATATAATGAAAATGTAAAACAAGTATAATAAAATCACTACAGTTGAATCATGCCAGGTGCTTAAACTATAGTATAAAGAAAATGTGTGCTCAAATAATGAAAATGTAAAACAGGTATAATAAAAGCACTACAGTTGAATCATGCCAGTTGCTTAAACTATAGTAAAAGAAAATTTGTGCTCATAAAATGAAAATGTAAAACAAGCATAATAAAATCACTACAGTTGAATCATGCCAGGTGCTTAAACTATAGTATAAAGAAAATGTGTGCTCATATAATGAAAATGTAAAACAAGTATAATAAAATCACTACAGTTGAATCATGCCAAGTGCTTAACTACAGTATGAAGAAAATGTGTGCTCATATAATGAAAATGGAAAACAAGTATAATAAAATCACTACAGTTGAATCATGCTTGGTGCTTAAACTATAGTATAAAGAAAATGTGTGCTCATATAATGAAAATGTAAAACAAGCATATTAAAATCACTACAGTTGAATCATGCCAGGTGCTTAAACTATAGTATAAAGAAAATGTGTGCTCATATTATGAAAATGTAAAACAAGTATAATAAAATCACTAAAGTTGAATCATGCCAGGTGCTTAAACTATAGTATAAAGAAAATGTGTGCTCATGTAATGAAAATGTAAAACAAGCATAATAAAATCATATAATGAAAATGTAAAACAAGTATAATAAAATCACTACAGTTGAATCATGCCAGGTGCTTAAACTATAGTATAAAGAAAATGTGTGCTCATATAATGAAAATGTAAAACAAGTATAATAAAATCACTACAGTTGAATCATGCCAGGTGCTTAAACTATAGTATAAAGAAAATGTGTGCTCATATAATGAAAATGTAAAACAAGTATAATAAAATCACTACAGTTGAATCATGCCAGGTGCTTAAACTATAGTATAAAGAAAATGTGTGCTCAAATAATGAAAATGTAAAACAAGTATAATAAAATCACTACAGTTGAATCATGCCAGGTGCTTAAACTATAGTATAAAGAAAATGTGTGCTGATATAATGAAAATGTAAAACAAGTATAATAAAATCACTACAGTTGAATCATGCCAGGTGCTTAAACTATAGTATAAAGAAAATGTGTGCTCATATAATGAAAATGTAAAACAAGTATAATAAAATCACTACAGTTGAATCATGCCAGGTGCTTAAACTATAGTATAAAGAAAATGTGTGCTCATATAATGAAAATGTAAAACAAGTATAATAAAATCACTACAGTTGAATCATGCCAGGTGCTTAAACTATAGTATAAAGAAAATGTGTGCTCATATAATGAAAATGTAAAACAAGTATAATAAAATCACTACAGTTGAATCATGCCAGGTGCTTAAACTATAGTATAAAGAAAATGTGTGCTCAAATAATGAAAATGTAAAACAAGTATAAGAAAATCACTACAGTTGAATCATGACAGGTGCTTAAACTATAGTATAAAGAAAATGTGTGCTGATATAATGAAAATGTAAAACAAGTATAATAAAATCACTACAGTTGAATCATGCCAGGTGCTTAAACTATAGTATAAAGAAAATGTGTGCTCATATAATGAAAATGTAAAACAAGTATAATAAAATCACTACAGTTGAATCATGCCAGGTGCTTAAACTATAGTATAAAGAAAATGTGTGCTCAAATAATGAAAATGTAAAACAAGTATAATAAAATCACTACAGTTGAATCATGCCAGGTGCTTAAACTATAGTATAAAGAAAATGTGTGCTCATATAATGAAAATGTAAAACAAGTATAATAAAGTCACTACAGTTGAATCATGCCAGGTGCTTAAACTATAGTATAAAGAAAATGTGTGCTCATATAATGAAAATGTAAAACAAGCATAATTAAATCACTACAGTTGAATCATGCTTGGTGCTTAAACTATAGTATAAAGAAAATGTGTGCTCATATTATGAAAATGTAAAACAAGCATATTAAAATCACTACAGTTGAATCATGCCAGGTGCTTAAACTATAGTATAAAGAAAATGTGTGCTCATATTATGAAAATGTAAAACAAGTATAATAAAATCACTACAGTTGAATCATGCCAGGTGCTTAAACTATAGTATAAAGAAAATGTGTGCTCATGTAATGAAAATGTAAAACAAGCATAATAAAATCATATAATGAAAATGTAAAACAAGTATAATAAAATCACTACAGTTGGATCATGCCAGGTGCTTAAACTATAGTATAAAGAAAATGTGTGCTCATATAATGAAAATGTAAAACAAGTATAATAAAATCACTACAGTTGGATCATGCCAGGTGCTTAAACTATAGTATAAAGAAAATGTGTGCTCATATAATGAAAGTGTAAAACAAGTATAATAAAATCACTACAGTTGAATCATGCCAGGTGCTTAAACTATAGTATAAAGAAAATGTGAGCTCAAATAATGAAAATGTAAAACAAGTGTAATAAAATCACTACAGTTGGATCATGCCAGGTGCTTAAACTATAGTATAAAGAAAATGTGTGCTCATATAAAATGAAAATGTAAAACAAGTATAATAAAAGCATCACTACAGTTGAATCATGTCACGTGCTTAACTACAGGATAATGAAACATTGTTTTTTAACTATAGTAGAAAGACGAAAAATATGTGCTGGTATATAATGAAAAAATTCATGCTGGTTTGCAGTTCACTTGAAATATTGATTTTTATGTCTTTTAATGTACTTTGCATTGTTATTTTTTTCCCTCTGTATTCAAACAGAGCACTTCTGAAACATATGGCAACAGTTCTGTTTTCTTGGCCTAATTGTTAAGTACGGTAAGTAGATACGCCATTTATGATGAAAGTATCTTAACTAAATTTACATTCATATCTCAATGTTAGTCTTAGTTAACAATCAGTTCTCACATCCTTAATCCATACTTAACTACAAAATAATTCATCTAGCTTCTTCAAGAGACATCTGAGTAAACAATACATAATATTCAATATTATATTGCATTGACTGTGTCTAGTAATCTAAATTAAATAGATCAGATAATTGTTTCATTGATCGTAGTATAAATATAACAGCAATACTGTAGCGAATACCTTGAGTATCATCCAGTCATCGTGTAAGAGTCCCGCTGTCAACATTACACTTGGCTGTCAATAAACGATTATCTTACAGTATCGTGATATTATTCACGTTCCTCCCTGAAGAATGGATGCGAACTCCTATCCTGTAAATAAAATATAAAATTCCATTAGGAATATATTCAGAATTACATCAACCACAAGTTTATACACACAATTTTTATTCATGTTAGTAGGTAAAACAGACATTCTAAGAATACATGGTATATATTTTCATAATTTGGGTTTTGCCTTCTAGAAGGTAGGCTCTAAACCGTAAACAATGCTATTTCATTCCGACCTTTAATCAATGCATTAAATGTCCTTGATTATCCATCGGAAAGGTAGAATACAAATACATAACGCGTACAAATATAACATCTCCGTAATTTATTTGATTTCTGAGTTTAAATTCAAATACAATTTTGAAAATATAGTTCGTATTAATTCAAGTCCTATGTTAAAATAGTAAAGTGCATTCATTTCAATTATGTGTTCAAAGAACAGGACATGATTGTATTTAGTAACTTTTACATAAAATAGTATCTCGTTACAAACATAATGTATAAATACAATAAAGTCTTGGTCATGCGACCTCATGAAAATCCAAGGAGAAGAAGAAAGACACATAATGAAAGAAAAATAATGGTTCACAAAATTAAAGAGGTTGAGCTATGCTTTAAATAACATAAAGAACTATGATTTGCAAAATGCGAGGTACAAGTTTATGAATAAAATCATATGAGTTAGAATCTGGGAAATGATTTCAACAAAATAATGTTTACACCATATACGCATAATCCGACGACCGACTGTTTACGTAAAGAAAATGTATGATATGTGAATTTTGCTAGATTAATTAAGTCTAATTTTTCAGTATGTAGCATGAGTTGAGTGAACTTGAAGACACTTGGGCGAACATAATAGTATGTGTTTAAAAATTGCTTACTAGTACGAATATATGTATAAAAAGGGTAAATAATAGCAAAAAGTGGTTATCATCCTCGATGTCTTTTGAATTACGTATCAGGTAAGTACGCAAGTAATAACGCTCTTTTCATTGATTACCGTATCTACCAGTTTCTATTTTTAGTTGATCTTAACAGAGTCATATTCTAAATGTGTTTGGACCAAAGTCTAAATAGTTTTCATAATATACATTTGTTTGAAAATAGAAATAAGAAGGTAAATAGGACTTGCAGTAATATTATTAAACCAGGATTGAAACAAGACGCTACGTTCAATAAACACACTGGCCCCCGGTGGCATACTTGTCAAGCAATAACACATTTGAGCAAGGTCAAAGTGGGAGTTTGATAATTATGGGTGGATTGTGAATGGCCATAAGCAACGACTGTATACGTATTCAGGTGGTCCAGTAAGCTGTGTTGGTGCTAGACAAATAGTAACATTTACTTAACCTAGTACAGAATAATTCTAAGTCCAAATTAAGTCAAGGTCAAAGTGAGGTTGGATGACATGGATGGATTGAGAATGACCATAAGCAACAACTGTATAAATATTAAAGTGTTCTAGTAAGCGATGTTGGTGCTAGACGAAAACTGTATAACCTACTTAACCTCATACGGACGGAAGGACGGACAGGACATCGTTGATGCTGGGGGCATAAAAATACATCTATAACTATAACACGTTGTTTAAAAACACAATGAAAAGTATTAAGATCAACGCTAAATGGATCAGCCCAAACAAAACTAAATCCAAAATTATCTAGAAGTAACTTAACCTTGTTTGCCTAATTCATATCATTATAACAATCAGTAAGCATAGATTCATATAGTATTTAAACAATGACATTAAAAAAATCTGTATTGATAATTTTACACCAGGGCCAGTATTTATAAAACGTCTTAATTATTTTCTTAATCTTGGTCAAAATTAGCTGAGCTAGGAAAAACTCTTATCATAAGATAAGTGATATTTATTAATGTTCTTAAGAAAGATTTTAGATAAGAACATTCTTAATTTAAAAGATGTGTTAAGATGCCGTTGCGACGGAATTCCGGGGTTTTCCTTTCTAAAATGGAACCGAAATGATTTCTATCTATTGGTAGACCTGTCATTACTACTACAATCTTTTCCCAGGTAAATAAAATCATCTACTTTTCCAATTCCATCCTATTAAAAAGCCATTTTTCTTTTTTTTTCAGAGGACCCCTTTTCCTAAAAATAACACTTTTACCTTTTGAAGAATTAAATGTAAGACCCATTTTGCCACAATATATTTTCAGTATGTCTTAACTACGTTGCAGATCAGTTGTGACAACCTAAAATTACCATAATATCGTCTGCAAAAAGCATTAACATAAATGATATTTCATCAATATTTATTCCACTGGTAATATTAGCTGTTAATAATAACTCTTCGAGAAACAATGAAAATATAACGGGCGATAACACATACCCCTGCTTCAACCCAATTGAAAATTCAACACAATCATAATTCAATACGTTTTACACCTAAACATTCGAATACATGTCCTTGATAAATCTTAAACACTTAATGTGAGTAAATTCATACCATAACCCATTTCTATATATACTATCGAAGGCCTTACTAAAATCAATAAAGGTACAAGCTAAGCGTCCATTTTCATGTAAAAACTTTTCATAAAAATTGTACCAGTTGTGGAACGGCCTTCCCTAAATACAAACTGAGTATAGGTAATAGCATCATTATTTTTTTCTATCCAATTGTTAATACGCTTATTGAATATACCAGTAAACTGTTTTGAAAACAACTCACTAAAGTAATGAATATATATACATGTATAATCTAATTATCCCCATATTCTAGTGTAACTGCCATGATGGAAGATCTCGGTTGGCGCTCTCTTGAAAACCATAGATATGATTCAAGACTTATCATGTACTATAATATATATCATAACTTAGTAGCAATCAATCTACCACCCTATATTAAAAAAACAACTAGACTGTCAAGACATATGTACCCACTAAGCTTCAGATACGTCCATGTATCATTTGATTATCAGAAATACCCCTTCTTCCTACACTCGTTACCGTTATGGAACAACCCTCCCTAGCAATATTGTCACTCCTGTCTGGTACACTCGCAAGAGAGGTTGACAGTATCAAAAGATAGACAGATAAATAGAAGGTTGGTATGACGAATGCATATATTGTAACGGTTAAAGGTATACCAGAGGCGGATCCAGAGTTTCTGGTAAGGGGGGAGGGGCGTAATATTTAAGACAGTAGGTAGCGGGGGTGCGGGGCCATATATATTTCAGTTCTATCTATGGTCGGAAACTTTTAGGGTGCGCATGCCGGGGTCGCACCCCCCTGAATCCGCCCCTGTATTCTAAATATGTAAATATATCTAATACAAATGACGTAATGTTGATGTTCATAAAGTTTCATTTAAAGTGTGCATTACGTAAGTGTTCATTCAAATCACTAACTACAATCGCTCTAATCGTAACTGATCCGATGTAGTTTAACAGTAAAATGTTTCAATAAATGAGCAGATTTCAGTAAATGAATAAAATCTAATAATTTCTTCGCTTTCATTGAACCTAAACTGGTTCCCGTGGACTTGTGTGTACCCCTTTGGTGCACTGCAACATGGAACAGAACCAGATTACATTGAAACCCGATTATTCTTATCATATTTTAATTCATATGAATACAAATTCATTTACCTGTCTAGTTATTATAGTTGTCGTAAGTAAATATGGGTTGATACAGAAGTCTGACTGACATCCATCCGGTAAAATACTGGGATCCATCCTGATGCATGAGGCTTACTTGGTCCATCCTGGAGATAACAAAATAGTGCATTAGAATTACACCATGAATTACATCGATTAAATATATGAACCTTCATATCCTGCTATCAATTAAATATATCATACTTATAAAATTACAGTTGACGAGTTTGATTCATTATACAGTCTGAATTCCCCAGTAAGATGACTACAGTGCAACCTCCCAAAAGCAACACTCTTTGGAGTAGCCAAATTATGTTGTTGTTGAGAGGTTGTTGTTCTAGAGAGTTTACATTATTATTTAAATCATACAGTGGAAAAAATCATGGTGTTGTTGAAGGGAGGTAGTTGCTCAAGAGAGGGGCGCTTTGGACAGGTTGTACTGCATATATTTGCTTCTGTTATCTCTAGTATGAGCGTGGACGGCCCAAGTCGCACTGTAGTGAAATGGACACTTATACCACAGTAAATTGAAATTGTATCCATATATTACCTAACACTACAAATCCCCTCACCACATACATGTTTATAATATACATATTAATAGTCCAAGCCTATGTATTAAATGTGCATAAGCGATTCAGTGTCACAATTAATTTCAATATTATTTTTTTCATCATCCATAAAAATGGGTAAATTGGATTCCTTGACGACACTATTTATCAATACCCATTTTAGCATGCAGACTTAGTCACTACATTATTATCAATCAAATATCACAGCAAATCACGATCTTGCAAAAATGGCTAACGCTCCTATAAATACACGTTTGAATTTTGCCTTAAAAGTACTTAACCATGTATAAATCTTATATTAAAGCAGGGACATCATATTACATCAGTGATGTAACTAGAAACCATTTTAAGTGGAGGCACTCTATTGAGGTCGATGGTTACTCTTGGGAGATCCGGGGGCATGCCCCTCCCCAGCCCCGGAAATATGTTTTACCTAGAGCGTATCTGATTCGTTTTGGAGGCTTCATAAATCATTTTTAACCAAATATTGTCGGAATCATGGTCCTTATATTGTAGTTATATCACAATAAAGTTATGATCATTCTTTGTTGAAATCTACAAACAAAGTTAACAAGCGATATGATGCTTAGAACATAATGAGGGTTATATATACAGTTTATGCTGTCTATTCATTATACACAATCAAGTGAATGTTTGTAATATGGAATTATTATTCATCAAAATATTTTTATTACAAATTTTAGCCGCGGCATCTACGTTAGGGTGCCTCGGCGTGGCTACGGCGCTGTACACGTATGTATATGTAGTGTCCCTGATTAAACCTATAAAAATGATCTAATGTATGCAAAGTTTACCTTGTACAATAAGATTTTAGATCCATATCATTAGTTCCTGCATAAAATCAGAATACACAATTTTATATATAATGTATTTATTTCATGTCAATCTAAAACACACATGTGTACGACGTAATGAAAACTTCTGTGTGATGGTAGAATTCACTCAAACCAAAATACGTGCCCAGCCATACAATTATCACGTGTTCAATAATATATACTATAGTAATACAACTACACATTGTCAATACAATTACTACACGATTAAATCAAGTATTTTTTCACAACTTTTCTAAGCGGATAGTCAGCCCTTCATACAGTTAACCCTAATTATGCTTCGTTAAATATCGGTTATTACCGGTTTTTCTCCGTACAAATATAATATTTAAGAACAATGGATGGAGAGTAGTTGCCACACATAACTGCAACAATGAACTATGATTTGTTTGATGTGATTCCTAATATAACATGGAACAAATGTACACAACATTGATATATAAACACCGGTTCTTACAACAGACATAAATAAGCGATCATCATCATCAAACAAGTAGTCGCTATGATTTATTTTATTGAATTGAAATACAATAAAACATTATTGTAGTTAATGTATTTGCATAAATAAATTGCCTGTGATATTATCAAGCCCCATTAGCTCAGTTGATAGAGCATTTGATTGTTAAGCATGAGGTCTCAAGTTCGAGACCCGCATCGGGTACATTGTTTTTCAACATCCTAAATAGATCTGGTGCCGCGAGAGTGAGACTAGCCTTGGTATTATAGAGGTAGGGTGAACCAAAGACTGTGTTATTCTAAAGAGCATAATGTTGTTGTCGCAATTAATTACTTTGAGAAATTTGAAGGAGGGATGTTGATATAGTATTTGTATAAATAAATTGGCTGTGACGATGATCCATCCACCCGATCAGCTCAGTTGGTAGAGCATCTATCTTTCAAGCAGGAGATCCTGGTTTGACTCCCGCATACATCCGGGTACATCGTATTCCACCTATGTGTTGCATAACACAGGTATGTGAAACATATAAACCTGTACATTAATATTATATTCATTGCTGTACATTTTACAATGCTAAGTTTTGTAAGCACACGAAATACACGTGTTACAAGTCTTAGATCGAGTTCTGTTCAGTTTACAGAATCATTATGGTCCCTTGTGTATTTAAAATGGTAAATCAGGTTGGTTTGGTGTTGCGGGGCAGCAATTGACCAAACAAACTTACGAAATTTTCATGGCAAAAGATCAGATTTCTACTTCATGATTGTAAATATTGGACAATACACTTATTTGTCAAGCGTATAATAATGTAATGAGTATCTGTAGACCAAAGTTATTAGAAATTAAAGTTTATTAAAAAAGCTTACGTTGCATTAAACTTGGTTCAGAAACTGTACAAAAGCCTGGGACAAATATACACATACATGTGCACATCACGATGTCAAGTTACCCTAATCCTAACCATAACACCGCAACTACCCGCTGGTGTGTACGGACAGGCGTACGGACAGACGGTGGGCAAACCTATAGTCCACTCCGATGTAAACACCGTTAGGTTAGGTGACTACTAAAAGATCAAAGTGATATCCTCACAAAATCAGCCATATGCATGAGAACGTCTGTCTTTCTGTCTGTTCATTTGTCTGTCTGTTGTGTGTTGTCTGACTTTATCTTATGGACTTTGCGATAGTTGTTATATCGAACCTATTAGAAACACTAACCTAGTAACCCACATTCGAGGCTATCTGAGTATAGACACCATTGAAATAGACCTTGTGTTGTTTATAGAAAATACAAAGTTTGTTCCAGAGAAATAATTAGGAGATTACTTAACCAATATAGCGAGGAATAACCGTTTATCAATGTTTTATAAACAACTAAGATTATTATATATTTTTATAAGGGATAGCGCGAACGCAGTCCCCACACTAATAAATTGCGTACCCGAGTAACCCACATTTGGGGCTATCGCAGGCGTCAGCCCAACCGAAGTGCAATGGAAGGGCCTCTTCCTGGGGAAACCACCTTATAGATCATGGTTTTCCCTGTACCAGGTAAGTATGACTAAATATATTCAAGTTAAGTATTTAAACAATTTATCAATGGCAAAGTCTAATCAAATGATTGTGCATATTCAGTAATATATTTGTGTATTGTCAGCAATATAATGGTCACAGTGATGGAACATACGAACATTATTTCATATTACTGGAATTAATATGTACATGTTTATTTGAAATCTAATGGAATTGTTTAAATCATAACTGGAGATAAGTATTACAACTACTTTTGTTTTTGTTCTTTCACGGTTATCTCCCTTCGTTCGACGTATGATACACGTATGTTGTAATGTGTTTTTCCACTTGATAATATGAACTCAAGTTTTCCAAAAACAAAAAACTAAAAGAACGTTACTTGTTCCTCTTGCTTAATAAACTGAGGGGTGTTTAAGAAAACAAAACGATCATAAAACGTCTTAATGATAGTATTAATTCTAAAACAATTTACAAATATGCATTCAGTCTTACATTACATCACTTAACTTTCATTGGTATGGGATAGCTACGACGCAGTCTCAACATTAATAAATTGCAATCCGATTAACCTACATTTATAGACAGCATAGAAATACTTAGTAGACAACACACTTGTTCGTAGAAAATACCACTGATAGAACGTCTTGAGTTCGAGTCCAGCTACCGACCATGTCTCTTTATGTGAGAATGTAGGCAGTTGCTTACGGAAGACGGGAGTCAAGTTTTGGTTCTTCACAAGAACGATGGTTAGATGAACTGTACGCCTCATATGACGCTGACTGTTGAAAAGGGACGTAAAACTCAACAAAGAGACGAAACAAATCATAGAAAATACAAAGTTGATAACAGAGAAAGATTGTTTATCCAAGAGCAAAACGATCATAAAACATGTTAATAACAGTATTAATTTTAAGGCTAGTTACACATATGCACTCAGTTAGCTGACCCAATATGACAAAAATAACCGTTTTTCAATGTTATACAGAAGTAAGAGTATTTTACAATTCATGACGGATAGCGCAAACGCAGTCCCATCACTAATAAATTGCGTACCCGTGTAACCAACATTTGAGGTTAGTAGAGTATAGGCACCAAGGAAACACACCGACCACATGCTCTTTCGTAGAAAATTCACAACGTTTGTTAAAGAGAAAGAATTTGTAGGATGCCTATCCGAAAGCAAAAAAAATAACATTTTATCAATCATTTATTAAAGTAAGACAACTTTACATTTTTATAGGGGATAGCGCGAACGCAGTCCCCGCACTAATAAATTGCGTACCCGAGTAACCCACATTTGGGGCTATCGCAGGCGTCAGCCCAACCGAAGTGCAATGGAAGGGCCTCTTCCTGGGGAAACCACCTTGTTGATCATGGTTTTCCCTGTACCAGGTAAGTATGATTTCATTTGGAAACGTTTAGTATTTATACTTATCATTGTTGACTATAATCAATCACGAGGGTACATACGAGTACGTGTAGGAATTCATTAGAACAAATAAACTAAAAACTATGCAAACTATCAGTAACATAAACATTGTTAAGTTTTAAGAAATTAAGTAAAGATTTACTGATGATTTGTTTTCTTCGATGTGACAATAATCATCTTGCAATAATGTAATTGTAATAAAGTTATCTCCCTTTTTAGGACGTATTATATACATTTATTATTACGTCCAATAATACATTTTGAATTATTTCGGGCAAAAATATTTATTGATTTATTCATTCATTTGGTTTAACTCCCGTTTTTCAACAATTTTCTGTTATATGCGGCAGCTAATTCAATTGACCATTTTTCCTGGACCCCCCCACATGTGGAGGAAAATCGATATTTTTGTCAAATTTTTTAATGGAAGGGTATGCCCTTTAACCTTTGGTAATTGAATTCGGATCGCTGGGTTTACAAATCCAGCGCAAATAATCACTGGACCACGGCCTCGGCCTCTTGGGCAAAAATATTGAGACTGCTGCTTGTATCATAACCAAACAAGAAATAAATTACAAAGTTCGATTGTATAGGATAGAGACCAATGGAAATGGATTATTTTCTATAAATAAAAATAATCGTCCATTCTTTGAACATCACAGAAATGAAATCATTGAAGAAGTTGGATCTATCAAAATCGCGTTGATCTTGCTTGTCATGAAACTCCTGTCTTAATTCTTAACTTCGAATTTCGATAGATATCGACGTCCTGAATAAAAAGTCAAATAAAAAATGTCGATAGAAGAACCAGACTATGTGCTGCCCCTTATGATTTTATTGTTCCGCTTTAACAAAATGAATAAATCTTTCAAAAGGCGAAATAGGCAACCAAAGAAAATGAACAAGTAAAGGTTAAGAAAGTGAATGCAACCATTAGGTATACAGTCATAAGCCGAAATGTCAATTGATGTGAAATATCTCAACGGCCAGACATTTCAGAGATCTATGACCTAATACAAACATTTATAAATCTATTTTCGTCTTTCCTGATTTCTAGATAGTCGTATCTTCTGCACAATGTTATTTACTACCATACCTTCACTGGTTTATTGACGTTCCTTGTGTTTTTCACCCTTTTGAATTTTAAGCTTGGCATTTGTGCACTATGGTAGAATATTCCAAATTCTTGAAATCGGTTTATACGGAAAATAAGTATCTTCCAAACAAAACCCAACCCAAAACACACTCAACACAAAAGAAAATGCAAAATATGAATGCTTAAGTCAGTCTCTTGGCTGGTACCGTCTTAAAGCGCTCTAAAGCAAAGCATCAAGCAAAGCTTCAGAGGGGATAAGCCAGGCCTGGAGTTTATGTAAAACAAAAGTTCGATCTGCGGACTCAAATCTCTTTGACTTTTGATATTTCTAAGTTAATTATGACCAGACAATACTGATATTACTGGTACATAAGTCTGACAGCATATTTGATCTGAATTATATATTTCAAGCGTTAGTAAGCTCCATCTTTTCAATCATAATACTTTGAGAATGAAATTGAGATTTCTCTCAAGTTTTACAATCTCGGTGCCAGTTTTGTGTGTTAGTCATTAGACTTACCCCCTTGGAATCAAAATAAGTATATGCGAATATTTATTTCGTATCTATTAAAATAATTATGATATGGGAATCATGTTACACTAATGTCGAGACACTTCAGTGTCATATGTTGTTACAGTGGTGCACTAGAACTATTTATTTAATGGACATAATTCGTACACTTTGTCATTGACATGTTTTCTTCGGTGTGGTTAAAAAAAACATATTCGGTTCCAGTTTTTTGTAACATTGCTCTGTCCCTTTCCCCATCCAGTCCCTCCTATGGCTACTGTTCATGTTAGTCATTATTTATTTCTCCAACTTTATTCTTTATTCCTCCAATGTTGATGTAATATTTCACGCAAGTCATTAAGCTTATTTAAGATAATTGTTACAAAGTTCGTTTACGTCAAAAGCTTGTCGTCGTACACTGTGATGAAAAAGAAATCTCCAGCAGTTGTGTAACGAACTTTTAATATTCTTGCTTCTAGTATAATGGTGATTAAGGGGCTCAGTTTGAGTATACTTACTTAGCTTGAAAACGAAGACCATTATCACGAACAATTCTATTAAAATGGTGGATTACTTATCGAAATATGAATTCAATATTTTCCCCGAGGTGAAGCTGGGTGGATGGTCGCTGCTGTAGTGCACCTGGTAAAATATAAATTATACATCTGCTGAAGGGATCGTGTAAAGTGTTGACTTATTTTGTATGTGCAACGAATCTGCTTGAACAGAAATTACAAATGTAACCTAAAGAAGTGTCATAACACGAAAATCCATCATTCACACAGATGACATTCGTCACAAGCCACAAATATAATACTTGTGTCATTCCATAGTGTTACTGATCATGCTCATCTCTCCAATCCAATAGTTTGCTTTTAAATTCTTATCCCCCTCCAAAATATACGATAACACCTCGTTTCCACTTACTTCTGTCAGGAGAGTGGTTACGAGCAAAAATATTAATTGTTTTGATTTTTTATTTCCACTTACAGTTATTTCTGTTTGTCAAAACAATTAATGTAATTGGCCTAAAGGTGTTTCATGTGCTGTGTTATAACGCTTTGATCTCTCTATTTTCTGACTGTTTTGGGTATAAAAAAACGACATTCGATCGCGCGAACATTTCATTGGCTTGTTCAAGCAGATTATGAATATGAGTAACAGCTTAACAAATATAAAGATTACTTTATAACACTGGCAGTAAAAATGTGCGAGTAAAAAATGGGAAACATATCGAACTATCTCACAGATCAATCACAGAGAACACAGAAATAGCAAGCATATTGTCACCCTGCCAGAATTCATGGGAATATTACCGCAATGAAATGATTGTATGGGAAGGAAACAACACTGAATGTTTTGGGAGAAAATGTCGATAGGCAATAGAGGAGAAACGGTAAATAGGTATGAAATGAGAGAACAGATTTCACAGAAAACCAATTCTCATTCAAGGGACTTAATATTACCTCGAAAAAAATAATGTTTCAGTGTTGAGAATAGCTCACTTGGCAAAGGGAGTGCATTAAATCGGAAGTTTGAGATGTTGTTTTATAGGAAAAGCTTTTAATAGATACTCGAGCGCAGCACTTTCAAGTTACGAAATAAAGATCAGTAATGATTGGGAAGACATAAAAATATGGAACAAATATATTTTAAGAGTTATGACTAATTTATCACTTGTGTCTATTGCAAATATTCTTGAATCGTCTGTACCGTCGAAGAAGTTGCATGCGAGCTGATAAAGAATATTGCATTATGAAATGTTTACCTTCGCAGGCAAATACTATTGTTACATTTTTCTTTGGTGTGTACATGAAAACTAGAGGATATAGAATTGTAATAATATATGAGTGAACTTTGTTTGTTGTAAGAATATTTGCCAAGAACTGATTTTTTTCTCATATACTACGCGAGTTTGTATTTTACATGATAGTTCACAACCTAAATGTAAACGTGTTATACTCTCTAGGTAATATTTTAAATCAGTTAATCTGCTTTTTTCTGATATTATAGCTTCATGGAATCGTTTCTTTCACTCGCAACAAGAATCATTAGTATAACTCGAAAGCAAAATTCAATTGCAAATATTAATAAACTCGCGTGTGCTGAGTGTGGGTCGTAAACACGTGGACATTGAAATTCAGTGGATTTTGCAATTTCCTTCGAGGAAACGTTTAAAACTTAAAAATAATAAAAACATGAAATAGTGGTGTATAGGAAGTTATTGATTTTGTGTTTGTTTTGATGTGGTTTGGAAATACATTTCGTGTTAAGAATTCTGGAACTGAATGATATTTTAACAACTTATTACGTACCTGATAAGTATGTATCATTGTATCTTTTAAACTTTCACTTGTTTTAAATTGAAACTTTAATAAAAACGATTTGGGACCCTGCTCTAGTATGAACTTAACCACAACAATAGGTCCAAGTTCAACCCCAGGGTTTGTTGGGTTCATGTACAGTTTTTACACAGTTATCGCCCCTGTTGTGTTTGTACTAGTGATTATAATGTTACTGTTGTACGTCGTGGTTTTTATTCTACACTAAATGATACGAAACTTAAGTCACAGGACGTCAATAATAAAGAATGGATTCTAAAAACACGTGTTCATGGCTTCTTGATTAGGGATTTGTTCACGTATTGTTTACTGGACACAAATGTCTGGATATGGCTACAAATTGGAAATACAAGTTAGTACATATGGTCGAGTGCTGGAAGAAACGTAAACATAATAAACATTTAATGAGATGTGGACTCTCGAACGTGTATCTGCACAGATGACAACAGTCTACAATGGGCTACTGGACTGAACTTGATATCGGAACTGTCGTTTATACCATTCTGTTCAGTGTTACATAAGTATACACTTTGTATCATTTGATACCGGCAGCATAAAACACAATTTACTGATCCGGACCTATCAAAATTTTGTCGGAACTATATAAATAAAAAATATGTATTTTAATGAAACTTGTATATCATATGACATGACTACATACTATTTGACACATAAATTGAATTAGCATGTGATTATACTTTGTGTGCATGTTGCAGAAGGTGAAGTATGTATCTTTAGTTATGGCGTGACCAAACCGCAGTTTTATGAAGGAAGTTTATTTTGAAATTTGTAGGCGCTGAATCCCATGTGAAAATATAAATAATGAATATATTATGTCCGAGTCAAATCCTTTACTCAGACGTTTTGAGCCCCGTTCTATTTTTGGGCCTCAGTTTGCGCCGCTCGTTTAGTCTGGTCAGTTGCTACACTGCTCAACTTTTATAATAAATCACCTAGATTTTTGAGTATCTTGTAGATACAATTTATATGACACCACTAGACCATTTAATACAATCAAAGACCAAAATACAAAATGGCATAATATTTAAGAAAAAGCGAATTTTACGATAGAATAAAGTGACATTATGCGCTTCATTTGTAAAGGATAAAATAAAGTCAGTCGGATATTCAAAATAGACCATGTTGACGGAATATCAAAGTTCTGGTGTTTCACAATTACGAAGATATATTTTTTTCTGACCAAGGGATGGTGACATTTTATGAAGTCATCCACGCGTTAACGAGCCCTGATGTCTATCCATAGATATAAACATGACACGGTAATCACTTTGTTTCTGTCAATACTGGCTGTTGTTACAGGAACTGAGACTTGTCTGACAGACAGGAAAATACTGGCGGGATTCTCCCAGCATTGTAAAGATTTACTACCCATTCAGTATGAACAATGGTAAAAATATCAATCATTGAATGACATTTAGTCAATAAATTACGACGTCCGATAAATTCTTGCCTTATTTGCTTAAAAACACGTTTATATCTCTTTAGATTTTTCTGATAAAGTGACATATTGTAAGAATTATGCCATCAACTTATGCCAAAAGCTGTTTTATCCATTGTTTTAGCGTATAATGATATTATTGATATGATTAAATATGACATATAAACACGTGTTAAAATATGAATAAAGTCTTCATATTGCTTCTATCATTTTTACGGTACTTTTTATAAATTCGTTCCCTTGGCGACAGTCAGAGTTTATAGTCAGTGTAATAAGGGAACATTCAGTTATTAGTTTGATAAAAGAATGTGAATATCTCCACAATACTGATATAATTTTATGATTATATTGTATAACTTATATTGTGAGTTACATAGGTAAATACCTCGCTGGTTAATTACATAGGTAAATACCGTGGTGGTTAATTACATAGGTAAATACCGTGGTGGTTAATTACATAGGTAAATACCTCGCTGGTTAATTACATAGGTAAATACCTAGCTGTTTAATTACACAGGTAAATATCTCGCTAATCAATTACATAGGTAAATACCTCGCTGGTGAATTACATAGGTAAGTACCTCGCAGGTTATTTACATAGGAACAGAACAGAACATAATTTTATTTTACGTGCACAAATGTACATAGTAATATGATACAGGAAAAAAATCATACACATACATTAAATCAAAATATATACCTACATGAATTCATATTTAGACAAATAACATGATATGAATCGTACATATAAAACATCAAAGGATAGTACGGTACATTTTTTTCGAAATTTAGTTGTGAATACAATGTAGTTTTAACTATTAATGAGGATAAACTCAATACTAATTATTAATTGTTGCATGCTTTTTTTAAATCTAAAGAGTTCTTAATGAATAATGATATATTTATTAACATTGAAATATTCTGGCAGTTAAGTAGTTCAATAAACTTGTACATAGATGGACGAATGTAAAAATAACGCTTGATATATTGTTTTCGTAACGTGTCATAAAAAGGACATTTACATATAACATGATATTCGTCTTCCAGGTCGTGGGAATTACATAATTCACAATACCTTAAATTACACGGAATACTGTTTGTTGAATAACGACCAGTATGAATTCTTAGTTTAAGTCCAGTTAGCCTTAAACGACAGAAATAAATTCTGTATTTCTTGGGTAAAACGTTCAAATAATTTTCATAACAAAAAATCTTTTTACTATAATACAAGTTTGTTAAAATACTGCTACGTTCTAAATCATTAAACCACTCTTGTTTAAAGGTATCAATTAATCTTTCTTTAAAAACAACCGGAAATAACTTTCCATCAATGGTATCATTTTCATTAAACACATACCCAAAACCATAGTTATTTAATAAACATCTAACATTGTAAACCCAGTTTTTAAAACCATTGTTACAATCTTTAAGGCTTTGTTTGTACATAGCTCTAATAATAATATTATCTGAGTTTTTTATTTTTATCCAATACTTAATTATTCTTACAAATCTTGCTATAAACAAAGGATAACGACCTAATTCTCCATATACAGCAACATTAGGAGTGCTTTTATTAAGTATTTGTTTGCAAAATTTTAGATGGATTCTTTCAATTTCTTTTGATTTTGAATTACCCCAAATTTCACATCCATAACTTAAGATAGAACCAATGAATGCATCAAAGAGCTGGCACAAAATATACGGTTTAAGATCAAACTTTTTGCAATAATGAGAAAATATATTTAAAGCTTTTAGTGCTTTACAACTTAAATGTTCCTGGTGCAAATTAAAACTACCAGTATAATTAAAAACAGTGCCCAGGTAATTGAAATTATCAAAAACTTCTAAATTTTCATCATTGTATGCCAATGTTCATCAGATAATAAACGACCACGTTTACGAAAAAACATTACTTTTGTTTTAGAAGTATTCACTTTTAATCCCCATGAGTTGCAATATGTATTTAAAAGATTCAAGTGATTTTGTAGTTCTAATGGAGATTTAGATATTACATAGGTAAAAACCTCGCTGGTTAATTACATAGGTAAATACCTCGCTGGTCAATTACATAGGTAAATACCTCGCAGGTTAATTACATAGGTAAAGACCTAGCTGTTTATTAACACAGGTAAATACCTCGCTGGTCAATTACATAGGTCAATACCTCGCAGGTTAATTACATAGGTAAAGACCTAGCTGTTTATTAACACAGGTAAATACCTCGCTGGTCAATTACATAGGTAAATACCTCGCAGGTTATTTACATAGGTAAATACCTCGCTGGTAAATTACATACTGGGTAAATATCTCGCTGGTCAATTACATAGGTAATGGTCTAACTGAATAATGATTATAATATGAGGTACAGTAACTATGTTGTTGGTTTTAGAACTGTTATTAGGAAGAGAGTTCGAATAGTTCGAATGTGTTCAGGGGAAGTATGCTTTTTAACAGATTTTATAATTATTTAGCTTACAGATGGCTGATAATTATAACCGAATATGAACCTTAATGTCAGCCTTAACTAGCCCCTCCTCTCCCCTAAAATAGTTTTAATGTTAGTGGCCAGAACAGTTCGCAGGGGTTCTAAGCTCCTAAGGGCCGTCCTATTTTTATCTCAATAGGAACCGACTAAAATAGAATCAAATTCGTTTTTATTTTGAGCATGGATAAAGTCAATGCGAGGCGCCCGAGATATAAAGGATGAAGATACTCTGACCTTTTGTAGTGCAAATAAAATCATGGGTAAAAGTCAGAATAAAAATTAAATTGTCGATTTTATACGATGTTCAATATCATGGTATTAACATTGTACAGGAAAGAATTAGTTAAATATAAATATGTCAGAAG
The DNA here is from genome assembly GCA_964023205.1 of Lutraria lutraria. Lineage (NCBI taxonomy): Eukaryota > Metazoa > Mollusca > Bivalvia > Venerida > Mactridae > Lutraria > Lutraria lutraria. The sequence continues at coordinate 19,570,480 of OZ026847.1, forward strand.
AATTTACCGAATTTTCATCTGATATTTCCCGTCGAATTTATTGATATGTATATATATATACATATCAAATGTATATCAAATGTGTATATGACGCTGCTTTTTATCAAACAGCTTAACGATATACTAGAAAACATAAACACAAACATTTGGGGATATTGAGTTCGTCTAAACAATTTCTAATTGCCAAATCTACGTATTTTATAGAGAAAATAAAACCAATTAAGATCAACTACTAAGATATCAATAGGTTCCTTCAAATGTCGGACAAAGTTTGGTATTTCTTTTCAATTACCAGTCGGTATTGGCATTGGACCAGAAGTTTGTCTATTAGCATAACTAACTTCGTTTTAAGCAATACGTTCGATAGTTATCTTGTTGCAAAAAAGCCAGAGGCAAAACAAAGGTCACGTTAGCAAACATGATAGGTATTTTCCCATAGCAACGCAGTGTAAGTATTCCTACTTGAAGTGAAAAGCATTTAAATATTTTGTTAATGATGAAACTTGTATGATATTCAGAGGCTGTCGAATGTCTGATTATTATATACTATTTAGACAAATCAGAAACTCTACAACTTTCTTAAAATTAATTTTCATTTTCAATTTTAAACACGTACGTTCCTACATCATGACGTTCGTGCATTTCTAACATACAATACCTCTCCAACATACTATTGAGCAATCACACGTGCACCCATCCGCGCTTTCAGTAGAATATTCTCGTGTTCTTTGAGTTATCACAGATACATTTGAAGTGGGAACTATACCTTAGAAATGAATAGAGATCAATACTGTTTTATTCCTTAATATTCTAGAAACAATATATAGTGACGTAACTGTTATATAACGTTTTATCTATTCAAATATTTGTCATTAAGATGAATTAAATCAAAGTTTGTTTTTCATTTTTCGTTCAGTGATCTAATTCGTATGGGGATTTTATTCAAATATATAAAACTACACATTGCATGAGGAACTGTCTAATTTGAACACGAAATCAGATGCTGATAACAAATTTATGGATTACCGACCCAAATACAAACATTCATTTCTGACCATTAAACTCTTGTTTATTTCTATTGAATATGTAGAGCCAAGAGCTTTTTCCGAATTATGTAATTTTGGAATTTGTAAACATGAAATTAGGAATGCTACATAATCATAGAAAAGGGAGAGTACTACTCGTAGTTAGTAATATTACCTCCCTTAATCAAATACAAAATGTAAAGAATGTTTTGAAGGAATGAAATCCCTTAATACATAAAACTGTAAGAGTGACTTAAATTGTAAACTTAAGTTATCCGATACTTAGAATAAAACGATTAAGAATCTATTTCAAAAACTCTGACTGCTATTTATGTAGATAAAAGCTCTTCAGTACACTTACAGGCATTCATAGTCTAGTTGTATGGGTTATAATCATCTTACTGATACGTTATCATATGTAATGTTGTTTATAAACTGGAACATTTCATCAAATACCCCAGCTTGATCATTATAGAACGTAATATTTCATGTTCCGATCGCATGCTAAATTCTTGAAAATAACTGTGCTTCAACAAATGCATGCGTATACTAACTTTCTATGTGTTATGTTCAGAATGGAGCATGCTTGCTGTGATATAAGTACGAAAAAGACACGGAAACGCCTAGATTTATGAACAGTGCTAAGATAACAATTTTATTAAATATTAAGATAAATACAAGAAACTGTGAGGAAAAGCCGTTGTTATTCGCGTGTTGTGAGGAAAAGTCGTTGTTATTCGCGTGTTGTGAGGAAAAGTCGTTGTTATTCGCGTGTTGTGAGGAAAAGCCGTTGCTATTCGCGTGTTGTATACGGTATTATTGTGTATGCATTGGCAGTGATTAATGCGCCATTAGATTATCACAACCTTCTACTATGGTGCTTATACGTCATTAGTGCGTGGTTCGATTAATAATAAGAGCCTTTAAATCTTATTTATTACCACAACACGAAGATTATGTATTTCTTTCGTTATCTGTTTATTAAATTATAGCCCCGACGAGTACCAAGTTATCGTCCGTTTTCTCTAAATAACACCCGATAATAAGATCGGATCAGTTATCAATAGGGTGTCTGTTTTAAGGCACCGAACGTGAGCTCGGGATGGTCCGAATAATTTTGCGACCAAGGACACGTATTTCTCTAACAAGTCATGAGAGTGATCAATAAAGATAAAAAATCACCAAACACGAAAAACAAGAAAACGATTAATTTATTTCATTGACGTTTCGCCGCAATGGCTTCTTCAGGATAATAATCTTTTATCTTAATGAGAGCGAAAATTAGACATAAAAATATTGCCATTCGGCCATCATTAAAACATAATTGATGATTTGTAGTTGAGCGACTGATTCGTTGAAATATCCATTGATCTAAAAAATTGACAACATTTTATATTCGTTTGTAATTCTATATTTAGAAGTTTAGTTAGAATTTTAAGCAAAATATTGAAAGGGGATCATTACAGGCCTACCTACACCCTCCGCCAAACGTTTTGGTCGCGTGAACAAAAAAGGAGTTTTGGGGTAAACCCATTTATTTGTTCCGTCACATAACCATTGTTTATTAAAGCACATCCCACAGTGGTTTTACATAAAGTGTAGTTTTTTTTAAATATATAAGAATGTTGGGTACACCAAATGTGAACAACAAAAATAAACAAGATATGTAACAGAACAGAAACACAAAAATAGCAAAAAACCCCCCAAAACAAACAAACATTCATACACACACTCTTTTGACCTCGATCAAGATATGTATCAGTTTTAAATAACCTCTCCAAAAAAATGCTTTCTTCCTTAAACAGTTCTAGTATTAAAAATATAAGATATTTGACACGTGTAATCATAACTGAAAATGCTTAAACAATAAATAGCAGGTCCTGTTTAAAAAAAGGTTTTCTTGCAGCGAAATATTTACGCAAATTGTCAATTAATGTAAAGACATAAACATGTCTAAATCACTATACTCTATTAAACTTCAATAAAGTGTTATTTGTAATTGCTGGTTCTATCAATTTATAATGAAATAGTTTTAATGAAATACATAAATACATTTTAAAACAGTTGGACATGAATTAAACATTTTACACAGTTATATATGCATTTTGAAATATACCAAAATGAAGTTTTTAGCCTAAGATGACTTTGCCAAATACCATTGTATTTTAGTACACAGTGTAATGTAAAAAGGCATTTAAAAAATATTTCAATTTATTATTCACAACGGTTAATTCAAAGTATGCTTTCAAAATATGTTTTGTGCAAACGTCAATAATCAATGCTTTCTGCAATTACTAGTATATATTTTTTGCATACACATTCTGTCATGAATAATTCCAACTGCAAAATGATCGCTTCGGTTAGAAAGGCATCCCCAATGAAAAATAGAATCATTTACTCGTGTCTAAAAATAATGATTTAGTAGAAAAAGAGGTTTTTACCTTTTAAATCATTTTGTACGCATTGTATTTGATAATTTAATCTACTTTAAAGCCCCATTAGCTTTTTGCTATAAAGATATATGCAAAAAACAAACAATTGCTGATATTATCCCAGGATAATTATTACCGACGAAACAAGCCCTTTTTCTTCTAAAAACACTCATTTCGCTGTGAATTTTGCTTTTGTAAACTTGAAATATATAGAGCGCGTGACGTCACTTCATGCCGTGTGCATAATATCACTGCGGGAAAACACATCTGTTCTATAAATAGTATTTATTTCAATGATATTGAAAAAAATACGATAGTTGTTTTGTTATAGAACAAACAGAAACTATTACGAATGATACATTTATATGATTATGGGACTTTAAACAATTTCTGATATGTGTACTTAGAAAACGAAATGAAGAAAATATTTATTCCTTCTTTTAATCAGTGTTAGGCAAGTTTTGTGCTTGTTGCTTTTCACTTTGATCTTAACACAGCACAAAAAGATCGTCCTCTTTTTAAAACTTTAATACTTTCAATTGAGAATTAACGACGTTTTGAATTTAATGTTTCATTAGGGGGCATTACCTCTTACTATTGCAATTACAGCGACAGTATGAATTGTAGATATCGGATTAATATCATCAAATTACGATAAATATTCTTAAAAGAGCAGTTTGATTGCCTCGATAAATAGAACACGCACATCATTAACACGGATAAACTTGGCACTGTGCCGTGATTTAGACAGACGCATGTTCATAAAGATTAATATCAAACGTTTCTACTAGAGATATTTACTTAATATTATCAGAGTGTAATAAAAATTGAATCTTGGTGTAATGAAGAGTGAAATTTAATCACTAAAAAAAGATCTTAAATATTCGTGTGCAGTATTAATAAAGTAATTGTAGCTTTGAGCATTCCGGGACAGTCCAAATCGTTTTCATGTATTACGATTTCCATTCTAAATATGTCTATTTATCATAATCGTTTAATAATATACAAAAAACTGTAAAGAAAATGTGTACATGTTACGCAAAAAATATTTGTCATAGATTACATGGTTGTCACAAAAAAAACAACGAATACAAAACAGTATAACGTCACCAAAGCAACACGTACCCTTTGTGAGTAGCAAAATTATGTTGTTGTTGAGAGGTTGTTGCTCTAGATAGCTTAAATTAATAGTTTAATCGTGCAATGGGAAAATCATGTTATTGTTGAAGGGTGGTCGTTGCTAGAGAGAGGGCCGCTCTGGAGAGATTGCACTGTATTTTTAACTGTACAGTTTTTCGCGAACTGATAGTTTCAAAATGAAACAAGTTTGTATAGTAAACCAAACTCATTGTTCAATATTAACATACATTGAACGGGATATTTAACATGTAGTCACAAATAGGAGCACACCGTAACGAATACGTACCGCACGGTAATGGACCGCACACAGAAAAACTACCTCCAATACCTATTGAACAAAATGCTTTGAACTTTCTCATTTTGCTTAAATAGCATCTTAAATTAGTACATTTTTAATACATGTACATTAACTCAATTAAAATATCAGCCAATTTAGCTCTATGTGTTAAATATATCCCTATAATATCATAAACAAGCAGATACATCAAGAAAGTACAATATTATGAATGTTACAAGAAGTGTAAGCCGTTCATCTTGTTTTACTTCTCAATTAAGAGAAAGATCGAAGAGAGAAAAAGAAGGAAAGAAATACGAGATTAGTATATTGAAATAACAAAGAATTTTGTATTAATTTTATACACATTTTCAAATGTGAACATGCATCATGTCTTTATAACCTTTGTGTTATGGACGTACATTTGATGTTTGGGTGGTAACCAAAAACACGTTCATTGGAGTGATTGATATAGACAGAAAATGTTGATCACGATCGACGTAAAATTAATGAGTTTACAATTGCACTAGACATCTTTAAGTTTCCTTCTTTTAGTCTTGTGAACGAAAATAGAACTATCAGCGATATTTGTTTCATTTTAGTAGAGGTTGATAAATTGGTACGTCACACCCGTGCTAACATTGGCCGTATTGGAGAACAAGAGTGCTTTATTTAACATCAATATGTACGCAATCTATCAAAGTAACAGTTCATCAGAAATAGGGAGATAAACGGATATCTTTTGCTTAAAGTGTATTTGGGTATGGGTTTCACGCCGTTTATTTTCAACTATTTTTTTCAGTCATATACGGTGGTCGATTCTCCTTACCAGTTTTCTGGACTCTACTCTAACCCTTCCACTAGAAACTGGCAACTTATCCACAGTCATAAGACTTGAGAACCATCCCTGAGCTCAAATCCCAATTACATTCTCAAAGTACAGTTGTTGAAAAGATTAAAGTTGATTAATGTTTATATATATATTATACTGTCAGACTTATGTTTCGATAATATCATTAATGTATGGTTATACTAGTAATTAACTTAGACATATTTAAAACATAATATGAGATTTGAACTCGAAGGCCGATCACAAGTTATAATCCCACAGGGCCTGAAGATAATCATTGAAGGAATTTCAGTATTAGTAACACGTAGATTATTTATATCCTCCAATTACGAGTAAAAACATGTACAGTGCATCGTCTCCAAAGCAATACCCTTTGGGAGAAACAAAATTATGCTGTCGTTGAGAGGTTGTTGTTCTAGAGAGGTGAAATTGGTAGTTATATCATGTAGTAGGGAAAAATCATGCTGTTGTTTCAGGGAGGTTGTTGCCCAAGAGAGGGCTGCTCTGGAGAGGTTGAAATATATATCTGAATGCAACCGCAAACAGAGGCCAAGAAGTTGGTGCATTCACTCAAGTACATCCATGAATCAACCATCACATCTGGGAGTATCTCCGATGCGGCCGGTGGATGAGACGTCAGTGTGTTAAAGTCTGATTGTCTCAGGTAATCTGGAAATGTTGACCATTTATGCACACCTGCGCCTTGGCATCGTAGTAGATTTTTTTCTGCGAACCTATTGCACTAAGGAGGTGTTGTTGTAGATAAACACAAGTTTGAAATCCCTGATACTGGTTGCTTTTTATTTTATTACAACTATATGTACAGACATATAGAAAGTGTGCCCGGACCATGAGTCTTAGGACTGCAAGGGCTTGGGATCGACTGGCTCTATAATGTACTTCCACGTTCACTAGCATGATAATAAATTATTAATGTATATATGTCTCATATATGTATCAGCAAACACCAATAATTGTGAGACATCAATCATTAAACTTTTAGCAAGTAGAAATGTCGACAAGGACGCAGACAGACAACAAATGTAAACTATTCACGTGGACAGCTGACCTGACAAAGAAAGTCAATAAAATATTTACAAAATTTGAGTGGATGTTTGGCGTTTTGCCAACAAAAAAGCAAAACGTTAGCTGAACAAAATGACATAAATTTCGGCGCGAAGAAAATACTTTGTTTCAATTATTGATAATACTGGTTATATTAATAAAAAACATAAGCAAACCAATCATTTTGGGAAACTGAACTATAGTTCATCTTACCAAAGCCGCAACTCGCTTAGTTATTGCAAACCGTTCCTTGTTGCCGGGCAAATGTATGTAAGTACAGTTTCCATGAGTACTTTCAGTATTTCGATTTTAGAATTAAGTTAGCGGTGACGCACAATAATCCAAACAAACATATTTATCATTCAGTGCCTTATTCCGTTTGGAAATCTATATTTTAATAATTTCCTTTGGGTTTATATGTGACAGATCTCAGAACATTTGTTTTACACTCATAAATCAAGAGTAGCATATCGTACAGAAACTAAACCTGCATACAGCAAGAATCCAAACAAAGCATTCGTCCTCGACTCGAATTGTAAAACATTTTACTAGAATAGTCCGTTTATTCTTCTGGCAAATTTGCAAATTTATTTCTATTATTCTGAAAGCGTTTAAACAACCTGGCTTAGACTATACTATCAATTACATCACATAGTTTGTTGTTGATAAACATCTTTGTAGAAGCTGGTATGAATCTTTTTTTAAATTCACTTTCTTTTTATCTATTAATGCTTATGTATGGTTAATGTTTAACCATTTCTACTTACTTTACCAACAGCCTTGCTCATCGTCTTTTTTTAGTACAAATAAACTTGTTATCTTGACATTTTCACCGCTGCAGCAAATATTTCATCTAAATTTTATAGATGTTCGTTAATTGTAGTAGATAAACGCACAGGACAAACTACACGTATTTCTGCGCACTGTTTAAGAATAATAATGAACATTCTGGTGTCAGTCTTTTTTGAAAATGTCTTCAATAATAAAAAGCAATTCCCGGAGTACCCGATATCTTCTTGGTATGGCGTATCATGCAATGTACATGTATATACATGTATGATCTTAAATTGTTAAGTTATGCAAATCATTATATGACGATTAAAAGATCGGGAAAACAACCAAAAGACACATAAATGAACTGCGTTTATTTATAGCTCGACAATAATCCGATGTTATCTGTTTTGACGTATCTCTTTTTGGTGGGTAAAAAAACATACGCACATGCAAACAGTGCAAATCAAATGAATCAAGCAATGGGGTTTGTCTTTTCCATGAATATAATTATATATAGGGTTACATGGGAAAAATTAAATATTTTTTTTCGTGACAAACCCCTTTGGAATCAAGTATAAGCGTGTGATAAATCAATTTATTTCTGTTATTCATCTGTTCCCTTGATAGTTTTGATGAAACTGGAATGAAACCTGAAGTCTGTAGGAACCAGAGAAATAAAAAGAGGCTTTATTCAATTTGGAGAAGAAACAAACATATCATCGCCGCACTGGTCGATGAAGAGTCAGTTGATGTTGTTTTTATAGGAATTTCTGCCGTTTTGACAATATTTCTGCCATTTCAGTCTTGTATGATTGATAGTTGATCTAGCTAGATTATTCTGTATAATTATAAGATAGCATAATAAATCTGATCCTCCTATCATTTAAAAGTATTTGCTGACTATCCTAAATGATATGTGAAGTAGTGTTGGGGTAAAATATTTCTTTCGTATAAATTGCCACAGATACACATTTGGCGAGCTCCGGTGCTAAAACCAACGTCTGCAGTACTGTGCTACCCCAGCTTGGTGACAATCAATCAGTCAACTGAAGTCAAGGGAGGAACAGATGTGTTGGGGTAGAGCGTCGGACGCCTAACCCGGAGGTTGCAGGTTCGAATACCTTCGGTGGTTGAATCTGACCGGAACCATCATAATTCCTTCTCTCGGCACGAGTACTGGTAAGAATCGAAGAAGCAGCCATCGAGAGTAGTTAATGTAAAGTGTAAGAACATGCTCTACAATCGAAGTAAAATAGAAAGAATGTTATGCAAGTCTATATTGAAATAGAAAATACAGACTTATCAAATGGCAACAGACTATAATCAAATAATGATCCTTTGTTCAATAATGGGTTTCTAGCATGGCGTAAATTTACGGAAAATCAAGAGGGCATATTATACAGAAATTTTGTTTAATGCAATGTGCAAAAAGAAAATCACGTTTTAGCATGCCAATTTTAGTTAGAAATTATTAAGTGTATAGCTCTTTGATCTCGACTTTATTTAATTGCATAACTCGGCTTCTGCATACAGTCCTGTGTTTCTGCTAGGAACATATTTTATGGCCAATCTGGGAAGATATAAACTAATTATATGTCACGTTGTTTTCTGTTTTGTGGCTTCGCAATCGATTTGTATTTATTTCTTGAGCTATGTTAGAACAATGCCGGACACGAACAAGAAATGGGATCAATAAATGACACTTTCCTATATTTGAAGAATGAATTGAAACTGTTGTTTGTCTTCCTTGTTTTGTATGGAAATCCATTTGTAATCGTTCCACAAATGGTTGAGAAAAAGGCCAATACCCAGCATGCATATTGAATAAAATAATAGTTCAATCTTCTACTAGGGTTGACAGAAGAAATCTATCTCAAACAAAGAGTAGTTGTTTATCAGAAATACATTCAAACATTTGTTTAATGGATATTCCTGTTTATCGCCGTTTCATAATGCGAGCTACATTTGGACAGAAAGCCTCCTAGAACCTGTAGGTGGAATAAATGTCCAATAAACAGACGCCACATAAACCAGTTGAATACATTCTCAGATTGACAGGCACTGAGCGATGTTGCATTAAAAACTGTAACATTAAAAACACGACCACACAATAAAGAGCCCTGAATAAAAAAGAAACATTCACTCAAACGATCACAGGATATGAACTCATATCGATTACAGAATTATTTACTTATTTGTTTGTTTGTTTCGTTTATTTGCTAGCTTACTACCTTTACCATAAAAACACTTTTTACTCTCATAATTATATGGCCCGCCTCGATGGTCGAGTGGTTAAGAATCACTGTAACCTGTCACTGATCGAGAGTCATGGGTTCGTGCCCAGCTACCGACCATGTCTTTTTATGTGAAAAAGTAGGCAGCTGCTTACGGAGTATGGGAGTCTGGTACTGGTTCTTTCCAGGAACGATGGTTTGATGAACTGTCCGTCTCAAATGACTCAGTGCTTCATTTGTTGGACACGGTAAAAAGCGTTTTTGTCCTCATACAACCTATCAAGCCAAGTAATCACAGGGAAAAAAAGGTGAAGCGTGTATCGGTGATTTACATCGGACACGATAAAGAACCAGGAAGAGCTATTTCTCCTATCTTTCTCTCTGGGACGGCTTTGAAATGACCATAGCTAATGTCGAATGGGCATTTAAACAGCGGATACATGAGATATGTTCTGATTTAGTTTAAACAGCGGATACATGAGATACATTCTTCTAGCTTACATTAGGATTAAGATAATCTATGTTCAAAGTTTGGCGGAACTGGAAAACGCTCCTATAAAATAAACACATTATAATTAAATACCAGGTGCAGATAGCGAAGAAAACTTCAAAGTACGACTTTTTATACACTGTTATTTCAGAAATCCAACATCGTAATATAAACTGTAATCACGATTTATTGATTGGAATGCCCGCCAGAGATCTAAAATGACAAATAAAAAGTAAGCCGTGGTCATTTTATGTGTAAACCTATACACAATGGGTAATTCATTAATTGAATTGTCTTGTAGTCTTCTGGCACTTCTTATATCAATGTACTAGTAAATCATTACATTTTATACTAGTCTAGGTCGATTTTGTCAAACACCTAAGATTAACACAGAAAAATAGTTTGTATTGCTGGATAGATATCCGCTTGAATTAATCCTATGGTCATACTTCTAACCCTAACTTCTTGCTTTTTCTTTTCTAACTAAAATCCAGAAATGTATAAAGACTTTCCATATCTAAAACAAACAAATGAACATCAATGTTGTTTGCGAGCATTATCTTATGTATTGTTACACATTTCCAGGAGCATTAAAAGTCCAACAATGTACCTCACTTCTTGTTTATTTCTTGGTGAATATTTTCCTTATTTGTGTATTGAGTAATAAGTAGACAATATCGTAAATATGTGTAATACTCATCTCATGTTAAATATTAGCCGGGGCATCCGTGCTCGAGTTATTATTGTCTTCACTAGCTCCTCTTCACTGTTAGTTCGAATCCAATCCGGGATCAGCAAAAAAAATCTATGAGTGAGGAAACCGTCTAGCTGGCTTAAGGAAGGTAGGTGACTCTACCTCAAACTTTAGAGCTGCAAAAGTCGCCAAAATTGACCCTGGATGTTGGTCTGACGTCAAAGCCCCGAGAAAAATATCAAATAGTAACGTTACAGTACCATTTGTGCAAGGCATCGTTTTACGAAGTGTTCCTGGTTATTCAAAGACACCAACATATTTTGTATTTTGTTTATCTATCCTTGCTGTCAATTACTTTATAGCACTCAGACAGGTATGTTGACGTGTTGTTTTTATTTAAGAAGCACTTTGAGAAGGCATTGGCAACAACCGTCAATTTTCTTGGAATAATAACTTTAAATAAACATATTTTGAAATGTGCCGGCTTTTAAAAAACAAAGATAGGTAATTTATGGTGAAATATACTTGATTTGATCAGTAATAAATACAAAAAATGTACCAGATATCTAATCTCGTGAAGTGTTGAATATTAGTCGATTTGTAGAATGTGTCGGCTTTTCTTTAAAGCAAGGATTATTTATTAATAAAATTATTTAGGATTAAGTATACACGATTCGTATTACACATTTATATCGTTATAATCCTTGTTCTGAACTTTGTGGATTTAAATGATTCTACCTTTACTTTCTGTTGGCAAAACAGTCATTGTCAATATGTTCCACAATCAAACAAAGTAAACTACAGTACAACCGCTTAAGAGCGACCTTCTCTTAAATTGGGCAGCAACATCCTTTCAACAACAGTATGATTTTTAACACCGCACGATTTAAAACTATCAATTTAATCCCTTTATAGTAACAACCTTTCAGCAGCAATACAAGTTTGCTACTCCCAAAGGTTGTTGCTTTGGAGAGGTTGCATCGTTTTTTTTTCATAACAAGAATGGATTGGTTGGGAAAACGAAGTGCATTCCCCATTAGCACGTTCTTGTAACTGTTATCTAATGTACGCTTTGATAGACAGACACGTGTTCATACCTACTTCAAACTTCCACTTGGCTTATCAGATCCTTCTTATATTAACTATTTATCTAGTACTTAGGTTTTGATGAGTAGATTTAAGAAGATTTTGTTCATCACTGGAGTACTGTCCTACATAATTGACGTAAATATAAAACACAAAGGTTAGGGCCACCTAGTATTGCTTTCAATGTCTACATTTTCCGCTGGTGAAGAACTAACAATGTTATTTGTCTGTTTACAGTGGTTTAACGGCCAATTCGACAGATATTCGTCATTTCAGGGTTGCCATAGAGAGAGAGAGAGAGAGAGAGGAACGGGGCATTTTATGTATCCCTATTCTTATTTCGAATAGTTTTTCTTGGTGTAAACGGATACTCTGTTTTCACGTATATTCTCTCCCATCTCTCTAATCACCATATAGCTGTCAAATGGACCTTTAAACAACATATAAACAAACAAACAAACGAAATGTTGCCTTTAAAATGGGATATTTTAACACCAGAGCATGGAATCGTATCGTATAGATTCATGCTGTATCTATAATACAACAGAAACTTCATTACGTGTTTTATGAACGAGGAATGCCGTTCACGTCAACATTTATTAAGTATTTGATAAGCTTAATTATTTTATAACAAAAAAAACATTCAATCATAAAACCATACGAATCTTATAACCTTACGATCAATTTGTTGTTGTTTTTACATCCATTATCTTGTTTCCCTCACTTATTCGATTTGTGGTCTGCGCAGTAATTTACAACACAAGAAGAAAATCATTGAAACATTTGGATGAATATCAGATGGACTTTTAACATAGTATTCAACCTAACATTTACTTAAAGACATTTGCTACACTTTCCAGTTTATTGCATATAAACGTGTAGGAAAAAATCACCCAAAAATTCAAATTCAAGGGCAGATAACTCAAAAACGAGTTCGCCAACTCCCATTTTCTTTCGCTTAAACTGTTTCTGTAATCATATGCTATGATCATGCAAAGTTTAAAAATAATCTATGAAATAGTTTTCATTTTTCCTATATGTCTTCAAGTGTGCAAAAAACTGGAAACTGAAGAAAATGCCTTTAATTACTTGATCTCTTTGTGTAGAATATTGTAAAAGAAGGGACAATGGACAAAATGAAAAACAAACATGACTTGACATTAAGGCTACAGTATATCGTTACGAAACACATTCTGCAACTTTTTATTTATGAATTATGATTATGAATTTATGAATGCCTTTCATTAGTTGTGTAGTGTAAGTCAGTGGTGGCTTTAATAGTATATCAACCAATTGGCAGTGAAGGTTGTCAACATTAGAACAGCATCAACATTGGCAGAATGTATAATTACAACTACGATTAGAAAACAAGAAAATGTTGCAAACACGGTACTGGGAAACCCTATATAATTAGCGAATGGAAGCACTTTCAACCTCAATCTATTCTAATAAAATAGAGTGTGTTTTTACAGCACTTGTTAGAAATATCTGAGTTACGAAATTGAACCAATTCTAGTAAAATACGTATTTGAGTAGTTAGCGGTCTGAATAAAGACCACCCTGTCAATAAAGGTCATTCATTTAATAACCGTAGTTGATTATTTGCAACCAAATAACTTCCGAATAAAGACCACCTGTCAATAAAGACCGCGTTATACCTTTCCCAAGGGTGGCCTTTGTTTACAGGTTTGACTGTATATACATTCAGTTAATGGACGAAAATATCTTAATTACCGAAACTAAAACTGCACAATGCCAATGGCAAACTGCAGGCTATTTTCTATCTAGATTGTATGCTTTGTGTACGTTTTTAGATTTAGTGCATTTATCTTCGATAGTGTTGATAGATAATATACGAATGTAAGAAGAAATTTCAAAAGAAAAACAAGAACGCCTACAAGCAAGAGATTTTGACAGTCTAAGTTTGCATTCACCAGGTATCGACATAAAACACATTCCTTTAAAATAAACAAACGGAACTTCAAGTAAACACATCTAATGTGTAATGATACGAACTATTTCCATTTTCAATTTAGTCTTTTCATCTAAATGTGTCTTTTTAAAATCACAAACACGGCTTGATTTTATTTCATTCATAGATCGTTAAGTACAGGAAACAATTTATATAAACATTAATGTATGCTAATTACGATTAATTATATAATCGTAAGATACAAATAATAAATACCTCTTCATGTCGTGACATGGAAACAATGATAAAATGATTGAGTTTCAGCTGCAAAATTTGTATTTTTAACTTCCAGCGACGGGGTAAACATAACAAACATATTTATGAACGTGATACCATTTTAAGGGACTGGGAAGTCACGTGTCTTTCAGTTAATTTACCACACTTATCACATTCCACGTGGCATGTATTTTCTTACTAACTACTGTTAAAATATTGTTATAAGGAGAACAAGATGATAACAACGCTGGATATAATATTATACAAATCCGTGTTTTATCATTTACAAATAAAGTAAACATGCTCTCGAGTAATATTTCTACAGAGCTGGTGTTGTTCTCTCCAATCAACGTTCAGCCCATTATATTCATTTGTTCCACGATGAACACCATTTCCAGAAAACCATTAACATCCATCCCATCCATCACACAGTCTTAAATATTGATCAAGATATTAAACACATAAAAACATACAAATAAACAAACAATACTATTGGTGCTTAGCACCGAAGCAAAGATGTTTGTGTCAGTTCATACAATTTCTTTACAAGACACACTAGGTGAAACCAAGCTCAAACTTAACGATTCAGTTACTCATGCCTAGTAGGCTTATTTTCCTTTCATCAATTTAGTTCTCCATCTCTTTCTCAGTTAAACCGTAATATTTAATTGATTGTGCACGTGTGGAATACAAGGTACATGCTGAAAGGTAACACACGAGTGAAAAACATCACATGTGTTCAATTAATTGCAAATATGATTATTTTTGTTTTGTTTTAATCATGCATTGCAATATATTTTGATAGAATGCCAGATTAAATAACTTTCGCCGGCAAGTTCGAAGTTTATTCAATTATTTAGACATCTGCCACGTAACGTATCATGTTCGGGTATCAAAATTGAAATTATTTTTGGTCAAATTCAGGATTTTCTTGTCATAAAATCTGAATACCAATTATAAAATGTTGCTTTTGGCACTTTCGGTGTTTATATACAATTTGATAGACATGATGTTTCACTTTGTAATAATAAAACAGAAATGAAATCGAAAATTCAAGCGAGGAATTTAAAAATATCATATGTTGGAAAAATAGTTCCATTTTTCTTTAAGGTTTAGCGTCGCACCAATAAGCAGGATCATTTGATGACTCTCCAGCTATGACTTTAACCACAGGTAGAATCCCCGACCTTTCGTTAGCTAATTAAACAACTTCCTCACATGCGAATTTTGTCTGGACAAGGATGGGATCATAAGGCAGAGACCACATCCACGGAAGTCACAGAAGCCAGTGTTGAAGTGACAAAACAATGTGACGGTTGCCTTAATAAATCAAGACGTTTCGATAAAGGTACTCGGTGTTAGGAAAGAGAAGGAGATGACCTATAAATAAAGTAATAAAGTAGATATCGAACAGAGATAAGAATGAAACCAAAATAAGATAATAAACAGATAAACAGGAATATTCTTTCCACAGAAACAAATATAGAAAAGAAGGGATTGGAGAACTAATAAAAGAATCGGATTTTGCGAGAATCGGGAACGATCTTGCTGTTAAACAAATCCATAAAATTGATCAAACGTTTCAGATAACCTGTGATCATTTAGCGTTGTTTCTGTCAGTATGACTTTTGGGATTTGATTGAAGATAAGCCATAATGCTGTATCAGTCCATTGTCCGATCCAAATTGTTTTTTTAAACAGCCCGAATTCAAACATCTAGTTAATCATCTTTTAGACATTATTGAACCACTGTATGCTCCTTAAATGTGCTCACGCAGTAATAAAGCCAAACGGGTAAGACGAACCGACTACAACAAGCAAAACTGTTGTTTAAACAAAAACCAGAAACAACAGACAAATCAACAAACTCCATGTGCAAGATAAGTCTTCATTTCTTACTCTCGATCACGAATATTCATATTCAAACATACCAGGACTTTGATTGGTTACATAAATGTCAAACATGTCGAGATTGCTACATAATGTTACATTTGGCACTAGCTGGTTGCTTATCAGAACTGTAAGTCTGACGTGAGAAATCGAAGCCTGGATCAAGTTTATGATCGTCGCAAAAAAGCAACACAGTATTTTCTAAATTCCTATCTGCTAGGGCTTACACTTAAAACTATCAATTAAAGTGTCATTTCATAAGATGCAATCGTGCATGCCGGCAGGAAACCAAAAATTCATCATTTGTGTTGAAACCGATGCATAACAAACATATTTATATCACATGCGTACATCGAATGATTTGTTTTTGGTTAATATATTTTATCGTACAATGTTACTCGATATTGATTTTTCTTCTAACCCAGAGGAGAGCGTTTTAAATCTATTTATCTGTAGTTAAACGGACCGTTCGACAACTATGTTCATTTAAGGGCCGTCCCAGTGAGAGAAAGAGGAGAAAAGATACAGGAGAACCGGGCATTTGTATCCCCACTCTTATTCCTTGTTCTTTATCGTGTCCGATGTAAAACACCGGTAAACGTCTCGTCCTTTTTTCCTGAGATTTTCTAGACACAGTGCTTGGCTCGGTAGTTGGAATGGGGACACTGAAAAAGCGCGATAAATACGGAACCGAGGATCGAACCTACGATCTTTCGTTCAGTAGTCAAGAACGTTCCCACTTTAAAACGTCTGAGACTGGCGATATTGTGTAATGATCCATAAATATACAATCAAAATAATTATTGTCAATTAACAGACTACAAAACTTTGCAAAGTAGGTCTACAATGTACATGTATACTAAAACACTGAACAACAAAGTTTTAATGAGGACGTCAATCATACAATCAATCAGTACAAGCAAAGCGGGCATACGTTAGAAAGCGTGCAAAAGTCTACGCAATGTCACACATTCTTTCATATGTGAGTGCAACCAGTGATGTCATTTAGCTCACGCTGACTTCCGGTTTGTGTATTGTAAACTGGAGTGATATATGTATCTGATGAATATTTCCCTGTCCGATGTTCCTTCAATCTTGGACCCCACCCTTTCGCCGGAACTGTCAGATCTTTCAGCTTAAAATAGTTAAAAATCGTATTTTAAAAACTTAAATACGGAGATTACGAAAGTATGGCAGATAATCACAAAGTTATGTTAACTATGGAAGAGAACGTGGCTTAGAGATGTAGCAGTTGCCCCCCTTGTTTCTGTGATTATCAGTATCAAAACTAAACTGGTTCCCGTTCCATGTTGTAGTGTACCAAAGGCTTTGTACACACAAGTCAACGGGAATATTAAGTTTATATCAAAACAAACGTCTAATGACTAGTATATGTAGTCGCCTTTCATTCTACTAAAGTATGTCGCCAATGCCTCTGCTTTGCTACCCATTATCACAGTAGCAGTTATTTAGATTCCACATTACATCTTCTGCCAGTTTATAACAGGAGTTTGCAAAAAAATATATAGATTTTGAAATTAAATAATGTTTTACATTTTATCACGAAGTCTAAAAATTTGGACGAAATATGAATACTTTTAGGACTATATATAGTATTGTTACCTTTTCAAGGAGAGTTGACGTGTTCCAGGTACGTGTTCCATGTTTAAATACTTGATATGTACCAAATACGATGACTATAATTAGTTGAGACAAAATCACGAGCCAACCAATAGTTTCACCGAGTGAGGTCATTTCCGTGTCTCCGTATGACGGCTTCTTATATCCGAATGAAGACGCAAGAAATATGAACTGAAACATAAGGGAGAACCAAGATATTGAAAAACATGATACGTGTATTTCTGTTTGCTGTTGATTGTGGTGTCTTATCATGCCCCCCCCCCCCCCTTGGAAGAAAAGTGGGTATATTGCTTTGCACATCGGTTGTTCGGTCCGTCCGTAACCAAAACTTGTAGAGAACTAGTTGGCCTAAGCTCCTCAGATTTGGTTGGGCCCTATTGATTTTGAGGTCAGTAGGTCAAAGGTCAAGGTTATACTATCCAGTTGGCTTCCGTGTTTCACAAACACTTCTTGTTATTATTATTTTGTTTGTAAGCGTCTTTATATACTTTGTATATTCAATTACCCTTTTTTCGTTTCCTAGGAGAAAAGTTGAGGTCGGGCCCTTCAAACAAGTTTTACTCGCCTAAAGTTTTTAAAACAGACCGGTCTAAGGCGGTACCATCCGGGACACTGTACTAAGTGGCTTTATGGAATTTGGGGATGGTAGTATATGGGATGGTGGGTAGATATCTTTCTTATCTATGTCCATTTCAAGTACTGTATGTACAAAGTATTAGCTGTGATGTAGACTTGATATTACGCATTGGACATTTGCATACATGTATATACGAATAAACTATACTGATGTGTAATTCTGTTCTATAAACCGAATTGCCAATTAAACTTGCAGATTCCCTATTTTTAAGATGTATTTTCAATCCGGATTAAAATTTGATATCAATAAAACTATAATTTATATAACATTTTATGCTACATCCAACAAATGTGATTTTTTATTAAGCCAATTTTAACATCTAACACGCACCATTTGCAACTTTTGATGTCGCACAAATGTTACAAACTACAATTGGTTCTATTGGAAATGCGCACATACTTACTACACAGAAAGCTGGTGACGTCACAGACCACGTGATCCGCAAGTACCACAGTAATACGCGTGATTGTCTTCCAAGCATTATCTTAATGTCATCCAGAAAATTGGACACTCCATACAAGCAGCATACAGCTACGGATTCAAGAAACAAGAACATTATCAGCGAAAAGTCAGCCGTGTATTTGTCCAGCAGTACAACCATGTGTATGCCGCCTTGTGTAACCAACGGAAGACCCAAAATGTAGGAACCAAAACAAATGGTTGCTAATACTGCTATAGGAAATGTTTTCCATTTCTTAGCCAGTTTCGGGAAAACGTCAACTAATGCACGATATACGGTCCATACCATCACAAATATACTGTCCAATCCCAAAGTCAGTGTCATCAAGAAGAACAGAGTCGCCCATACTGCAGAACCTGGAAGCTTCGAGATACCTTGAATATACGACACAAATATAATACTCGGGCCTTGGTCTTTCAGTAAATCTTCCATTGGTGTGTTCAGTCTGTAGGAAGCGTGACCTAGAAACGCGAACACAATGAATCCACTCAATATACTCGTTGCTGTATTCGTAATTACCACAATGATGACGTCACGGATAAGATTGTTATGGAATTTATTGTAGCTTGCCAGAGTAAGATGGGTGCCATGAACGACACCAAAGGAAAAGAAAGCCTGTGTTGCCGCACTGGACCAGATGGACATGTCTGACAGTTCGCTCCAGTCCGGCTTGGTGTAAAACCTGATTCCCTCTTCGTGACCCTTTAATGTGGTCCCTAATGCCAGTAACATCAATAGCAATGCTACCGGAAATGTGACAGTGACGTACGCAACCTAAAAAATGAAGAAACTTACTTGTAATGCATAGTTCCCACATCTACAATATTTACCTCCCTTGGCGGCCATCTTAGTTGGCAAATTTCTTATGCGCTTAATAGGAATAATCAGGAAATTGGTTAATAAACAACTTATTTTATAAAAAAGAATTTAATCATGAAGTTGTTAAGGCCATAAGCATATCAGGTTTAAGAAAATGCAGTTGTCACAAATGAATTTCTTATATTTAGAATTATCAAAACAAAAATATAAATATCTTCTAGCAATGCTTGTTGAATTTGCCAACAAAGATGGCTGCCAAGGGAGGTAAATATTGTAGATGTGGGAACTATGCATTAAAAGATCTCAACATTTCATTTTTTTTAGTTTTAGTGACATACCGTTACAGTGTGTACGTCTTTATTTCTGTGGGTGCAAGATTTGACGTATTTAAGATGTTCTTGAACTAACGGGTTCTATAGAAAGCGGTTTCATAGCCAATCGGAAAAATAAACACATACCCTGCCTTCATAACAGCCAAAATTAAAATACTTTCTAAGATAAATTTCCGACACTTTCAAGGAAAGTAACTCTAAAATTTGACGTCTTATAAAATATACATGTACTGGATTATCGTCACTGACAAACTATCGTGTCGAGTGAAGACTATATAAAATGTATTGAAAGTTGGTGATTAATTGGGATCAGAGAATAGTTAACCTTATTCCGTGTGGAAATTAGACACTGGCAATAGGTCAGTTTTTGTTTTGACTATTTTTCTGAGATTTACATATTTTACAAAAAAGTACAGGGCCTACAGTGACAAAAATCTGAACCGGAGGTAGCCCTTTATGTAAGGAGTTGCAACAGTTATGTACGACCGATAAATTTACATGATTATGGGACTTTAACATGGAAGTTGCGAATCCATGGTGATGTATGTATATAAGTCCTTGATTGTATAAATGTATGTACTCGTATTTCACGGCCATAACAACATATACCTATAAAAGTAATTCATGATGCTATGCTTCGATGATAAACATGGTAAAGAATTCATTCAAGCAAACTGGGATTTATATTATATATAATGAGCTATATATTTATAAAAATGTAATTGGTTCTTGGTATTTGTATATGATAATTGCATCATATTCTAAACATTAATAATTACTAAATTGAGCAATACAATTATCAACACTAGAATGATCACAAGTCTTCCTTTTTATGGCTAAAATATATTCATCATATGTGTATATATTTGATGATAAAATGCAAAATGATATGTAACATGACTTTATTGCGCAATTAAATCGCTTTAAACAGGTGGAAGTATACAAATAATAATAATACAAATATATTTAACAAATAAACCGTGTTGATGATACAAGTTTTCGATTATAAATGGGCTTAAAGTTTTGATAGAGAACCCCTTCATTAAAACGACAAACAATTAATATACATAATTATTAAAATTATAGATACTAATAGAAGTACCCATAGATTATCAGTTGGTGAAGTATGTGGAGGTGATAGCTTGTTGTATGATATCAGTCAGTTATAATAATCTGATTGCACCCACCTTTACAATAGAACGTATTCCTCTAACACAGCAATAGAATACAGTAAACCATACAACCAGCAGGAGAACAGCATTCCTGCCTACAACTGTACCTAGATCGTCAAAACCATCGGAACCATGCACACCAAGTACAAATCGATTCCAATATTCTTCTTCAGGTGCGTGATATTGTATTTCACATTCTGTAAACTCCTTCCTCAGCATATAAAAATCATTGTCATTAATGATTGAGATATTTTGGGCAAGTTTTGTTCCTTCCACACAGTGTTCATCCATCATACCTAGGAGTACACGAGTTTTATCTGTGATGGACATCGCCGAGAAGTCTGGATATGCATCATCCTTGCATTTATCTGTATTCCAGGAGTCATGCTGGCACTGTTCCCATGGTAACACATCTCCGATATGAACAAATGCAACAAGCATATAGTATAAGGCATATGCAACGAACACGATGTAATAAATGTTTGTAACAAAACCATTAAAAATCATTGCCCAACCGATTCCTTTGAGGAGTGGACAAAATTTCCAAACAGTTATTGGTCCTTCTGAAGAAAATTGTCCCAAAAACGTTTCAAGAAACAGCATCGGGCAGGTACACAGAATAACTGTCAAGAAATATGGCAATAAAAAAGCTCCACCGCCGTTAACATAGCATTTATAAGGAAAACGCCACAAATTTCCCATGCCGACAATCAATCCTATTTCTGCAAAGAGAAATTCTAACTTGCCTATCCATTGTAATCGTTTTCCTCTCGACATTGTTGCTTGTTGTTTGTATCAACTCGATGAAGTATAGTCTCCTTTAAAGCCTGTAAACGTTTACAATAACAGTTTCGAATCTGCAAATTGCGAGATGAAGATGATTATCACTTACAAGGTTCCAGTGAGTGCGCACAGAAATGCAAGGACATTATTGGAATGGAAAAACCCATACATGGCTAAGTCATTTGTAATATTTTATCATACGTAATTTGTTTAAATACTAAATGTGTATTGCGATACATTTTGTCAGCATCACTCGCATAGTCGTGAGCTTCTTTTGTAATACATATTTAGGACCGAATCTTATCAAACGTATTTTAATGGCGTTTCAGAAATATGTTGTGTGCATGCGGGGGGTCTGTCATTGCGCGGTGTTTTTTCTACTCTATTTGAATACATTCGTTTATCTTAAGATAATTTTAATTATGTTATTCGGCTGCTTAATTGATACTTCACATCTTTGTGATTTCTATATCTAAACCATACACTCTTTCCCTTACAAACAAATCCTTTAGACCAGGTCGAGTTGATTATAATCGTTTGGTCCGACTTAATGGTATCGCTGTAAAATTGATAGATCGTTGGTCATTGATCAACTAACACTACAGCCCAGACCTTCTCGGTATATGGCGGAACTTGTAGACGAAAACCATGAATTATATCCTTAGTTTCACTTGGATTTAACGTGAGTCAGTCAGTGTCATTAGGCAACATCACCAGCAGGAGGAAGACCATTGAAGTGCGTCTGGGTATACCTTCCGTAATCTAGCTGGATATATTCCTCACGTGTACATTTTGTCGGGTCCTGGGTGGGATTCGAAATCACAACGGTAAGGGGCTAGTGCGAATGTCAGAGAACAATGACAACTCGATAACAGCGCCACTTTTTGCAGTTTGGAACGGATACGCCTTGACTTTTTCCTCTTTGAAATTGAATTGCAAAACTTTTGTGTTAGGTCAAAAGTGTTGTTTAATATTTCTTGTGCTATCCCAAGATATATGTTATTGACATGGTATTCTTAATTTTGATAATTTTTTATAAAAACATGTGCATTCTTCTTATAGGTTATTTTATCCTATATTTATAAGTATTTATATTATATGTTCGTATTTATGTCATGATCATGCTACATATAATATAATTCTAAATAAATAAATATCATTAAATAATCATTAAAAGTAAACTCCTCTCACGCACGGTAGAAACGTGCACAGTACATAAATCCAATTGCATCGTTAGCGGGCAGGAAATCATGTTAATCTCGTGCACAATGGTGCACTTTATTATTCGTACAATGTTTCGTGCAGATATATAACACTGTCTGAAACGTTAAATAGCGTTTGAACATTTCTCCGTCGATGAATCATCGTATGAAGTCTGTCGCATCTGCATTACATGTTCTCGAAATGATTTGAGCAATGTCTTTACAGTTGAATACCTGCTCGTGTCATAAAATAATAAATTTACTGTTTATGTTAACAAAGCATTGGTGACGTTTATTGCCTCGATACACCTATGTACCCCTTGTATCTCATTCATCCGCGAATATGAAACGCATCATAATTAGTGTATTACATTACGAAAATTCCCCATTTATTTCCATAATTTTAAATTGTATAGGGTAAATATTGTATCATCTACTTTATTTCTTTTCAACAACAAAAATTACACATTAAATATCTGGCATTCGAAGGACATTCGTTAAAACATGAGGAAGTCAAGTTAAATAAATGCGCGTTAGAAAATTTAGACAGTGTCATAAAACATGACCAAGAAGGAGGTTCGTCTATAAACCAGGTAAGACCTCATATCAACTGTAAGATCTCGAACAATATGGGAAAGTGTCAACTTATGATGTAGAAAAGGTGTGTTGTAGGACGTTTCTTAAAGGGTAATTTACTTTCAGTAAAATGTCAATATTATCACTAAGATAATAAGACCATCTCAATACAAAAAACACCTTTGGGGCGACTTATATTTCTAAGGTGATCTCAAATTGAAGCTGAGTAATAGAAAAAAATATAAAATGGGTAAAAAAGTAGTCTTTACAGAGAGGTCGTCTATAAATTGTATGAAATACTCTCTTGTAACAGACGGCTTATAAGTATAACCGTACGTCACGGATTGACGTTAATTAAGGCATCGTGACTTGCTGACTAAAACACGTTAAATATTATTTTAATACATTAGTCAATAAAGATGAAAAATCACCAAGCACGAAACATGAAAACGATTAATTTATTATATCTACGTTTCGCCGCATTGGCTTCTTCGGGATAATAAATAAAAAAAATTTTTTAATACATTAGCAAAGATTAAATATCATACTTTGATACTAAGCAACAAAAAGACATTATCAGCATTAATCATCTCTAAAGTGTTGACCTGGGCGTGGTTTCAAATATTGAACCGTAAACGATAAACGATTTCGATTGGCTATCAAAATTGAATGGGATATATCAATTAATCGAAATTCGTTGATTACATGATTCGAAATTGATCTGACAATTGTATTTTCATTACACTGGAGGTGTCATTTTCGAATAAAGATTGCCGCCTTATTTGATGATGGATTGCAAAGCGGTTTTCGGTATTTTGTAGCAGAATGTGTATCTATGGAGCAGTGGCTCAGAATTTTGATACTTGTTTTCATTTTTAATCTAACGCGTATAACTTAATAAACAGCGTAGTTCAGCGTATGGAATATCTTTAATACTAAGTATCTAACGAACGCAGGACAATATAAAAAATCTTAGGCACGCTTCTCTGCAGTATTCATTTATAGCTAAGTAGTTATCGCAGAGTAGTTATTGCAGTTCAAATTGTTTTAAATTACGTTATATTGGTCTATAGAAGAACAACTAAATATAAAATTCAAATCACTTGCAATGGGATTTTTACAGTGGATTGATTAAGTAAAGTTCATTCAATAAGAGAAGCAAAGTTATTGCACGTTTAATGGTTTGAACGTTGATTACCCAAGCTTTTGAGTACATTTGTCGTGGTAGATTTATTTAGGTAATCAAATGTTTATTAATACAGAGGAGGAAGTAACTTGCAAATTTCCTGACACAACACGCATGACTACTAAACATACAGATATCAAAATGCATTCGTTCTTCGATCGATTTTTTCAAATTTGAACGTGATAAACTAGTAAACATTTTCAAAATCACATAAACAAATCAAATTTCAAATTGTTGCGTTATTCGATATTGGAAGGTTTGGGTTTTATCGTATCGTAATACAATGTATTGTACTTTCTCTAGAGTTTACGTATAGTGTTGAGTTAATCGGTTTGCAGTGTTACCCAGTATATCATGAGGATTATTTATACTCTTAAACGACCACATAAATGATCGAAATAATAGTACAGCTGTAGTAACGAAACTATTTGAAAATATATGCATGATGTCTTGTGTTTACTGGACCAACGATTACCTTTTTTACATTAGATTACATATAGAAAGATACACATAAAATTTATTTAATAGTGTGAGTGTAAGAAACGCCATGCATATTATGTAACAATTAACACAAAGGGATAGATAAACGTGGATGAATTTGAATTACGGTTTGATTTTGAATGAGATGTTTATAAAGGATTAAAGTCTTCGTTCTACTATAATAAAGACAACTGGGGCAATGTCGGGAAGACAGCGTGTACAGTGGATCGGGAAGTTAGAATTCCTTTTCGCAGAGATAGGATATACAGTTGGCGTTGCAAATTTGTGGCGTTTCCCGTACAGATGCTATGTTCATGGCGGTGGTGCTTTTTTGTTTCCATATCTCTTAGCTGTTATTTTGTGCACATCTCCAATGCTGTTTTTGGAATCATTTCTAGGACAATTCTCTTCTGATGGTCCCATCAGTGTTTGGAAATTTTGTCCACTTTTAAAAGGAGTTGGTTGGGCGATAATCTTTAATGTATTTATCACGAATATTTACTACATCATGTTCGTTGCGTATTCATTATATTACATGCTTGTGGCATTTGTGAATATTGGAGGCAGATTACCATGGGAACAGTGTCAAGTTGACTCTTGGAGTACAGATAAATGCAAGAGTGATGCATATCCAGACTTTACGGCGATGTCCATCACAGATAAAACTCGTGTACTCCTAGGAATGATGGATGAACAGTGTGTGGAAGGAACAAAACTTGCAAACAATATCTCAGTCATTAATGACAATGATTTTTATATGCTGAGAAAGGAGTTCATAGAATGTGAAATACAATATCACGCACCTGAAGAAGAATATTGGAATCGATTTGTTCTTGGTGTGCATGGTTCCGATGGTTTTGACAATCTAGGTACAGTTGTTGGCAGGAATGCTGTTCTCCTGCTGGTTGTATGGTTTATTGTATTCTATTGCTGTGTTAGAGGAATACGATCTATTGTAAAGGTATGTACGTATACTATCATACATCGTCATATGAATACAAATTCACCGGGAGTCATACGTACAGGTTATATTAACATAAGTCTTTATTAGATATTGATCAATAAAATCACTGTGCACATCGAATACACTTGTCGTATTTTCATACAAAAATAAACGCGACTAAAAATAACTTTAAACTTTCAAAGACGGCTACTTATGAGTAGAAATATAATCTTCTATCCGACTTCCGTTTAGTCAAATCTCGACGTGGGTCAAAATCATATGATTATTGCTGGTCCAGGAGAAATTAGTTCCTTAAGTTTACGTAATTAGGATCTAAGTATCTCAAAATGTGGCTTACAGATTTTGGAAATGTTTATAATGTTTGCAGGTTTTCATGATAGAAAATGATTTACCTTGAGATTTTTCAAAACCAATGACATTCTTTGAGGTAGTTCCTCTTTAATTTGTATTGAAATATATGGGAGTAATCCATTTTTCAGAGAGTAAAGAACATCCATTTTAATGAAAACTCATGTTAAATAGATGTTATGACTCATAATTAATCTATTTTGATAAAGAAAACTATTGTTCACCGTAGAATTTCTACAGAATTGAAAATATTTTTCAATTTTATTTTTCAGCAAGGGCAACAACTCTTACAAGTCTTTAAAAATGTGTCGCAAAATAAATTGAAGTATCCATAGTAACAATCAAAGAAACAAGGACAGGCTGACAATTCTATCTTTCTAATATTAACATTTTTGTTTGAAATTATTTAATAATGATTAATGCATTCATTTCTTCAGGTTGCTTACGTCACTGTGACATTTCCAGTGTTGTTATTCCTGATATTACTCGTATTAGGCACAACACTGAAAGGACACGAGGAGGGAATCAAGTTTTACACTCAGCCGGATTGGAGCCAACTTTCGGATATGTCTGTGTGGTCCAGTGCAGCTACACAAGCTATGTATTCTCTTGGAGTTGCTTTTGGGTCACATCTCACGTTAGCTAGCTACAATAAGTTCCATAATAATCTCATCCGTGACGTCATCATTGTGGTAATTACGAATACACTGACGAGTATATTGGGTGGATTCATTGTGTTCGCGTTTCTAGGTCACGCTTCATACAGACTAAACACACCAATGGAAGATTTACTGAAAGATCAAGGCCCGAGTATTATATTTGTATCATATATACAAGGTATCTCACAGCTTCCAGGTTCTGCAGTGTGGGCGACTCTGTTCTTTTTGATGGTACTTACCTTGACCTTAGACACCCTTTTTGTTTTGGCTTGGTCAGCATATCAGGCAGTACTAGACGTCTTTCCTCAACTAGCAGGGAAGTGGAAGATATTTTCGTTGTCATTTCTATGCATTTTATCCTTCTTGCTCGGACTTCCGCTGGTAACAGAGGGCGGTATACACATGGTTGTGTTGTTAGACAGATACACTTCTGACTTTTCTCTGACTATATTTTTAATGCTGGAATCCGTAGCAATATGCTGGCTTTATGGTTTTACAAACTTTATCAATGATATAGAAATGATGTTGGGCAGACAGTCACGTGTATTTAGGTGGTATCTTCGCATTACATGGTCCGTAACATCTCCATTATTCTGTGCGGTAAGTCATGCTTCCGAGTTTATTCTGTACATAGTATCTTATTAGGACCTTGGATTATTTACATGTTGTTCAAAATAGGCACATCATGGTTTCTTGTGGTATTTGCGTATCATTTTACATTGTGTATACATGTTTTTTCGTGAAATACTCTTAAATGAAATATGAAATAATTGCATGACATATCTCTAAAAAGAATGTTTATTTTGCAGTTCATATTTATTGCGTCTGCTGTAGGATACGGAAAACCGGCATACGGGGGGCAGGAAACAACTGCAGGCGGTGAAGCTATAGGCTGGCTCGTTACTTTGGCGCCATTTGTTATAGTAATTGCGTGGGGTATTTTTATAGTAATCAGACATAACCAGAATCCAACAAAGGATATGTCTACTCTACTTGTAACGGTAAGTATGTAGTATTAGCATCCATCAGACCATTCTTAAAATAATAAAAGTTGCTGAAAGTTTTGATGACAATCGTTGCTATGGTGAAAGATTTCACGTGCGTAATAGCGTCTTTAACCGGAAATTATTGGTATTGTTTCCTTTAATTCTTCTTTCTTTTTACGTGTATAATCTGTATCAACCTTACGTAAAACTCCTAGAAGTATACCAGAATTATTGGTACTGTTTTTCCTTTTATTTCCATTAACAAGTAAAATTTATATAAGTATACAACTTATCATCATTACGTGAACAAAATGGTTGTCCTCTAACTTAATGATCACCCCTCGTACTTGCATTTTTAGCTCAAAGAACAAACTATTCCAGCTACAGATTGGGGTCCAAGGTTGGAGGAACATAAGACAGGGAAATATGCGCCAGACATGTACATCACTCCTATGGGTGAATTACAACCTGACAGACAATTTGAGTCACCAGATACCAACCAACATGTCTGAGTTCTGTGATTCCATGGGACCCTATTTGTGTCTTCTTTAAAACAACTGATGGATCGAAAAGTAACTGTCTACTCTTTACATCAATACGGTGTTACAGTGAACATATATTTTGTTTTTTTTACGAAATTTTCTTTTTTAACGTTTTTTTTTTATTTCATTTTAAGCATAATAGTAAAAAGAAAGAAAAGTATAGTGATAGAAATTTTAAAAGTGAACAAAATTACTCGGGTCTTTGAAAGCCGAATTTACAAGTGGTGGAATTGGTTTATTTACTTATCATGGGAAGTAACTGCTGGGTTTAAGGATTACACTCTTTGTTCTCATGTTATTATTTATACGATTTAATTCATTAATGATCGCAATACACCCAAACCCGAAGGTCGCCTTGACATCGGTGTGTAAATCCTTTGTATTACTAGCATGTGAGAAGAATAGTATCTTCGAGTTTATATTAAATTGAATGTGTACATGATAATAAATCCAAGTTGAATTTTGCAGAGTATGTTTTTATCATAGTAATACAATTGTTGGGGGGGGGGGGGGGGGGGCATCAGAAGATTCAACAGTGTTGTACATTCTAATTAAAAGATATAACTTGCGTGAGAGGGGCTCTGTGGAAGAGTGGTTATGGTCTCTGACTAAGAATTACTAACCCCACATAGCTGTGAGTTCGAAACCTACCCGAGACCAGCAGCAAATTTCACTTGTGAGGAAGCTATCCAGCTAGCTCACGGCGGGTGGTACTACTCAGGTGGTACGCCTCGGGTCTTGCTCCATGGCTATACCTCGAAAAGTTTCAATTGCAAACTCAAGTGGTATTTCTTAGAAGGAACCAATAATGCTGAAGATATACCGGCATAAAATAACTATCTGAAACATGTTTCCTTCATCCCAAAGCTACCACACGACAATGGCGCGGATGCTGTTGGTTTGCGGCGCGATGATTGCACAATATCAGTGCGATTTTAATGGAATTGCAACAGACAGCGTGCGGCTGCCTTGCAGTAGCAGTGCGGGTGTCGTATGAAGGTTCCACGAGTCCGCACAATTCCTTTTGGGCAAAATGTCCACGACATTGGCAGCCCGATCAGCATGCGTTGTCGTCACGATGGCCCTTTGGAGTACAGTGCAATGACATCTGCAACACTCTACTGGCTTGGACTTACAGTTTTTCAAATTTGTATAACTTGTGGATAAACAAATTTTCGTTTATCAGTACAAAATTCGCGCTGCAGCGTATACCATTGAAAGCTTGAAGGCATGTCGTCAACGGCTTGTGATATTAAGGTAACTAGAACAATTAAAGATGTACATATGAACGAACACGTGAACAAGTGTATGAAATATAAACCAAGGCCATCCTTTAGAAATATGTAATATGGCCTTTATTGACAGGTGACCTTCATTTTGAGACCATTGTTTTGAAAAGAAAATCAATTACGGTTTTAAAAGAATAGCTTTTATTCACATGGTGGCCTTTACACGGAGCCGGTCGCTAACACAGGTTTGAATGTACATGTATTATCTACTACATTTCTAGCAAAAATAAAATGAATACATCAAATGTCATACATAGGACATTCATTAAAGCATGGGAAAACAAGTTATAATAGACGAACTGTATGAAATGCAGACAGTATTATAAACATGAAAAACAAGGGGGAAATCAATTTAGCATTACTTTTTACGTATATAAATATATATAAAACATGTAAATATAAGTATATTCCAGCGCATGAAAAAAATAATGTCCGTTTTGTAAACATGAGAAGGCATCTAAACTGTAAAAGGGTATTGAACACTGAGGGAAAGTATCAACTTATGATGTAGTAATAATGTGTTATAAGACGTTTCCTGAAAGAGTATTTTTCAGTAAAATGTCAATATTAAGATAACTAAGATAACCAGACCATCTCAATATAAAAAAACCTTTGGGGCGATTCCTATTTCTTAATACTAGTAATGGGCTGATATCAAATTCGAAAATTTTTTATAAAAAATGGGTAAAAAAATTGTCATTATATAGGGAGGTTGTCCATGTATGAAAGAGATAAATAATTCAGGGTTTTAGATTAAACTCCCCAGTATCAGAGGGCTTATAAGCATTTATCCGTATATCACGTATTGACGTGTATACAAAATGTACTAATTGATATAGCGAACGATACGATACGATACGCACACTATTTCCACACAAACATTTACTTTCAAGAGTAATTCTCAGTTACAGTTTGAATTATTAACAGAAATAAGAAACAATGCCAATCATCTGTATAACAACATAATTATAATCATGAAGAAAAATGGAAGTATACATAAGTTCATGTACAAATGTAATAAGAAGAGCAAAGTTATTGCATGATTTATGGTTTGTTAGCTAAATACCCATGGCATGAGTAATTAATATAGAGGAGGATGACACATGCAAATTTCATGATACAGCACGCATGTTACAATTAATACAGGTATCAAAATGCATAATTAGCATTCATGATTAACCATTAAACAATCGATAATCTCGCATTAAACTGCTTGACCTATTTCCTAACTTACAAGAGCGATTTATGAATGAAAAATCACGTGACCTAGATGTTAGGTTGAAAAGTAAGCAAAAACAACCGTCAGTGTAACCGAGGCCGCAGGTAATAAGTTATATGGTGTATTCTAAAGAAGTGAATAGTTTTCTGTCAGGTAAAAAACTAATTAAAAAGTTTTCAATTTGCATGTCCTTAGGAATTTCAACAAGAAAAAGTATAACCATATTGATAATACTTCAATAGTATAAATACACCAAGAACGTATTTAATTCCTACACTGTTATTTTGTCTTGTTTTTAATTTGAACGTGATATAACCATTTATAAAAATACATAAACCGATCAAGTTTCAAATTTTGTGTGTTCTTCGATCTGGAAAGTTTTGGGTTATTTTCCGTATCGTAATATTGTACTTTCCCTAGATTTTACGTTTATCTATTTTTTGTTAATCAGTTGCAGTTCAATGAAGCGGTCATTTACCCAGTATATTACCCAGTATATTACCCAGTATATCACGCGGATTTATAACTGGGTTTTATTTCTAGGTTTAATTGTACAGTCAACCCTGTTCTAAGCAGCCAGTCAATTGAAATGACCAATTTGGCCGCTAAAGACGGGATAAACAAAGATAGTGGTCCCGAAACATTTTTATATCTGTGTTAAAAAAGAGCAGAAACATCTAAGAACCATCAATACATTAAACAGTATACTTTCTCGTAAATAGTAGATCTACTCACTTTATGTTTTTTTGGTTTAAATTTCCATTTGATTCATATTCATCCAAGTTTTTTTTATTTTACTGAACTATGTACTGTACCATATACAAAAATGATTGATTATCATTCTTATATCCGCTTCTGCTACGTTCAGGATGATCGTCAACACAAAGTAACTCCGAGGAGGCTGTGTGTGAATAATGACCCGACATTATATACCCACTATACTCCAGCTTATAGTTAACTGGATATCGGAGCGAGGAATCCTGCACACGGAACAAGGAACATCATGGTCGCGCAAATCCTCAAAAGGTGTAAACCCATGTGTACGATACTCAATGCCATAGAGACCGCTGAATGTTGACAGACATACATTGTTGAACTGATTCCATGATGGCTTGTTTGCCACACAAAGCTTATTTGCTGCAGAACCCGAGTGTGAATGATGTGCACCGGCAGCATATCCAGTGTAAACAAAAGTCGCTCCTTCTGGACATGTTTTCCTTCCCCATCGAATGTAAGTATTCCCATTGGCTGACAATCTCGCTGATTCCAGATCCCGAGATAAGTTTTCTATGATAGAACTTGCAGCTAAAACATGGTGAAATATGTAAAGGAAGAATACAAAGAAAGTAATTTAACTGTAATTAAATTGATTTATCATATGATCTATTAACAAACATGTTTATGATTGGCTTAAAGTATTGGGATCCTAACGCATTCCTCCACATTGACGAGTACGTACATCATAGGCTAGACGTGCTGTCAACAGCATTGAGACTGAGGGTTGTGGGTTTTAAACCTCAGTAGGGACAAACTTTTTCTTCCTCTTTTTTCTTAAAACTATACTTTTGTATCTCTTAGTGCATATTTAGAATGAAAAAGTGTTTTATTTCAATTATTATAATGGGTCATTTTCATAGGTAAATTATTGGTTAAATACTGTTAGAAATGTGAACATATTCTGACCCTAGGGTTACTTTAAACTGTAGTGTGCAACAGTAAGCCTGATAAGGTATGTGTTTCTGGCTTTTATCATGTTTGCTAGACATGGGCTATTCAAATATTATACATTATGTTAATTGAAAATATATCAAAGCATGATTTTTCTTGATTTTTGCCAAAAGAGCTCTTAAATAATAAGTCTCTGAAGCATTGAAAACACAGAGTGCCAAGGTGAGCTTTTAGGATCGGGCTGTGTCCGTCGTCCGTGCGTTGTCAACAATTTCTTTAAACAGCATCTCCTCCTAAACCACTGATTCAATTTCAACAAAATTTCACTGGTGTGTACCTTGGTTGAAGCTCTACCAAAGTTGTTCAAAGAATTCAATTCCATGCAGAACTCTGGTGTGCTATGGTAACCAGAAGGATTTTTTTTGAAAATCTTTAAAACTCTTCTCCTCAAAATCAGAGGACCTAGAGCTTTGATATTTAGTATGTACGAGTAGCATTGTCAAGTAAACCTCTACCAAGATTGTTCAAATCATATCATGACCCCCGGGTCATTGGGTCACTTGATTTATGTAGATTTCAAATGTTCAAAAATCTTCTCATAAACTACAATGCCTAGAGCTCAGGTATGTAGTAAGTTCAAATCATGGCCCCAGGGTCAATATTGGTCCGGTCCGGGGGGTTAGTTGATTTTACATAGGTTTATATAGGAACATGCTGAAAAATATTCTTGTCAAAAACTACAATGCGTAGAGCATAGATATTAGGTGTGTAGTATTGTCTAGTAGACCTCCACCAAGTTTGTTCAAATCATGGCCCTGGGATCAATACTTGTCCCGCCCCTGGGAAAAACAAATCTAAAAATAAACCAGATGGCTTAGCGCTTAGATATTTGTCATGTAGTATTAGCTAGGGACACCTACAAATTTAATAAAAATTATCACCCTGGGTCAAATTTACCCCGCCCCGGGGGTCACTTGATTGTACATAGTAAAATTTCAATAAAGCTTAGATATTGGACTTGTAACATTGCTTTTTGACCCTCTACCAAGGTTATTCAAATCATAAACCCAGATTCAAAATAGACCCCATCCCAGGGGTCACTTAATTGTACATAGGGATATACTAGTATTCCGCAGCTGATGACTGGATTGGTTTGAAAATCCATTTATGTCATAAACTGAACTCATAGAGTCAGGATACGCACAGTGTAAACTGCTAGTCATATTTGTACAGAATATGTATAATCCTAAGATATTGGTTTATTTTATAATATTTGTACCCTCTATTATACTGACAGTCAGATAACCACCCTTTGTCTTTTAATAAAATTGACTATATTTCAACATCTACTTGTGCAATTGTACAGTTATATCAGCTAGTAGTATTGGACTATTGACCGTTGGTGTAGATAACTCTTTACTATGACAAATAACTTTCCTTGATTAAATTAACCCAAAATGTAACGATACTCAGGTGAGCGATATAGGGTCATCATGATCCTCTTGTATGTTTATATGGATCACCTGATCATATATCTTGTTTACAAAAACAGAACAGAACAAAGACTTCATGCTTAGGGGACACAATTGTCTTATAACATATGTACACTGAAGCATACAAGATATTGTATGATATGAGAAATTAGAAATATATCGCCAATTTTATCTTGACAGGTGTTACATAATCTTTGATTTATTGGTGTTCTTAGCCAGCTACCTGTTTCTATTGGTAATCGATGGTTTCTGGTTCTAAATTTAATAAAATAGTACAGAAGTGGACTTTCTAAGTCTGTTAAGAAGGGCTCAGTACCAAATGTCTTTTTGAATACTCTGTAAAACAAACTGTTACTTGAACTATCAATTTTGGAATACCAGTCATTAAGAAATAGGTCTTTTAATTTTTGTTTTACAGCACGTTTTAGCAATTTAAAATGTGTGAGTATATTGTTATACCACACATTTACAAAACCGCATTTTATCAAAATAGATTTAACATTAAACGTCCATGTATATAACAAATAAGCGGGCGTTAAAGATATAACGAGCATGAAGTCTAATTATGATGAATAATTGAATGTCATAAGTCATAAGAATAGTATGATCGTTGCAAACATAAAGTCTGTGGCAACAATATGTAAAATAACTCATACAGTTAAATACATGCCTTTGATTTTAACACATCCTGACTTAAAATGACAATGAAACATGATTTGTTTGTTTGTTTACAAATGTAATCATTATTGAAAATTTAATCACGATTTTGAGAAGCAGAATACATAGAAAAAGCTATGATCCCATGTTTCATACATCCCACTTACTGCTTATCTCTGTGATTGCCATTACTAATGAACTTGCTGTCAATGTACGAAGCTTAGGTTTCTGGTTACACGCTGATGATAAATGTGGTTAGGTAGGTCAGGGATTTTTGGTTCCGGAAAGCGGGTAGAAAGGTGGAAAAAAACGAGAAAATGGATGTACCGTTCCTTGGACATATTACACAATCTAGTCAGTGAGGATTACAGTAGGTCGGGTAAACAGAAATTGATACAAACATTTTTACGCCTTAATGATATATACATGTCACGCCAATTAAACCCCTGTTGTAACTTTTATGCTAGAGCATGTGTTTTGACCTCCTTTGTCTGTATGTGCCTATGCTGGGTGGGCTTTTGGCTGGTGAGTATTTTCTTGGAATCCTTTTGTTATCTACATTTACTATTATGTCAAAAGGGATAGAATGAGGCAAGAATTCAGTCCAAAAGTATATAGAGGTTTTTCTTTCACAAGTGGTCATTTGGTTTATCACTAATTTGCGTTAGCTTCTTATGAGTTCGTATCCAACCCGCTATCAGACAAATTTCACATGTGACGAAACTGTCCAGCTTGTTTACGGAAGTTCGGTGGCTCTACCTATATGTACGCCTGGTACTTCTTACACTGTGAAAGCGGAAACGTCACTAAATAAGTCTGGTTGTTGTAGTGACGTTTTGTCACAGTACATAATTAACACAGAATATTGTTTATTCGTCCTAAAAATAGAATTCGACTGAGCGTGTATTATTCGGATGATGAACACAAGATAATTAACATCCGTATCCATTACTATGATTTCTTCGTAGTAACATAAACTGAAAATAACTACATGTAGTTTTGTGTTCACTCACTGGAACAATGATTATTATTACATTACATATGTAAAGATATACACATGAATAGTGTTCGTACAAAACTCAATGCGTTTTATGTAACATAAAAGGATAGTTAAACGTGGATTAATTTGAAATACGGTTTGATTTTTTTGCCAGAAATGTTTTTTCAAATACAAAGGATTGAAGTCTTAATTCGTATACGTATATATTACATTCAGAAAGATACGTATATGCATGCATAAATATTGTGTGTACAAAACTCCATATGTGTAATGTACAGTATAAAAGTATAGTTAAATGTGGTTTAAATTAAAAACAGTTTGATATGATGTTGACTGAAATGTTTTTCAAGTATAAAATATAGCAGTTTATATTATAACATAATAAAGACGACCGGGACCAATGTCGGGACGACAGCGTATACAGTGGTTAGGAAAGTTAGAATTCCTATTCGCAGAGATAGGATTTACAGTTGGCGTTGGAAATCTGTGGCGTTTTCCGTACCGATGCTATGTTCATGGCGGTGGTGCTTTTTTGTTGCCGTATATCTTAGCTGTTATTTTGTGCACATCTCCAATGCTGTTTTTGGAATCATTTCTAGGACAATTCTCTTCTGATGGTCCCATCAGTGTTTGGAAGTTTTGTCCACTTTTAAAAGGAGTAGGTTGGGCGATAATCTTTAATGTATTTATCACGAATATTTACTACATCATGTTCGTTGCGTATTCATTATATTACATGCTTGTGGCGTTTGTGAATATTGGGGGCAGATTACCATGGGAACAGTGTCAAGTTGACACTTGGAGCACAGATAAATGCAAGAGTGATGCATACCCAGACTTCACGGCGATGTCCATCACAGATAAAACTCGTGTACTCCGAGGTATGATGGATGAACAGTGTGTGGAAGGAACAAAACTTGTAAAAAATATCTCAGTCATCAATGACAATGATTATTATATGCTGAGGAAGGAGTTTACAGAATGTGAAATACAATATCACGCACCTGAAGAAGAATATTGGAATCGATTTGTTCTTGGTGTGCATGGTTCCGATGGTTTTGACAATCTAGGTACAGTTGTTGGCAGGAATGCTGTCCTCCTGCTGGTTGTATGGTTTATTGTATTCTATTGCTGTGTCAGAGGAATACGTTCTATTGTAAAGGTATGTACAATTACTCTCATACATCGCCATACGAATACAAATTTATGATGATGCGGAGTACACGAGTCATACGTACAGGTTATATTAACATAACGCTTGAATAGATTTGTGGTCAATAAAATCACTGCATTTAATACACTATTCGTAAAACAAACTTTAAGATAAACGCGACGAAAATAACTTAAACTTTCAAAGCCGGCTCCTAATGAGTAGAGATACCATCTTATCCGTCTTCCGTTTAGTCAAATTTAGACGTGGGTTAGCTTGAATAATTTCATTTTAATATAGATAGATGTTTATTCTAACATAAGGCATAAAGCCCAACGGTTTACACTACATATACAATTTACATTGCATATACACATGTACATTAAACAAAACATAGTATGGATTTCTACAAAGATAAATAATTATAAGCTGTAGTAAGCTGTAATGGCGGATCTTTTTAATAGATAACTTATGGGAACAAAAAAAAGAAAGAGTATATAGATAGTACACGTGTACATGTATATGGCTGAAATCGATATACCAATTCATATCATTCTTTAATTATGACTACTGCATTCATTTCTTCAGGTTGCTTACGTCACTGTGACATTTCCGGTGTTGTTATTCCTGATATTACTCGTATTAGGCACAACACTGAAAGGACACGAGGAGGGAATCCAGTTTTACACGCAGCCGGATTGGAGCCAACTTTCGGACATGTCCGTGTGGTCCGGTGCAGCTACACAAGCTATGTATTCTCTTGGAGTTGCATATGGATCACATCTCACGTTAGCTAGCTACAATAAGTTCCATAATAATCTCATCCGTGACGTCATCATCCTAGTCCTCACGAATACAGCAACGAGTATATTGGGTGGATTCATTGTGTTCGCGTTTCTAGGTCACGCTTCATACAGACTAAACACACCAATGGAAGATTTACTGGAAGATCAAGGCCCGAGTATTATATTTGTATCATATATACAAGGTATCTCACAGCTTCCAGGTTCTGCAGTATGGGCGACTCTGTTCTTTTTGATGGTTCTCACGTTGGCCCTAGACAGCATCTTTGTTATGGTTTGGTCAGCATATCAGGCAATACTAGACGTCTTTCCTCAACTAGCAGGGAAATGGAAGATATTTTCATTGTCAGTTCTATGCATTTTATCATTCTTGCTCGGACTTCCGCTGGTAACAGAGGGCGGTATACACATGGTTGTGTTGTTAGACAGATACACTTCTGACTTTTCTCTGACTATATTTTTAATGCTGGAATCCGTAGCAATATGCTGGCTTTATGGTTTTACGAACTTTATCAATGATATAGAAATGATGTTGGGCAGACAGTCACGTGTATTTAGTTGGTATCTTCGCATTACATGGTCCATAACATCTCCATTATTCTGTGCGGTAAGTCATGCTTCCGAGTTTATTCTGTACATAGTATCTTATTAGGACCTTGGATTATTTACATGTTGTTCAAAATAGGCCCGCTATGGTTTCTTGCGGTATTTGCGTATTATTTTACACTGTGTATGTACATGCATGTTCGTGAAATATTCTGAACTAAATATGAAATAACTGCATGACATATTTCTAAAAAAATGTTTATATTTCAGTTCATATTTATTGCGTCTGCTGTAGGATACGGAAAACCGGCATACGGGGGACAGGAAACAACTGCAGGCGGTGAAGCTATAGGTTGGCTCGTTACTTTGACGCCATTTGTTATAATAATTGCGTGGATTATCTCTATAGTAATCAGACATAACCAGAATCTAACCAAGGATATGTCTACTTTACTTGAAACGGTAAATAGGGATGGGTATCAAAAGAAATATCGTATCACGTTATATTGGGATACGCAACACTGTATTGCAATACGTATTGCGACATATTGGGAGTTTAAAACTCTTGATTTATAAAGTATTCAAGCTTGGATTTTAATGAAAATAATTAGTTTATTAATCAATTGCATAATGTTATCTTTATTTTAACTATCACAAACAAACTTATGAAAATATCAGTGACGAGAATGAAACTTCATGCTGTGTGGTATACAACAACTCTCAAATAATATAATTGTGCAAGGCAACATATGCAGTCCTAATACAGTTACACAAATAAAATATTTCTAACTATTTTTCAGTCGAATTTGCCTACGACTGGTACAATACAAGTTGAAGTAGTCAATATCAATTTACTTTAAAAATATCACGATTCGGGGTGGAACCGTACTCCATTAACCTTACGTAAAATTCTCAGATATGTATACTTATGAGAATACAACTTATCATCATCTCTTTAACAATAAGGTTGTCCGCGAACTAAATGATCACCTCTCGTACATGTATTTTCAGCTCAAAGAACAAACTATTCCAGCTGCAGATTGGGGTCCAAGGTTGGAGGAACATAAGACTGGGAAATATGCGCCAGACATGTACATCACTCCTATGGGTGAATTACAACCTGACAGACAATTTGAGCCACCAGATGCCAACCAACATGTCTCCCATACTGCTCAGTATCCTGTCGTTACTGAAACATGTGATCAATGAATTCGCGATGACTTTTCGTACGGATCAGATTGTTTATAAATGTATAAATTATTAGGTAAAGAATTCCTAAGAAACTTTTCACATGCATAAATTTATAAATGTTATACTGGGAGAAAGAAATGCATTCAAATGGTATAAGGAATACATTTTGTGCAGTTGTTTTAATGTAACCATGCAGATTTCTTTCTGCCGATGCAACAAAATCATTGGTAAACTGTTTGGTGACGTCATGCCTTGGCTACTGAAATTCCCTTCTGGCTCTGTCGTTAACAAAGTACAAAGAGTGCAAAATACAGCTGCATGTATAATTAGTAAAAAAATCGGTTCTAGCGTGTCACCCCTATACTCAAAGAACTCCACTGGCTTCCAGTAAAATGTAGAGTACAGTATAAAATTTTGACTTATGCCAACAACCAATCTCCAGAATATATTACAAATACGATCGAGGTCTACAAGCCAACTAGAGAATTAAGATCACAGAACTCTATCACATTGGTTAATCCAATATCACATACCTTATATGGACAAAGAAGTTTTATGTGTGCTGTCCCTACATTGTGGAATACTTTGCCTAAAACCATTCGTGAAGCAAACTTATCCCGGGCTTTAAAACATTGCTGAAAATCCGTCTTTTCACTGATTACTGTATCACGTATACTAGTAGTGTTGCACAGTACAGATTGTAACTTATGTGAACATTGTTCGTAATCCAGATTGTTTTTAAGTTTTATCACTTTGTATTGTCATAGCAATGCAATGACACTTTTATAGTAAGATTTAATGTATGTGATACTCTGTATTTTTATCTACAATGTATATTCCATGTATTTTAGTATTCTGAATTTTTGGTATTTCTTTCCTTAATTTTTTATTGTTGTAAAATGTAAACTTTATATTGTATTATTGTTCAGCACTTTTGAACGTGTTCTAAACATGAAAAGAATGCTATATAAATAATAATAATATATAACTTGATTGTTATCTTTATCTAACATCGGTTTGTAAAAAAATTGTGATACTTGCTTGTGAGAAGAATGGTGTCTTCGAGTTTATATTAAAATACATTTATAAAAATAAATCCAAGTTGAATGTTACAGAGTATGTTTTTATCATAGTAATACTATTATTTAACAATCTGAAAAATGTTTGCCTGTGTCAATGTCACCACATACAATGTAGTTTTTGTACATTCTAAGCTACATTCTGGCAAACAAATATATAAATGGAGGTCGGACTCTGTGGTTATGGCTTCGTATTACTTATTAAATATGGCGCTTTCACCGCTGTGAGTTCGAAATCTACCCGGGACAAGGCAAATGTTGGTAGCTTATGGAAGGCCGATGGATCTACACAGACGTGCGACTGGACTCTTGCTTCACTGTTAAAGCTGGAAAAGTCTCTGTTGTAACCACTTGTATGTCGTTTCGCGTCTTAGTTGTATTTCTGAGACGACATCAATAATGCTGGGGAAGGCCAATATATGTAACCATCCTAAACATGTTTGCCTATGTCAATAACACCACATGACAATGGAGACCGCTGTACGGTTGCCGCGTGATGGTTGCTCAATATCCGTACGATTTCACGGGAAATGTACAGGCAGCGAGCGAGCGACAGCATTGAACTGTATTGTACATGTATTTGATATCTAAAATCGGTGAAGCCAGGACTTAGTTAGCACTTGCATCAGCCACACCAGTACATTTATCCTTATGACCTGGCATCCAGCATCAAACGAAATTGCATTTTTTGGATGTATTGAGACGAGTGATACGCTCGAGGATATCACTGGAAGGAGGTTGATGTGCATGGCAAGTTTCTTTCATTTCATGGTACATGTATTTGGTTGGGAAAGTGCCACTGTCTGTTTCTCACTTTTTGTCACAGGTGAGGTCGAAGCGAAATTGTGCCAACTTAGGGATCCAGGGCGGGGTTACTGGAAGTTCAGATGAAGATCCCCAACGAATTGAGACATACGGATATCCAGTGGTGAAATCACATTTGGTTTGCGTTCAAAGAGTTTTAAATATAGGATTAACAAGGATTCGATTTTTTTTATTCAAAATATACTGACATCACATTGTTTTCAAGACTTGATAGTGTTTTCTCAAAACATTTTTTTTTATCAAAAACAGTCTCCGTAATAGAATAAAGTGTTCTCCAACATTTTATTCCACTCACGGTTCAAGCAGTGTTTGGTTAATTCAAACATGCATCTCACCCTTTCACAAAAAAATTAAACTGCTTTTTACCTTGGAAAAGAAGAAAACTATGCCTGTTTAAACATTGAAACTGTTTTTATTTTGTTTTATTTTAATTTCCAAGTTCTCTCCCTTTCGTTTCTATTTATATGCGTATAATAGTTGCTTATCAAAATTTACAGGTCGCTTCCAAAACTCACTATTTAAATCTATATAATACTTGATTATGGCTTTTATCGTCCGTCAATATTATGTTTTAAATGTCACATTCGACACGTGAATATATTGCGTGTCAGTGAAAGGCCACGAATATCTTTTAAAAGTGG
Organism: Lutraria lutraria; assembly: GCA_964023205.1. Lineage (NCBI taxonomy): Eukaryota > Metazoa > Mollusca > Bivalvia > Venerida > Mactridae > Lutraria > Lutraria lutraria. The sequence continues at coordinate 19,612,970 of OZ026847.1, forward strand.
AGTAGGCCGCGGTCACTCAAATAGAAAAGACCCTGTGTGGAACTAAACCTTTTTTATTTGTATGTTCAAAACTCAATTAAAATGGTATATTTCGTATACATGTATTTCTTACATACAGATGACATGATGTCATGATCTCTATATAGGATAACAAGTATATTCCTTGTATCATGTATATTTTGACTGTAATAAACATGTAGTATATAATATTACTGTAATTATAGCATCCCATAGCAGGTATAGAATCACTGGCTGCGTTCTGGATTGTCTGCAGGAAGCCAGGAATATCACAGAGCAACTGTACAGTAACAGGCAGGTACAAATCCAGAAAAAGTTCAGGTCCAAAAAGCAGTTATTATCTGCTGAGGTTAAGATATTGTGAGCAATAATGACAGTTACATGTGTAGTTCCAAATGGTGCTCACTGGTTAATTATATGTATACAAGTTCTCAATCTGTGAATCAAAGCAGGGACGCTATATAAAGACCTGTAGGATATCAGTTGGTTCTATAATATCACTATTGCTCACGCATTGCAGTAATACCTTGATATTTAAACCCAAAAAAATGGATTGAATATTATGATAATTGAGATTTTTATTATTATGCAGAAGAAATACTGGGAAATGGGACCCATTTTTTGACTACCAGAAACAAACATCTAGTAGATCCTATTTAAACGAAATAATTTATTATTTTTAATTATAAGAACACTATCCTTCGTGCCTTATATCATCATTGTCTATATTCAGCAAGGTAGATCTATCATATAGAAAAGGGGAAGATCATAGGCACACTTTGATTAATATCGTGTGCTTTGAGTTACATTTTAAACTTTCTTGTAGTTACTCATCTTTGATGTAATTATTGCCGGCTATCAACTTCCGCATTTATTATACGTGTACTTATCAAAATGGATGTTTATAAATACCTTCCCGATTGCATAAAGAAAATTCCAACCCACATGGTAATCTTAAAATATATTGAACTTAAATATATTGTATGCTTTATTTCACTTCGCTGGAAAAATATCATCTTTAGCCATTCGGAACATGAAACATATGTCAACGTACGATAATAACCATTATTTCGGATAGACAAATTCGGCTAAAAATACATACAAATTTATTCTGTGAGAAAAAAATGCTTAATATTTAGCTTATTTAAATTGCATTATATGGTTTGTAAGTATTCTTGTGATAATTTATCCGACTAATTGGACTGTTTAGCGACAGCGAGACACTTTACTTGGCCCCGTCCCGCACAGTCTAACAAAGATCTGCATATTTCATATTATTTGTGTGCGGAAAAAATTCAAAAAGTCCAAGATTATCTCTGGTTATCCCCATATCTTGAAATCCCCAATTCAAAATTCGTGAATGTGGCACATTTCCCATCAATTTAGAATCCTGGATGCAGCATTGTTGTATTTTACTTGTAATTTTATTTACTAATTAGTTGAAAATATTTGTCTGATTTAAGTATTGTACTAATTAATACTACTTACTATGGTGTGTTTCAACTTTGATGGAACCAACTTTATACAGATTTTCATGGACCAATTGAAAAAGTTCACATGATAAGGATTTCCTTGAAAGATACAAAATTATAGACATTTTTTCCAATGGAGGTTACAATGTATAACCAAATTAGTGAGTGCAGACTACATGTAATGATGATGTATGTCACTGGGTTTCACTGTGTATCATTGTATTATGTTATAATGCATGTTTCATTACACTACTTGTATTTTAGGACTTCATGGGGCAGAAGAAAGCGGAAAAGCTTTTCCAGGTCATCATTTTGACATTTGGTGTAAGTATATCATCAATATTATAACATCTGAATAATACTGACTAGACATACATTTTGCACTATTTTGACCGTAGTTTATATTTATAAGCTGTTATGCTCCGCCTTTCTCAGGGGCGTTTTTCCAGTTTCTCCATCCAAACCAATGAGTCGAGTAAATCACAGGAAAAAGGGTGAGGCGTGTATAAATCTGCTTTGCACTGGGTATGAACTATGATAAAGAATCAGGAAAAAATATTTTTAAAAAGTAGAGATATGAATGATCTGCTTTGCACTGGGTATGAACTATGATAAAGAATCAGGAAAAAATATTTTTAAAAAGTAGAGATACGAATGCCTCTGCTGTTCCACTGTACCTTATCTCCCCTCTCTTTAGAATGATGTATATATATGCATATATAAACAGATATTGAATTGTTTGTTTCAGTTTGTCGGCTTCGTATGGGGTTATATATGTCAACAATTTTCACAGACCATGTATATTCTGATTGCTGGCTTTGTTATATCATGTCTGGTAAGTTGTCTTATTTTTGTTACTTCATTGTCATAATTTTCCAGTATCAGTCTCTGCATGCTTTATGCAAGATTGTTACCATAAAAGTTAAATGTGTTAAGAACTCAGTTTTTTATGCCCCTGCTAGAAATGGTGAAAGGGCATTACCCTGTCCATCTGTCCTTCCGTTAAAATTGGGTACTCAAGAAATATTTCATTGATTTGTTTCATAGTATGATAATAAAATAAAGGTAAAGTTTGATTTACGTTAAAATCAAAACATTTTCACAAGATTTACGGCCCCTTTTTGACTTATATATCATTTAATGGCAGCAATTTATCAGTGCTCCGGACACATTTCTATTCTATTCTAAAATGAGCAGATGAAATTAATTGTGACATGGACCAGTTAATAATAACTTATTGATTCATTTGAGTTTTATTATTATCTAAGTACTGTATTCTCCCTGTATATGTTGCATCTGTGTATAGGACACAGGTAAATAATTAAAATTCAGGTAGAAATATATTCTTATATGTAAAACACATTGAGAATACGGTAATTATCTGAAAATCTGTGTAATTCTAAACATATAATTCCTGGTCAGTCACTTTCTTACATTACTTAATTATATATGTTACTGATGTATATGTAATTGAGAAAATCTGTTATCCTAATTCCTTGGCTGCTCTGTCACTTTCTTACATTACTTATTCATGTTACTGATGTATTACAGTTGACCTTACCTCCATGGCCCATGTTTAGACAAAATCCATTGCCTTGGCAAGAAGCTCGTGAAGAAGCAGAAAACATAGGCAGCTCATCAGCGGCACCAACGACACAAAAATCAAAAAAGAAGAAGTGAAGAGAGATCTATATTTATTGTCTTTGTTACTCATTGTTGTAATAATATTTGGTCATAATTCATTGTATGGTGTTGGCGAATGTTGAGCTTGTTCAGATAGCATGTCATTAAATGTTCTGTTTGTGATGAACATAATTTGGGGTCCCTCTCTTAGATATCAAATATGTAAATTATCTCATTGCAGGCAAGAAGGACCCGATAGGCTGGGGGGGGGGGGGGCAGTAATTTTGGCTGTAATGGTAATCAAAAGGGGCTATACTTTTCTCTCTCCCCACCCCTTTCTAAAATAACCCCATCTGAAATTGTTTCCTACAGGATTGCATTGTGACTATATTACTAAAATAAGAACTAGTTTTCAGTCAGACTTCTGAACTACAACTTTCAGATCAATGCTAAGATATTTTGTATTAAATCATACAATAAAATTGTGTATGGATTAAAAGCAATTCTTATTTAAGGTTTATTTAAAAAGGTTTGTGCTGTAAATTATGTTTTTGCATTTTGACACTATATAATTCTATAGAATTCAGCTGTTCACATACCTCTAGTCATTCCTATGTTGTACATTATGAAGACTATAAATACTGAATCATTCTTTTCACCTTTGATATGTAAATGGTCATTGAATGCATGTGAAATGTTTGTGTGAACTAAGTGTATGTTTGATCTGGATTAAAAACATAGTTTTATTTCATGAATGAATATATACATGTATACATTGTAAGATAAATTTGTAAAATTCTGTACCAAATAAAAAAGTTACTGTACTAAAATTTATTGTTTTGTTTTTACATATACAAAATGAATGTACTTCTCCATCTTGTATTCATTTGTGTACAGTCAAACCTATAAACAAAGGTCATCCTTGGGAAAGAAAAAATGTGGCCTTTGTTGACAGGTTGCCTGCATTTGGAGGTGACCACTAACACTGGATTTACTGTATAATATGTGGTTTCAAAATCACATTACTATACCAGAGTTGTTGTTCCTGCTACGCTCACGCTAACCTCTGTTGACGTCTAAAAAGTAGTCCGTCTTCGCAATAACAGGTGCATGATTTCAAAATGGTGACAATATCAACAAAAAGAAACTAAAATAGATTGGTTTTTATATCTGAAAAAAAAATGCATACTTAAACTAAATGATAAAGTGGCATCCGAGTCTAGTACCCCTTTGTTATATTATCTGCATTTTGAATTTTAACTTCGCAATTACTCCGCTAAATTATGTTGAGGGTTCCAAGGTTAAATAACCCTAATGGCACAGTTTTTAAGTAACGGAGCAACCTGAAGTATTTTTCTGAAACAATATAACAAATTTTATTACTACATCTAACAAATATTTATGAAATATACATGTACATAAAAACATGTTATAGATCAAAGTGTAGTTTGCCTGCAAGAATCTTTGCATTGAGACATTGACAGAGGTGTGTGTGTATTGGAACGGAGCGACAACTCTGGGTAGAGATTGGTAAAATTATTCATGCAAAAGTGAAATTAAAACTATCTAATGGAAAACTGCTCCCTGTCAGATAACAATCCGGGCCATGTCACAACAACAATGTAAAGATGTATTCCCACACATTGTTCCTCCTTTTTGGAAGCTAAAGTTAAACGATAGCCGCCACTTGCTTAGTACGCGTGAATGTCAAATCACAGAAAAACTTTGAAAACACTAGAGACAATATTGTTTATCAAATCTTAATGGAAGTTGCTCCGAATGTCTGTCAAAATGATTTCTAGGTGGGTGTTAAGGTCTCCTAGTTAAACAAAGATACGATATGAGTTGCAATATTATAGTAATGATTGATGTCGTGCAGTCATTACTCCGATGATGAGAGCGAGTATAGGACCAATATTGCCCTCTTGTTTACGATATTTCGAAAATAATTTTCTTTTTTAGATTTTTTTTTAAAATTAGAACTTCATTATAATCACTCATTTATTAAATAATTCATTAAAGAAGAATACTTTCATAATCAACAATACTAACATTCTTAATTAACTCGCCTTCAAAAACTGTATATCGTGACGTCTGCTGGATTAGTATCCCTCTATATCTTTGTTGATTGCGTTTCCCTCTGTTTCTATTGTGTCTGTGTAATGTGTCTATGTTTTATGCCTGCCTTTAAAATAGCAAGTCAATACAAAAGCAACATTTCCTGTCTCAATACAAAGTCAATTGATAATTCGTCATTTTTAAAAGTAGTTCGATGCAACCACTATACACGTATCAAGCACCATCATTGTACTAGTATTCAAATTCACAAATACAATCGAAAAACTGTTTTCAACAGCATTTTAGTTATATACTAACAGCGATTGAACTATTTTTCACTGTGAACATGCACAGGTGATTCCATACATGACAAACTCTTCGTGGTTGATAACTTTTAAAATGCCTGAAACTTGATTGATTGAAACCAGAGTAAGACACAAGCGTAAGCAATCAATGCCACTAAGTTTGTTATTGCAAAATGTTCTTCTTTATGACGTGCTATAAAACTATAAAAAAAAACAGATTATAAAATGTTCGGAACGCGGCAGCTCGTGTCGCAACTAAAAAGCCTCACTTCCCATTCTAAAGGAACTTCATTGGCTACAGATAGTGCAAGATAGAATTAAGTACAAACTAATGATTAATGTATAAAATTATGACCTTGCATGGTCAATCGCTGGTCTAAATACGGAATTTACTTGAGGTATACAAACCAAAAAGCACTGGCGTAGCTTCCTTCAGGCACTGTAGGCACGTGCACATGCCTACACTTTGTCTGATGAAAACGAAAAAAAAAATGCCAGAAACGCTGTAAAAATGAAGAGGATAGGGACTGGGAGAACAGAAGTCTGGCGGCATCATAGATAAGTTAAGGTGAAGTTCATTCGTGGCTTCTATTAATGTCAACGTAGTACGTGTAGCACTTACTAAACTTTTGCAACTTTCGTCGAAAATCATTTGATAATTGAAAACTCAAATGATCAAATCTAGCAGGGAAAAAACTGCTGCGAAGAACTTCATAAATATTTTTACGCTAAAGCATGCCGGAAATGCCCCCAGAATGCGTCTCCGGCAATCTACAGTGAAAAATCCCCCGGACCTCCTAGAAATCAAGGTGCCTACACATTATTTTAGGGCAAGCTACGCCCTTGAAAAGAGACCTTAGGCCAATCGGCGAAGCAACAACGAAAAGTCAACTGTGAGAACTATCATTCCAGACTGCTTCCCCAAAACAAAGGAACTCGCTTCCATCAAATCTCATTGTTTCGGTGACTGGGGCTACTTTTAACGGTGTGATGCTGGGCTGCAGTTTCCGACGTTTTCAACGTGATCTATGGTCGTGGACACAAGTAGAATGTGGTGATTAACGTTATGTAAATTTAAGGTAATGACACATTACTTGCTATCGACATGCTATGCATAACCATTTTACTTTAATACCAAGTAACGAAATCAGTAATCAAACCACCTGATTTACATTCAGTTTTTACCTTCATTACATGTCTACAACAGGACGAGACTATTTTTTATTTGGCCCCGTCCCACTCAGTCTTCTTTTAAGTGCGTCGAAACCATAAATATGAAACCGAAAGTAATGAAAAATATTAAAGTACATTACAGTGTATTGCTGACGTAATAGACCTACGACGGAAGTATTTTCTATAAACGGGTAGATTTAGTCATACAGTAGGATTGTCATTAAAATACATAACAATATTAGTCGAGTCAGTTAATGGGGTACGAATGGGGTAATAAGATTAAATTGAAAATATATAATATTCTCGCAAGTCGCGACTTCAAGAAAAAACATTCGATCGTTTCGATACTTCTAAAATCGCTACAATATGCTATATAACATACCTCGGATTAATTTTACAGCATTGAGTATTCTTTGTTCACATAAAAGTCATTTAAAATTGTTGCTCGTGCATTAAGAAATGCACGTTATATGTAAAAAATCCAGACATTGATATTCTAAGTTTTAATTACGTGACAAACCCTTATGCCTAGAAATGTAATAAATTTTAAATAGAATTACGAACAACTATTGTCGTGCTCAGATAACCCTCACGACAAGTTAGATAATAGTGTAATACAAATCTTATACATTAATATATAAATTATTAATATCAATAAAATAAATTTAAAGTTTTTATCCTGAATGCGTTAACTGAATACACAAGTGAAGCGTATACAGTAACTGTAGTCTTTTTCACTATTACTTTTCGACATTTGTTGAAAAGCTGAAAAACGATCATGGTAAGAATTAACCCCGTACGTAAATATATATAATTGTACAATGACGGAACCGAAACAGCTAAGCTTTTGACGCTAGGATAGAGTCAGGTCAGAATGCAGTCTGACTTTTCTTGACTTATAGCTAGGCTTGTAATATTGTTTTATGTATAATATATATACATTGACATCATATAATGACAATATGTCATTATAATAAAGTGAGTCTAGATCTTGTAGGTGAGAAACTCAGGTGAGAATAAAAACTCACACAGATGCATATTCTGCGATTCAACACTGGAGGTTGCCCTGCTCTGAGAATATGATTGTCTGTCTACAGACGTGCGCAGTATAATTATGATGATCAAAAGTAATAATCTGTACAAGGCTCGTAACTGGCGGGTGACTAATTAATTAAGCTTTCCTTGTGCTGTCCCTTAAATCATTGATACTGAACCCCGCACAGCGGTTACTTCCCTAGCAAAGTGCGAGGAGTTTGGCTAAGTCCATGCGCTGTAATGTCGAATTTTTCATCGAAGCATTATATATGTTGTCTTTCGTCTTAGTTTGGAAAGAAAAAACGTGATGATGTAGGAGAAATGTAAAATTTTCATTACAGTAATTTCGAATTGTCGAACATCTTGGATTGGGGGAAATCAAACGTGGTGGTTAAAACTATCAACACATTATCATACATTCAAGATTCAATATTTAGAAAATCTTCATAATGTTATATTAAAAGACAGGTTCTTTGAAAACGGTCATACGGTTAACATTAGATGCCGCCTAGATATATACATATAGCATCCCTGCCTAAATGCACCAAATTATCTCACAATGGATCCGGAGCGGACAGATTTTGTAAACGTTTATTATTCGTATAGGTTCCCATGAGTTATTTTCTTTGCCGTGTTATCGCATCTTTTTAATTCACCATGAGTTTAAATGAATGTTCCCTTTTCTTTTATCTTTGAAAAAGGAGCCTAGCGGGAACGACAACTCTGTGTAGAGATTGCTACTCCCATTGACTATAATGCAAATTTAAGGGAATGTATAACTCAAAGGAATGTAATTGTTCTTGAAAATCCTCACGACGGTAAATCATTTTCTATCATGGAAACCTATAAAAATATCATTCCAAGTTCTGTCCGCCGGCCCATTTTGACAAAAAATATGGGCGTTTGCCGGATCCCTATTCCTTAATTAATTGTTTAGTTATGATGCAAAGCGTTATCTTTCACGAAGAGGATAAAAATCAGTATGAATTTTAAAAGAAAAATACATTTTTTAATACGTTGTTTATTAATTAAGTCAATTGATAACATAATATTATTTCGAATAACTGATCTTATACATGTAATACACTTTTTGTATAGCTTTCCAGATAACCTCGGTCATGTTTGTACGGCTACTCTTAGCTCAATTAAGATCATCTCGTGCAGCTGGTCTATGAGTAGTTGAGAAACGACTTTCCTCAATGATATACAAGTTTTGCAAGGCTGAAATCTTTGACAGAACATGCAACTTATAATTTTTTTTTAAATATCCTTCTAAGAATCTTATGATCAAATCTCTCTCTATGACATAAAGAGATCATTCTGGTTAGTTTATCGCCACATGAATGTATACGTAGTCGGTAAAACCTCTTTATAACGGCCCTCTCTTGAGCAACTACCTCCCGGCTTCAACAATAGCATGATTTTTTCCACTGCACGATATTTGACTATAGATTTGCCTCACTAGAGCAACAACTTCTCAACAACAACATAATTTTGCTAAATCCCAAAGGGTATTGCTTTGGAAAGGACGCATCGAATCTAGAATTATGTAATTCAACGCGTTAGTATATAAATAACGCATAGCTTTGTGGGTAACAGTACTTTCCTCAGGCTGACATTTTTACTGTTACCCACAACGTAAGCTATGTGTTATTTATTTTATTACCCCAAACTTTTTTCAAGAAAATACTTTTCAAAAATTTACTATCACCCAAGTGACAGTCACGTACAATACTGTTAAAAATTTACTGTTACCCTGTGACAGTAAAAAAATATATACTGTTAAAAAATTACGATCACCCAGTGACAGTAAAAAAATGTTCAGCCGCGTGGTACCATGAATGTAACAGTAAAAATGTTACCTGTTTGCCTATGGGAAATTAACATGAATACGAAAAAATGAGGGGTAATATAATACTTACTGTTATTTTTATTTAGGCGTAAAATGTTTGTTTCCGGTTACATGCACGGGATATGTATGCTAATAGCAGGTAGTTGTATTAACTATACAACTACCTGCTAATAGGTAGAACTTTTTTGTCTTGAATGCGTGTGGAAAGGTAAAAAGGTGTGAAATGAATTTCCCATTCGTTGGACCAGATATATAGGCCCGCTATACGTACTTATAATAAAATTAATAGTTACCAGGTTGGGCCTAATAATTATAATAAAGTCTATACCGTATCCATGGTCGGTCTGGAACCACTTCCTAACCTTTTTGGCCTTCCCATATGCTTTCAAGACCCTACTCCTACCTATGCAGGTAGTTTTATAGTCTAAATTAATCTACCTGCCCTACCTTATTTTAATAAGCATATATAGGCCTATGTAACCAGAATATATCAATATAAGCAAATTAATTTTGTTCTAATATACTAGATCTATTTTGATCACCAAACGTAAAAAAGTCAGACACGAAAGCAGAAAACATTTTTATTGTGTGAAATGAATGAATGCATTTTTCGAAAATATTCACGCAAACCGATCTTTTTGTTGGTCTATCCAGAGACGTATAAATAAAATTCGACCCTAAAATTCCCCTTTTGGCGCCTCTCGTATCGTACCATGTTTTCGGTACTGATCTGGGATTTTCCCATGTAAACACTACTACAAGATGGCGGAGAGACGTTGGATGGAGTTGAAATTTATGCGGATTATTTTGATTTTTATGAGTTTTGGACATTTTGGCTGCAGTAAGTTCCAATAATTATTATAAAAATATTTACTTTAAACCAATCTGTCAATAGTGTTTCTCTTGTTCAATACTGTTTACAAATACACGACTTATCGCTGAATGATTTTGTTTTGTTATGACTGTCAAAAAGAGATCTATATAGGGTAGTCTCGCGTCTTTCGGTCGACTTTGTTTGGATTGGTGTGTAAATCTGACTGCTAATTCTGGACGATTTCAAATTTGTTTGGATAGAAACTGTATGGCCACTGCGATGATATAATATATTTTCCTAGACTTGTAAACAATTTAGGTCATTTCACCAAATTATGGGTATTTCAATAAAAAATTCCATGTTGTTAGTAAATAGTTACCCACTGTAGCTATGTTTAATCACATTCTGTTATTCAAAAAAAATAGTGTCATTTGGAGTCCATACTCAATAATTGCTCGAGTTAATAAATGTTTAACCAGCCTGTGGTCCAGTGGTTCATGCGCTGAATTTGTCAACCAGCGATCCAAGTTTGATTCCCGAACATGGCAGGTCATAGTACTCTTACTTGAAAATTTAATAACAATGTTGATTTTAGTGGGTACCACTTAACATTGGGTACCAGTTGACCGGCTCCCACCAATTAGACTGTGTGACTGTGAGGCGGAGAGACATGTGCACACTTTGGAATTAATTAAGATGGTCCTTCCAAATTCATTAACCAGAAAGCCAAATAAGTACATTGTAAGGCGTCGGTGTATTAACAACTAGTTGAGAACAGTAGATTTGTTTCATTATAAATTACAAACAATCAGCAATTGAATTATTCAGAAAGTTGTGTGATATCCAAGTTCCAACTTACACCACATGTACAAAATGTATTAACTTAGGCCAGGGATGCTATGTAATATAGCATCCCTGCTTAGGCTGATTATACTATAGTTATACATTATTGTTATGTAGATTTTAATATTATTTTGAATGACACACATCGTACAGTAATTTTGAAACATTGAATTAATACAATATTGTACATGTAAATGTTTATATGGTACCAGTAATTACATAAAATTGAGAAACAATTTAACAAATGATTCTATAGTCCAACTACTGTAATTATAAGATTGTTTGGAACTAGGAGATACATTTTTAATTTTGACCCATCTGCTCTAAATTTATACATGAAAATGGCCATTGATCAGGCTAATTCACTTGATATGTGTATCAGAGCTCAAATTTTTTGCTAGTACACAAAATTTCAATTAGCAAAATTTGAAATCCACTAGCATTTTTTTCACAACATTGTTTTTCAGAAATATTCATGTTATAAAAAAATAGGTTAACCATTGTATTTTATGTACATGTAGGTTTTTCAGAAATATTCATGTTATAAAAAAATAGGTTAACCATTGTATTTTATGTACATGTAGGTTTTTCAGAAATATTCATGTTATAAAAAAATAGGTTAACCATTGTATTTTATGTACGTCATGTAATTGTATAGCATAAAAAAATAAAGTTATTATGACACTTTCAGTTCCAGTTCCACTCGCTAAAAAATGCTAGTTGTCGTAAAATGAACTATAGTAAGCAAAATCTATTTTTTACTAGCATTTTGCTAATTTCGAGCCCTGTGCATAAAACTTCTCATATTATTCTCCAGAGTTCAACGACCCCTTTAAATGAGGTGAACAACTTCCCTATGTTGATTTATAGCCGACAGTACTGTTAAGAGAATAGTTGGAAGCTTAACTGCTAAAATGTTACATGATCATTATCACTGGTTAGTTGATAAATGTGTCATGCATTACATGAAATATTAAATTATATGAATATGAGGGTAGTATCATATCATGCCACAATGCTTTATCTTGCTTATTAATTTCATCAAATGTTGCAATATGTACATAATTATTATGGTATGCTTGCCACTTTGTTATTTACACATGAGTCCAAGTTTTGAATTTGCTGCATGTGGTTAACTTATGTAATATTTTATTTATCACTGACATTCTTTGGAGACAGCTGTCATTTTTGTGTGAAAATGACATGTTTAATTGGGTAGATGCCAGACCATTGCAGCATTTTCATTTCAATTTAATCTATTGCCCCACAATTTCCATATTGGCAATTCCACTTAAATTATAAATAATAATGCAGTACCCAAGTAATTGAAAAACTTCCCTTGGCCCATTTCAGGCTCCAGTTTAATTGACAAACGTTCTGATAATTTGATTTTGATCTCATGCCCAAAGTTTTATTTCTTGTTTTAATGATGACAAAAAACATTCAAAATAACCTATTATTGTATATCTGAATCTAATTCTGTTATTTACCAGCTGAACGTTCTGTTTGAATTTACCTGTTGTAATTACAAAAAAACAGATTCTTGTAAAATTGTTTTTTCATCTGTTCATGCTGAGATCTTCTATAAAATCTGTACATGTACAATGTATCAAATCATTTTAACATAAAAAGTCTGTATATGAAATAATATACCTGGTATTGCTTCTAAATCTATCTTCAAGAAACACAGTACTGGTATTTAAAACTTTGATATAAATTAGACCAAAGTTGGAACAAGATGATGTTTTTAGTATCAATGTGGTATCATTGTCATGTTGAAAAAAAAACAGTCAGAAAATAGGGCCTTTAAAGTGAACCTTTCATTATATGGAAATTGATTGAAGTGGTCTCTCACTCTCTTAATAAGGTTTTGATTCAGATTAATTTTTCTGAGATGTTAATAGGGTGAGAGTGTACAATGTAATCAATCTGGTGTTAATATTTGCTTCAATAGATTAGTGCCATATCTTAGCTTTGTATCATAGATAGACTGGTTCCAGGGCTCGACACTAACAGTGTTGTTAGCCCAAGCCTACCTATTTTCCTAGGTTTCCAAGCTGGGTATCCTGTAGGGCTATCTGTAATTTGGGTGACCTTCTATAAATTTAAGTTAATCAAATTATAAAGCTTACAAACTTTTGTTAAATCAGGTGTGATGTAACCTGTTTAACTTTGTTCAATACATTTGTGAAAATCTGACATTCATACTTTTCTTGTATTCTAATAAAGCACACTCAATAGGCATTGAAATAAAGTGACAATCACATATATATATTTATGTATTAAAATGAGGACTGCCTATAATTTGCCAGGACTTCCTCATTTTCTATGCAAGTAGTCCTGATGACTACCTCTTGGTACCTAGACCTTTGACCAAGTTTAAATATAATCAGGGCTGTTGCTTTTGATGTGTTTTTGACATGCACTACAAGCACTCGGTAACAACAGATAATTTTGACTTCCAAGGCAACTGTTGAAAATATTTATAGTTCATTCAGCATTATTGTAGCAGCTCAGCTTTGATCTTCACATGTGAAATTTGATCCTGTGTGCAATTTGAACTCACAACAATGAGGGGCTAGTGATTACTAGTCAGAGAACTAATACATGTACCTCCCTGACTAGAGGGTAATCCACAGACATATCAGTTGGATGATAATAAAGAGATCTTCTGTCTACTTGTACCACTGTGCTGCTTTAGCCACTTAAGTACAGATTTCCAATAGTCTTGATGTGCTAGATGTTTTGTTTGATCTAATTGTTGCTGACAGTTTCTACTGTTGTTTTGTCTGTAAGATGAGATTCCCATGCATCATTTATTCCCTACCAGTGTTTTAGTGTTGTAAATCAGATTTCACAAGCCTTACCAGTTACATTGTGTCTATCAAATGCCAGCTTGTACATTCAATAACTATAACTTATAAGTTATGAGTATCAGACTTATTGCATCATTGTTATTCTTCCTATGTAGTATATATAAGATGTACAGAAGACTGTTAGTTTCTTAACTTTCAGGTTATCCATGGGGTTATCCTGTGACCCTGGACTTTTTATTTGGTTCAAGGAATAGTATTGTAAATCACCAAGACTACTTCCTTACTTGTTTTTCCTTCCCTCACACTTGTAGAAGCCAAAAATACAGACCTACGTACATGTACTGTACCCTTAATGAGCATGTTACCAGAAACAAACTAAGTTCTGGGGCAAACAAGTTGCTCTAATTATTTACATGCACCGGGTATTCATGTCATTATGGCCTGATGTATGCATGCAATTTGTGAAGTGTTTTGGTTCTTGTTAACTAGGATGTAAAACAGATGCTTTTATTTCCATAAACAAAGCCAAAGGGTTATGTTTTTATTTCATTATGAATGTGATTATTGTGTTGGTTTCATTTTATGATTTCCGGCCCTTGTTAATTTTACGCTGTTCATTCTTTGTGGAAAAGGACTCAGAAGGTCTAAAATTAGTTTAATATCAAGATCTGATGTTTTATCTTGATTGCAGATTAATCATCATTAATGCAAATCAGAAATATTAATTGAAAATAGAATAATTAACATGAACTACTATTAATTGATTCAGAGGGGTCAGGTTGTTAATGTTGTTTGGCTTGTGTAAAATGGTGAATTCAGGCCTAATGGAGAACAAAAGTTCAAAACCCCATTCATTATACTGGTATATATGTATGTATACTTTACACCATCAGAACAAAATACAAGCCCCCTATGAATAGATTGATATACTACGCTGATAATTTGATATTGATAAATGCTTTATCTGATAGTTTGATGAAGTCAATTAGTGTCACAATCTTATTCATACTCAGACTGGTTCATTGTTTTTGTTTTGCTTTACTTTTATAAAACCTTAATGAGACTGGTTCATTGTTTTATTTACTGATTCATAGGTTGGACTATACTGGCATGTTTCATTTTAACAATGTTAAGATGGTAAATTAACATCATCTTGTAAGCTGAAAAGTAATAACTAGCCCATAACAGCACTGAATTTAATCCCACCCCAAGGCCAGAAAAAATTCACATGTGAGGAACCATATTTTACTTGCTAAGGGAAGTTTGTGGTTCTTCCCATTCATATAATTATGCTTAAAATTCCCTGTACCCTTAAAACAGGAAAATCGCCAAATGGACCGAAACCTCAAGAAAAAATCATTCTTTATAAACTTGTTTGATACCCTGATGGCTGATACCAGTCTGTGAAATTAGCAGTTGTCCTGTTGTCCTGGACAACCAATTTTTCATTCGGACAACCAAAATTTTGGTTCGGACAATCGCAGCTAAAATGTCTGTTTCGGGCAACCACATTTCAAACCTTAATTTCACAGACTGTGATACAGTGTGCTGTCACACTGTCTACCACTTCATAATATTAGGATTGTGTGCAGTCAATCAGCAGCTTAATCTGCAACTTTCATGAGCATTAATGGTTAATGTTACATTGTACATATGGTTATGATTACATGTATGTTTATATCTTATTTCACTGTCTGAATGACCTGGATCTGTAGTATATGTATATGTAATGTTTATATATCTGAGGAATTTCTCAGTTTATATTATTCTGTACAGAGTTGGTAATTTGCATTTATTACAGAGTCTGTCCTAATAAATCTTCATGAAAAACACATTGTGTCTATCAGCTGTGCCTATGTTTATCTACTTGAACTATGAAATCATGCCAGTATAGGAAAGCTCTAAGTCCAAATAGTCCCATTCAGACTCATTGACTTGTTAGCCAGTACCAGGAATATTTAGGCCACATGAAGTCCGTCTTTATTTACAAATAACTGAAGAATTCTTTTGTTGTCTTTTTATCTTGTCTAGATGAAAGAAAATTGTTTGTACCACAAACAATAGAGTACTTGACATGTAATACTTGTATATAAATATACATTCTACTTTAGTTGTTAAGAGGTCTTAATTGTATCTTTTGTAGTTTCATGTTTCATCAGATTAATGTAATGTATAGAGTAACATAAAAATTTGTATTACTTATAAATGTACATACAATTTTTCAGGAACAGAAGTGCTATGTACATGCATCTTCTAATAAGATAATATAATAAATAGGATAAGATTATTATGGTGTGGCTGCACACCGATACACCATTCGCAATACAATATACTTAGTATATACTTAATTGTAATATGTGGACATTTTAGATAATATCATGTAGAATAGTACATAATTTAAACTCTCTTTAGATACTAAAATCATATTTAATTTAAGCTTATTTGTACAAATCACTTTGTTAGCTCAGAATTAGCTGTTAGCACGACTGTCGATAGTAGGGATTACTTGTCCCTAGTTGCTACACATTGTGCAAATGCTGGGAACCAGGCATGGCTGTTGATAGTCACTGGGCAGGATTACTTGCTCCTAATTGCTACACATTGTTTTAACACTGGGAACTGGCATGACTGTTGATAGTTGGGATTACCTGCCCCTAATTGCTACACATAGTTTATATGCTAGGAACAAGGCATGACTGTTAATTGATAGTTGGGATTACCTACCCCTGATTGCTACACATAGTGTATATGGTGGGAACCAGGCATGACTGTTAATTGATAGTTGGGATTACCTGCCCCTTATTGCTACACATAGTGTATATGGTGGGAACCAGGCATGACTGTTAATTGATAGTTGGAATTACCTGCCCCTAATTGCTACACATAGTGTTTATGCTGGGAACCAGGCATGACTGTTAATTGATAGTTGGGATTACCTGCCCCTAATTGCTACACATGGTGTATATGCTGGGAACCAGGCATGACTGTTAATTGATAGTTTGGATTACCTGCCCCTAATTGCTATACATAGTGTTTATGCCAGGAACCAGACATGACTGTTGATAATCAGGATAACCTGCCCCTGATTGCTATACATAGTGTAAATCATGTTTAGCATTCATATGTTTTCTCCTTCCTCATTTCATGTGAACATTTTTATTATTGACTTTTTGGGAAACAAGATATTATTGATAAGAAAGAAGTATTTTCTTGATAACTGACCACTGTGAATTTCAGATAACAAGATGTTGATTTCCTGTTTGTAGGTTACTTTAAACTACTGGCTTATCAACCAACCAAACAAAACCTATTTGAAGTAGATTCAGGTCATTGAACAGCTGTCAAGTTTCAGATCACTTCTCCTCCCAAATGTCTTCATAGACTTCATTGTTATGATAAACAATCTGACAGGAAGCCTGTCTTATCTCTCCAGATATCATGTGTTCAAAAAAATATATACAAGTACTTAGTAGTATGTACTGACCATATCATGCCATCACCATTTTGAGTACTCATAGGTACCTTTAGGTGACATCAGAAGATGAGGGTCAAAAATAACCCTTAGCTTATAATAATTTGAAGAGTTGATAAAATTTCCTTCTAATTTAATGGTAAAATTTGACACCTTTGTATAAATTCTCAAGAGTCAAATGAGATCTGTTAAATACATGTATTTCGCACAGCTCAGAATTTTCCTTATCATTTTGTAATAATACAAATGTATACATGTAAGAATTATTTTCCATGTTAGTTCTTGGAGATGCAGTCTTAATGTTTGAAGCTACTTTTTACGTTTTAAAATTCTAATTAGTTGGAGAGACTCATAATCTTGCATTGAAAAGGTTCACTAAAAGTTCATTCGGTCCAGTAAAATTTTGCATTTTGACTGGACTGAATGTCCATTGATTAAAAGAGGTTTTCATGAATATTTGGCGCTTGATTACAGGGTCTGATTGACCCGATTGGCCAATCGATGTTCTATTGATATTATCAACCCTGCATGTACATGTAACCGAGTGTCTGTGATTGTGCAGTATTCAGATCATCTATAATAATGTCACATCCTGATGATTATTAAATCGTACATATAAGTGATACAATACCATTGTTATGATGTCATTGTGTCAGATAAAACTGATAGCATACTTTATTGTTCTATTTGTGGTAAATTATTCATTTCGTAACAATTTTTCAAAAATGCATGTTTGACCGAGTTTATACCATGTTCATGCTTGTGTAGCATATTATCAATGAATTCTGAAGTGTCCATTTCCTTTCATTAAAACCACATGCTATGCATGTACTTGTCACACCAATTTAGAGTTAAGTTCTGCTGTTAAGAATATAATTGACATCATGATTGATGGTAAAGTGTTTTGTTCAGGAAGTTATCAAGATACAATTGTAATTAGAAATGTCCTTATCTATAGTTACAAGAATTAAGCAAGATTTTAATGTACACATTAAGAGCACATGCATAATTGAGCTGTGGTGTTTAATTTGTTCAATTTTTGGCCATTTTGTTATACCAGTATTAGACTGGAAGCCTGATTTTTAAAAAATCTTCAATTATTTCTTAATGTGTGTGAAGTTAAAAATTACAACCTTCTGTATTTAATATAATTGAATGTAATAGTTTGTATTCCTTGGATGTGTCAAATGAATTATCGTGATTATATAGTTGTATTGTCTAACATTGACTTGTTAGAGTACACTGGGCTCTTTTTTCAGATTCTATATCATTTTAATATAATGTTCATAATTATTATCTCCGGGTACATGTTACATATAGAAACAAGGATATATATTGTAGATAAAAATGATTCCTTGAAAAATTGCATACATGTACTTGAAAAAAAACCCACCTTCCCCAAAACCTGCCAACTCAGAACCCGTCCAACAAAGAAACATAAAAAAATGAGAGGACAAAACACTGTCTCCTTGCTCAGGATTTAAGTTAAGTACATGTACCAGAGTTTCTTTGTGCAAAATCAAGCGAAGCATGAAGTTTATGTAAGTATAGGTGCAGTATATACTCCACAAATGTAATTAATTACCAAAAGATGTGGTGATAATTGTTTTAGTGCCCGTTATACTGTTCTGTACAGTATTCACTTCTTCAGGGGTTTGTTATGTTTGCTCTTGAAGTTATAGTTGTATTTATTGCTGTAATTGAGTGCATTATAGTATGGTCTGTGTTATTTCCCACGCATGTTTTTTGTCATGATTCATATCATAATTCATTCATCAGGCTTATGCTGTATGATAATGTCACAGGAAGGTCTTTATTTCTTAAATTCGTTTTATAAATTAAAATTTATTCACCCCCCCCCCAAGTTTTCGTTCAAAAATTTTAATTGTCTGTATAATGTAACTTAATCAGCAGACTAAGTTCCTCCTCTACATTTTTCACTTGGGCTTAGCGCTACTCCGACAGACAGGGTCATCCAGCCTCTTTTCCAGTTTAACAGTTGAGGATCAAGACTCAAGCAAGGCTTATCCCTTGATAGAACTATTAACCTCCTTTAAGCTAGCTGAAAGACTTCCTCACATGTGTAATTTAGTCCCAGGTGGGATTTAAACTCACAGCAATTAGCCTATTTTAGTTGATGTCTGACAACTTAATTTTGTAAAAAATTCAGCAATATAGTAAAACTAGTAAATTTGACAATGACTATCATTAATATTATAGTGCCTACTATATATTCAAATTTCTGTTTAGGTTTATTAATTATTTAACAGGTGTGTGGATTGTATTGTGTATTGTACACATAAACAAGGCCGTCCTTTAAAAAATATTTTGTTTGTGTGGTAAATGCTACCTTAGCTCACCAAAAAAGGGCCCTATGAAACTTATTGTGACCTCACCGATATTCTATTTTTCAATACAAAATTAATATTCTGACATATATGTTGGGTTCAATATGAAAGATAGATCCTGAAATGAAAATTTCTTACCTACCTACCCACTGAAAACAAACAATATTTTTTTCGATTGATGGCCTAAGTTACAGAAATGTTCAAACAATGGACTACTAATCTCTCAGTTGTTATTCTCTTTGTTTATTTTCAGATGGAGAGAACCTTGACCGATGTCCTACTCAACTTCCACGGAATGGTTACCTTCGTATCCATGGTAATAAATGTTACAGATTTATTACAACAGAAGTCAGTTGGCCATCAGCAAGAAATTCATGTTCTAGGTATTAAATATTACAGCATATTTGAATAAAATGTTGTTTATTGAATTGTATCAACATTACATTAAGTAATGAATATTTAGAGATAAAAAAATGCAAACATCAGGTTTCTGTTTCTTAGCTAGGTTACTTTGAAATTGGCTTCAGTTTCTTATTGCTGCTGGTTACATGAACATTTATATTGAATCAAGATTGTGGCATGTATTATGTTTCTACAATGCATTTATGTCTATGTTTCAAGGTTAAAGTTATAAATTTGCCCTAAAACATTTTGTTTGTTATTTAAATTGTTGCCTGATGTACTCTAAGTTTTCCTCACGACCCTTGACTTTTTATTAGGTTTGAGGAACAATACATCCATTTCTCACAATTTTCCTTTCCGCAATCTTTCAAGATCCAAAAAATAAATTTAAAAAAAATCTCTTACCTACCTACCTTATTTTTAATGAGCATGTAACCAGAAACAAACAATTTATTTTATTAGGCCTTTAATACAGGTACAATCTAATTTTGAATGCTTAACATAATGAGATTCACAGGTGCAGTAAATATTACTAGTATGCAGAATTTATCAAATAAATCCAGTTTGTCTTGGCTCCCCAACCTGTTGTTAATAGCTGGTAGGCTAGAAATAACATAGGTCAATACATGTACTTAAAAGCTCCCAAGGACACACCCTGTGAGGTTCGTGATCCTACAGTTCTGTGATTGTCTGTAACTGTGTATCACATGTAATTAGTTTGATCACAGGACCTTGAAATTTTTACCATATAAAACCAATAGGCCCAATAAAAACAAAGTCCACGCCTCATTCACAGACTGATACATATATTTGGTTATGTGTTTTTATTATGTACCAGTCTATGAATGTGGCTCGGATTGGTGGGGGGGGGGCTATTGGTGTTGTATAGATAAAATTTCAAGGGCCTGTGGTTTGATACACAATAAGTTGGATCTTCTAGTTAATTGAGATAAAATTGTCACAATGTAGTATTTTCACCATGATTTGTGCTGTTAGAAGTTTACTTCAATATTTGGTCTTAATAATTGGAGACATTTAAAAACCTTGTTTTGAAAATGCAACTTGAAAGTTTAATCTGCATGTAACACCTTTTGTACAATTTAGCTATAAAATGTTAAGAGAAAGACATTTTGTTTTATATTCCATTTGCTGGCCGGTACTCTCTGTCTTTTTGATTACCTTAAAAGTGGTCAATGTATTATGATACTTGAATATTTAATCAGTGCAGAGAGTTTAAGGTTGTAATAGCTAGAAGTTTCAGGATTATAATTCTTGGTTATGAAAATAGAATCAAATAAGATAGGTGTGTATAAATTGTGATCAATTGATATGACTCAAGTAAGCAATAAATTGTATTAGAAGAGCTTTTATTTGACCTTTAAAAGGCACTGACTCATCAGCTGTGAAATTAGCAAAGCTAGGTTTCTGACTCTTGAGAATTTGAACCAAAGGGTCAAATCTTTGAATAATTATCAGCTACAATGTAAGAGTCAGTGTTGACTCTCAAATTTTGATGTCAAGTGAGGGTCCTCACTCCTGTATAATTGGGTTATTGTAGCAATCATGTTGCGCAATCATATCTGTTGTAAGAAAGCTGTTAAGACACTGTAACTTTAATTCACAGATCAGGTGGGATGTTGCTCACTATAACTAGTAGGGATGTACAGTTTTTTATTGAGCGTGCCATGCAGGATTTGTGGAGAAATAATGGTATGTGGCTTGGTGCACATGATCGAGGCTCAGAAATGGAATGGTATTGGTTAACAGGTAAATAATCAATATATTAAATTTAGTGGCCTTTTTTAGTGAAAACAAATTACTAATTTTTTCTGTTTGTATAGAAATTATGGACAATTTTGTTAATCAGTTATCATTCATATTTCAAATTTTATGCAGCATATCACTGCTGTCCGCTTAGTGTCGCTTGTGATATTTTGCATACAATTCAAAATATTGAAGATAATTAATACATAGTGGTTGTTTATGTTTACCTCAATAGTTGGTCTTTATAATTGGAGACATTGAAAAACCTTGTCAATATTTTAATATAATAAAACAACTGAATTAAAACATCATTTCTCTTCCCCCCCCCCAAAAAAAAATAATTTTGTAATGATAAAATTTTTTATGGATGTTCTTGTATTTGTTAAGCATTAAAACAATTTTAGTTGCTTATTTTTATAATGACTGTATATTAGAATGTACAAGGGAATCAAAGTACTGAAAGTACTTATGAAAACTGAACTAACATAGACTTGAATTGCAACATGGAATGGGATCTAGTTTACCAGTTCGTCCAATTGCATTGGAAGCTTACGGATAGAATGTGGTTAGTACTGGTAAAGGCCTGAATGAAGTCCAGGAAAGCTGGTTAGGATACTGCCGGCCACGATATGACTAAAATAATGTTGAAAATGGCGTTAAACCCGATAAAACAAACAAACCAATTGCATGATGAATGTAGAATAAAGAAGAACTTTGGTAGTAGTACTTTTCACGTAAAAATTCATGCTGGCCAAGTGAGTGATGGCTATGGAAAGTTGAACTATTGTTCAGTTTTCAAAAACGAATTTTGTTTTCTTTGTTTTAGGACAAAGAGTAAAGAACAGTTACCAGAACTGGGATAGAGGGCAGCCAAGTTGTTTCTTGCCAAACTTTTTATGCCATGAAGATTGTGCTGTAATCAGGAAAGACGAAGGATACAAGTGGCATGACTATTTGTGTAATTCTGACATGTATGAGTACGGATACACTTGTCAGTATGGTAAATATATTGTGATATTAGTTAATTGGATCAGTATGTTTATCATGATATAAGTAAGGGTTATATAGGGGCTCAGAGGTTAAGAGACTTTGGTCTCTGAGTTATACTAATTAGCCTTTCACTGTTCTTAGTTCCTAACTCTGCCCCCCCCCCCCCAATAGGGACGAAACAATTTCATCTGAGGAAGCAGTCTAGCAGGTTTACGGGAAGTCATTTGTACAGCCCAAGTGTATGCCTTAGGTCTTCACCCCCCCCCCCATGTTTAAACTAGAAGTTGATTAACAACATTTTGGGCTGTTAGTGTGATGTAAAACCCAATTATAGGCCTTGATAAACATTAAATACCATCCCTTCAGTGTGCTAGCCCCCTATGGTGCTTATCACATTATTGTACTTACTGTATGCTGTATTGATAAGAGTAGCTATATGCCAGCATTAGAAAAATAAATTGTGTAAGCCACATTTGTTATTCATCGTAGATACAAAGGATAATACAAATTACAATTAGTTGCAACAAGATATGATGCCAATTTTAATGGACCTGGTCTACTTGATTTGAATAAATTCATGTTCATGTGTGTTTTAATTTTCTGAGAGCTGTTTTTCTCATTATTTTACTGCACCCATACATTATTTAGTATAGAAAAAAATGTTTAATCTTTCAATATTGTTGTTCCAGATCTTTTGCCAGAGCCGAGTACAACCACTCCTAAAGTTATCCATGTGAAAACAACACCATCTACAACAACATCTACTAAAACAACAACAACAACAACAACAGTTACTACCACTAAAGCAACAACGAAAGAAACACCAGCACCTAAGACTGAAGGACCTATTACAGTTGAGCGAAAAACAACAGTCGCCATTGATCAGGGGTCAACCAAAGACAATGTGACAGTATTGCTGAGAACACCAGGTACGGGTATTTTGTTACGTGATTTTACATGTTTGAATATTGCTATTTATATGATACATACATGTACAATGAAACTTGTGAAGAAAGGCTACTCTTGGGAAAGTCATAATGTGACCTTTATTGACAGGAGGCCTTCATTCAGAAGTGATTTTGCTCTGAATAATAAAAGACAAAATGTATTGCTAAAAAAACATTCAAAATTGATGGTTTAAAATCCTAATGTATAAGTAAGTTAGTATGTATTTTAAAAATTTAGTATGTATTGGTTTGGATAGCAGAATATGATATATTTTTACTTTTATTTTTTTTCATTTGTGAAATTAATAAGCTACAGTGATCTTGTGCTATGAAATTGAGATTTATTATGTTGAAACAAAGATGAAAACCTAGGGTGATAATTATATGAAATAGACCACAAAATAAGAAAATATTTCTTTAACCATTTCCTCGGTAGGTGTCACAAAAATTGTCTGTAGCTGGTATTTCAGATAAAATTTAGCATTCCAGCTTTTTCAAAGTATCTGTTCCTTCCAATGAACATTATTTGTTAAATTAGTCTCAAATCAACAGTTGCCTAAACCGCAATATATTCATATTAGGAACGTGCTAACCATATTTAACTTAATTTTTTTAATGATCGTAAATGTTGACTGTGTGTGCCTGTACTACAGTGAATGAAAGGAGATACCATACTCAGGTAACATTACAATATATTTTCAGAGAATATACTTGTTGGAAGTAAAAGACTGTCATCAGAGGAGTCTGGAATGAAAACAGGTAACATATAGATAGTGTTTTTTTTGTCTTACCCTTACGCATATAGGGTTTTCATTTCTATTCAGTACAACAGATTTTCTTACGAATGTACGTAACAGATTTGGCCCGGGATCAAGAGGCTGCCTACTTAAATATCATACTTAAAATTTTCAACATTGGGGATTGTTACAGATTTTTTTTATTTAACCGTTTTCATCGTCAATCGGTTCTTAATGAAAACCCTGCACCTAGTATTTCCCTCCACCTTCAAAGTCCCTAAATGACCCTAGCGGTTAATGTGAAGTTAAACATCAGAGAATTTTTTTTTTATTAAACTCTCTAAAGCAACAACCTCTCAACAACAACATATTATTAATTTTGGTACTCCCAAAGGGTGAAATTGCTTTGAAGAGGTTGCATAGTAGTAGTACAACTGTATTTTGATGTTCAAAATATCTCAGATTTGTTTGTATTCATTTCAGGTAGCATAGTAATATTTTGATGTTAAATTTGTATATATTTGTTACAGGTAGTATGGTTGGATTGATTATATCATTTGTGCTGGTTTTCTTCGCTGGTCTTATCATTGGAGTCATCTTCTGTAGAAGGTAAAATAATTACATTAAATACTTGTATGTTCATGTTTTTATACCCTCGTATCGAAACTATCGATAGATTGGGTGCATATTGTTTTTGCCCTATCTGTTTGTGCTAAACTTTAACCTTGCCTATAAAACCAAAACACTTCCACCTACAATCATCAAACTTCATAGGTTGGCTCAAGACAACCTCTACAGGACCTGTGCATTTTCAGGTCAGTAGGTTGAAGGTCAAGGTCATCCTGAGGGGGGATTATGCTTTAGAAACACATCTTGTTCATTGGCTTAAATTCATGCAATTGGCAATGCTTCTGAGTAGCAAATTCTGAATGCTGCTTGGTAATATGAAGTAGATGTTTTCAGAGACGTTATAAATCTATGAAATCAGCATTTGTTCTTCTGAAGTTACTAACTTACTGAATTTGTGAACAACGAAATGTTGAAAATCAAAGTACAAAATTTACTCATCATGTCAAGTATGCTATGTGCTGGATATATTATTATTATAGATTAAGTTTTTTTTACCCTTTTACAGGCGATACAGAAAACGGTATGATGAATCCATGAGTGTTGGATTTAACAATGTACTTTACACTGCGGCTCCTCGTGTCCCAACTAAGGTCAAGGACACAAATATAATGGTTGCTTGTGAAGAGGACATGTCAGATGAAGAAGTTGATCATAGGTAATGGACTGGATTGACATTGAAACTGGATCTAATTTTTGAAGTTACATCACTTTGATTGAAGACCAGTCTTGGAATGCTGTCTTGTCATTGGTCAATTCTTGAATATATGCTCAAAAGCAACCAATCATAGGCTCAAGATTTATGACTGGTCTCAAATCTAATTTTTTTTTATTTGCAGATTTTTTGTTCCATAATAGAATTGAGAATAGTGCATTATACATTAGATAAGCCATGTAGATATTAAATTTGTGATGTCAATCTTATTATTTGCTTAAATATTTGTATCACAATATGATGAGATTTTTGTGAATTGGACTATTACTGTATTATATAAGTATATTACTTCCATATTCTTACCATTGTTTTATGATTAATTTTATACAGTACAAATGTTTAATTAATTGAGACCTGAATGTTTTAATTACAAAACTTAGTCAAGTGATGGAACTAGTGCTGTCCTAAGTAGAACTGAATCATTTTACAAGATTTGTACATGCAAGTTTTGAAAATTTGAGAATAAACCCATTGTATTCTATATTTTAGGTATGTCGACATTGATGATATCACCACAGGGAAATGTAATAATGTAGGTCTGCCTCCCCCTGTCTGTAAGGATGTCAACTCTGAATCTGAGGTAGCTTGTCTCAAGGACAATGTGTATGAAACAGTCACATCACATTGTGAGGGGGCAGATACTGATGTGGAAGAGGGCGGAGCTTGTGGAGAAGACCCGCCCCCTCCTCCACCATGTGCTGGAGTACCTGGAAAACAGTTTGCCCCAGAGTTTCTGATGAAGGATACTGATGTTTCACAAGCATATTCTAACAATCTCTATGGTTACCTTAAGGGAAATGATGTCTAGTCAAAATTAATGTTAATATGAAAGTTTTCTTTCATAGTAAACCAACAAACAAAATTTCTGACTTGTATATCATCTATTATTTCCATCTCATTGAAATTTAGTTGCTTGGATAAAGATACTTTCAAGATATATCATATGGTTACCAACTTGTCTTTAATGCATTTCAATCAAGTCTGATTACAGTGTTTATAGTATTTTTAAAGCGCTGGTCCAAATCACAAGTTGACCTGTAGCCTGAGTACTCAATTTTAAGAAAGTTCCTTTACCAAAATAGAAATTATCCAGCCCCAGGCATTGGGCAAGTGTGTAAGAGTGTAGACTGATGATTATTTGTTCAAACATTATCATGTAATAATGACAATAGACATGTTTTTTTTTTATAAAAGACAGGTCATTATATTTGCAATCAGGAATTGTAAATGAATTTAATATATGAGATGAAGCTGTATGTACTGATATTTTGTTAATGATTGAATGTTGGAATTATCATTGTTATATCATATTTTGTAACCTCATTGTTAATCATAGAATCATTTAATTGTCTTGCATTTGTAATCATTTTGCTTTAAGTACAGTAAAACCCCAGAAAACCAGACTTTTTGGCCCAGTCTGGAAGTTGTCCGGTTTCCTGAGGTTTTACTGTAGATTGGTTCTTATATTAGATATTTCTAATGACATGTATTTGCTTTATATGAATTGATACCAAATACCAATATGTGTGTATGTATACTTGTATTTTATGATTACCTTGTATTATTCAATCCATAATTATTACTATGGCAATGTGAACATCTCCAGTTTTCAACTTTTTGAAATTACATTGTGTATTCAATAAAAAACTTATGATATATTAATGAAACTTCACATCTTAGCTTTGGTGTTTCTATGAAATGACATAATTATTCTGACAGAATAAGTTTTAAATGTATTGGCATGATTTAGTGAATTTAGGTTACATGACACCATTAGTTATTGAAAATCATCTCTCTAAACCTTGTTGTAATCTGTATCATTCCCTGTTTTCAGAAATTAAGTAGAATTTTGAAATATGTGCCGAATTTAGAAGATAAAGTATAAAACGAAGGGATTTTTACGTGAGGTATCACAAAACATGTACCGTTGTTTGGTAATTGTTGTGTATTCCAGGCTTCAAATATTCTTATTTTCCTCATTCTTACATACGGGTGGAGTCATCTTACAACAGTTGACGCCCACCTGATCATTGGGTGAAGTATTTAGCAAGCTCCGCCCTTCATTCTATCATTATACTTACATTCCTCAACTGAATGCTTCAATTACATTTCAAAGATGTACAGGCTAAGACAAAGACAATTTACTGTTATACACAAATGTTCAAGTCACAAAACTTAAGTTCTAACTGGTTGCTTTCGGTTAATGTTTTTTTTATTTTTATACTTTTTTGTTTTAGTTATGGTTTTCTAAAACCACTGTTGTTGTTCCTAGCATTTAGTTTGTGACATTTTATTATGCAATTCTGTCATGCTTTGTATAATGGTTACCTTACCTTGTCTTTTTTTAATTTAAGTGCAATACAATTGTAGTTAACTCATTCAAAGTTTATTCATTTCGTTGTTTGATACTTTTATAATAATTTCATCATGTTGTAATTTAGTGTTGTAATTTTCACACAGAAAGTTGAAGAAGTATTATTTTTTGGAAAATTACGTTCATTCATTTAATGTACAGATTAGGTTGTTACCATAGATAAGCCAGCCTTAAGATAATGTTGGTTTGTGGTTATGAGATCCAAGCTTACTGTTTAGTGGATAAGTTTATTGGCATATATTTATTAGCGTTACTATTATATGCTTGTAGGCTTGTACTAAGTCTAGGTAAGAGAGTATAATTATATGGGTGTTCTTAGCGACTGTAGCTTTCTTATTACAAAGAACTCCAATATATGCATTCTTACCATCTTAGTGTTGTGCTTGCTCAGTGTGTACATAGTCGTTCTTCAAAATTGAGATGTAAAAATGCTGATTTTGTATTCTAATATTATTATTATAAAAAAATCCGTGTCTATCATTGGATAAGAAAATGGAGCGAGCACTAAAACTGAAAAGCCAGAATAAATGCTAAAATCGCTAAAAATTCAGTTCAGCAGTGTTTTTAGTAAGTGGGTCTTGAAACTTCAAATCAACAATTTTTTATGATGGTCATAGTTGTATATTATTAAAGTATACTCCAGGAATGTTTTACAAAACTCATGTAATTTACAGTCTTTATTTTATACAGGGTTGTATTATAACAGTTGTACAAAAATCATTTTATATTTGTAAGTTTTTCTATTAACATTTGTCAACAGTATTAACGTGTATGATTAATTATGCTAACCGTGTATTTTTAGTAATGAAAAGGTTTGATTTTTGTAAGTATTGCAAAATATGTCGGCCATTTTATTAGGTTCTTTTTGACATCTTTTATCATGTACAACATTACTGGTAATGTTTAAGCTGATACTTAAATCATTTAATTGATAAGTTTTAACACTTGTGGGGTACATGTACCTTGTTACTAGATTTCTCAGCTTCTATGACTCCAGTATTCTCTATTCCAGTAAAAAAATGTTTTTTGTAATGCCTGGTAGGAATTTCACTAATATATTGAATTTTAGTTAAAATTTCAATCTCTAATTTGAAAACTGTCTTTTTGCATAAATGAAACCACATAATATTCCTATTAATAGTAAAATCTTGGTTTCCATTGATATTGTTATCCATATTTTACCATTCATTTATAGTACATGCTATTTTTTCCATTTATTCAAAGATGGCAAAAGTATGTTTGATCCATATGAAATTTATTATGAACATTTTGTGTAATTGTTAATTTATGTAAGGTATACCAATAAAACTTTCATTTGTTTTCATTATGTTGCAGACAGGTTATTCTTTTATAATGTTTCCATATTGTAATTGTACTTTATAAAGATTGTGATCTCATTTATTGAATCATCTCATTTATTGAATCATTCTACACTTACAATTTTATGTAAGAAAGATCTAGTACCTGTAGAAATTAATTGTAAAATGAACATGGGGAACCAGTGTCTCCGATTTTTTTTTTTCTGAGCATCACCTTAAATGATTGGTTGTTTCCGAGCATTACCTAAAGTGATTGTTTTTTTTTCTGAGCATTACCTAAAATGATTGGTTGTTTCCGAGCATTACCTTAACCCGAGTTTTTGATTGGTTGGCTCTGAGCATTACCTATACCAGTGACAATGATTGGTTGTTTCTGAGCATTTCCTAAACTTAAGTCTCTGATTGGTTGTTTCTGAGCATGGTCTTAAAACCAACCAATGAAATGACTGCATTCAACATCTTTAAAACTTATCTCAATGCTCATTGTTTAGATTTTTACTAATGTATGAATGTCAAAAGTTGAAGAATTATTTTTCATAATGCTGTTTAAGTAAATTTATAATGTACTATGTAAAGTTTAATTTTCATAAATGAACTTATACTGGAATAAGGCATACCTTTGAAGGCCTAGATGTTACATCATTAAAGTACAATTATTTGAAAGTCAGCTGTATATTAAATGTCAAATTTCCCTACTATTGTAATAGCAAATTTGACCCTTTGGTACAAAAGTCAGAAATCATCATTATTTTACTAATTTCAAGAGTCATAATACCATTTTTAGCATCAAATGAAAGCCTTGTTAAAAGTAAATTTTTAAACATATATTACAAAATGCATAACAGGATTTTATTAATATATTTGAACTTTTCAATTTGTAGAGGTCATTTTATATGTTTATACAGTTTCAGCATTATTTTGCATGACCTAAATTAGATTATTTTATAGTGAGGTGTAAACGTAAGATACACTCAAGTTTTTGTCTTCCAAATTGTATCTTTACAGTCAAATTACAGACATTTTGAAAAAATAGTTTGTGATATTAATGATACTGTATGTAAGATGCTTGCTATTATTTTTAATCTTTTATCAATTAGTACATTAATACATTTCTTGTGAGAATTATCAACTGTATTATATTAAGTTAATTCAATATGTATGTATGCATGATTGATTTCTTCTTTGAACATGTTTTATCATCTTAGTGGATTTTTCATTATTGTAATTGAATATGTTATGATTGATTTTATGTTGTTGCTAAGGTGTCTAAGGCTGTCAATAAGCCTTTAGTAGGTATGTCTGTATGACCATACTACTGTTTACTTGTAGAGGTACTGATATGTAAATTGTTCAATATTATCAGTAAACAAGAGGGTTTTAAGCAGTCAAATAGATTAGTTACGAGACTGTAGGTCATCTATATGATCCAACATGTACATTAATATCTTGTAAACGCTAATGGTCTACAGTGACAAAATTTTAGGTCAGTTACTCGTTTCTATACACAACCAATTATAATCTTTGTCAGTTGAAATTGAAATACACCGATAGATCTGCTAGTCTTGGTGAAGTTAACATAAAGTACTATCTTTTCCCTGTATTCTGGTGGTAGGCCTAAATTTTCAATCTATGTGTATTCATTATCAAATTTTTACTGTAAATTATGTTGTATGACAGTTTATATATGAAGGAATGCCTGTGTAATAGGGTCATACGGCCATGTTAAATGGTCAGATGACTATGTCTCAGTTATTTCTAATATTGTTTGTGCCAAAATTATATATAAATATTGTGATTAGAGATTTTGAATCAAATTTTTCTATAGTTATTGTATTGTTAAGCATGTTAGTTGTAGAAATAGTTGTAGAAACAATGTACATAAGTTATGATAGTAAACTCCGAGATCCAGCTTATTTCAGCAATAACATGTTTCAACCTAATTTTCATTTAACACACTTTTTGTAGTGTAGTTGCCATGGTTAAAAGCTTTCTAGAATTTCAGAATTAATGTTGTGGTAATATAGTATGGAGATTTAGCTTGTGTGTACAAATTTTAATGAAACTGAACATTTTGTAAATAACTGTAACTACGTATGATAATTTAGTATGTTGTAATCAGGAGATACGTCTGAAGAGAAGTTCAGGAACATTTACATGTATCATATTAAGCCATTGCTAAGCTTCTTTTGGCAACACAAACAATTGATTATAGCTTTGAATATGATTTTGAAGGTTTAAATAAATTTGTCTTCTGTTAATGGCTTATGGTAGTCAGATTTGGAAGGCTATGTTTGTGTTGCTTTTTGATTATTGTTGTTTTATAATAAATGCATTTATCTTCATTACATCCTGTTGTTTATATTATCCTTTGTAATCCTTATCATATCACATCTCTTTTCACCACAATATTGAGTCTCGCTTTCATCTGTTGTTTAACCATCCATTCGACATCTATGGTTGTTTCTGAGTCGCCCCAAAGAGGAGAGAGATAAGATACAGGTGAACTGGGCAATAATATCCCTACTCTTATTCAAATAGTTTTTCCTGTTTTTTTTTATCAAGCCTGGTGTAAAGCACTGATACAGGCCTCATCCCTTTTCTTTGATTTCCACAGCACAGTACTTGGCTAGGAAGTTGGGATGGGGACACTGAAGAAACACACCTTTGATATCGAAGGGTCGAGCTGAGATTTGAACCCACAACCTTTTGTTTAGTCCAGTGCGTTACTACTAGGTAACTGATCAAGCCCTCTCATCTGTAAGACAGATAACTAAAAATTATCTGATACTAGGTACATTCATCATAAGATATAATTAGGTAACACAAAACCAATGTATTTATGTTATTTATGTAATAAATTAAAAATATCTTAGAACAATTGAGATCAATTGTCTCCATGGTTAAAGAAAAAACTGAGGACTTACACAAATTATTTTTGAAAACAATAACATATGACATAGGTACATTTATATTTAACTTCTACTTTACACAGAATTTGTCTTGTAAGAGATAACTACATAAAGACACAACACTAAAAAAAAGTTATCATAATTCGAGGGTTCAACGCAATAGTGTCGTAACTCATATTGAAACAAGAACAAGTTACGACAGTGTTGCGCTGAGCCCTCGGAATTGTAACAGGGTATGAACAAGTCAAATACAAAGAAAAAAAATGTACAATGTTACTTCTGGACACCAACTGAAATAATGTAATGAACTTATTAACATCATGTAAAAACAGCAAACTACACAAAGAAATTAAAAAATGAACACAGTCAATATAAAGCCACCATGATTGTAAAACTTTGCTTTTTATACACTAATTGTAATTGTATTCAAGTAAAGCTATCTTTAACAAAAGTTTCTATGTGGCTATGAAACTCAATCAAAGGGAAGCAACTAATTTCCAACTGTTCATCACAACATGGGAAACAAATCAATTTAACTATCAGCATCGATCATCAAAGTAAAAGACACCATCCACAATATGTCGGATAATATGACGTTTCTCTTTGATGATTTTATTCATTTCTGCTTGAGTATCATAAAGTGACTGCATCTCAACTTGACTGGCTGCCATACGGAATGCTGAATGTAAAAATAGCGTATTTATTTTATTTTTTTAAGTAATGGCATGTTTCTTTTTTTGAAACAAATATTTCAGTCATATACGAGGACGATTCAATTACCAGTTTTCCTAGACCGTATTCTAAACATAAGGTGATTCGTGCCAGAATCACTGGGCTACAAGTTCAGAGCACTAGCAACTGGACACTGGCTGCGTCCATAAATAGTGGCATGAGGCCAGATAATGTTAAGATTTCTTTTACTTCATGCAGGGTAAAAAAACTATTATAAACCAATCATACATTAATTAAAAACCCATTATAAACCAATTATACATTAATTAAAAACCTATTATAAACCAATTATACATTAAATTAAAGACCTATTATAAACCAATTATACATTTATTAAAAACCTATTATAAACCAATTATACATTAATTAAAAACCTATTATAAACCAAATATAATTCTACCATGAATCAATTAAAAAAATATCAACCAAATTCAAATACATCAAGGATCAAATGTAAATCTGTTATAACTTATAATCAAATCCATTATAAATCTATCACAAATTAATTCTCTACTTACTATAAACCAAATACAAATGTAACTTACTCTCATCTTGACAGACCATAAACATAGCGGTCCACACAGAACCTGAGAACAGTTCTGATGGTAATGGGAATTCATGTTTTAAATGCAATAAACTTCCAAGCATGGAATAAGCATGTCTGTATAAATTCTGAAAATATAAACATAAGGTGGAAGATATTCAGTTTCACATAAAACTTCACATTCTGCATAAAAAAGCCTTGCTTTATTTTGCAAATGATTTCAATACTACTAAACAAGCAGATTTAAATACAGTTGTGATTTCAGGCAAATATTGCACTTAAGTTAATTTCATGTCAACATTAACAGGCAAGATGAACTAGTTGTATTTTTATAGGCCATGCAACAATTTAAACAAAATAATATCTATATAGTATAGATAGTATATTTAATATATACATCGATAACATTTTATAATAATGAATTTATTTTTTGTATCAGAAAGTTTAGCAAATTCACTTCAGTCAAAGAAAGTACATTTTTTTCCACACCAAGACTAAATTTGGTAAACAAATGTTATTAATAGAGGATATCAATACCTGAAACCAATTTCCTATGGTAACACATCGAGTTGTTGGTTTAAGAACAATACATTGATAATGTGATTCTTTAGCTCTTCCTAAAACCATGGCAACCAATGCAAGGTACTCATTTTCAGTGATATATAGATTATATCCCCAATTTAGTAACAAGAAATATCTTAAAAGATGAATGGTGAATCCATTCCGTCTTCCATAGTGCTCAAACCAATTCCTGGTACAGTTGCCTAAAATGAAAGCAAAATACAACAACACATGAATTTCTATTACACACAACATGCATACTTATTCATTCAAATATTGCTGACTTATTGAATATTCACTCAAATATTGCAGACTTTTGACTTATTGAATTTTCACTCAAATACTTCTTATTGAATATTCACTCATACATTGCTGACTTTTTCACTCAAATATTTCTGACTTAATTAGCTTTTTACTGCACATTCTTGTAAAAGATTATACAACTAGACAAGATATAAATACAACACTCTCCAGAACTCTGTCAAAAGCTCCCTCACACCTCATCGAGTTCAACTACAGTTTAATTAAAAACAACATTGATAATCATCATATCTTGATATGGACACTATTTGACTTTAGCATCTAGCCAAATTATTAATAGATGTAAATTTCTCATGAATACTTGTACATGTACACGTATATACCTAAATACATGACTAGATTAATCAAAGTACTGAAAGTACTCATTGAAACTGAACTTACATAGACTTGCACTGCAAAAAGGAACAGGAATCAGTTTAACAATTGAATGGTGGATGTTAAAAACAGTAGTACTTTGGCCCTCATAAATTCATGAGTATGATGGCTATGGACAGATGAACTATCAGTCAGGCCATCCTTAAAAGTGTCTGTTTGCTGTAACCCGACCCCGAGTAGGTTGGTAGTGTTACGGCAAACACAATTGTTTTAGCCACAGTTTCCAAAAATAGATGATCTTCAAACTTATGGCCATCAGGCTCTTTAAGCCTAACTTTAGTCGCTTCCTACACTGATATGCAAATTATGTTAATTCATTAACAAACATACAACACAAACCTTTCTCCTGATGGCACATGATAGCATGAAACGTTCTAAGATTTTGAAATATTTTATCAGGTACAATACGATGTAAGGGCGGGGCAATACCGTCATCCACAGCAATAATCTGAAATATGGAATATTAAGTAAGTACAATCAGTTCTATGAACAATGCTCAGTTGGCTTCATTTAGTCTATAATAAATACATGTACATAAATATGTGAAGATTAATCATTGTTTATGAGGCGACCTTTGGGGCCTCCGTGGTTCAGTGGTTATGATCTTAAGATTAGCAATCACCAGCCCCAGACAAATTTCACGTAAGAGGAAGATGACTAGCAAGCTCATGGAAAGTCAGTGGTTCTACCTAGGTGCATATCTGGTGTCTTCCTCCACAGGCCTGAGGAAGCTTACATCGACTGCCTCGAGAAATAAAAATAATAATAACAAACCATTTCCCCACCTTCCAAACCTATTTCTAATGAGCATGTGACCAGAAACAAACTTTTTTTATGCATTAATATCAATACTTCACTGTATGTTGGTTTAAGCTTAAATCTGTCATAGATTAGTCAGTGTACAAAGATAAGATCAATTTCACCCATTTCAACACAATCAGACAGAACTTACCCCAGCTTTTCTCATTTGCTCGTAAGGACTTCTACCATATTCATTGACTAGATTTTCATGACGAGGTAACACTATTCTGTATATATAAGCACGCAATGTGGTAAGTGCACACTCTGAGCATGGTTGGCCGTAACTATTGTCCTCCAATAACATTCGGTACCAGTAGAAATTATTATGAATACCCATAATATTACATGGATACTTCCCAGCACGAATTCCTTCCTCAATGATCTGAAACACGGATCTTTTAACCTTAAATAATAGGGACATTGTACCAATACATGGACATATTCCAAAATGATGACCCGTTTTCTAATTTCAGAAAAACATGTTTAATTTAAAAAAACTGATATGCTTCTTTCTATATGATAAGTTATCATTAACACACATACCTAATTAATGATAAGTGAAAAGCAAGTAATTAACAGATAGGATTTAACAAGTACCCTAGATTACTTTGCCTTAATTTCATTTAAAGATAATTAATAGTGTATAAAAGAACCTGTACTTTGTCAATATTTTGTCATAATTGTTCCGCAATTCTGAAAAAATGCCAGTGATTTTTAAGAAGGTAAATTATATACATAATTTACAAACCTGTGAGAAATAACCTTTTCTAGGCGGTTGATCAGGTACACCTTCAAGATTGTAGAACTTTCTAGTGTGATAAACAGCCTGTCTAAAATGTTGATCGCGATGCTGAAACATGGATTAAAACATCATCACAACTGCAAATCAACCTACTACACA
The DNA here is from genome assembly GCA_964023205.1 of Lutraria lutraria. Classification (NCBI taxonomy): domain Eukaryota; kingdom Metazoa; phylum Mollusca; class Bivalvia; order Venerida; family Mactridae; genus Lutraria; species Lutraria lutraria. The sequence goes on from OZ026847.1 coordinate 19,649,818, forward strand.
GACTACTTGAAAATACCACCCACTTTTTATGTTTCTTAAAATTATGAATGTTTGCCCTAACATGACCCACCCACAAAAATTACCACAACACAAAAACCTTTTTGCAAAATTTTAGGTCTATACTATATATTTTACAGTACATTGACCGCAAAATAGGCATTTTCGATTGGCATATTACAAAATTTTGTTTGACTCCAACTTGATTCATAAAAATAAACTTGGGTAGCCTAAGAGCAAACATAGAAATGTTTAATCTAGGCCTCATGCAGCCTACATTTATAAGCTCATATCTAAATAACATCTCTCCTCAAATAAGGTATGACCTACAATCATTACATGCATTAGAAATATTTTTTGCATTATCAGACAATTTATACTTCAAGTGAATATCTCATTACATATAAAAAATAGAATCTATCATTTGGTTATGATTTACAACAAAATTTGAGAGCATTTTCACATAATTGTTAATTGCATGTTTATTGCAAAAAGAAAGAGATCCAAAGGGTGTTAACTTCAAATTTTTTAATATCATGGAAAGATTTTGAAACTTATTTCTCTTAATAAAGCAAGATTTAAATTCACTCATCATACATGAAGTCAGAAAATAAAACATTGTAAGTGAAAGATATAAAGTTCACTTATTTGTACATTCCACTATTTTCTTGTTTAAATCATTAGAGCAAATAAATTTAGCACAAAATTAATTAATTCATTTTTATATGAACATTCAATAATGGAAAATAAATTCACCATTTCATCAGCAAGTACAGGATGATTCTGAACATTTTTGTAGTGTCGTATCCATCCAGCGAAGTTTTCAATGCATTTACGTCCCCGTACGTCAAGTTTTTGTCCAAGACCAGAGCGCATAAATGGCCCAGTATAGTCATTTCCAGCAACGATGCACATTTCGACCAGAAGTGTATGATTATGTAACTGAAATAAAACGACAGCATAACAGTGAGGAAAAATATAACCAATTTTAATCCAAAGATGAATAAAACAGACCATGTAAGTAAAAGTTTCGATACAAGCTGTAATCAATTACACTGTCATCTGGATACACCTTTTCCCTGTTTTCCAATTTTTCAATGTTTTGTCCTAGCTACACCAAATCAATGAAACAATATCGTAATTGATTTGATGGGTCATGTGACAATGTCATTCCAAATAAAATATGAAATGAAACTGATTGTGTAATTGTATAGGTAATACAAGGGACACAACTTGTATTGTCTTCTTGTATCATGTATGAATGTACATCTGAGTTATCTGTACTTATCTGAGTCTACGAATAAATACAGTTACCCACCAACAAGCATTGAGTTCATTACAGATTGTTACACATTTTACATTTGCTTAAATTAGTGCAAAAGAACACTCCATTTATCAATAAATTATCAGGAAGAACATATAACAAGTGTTTCTGTGACATCATGCAATAGTTATATATGTCTAAATGTATACTAGTATATTGCAGAGAATGCACTATACTCTGTCACACCTGACTTGCATCCTTACTGCATTCCTACAGTGATCTAGGATGCAACAGTGACGCCTTGGACGCCGTGGGGTCGTGAAAAGAAGGTTTGGCGTGTAATCATGGTAGGAACTCGAAGGACGCCCTAGGGACACATTGCAGACTGAACAGAAATTCCAAGGACGCGGTAAGGTCGCGATAGGGAGACTGTGTACATGCACAGATTGCAGGGAACATGACCCTGGTTTGACGGGTAACTGAAATCTTGATTTATTTAAGAAAATAGAAAAATTCATTGGGATTCTCAATGCAACTATCGGCGTCCTCAATTTGACAGTTTAGGATGCAGTAAGGACGCGAGTCCGGTGTGACGGGGGTATTAAGTAAACCGCATTTACTGATTTGGATCTATATATTAAACTACAAATACAGTTACTTACAGTTACAGTTGTTAAAATACAATTTAAATGATAAACAACTGAAAATAAAATTCAATTAACAGAATTAATACAAATTCACACTAAAACATAATTAACACATGTATATATATATAGTAAACAAGGCAACTTACTTTTAACATAGACATGACTTTTTCAGTCCTTATGACCTTGGAATTCAACTTCAAGGGTTTTGCTGGCAATTCTACAGGTTGCCCTAGCATAAGGTCATTCTGAGTATCAAACAACTCCACAGGAATCAGTCGACTGTTCTTAAACACACAGAAGTCAGAATCATTACTTAAAATAGCAAAAGCTTTAGCTCTCTCGTGTAGTGCACGTATCACAAGTAAGTCAGCTTCACCTGCTGGAGTCTGATGAACTTCACATTCACATTGTTTTAATGCTGCCATAAACTGATCTTCAAGACCAACAGGTCTTATATTTGTATCCATAGGTAAGTCTTTGATGTCTGTGTTACCCCATAGAACATTTAATATTTTAGTCATTTTTTCGATGTCTTGGTCATGCCTACTCATCCAGGTATCAAGTTTTTGTCTCAAAGCTTCAGTAGAGCTTCCTTTGGAGCCGTCAATAAAGAACACAAGATGAATACCAAGCGACTTCAAGTCGTTCACCAGTTTTTTAACATATTTATCAAATGCCTCATACTCGCCGCCAAGAATTCTAAGATAATCATTCTCTCGTAGGTTAGACAGACCAGTCCAAAATTTTAACAAGATCATGTGCTCGAACGAATAGAAGTCAACAATTAGTTCAATACCGGACTGTTGATGAGCTACTTCAATGAGATCAACTGTCTCAGTACAAGCATCTTGGTGTTCCAAACAAGTGGACAATAAACCTCGTACACCCATTTTACACCTGGTTGTATTCTAAAAAAGAGAAAAACAATGTAGACATGATCAGGCCTTAAAATTTTCATATTTATCATGGAGAAAAAGAATTTGGGAAAAATTAAAACATGATTGATAATTGTTTATTAAACAAGAGGGCCAAGATGGCACTATATCGCTCACATGACAATCACTGTTCACTCACTACAACATTGTTTTCCACCGGTGACCTAGTTTTGGACCCCAGATGACCCATGTTATAACGTGTTCTACATATAAATAAGACAAACATTCTGACAAAATTTGGTGAAGATCCAATCAAAACCATGAAAACTACAGCATAGACAAGGTTTTCCAAAGATTGGACCTCGTCACCTAGTTTTTGACCATATAGGTGACCCATATTTAAACTTGTCCTATTATCATTAAGATGAACAATCTGACAAGGTTTGGCCAAGATCCAATTAAAACCATGACATTTAGAGCTTTTACAAGATTTTTACCTAAGATTTGACCTGGTGACCCAGTTTTTGACTCCGGCTGACCCATGTTCAACCTTGACCCACATATACTTGAGGCAAACATTCTGTCAACGTTTGGTGAAGATCCAATCAAAACTGTGACATCTACAGTCTTAATAAAGTTTTCCTAAGATTTGACTCGTTAACATGGTTTTTCATAAGATTTGACCTAGCAACCTAGTTTTTGACCCAATATGACTCATGTCCGAACTCATCCAAGATATTTTGAAGGCAAACATTCTGTGAAGGTTTCTTGATCATCCAATCAAAACAGTGACTTTTAGAGTGTTCACAAGGTTTTCCAGCAATTTGCCCAAGTGACCTAGTTTTTGACCGGAAATGACCCATTATCAGAATTGACCTACATATTATTAAAATAAACATTCTGACAATGTTTCATGAAGATCCAATCAAAACAGTGATTTCTAAAGTGTTCACAAGGTTTTCCCTTATTTGGCCCTGGTAACCTAGCTAGTTTTTTACCCCAAATGGCCCAATATCAAAGTCTTCCAAAATTTTGTTTATATTAACATTCTGACCCAGTTTTCCTAAAATTGAGCTAAAAATGTGGCCCCTAGTGTGTTCACAAGGTAAAGTTTGACGACGCATGACGTTGGACACCGGACGGAGACTAATCAGAAAAGCTCACCCTATCGCTTTGTGTGACATGTGAGCTAAAAATGAAAGGGGAACATGCTGTTTAAAGAGGCGGCAGTTACATGTACCCATATCAATTAGTCCAACCAATTAGACTGTTTGTGACAACGAGATACTTTTTCAACTTGGCCCCATGAGAGGATAGCCCTTCTGAATTCATTCTCGAAAATCGGCCAACCGAAAAGCCGAATTAGTAGGGGTAATGTAAGAAAAATTAAGAACTGGGGTCTTTTTTCCAACAGCCGCATGTTCTGTACTGGGATAACGTACCTCCCAATATAGTTACATCTTACATGTATGTGTCTGTTTGTACTGGGACTGTGTCTGTCTCAGTGTCTGTACTGTATGAATACTTTAAGTCATCTCTCCTAGGACTCCAAGGCTACAGTCATACTCCCAAATTATTTTTCCCCATCAGTTTTAATTGTTCAATTCTTTATAATTTTTCCATGACAGCTAGAATCTTCAGCCACTTCAAGGTGGTCATTGGCTAACCAGAACATAATTATATACAATGTTGATCTTACCACATCCAGAGATGTATAATACAATTGTATCATACGTCTCTGTTACATCTAAGGACTCGTATATAAGTCCTGACTCCTTGTCACAACTGAAAGTGAAACATCAAAAGCAACAGACAAAAGTAAACCCAAAAACTCGGTGTTGGGTCAAAACGGTCCACTTCAAAAACGCACCGGTCCATAACGGCCCAGTTTTTCAGTCAAGTAACACGTGAAAGAAATTAACAGTTTTACTAAAAAAAATGTTAAAATGTATGCTACTCATGTATTTTTAGTAACATAACTGTGAATAATATCAATAGATCTGATAGTCAATACAGCCATTAACACAATTTATGATTTAATACAATACACAATAATGTTACATGAAAAAGCATACTCTGTGACAGCATTCAGTGCAGGTGCCAGTTATTAAACCAAGAAATTGTGAACTGTAATAGGAGGAAAATAATGTGCCCAATGCGGGGCTAGAACCCGCGACCTCCTGCTTGCAAGTTGGATGCTCTACCAACTGAGCTAATTAGGCTGGTGGATACGTACCCAGCCAATTTATAAATATTATATACACTTCGCTACATTCCTAGCTAGCGCTCCTTCCTTTTTATTCTTGTAATTAATCGCGACAAACCCAGCCATATGCTTCATCCTAGCTCTAGGATTCCAAGGCTATAGTTCACACACTCACGGCACCAAATGTAATAGGAGAAGGAAAATAATGTGCCTGATGCGGGGCTCAAACCTGCGACCTCCTGCTTGCAAGTCAGATGCTCTACAGAACATTTCGTCATTTTCTTTTATCTTTTTATTTTTGATCAGCATTCATACTCTTCTTTTCTGATGCATATTGACAATAAAGTTTATCTAACTTCATGTAGAACAACATTAAAGTACTTCCCGTTTTGGTACGGGCTGATATGGAATTGGGCCGTTTGGGTATCGGGTCGTTTTTGAAGGGGGCCGTTTGGACCCGCATTCCAAAAAACACTAATCATGCATGACTTCTCTACAGTAATTAAAACTAAATAATTGTGCTTTATATCTTTATACCAGTTCTTAAATCAGTGTATGCAAGTCTGGTAAGTAACGCCAACGCTATTCTTTTACATTGATCAGTCTTCTTTAATTTTTAATGACTGCATGGTTATCCGAGCACTATGCAACTTGTTTGATTAACTGGTTCCCATTAACTATGTCAACTGGTTCCCGTTGTACAACAACCCATCTCTCGCGCTGTACAACTAGTAGGGGGCTAGCACGCTGCACGGACCGAAAACACGTTTATCATATATTTACATACTAGTTTTATTTTTGAAAATTCCTTTTAAAAAAGGAAAGGCTTGGCAACGCATGACATCATTTCGTAAATTCTGTAGCAGGTAAAACTCAAAAACTAAATAACATACATATATAATTATACATTTTCTGAAAGTTTGAACATTTGACTTCTGCTGGAAATAATACTTTATTACATTTTCTAGATTATTTTTTTGCTATACCCTCTAGAATGTAATCATCCTGAAAAATGGTACAACACCATATGGGGCTGATGGATCAATGAAAGTGTCCGTACACATGGCGTTTGTCTTACTCCATCATAAGCTTTGAGTTAGTTAAAAATAACATTCTGGAGATGGGTACATGAATGTAATAAGGTAAGATTTAATGTCAAAACATAGTTTTAGAGAAACATTGTATCAAAACAACCTCCAGCATTGTGTATTACCCTCTGTCACCGATAGTGTATTTAAACTATCACTTTTGGTTTAGTACCAAATTAGGCTACCCAAATGTCGTAATATTTTCAACTAAACTTATAATCAAGTATTATCTTTCCCTCTGTCTCTTTTAATAACAAACTGGTACATGAGGGTCAAGGTGAAATGGTCACAGATGTAACAGATATATTTGTAGATGTAGTTGTTCTGAGTGTTTTATTATCATTGGTTCCTGTATAACATAAATGTAAGATATATGGCCGTTTTATGTTTCAATCATGGCATCTCTATAAGATAGTAACGTACGAGGACATAAAGTCGTCAGGTCGACTCAGTTATACTTTTATTGAGTTTCACCATTACCTAATACACAAACTAAACCGATACTAAATGAATCAAGAACGACAACTCTAGTATATGAAACAGTTTCAGTATTGCTCAATGCTTTATTTCAAATGATATGAAGCATTCTAGAACCCATAGGCACGACTGACGACTTTTGGGAAGGTGTGACATAAAGTCGTCTATTAATGTGTCATAAAGTCGTCGCTTGGTCCGAAAGTCGTCATCTTATTTGATTTTAAAAAAAATACAACACTGAACTAAAAAAAGCCGAACAACCATTCATCTATACACCCCAAATATACTATTTCATGACATATACTTGTAACGATGACTTTATTCAATTAATAGAAAAAACGGTAGTTCAGAAAACGGTGAAAATAATAGCAAGCAAATACGAAACATATATAAGTATTGTCTAGCAAACACAACTTGTAGCAAAACAATATTCTTTATCACCATGATGGTCAAATTTAACTAGATTTTACAAGTCCATACATTTAACATGAATACCAGAACTGTAATGCTTGGAAGAAACTTCAGAAAGTTCAGCTGTATGATCCTCTATACATTTAAACACGATTGTACAAGTTTGTTCAGGGCCTATACGTCTCGATCTAACAATAGAATTTTCAATCGGCCTGAGATAATACTTTGATTTAGATCTGTTCAGTGTTATAATTTCGGACAAGGCTTTCGCACATTCCCTTTTTAAATTTCCTACTTTACTCTGACCGTCAAAGACAGCAACAGCATTATTGTCATGAGGATTTGTTGGTTCTAAACACACATGGTACGTGCCATACATATCAAGATTTCTTCTTCCGTAGTGATGCATTCCAACTACTTGTATGTTCTGGATGACAAATTTCTTCATGGTGACTGAAAATAAGAATTAGTTTAACTTATATTTTTATGAGTTCAACAAGCTACAATTTATATGAGTACATAGTGTAAATATAATTAATTGCAAGACCGAATTTAAGATTGGAATCTGTTGCTTACGATTAATGCAATATTTTACGTATATATCACGGAGCTGATGGTGTAAACATTTTATTTTTACAAACTTGTTAAGAATTCATCAATATGTGCGTAAGAGGAACTTTAAGACGTATGTTATAATGTGTGTGATTTCACTGTATCATAACTATGATGATATCGTTTGTATGCAGAATGTATACCTTTTTGGTGTTCTTCTTGGTTGACATTATACTATTCCTTGAGTTTGACCTTTCCTTTTTCAGTTTTTCTTTTTCTGTCTTGATTTTTTCTCTATTAATTTTCCGCTCAAGTATCTTCTCTTTTTTTATTTTCATTTCCAATTCTCGTTGAATCTTTTTTTGTTCTCTTTCCATTTTTCGTTCTTCTTTCTTAATTACTTCTTCCTTTTTTCGTCTTTCTTTCTCTTCCAATTCATGTTGGACGTCTGCACTTGTTAGCACCCTTGCTTTCTTCACCAGTCCTTTACTTGCTTTCTGAGTAACCTGTGGCGTCACCAGGACATTAACTAAATCATCTGGTATGAGCCCAGCTTTAACAAGGGGATGATTTAATGTGGACTTAAAACAAGCATCGTTGCTTGGATGAGTTGGTACCACTTCAGGTAACTTGGAAGCAACCAAACAAGAATCTAGAGATGAGGAGCGAGCTAAATGATCGTTGTCTTCAGAATGTGCGCTTGACAATTAACATCTGTCTTTAAAACGTTTCCACGTCGTATATGTAGGATCGTTTGGATCAATGTTGAAGTTATAAAATTCATTAAACCGCTTCCTTTTGCGTGGCGTGAATGAACTCTCAACCGCTGCCAAAGCAAGATCGGGTGGACAGTCCACAGCATTGTTTAATGCATCACGATTCCCCATTTCATCAGAGTTAGATGCAGACGGTTCAGGAATCAATGTGAGTATACCATCATCATCAACGGAGAATGATACATCAAATGTCACGTTAGAAGGATCATCATCCGCTGGTTGTGTGGAACTGTCAAGACCGACACCTGATATATTGATTGATGAATCGGCTGATGGCAATTCACTACTTACATCTTGTATACTCGTAACATCGGCACTGGGAACTGCCAGATCTATTGATTCTACATTGACACCTGATGCTGAACGTAACTAAAGTGTTTTGTCAATTGCATTTGGGTTGAATGGATATATTCCACATTTTCTAAATCCTTCGGTTATACAGTCCATGGTGAAACTTTTTTCGAACACAGACTTAAAGACAGCACTTACGTTTTTTTTTGATATCCAAATGTCTGATTTGATCATTTTAGCCTGATTGACAAATTTGGCGGTTTCAATTTTCATTTTTCTGTATACTGCAACGTCTAAAGGCTGAGTAATATGGGTTGTCTTTGGAGGCAAACATAGTAAGATCACGTCATTAGCGATAGCAGATCGTACTAGTTGTACACTAACATGCGACGAAGCCCCGTCCTGGATTAACAGCAATGGTCGTTGTGGTACTGCATGAACCAGGAAGGTTTTCTCAAACCATTCGTTGTAAATAGTTTGGTCCATGAAACCACTATCGCTACATGCATAGCTAGCATTTATCGGTCCATTTCGATGATAAGCACCACCAGGAAGTGTTTTACTGAAAATTATCATTGGAGGTATTGCACTTCCAGCAGCGTTCACACAGCAATGAACGGAGATGTGTTCGCTAGTGCCAACACACACAGAATGAGCGTGTTTGTTGCGGGTTGGAACAACTACTTTTTGTCCGGCTGATTTGTTCAAATACAAGGCGGCTTCGTCGCAGTTGTAAATTCTCTCTGGTTTGTCCATGAGGTAATTGCATTCCAGAGTTTCTTTCAATAGCTCAAAGTATTCTCGTAATGTATTAACATTACCGAATGCAGCCCTTCCCCTGTCGAGCTCGTCTGGTCGTCGTAAACCAAGTGATGAGTGCCTCTGCTTAAAACCTCGCCACCACTTCCTGGACGGCCCAACCTTGCCGAAAACTTGATCTTTACCGCGCTCTTTTGCGATGCACCAAGCAAACCCTATGACTTGTTGTATAGACAGAGGGAATCCACGGTTAGACATATATTCTATATAGCTGCAAAGAGCTGATTCTTCTTCAGAATTTAAGGCAGTCCGTACACCCATTTTTGAACCTACATTAACTTTCCCATTAATTCGGTCAGACAATGTCATTCTAGGTACACCGTACTTTTTAGCAGCTGCTGATATGGTCATTTTATCGTTTTTAACAGCATTATATGCTGAAGTCATTGCGTCTTCAGCCCATTGTCGCAATTTTATTGGCCTTTTATTTTTCTTGTCCATGTCTATAAACAATTACAAATATTAGTTAGTGCCATGTGAAATGTCGTCCGTCGCCCCCATACGCGATGCGCAACATTTCATATGGCACTTACAGGATTCCGTAAAATAATGATTATCTCATAATTTGCATACTCTGATTGATAGATCTAATAAGACCTATAATTATTGGAATTGTTTTACGGTGAATGTCTACCTGCATTTCATTTTAAGATAATATAGAAATATATTCTCATGGATTATCCTTATTTTGACTGCAAAATGGATTTAACATAAGGTCGTCAGGTTGTTCATAAACTCGTCATCTGCATTACTCTTCGTGCATATTGAACTGTATAACTTTATTGAATTAAAAGGGAAATAATGTATGCAGCAAATTTATTTATCAAAACATCTGAGTTATTGTTCGTTACTAGCGCATGGCATGTGTGACGTAATCCATATTCGCCCTGTACGTAGTCACTTACAACTTATCCGTTGCCCGTTTAGAGAAAGTGTATATGTTTTGTACGTGTGGTATATTGGTTAACAATCGTGTGAGTAATACACTGCTAATAGCATATTGTGTCTAAGTAAATAAATAAATGTTTACCCTTCAAATTTACCCGCTGCTCTGACTTCTGGAAATCACGCGAGAGAGAGAAAACGAGATCTCAAATACTTGACGACTATAGGACCGCGACGACTTTATGTCCTCGTACGTTATATATATATCTTTATTTCCTCCAGACACGGAGAGCATAAAGAATACTTCAATACTAACTGGATGCCAATTTTAAACGAGATGTACTTATCTGGTAATCGTAGTCTTTGAAATGATATACACACAAAAAAGCAATAATTTTTAAACCACAATTAATGCCCCTTCCGAGCAGGGATGCTATATTACAGGGATGTGCAACCGCTTATCATCCACTGATCAAGTATAGATTATCAGTGCCTAGGCTAGTTAATGAAAGCAAAGGTATCAAAACTACCGAAATTACCATGAAAATGACACAAAGAATCGATAATTGATAAAAAGTAACATTAGTGATCTATGATCGACTGAAGTTCCTCGTAGTTTTTATTTGTTTGTTATTAATTTTCACAACTTATTTTTCTAAATTAAATTTGAGAAAGAAATGCTTATATTATGCAAATTTTGTAGGAAAGAAATGTTTACATTATGAAAGTTTTGTTCGATTTATGAGCTCAAGCAGTGATGCTACACCTGGCTCAAGACGAAATTAATTTTCACTGCTATTTTTTTTATTTAAATTGAAATTTTAAAAGAAACGATTATATCATGAAAATAAGTATGAAAAATTGAAATACATGTAGTATATTACATTATGAAAGTTTTGTACAATTAAATTTTATATCGTGAAACTTGTTTTCGAATTATCAGCTGAAGGCGAAATTTTCACGGAATAAACTTGTGAAAGAAAAGTTATATCATGACAACAAATGTACGATAGAATGCTAAAATTTGACTTTAAATTCGTGAAAGAAACTTTTATATAATGAAAAAATGTACGATCGAATGCTAAACATTTTAATTAAATTAAATTTGTATAACAAATATTTATATCATGAAAGTTTTGTTCGATTTATCAACTCAAGACCAAATTTAATTTTGTATCGTGGAACTTTTTTCTATTTATCAGCTGAAGAAGAAATGTTCATGGTTAAACTTTTATTTAAAGAAATGCTATATATCATGAATGTTTTGTGCGAAAGAAATGTACGTATGTTATAAATTTTATGGTGAAAGTTTGTTATTTGTAATTTTGATTCGTATAACTTTATCTTGTTATTGATCTTTGTTTTTCATAATGTATGTCTCTATTATAGCGTATCAATTTTATTAGTCAAAGACTTAATCTGTAACTTTTTATCTTCCGCCAAAATGGCGCACGATATGCCCTCGTATAGTCATGATCATAATCTCGGTGAGGATCTTTACTGATTACAAGGAAGCAATCAATAAATCCGGATGGAAAACAGTATGGGGTAGTCTATGTTTTATAAATCTACATTGTTTTCACAGCTGCGCATATGTCATTTGAATGCATTAGGTCACGGTGTGTGACCATTAATTGGAAACAACAGGGTTCCACCAATAAAATCTAATGTCATAATTTAAACCAACATATTCACATCATATTGATCATGACAGTAATTGATCATTGTTAAAAACTGATATTATTTTAGCAAATACAAAAACAAGTCAAGTACCTGAGATCACAGTGAAATATTCGTGGCGATTAGCATAAAACCATAATTTGGTCGACCTTACAACTAACCCATCATTAAAAATGTACATTACCAGATAAATATTGAATAAGATTAAAGTAATGTTTCTTCATTGCTCTCTTCATTATAAACAGATATAGAATAACTGCAAGGAATTCTGTTAGCATTATAATGTACGTAATATACCGTCATTATTTCAAGTCTTTGACTAAATGTAGTAGATATTTAAAGAATTGATCTGTATCTTATATTTCTGTATGGAAAGGCATGTACATGTATACACGTATATTCTATGTTTTCATATTATGTATGTACATAATGTTCTACGAGTCATGAATAAACTGTTTGACTTTACTCAATCTGTAAAATTAAACTGTTGACACGCTTCGTGTATGAATTGATGTACATATTGTTTGTCACATGCCAGTTGATTCTCAATCAGCCATTGTTATGAATTGACGATTTCGAAAAATAGGTGTGAAAATATGTGCATACCAAATAATATATTCGGGTTACACCGTTTCTGGTTTGCGCTAAAATCTATGTAATTTAGTGCTTATATGATGCTTTTTCGTTTTGCTATGCACCGATAAAAATGGATCATTATCGAGAGCGAAATAAGGTACTACAGCAAAATAATTCTTGAAATTATTGTTATGCCGTCAATACAGACGTATGTCAGTCTCAAAATATGGAAGAAAATTTTCATGTTTAGTATACCTTCACATACAAATGGTGTTGCAAAAAGTGAAATATTTTCCTAGTCAGATCAGGCCGCCATTGAATTGAATCGTAAAAATGGGGTCATAATCAATCGCGAAATTGTGTTCTTTTACAAAAGTAAGCATGAAAATATTATCATGCCGCCAATATCGACGAGTATAAGTGTCAAACTAGTGAAGAAAATTTTGATATAGAGTATATCTTCACAAACAAATGATGTCGCAAAAAGTGCAATATTTTCCTCGTCAGATCAGGCCTCCATTTTGTAAATTGTAAAAACTGGGTCGTAATCGATCGCGAAATTATGTATTATAACAAAATAAAACATGAAAATATAGTTATGCAGCCAATTTAGAATTATGTCACACTTCAACTACGGCAAAATATCGCGAAATTAAGAATATCTTCATGTACTAAAGCTGTCGCAAAAAACTGACATTTTCTATTGTGCGACCATTTCGGTCAAATTATCACGTCAGTTTTATTTTCGAATGGTCACAAAAACTTGGAAATCTTTAGAACCACTAATATTTAGAAACAAAATTACAACATCTGTAAAATATTTAACACTTTAAGATCAATATATAAAAAACTCTATGCAAAAACAGCATTTATTTAAGCCGATTGAAGAGAATATTTGACCCATATTTTATCTGCTAGATACCGACATTAACGGTAAATACGTGCGCATGCGCTCTCGCGCGAATATCCCTAGGCACTGTTTTTCAGCCAGTTTCCGTCCGTTGCGTATCCCTGTAATATAGCATCCCTGTTCCGAGTGACCTAGCTTGACCTACCGACCTACCAACCACAATGTCCACAGATCCTGTAAAGGTTGTCATGAGGAGCCAACATAATGAAGTTTGAGGACTGTAGGTGGAAGTATTTTTGATAAAGACAAGGTTAAAGTTTGGTACAAACAAACAGACAGATAGGCCAAACTATATACAATGTATACCTCGATCTAACGATTTTAGCTTTATTTTTTAAAAGGGTATCTTAAATGTTTTAAGAAATTTCCCATATGCATTTTGTTTACCGAATCAGCAACACGACAGAAACAGGATTTCTTTCGACATATAAGTATCTTTGTGAGAATTATTCTTTGTTAGAATTATCCTTCTTTTTTATTGTACTTAAAATATTGGTTGTATCTAAGACTAAGTTAACATCATTGTGAAGTACTATACAATTTAATTATTATATATAATATTTATATAATTATAAATATAATTTTTTATTATCTTTTCTTCTTTTTTTCTCATTGAATTATTTCTATAGTTCAGAATGTGTACTTATAAGCTTGATATAATGACTAATTTATTAATACATTTCATATTATGAATGTATATGTTCAATGATTCTTTGATGAGTATTATAAATGCCCTAATTATAAATATTCATTGAAATAAACATATCATAGCTATCAGCTTTAATGTAAATTATAACAACTGACATGTATGCCTATGTATTTTGCATGTAACATTGTATGTATTTATATATGTTTTGTAAATATTTTGTTCACATGGGCCTTAGTGCCTAATGAATAAGAAATAAATCTTTATATAAGTTACGTTACTACACTTGTGTGTAAGGAATTTAAGCTACAGAGGGTACTAGTTTCTATGTTACACTTCATTTATAAGAGCCCTCCTATTTCTAATTAATCACCAATGTTTCGAGGTTCAAACTTGTTTTGATTGATTCTACTGCAGTCATTTATGTCAAAGTTTCGATTTCCAATATTTACCTTTGAATTATAATGATAATTCACATTCAAATGTGTAAATACCATACTTAATTATGTCTTACTTGTTAATTTCGTTTCCACCGTAACAAATAAATTGACGCACATTTGGGGCCTGTATAACTGGCACACCCTATAGGGTTCGTTTCAAATATAGCTGCCCGGGGACCTGTACTCGCAAAAGTTCCCCATGGAACTCTATAAATATTTGCCGTATATATCTCCCCGTACTAAAAAAGGAAGCTAAAATATATTTTCAGGGTACTTGTTGCTTTTCTTCAAATAAAGATCTCTTTTTATCTGATGCAAAATAAAAATTAACATATTTTTAATGACGATACATTCGTTGTACTAGTACATGTATATATGCAAACACATTACGTCAAGATATGCATTTACGGCGCAATAGCCATGGGATTGTGCATCTGTCCGTTCGTCTGTCGGTCTGTCATGTACATGCCCAAAATGATATGACAATTTGGTGATGTTTCAGTTCATATAGTCATTATGACTGATTGGAGAAATCTTAAAACGGCGAAGAATATCATACCAAGTTCTATCAACCTAGCTTGAATAGTCTTTAAGTTATCGCAGGATCCAGTTTTAGTCGGACAGACAGACAGGCAGACGAACTGCTGTAGCTTGCGCTATATAAAGGGAAAATAAAATACTTAAATTGTAGAATTAAAATTTTATCTTATTCTCACAGATGAGCGATCGCGACCGTAATAGAAATCTTTAGAACGAAACCCCCCGCAATTTCGTAGCAACGACATGACTTGACATGTTCGACGAATGCATGTAATTATCATTATGTAAGTCTAAAATTATTTTTTTAATTAAAGATTTTCTTCACTAAAATGTCTTAATTAAAAGCTTTTATGAATATCCCTTATCTTGTGATACTTCATGTTTTCCTAGCTAAGCTATTTTAGACCAAGTTGGAGAAACTATTTAAGATGCTTCATAAATACGGGCCCGGGGCAAATGTCCAAAATGTAATTTCCAGTATGATACAATTCTTTAACTCAATTTTGTGCATTGATAAAATATCACACATACCTAGTGTGTTCACTTTCCGTTTCGTCGTTTTTAGTTACACAAAAACAGTATGTTTGACGTCATATACTATATTATAGAAATCAATCTTCAAGAACAATCAACACACCAATAACTGTTACAGAGAAGAGAACCATATTTTACCAACACATATCGTGAACTCAGGATAAAAAACGTGCTTCACACATTCTTTCTTTTGTTATGTATTTATTAATACCTTGAATAACCATGATCAAATTTTCCACACATACCAAATTTGAAGACAATAATGATATAAAACGATGTCCAAAATGAAGGGAATTACGTAAATAGAATAATTTGTAAAAAGTACTTGATTCGATCGTCGCGCTTTAAAGGTGTACATATCACAACCGTTAGGGCGAACTCGCATAAGACGATGTTTTCGTTATAAGAGGAAAAAATGAAAAAAGGCTATTTTCCCGCTTCTTTATATATATATATATACAATTAGCTTTCATTGTGTTGAGGTTATTTCAATGTCCCGAACAACAATTTGGCATCGTAAAGATAAAGTTATTCCGCGACAAATTTGTGTTCATTAATTCAGTTAAGCACACATTTTGACACACATTTTGAATGATTAAATGTATATACCAGTAAAGGTTTAAAAAATACACAGGGAACGGACGCTGAATACAATAGATAATTTAAATCTTAAGTATATACAGTAATACACGGTTAACGTGAATTCCTGGTTGATCTGAATAATTACTATATAACATCCAAATCTTTCCAGTATGAAAAGTTTACACAGATTACACTGTATACAGATCAAAGCAAATGAAGGCACTGAAATTGTATGGGTTTTCAAATTGTGCAGTAGCTAGTATAATTTCTCACCGTATGTCATGACTTTTAGTGTGTACTTTTCCTTGATAATTGTGGTAAATTGGCTTAAAGATGTACATTTTGTCAAGACTATATACTTGATCTTCAATTTCTAATTCAAAATGATGATATGGTGATGTTCATGAACAGTTCATGAAGTTTCATGAATTAATCCTCAACGTTCAACAAAGGTTCATCAAAATAATTAATCATATACCTAAGTTTCATGAGCTGTTCATCAACTGAAGTCCATGAACCATAAATTCATGAACTGTTCATCAAATGATGTTCGTGAACTTCATTAACTTCATTTGATGAACAGTTCATGAACTTATGGTTCATGAACTTCGTCTGACAAAATTCATTAACAAAATGTCAAGAAGTATATGGCCACTGTGTTGGCGTTATCATATCTGACGTTCTGACTGTGTTCAAAGTTCTCAACTTTTACAATCAGCTGTGTTTGGCGTTCTAAAAAATACGAGAACGCGCCCGCTTTATGCACCAATATAACTTAGACTGGTTCCCATTTCATGATGCAGTGCACCACAGGCGTTGTATACACAAGTCAACGGGAGCCAGTTTACAATATCACTGCGGAAAAGGGGAAAAGCTGGATTTTCGCATATTCGGAGAACATAGATTGAACTAAATGATATTATCTTTAAAAAGGGTAAATAACTTAGCCCATGAACCCGTAATTACCTTAAATAAAAAAAAATAGTTTCGAAATTCGACCCCATTCAACTAGTATATATACTATAAGAAGGCGTATATCTCTTCTTTTCGGTGAATGCGCACCACCTTCACAAAACGCACAGTTATAAAGCAATACGGGCGAATTCTTCAAATCAAAGTTAGCAGCGGTTTCAGGTATTCATTTTATGCACAAAAAATGACCAAAACTTAAGTTCCTAGATCAATCGGGATCCGTTCCCGAGAAATCGATCAAGAAACGCTAGGTTTTGATCCGATTTCGTATGGTAGGAAACACCAAAATGGACTCATTTCACATACTAATGCAAGATTGTCAGTCGACTATAGGTCGTATTGACCAATACGTCTTATTTTTAAAGAAAATTGGCAATGGTATAGATAGAAATCGAGCAGTGAGTCGCGACGAAAGGTCGAGGATTGTTCCATTCTTTGAAATAGGGATTAGTGATACAATGACCAAGTACATTAATTTATAATAAACATGACCTTATGTTAAAATTTAGTAGACTACTGTTGCATGTGGCCTGTGTAGTTATGAAATCAGTGCACCGCCCTAGAAACATTATCAAACTGAATTGTGTTGCTTCATATCATTATTCTGGCCACAATTTTTTTCAAAGCATACAATGCTCTTGATTTCGGTGACTTTATGTTTAGAAGGGTATACATTTTGTATATTTGCAATCAAAATCAAATTCAGTTCTCAAAGTATGCAGACGATGACATGCTACAACGAAGCAATTTATTAGATTCTGACAGTGCATGGCTCCAGTATATTGAAATTACTTGAAATGAAATTAAATATAAAACATACGAAATTCAGTCGAAATATTAAAGTTAAAATTTGCAATAACCAAATGCCAAAAAAGCCAATTAAAATGGAAAGAAAAAAGCGTTCACATGGGGTTCGAACCCACAACATCTCGACTAAGAGACTGAAATAGTTCGACGACTCTACCGATTGAGCTCCGCTTTTAATCTCAGCTAATTCGGAAAATAACTGATATTTATGTTTTACAGAAACCACCGAAATGTTCCGAATTGCCACTCAACCTACATAATGGACTTAGCTGATCTTTGATTATTCACAGGTCGTTGTCGGACTATATAGGTAAAGAATGAAAATAAAAATAAAAACACTCTTTAATTAATTTATAAAATATTTCACGGTGACATGAAAAGAAGTCGGTTGCATAAAAAGAAAAAGAGAGATCGAAGGTCTTGCTTTCCTTTACTAAATATTCAGTTTTAAAACATAACCAGTCGTAGATAGAAGTGATATACAATATAGTTAACACATTAGAGGATGAATTGCCAATCTTATCGTTTGAACTCTAGGATACGTTGATTATTACACTTAATTTTGTTTGAATATGGCTGTATATGCTGTGTATATTCCTGATTTACAGACAGATGGGCACACTTCTTGAAAAGGCAAGGTACAGAGTACAATTACTTGGGGGAATAATATTAGATCGACTTATTTTGAAACTGAATATAGTCAACATACAAGTCGCCGCCTTTCAAGAAAAACGGATGATCGATGTTTTACTGCAGTACAACCTCTCCAGATCAACCCTCTCTAGAGCAAATAACCTCCCTTCACAACAACAGCAAGAATTTCTCCACAGCACGATTTTACTATAAATTTAACCTCTCTAAAGCAACAGCCTCTCAATATTCAACAACGCACAACTTTGCTACTCCAAAAGGGTGTTGCTTTTGAGAGGTTGCACTGTATATATTTATATTGTATGACTGTGTACTATGTACACTACTAAATACAGTTCTGTTCTGTTCTATTCATATTCAACCATGTTCAAGTATATTAATCAAGCAGCTGTTACCCAAACACACATTGACTTTGTGATTAATTGAACATGAAATTCGTTAATGAATCGTTGCCCCGCCCACAGAGCGATTTATTTTCCCCGAATGGGCCATTAACTTGTCCCCTGTTAGCGATGTTTATTAAAAAATGTGTATCTAAGATCTAAGATCACCATATTATGCATTAAAACATTGCATTCAAACGGCTGACAAAGCAAAGCGACAGTTTATGATTAAAATCTATTGAACGTGGCTTACAATTGTCTTATGTTTTTTTATGTTTACTGTTATAACGCTTGTAAAAGGCATTCTGAGTATTTATTATGCACAAACCACAAACTGTACCACTCGTGTTTTTCAAACTGTGTCTTCTTACACGGATGTAAACAATTTATTCACATATATTGTACAATCGCACCTGTGTTGGCGGCCACCTCCGAATAACGGTCATACTATGAATAAAGGTCATTCTTTAAAGAAAACATTATTGATTACTTAGAACAAAATCACCTCCGGTTAAAGGACACCTGTCAATAAAAGTCACATGTTTTTTCCAAGGATGACTTTGGTTAGCAGATTTGACTGCATGTATAATAACTAAATAACTTGAATGTCGCCCAATGATTTTTAACCTAGAACAACATTTCTTCACTCTCATTCTTATCATCTATAAGAATCATTTACAGGATTAATAGAAATTAAGTTGACATAATTCCTGTCACGCATATAAATTAAAATAAAACAAAGTGCCCTTAAAATACTCGTACAAACTGACAATTTTGCCGACCTCGAAAGTTGTCTCACAAAATGTAACTATAATTTAAACATTGTTTTAGCTTAATAGATTTACCATCTCTGAAAAGAAGCACCAGCTCTTTGGAGGCCGGTTTTATTTTTCTACCCTTTTTTCATTTAACATTTCGACTGTTTCTTGATACAGTTTCTTTCCCACAGTCAGAAGTTACAAATGAAAGTAAATTTTGAAACAGTAGTGTTGGGACTTAGATTTCTCTTTCTTTGAATATCAGTACTGTTATTTAAGTATAAATTGATATTTTTGCCGCCCTCGAAATTGGTCAATCTTGGTTCACACTTTTTTTGCATACTCCTTACAAATATACGCAGTGGTTTATCGACGAAGGATATGTGATTTAATTCTGGTAAGACTCTTTTTAAATACATTTATGCTAAGGACACTTATTATTTGAGATATGTCCCCAGTTCAATATGACACCAACAATAGGTACAACTAGTGACTTTCTTGTTTTTGACCTTCGGCAGACTCGGACGTCACCATGGGCTATTACTATTGCTGGTTAGAATTTGGACCACGTCTCTCCGAACATCACTGATTTTCTTAAATCCTGTCAGTACTTTAAGCACTTTGATTTTATATAGTTTATGTATTTCAGCAAACCACCATCAACGTGACACATTGAGTAAAAGATATTGACAAAAAGGTCACTACCAGCTACACGGGTTAGGACTGATTTTATATTCGCAGTCAGGGTGATTATATTGTAAAGTGTCAAACCATGATTACGAAGCAGATGTAAGTATGGTATATTGTTGCACCAAGATATTAATTCGTGTTCTGTTTCTTCCAACTGATGTTTTCTTGGAATAAAAAATTGTGTACAAAAAAACGTTGTGGGATAAATAATATTTTCAACATTCAAATCAGTTGTAGCACTAAATGATTAATGTCGTAATGGAATATTGTGTACATAGTAAATGAATTGTTTTATTGACATGTGGCCGTGATTCAAATGGTTCCGGTGACACGTACATGTGGACGAACACTGCTTGTCTTAAATGCAATTCATTTTCTGAAAATCGCTCATTAATCTCACTCTCATGAGAAATTTTCTTGAAATGTATTTTCTTTTACAGTGCATGGTCTAGGATATTTCCTCGAAGGTATCAAAAGCTGATATTCCTCACTTTTGTAGTTGTGACAGTGTATCTCATTGGAACACATACTTTTGTTCTCCAAGACAAGATATATGAGTCCGGTACACGAACACACGACAATTCAAATAACCACGAAGCAAGGTTTGTTGACTTACAAAGAGTGAGTAAATCTTCTGCAATGATAACCATCTTGTGGATCAACAAACCGCACTGGGTTTCAATGGAAGAAGGTAATTATGGTTTAGCAACAATGTGTCAATATACAAACTGCAGAATGTCTAACGTTACTACAAATGTATCATCGGAATCAGCCATTGTTTTCAGTACACAAGAACCGTTAGATCTACAATTTAATCCGAGGGACAAGCCAATGGACCAAGTTTGGATATTTTTCCGAATGGAACCGCCCACCCACGCTCTTAAGATAACATGGTACAACAATCCTATTTGGAACAAAGCAATGAACTGGTCATGGAGTTATAGGCTGGACTCGGATGTTTTTCAACCCTATCATACATTAGTCACTAGAAGTTTGATCCCTAGAAGGAACTACGGTGATATTTTCAAAAGAAAAACTAAGGTAGCTGCCTGGGTTGTCAGTAACTGCAAAACGCAAAGCAAACGCATGGGCTTCGTGAAACAACTGATACGACACGGGGTCTCTGTTGATATATTTGGACGCTGTTCAAAGCGTAGAATCAGAGAAAACTTCACTGATATTGCAAAGAAAATTAATGACAATTATAAATTCTATCTCTCATTTGAAAACAGCTTTTGCCAGGACTATGTGACAGAAAAATTCTTTCAGTACTTTAATCTAGATGTTGTACTTGTCGTTCGAGGAGGACTTAACTACTCTAAGCATTTCGATAAGTCTACTTTTATTAACGCCAATGATTATACAACGGCGAAAGACCTTGCCCATTTCCTTTTAAAAGTGAAGTCAAATGAACAATTATATACAGACTATTTGAGAAACAAAGATAAATATGAATCGCTTTCATGGGAGGCTTCGCGACATGAAACCAATTGTAGGCTATGCGAGAGACTGAACCACAAAGAACATCATCATAATGTATATGATAATATTTCGGAATATCTTCTCAAAGATCAATGTTTTAGTCCAAATGACTTTTAAATAAATAGTTATAACTGGTAACCTTTGTTTTCATAGTGAATTACGTCTTACTGCGAAGTGAAATGATTCATGACATGTGTTTGAAATACGAAACGAAATCATATTACATTTCTATGTTGAGACGTATTTTGTTATATTAGGGTCCCTTCACACACGTACGTGTGACGGCTTTTCAACAGGTCTGCGAGTGTTACTGAAGAACTCGCAAGATTGTCGCACGATGACTGTACGATTTTCAGTCATCGTGGAACTGAAAAAGCTGTCACTGAGTTTCATCGTAGAGTTAAAAATATGTTTAAAATTATAATAGCCTCGTGCAATCTTATTGATACATGTGGTGATCTTTACATATCCGTAGACGAACGATAGACGTACAATCATCACACGATCATCTTAACGTAGCACGATGTCAAAAAATAGCATTGACAACCCTTAGGTGTCGTCACATCGAAGTGGCGTTCTTAATTAAACTTATTTATTTTACATCGAATGTAGAGCAAGTTCTTACACTTATAATTAACTACTCTTGATGACTGCATTCTGTATTCTGACCAGTAATTGCACAGAAAGAAGGGATTGTGAAGGTTCCGGTCAAATTCTACCATTGACGGGATTCGAACCCGCACCCTCCGTTTTAGGAGTCCGACGCTCTACCCCTACACCATAGCTCTTCCAAAACGTTCATAATGCGCTACTTCGACGATGATAAATAGACCAAGGAGCGTGTTAATGTCGTCATAAGTCTGTTACAAATTTGTAAATGTGATGAAAACGTTAGGTATGGTACTGTGGTTGCCATAATCGCCAATGATCGAAGAGGCACGGTGTTTGTTTCAGACAATATTCGATGGTCTGTTCTGGAACATGGTGAGAACTCGATGGGATCGCGAAAGTCGTCGTATAGTAGTAAAAGGACAAAGGCACTACGAAAATGATAACATTCGAACTCGCAACGGCGACTTTACCACGGCCCTAGGGTGTTTGCCTCGGCCAAAGACTTATATAAATAATTAAATACATCCGAATGTTAACAACAGCGAAAATATCCGTGGTGTTCCGAATGTTTAAACTCGGAGACGAAAGGATTATAATAGATGTCCGCCATCTTGGAATTGAAAATGTTCGACTGATGCCTTTTTCAATGCTTATACTTAGTTAGACATTGTGGATTATTAATGTATCTCTATACTAGTATCTTTAATGAATTTGTTGCATCCTTAACCAATTGCCCGTCCGTGCACATTTGCCAGAGTTGTTTTAGTATGGTGGCTGATTGATGCCATGTCGTATTTTCGCCTTTTCGCCACAACAAAGCTGTGCATTGTTGCATTTTCGAATTGTTGTGGCGTAAAAGCGAACATACGACAGATGAAGGGCGACAATACGACACCGAAAATGTGTCGTGTTTTCGCCTTACATCTGTCGTATCTTTGCTATTTCGTGGCGAAAATGTAACAGTGCAAAAACACGACAAAGCCGACTTTTTCGCATTTTCGCATTGTTGCATTTTCGCGTTCCGGTTGTACAAGCGCATACACACCAACTGGTATAAGGTATATGTAAACTACCTGCGCATGTTAATGCAACAATACGAAAATGCAACAATGCGAAATGTAACAATGCGAAAAAGTCGACTTAGCCTTGTTTTCGCATTGTTGCATTTTCGCCACGAAAAAGCAAAGATACGACAGATGTAAGGCGAAAACACGTATTTTCTCTTTTTCGCCACGACAATGCGCAAATACGAAAACACGAAGATGCGACTAAGTCAACTTTGTCGTATTTTCGCTTTTTTGCATTTTCGCTTTGTTGTGGCGAAAAAGCGAAAATACGACATGGTATAAACCAGCCACCATAGTTTCAGTATCATCAAGTTCGTAAACACCCGATTACAGCTGTCCGACGTTGCCGAGTATATAGTAATATAATGCATTGTGTGAGCGTCTTTCGATATCGTTTGAGCTATTTTTAGCAGTTGCGAACCCATGTATGCATATATGTCCTTGCCTCGGCCCACTGTGTGTTCGGTGTCCTTATGGAGCCGTAAGGGGGATCTTATTATAATTCCACTATTAACGATGCAGCATTCAACATAACATTATGTATAAGCTAAATTAAAATGGTACGAAATACTACATGTCTTAACTGAGGTTCACATTTCACAGCAATAATATATATTTTTCATACAAAACGACATGATGAACAATTGATTGCAGTAACTAGTCATATGTTTGCACTTGTGACATCTTCTCATTGCACACACGCTTTGTAACACGTTATTGTATGCACAAGACAATGAATACAGTCAAACATGTCAAGAAAGGCCACCTTTAAGAAAGACATAGTGTGGCCTATATTGACAGGTGATTTTTATTCGATGGCCATTATGTTATCAATAACGGTTTTTAAAAGAATGACATTTACTTGACGGTCTTCATTCGAATGTGTCCACAAGAACAGGATAGACAGTATGTTTAAAGTTAAGTAAAACAATTACATTTGTAGTTTAAGGAATAACATCGTATAAAATGTCATTAGACGTACATCACAATATAAATAAGCTAACCACACATACAGTCGTTTCGATTAAAAAAAGATGAAAGTGTAAATATAATGTTGCTGGTAAATCGGTGAGAGAATGACATTTCTTGCCGAAGAAGTGTTTTACGTCTACAGAGCCGACCTCGAGACTCTTGAGCAACAACCTATCTTCAACAACAGCACTAAATTCCCCAAAGCATGTTTTAACTACTTATTTAATCTCTCTAGAACAACAACCTCTCAACAACAACATAATTTTGCTACTCCAAAAGGTGGTTGCTTCGGAGAGGTTGCAATGTATCTACTAGTAGATTAATTCAGCTTGAATTGAACTATACGGTATCAACGACAAGAACACCGCTTTTGTTTTTTAAATTCAAATCAGTTCACACAGAGAATAAAACGGTCTATCACAGGGGACTGAATGCCACTTATAGTCTGTCCTTGCTCTCATCACCACACAATCCCTGTCGGGGCTTGGACACGAGAGATCCCAGTCACTCACCGACAGAGAAGCACCATTCACCCATTCGAATTTCGTCCCATAATGACGGAGACCAATTAACATTTTTTTATCTGAAGAAATTTGGTCCATGATATTAGTCTTAAATGCTTCGATCTTCCCATTGGAGTCAAACACAGCCAGGCGACCTTTCATCAACTCACAATTTAATCTCGCTTGCTCAAAGGTGTACACAATCGGTACAAATAAGTAGCATGTTTCGGTTAGACTGTCGTAGAAAAAATCTTGGTTATTCCGACATTTCTCATACCCGTATGAAAAGTAACGCCATCCAGGAGCATCCGATCCATTTGTCTGAACAGCAACATCAAACAGATGGCACATTTGTCCAGACCTATTGTAAGCAAATCCCTTACAACCGGCTGTATGTCCACAATGCATGGAACACACTTGTAGGCTCCTCGTGTCAGGAAATGCTTCAATGAAATATTCACTAAATATCTTATCGTCTTGGCTTGCTACATGGGTGCAATGTCCCGTCTGCATTTTCACATCTATGCATGGTAAGTACAAAAATAACAGTATCAGAATCTCCATCATATAGTATGCGTTACTAGATACCAATTTGGTCCTAATCTCCAAAAACATCGAATTTTAAAAGAGCAATAACCGCTGCCACAGAGTCACAGAAAGAAATCCTCTATCGATAGGTGACAAGAAAGGTATCTGGCACAGTTTCGAAATTCTATTAAAAGGGAATCTGCTCATTAAAACTTGTTTACAGACCTTTGTTCAAGTTTTAATTAGCATCAGAACCAGCGCTAACCATAGAGTAAGTTTGTACCCGAATGCCTCATTGTATCTATGCAAATACTTGTATTGTTAAATAAAAAATGCGCACTGTGGCTTTATTTGCGTTCGAGAACTTCTTTATAGTTGATAATTAAACAAACTGCAAAATACGAGTAACCAAGTAATTGTTGAATACATTGTCAATAATCCTTTATTATATAAAGTACATGTGTATCAAATTTTATTGTATTGACATTTCAAATATTTATCAACAATTATGCGGAATACTGAGCATTTATTTGCCAATTAAATGTACATTGTACTCATATTTTCTTCCTAACGAGTTGCTTTAAGGCTATCATTGACAAGCACTTTGAGTGGAATCTCGTCAGAATACTCTACAACTTTAGTTTATGTTGTTATTATGACACTGTATACGTGCACATGTCATGCTTCTCTAGATACAACAGAAGCTGGGCAACATCCAGGTCCATAGGTCAAGATCACACCAAACTGTATTTTACTTGTCAGCAATGGGCTGTTTGCATTCAAGGATTTTGAAGCAACTTGGTACAAAAGTTTACTTCAATGAGTTGATGTTTCGTGAACATCACTCAGACTCATATGTCACGAGCTTTCTTAACAGCGGGCTCGACACGCTGCCCTTGGGCCCTATAGTCGTATTTATTCACTGCATTGTCTACACATTTCCCTGAGACTATACTGAACTACTAGTACCCTTGATATTCTTAAATCATATCAGTATTCATAAAGCTCAAATCTCAATACCATTCTCAATGTAGATCTATAATGGTTTGAAAATAAAGCAGATTAATTCATGTTCAGATAAATTGTGCTGTCAGGCTAATGTTCAAATATTATCATCTGATCCCAAAACTAATACACATAAAAATACAAGATATGGCCCCATGGTTACAAAACTTGAGAACAGTTTCCGAGCTCAAATCTCAATTCCATTCTCCAAGTATGATGGTTGAAAGGATAGAGCTACTTAGTGTTCAAATACATGTTAAGATCAGTTATACTGTCAGTTAATCTGTCAGAGAAATTCTTATTGTCTAATCATGACTAAATCATAATCAAAGACAGCCAAGATATGAGATTTAATCATTTGAGCAAGGAGACATATCTCAAGTGTTATAACTTCGGAGCCTGATCTTCGATAATCAACATTGGCATACTAAAATTTCTTCCTCTGATCCTAGACAATAGTTTGGTCTGGGTCAATATTTTTATTGTCCGTATTTTATTTGTATATGAAGTTTATATTAGTTGATTTCATGTATTTATCGTTTGGATTTAACATTCAAGTTTTATTGTATTCTAAAAATATTCAATTCATATTTTGACTGAACCAAACGACATGTCGTCTGCTTCTTACATAGGTAAATCCTATTCTGCATGATTGAACTCATAAATCCTACACCTCTGTTCTCCGTCAATGACATTCCACAATTATAACCGAATATTTACAATCTGCACATGTTTCTCGTGATTTCAGTGATTGTACAAATTCTCACAACCCTTAATATTTGATGATACAGTATGCACAGTATAACACGTCAACTGAAGACCACTGGGCACGCATATTTATTATTTTGTTAAAGTGACTTAATGTTTCCGCACAAATTACGTAATCTTATTACTAATTGTAAACACATTTGTATTGATTTTATCATATCTTTTTATTTCATACCTAATTTTATGCAACGTTATTAACACAATCAAACCTGTATTAGCAACCACCTCCGAATAAATGTCACCCTGTGAATAAAACCATGCTCTTAAAATACCGTCATTGGTTATAAAGAACAAAATTACCTCCGAATAAAGGCTACCTGTCAATAAAGACCACATATGTTTACAAGTATGACTGTACTCCAGTAACAATACAGATCTACAAAACAATGTAAACATCGTATTTAGTAATGTACCTGCTTGCCAGATAAATATCGGTCAATGTTTGGTAACATGTCTTAAAAGTACCCAGCCCCACACTACAGTTTTTGTTACCTCCCGTTTTAAGTTTCATTTATAGTCACATTCCGTATTTAATAACATTTCACTTACTGTTTCAACCATTAGTTGTCGTTGATGTTTTAAAAGATCGGACACACTTACATTATCATTGTTCATAACTGTAATAAGGTACATTACGATATCCAGCACGGAAGTAATTTCGACATAGTCTAACGATTTGAAGTTCTACAGTCACCAAAGACAACTGCAAGAATAAGAATTCCATTGCACTAATAAGTGACGGACTGTAACACGAATGACGGACGACTTTCGTGTAATCAGAATGAAAGCGTATTACTATATTTTCATTCTACATTCTTTGAAGAATGAATTAGATTTTGAATTATTCTTTCAAGAATAAAAAAATCATCATGATTGTTTTATACAAATCGATATTTAAATATTGTCCTATACATATTCACTTCTATATACTGTGTATATCATTAATCATGTTTCTTTATTAGGCCGTTCTGTTTAATTATTTTTTAAGCGGGCGAGTGAGCCTAGGTTTTGAGCTCCTTTAGCCAAACAAAACATTGCTGGTAAAGATAAAAAACGAAAACCTGTTACCAATGACCTATATACGTATACAAGTCCAGTTTTTATTCATACTTTTAACAAAGACGATAACGACATTTAAATTCATGCATCCCTATGTAGGATACAAGGACCCGTAGGAATAAGAAGTGCTTGATTTCTATGTTTTGAGTTTTTAAAAGCTAGTCAGTTGGCTGTTGGTGTTTTTATTAACGCCAATAAAAACTGATTGTCTTTCAAAATGAGCTTGTGTGTGTTTTTAAATATTAAGTGGTTAGGCTCGGCAATATTAGGTTGACGCTTAACAAAATAAAATAACAGAATAGCCTTACATTGCAGTATTTCATTGTAGTGGTCACTTGGTATGTTCTAATCTTAAACATTCATTAGTAAGTCGAAAAATGCAAGATATTAGTTCAGACACAGGACTTAAAGTCTTCTTTGATCCGCCTCCTTGGTCGAGTGGTGAAGGTCGCAGACTTCAAATCACCGAAACCTCTCACTGATAGAAGATCGAATGTTCGAGCCCAGCTATCGACCATGTCTCTTGATGTGAGAAAGTAGACAGTTGCTTACGGAGGAATGGAGTCTAGTACTGGTTCTTCCCAGGAAAGATGGTTGGATTAATTGTCCGCCTCATTTGAATGTTGTAAATGTCCGCTAAGAAAATTCGGCATTCCGTTTTAGCATATTTGAAGCACGGGGTTGGCAGACAGAAAATGTGTCTTATTCAATAACAAAATGGCCGCATAAATATTTTTTGCTATGCTTCCAAACAAGTGGCGTTGTTCAATAATTACTGAAAGTACACAATTGAAATGAGTTTGTATCAATAGCTTATTATTAAATGTACATTTCTGTATCAGTAAAACCATATTTGATGATTAACAATTATCTATATTTCTCACCTGAACCTATATTAATTCCAGTGTCCCAAATAATGTATTATATGCATGTAAGACTTTGTACCAGTATTCAAATATGAGGATAGTACAAAGAAAGGATGATGGATTTCCTTCCTGATCATTACTTTTTCTTGGTGAAAAATCATTTTATTGCTTATTTATCATGATTGCATAGCAAAATTGCAATGCTTGTAAATCATATTGGAGTAATAAAAACACCTATAGACGATGGGTCAATTATAATGGTCCCGCATATATGTATACGTACATAGGTATAGAAATTGCCGTCTTTGATTATGTTTAATGTGACGATTATTTCTTGTTTTTACTTTGTGAGTACGGTCAATACATTGTAATTGCGAAATAGAAGCGTTTTTTTTGTGCATTTGTATTATGAGTAGGTCTACTTAAGGGTTTAAGTCACATGCATTGACTTCATTTCTTTTAAGTTTATTTATGCCCGAATAAATGTCACTATGTGTTAATAATGATCACAAGCTATGAATTACAATAAAACAGATATATAAAATATCGAAACGAAACCCAGGACATGAACCTGTCCATTAAATAACTACACCAGAATCTAAGAGAAAAAAAGCCTACCGTGAATACCATATCATACTAAGTAAACGCACAGGTGGAGCGAAGTATTTTTATTATCTAAGATGCCAAATTGTTGTTCGGGACATTGAAATAACCTGAACACAACACAAACTTAATTGTTTATGTACAAAGAAGCAGAAAAATATGTTTTCCATTGTTTCCACTTATAGCGAAAATCGTCTTAAGCGAGTTTGCCATAACGGTTGTCATCTGTAAAACAGGGCGACGGTCCAGTCAAATACTTGTTGCCAATTATTCGATTTACTTCCCTTCATCTGGACATCGTTTTATATGTTTGTTGTTAAGTATGTATGGATAATTGAATTATGTATTAAATATATAACAAAAGAAAGAATTTGCGATACTAAGAGTAATAAAAGATGTTTGCTTTAATGAATACAGAGGGATTCGTGAAGCACGTTTTTTATCTGGGTTCACGAAATGCGTTAATGTGTTGATATCAATTGGTTTGTATTTATACAAAGGCTCCACTGTTAAAGTTATTGGTGTTATATATGTATGACGTCAAACATGCCATGTTCTCAAAAATTGTAGTAATTCGTGTAACTCAAAAAGGGACGAAAATGAATACACTATATACATTTAGGTATGTCCAATATTTTGTCAATGCACAAACATGTATTGAGTTAAAATTACATTTGTGTCAGTTGCATGGACTCGGTTGTTTTTATATTCATATCTATTGTACCTATTCTTTGGTATATCTAATGCTAATTTGTTAGATATTATTGAGCATGATGTAAATAGTTTTACTAGATTAGGTCATGTCTTCTTGGTAGGCGATTGGAATTACGGTGATAGGAACTAGACACCATTTTATTGAGCAGGATTTATATAATTCTGAAATTGATGTAAATGTAGTAAACTAGGTGCTTGTGTACTTGACTTTTATAACAATTGAAAACTAACTCCGGAACACCTGCAATTTCATTTTAAAACATTGGCATGTTCTTTAAAGCGATAAAATGGTGATGAGCCTGATTAGCACTTACTACAATGTGTAAACTAACCAAATGATATAGAGACAGATATTTTTTGTTCATTTTGGGTCAGTGTACCTACAAACCCCGGCTTTCCTGCATGTGCATGCTCACATACGCATCTACATAATTTCCAATTGGTCTGTAAAAATTATTAACGTGTACATATTGTTGATGAATAGTTAATGATAACTTGTCGTTGATTTCTGAAATATACTTATTTGTCTTAACGGCAATTGTATAAGAACATTATTTGCTGTTTATTTTGATTATTTAATTTCAGGACAACGCAACGAACAAATACATCTCAGAAAAATTGACGTTTTCGGGTCTTGCATGTTTCCATGTATTTTCGAATGAAAAGTGCTGTTTACCAAAATGATTTACTAGAGTGTTTAATGTTTGGGCCTAATGAGTATGCATATGTTTTCTGCTATATTGAAACATTTGACATACCTGCAGGTGAAAGAACTCTTTGTGTGGATAAGTTTACATTTACTTCCATACATCTTACATCTTATATACATAATTATGTAAACACGTTTACCAAGATTGAAACTTACCTACATGTATAAGTTTACTTATCAATATTTACCAATTGTTCTACTCCTGATGTGTACATTTTTTGGATAATAAGTTAACAATTTACAACCATTAATTTCCATTCATTTCACAAAGATACTTATTCGTCTTAATTACTCATATTAGGTACTTTCTTGTACTTAACTGCATGTGATTAGTACTTAAAGTATACCTATACTATACCTATATTATTTGTATTTATGTATTTATTTCATACTCGTATTATGCTGAGGTGAATATAATAAACTTAGAACTTGTAACCTTTATACCAGAACTAAATTACAAGTGATTTGTACTTCATTCCATTGATAGATGATTTACAATTGAATTTAAGGGCAAAACGCCATACCATGATATCTAAGATGAATTGAGGTCTCGTGTTCTTGTGTGCTGCCATGCATTTTCAGGTGGAATGTGCTGTTCTAGAAAATGGGATTATAATTGTGCATAGTGTTAAGTGTTTGTGCTTAGTGAAATGTGCATAGTGTTTGTGATTAGTGTGTTATATGTTTGTGTTGGGAAATAGGAATTTTGGAATATATATATTGGATTTTTTAGGATTAATTTTATGAAGTAAGTGGATATTCTTGATCACCGCACTTATAACTTCACAATGATAGGTCTCCCTCACATAATCTAACTTCACACGCACTATTTTTTAGGATTAGGAAGAAGATATTTTTCTTAAATTTTTGAGAATTTGAACAAATAGTTATTTTTCATTTTCAAATACTTAAGGTTCTATGGATAATGATTGATGTGCGAACATGGACATTTTCTAATCAAATCGTGTTTAGGAAACATAGATGCGGGATGGTTTCCCATTTAATATTTATAGTATTTATCAAGTTATAAGGACGGTTATAAATAAAATCATTTTCCAGAAATAGAAAAACATGCGTGTTGGGTTATTAAGAATTCAGTACTGTAACAATAAAGTGAATTAGTTTACTAGGATGAAATAAAACAAAAACGTTATCTTTTGACAAAACACAAGTAGTTTGATGCTGACAAATACAAATGTGTTATTAAAAGCACCTAAGATCTGCAACAGGATAACATGTTATTTTACCAAGATGTAGACAACTGAAGTCTGATTATTTAAATAGAATAATCACCATTTCAAAGACAAATAATTCATTGTATCAATAGATATTGCACTAATAATATTAAATACTTACTGGCCGTTAGAGACGGTTTTTCGATCACTAATGTGCGACAGGAAGGAATGTCTACTATAATGTGAATAAAACCCCGTGACCTAATTATCATCCATGCATATTGCGTGTAATTCATTCAAGTCAATAAATAAGGATGTTGCGTGAATATCATATGTAACCATTAAATACATGATAAGGTTGTTGTTTAATAGTTATTCCATCATATAAGTATATAAATTAGGGAGTTTAGTCAATATATTGACATTGAAAAATATAAACAAATGCCGTGCACGGAGAACAAAGCATCTCTGACCTAAATGTTGTTTTCAAGCAACCTGCAATACACATAAATGGTGACACGCATATTCCATGATATTCAATAACCTTGTATGACGATATGTTTTTCATTTGGCTATGTGTGAATATTGATCTTGTATAAGGAAATAATAATGAAATTTCGTCCGTGAAATGCATTAATTTCGACCTGATATATTCAAATTTGTGCAGGTTATTTTTTTTCATTCTTACATTTCGATCTGTAATTTTATTTAAAAACAAATCATATTGAAGTGAAATTCGCCAACATGTGTATTATTATTTGAATCTTTGAAATTGACCAATTTCATTAATTTTCAAGCAACCAATACACGCAAATGAGTACACGCATATTCCGTGATATTCAACAGTATGATAAATATGAAATATTGTCCTTGGAATATGTCAACAATCCCGCGATATAAATACAATTCATTCAGATATTAGATATTTAATTTACTATTGTGAAGATTGTTTTCGACCAAAACAAGTAAATATTCAACTACACAAGCCGTTCGATACACATGCTATGGCGGACGATTTTTCATCCATGAATATCTATGAAATATTAAATGTAAAATAAGTACACGAGCCTTCGATTTATTATTCGCTACATGTATATCCTTATTTGAATCTAATAAATTAATAATTTGCGTAAAGTAAACGTTGCGCTCTAATTGTTTACAAACTGTACTAATTTCGTATTAAAATAAATATGCCCACAACCCCGCGACAGGAACACATGCATCATTTTACATATTGATATCGTAAGTCCACGCTTATTTATAACATCAAATACACCATAATCACATTGATAAATATCGTATTAATTACTTGAAATCATTCTGAAAATACTCAAATTTTGTATTTAAAAATGATTTTTTCCGTCAAACATGCACACAATCCCACAATTTGACCATTGCATTTTAAATATTGACATAGTAAGTGTACGCTTTTGAATAAAATTAACTTCTCTATAATCATATTGGTAACCATAGTATTTTCTACTTGAAATCATTAATTCTGAAATACTAAATGCGATACACACGTTTTATAAATATTCGATTCCGAGTCAAACCAATACAAAATATTCAATACACACGGATTCCGCAATGTGAACATGTTCTGTAAGCCTTTCGATCTGATAGATATTTGGCGATGAACTGTTAAAGTTAAAAACCAATGAAATATTTGACTTGACTTGACTTTTGGATTTTTAAAATAAATAGTAATTTGTCCATTTAATACATCAATGTTCCTGGGACATGATTCATTTTGTTCTTAGATATTTACAATCAATTACGGCGCTTTGTCAAACTATTTTCATTGAAAAATATAAACAAAACCTGTGATAGTAGTTGCAACTATATTAAAATAAAGACATGATAAGCTTGCAGTTTAATATTTATTCCCATCATATCAGTTCATAAATAGGGCGCTTTGTCAAATTATTTTCATTGAAAATATATAAACAAGCTCCGTGAATGGATTCCCATGCATTGTCGCCCTAAATATTGACCATTTTAGGCAAATGTGAAGGCGAACAATTCATTAATTAATTCAATAAACATAGAACTAACGTTCATTTATTTTATTTGAATCTTTGAAATTGACCAATTTGATGTCTTTACAAGCAACCAATACACATATATGAGTACATGAATAATTCCGTGATATTGAACAACTTTGTATGGTGTGTTAAGTTATTCATGTGGATATATATTAATTAATATCATCTTGTATAATAGATAAGAAATATTGTCCGTGAAATATGTCAACCATCCCGCGGTATAAATACAATTCATTTAGATATTAGCTATTTACAATTGTGACGATTGTTTTCAACCAAAACAAGTTAATATACAACTACACATGTCGTTCAATACACAAACCATTGTGGACGATAGTTCATCCCTTAATTTTGAATGAATTTCTATGAAATATTGTATGTACAATAAGTACATGAGCCGCGCGCCTTCGATTTATTATTCGCTATACAAATATATAAAATTATATATATTATCCCTTGAATATGTTAGATTGATATTCTTCAAAGATATTGACCAATTTGATTTTTTTTCAACGAACAATTAGTATTAATTAATTAATACACAGATTCCGTAAAACTCAATAATTTTGTATGACGTTACTTTTTTTCATTTGGCTAAGTATGAATATTGATCTTGTATAGGGAAACAATGATGAAATGGGTTCACTTCGGTCTGAGTTATTCAAATTGTGCAGGTTTTATCAGTACACGTGTCGCTCGGTATATTGAGGAAGATTGTTTCTTGCGTAAAAAAAGAATGCATTTCATTGAAGTCGTGTGTGTTTATTAAAAACACGAGCCGCGCGACTTGAATTTATCATTCGCTACATGTATATCCTCATTTCAATCTAATAAATTAATAATTTGCGATAAGTAAACGTTGCGCTCTAATTGTTTACAAACTATACTCATTTCGTATTAAAAATAAAAACTCGAGACCAGGACATAATAATATTCCGGTCGTATGCTATCTCAATCCTGTTGTTCGGTTCATTGATAATACTCTTTTGAATCGATACGAAGATTGATATTTTGAGGAAAATATTGTCCAAAGATTCTGTTTAAGACCATAATGTCTCCATTTCGATATGTTGAATTCAACTTTTGTGTTTTTATTAATGAATCATATTTTATCCGCGTGAAATACGCCCACAATCCCGCGACTGGAACGCATGCATTTAAATATTGATATCAGTAGTCCATGCTCATTTATAACATTAAATGATACTCTATAATAATATTGATAAATATGGTATTTATTACTTCAAATCATTCTGTAAATACTAAATGCGATTCACGCAGTTTGTCAACTTTCAATTCTTATTCGAAACAAAACACCATGTTCAATACACATGGAGTCCTCGGGGTTAACTTGCGGCGTAAGACTTTGATTTCTTTATTTCGATCTGTTTGACATCAAATTTTGTATCTAAAATAATTTATCCGTGAAATACGCACACAATCCCGCGACTGGAAAACGTACATTGGGCATATTGATATCGTAAGTCCACGCATATTTATAACATTGAATATTTTATAATCAAAATGATACACACGGAGTCCGCAATGTTAACTTGGTGTGTAAATGATTTTGTTAGAACCTTATATTGTGTATAAGGTCTGGCTTTACAAAATAAAGCCCTTTTTCAATTCAATTTTGAGTCGTTTTCATTTAACATACAAGCTTCACCTGACAGTCACCAACACCATGATAATTATTAGACGTTAATTTAATCCTTTCGATCTGTTAGAAATAAAATATTTTGTGTTAAAAATAAATCATAATGTGTCCCTTTAATACACCAACAATCCCGAGACATGATTCATTTTGTTCTTAGACATTACAATCAATTTGGACGCTTAAATTGTCAAACCATTTTCATTGAAAAATATAAACAAAACCCGTGACCGTATTCCCAATTGTTTTAAAATAAAGACATGACAGCCTTGCAGTTTAATATTTATTCCCATCATATGAGTTCATTTATAGATCGCTTTATCAAATTATTTTCATTGAAAATATACATACAAACCCCGTGAACGAAGTCCCATGCATTGTCGCCATAAATATTGACCACTTGAGACCATGTCAAAGACAAATACTTCACTGTTTTCAATAGACAAAGAACCAATACTATTTACTGACTGTTAATGAATGTATTTTGATCACATTAATATCGAATTACATTGTATGTGTGTAAATGATACGAAGAAATTTCCATGTAAAAGTAAACAAAACGCGTCCGCTGATTATCATGTATGTACAGTGCGTGTAATTCCTTCAAGTCTATAATAATTTGGGATGTTGTGTGAAACTCATATGTAAAAATTAAAGACATGACAAGCTTGTTGTTTAATATTTATTCCCATCCTATAAGTTCATTAATTAGTCCGCTTTGTCAAATTAGTTTTATTGAAAGAATATAAACAAACCCCATGAGTGAGTGCCATGCATTGTCGCCCTAAATATTGACCACTTGAGACCATTTCAAAGACAAAGGGTCATACACAATGCTGAATGCATACAGAGTCCGCGATATTAACATATGTTTTAGGACGTTCATTCTTTCATTTCGATTTGTTATTGTATCTACAAATATCATGATTCGCCCCTGAAATACGCCAACATGTGCATTATTATTTGAATCTTAGAAATTGACCAATTTGATATCTTTTCAAGCAACCAATGCACATAACTGATGAGTACACGCATATTCCGTGATATTCAACAACTTTGCATGCAGAAATGTTATTCGTTTGGATACAACAATTCCGCGATATAAATACAATTCATGTAGATATTAGTGATTTACAATTATGCAGATTATTTTCAAACAAAACTAACAAAGATAAACTACACATGTCGTTCGATACACATACTATTGTGGACGGTTGTTACCAATGACCTATATACGTATACAAGTCCAGTTTTTATTCATACTTTTAACAAAGACGATAACGACATTTAAATTCATGCATCCCTATGTAGGATACAAGGACCCGTAGGAATAAGAAGTGCTTGATTTCTATGTTTTGAGTTTTTAAAAGCTAGTCAGTTGGCTGTTGGTGTTTTTATTAACGCCAATAAAAACTGATTGTCTTTCAAAATGAGCTTGTGTGTGTTTTTAAATATTAAGTGGTTAGGCTCGGCAATATTAGGTTGACGCTTAACAAAATAAAATAACAGAATAGCCTTACATTGCAGTATTTCATTGTAGTGGTCACTTGGTATGTTCTAATCTTAAACATTCATTAGTAAGTCGAAAAATGCAAGATATTAGTTCAGACACAGGACTTAAAGTCTTCTTTGATCCGCCTCCTTGGTCGAGTGGTGAAGGTCGCAGACTTCAAATCACCGAAACCTCTCACTGATAGAAGATCGAATGTTCGAGCCCAGCTATCGACCATGTCTCTTGATGTGAGAAAGTAGACAGTTGCTTACGGAGGAATGGAGTCTAGTACTGGTTCTTCCCAGGAAAGATGGTTGGATTAATTGTCCGCCTCATTTGAATGTTGTAAATGTCCGCTAAGAAAATTCGGCATTCCGTTTTAGCATATTTGAAGCACGGGGTTGGCAGACAGAAAATGTGTCTTATTCAATAACAAAATGGCCGCATAAATATTTTTTGCTATGCTTCCAAACAAGTGGCGTTGTTCAATAATTACTGAAAGTACACAATTGAAATGAGTTTGTATCAATAGCTTATTATTAAATGTACATTTCTGTATCAGTAAAACCATATTTGATGATTAACAATTATCTATATTTCTCACCTGAACCTATATTAATTCCAGTGTCCCAAATAATGTATTATATGCATGTAAGACTTTGTACCAGTATTCAAATATGAGGATAGTACAAAGAAAGGATGATGGATTTCCTTCCTGATCATTACTTTTTCTTGGTGAAAAATCATTTTATTGCTTATTTATCATGATTGCATAGCAAAATTGCAATGCTTGTAAATCATATTGGAGTAATAAAAACACCTATAGACGATGGGTCAATTATAATGGTCCCGCATATATGTATACGTACATAGGTATAGAAATTGCCGTCTTTGATTATGTTTAATGTGACGATTATTTCTTGTTTTTACTTTGTGAGTACGGTCAATACATTGTAATTGCGAAATAGAAGCGTTTTTTTTGTGCATTTGTATTATGAGTAGGTCTACTTAAGGGTTTAAGTCACATGCATTGACTTCATTTCTTTTAAGTTTATTTATGCCCGAATAAATGTCACTATGTGTTAATAATGATCACAAGCTATGAATTACAATAAAACAGATATATAAAATATCGAAACGAAACCCAGGACATGAACCTGTCCATTAAATAACTACACCAGAATCTAAGAGAAAAAAAGCCTACCGTGAATACCATATCATACTAAGTAAACGCACAGGTGGAGCGAAGTATTTTTATTATCTAAGATGCCAAATTGTTGTTCGGGACATTGAAATAACCTGAACACAACACAAACTTAATTGTTTATGTACAAAGAAGCAGAAAAATATGTTTTCCATTGTTTCCACTTATAGCGAAAATCGTCTTAAGCGAGTTTGCCATAACGGTTGTCATCTGTAAAACAGGGCGACGGTCCAGTCAAATACTTGTTGCCAATTATTCGATTTACTTCCCTTCATCTGGACATCGTTTTATATGTTTGTTGTTAAGTATGTATGGATAATTGAATTATGTATTAAATATATAACAAAAGAAAGAATTTGCGATACTAAGAGTAATAAAAGATGTTTGCTTTAATGAATACAGAGGGATTCGTGAAGCACGTTTTTTATCTGGGTTCACGAAATGCGTTAATGTGTTGATATCAATTGGTTTGTATTTATACAAAGGCTTCACTGTTAAAGTTATTGGTGTTATATATGTATGACGTCAAACATGCCATGTTCTCAAAAATTGTAGTAATTCGTGTAACTCAAAAAGGGACGAAAATGAATACACTATATACATTTAGGTATGTCCAATATTTTGTCAATGCACAAACATGTATTGAGTTAAAATTACATTTGTGTCAGTTGCATGGACTCGGTTGTTTTTATATTCATATCTATTGTACCTATTCTTTGGTATATCTAATGCTAATTTGTTAGATATTATTGAGCATGATGTAAATAGTTTTACTAGATTAGGTCATGTCTTCTTGGTAGGCGATTGGAATTACGGTGATAGGAACTAGACACCATTTTATTGAGCAGGATTTATATAATTCTGAAATTGATGTAAATGTAGTAAACTAGGTGCTTGTGTACTTGACTTTTATAACAATTGAAAACTAACTCCGGAACACCTGCAATTTCATTTTAAAACATTGGCATGTTCTTTAAAGCGATAAAATGGTGATGAGCCTGATTAGCACTTACTACAATGTGTAAACTAACCAAATGATATAGAGACAGATATTTTTTGTTCATTTTGGGTCAGTGTACCTACAAACCCCGGCTTTCCTGCATGTGCATGCTCACATACGCATCTACATAATTTCCAATTGGTCTGTAAAAATTATTAACGTGTACATATTGTTGATGAATAGTTAATGATAACTTGTCGTTGATTTCTGAAATATACTTATTTGTCTTAACGGCAATTGTATAAGAACATTATTTGCTGTTTATTTTGATTATTTAATTTCAGGACAACGCAACGAACAAATACATCTCAGAAAAATTGACGTTTTCGGGTCTTGCATGTTTCCATGTATTTTCGAATGAAAAGTGCTGTTTACCAAAATGATTTACTAGAGTGTTTAATGTTTGGGCCTAATGAGTATGCATATGTTTTCTGCTATATTGAAACATTTGACATACCTGCAGGTGAAAGAACTCTTTGTGTGGATAAGTTTACATTTACTTCCATACATCTTACATCTTATATACATAATTATGTAAACACGTTTACCAAGATTGAAACTTACCTACATGTATAAGTTTACTTATCAATATTTACCAATTGTTCTACTCCTGATGTGTACATTTTTTGGATAATAAGTTAACAATTTACAACCATTAATTTCCATTCATTTCACAAAGATACTTATTCGTCTTAATTACTCATATTAGGTACTTTCTTGTACTTAACTGCATGTGATTAGTACTTAAAGTATACCTATACTATACCTATATTATTTGTATTTATGTATTTATTTCATACTCGTATTATGCTGAGGTGAATATAATAAACTTAGAACTTGTAACCTTTATACCAGAACTAAATTACAAGTGATTTGTACTTCATTCCATTGATAGATGATTTACAATTGAATTTAAGGGCAAAACGCCATACCATGATATCTAAGATGAATTGAGGTCTCGTGTTCTTGTGTGCTGCCATGCATTTTCAGGTGGAATGTGCTGTTCTAGAAAATGGGATTATAATTGTGCATAGTGTTAAGTGTTTGTGCTTAGTGAAATGTGCATAGTGTTTGTGATTAGTGTGTTATATGTTTGTGTTGGGAAATAGGAATTTTGGAATATATATATTGGATTTTTTAGGATTAATTTTATGAAGTAAGTGGATATTCTTGATCACCGCACTTATAACTTCACAATGATAGGTCTCCCTCACATAATCTAACTTCACACGCACTATTTTTTAGGATTAGGAAGAAGATATTTTTCTTAAATTTTTGAGAATTTGAACAAATAGTTATTTTTCATTTTCAAATACTTAAGGTTCTATGGATAATGATTGATGTGCGAACATGGACATTTTCTAATCAAATCGTGTTTAGGAAACATAGATGCGGGATGGTTTCCCATTTAATATTTATAGTATTTATCAAGTTATAAGGACGGTTATAAATAAAATCATTTTCCAGAAATAGAAAAACATGCGTGTTGGGTTATTAAGAATTCAGTACTGTAACAATAAAGTGAATTAGTTTACTAGGATGAAATAAAACAAAAACGTTATCTTTTGACAAAACACAAGTAGTTTGATGCTGACAAATACAAATGTGTTATTAAAAGCACCTAAGATCTGCAACAGGATAACATGTTATTTTACCAAGATGTAGACAACTGAAGTCTGATTATTTAAATAGAATAATCACCATTTCAAAGACAAATAATTCATTGTATCAATAGATATTGCACTAATAATATTAAATACTTACTGGCCGTTAGAGACGGTTTTTCGATCACTAATGTGCGACAGGAAGGAATGTCTACTATAATGTGAATAAAACCCCGTGACCTAATTATCATCCATGCATATTGCGTGTAATTCATTCAAGTCAATAAATAAGGATGTTGCGTGAATATCATATGTAACCATTAAATACATGATAAGGTTGTTGTTTAATAGTTATTCCATCATATAAGTATATAAATTAGGGAGTTTAGTCAATATATTGACATTGAAAAATATAAACAAATGCCGTGCACGGAGAACAAAGCATCTCTGACCTAAATGTTGTTTTCAAGCAACCTGCAATACACATAAATGGTGACACGCATATTCCATGATATTCAATAACCTTGTATGACGATATGTTTTTCATTTGGCTATGTGTGAATATTGATCTTGTATAAGGAAATAATAATGAAATTTCGTCCGTGAAATGCATTAATTTCGACCTGATATATTCAAATTTGTGCAGGTTATTTTTTTTCATTCTTACATTTCGATCTGTAATTTTATTTAAAAACAAATCATATTGAAGTGAAATTCGCCAACATGTGTATTATTATTTGAATCTTTGAAATTGACCAATTTCATTAATTTTCAAGCAACCAATACACGCAAATGAGTACACGCATATTCCGTGATATTCAACAGTATGATAAATATGAAATATTGTCCTTGGAATATGTCAACAATCCCGCGATATAAATACAATTCATTCAGATATTAGATATTTAATTTACTATTGTGAAGATTGTTTTCGACCAAAACAAGTAAATATTCAACTACACAAGCCGTTCGATACACATGCTATGGCGGACGATTTTTCATCCATGAATATCTATGAAATATTAAATGTAAAATAAGTACACGAGCCTTCGATTTATTATTCGCTACATGTATATCCTTATTTGAATCTAATAAATTAATAATTTGCGTAAAGTAAACGTTGCGCTCTAATTGTTTACAAACTGTACTAATTTCGTATTAAAATAAATATGCCCACAACCCCGCGACAGGAACACATGCATCATTTTACATATTGATATCGTAAGTCCACGCTTATTTATAACATCAAATACACCATAATCACATTGATAAATATCGTATTAATTACTTGAAATCATTCTGAAAATACTCAAATTTTGTATTTAAAAATGATTTTTTCCGTCAAACATGCACACAATCCCACAATTTGACCATTGCATTTTAAATATTGACATAGTAAGTGTACGCTTTTGAATAAAATTAACTTCTCTATAATCATATTGGTAACCATAGTATTTTCTACTTGAAATCATTAATTCTGAAATACTAAATGCGATACACACGTTTTATAAATATTCGATTCCGAGTCAAACCAATACAAAATATTCAATACACACGGATTCCGCAATGTGAACATGTTCTGTAAGCCTTTCGATCTGATAGATATTTGGCGATGAACTGTTAAAGTTAAAAACCAATGAAATATTTGACTTGACTTGACTTTTGGATTTTTAAAATAAATAGTAATTTGTCCATTTAATACATCAATGTTCCTGGGACATGATTCATTTTGTTCTTAGATATTTACAATCAATTACGGCGCTTTGTCAAACTATTTTCATTGAAAAATATAAACAAAACCTGTGATAGTAGTTGCAACTATATTAAAATAAAGACATGATAAGCTTGCAGTTTAATATTTATTCCCATCATATCAGTTCATAAATAGGGCGCTTTGTCAAATTATTTTCATTGAAAATATATAAACAAGCTCCGTGAATGGATTCCCATGCATTGTCGCCCTAAATATTGACCATTTTAGGCAAATGTGAAGGCGAACAATTCATTAATTAATTCAATAAACATAGAACTAACGTTCATTTATTTTATTTGAATCTTTGAAATTGACCAATTTGATGTCTTTACAAGCAACCAATACACATATATGAGTACATGAATAATTCCGTGATATTGAACAACTTTGTATGGTGTGTTAAGTTATTCATGTGGATATATATTAATTAATATCATCTTGTATAATAGATAAGAAATATTGTCCGTGAAATATGTCAACCATCCCGCGGTATAAATACAATTCATTTAGATATTAGCTATTTACAATTGTGACGATTGTTTTCAACCAAAACAAGTTAATATACAACTACACATGTCGTTCAATACACAAACCATTGTGGACGATAGTTCATCCCTTAATTTTGAATGAATTTCTATGAAATATTGTATGTACAATAAGTACATGAGCCGCGCGCCTTCGATTTATTATTCGCTATACAAATATATAAAATTATATATATTATCCCTTGAATATGTTAGATTGATATTCTTCAAAGATATTGACCAATTTGATTTTTTTTCAACGAACAATTAGTATTAATTAATTAATACACAGATTCCGTAAAACTCAATAATTTTGTATGACGTTACTTTTTTTCATTTGGCTAAGTATGAATATTGATCTTGTATAGGGAAACAATGATGAAATATCGTCCGTGAAATGGGTTCACTTCGGTCTGAGTTATTCAAATTGTGCAGGTTTTATCAGTACACGTGTCGCTCGGTATATTGAGGAAGATTGTTTCTTGCGTAAAAAAAGAATGCATTTCATTGAAGTCGTGTGTGTTTATTAAAAACACGAGCCGCGCGACTTGAATTTATCATTCGCTACATGTATATCCTCATTTCAATCTAATAAATTAATAATTTGCGATAAGTAAACGTTGCGCTCTAATTGTTTACAAACTATACTCATTTCGTATTAAAAATAAAAACTCGAGACCAGGACATAATAATATTCCGGTCGTATGCTATCTCAATCCTGTTGTTCGGTTCATTGATAATACTCTTTTGAATCGATACGAAGATTGATATTTTGAGGAAAATATTGTCCAAAGATTCTGTTTAAGACCATAATGTCTCCATTTC
Organism: Lutraria lutraria; assembly: GCA_964023205.1. NCBI lineage: Eukaryota > Metazoa > Mollusca > Bivalvia > Venerida > Mactridae > Lutraria > Lutraria lutraria. Next base: position 19,694,442 of record OZ026847.1, read on the forward strand.
GATATGTTGAATTCAACTTTTGTGTTTTTATTAATGAATCATATTTTATCCGCGTGAAATACGCCCACAATCCCGCGACTGGAACGCATGCATTTAAATATTGATATCAGTAGTCCATGCTCATTTATAACATTAAATGATACTCTATAATAATTTTGATAAATATGGTATTTATTACTTCAAATCATTCTGTAAATACTAAATGCGATTCACGCAGTTTGTCAACTTTCAATTCTTATTCGAAACAAAACACCATGTTCAATACACATGGAGTCCTCGGGGTTAACTTGCGGCGTAAGACTTTGATTTCTTTATTTCGATCTGTTTGACATCAAATTTTGTATCTAAAATAATTTATCCGTGAAATACGCACACAATCCCGCGACTGGAAAACGTACATTGGGCATATTGATATCGTAAGTCCACGCATATTTATAACATTGAATATTTTATAATCAAAATGATACACACGGAGTCCGCAATGTTAACTTGGTGTGTAAATGATTTTGTTAGAACCTTATATTGTGTATAAGGTCTGGCTTTACAAAATAAAGCCCTTTTTCAATTCAATTTTGAGTCGTTTTCATTTAACATACAAGCTTCACCTGACAGTCACCAACACCATGATAATTATTACACGTTAATTTAATCCTTTTGATCTGTTAGAAATAAAATATTTTGTGTTAAAAATAAATCATAATGTGTCCCTTTAATACACCAACAATCCCGAGACATGATTCATTTTGTTCTTAGACATTACAATCAATTTGGACGCTTAAATTGTCAAACCATTTTCATTGAAAAATATAAACAAAACCCGTGACCGTATTCCCAATTGTTTTAAAATAAAGACATGACAGCCTTGCAGTTTAATATTTATTCCCATCATATGAGTTCATTTATAGATCGCTTTATCAAATTATTTTCATTGAAAATATACATACAAACCCCGTGAACGAAGTCCCATGCATTGTCGCCATAAATATTGACCACTTGAGACCATGTCAAAGACAAATACTTCACTGTTTTCAATAGACAAAGAACCAATACTATTTACTGACTGTTAATGAATGTATTTTGATCACATTAATATCGAATTACATTGTATGTGTGTAAATGATACGAAGAAATTTCCATGTAAAAGTAAACAAAACGCGTCCGCTGATTATCATGTATGTACAGTGCGTGTAATTCCTTCAAGTCTATAATAATTTGGGATGTTGTGTGAAACTCATATGTAAAAATTAAAGACATGACAAGCTTGTTGTTTAATATTTATTCCCATCCTATAAGTTCATTAATTAGTCCGCTTTGTCAAATTAGTTTTATTGAAAGAATATAAACAAACCCCATGAGTGAGTGCCATGCATTGTCGCCCTAAATATTGACCACTTGAGACCATTTCAAAGACAAAGGGTCATACACAATGCTGAATGCATACAGAGTCCGCGATATTAACATATGTTTTAGGACGTTCATTCTTTCATTTCGATTTGTTATTGTATCTACAAATATCATGATTCGCCCCTGAAATACGCCAACATGTGCATTATTATTTGAATCTTAGAAATTGACCAATTTGATATCTTTTCAAGCAACCAATGCACATAACTGATGAGTACACGCATATTCCGTGATATTCAACAACTTTGCATGCAGAAATGTTATTCGTTTGGATACAACAATTCCGCGATATAAATACAATTCATGTAGATATTAGTGATTTACAATTATGCAGATTATTTTCAAACAAAACTAACAAAGATAAACTACACATGTCGTTCGATACACATACTATTGTGGACGGTTGTTCATCCCTTTGAATGAATATCTATGAAATATTGTATGTACATTAAGTGGTCCAACTAATTGTACACTACAGATGATATCGAGACATTTTTTGCGGGCAATAGATGAAATAGCAAAATCAGGAATGGATTGCTCGTACGTCTCATAAATGTAGACTAGTACATGAACGGCGCGTCTTCGAATTATTATTCGCTACATACATACTAACAATTTAATGTATTAGATTGATATTCATGTTTACTCAGGCCATACTTCTTTTTGTTTTGTAAATGACCAAAGGTATATTATAATTATATGCCGACTAGCTATGAATAAATGGTAAATGGATATTCATAAAATATATAATTTGACCATTTTGTTTCAAAGAACCATTTGATATAAATAATGACACACAGATTCCGTGAAACTCAATACTTTCTAACAAAGTATGTAATCAAGCAGATACACATGTCGTTCAATTCATTGTCCATTGGTGAACAACTTTTATTTAAAAAATGCTATATAATTTGAATTGAGAATGCTTCGCACGATCGTTGTTTACAAAATATACTCATCATATCAGCTCATTATATATTTCATATTTTTCAACACAGTAATAAGCATGTTTTCCAGCCGATGTATATCAATTGAAAACCTGAAATATGAGTAACGTCCTGTTGTTTATCTTGTTATGAAAATGTAAACAAGATCCTGGACGTGGATATATATTTATTTATTGCCTCCAGTTATGAAGATTTACAAGACATTATACATTTGTATGTTGTGTAAGAAATTAATTTATTAATTTTGATCTGTTATAAATCAAATCTTACATTTAAAAATAAATTATACTATATCAGTGAAGAATGCCGCGACATTAATTCATTTTGTTCTAAGCTGTTTACAACATTTATGTAATCGTATCAGTTCAAAAAAAGAATAGAGAGCAAGATGTATATCATATTCCGTCAATTTCATGATTTAAATGTCTAGATAATAAATGAACTAGACCCGCGAATTGAACATTTGCATATTGATATTCATATTAAATCCGCACTCTTAAATTCTCTTTTAAAAATGTTATTTTTCCTTGAAATAATTTTTAAAAATACTAAATGCGATACACGCGATTATTGAACACTCTACTCTCAGTGAAACGAATACAAAATATTCAATACACAAAGCGTCCGCGATATAACGTGTTGTGTATGATGCTCATTTCGTCATTTCCATCTGTTAGAAGTTAAATTTAGTGTTTAAACAAAAATCATAATTCGTCCGTGAAATACAAACTTATAAATCTCTGAATCTATGTTACTGTGTCATATAGTGTATTAAAATGAGTTACCGCAATAAACTTTATATTTATATACAATATAAAACATTTCAATAGCTAAAATTTGTTATTAGCAGTAGTTAAATGTTGATATTTTGTTCCATTGTTTTTAATTCCTTAACAAGAGAACAAATGCTTAATATTTGTTAATTTCCTCAATTTTAGACAAATCTAACTAATTTACAGATTTGCAGTTACCTATAAGTGTAAGGGGTCAGATAGCTTAATTGGATAGAGCAACCCAGGCCAGTATATCGGCTATGGAGAGATTCGGGTTCGAATCCCGATCTGACTTTCATGGGTATCCGTAAACATGTTCACAATTGGGAACTTAGAGTTTGTACAATCTGTTTGGACTTACAGGGGGGGGGGGGGGGGGCAGTGTAATAACTTCAAATTTGCGCAATGCTAATAAAAATTCTAACTACATGTACATCTATTTGAGACTTATTAAAATCCGATTTTCTTATTTTGACAAACGCTTAAATCTCCGCTCTGGGCAGCGCCTTATTGCATATCAAATCTGCATTCACTACAGTATGTTTATGAAATCTGATAAAATTTAAGTTAGAAAATACATGATAATGACATACCTCACATATTGAGTGCAGATCCATAATTTCAGCGAAAACCGAGGCTTCCTAGTTTGTTATAATGTCGAAAGTACTACCAAAATGTTATCAGCAGATGTAAACAAATGTGATCGGCTTTTATATCTTTTTCCAAACTCTATTTGGTTCAAATGTCGGACACTTTGTCCACCTGTTTCCCGTGGAATCAAGTTAAACAATAAATAAACTAATAAATTAAACCGACCATTGATATTTGTTAACTAAATGTATGTAGTAGATTTTGATTTAGATTACCTTACCATATCTTATGTCTTTTTACAGTGTTCTTATAATTGAATTACTAAAACTTTAGGTACACAGCTACAAATCTGTCACACTCAAATAGATTCCCCCACACACAAATTAATAGTGAAATAAAAAATATACACAAGACGCTGCGTTCAACAAAATGTATATGCACCCGGTTGCATACTTTGCAAGAAATAGCCCATTTGCATAATTTCAGTTCCAGTTTTGGACATGGTCAAAGTGAGGTTAGTTGATATGGGTAGATTGAGACTGGTCATAGGTCTATGATATTCAAAATTCAGGTGTCTATATATTCAAGAGTTTTAGTTAGTCTGTTTAATATTCTATAGGACCTACGGCCAAAAGTTCAAGGTCCTAAATCTGTATCTTGGTATATCTTTTATACATATCACAATCTACGTACTGTCATTTATTTGAAAGTATATGAAGATGCATCTCGAAAGAGCGTGAACAGGGCATGGTTACGCATCAGTTTGCAATGTACATAGTTTTATCTTTTACAGAACAAAATGAGTGCAATTAGTACTAACACAGTGTTTGTTAATTAACTAACAGAATTAATTAACAGGTCAACGCGCGACAGCAAAAGAAAAGAATTTCAGTTTCACGTAAATCTAGTTTTGTACGAGAATCTTGCATTTCAGAACATGTAAAAATATCAATATATCAAACGGCAAGAATATAAATGTGTTCCTGTCACGGCTTCCGATTACTTGTTTTCAATACGAAATGAGAATTATTTGTAATTATTTTACGCAATTTATTAATTTATAAGATTCAAATGATTATATACAAGTCACGATTAATAAAGTCGCGGGACTCTTTAGTATATGTATCGAAATACATGTGTAGTTGTACATTTACTAATTCTTGTTCAAAATAGTCGGCACAATTGTACATACACGTATGTAACATCTAAATTTGTTGCATTTATATCGCGGGTTTGTTGACGGATGATATTTTATATTTATCTCCTGATACAAGATCATAATTCACATATATCCGAACGAAGAAATTCACGTCATATAAAGTTGTTGAATATCACGGAATATGCATGCACTCATTTATGTGTATTGGTTGCTTCATATCAAGAATCAAAATCGCTTATACATGTATTATATCCAAATAACTTCATACAAAGCTTTTGAATATCTCAGAATATGTGTGTATTCATTTATGTTTATTTATTATTCGAATATAATATTAAACTGGTCAATGTATATGTTAAAGATGTGTGGTATTTATTTTGCGGTTCTAATGTACATATCCCATAGAGTCTAGACATTATTATGACTAAAGGCCATAACTAATGAGCTTATGAAATGTGAATAGTTTGTAAACAAAGCGCGTAACGCATACCGACTGACATATTCTGATAGGACCTATAGTCAAATGTTCAAGATTCTACAAGAACTTGGTTCTAATGCATGACATTATATAGGTACTAGGGTCGCTTGTTCAAGTTTCTACAGGAACCAACGTCCAATGTTAAAGATTCTATGCACTGTCATACAAATTCAAATATTGGATAATACACATGTATATGAAGATGCATCTCTAAAGAATGTGAACAATTTTACGCGTCTGTTTTCAATGTACTTACTTTTTATATATTTACAGGACAAAATGAAACTATTATAATAACACAGTAATTATCTGGCGGTATTCATTAACTAGTCAATGTGCAACAGCATAAGAAAATAATTTCTTTTTCACGTAAATCTAGTTTTCCACGAGAATCATACGTGTCAAAACATAATACAAATAAACTTAAAATTATATACATGGCATATCACCAGACCGTGTGTATACTTTGATTCAGCTAGATACACGGGTACAAAATTACTGGTGATGAGACTTGGGTCCGTCACTTATCTTATTTCCATTAACACAATTATAAGAGGTATAGTCGGTTTATTCTAAGTCCCTTTTAAATGGCAAGGTCATGATTAGTATTCATTCTGATAAAATGAAATATAGGATTTGATATTAGCATGTGAGAAATAAGAAAAATATAATATTTCAAACTTAAGTTAAATTTAGACTTACAAATTGCTTTTGATAGCTTTAATGTCATTATGTAGGCACCTGCACTAAGATCTATGAATGTGTGTTTGTGGCTGCAAGTGTTCGTGGGCTTACATCATTACTCGCATAAATATACCAAACAGTCTGGTTAATGTAACATAAAATGCGTGTTCCTTCAATAATCTTATGTCATAGTGTTACAATACTAAGGCTCTGAATATGCAAACTGTATAATTATAAACAAAACAGTGTCTTCAATAATTTGCCTTATACCAAATAAATATCGGTCAATGTTTGGTAACTAGTCCTACAACTACCGGCAAGATTTTTAGTGTTATCTCCCTTATTCATGTAATTTATAGTCACATTCTGCAGGTAAGATCTATGCGTAATTCACTGACTATTTCAACTATTGTCAACATGAGCTTTTCTATTCTTATATATTAGCTGATATGCTACAATTGTTAAAATGATAAAATACTGATTGAGTAACTTAACAATTGAAGAGTCGTATTTGTTCACAGCATTGTCTACACATTTCTCTGAGACGATACTGCAAAACTAGTACCCTTGATTTTTTAAAAGACAGGACATAATTCCGTTATCATTATTCAAAAAGCTTAAATCCCAATTCCATTCTCAAAGTATAAGGTTTAGAAAAAGTAGAGTAGATTAATGTGTAAATGCATATTCAGATCAATCATGCTGCCAGGTTAGTGTTCAATAATATTATTATCAGAAAACAATTAACTAATAAACATAAAAATACAAGATATAACCCCATGGTTATAAAACTAAAGAACAGTTTCTGAGCTCTAATATCATTTCCAAGTATTATGGTTGAAAAGATAGAGCTGATTAATTTCAGACCAGTTATACTGCCAGGTTAATGTATCAGAGAAATTCGTATTGTCTGATGGTGACTAAATTATGAATAATGATAGACATATATGAGATTTGAGCTAGAAGACTGATCTCGAGTGTATTACTTCGGACCCTGATATCCGCAAACCTAGGTATTTAGTTCGGTCTCGGTCAATATTTGTATTGTCCGTATTTTACATGTATTTGCATATTGGGTAAACATTAGTGGAATTTCATATAATTATATCGATTGGATTTAACATTCAAGTTTTATGGTATTTTTAATGATATTCAATATATATTTTGGCTGAACCAAACGACTCGTAAATCCTATTTTGCCTAACTCGTAAATCCTACACATCTGTTCTCCGTCAATGACATTCCATAGTTACAACCGAATAATACAACTTGCACATGTCTCTCGTGATTTCAGTGATTATACAAATTCTCCCAACCCTAAATATTTGATGATACAGTATGTACAGTATGAAGACCACTGTCCAGACCTATTCATTATTTTGTTGTGTCCATACAGATTAATCTAATTACTAATTATAAATATTGGTTTTATCATATCTTTTTATTTCACATCTAATTTCATGCAACAGTTTGATACTGTCAAACCTGATGTAACAACCACCTCCGAATAAAGATCACCCTATGAATAAAACCATCCTTTTAGAATACCGTCTTTGTCACCCTAAATATTGAGACCATTTCAAAGACAATGAGCAATACATAATGTTGAATACACACAGATTCCGCGATATTAACATATGTTGTAGGAAGTTCATTTTTTCATTTCGATCTGTAATTTTATTTAGAAATAAATCACAATTTGTCCGTGAAACGCAAACATTGTATTTTTATTAATACATGCTCAGTTCAATTGTCCTCTCGGGCTAATGTTCATTAATATTATTATATGATCACAGCATAATTAAAACAACATAAAAATACAAGATATGGCCCCATGATTATCAACTTTATGCTCTTAAAATACCGTCATTGATTATTAAGAACAAGATGACCTCCGAATAGAGGTTACCTGTCAATAAAGGCCACATTTTGTCTTTCCTAAGGATGACCTTTGTTAACAAGTACGACAGTACTCCAGTAAACAATATGGATCTATAAAACAATGAAAACATCGTATTTAGTAATGCGCCTGCTTGCCAGATAAATATCGGTCAATGTTTGGTTACTCGTTTTAAAAGTACTCACAGTACTGTTTTTGTTACCTTCCTTATTTAAGTTTCATTTATAGTCAAATTCTGCATTTCACTTACTCTTTCAACTATCAGATAGCTTTGATGTTTTAAAAGATCGGATATACTTACATTATCATTGTACATAAATGTAATAAGGTGCAGTACGATATCCGCCGCAGAAGAGATTTTGACATAGTCTAACGATTTGAAGAAACATGTCATAATTCTACATTCACCTGAGACAATTGCAAGATTGAGAACACCATTGCAATAATGATTCATGGTCAGTAAGTCTGTAATAAGAATGCCAGACGACATTCGTGTAATCAGAATGAAAACGTACTGTACAATATTTTCGTTTGATATTATTTGAAGAGTGAATTAGATTTTGAATTGTTCTTCCAAGAATAACTAATTTATTCCAATCGACAATGAATATTGTCCTGCATAATCTATTCACTTCTACATACTCTGTGTATGATGATGTTTCTTTATTTTGTTGATAAACAACCAACAGTATACAAACCTGAAAATATACGTTGAGAAAGTATAATATCGATCAGTGGCGTAGCTGACTTGTGTCTCTAAGGCCTGTTATAGGTTTCCATAAAAGCCTGCAATATTTCATAAGCCTACCTGTTTGACAGGTCAAGTACGTCATCGCCCAAACGATGATAAAACGACTATATTTGTTAATATTGTCTCGGGAATAGTATTATGTGTAATACATGTTATCCACCTTTCTGATGGTGAAATTCAGTGCTTTGATTTCTTATTATTGCGTACAATATGACCATTTTAATGTAAACAATACATGTACGTATTACTACGTTGCCATGCAGGTAGGACCTTGAACCAGTATTCAGATAATTATAAGGACAGTACAAAGATGATGAATTTCCTACTTGTTCATAATTTGTTCTTGTTGAACAATCATTTTATTGCTTAATTATCATGATTACGTATATTGCAACAATTTCAATGCTAATAAACTATATCGGTGCAGTAAAAAGCATCCATAGTAAGGTCCATTATTTTGAATCAGAAGCGCTTAAAATTGTGCATTTTGTTTTATCAGTATGCCTACTTTAGAATTCATCTATGCTTTATTATACCCGAGTGAATGAGCACCACGAAAAAATGTTATATGTGAATTATGACCACAAGCTATAAATCTAATTAAATAACATGTAAGATATCCAAACAAAACCAAGGACACCAACATGTCCATTGAATAACTACACAAGAACCGCAGAGAAAAATAGGCCTACCATGAATACTACACCATATTAAATGAACGCACATGTGGAGCGAACTATTCTTTATTATGTAAGATGCCAATTTGTTGTTTGGGACATTGACATTACCTCAACCAAACGAAAACTTAATAGTATATGTAATAAAGAAGCAGAACATTCCTTTCTTCATTTTTTCCTCTGATAGCGAAAGATCGTCTTAACCGAGTTCGCCATAATAGTTGTCATGTGTATATCTTTAACGGGCGACATTCCAGTCCAGCACTTTTTGCCAATTATTCGATTTACTTCCCTTTATTTGGACATCGTTTTATATGGTTCATGTTCGGAATGTGTGGATAATTGGATTTTGTATCAAATACATAACAATAGAAAGAATGTGCGATAAATACAGTAATAAAAGATGTTTGATTTAATGAATAAGAGGAATTCGTGAAGCACGTTTTTTCTAGAGTTCACGAAATGTGTAGATAGAAAATGGTTCGTTTTTACACAAAGTCTTTTCTGTTAAAGTTATTGGTGTGTTATATTCAAACTGATTTCTATGATGTCAAACATGCCGTGTTTTCATAAATCGTAGTAATTTGTGTAACTCAAAAAGAGACGAAAGTGAACACGCTATATACATGTAGGTATGTGCGATAGTTTGTCAATGCACACACATTACAATTTGGTCCGATTAACTGGATCCGGTTTTTTTATTTATGTTGTTTCAATATCTTACATTCATGAAAAGGAAAACAGAACACATTGTCAATAGAACTTCGTGAAACAAACAACTATATATCTACAAATATATATGTTATACAATGTATACAGATACTTAATCTGTGGAGAAATGAAATCAGTTGTTGCCAATATTTTCAAAATCTTTTAAAGAACCATACAAACGAACTGTATATATATATATATAATGTCGGTGATACACAAAATGTAGGAAATACTAATATATTCATGAGTCTAGTTGAGCAACGGTTAAGTGATCATTTTGTTCAAAATTGGTTTGATAGATTGAATAACTCTAGCAGAGCATTGTTCTATAGAAACATAGCCGATTTTAAATATCAACCATACTTAAATCTCGTTAACATAGAGAAATACAGAATCGAATTAACTAAACTAAGGGTGTCTTCACATAGATTATATATTGAAACAGGTCGTTGGTCACAGAATAATATAACTATTAATGAAAGAAAATGTTTAAATTGTTATAAGTTAGAGGATGAATACCATTTTTGTTTAAAGTTATGATTTACAAATACCTTCTCCTATTTGTTGTACAAGGAAATAATAATGATAAAAATAATGTTAAAAAAACAACAACAATAAAAAACAACAACAGTAATTATTGAAAATAATTTGTTTAAGAAAAATGGAAGTTAATATTATTCATCATTTATATGTAATGTTGTATGAAAGTGTGTTTAATTATGTTGTATTTTGTCATGTATATTCTATGTGCTTGTTTGTTGTAATGTACTGTCTGTCATGTGTATGATTGTAAATGTATTGTCCATGGGCTATATAGCCTAAAGGACTGAATAAAGTTACTTACTTACTAACATATATTGTTGGTGTTTTTACATAATGTAGGAGGCTATTTTTATTCTGTTTTTTTTTCTATTAATTGCATATTGACATTAAATCGTACCTTGTTACCCTCTCCAGTTTTAACCATTATTTACTAACTCACAACATTTGTTGACGGGCTTAAGTCATTCAATGATGACCAGTTTTTGACATCTAATGTATTTAGAATCGGTAATACTGTCAAACATGTGAACAAAGGCCATACTTGGGAAAGGCATAATGTGGTCTTTATTGACAGATGGACTTTATTCGATGGTAATTTTGGTCCAAATAACCAATAACTTTCTTAAAGAATGGAAGATATTTACAGATGACCTTTATTTGGAGATGGTCGCAAACACAGGTTTGACTGTACTCATGAATGTGAAATTTCATCAAATTCTGACAGTTATTCTTTTCACGGGGAGTTAAACGTCGAACCCACAGCCTTAAGTCATTAAGCGACTTTGTCGGTTATAGTTGTGGATGTAGAATCTAAACGTACACCTGAATAGAACCATTGAACCTCTGTATGCTAGATGGACAGCTTCCTCACCTTTTCAGGTCCTGTGTGTAATTCGAAGTCAACTATATACAACACCAGATAAAACCAACTACGTACGACAGATTACATCTTATACGGACAACATCAGACAACATCAACTACAGTCAACATCAGATAATTACACATACAGTCAACATAAGAAAACATCACCTACAGATAGCATCAGATAGCATCAACTTCAGTCAACATCGGATAACATCACCTACAGACAACATCAGATAACTTCAAATACAGACAACATCACACAACAACACATACAGTAAGCATTAGAAAACATCACCTACAGACAACAACATATAGCATCAACTACAGTCGACATCAGACAACATCACCTGTTCAGTCAACATTATGCTAATACATGTAACACGTTTCTGAGAGGGCATTATTAAAAATCGTCAGCACGAGAAAAATAATGTTAAGGTCAACATTACATTTTCGAGGGCTGGCGATCTTTGATAACGTCTTTTCAGAAATGCGTTATGTTTTTATTGTAATACCAAAGATTTTATAAATATATAAAAAGAAAAATATTATGTCACAATTTTTGGTACCAAGTTTCCCGGAAAAGCTTTATGTCTTTTTGAATTCTGTCCCAGAAACATTGGCAAACCCAAAAAACGAAATTTTGGATGAATTAAACGTAAGATATCATTGTCTACAATCAACATCAGATAACATCCGCCTCCGTGGTCTAGTGGTTAAGGCCGCTGACTCCATATCACTGTAAACTCTCACTTTTAGAGGGTCGTTGGTTCGCACCCCACTACCGACCATAACTCACTATGTGAAAAGTAGACACTTGCTTACGGAGGATGGGAGACTAGTACTGCTTCTTCCCAGGAACCATGGTTAAGTGAACTCTCCGCCTCATACGACTCTGACTGTTGGAAAAGGGCGTAAAACCCGAAAAAAAACATCAACAATGTAGGAGTCGTGCACAGAGGTATATTTCTCTATTACATATGCACAAAATAATCAAAGGACCATAATTCTGTCAAAATTGATCGAATCATGAAACCTCGACAATATTACACTGGTAACAATAGTTCCATGAAAGTCCCTATAGAAAAGATGCAAACAAGAGTATTTTTCTAAATTACAATCGCACAAAATAAACAAAAGTCCATAATTCCGTATATATATGTGCTGGAGTTGTTGGTGACATTGAGTCTGTGAAAGTTCCGTCAAAATCCTATGAGTATCATAGAAGAAATTTAAGAATCCTTCAAAACCCAATGACCGCGTGACCTTGACTTTTGACTTGAAAATACAGACAGGCAGACCAAAACCAATATGCTCCCGATCTATCTATACTGGAGCATAAAAATGAACAGGATATTCAAATTGCATGTCAATATAGTTATGATATATTCGTATTAACAGCATAAATAGTTTCTGTCTATGTTTAGACGGCTATGGCGTTCCATAGTTTTCCGTAATTGTATGATTGCGAACTCGCGTGCTGAGGATTTATGGTTGTCTTGTGTTTTGTATGTTGGGTTTATTTTCGTGACATTTTTATTCTAACTTTAAATGTTCATTGTGCATAAAAGTCAAATAATGATATCATTAAATGTCATTTATTGATCAAGCCGAACTTAAATGTAGTTCACACCTTTTGACACAAATATTACTTTCAATAGGCAACTCAGGTTGATCTAAGTCATCGATTGAAGTGTAGATGTCGGATTTTAGGTGTGTAATTTCGAGTTTGCATGATTTAGGGACTTATTCATCACTTCGCATATGTCATAGTTCTCGGTTATAACGATTCGGATAACGGGTGTTAGTCCTCCACACATGTGTTTACACTAAGTAATACACAGTAGCATAAACAAACATGGAAGAAAATTCACTGTGTGAAAGTTGAGGACTGTGTTTAGAATTGATATCAACATGGAAAAACATTTAATGATGACAATTTAAAATATGGAAACCTTCAGTAACATATTGAAGTCATTGTTTGACATTGTAGTTAAGATTAATTTTGATATTATAATACATTATTTTGGCCACTGGAATTAGCATAAGTTCAGGTTAGAATTATAGATACTTGTTAATCATCAAATATTAATTTACTGATGCAGAATGTACATTTAACCATTAGCTATTGATAAAGACTCATTTAAGTTATGTACTTTCAGTAATTATTGAACAATGCCACTTCTTTAGGATAGATAGCTAAAATGTCAGACGGCCATTTTGTCACAAATTCGAATTACCTTAAGTGTGTATTGTTTGGGCTTCGTGATTATGCATATTGTTTCTGCTAAATGCAAACATTTGAAGACATGCAGTTGGAATAATTCATTTTGTGGATAAGTATACCTTTTTTCCTTATATGATTGATATTATATAAAGACGTTTACTACGATATTCACAGCTCATTGAATTTTACCTACATGCATAAGTTTACCTATAAATATTTACTAATTGTTTCTACTCCTGACGTGTACATGTTTTTGATAATCATTAATTTCTTAAAGATACTTATTCGTCTTGTTGTACTTTCTTGTTAGTGTAACTGCATGTGATTTGTACTTAAATACTAGAACTATATAAAGTATTTGTGATTTGTACTTAATTACTTGGGATTTGTACTTCATTCCATTAATAGCTGATTTACCATTGAATTTCAGGCCAGAGCACCATACCATGATATCTAAGATGAATTGAGATTTTGTGCTCTTCTGTGTTTCCATGCATTTTCTATTGGAACGTGCATAATGATAAGTGTTTGTGCTTAGTGTAATGCGCATAGTGTTTGTGCTAAGTGAAATGTGCGTAGTGTGTTATATATTTGTGGTTAGGAAATAGGAATTATGGAATATATATATTGGAATATTTAGGATTTTATGAAGTAAGTTGAATTTCTTGATCACTACTGCACTTAACTGCCACAATGATAGGTCCCCTTACATAATTTAACTTCACATGCACTATTCTTTTAGGATTAGGGCGAAATTATTTTTCTAAGATTTTTTTAATTTTTAATAAATCATTTTTCACTTTCAAATACCTATGGTTCTATAAGTTAGGACATTTTCTAATCGAATTATGATTAAGAGACATACATGCGCGACGGTGTGTTTAGTTTGATTGTTATAGTGTTCAGTTATTTATTAGGACGGTTAAAATTATCCAAATCATTTTCCTGAAATATACAAAAATGCGCGTCGGGTTGTTTTCAATTTAGTACTGTACCAATAAAATTAATTAGTCATCTAGGGTGTAAATGAACATAACCACGTTCCCGGAGAATAAAGAGAATGTTTGGAATCATATAAAATACCGTGAAAAACACATGATATAAAGATGCTGAAAAAAATGTGGAATTGAATTCCTTTGCAAGCACTTTAGACCTGCAACAGGTAAACTTCTAATTTTTAAAGATATTGACAACTTATGTTAGTTTATCTAATCAAACTCATAAAATAAAATTAAGACAATTGGAATTTACTAGACTAAACATTATCTGAAATAAACTTCCAAATGTTTGATGTTTCTTGGTTTGTATAACATTGTGTAAATAAAGATAACATACAAACTTGATTTAATAATTATGACCAAAAACATACATTAAAAAAAATAATATGATAAAAACAAAAAGGAAGTTATGTCTTAGTTGGCCCATCATCGTTCAATACTATTGTCAATAGACTGGAACACATGCATTGGTATTATAATTCCACGCTCATTTGTAACATTGAATTTAAAAGTAAAGCATATTTTGCCCGTTAAATATGCCAACAATCTATTCCAACTAATTGTACACTACAGATGATATCGAGACATTTTTTTGGCGCTTGCCGATTTCTATGTACCAACAATCCCACGATATAAATTCATCATGTTCTTAGATATTGACATTGCGGCTTTTTATTTTCAACCAAAGCATGTAACCAAAGAGCTACATGTTGTTCGAAATATAGTCTATTGGAAAACAACGTTTAATTTATAAAACAATGCTATATAATTTACATAAATAATGTGCCAAGCATTTTCGTCATAGACCTTGACCATTTCGATAGTTTTTTAAGAAAACTCACACACAATAGTATATATACACAGTCCGCGATATTAAAAATTGTTGTTAAGACTTTGATTTCTTCATATCAATCTGTTAGAAATCAAATAGTGTATTCATGAAATATATAACATTTTTTTCCGAGAAATATGCACACAATTCCACAACTTGACCAATGCATTTTACATATTGACATCGTAAGTCCACGCTCTTGCATAACATACTAATGTACGAGTATGCTCCAGAGTTAGATTGGTACATTCACTTGGAAGAAGAAGAAGAACATTAAACTCTCTTTATCATATGGATAATGGTATTTTTTTATATCTGAAATCTTTCTGATATTAATAAATATAAGAAATAAAAAATATATATGAAAAGAAATTATACTTTGTCCGTCAAGTACGCCACTATGCGTATTACTATTTGAATCTTAGAAATATCCCAATTTTATGCTATTTCGAGCAAACAATACACTAATGGGTACACACATTTTGTGATATTCAACAAATTTCTATAATGTTAATTTGTTCGTTTGTATACATAAATGAATTACGACCTTGTATAAATTGTGTAAAATACACAAGATATTTAGTACCGCACATTTTCATCTTATATATTGAACATTTTGATGTTTTGTATATGCAACCAATACACAAAATCGAATACACACAGATGCGCTGTAATATTCACTAGTTAACATAGTATAACATACAGTTATTCATTCCGAAATATATATGATTTTTTCAACCAATGCATGTAAACAAAGCAATACACACTTCTGTCCAAAATTTAAAATGAATTTCAATGATATCTTGTATGTACAAAAATCACGAGACGTGCTACTTGCATTTATTTTTTATTATATAATTTTACATAATATCATTTCAATCCAATAATTTTAGTTCATGGTTTCCGTAAAACAAACGTAGCGCATACGTTGTTTACACACTATTCTCATTTCGCATGAAAATGAATACACGAAACCCAGCAAATTAATACTTTGGTCGTGTGCTATGTCAGTTTCATAATTCACTACATGGACAGTACCAATTGGAATTCATATATTAATCGTTTGCATTGAAAACAAATATCACACTTTGATTACTCATGGATTCAGTAATTAACGCATTTGGGCAATATACTGTCTATTGAACAGGTACATAAGAGCCGCAAAGTAAATACCACATATTTACAATACAATACATACATTGATCATTTTGATATTTTGTTCATGCAACCAATACATATAATCTAACACATACTATACACAGATTCGTAAGGCCTTAATGTTTGCATTCCGAGCTATGAAAATAACATTTTGTATATAAAAAAAGAAACAATAATTTATCCGTGAAATATGCCAACAAACAAGCGACATAAATTAATTTTGTTCTTAGATATTTCAAATTTCATGAAACCGAATCAATACTTATAAACTATTGTGTACGATTTACATAAAATAAACGTTGACTTCATCATTTAAATTGTCTAGAAAATCAGTAAAAGAGACCTTAAAAGTATGCAAAGCGTGCTTGTTGTTTAGAAATTATTCATCGGACCATGGATATCAAACATTTTTGTCAAAGATATTGACTATTTTAATAGCTTTCAAGAAAAAAATGCACACTATGCAATACATAGTGTCCGCTATATTACCATGTTAAGTTATTTTCTCAATTTTAGATCTGTTAGACATCAAAATTTGTATCTAAAATAAATTGTAATGCCTCCATGACATAAATTCGTTTTATCCACGTTATATACAATTTAGCGTGATATTTTCTACCAAGCATGCAAATAAACAACTACACATGTCGTTTAATACATACTTTGGCCTTGTGTTAGGTCATTTCATTATTTATGTTTATTGTTTTGTGATATGAAGACAAAATCAAGCGAATGTCCGTGAAATACGTCAAGAAACACACATTAGAAATAAAACTCATTTTAAGCTTAGATATACATGTATAAGATTGTGCAGGTTCTTTTCAGCCGATGCATGTAAACAAAGCAATACACACTTCGGTCGATACATAGACCATTGGGGAAGATTGAAATAATTAAAAAATTGAAATACATTTCAGAGATACAATAAATTCACGAGATGTGCGACTTGCATTTATTATTTCCTACATGTATAATATCATTTGAATTCAATAAGTTCAGTTCATAATTTGCGTGAAAAAAAAACGTAGCACGTACGTTTTTTACACATTATATTCTCATTTCGTTTTAAAATTAATACACGAAACCCAACATGCCGTATGCTAAGTCAATTTCATTATTCGTTACATGCATAACAATCACTTGAATCTTATAGATTCATAATTTTCGTAAAACGAACGTTATGCGTATGTTGTTTACACATTATTCTCATTTCGTATGAAAAATCAAAGTAATCGAAGATCATTACATTAAAACTTTGGCTGTGTGTTAGATCATTACAATATACAGTATTTTGTATTGCATTACAAATGTAATTATGAATATATATATATATGAATGATAATTTTTGATATGAAGATAAAAATCAAGCAATTGTCCGTGAAATACGCCAAGACACCAACAAAATTATGCAATTCATTTTAATCTTAAATATTCACAATTGTGCAGATTCTTTTCAACCCATGCATGTAAACAAACCAATACACACTTCAGTCGATACATTGACTATTATTGAAGATAGTTTATTCTAAAATTTAGAATGTATTTCAATGATATCTTGTATTTACAATAAATACACAGGACGCACAAGTTGCGTTTAATATTTCCTATATGGATAATGTCATTTGAATCTAATAAGTTCACAATTTGCTTAAAATAAACGTAGCGCATACCTTGTTTACGCATTATTCTAATTTCGTATGAAAATGAATACACGAAACCTAACACAATAGTACTTTGGCCGTGTGCTAGGTCAGTTTCTTTATTCGCTACATGCATAATACTCATTTGAATCTATAGATAAATATTTTGCGTTAAATATAAATATCACACTTTTATTACTCATAAACTCATTATTTAGCGCATTCGGTCAATATATTGTCTAAGGAACAGGTACATAATAACCGCTAAATAAGTACCAATGTGACACATTTTCATCTTATATTTTGATCATTTTGATACTTTGTTCATACACTCAATACACATAATGGAATACACACAGATACACGGTGTTATTCATTACCATATTATTACGTTAATTTCTTCATTCCGACATATATACGATTTTTTCAACCGAATTATCAAGATAATGTCCTTGGAAAAATTAAACAAAACCCGCTCTTTAATTACATTTTATTCTCTATAATCAAATTGATAAATATACTTATTTATACTTCAAATTATTTTGAAAATGTCAAATGCGAAATACGCGTTTGATAAATATTCAATTCTTACTCTAGCCAATTCACAACAACTAATACACATATAGGGCGCATTATTGATATGTTTTGTTAGACGTTAATTTCTTCACTTCCAGTTATAAGAAATCAAAGCTTGCATTTAGCAAATATGTTAATAAATATCCTAAGACCTAAATCAATAGTCAAAAACAATCTTACACATTGAAAAACACGCTAGTTTGTTTACATTAAGTACCGTTTAAATATTAATATATCTGGTCATTCTTTGCATAAAAGCATATGTGTCAAATAAAAACTAATTGCGTACAGGTTCTGTACTTGATGTTCCGTTCAAATCACTTACTTATTATCCATAATTAATAATTAAACACAAATGAAATACACACGGGGTTGTTATATTAATTCGGCCAATCTTACGCAATTGAAATACACGCTGGTATGTTTATTTTATTAGGTTCCGTCCAAATGTAAATACCTCTTGTCATTTTTGCATAAAATCTTATGAGTCAAATAAACTTAAATGCGCTCGTTGTTTACATAATGATCCAATCAAATAAGTTAATTAATATGCATAATTAATAATCAAACACAAATGAGTCAAATAAAATGAAATGCGCACGGCTTATCAACATAATTGTCCGTTCAAATGAGTTGATCAGAATTCATAGTTAATTAACAAAGAAAAACGAAATACACGCGGAATCGTTATATTAATTACGCCAATCTTATATAATTGAAATGAACGCTCTAGGTTTGTTTACTTTATTAACATCCGTTCAAATATTTATATATCTGGTCATTTTTGCACAAAATCATATGAGCCAGATATAATATAACAATTGAAAAATCTTAAATATGTATAACGGCTTCTTGTTTACAAATTTTATTCATCATTTATGAAACAACGAGACACAATATCCGCCAATTGGATACCAAGCATTTTCGTCATAGATAATGACCATTTTGATATTTTTTGTCAAGAAAGCAAATGCACACTATTCGATACGCAGTGTCGTCTATGTTAACTTGTTGTAAGAAACTGTAATTCATTTACTTTAGATCTGTTAGAAATCAAATTTTGTATTTAAAAATATCGTAATTTATCCGTGAAATATGCCAACAATCACGCGACATAAATTCAGTTTAATAAGATTCTGTGATATCAACATTTTGCGTAATGCCTTAATGTCTTCATTCCGTGATGTTGAAATCAATTTTTGTTTTAAAAAAAAGACATTAGAAATTACCCGTGAAATACGCCAACAAATCCGCGAACATGAATTCATTTTGTTCTTAGATATTTTAACATACATGCAACGGAATCAATTCAAAAATATTATTGTGCACGATTTATATCCAATATTGGTTAATTTCATCAATTAAGATGTCTAGATAATCAGTAAAAGAGACCTTAAAAGTGTGCAAAGAGAGCTTGTTGTTTACAAATTATTCTCCGGACCTTGGATACCAGTCATTTCTGTCATAGATATTGACCATTTTAAATGTGTTTTTTTTCCAATAAAACAATTGCACACTATTCAATACACAGTAACCGCTCTATTAACTTGTGTAAGACGTTAATTTCTTCATTTGAGATCTTTTAGAAATCAAATGTTACATTGAAAAACAAATTGTAATTTCTCCGTGACATAAATTCATTTTATTCTTTGATGTATACAATTTGGCGTGTCACATTCGAACAAAGTGTGTAGATGAGCAGCAACACATGTCGTTCAATTCATAAACTTTGGCCGTATGCTAAGTCAGTTTCTTTATTCGCTACATGCATAGTAATCACTTGAATCTTATAAATTCATGATTTTCGTAAAAAGAACGTAATGCGTATGTTGTTTACACATTATTCTCATTTCGTATGAAAAATCAAAGTAATCGAAGCTCATTGCATTAAAACTTTGGCTGTGTGTTAGATCATTTCAATATACAAGTATTTTGTATTGCATTACAAATGTAATTATGAATATATATATGAATGATAATTTTTGATATGAAGATAAAAATCAAGCAATTGTCCGTGAAATACGCCAAGACACCAACAAAATTATGCAATTCATTTTAATCTTAAATATTCACAATTGTGCAGATTCTTTTCAACCCATGCATGTAAACAAACCAATACACACTTCAGTCGATACATTGACTATTATTTAAGATAGTTTATTCTAAAAATTAGAATGTATTTCAATGATATCTTGTATTTACAATAAATACACAGGACGCACAAGTTGCATTTAATATTTCCTATATGGATAATGTTATTTGAATCTAATAAGTTCACAATTTGCTTAAAATAAACGTAGCGCATACCTTGTTTACGCATTATTCTAATTTCGTATGAAAATGAATACACGAAACCTAACACAATAGTACTTTGGCCGTGTGCTAGGTCAGTTTCTTTATTCGCTACATGCATAATACTCATTTGAATCTATAGATAAATATTTTGCGTTAAATATAAATATCACACTTTTATTACTCATAAACTCATTATTTAGCGCATTCGGTCAATATATTGTCTAAGGAACAGGTACATAATAACCGCTAAATAAGTACCAATGTGACACATTTTCATCTTATATTTTGATCATTTTGATACTTTGTTCATACACTCAATACACATAATGGAATACACACAGATACACGGTGTTATTCATTACCATATTATTACGTTAATTTCTTCATTCCGACATATATACGATTTTTTCAACCGAATTATCAAGATAATGTCCTTGGAAAAATTAAACAAAACCCGCTCTTTAATTACATTTTATTCTCTATAATCAAATTGATAAATATACTTATTTATACTTCAAATTATTTTGAAAATGTCAAATGCGAAATACGCGTTTGATAAATATTCAATTCTTACTCTAGCCAATACACAACAACTAATACACATATAGGGCGCATTATTGATATGTTTTGTTAGACGTTAATTTCTTCACTTCCAGTTATAAGAAATCAAAGCTTGCATTTAGCAAATATGTTAATAAATATCCTAAGACCTAAATCAATAGTCAAAAACAATCTTACACATTGAAAAACACGCTAGTTTGTTTACATTAAGTACCGTTTAAATATTAATATATCTGGTCATTCTTTGCATAAAAGCATATGTGTCAAATAAAAACTAATTGCGTACAGGTTCTGTACTTGATGTTCCGTTCAAATCACTTACTTATTATCCATAATTAATAATTAAACACAAATGAAATACACACGGGGTTGTTATATTAATTCGGCCAATCTTACGCAATTGAAATACACGCTGGTATGTTTATTTTATTAGGTTCCGTCCAAATGTAAATACCTCTTGTCATTTTTGCATAAAATCTTATGAGTCAAATAAACTTAAATGCGCTCGTTGTTTACATAATGATCCAATCAAATAAGTTAATTAATATGCATAATTAATAATCAAACACAAATGAGTCAAATAAAATGAAATGCGCACGGCTTATCAACATAATTGTCCGTTCAAATGAGTTGATCAGAATTCATAGTTAATTAACAAAGAAAAACGAAATACACGCGGAATCGTTATATTAATTACGCCAATCTTATATAATTGAAATGAACGCTCTAGGTTTGTTTACTTTATTAACATCCGTTCAAATATTTATATATCTGGTCATTTTTGCACAAAATCATATGAGCCAGATATAATATAACAATTGAAAAATCTTAAATATGTATAACGGCTTCTTGTTTACAAATTTTATTCATCATTTATGAAACAACGAGACACAATATCCGCCAATTGGATACCAAGCATTTTCGTCATAGATAATGACCATTTTGATATTTTTTGTCAAGAAAGCAAATGCACACTATTCGATACGCAGTGTCGTCTATGTTAACTTGTTGTAAGAAACTGTAATTCATTTACTTTAGATCTGTTAGAAATCAAATTTTGTATTTAAAAATATCGTAATTTATCCGTGAAATATGCCAACAATCACGCGACATAAATTCAGTTTAATAAGATTCTGTGATATCAACATTTTGCGTAATGCCTTAATGTCTTCATTCCGTGATGTTGAAATCAATTTTTGTTTTAAAAAAAAGACATTAGAAATTACCCGTGAAATACGCCAACAAATCCGCGAACATGAATTCATTTTGTTCTTAGATATTTTAACATACATGCAACGGAATCAATTCAAAAATATTATTGTGCACGATTTATATCCAATATTGGTTAATTTCATCAATTAAGATGTCTAGATAATCAGTAAAAGAGACCTTAAAAGTGTGCAAAGAGAGCTTGTTGTTTACAAATTATTCTCCGGACCTTGGATACCAGTCATTTCTGTCATAGATATTGACCATTTTAAATGTGTTTTTTTTCCAATAAAACAATTGCACACTATTCAATACACAGTAACCGCTCTATTAACTTGTGTAAGACGTTAATTTCTTCATTTGAGATCTTTTAGAAATCAAATGTTACATTGAAAAACAAATTGTAATTTCTCCGTGACATAAATTCATTTTATTCTTTGATGTATACAATTTGGCGTGTCACATTCGAACAAAGCGTGTAGATGAGCAGCAACACATGTCGTTCAATTCATAAACTTTGGCCGTATGCTAAGTCAGTTTCTTTATTCGCTACATGCATAGTAATCACTTGAATCTTATAAATTCATGATTTTCGTAAAAAGAACGTAATGCGTATGTTGTTTACACATTATTCTCATTTCGTATGAAAAATCAAAGTAATCGAAGCTCATTGCATTAAAACTTTGGCTGTGTGTTAGATCATTTCAATATACAAGTATTTTGTATTGCATTACAAATGTAATTATGAATATATATATGAATGATAATTTTTGATATGAAGATAAAAATCAAGCAATTGTCCGTGAAATACGCCAAGACACCAACAAAATTATGCAATTCATTTTAATCTTAAATATTCACAATTGTGCAGATTCTTTTCAACCCATGCATGTAAACAAACCAATACACACTTCAGTCGATACATTGACTATTATTTAAGATAGTTTATTCTAAAAATTAGAATGTATTTCAATGATATCTTGTATTTACAATAAATACACAGGACGCACAAGTTGCATTTAATATTTCCTATATGGATAATGTTATTTGAATCTAATAAGTTCACAATTTGCTTAAAATAAACGTAGCGCATACCTTGTTTACGCATTATTCTAATTTCGTATGAAAATGAATACACGAAACCTAACACAATAGTACTTTGGCCGTGTGCTAGGTCAGTTTCTTTATTCGCTACATGCATAATACTCATTTGAATCTATAGATAAATATTTTGCGTTAAATATAAATATCACACTTTTATTACTCATAAACTCATTATTTAGCGCATTCGGTCAATATATTGTCTAAGGAACAGGTACATAATAACCGCTAAATAAGTACCAATGTGACACATTTTCATCTTATATTTTGATCATTTTGATACTTTGTTCATACACTCAATACACATAATGGAATACACACAGATACACGGTGTTATTCATTACCATATTATTACGTTAATTTCTTCATTCCGACATATATACGATTTTTTCAACCGAATTATCAAGATAATGTCCTTGGAAAAATTAAACAAAACCCGCTCTTTAATTACATTTTATTCTCTATAATCAAATTGATAAATATACTTATTTATACTTCAAATTATTTTGAAAATGTCAAATGCGAAATACGCGTTTGATAAATATTCAATTCTTACTCTAGCCAATACACAACAACTAATACACATATAGGGCGCATTATTGATATGTTTTGTTAGACGTTAATTTCTTCACTTCCAGTTATAAGAAATCAAAGCTTGCATTTAGCAAATATGTTAATAAATATCCTAAGACCTAAATCAATAGTCAAAAACAATCTTACACATTGAAAAACACGCTAGTTTGTTTACATTAAGTACCGTTTAAATATTAATATATCTGGTCATTCTTTGCATAAAAGCATATGTGTCAAATAAAAACTAATTGCGTACAGGTTCTGTACTTGATGTTCCGTTCAAATCACTTACTTATTATCCATAATTAATAATTAAACACAAATGAAATACACACGGGGTTGTTATATTAATTCGGCCAATCTTACGCAATTGAAATACACGCTGGTATGTTTATTTTATTAGGTTCCGTCCAAATGTAAATACCTCTTGTCATTTTTGCATAAAATCTTATGAGTCAAATAAACTTAAATGCGCTCGTTGTTTACATAATGATCCAATCAAATAAGTTAATTAATATGCATAATTAATAATCAAACACAAATGAGTCAAATAAAATGAAATGCGCACGGCTTATCAACATAATTGTCCGTTCAAATGAGTTGATCAGAATTCATAGTTAATTAACAAAGAAAAACGAAATACACGCGGAATCGTTATATTAATTACGCCAATCTTATATAATTGAAATGAACGCTCTAGGTTTGTTTACTTTATTAACATCCGTTCAAATATTTATATATCTGGTCATTTTTGCACAAAATCATATGAGCCAGATATAATATAACAATTGAAAAATCTTAAATATGTATAACGGCTTCTTGTTTACAAATTTTATTCATCATTTATGAAACAACGAGACACAATATCCGCCAATTGGATACCAAGCATTTTCGTCATAGATAATGACCATTTTGATATTATTTTTCAAGAAAGCAAATGCACACTATTCAATACGCAGTGTCGTCTATGTTAACTTGTTGTAAGAAACTGTAATTTATTTACTTTAGATCTGTTAGAAATCAAATTTTGTATTTAAAAATATCGTAATTTATTCGTGAAATATGCCAACAATCCCGCGACATAAATTCAGTTCAGTAAGATTCTGTTATATCAACATTTTGCGTAATGCCTTAATGTCTTTATTCCGTGATGTTGAAATCAATTTTTGTTTAAAAAAAAAGACATTAGAAATTATCCGTGAAATACGCCAACAAACCCGCGAATATGAATTCATTTTGTTCTTAGATATTTTAACATACATGCAATCGAATCAATTCAAATATTCTATTGTGCACGATTTATATCAAATATTGGTTAATTTCATCAATTAAGATGTCTAGATTATAATCAGTAAAAGAGACCTTAAAAGTGTGCAAAGTGCGCTTGTTGTTTACAAATTATTTTCCGGCCTTGGATACCAGTCATTTCTGTTATAGATATTGACCATTTTAAATGTTTATTTTCAATAAAACAATTGCACAATATTCAATACACAGTAACCGCTCTATTAACTTGCTTAATACGTAAATTTCTTCATTTTAGATCTTTTAGAAATCAAATGTTACATTGAAAAAGAAATTGTTATTTCTCCGTGACATAAATTCATTTTATTCTTTGATGTATACAACTTGGCGTGTCACGTTCGAACAAAGCGTGTAGATGAGCAGCAACACATGTCGTTCAATTCATAAACTTTGGCCGTATGCTAAGTCAGTTTCTTTATTCGCTACATGCATAGTAATCACTTGAATCTTATAAATGCATGATTTTCGTAAAAAGAACGTAATGCGTATGTTGTTTACACATTATTCTCATTTCGTATGAAAAATCAAAGTAATCGAAGCTCGTTACATTAAAACTTTGGCTGTGTGTTAGATCATTTCAATATACAAGTATTTTGTATTGCATTACAAATGTAATTATGAATATATATATGAATGATAATTTTTGATATGAAGATACAAATCTAGCAATTGTCCGTGAAATACGCCAAGACACCAATAAAATTATGCAATTCATTTTAATCTTAAATATTCACAATTGTGCAGATTCTTTTCAACCCATGCATGTAAACAAACCAATACACACTTCAGTCGATACATTGACTATTATTGAAGATAGTTTATTCTAAAATTTAGAATGTGTTTCAATGATATCTTGTATGTACAATAAATACACTGGACGCACAAGTTGCATTTAATATTTCCTATATGAATACTATCATTTGAATCTAATAAGTTCACAATTTGCTTAAAATAAACGTAGCGCATACCTTATTTACGCATTATTCTAATTTCGTATGAAAATGAATACACGAAACCCAACACAATAGTACTTTGGCCGTGTGCTAGGTCAGTTTCTTTATTCGCTACATGCACAATACTCATATGAATATATAGATAAATATTTTGCGTTAAATATATATATCACATTTTGATTACTCATAATTTAGCGCATTCGAACAGATACATAATAACCGCAAAATAAGTACCACATAGTTTCGTCTTATATTTTGAACATTTTGATATTTTGTTCATACACCCAATACACATAATGGAATACACACAGATTCATGGTGTTATTCACTATCATATTAACATTAATTTCTTCATTCCGACATATATACGAATTTTTCAACCACTTTATCAAGAAAATGACCTTGGAAATATTAAACAAAACCCGCTCTTTAATTACATTTCATTCTCTATAATCAAATCGATAAATATGCTAATTGATACTTCAAATCATTTTGAAGATGTCAAATGCGTAATTCGCGTTTGATAAATATTCAATTCTTACTCTAGCCAATACACAACAACTAATACACTTATAGGGCGCATTATTGATATGTTTTGTTAGACGTTAATTTCTTCACTTCCAGTTATAAGAAATCAAAGCTTGCATTTAGAAAGAAATCTTAATCTATTCCTGAAATATGCCAAACGTCCCGCTTCCACGGGTTGTATACGTAATTTTCCGATGAAATATGTTAATAAATATCCTAAATCAGTAGTCAAAAACAATCTTACACATCGAAAAACACGCTAGTTTGTTTACATTAAGTTCCGTTTAAATATTAATATATCTGGTCATTCTTTGCATAAAAGCATATGCGTCACATAAAAACTAATTGCGTACAGGTTCTGTACTTGATGTTCCGTTCAAATCACTATTCATAATTAACAATTAAACACAAATGAAATACACACGGGGTTGTTATATTAATTCGGCCAATCTTACGCAATTGAAATACACGCTGGTATGTTTACTTTATTAGGTTCCGTCCAAATATAGATATATCTTGTCATTTTTGCATAAAATCTTATGAGTCAAATAAACTTAAATGCGCGCTCGTTGTTTACATAATGATCCAATCAAATAAGTTAATTGATATGCATAATAAATAATCAAACACAAATGAGTCAATTGTGCAAGAAAAATATCGTTTGAAACATGCCTAAAACAAACGTAGCGCATACACTGTTCACAAAATATTCTCATTTCGTATGAAAATGAATACACGAAACCCAAGACATTGATACTTTGGCCGTGAGCTTGGCCAGTTTCATCATTCGCTTCATGCACAATACTCATTTGAATCTATAGATTAATATTTTGCGTTAAATATAAATATCACATTTTGATTACTCAAACCTTATTTATTGAAATAATATTGTAACAGTCTTGGTTCGTTTTTAGTTCATCACGTATTGTATGTATATTAATGTACTACGTGATCTGAAGACTTCTGTTCAATTTTATATACGATTGGTGATAACTGTTGAAAAATACCAGGTTCTACTGTTACTAAATTGAATTAATTAATAACTAAATATGTAAGGGCACAGTTTCTGGTTTTACTTTCTATTTATTTATAAGATGTCACAATATTTATAACTGAAACAAGTTTAATGGATTATAGAACAGAACAGAATTTTACATATATAAAGACCATGAATTTAGAAGGAAAGAAATATAATAATTTAGTCTATGAATTTAGAACCCTGGCCAAATTATAATAAAAGTATCCCTTAAATTTACAAAAGAGGTGGCATAGTTCAGACAAGGCTAAAATCTACTTTATAAATGTCGGTGAACTGAACACTGAGTGCTGAAAACTCAGCCTAATATACCCCTACAGGGAGAGAAATCATGAGAATTTCATGATCCACTCTTTTTGAATGACACAGGGGTATGATAAAACATGTACAACAAAACACATCAACTGATGGTTAAACAATGTGATTTTAAGTATATCAAGTGAATGAAAAGACCTTGGACACCCCAATGACTAGATATTTTAACAATATTATTTAATGATTGCTTGAATAAACATGTGTAGAAGGACAAATACCCTTAGATTGAATATATTTATGTAGAAACAAAAAGGACATACAGTAATGATAATTAATAATAGATGTTGGAACGTAACTAAAAGTCAATTCTGCCACAATATCAACAAATCCTGCAACCGTACTAAAATTGATTTCCAACTTAAGTATTGACCATTTTGGACAATTTTAATGCAAAATGATTCGTTATTGATGTTCTAGTCCACGCTCTTAAATTACATTAAATTCTCTATAATCAAATTGATACATATGCTATTTTATACTTCAAATCATTTTGAAAATGCCAAATGCGATACGCGCGTTTTGTAAATATTCAATTCTTATTCAGTCCAATACACAAAGAATGTGCGATATTAACTAGTTGTGTAAGAACTTAATTTCTTCATTATAGATTGTTAGAAATCAAATTTTGCATCTAAATGGAAATCGTAACTAATTCCTCAAATATGCCAACAGTCCTGCATCCACGGGTTGTTCACGTAATGTTCCGCTAAAATAAGTTAATTAGTATTCTTTATCAATAGCCAAAAACGATCTTACACAATTGAAATACAAATAGTTTGTTTACATTATGTTCCGTTCTAATATTTATATATCTCATCAGTTTTACATAAAATCATATCAGACAAATAAAAACATAATGTGCACAGGTTGTTTACACAATGTTCCGTTTGAATTATTTGATAAATATTCATAATTAATAATCAGAAACAATCTGACACTATTGAGATGCATTGTTTACACCAATTCCATTCAAACATTAATATTTCTGGTCATTTTTGCATAAAAAAATACGAGTCAGAAAAATATAATCAAATCCCGCGACCGGAGAACCACTCATTTACGACTTAAATATTGATCATTTCCTAAAGTAAGCATTCAAGTTAGATGAATACACACATAGTCATGTATAATAGTCTATTATATTCTATAATATTCCTAAATGTTCCGCTGAAATAAGTTTATTGATATTCTTCATCAAAAACGATCTTACAATTGAAATACACGCTTATTTGTTTATTTTAGGTTCCGTTCAAATATTAATATATCTCATCATTTTGCACATTAAAATCATATTTCACGAGTCAAATAAAAAACAATCGCGCACGGGTTCTTTTGTTTTGTTTCGACGATGTACATTGTACAAGTCTCTAATAAAAGTTCTGTTCTGTTCTTTACATGATGTTACTTATCAGTTGATTAATATTCATAATTAATAATCAGAAACGATTTTACATAATTGAGATACACGCTGGTATGTTTATTTTAATAAATATATCTGGTCATATTTGCATATATATTAATGTCGATCGTGCATATGAAGATAAAAATGAAATGATGTCCTTGAAATACATCAACAATCCCACGTTAAGTAATATTCATTTTGATCTTAGATATTTACAATTGAGCAGGTAGTTTTCAACCAAAACATTACTGTAAACAAACAAAAACATATGTCGGTCAATACATAGACAATTGGAGAAGATTCAAGTCTCAATAATTTAGAATGTTGTGTGAAAATCATACGTAACAATTAAAAAATATGATAAACATGTTGTTTAAAATTTATTCCCATCATATAAATTTATTAATTAAGGCGTGTAGTCAAACTATTTTCTTTGAAATGATATAGATAAACTCCGCGACCGTATTAACATACATTTCCAACCTAAATATTAACCATTTTGGACGATTTAAAAACAAAATAATTCATTATCGATATTCTTTATTGCATTAGTTTATATATAATCACGTTGATAAATATAATATTTTCCACTTCAAATCATTTTGAAATCAAATTTTGCAATTAAATATAAAACATACATTATTTGTGAACTATGCTAACAATTCTGCTTCATATAAAACATACATTATTTGTGAACTATGCTAACAATTCTGCTTCATAAATTCGTATTGTTCTTTGATATATTTGCATTTGTAATGTAGCGTGTTATTTCAACCAAAGCATATAAACAAATAGATAAAGATGTCGTTCGATGCACAGTCTATTGTTGGGCAAAGTTTTATTTCAAAATTTAGAATGATTTTTAATGGTTTATACGAGTATGAAGTATGTATTTTATTTATTTATCTATCTATTTCCTTCCATATTCAGAGAGCATCACATGAATAATAACAATGATGTTATATACATACATAACATCATAATGATGAAAAGTTAATTACTCATACAATTTGAACTACAATGTATATACATAAACAAACTGTATTTTGTACAATGCCACTATTTTTATACTACTAGTATAGTCAAACATGTGTTTGTGTGTGTAAAGGTCATCTGTCAATAGGGACCATATCATATTTTCGAAGGATGGCCTTTGTTGACAGGTTTGAATGTACTTCTTAATTGCCTCCGTTTTTTTTCGAAGGCATACATTATGCATAATACAATGTGCATTAATAAGTATCAAACAAAGGATTGCGTAGAATATATAAAAGTTCAGAAGAAAACGCAAAGTTCATACAATTAAAGTTACATTCTTCGTTCATTAGACTTAGTGAAAATGAACAAGTAGTAAAGGAGACGTATTGGTATTAAAGGAATGCCTTAAAATGAAAATTGTTCAAGACGTTTTGATAACGACGAAACTCACCTTATCGATTATTCGAACAATCATAACATTGTTTTACATACATGTACTAGTTAAATACGAAATCGAAAAATTAACACATGTTAGTGTTAATTCTGTCCTAATTAATTAAACCTGGTATAGCAATGTAACACAACAATAGTATAAATTACTGCAAAATACGGGAAACTTTGTAATATGTGACTGATGTAATACATGTAGTTATCAATCTCTTGTAGCAATAGTCTGCCAACATTACAAACTTTCCCAAACTTTTACAAAAATGCGTTTTTCCCACATTTTTGCTAAATGTTGTGTATAACAGTAGGTATGGTTTTGCATGGAGCCCTTCATTTGTAAACAACATATAAATTAAAGGGATATTCCCATAATTCGGAAGTGTATTTCGGTAATATTCTGGTAATGGGAGTATTCTAGAAAAGTGTGGAACCGTAAACAATAATATATTTTTTAACTTTTCATAGAGGGATTCTATAATAATCATCGTCTATTTAAAAGAAATTAATGTTTTATATTTGTTAATTTCCTCACTTTTAATAAATCTAACTCATCAATTTACAGAATTGCAATTTACCCATGAAATATTAAGGTCAGATAGCTTAATTGGACAAAGCTACCCAGGCCAGTAAATGGCTATGGGGAGATTCGGGTTCGAATCCCGATCTGACTTTCATGGGTAAACGTTAAAATGTTCAAAATTTGGAACTTAATTTTACATGCAGTTAATTTGTTTTGGGCTTACAGTGAGCAGTGTATTTACTTCACATTTGATAAATGCTAATTACAAATTCTAACAACATGGGCACCTACTTTAGACTAATTAAAATCCCATTTTCTTATTTTGACAAACGTTTTTATAAATCCCTGTCTAGACAGTGCGACCTTCCTCCGTGGTCGAGTCGTCTAGGTCACTGACTTTAAATCACTGTAGCCTCTCACTGTTAGAGGGTCATTGGTACGAGCCAAGCTATGGGGTCTCTATGTGAGAAAGTTGGCAGTTGCTTATGGAGGATGTGAATCTGATAATGTATATTCCCAGTTCTGAACGATGGCTAGTTCAACTGTGCGCCTCATACGATTCTGACTTTTTAAAAGGGGTGTAAAACTGAAACAAACAAACAAACAAACAATTTTAGGCCCAAATTCTACTAGTAAACATTGATATTGTATTTTCTGTGATAAACTAAATGTTGATTGGTTTATTCTCATTAATGTTTTGTGAGCTTTGAATTAACTCATTCTGATTTATCTCCCTCGTAACAATAAACTGGTTCCCGCAGACTTCTGTGTGTTTGGTGAACAGCAACTTGGAACGGGAACCAGTTAATTAGGTCGACAAGCGTCCAGACGTACGGATTGTTTCTTCGTTTGGTGAGGTATCATATTCATAGGCCCTACAGAAGTTTTCTCCTGTTTATGATCTACTGCCTCGTAAGTGTTGATTCCTGTTGATAAAATGTGATCCACTTAACGATGAAATATAACTTTTGAATGTTTTTATTTGTAATGTAAGTGCTAGTTATGCGATTGTCATGTGTTTTCGCGAATTAGCGATTTGTGTGTCCTTGTATTAAAATCTGTTTGGTTTCGATCAAGGTTAATCTAATATATTATTTCATACTACTAGTGACGAAAGGGATATACACATATTCCCAGATAGCAGAGAAAATGTTGTGCCACCATGCAGTCGTCATTGTTGGGCCGACGTAGTCGTCATTGTTGGGCCAATGACTGAAGCCAACGATGGGCCAATTAATTTAGCTCTGCTCATTGGGGGAACGTGGAGCCAACAGTTGGCTCACTGTTGGCCCAGCGATGTTCGAGAAGTAACGATGATACATCTGTTTGCTCAATGTTGGCCCAACTGTTGGCATACATGTGGTTTGCCCAATGTTTGAATTTCAGTGTATAGTATTGTTGGGCCAACGATGGGCCAACATTCAACTCGACTTTCCCTATTGGGGGAACATGGAGCCAACCCTTGGCTTGCTGTTGGCTCACTGCTATGCTGACATTCTGTCATAATTATGCAGTCAATTGATGTGCAGGAGTTCACTTATTGGTTCTTTGGTATCCCCTGAAAGCAACAAAATCCATATTTTACTTATATGACAAATGTTTTTACATCAAGGTAATTTTACTTAGAAAATTACAGAACATATGTATTGTCAACAAAGTACTTACTATCATTAAAATTACAAGATCTAAAAGTTATTAGCATAAAATAACTATTTAACATAACTTGAATTGAAAATAAAACAAATTTGCACAGCATTTATGATCTGCGTATTCACAATTGATATAATAAACATAATTTCATACACTTACATTTTTTCTGGTACAGCTTTAAATGTATATCTTCTGCACTTTTAATGTGATAAGTATACTTTTATAAACGATGAGATGCATGTATACAAAGATACAGCTCACTATAGTATGGGGTATGAATTAGTGCTAAGTCCATATAATTGCATAAGACATCTCAGATTCTACAAGAACTAGGGATCAAATTCGGTTCATATTTCTTTCTCTCAGCTTTTTATACAAGGTTATTTATATCTGGATTATACATGTACACAGTTAACACTCACTCAGAGGTAGGATTTATATGATAATTAAAGTTTAGTTTTTATATTGATCAATATATCTGCAACTTTTATTTTAATTTCGATTTATTCTGTGTGTTAGTATTATTATAATTAACATATTAATAATGCAGACCAGGATACAATCAAAAAGATGAATAAAAGAGCACAAAATAATTAAAATGTGTGCATGATTAAATCTAAAGGTTATAATGATGTCAAGTGCACGGATGGTGCAAGGTATACTGGATAAATGATCATCTTAAATGCAATGACGTTCTTCGGCACTAAAGAACTACAACAACTTTGTTATTTCTGTACAATTTCACGATGTTGGCCCTACACCGAATTATCTTGACACTTGATAGGCTGAATTCATGTTATCTGAACTTTTTCTACCTCTCTGGGTCAAAGCTCTTGATTACTAAATACTTATATATATACATTGATACTGGATAGTGGTGTAGCTAAATTTAGAACAGAGGTTGAACTTCTATAACAGTGTATTGGAAGTTGGTGTCTGATGTGTGGGGTACATGTCTTTCATGTGATGTTTGGTTAACAAGTATCAATAAAAATAGTTTAAAAAGAGTAAAATGTAATGGATGTTGCAATACATTTTTCCATGTGCATACTAGTATTCAATGTGAATGATCAGTTGAATAGGCATTAGGCAGCTTGCAAAGTGCTTCTAAATTTGATAAGAACCATATTTTTCTACCTAATTATGTCAGAATGCAGCGTTCTGTTTTAATAAAATTCACCTGCAACTAAAAAGTGCAAGTACATCTATGCAGTCAAGTTTTCCTTTGTATTGAATCTTCTATTATGTATATGACTGATTTGACATTTATAATGGTTAATTACATTGCTTATTATAGCCTACAATTGGTATATGGCATCTTTGGTCAATGGCTGAAATTGAACAAATTGCCTGTGGAATTGATTTGCAAAGTTTAACTAGAATGGTTATTATTCTATCAAATGTATTATGATTATAACAATAGTTGATAAGGTATGGCTATAAGGTTGGATATGATATGATTGGAGGTGATACAAATACGATGCACTGTATTGTTTTAGCTATATTGATTCAAAATGTGATCAGGGGAAAAAAACTTCTGGTCAGGGAAATTCAAGGAAGGATCAGGGAATTTTACTTTCGGATTTCTGAGAAATACTCTTCTGTGCACAACTCCTAAATTTCTCCAGGGATTTTTACCAAACTTTGATAGAACTAGTGTCACAGATTTCCCCAGCACATATTGTCAGGGTTTTATGATTCAATTATTTTAAGCAGATTTATGGTCCTTTGTTTGCGTACAATCCAATAATTAAACTTCATACCTTGGTTCATCATGACAATCTCTATAGGACCTGTGCATTTTCAAGTTAAAGGGCACCTGGAGGGGGCATTGTGTTTTTAAAACACATCTTGTTTATATTGATGTTTATGTTGAATAATAGTGCCCTTGTTGATGGCCATGTGAGAGTGGTTGTGTTGGAGTGTTTAGTCCCTGATGATAGACTTGAGGCCACCATCCTGTTTGATTGTTGTAATTTTGTGTAATAGATCTACTACTGTATGCACTATCCATATTGTAATCATCAGAATGTTATATTGTGTTAGTGTCAGGGTACACCAATATAGTACCTCATGGTATACAAGCATCATTTTTATACCCATGCATCACCCATTAGATATGAGCTATGGGTATAAAACTGCCTATTGTGTTTTACAAGTTATAGTTCTTCACTGAGGACATCATTTTTGGATGGGGGAGACCTGAGTATCATCAGTATCATCTTTAGGAATCATGATTTGCTTTCAGAAGAATCATCAGTCATTGCTGGATCATTGGTGACATTGACTTTTTGTGCTTAAATGATTTTCGTTGTGTGGCTACAAGTGCTACAGTGCTCTATTTACCTAGATTTGTGAGTATGATAAAGTATTTATTTGTAAAGTATTTGGAAATTGCTATTGACATTTATAGCTCACGAGAGCACAAAGTGCTCATGGTGAGCTAATGCGATCACGTGATGTCCGTCGTCCCTGCGTGAGTGCTTCAACAATTGCTTTAAACAACATTATAATTTTCTCTAAGAGTCTTTTTATCTAGTGAGCCATCATGGCCCTCTAGTTTCATTTCAGTTAATTTTCTAAACATGCAATTGATAATAACCATTTTATTTGTTCTTGTGTGGATAGATAATTATAATTCTTCCATTTGTATTCCCATACAACAGCAGTGTCTTTTATTTTACTTTGTGAACTTATAGTTTGTGTCAAAGTGTGTAAGAGTCATCACATTATTGCATGTCATATAGTATGAATAATAATTGGTGAAGCATATCGTCGTTGAAATTCGAAAACCTTGTAGAAGTTTTTAGCAACTTTTCAGGAGAGCAAAAAAACTGTTTATATTTTTTCTTTTCTTGCCAAATGAAGTGGTATTTCACATCAACACATAAAAATGCCTTCTGATTCATTTTGTGAATAGGTCTTTTAAGCATGAACACCTCTTATGCTCAATCTTAGACTTACGATAATTTTGCACTTAAGTTTGGACACAAAATGTTGACATACGTAATATACAAGAATTTCGAATTGATATTTCCGTCCAAAATTAAAAGTAATTGTTTTACGCATTATTTGAAGAAAAGGCACAGTCAAAAATTTTAAAATATTGAAAAGAAAATATCATAATTTGTCTTAGTTTTGATTCATGATGTGAACTTAATTCATTTTTCAATGTTTTAAATGTTGATAGTGTTATCAATGTATGCGACAGCACCAATGTATGTATGTTTGAGCATAATTATACATTCTGGATGTATTGCCATTTACGCACTGGAGACCAAATATTATTTTCATTATATCCTTGTGGTGTTACAATACCAAACATTACTATATAGAGTTGTCAGCATCTGCTTTTGGTGTTTTTGTGATAGCAATCAAGAAGCACCTTCAATCAACATATTTTAAACATTTAATGACAAAAGAAATGACGCAATAATCACGCATTGTTTGTTAAAGGGTGCAATTAATCAGATCAAATGCGACCTGTACAAATATTATGATGAAATATGATGATGTAGCTATACATGTACATAGTATTGAACATAATCATGCCCAAACTATGTCACTTTTAAATAAAATTACAACATTAAGAACGTAATTACCTATAACAGAACTGCTTACATTTATATCAGTAGTAGGAACAAACAGAATATATATACATGTATAGACTAAAACATGACAACATCATACTTAAAAGTCAACGAGAATCTATAACACTATTAAATGTGATTGGAAATTAAAATGACTTAAACAGCCTCTCCAATGCTTGATCTGCAGCAATATTTACGTCAGTTAAACATCTTGCATAATGATGAAATGTAGCTACAAACCTAAATGGCAAATAAAGATTCACTTGCAGAGTTCTGCGTTATCGTATCGAAACTGTACAATCATGTGCTATTGTAAAAAGTAAAACAAATGCACATGTGGTTAGTCCTTACTATTTTTATCACTTCAACTACATGCATTCAGTGACATCAACTAATTTAATGGGTAATGTTATGCTACGTTATGACACAGACATAATAATATCTTCATTTTTTGCTATTGACGAATGTCAAATCTATGTCGGCATACATTGCTCAATTTGTGCCGTTACGTAAAACTTTCTCTGACCATTTCATGTTATTCAAGAAGTCATGAAGATAATTTTCTGTCATAATTAATTTATCTGTATTAAGTTTATATTGTCTATTTTTTCGTCATTCATCTTACTCTTTATCATGTTTCACCAATGATTCTTTGTGGATTGGGTTCTGAATATAGTTATGTCCATCAGCTTATCAAATCCCTTTACAAGAATTTCCTTGTCAGCATCTCAATCCAAAGTTTTGGGACCGGACAGACCACGTTTGGCCCTGTTTAATTTCTTCATTTTTGTTGTTTCGATAATACATTTGTATAGTCTGTTTCTATTTAAATTGCTTCTTCATACTCGACTGTTTCAGAAACATTAATTTTTTAAATCGTGGGATTGTTCTGTTATAGATATTGTTGAAGTTGAAGTTCTTGTTCTAATTCTTCATTCTGTTTAAATGTTGCAGGGCATTGCATCAAGTGTTTCAGGCATAGTGTCATCAAATGTTAGATTGTCGCTTTCAGAAACTTGTGGTTCATTGTTGCTATAATCTTTATAAATTTGTCCTTCTGTTCAATTTCAATTTACCTGATTGCTTCGAATAACTTATCTGAATTATCCGAATTCACTTGTAAAGTTATTTGACATAAAAAGATTGTCTGAATATTACGAGTCACCAATGTCTTTATCAATACTTGATATATCACTGTCTTAATGCTCGGTTTGTTACTGAAATACTTTTCGAACATTATTGTCATTGTCATTTACTCAATCATTATTCTATTTTCGGACTATTACTTTATCATAATAATATTTTCAGATGATTGACTTGTTCACTTTCATTGTTGGCTTTGTATTTTCTAGCATATATTTCGAGTTAAATGTATCCTTGTAACTTATGCCTTTCTGGTTCATTATCATCACTGTCATTTGCTTTATCATATCCTTTCTCAGTATTGACCTAATTACTTTCATCTGTTACATTGCTATCTCTAGCAGCTTGATAAAAAATTACTTACCTGGGCTGACTATGAGATTTCAAAAAGCTCATATATCACTTCAGAGTTGTATTTTCTGTGAACTTTATTTAGACAATTATCGGAAATATCTTGAATAATAATGCATTATCTGCAATACAAACTTATATACAATACCAATTTAGCCCAATACATATACTACTTAAATCATAGCACAAAAACAGATGTAGAGCACTTTTCTACGAATGAAAAAAAAAATTCTCAAGACTTACGCTATTTCGATTTTCACTTTTGATTACCAATTGATATAATGCGGTTTTCTCACATGGTCAAAACTCCGACTTGTAAAAGGCTTTGATATACATGCTTTTCACAGTTTATGTAGTTGGACATGCTGATTCCGATGGCGCGAAAATAAAAAAGCGCCAAAATTGACTTGCGAGGTTTTTGAATTTCACAGATGATGATATATCTTCTCTTGCATCTGTCTGAGACTCATTTTCTATATCTAATTCTTTCCAGTAATTCCTAAGTTACCATTTTCCCCAATTGTTTTATTTGAGTAGCCTATTTCTACTTGTCTTTACCTTTGGAGCTGTTTGTTTGTTTCATCGGGTTTTACGGCATTTTCAACATTATCTCAGTCATATCATGGCGGGCAGTTATCCTAACCAGCTTTCCTGGACTTCCTTTAGGCATTAACCAGTACTAACTACATTCTATCTGTAAACTTCTGCCTATATATAGGATGTAATATCTTCAGTCAAATTTGTCACGGACAGTGTGAGCCACACCCGGGGTTCAAACTCAAAACCTTTTGATCATCAGACAAACGCTCTAACCACTAAGCTAGCCGGGCGGGCTACCTTTGGAGCCATATTTCTGTCACATTTCAGTTTTACTATTTAGGCTGGTTATATTGATAATGGTACAGGATTGTGTGGTCGCTTTCTGCGTATTGGTTGTTAGTAATATCCATTTAAGTACAGTATAACCCCTGAAAACCGGACCCCTTCTGGACTGAGCCAAATTCCAGTTTTCAGAGAACTTTTGGTAAAATTGGAAATTTATCCATACTTGGTCTTGAGGGTGACTGATTTGTATATGTACCATATGGTTGTTTTATATACTTAGTTTTATTGATATGTATTGCTATATGATTGCTAAACCAAGCAAAAAATATGCTTTTCAAATATAGTACCCTTTTGTCTTCTGTATAAGGGTTTTATA
Source organism: Lutraria lutraria (assembly GCA_964023205.1). Lineage (NCBI taxonomy): Eukaryota > Metazoa > Mollusca > Bivalvia > Venerida > Mactridae > Lutraria > Lutraria lutraria. The sequence continues at coordinate 19,734,511 of OZ026847.1, forward strand.
GAAATCAAGTTGTGTAAGAGAAACAGCTCGAACCCAGTACTACTCAGGGAAACTTGATAACACATTTAGAACAGGAAATGACATACTCATACCTGTAAAGATGGTTTAAGAATAGACTCATATCATCCGACAATCTTAATTTTGTCTTCAAGAGACAATATAAACATTAATTCTACGCTTAGAAGGTGGTTCATACATTATTTTAGATAAGTGCAATGATAATGAGACGTTTATGTAGCGAAAGCAGACATGGAATGACCCAAAAAATATTAAAATAATATTTCAACATTACTCAATAAAGATATCATAATTTTATTTGTCATTTCCAGTAATCCTTTCATAATGATCATATTTAAACAGGTTCGTAAATAAACAAATTATACGTGCTAATTTCTTTTTCGAGGACAAGTTCCACTTATTGATATTTTATTTTTATCTATATATAAATATGTTTATAATCAGTTTGTTATCACTGGCTAGTTATGTTTTGATACTTGCCTTTACAACAATAGATTAAACTATGTGGCCATCGTATTATAACTGCATAATTACGATCTTTATTGATTCTACCTTATTGTTCAACTTCAACACCCAATGTGTTTTTCATGCCTGTACTAATTACATGCGCGACCGCTTATCGGTAAACAAAGGAAAATGACACTTGTCAGTCCGAAGATACAACTTAAAAATATGCGTGTCAGGTATTCAGGGGTAAAATATAGTTTGATATCCATTAGTCAGTCCGGTATCCAGAATTCTGAGGTTCCTGTAGTCAGAGAACTTTTTGCATTGATTATAGAAGAGAACAAACTGGGACATGAAAAATCGTCCAATATTCAGAGAATTCCGGTTTTCAGGGGTTATACTGTATACTGCATTAAATTTATGCATCATTTTTTGTCATTTTCCCCAGATTTGGTTTATCTTGATGTTATGTTGTGAGATATATTTGGCCTTAGAGTCTTTATTTAGATAATTTACAGTTATTGTTCATACTTACTCTTGCTGGGAATCATAGTTATTGTTTTCCTGTTGTTGTTTTTTGTGTACATGTATATTAAATTTGTGTTTTGGTTACATTTATCCCTTACTAACCTGTTGACCTACATAAACAGTTAGTATTGTTTAGAACCATGTGCAGACTATTAGTAAAAGTTATAGTTGTTGTATACTTTACAGAAATAGCATTTATTCATTGCAACAGTTAAAAGTTATATTCAAAAATTTATATTTGAACTTTATTCATATAAATTAAGTTTGTTTTACAGACTGCTTGGCTTAGTAATTGGAAACAATCATTCATTCTGATAATTTCATTAATACTTTTATGGAAGTTATCCTAGCGCTCTGTTAGAAAAGAACTAATAGTTTAAAACTCACTGAATTATGTATTTTTGTTTAAAAATGATCAAGACAACTACACATGTATTTGTAAAGAACTGTTCATGTACATTTTTAGCACGCCTGAGCATGAAGTGCTGGTGGGTGGCTGACCGGTGTCAGGTGTCATGTAAACAACATCTCACCCGAAGCACAGGGTCAATGTCGATAAAACTTGCAAGGAACATCAAAGTTGCACAAACAATTTCACTCCATGCAGAACACTGGTTGACATGTACATTTTGTTTTTTCCAATGATATATTTTAGAGTAAATAAATAGTCACTGACATTTTCATTAGTTTCTTTGTGATAGCTTAAATAAAGATACCATCATGCAAATGATTAATGAAACTACATATTTTCATTAAAACCCAAGCTTGAATACTTAAAATAAATCCAGAGTTTTAAACTCCCAATATATCACAATACATATTGCAATACAGTGCTTAATTTGTATTGTGATATAAATTTTCCCACAATACCCATCCCTATTGGTCACACAAACTTACAGATTGGGTTTTTTTAACATCAATAATTGTAATGTCACTCAGGTTAGAGATATAGGGTACGTCACATTGGCCCCCTTGTATGTAACCATACCACTGGAAGTGTTAATTAAATTGAATGAATTGTTTCTGTAATGTATGAAATGCTGTCTATATAATCTGTCTATAATTATGCATTATTTATCATGTTTTTTTTAGTATTTGGAGTTCATTGTTATTACAGCCCATGCTAGAATGAAAGAGAATTTAGAATGGAACAACAGGTTTTTGTTTCACCATATTTCCCATCATACATGTAGCTGTCACTTAAATAAGTTGCTGCTGATTTTCTTGAACAAATTTTCTTGAATTTAATACAGTGATCAGTGTATTAATGTCTGTTATACCTGTTATTTAATATATATTATCTTGGTTGCATTTCTTTCAATTTTGACAATACAGTGTAACTTCTGAAATGCGGACACCCATGGGACCGGCCAAAATGTCCGGATTTTGGAAGTTTCCAGAATTCAGAAGTCTGAACAAGTACAGATGTGTTAAATGCCAGAATTTTTTAATGGTAAAAAAAATAGGTACAACATTATTATTAATGCGTAATACAATATGGTGTTATTATTACTAAGACGTGATGCAAAAATAAAAGATAAACATTAATAAGATTTATTAATCAAAATCTAATATTTTCTCGAAAGGAAGATACCGACAATACAATTTTACTTACAAAAATGAACTAGTCAAAATTGTTAATGAGTGTTAATATTTGGAAATATATTTTAGTAAGAGTGGTTCATTTTACAAATGCAAACTGACATATTGTGATTCTAACACATGTCAAAGTATAGCACCACTGATTGGTTAACAATTGAAAAAGAGAACAATGACATTTTGCCTCAGGGTTAAAAATAGCGGGACTAATTAAGGATGACACTTTCTGCACTGTCCGGATTTTGGAAATAAAATTGCACTTACATAAACCAAAATGTATGAAAATATCGTCCGGAATTCAGAATTCAGAAGTTCCGGAATTCAGAAGTCAAATTTACATTGAAATAGAGGGAGAAATTTCGGGACCAAAAAAATCGTCTGGATTTCAGAAGTTTCCGGATTTCAGAGGGTCAGTTACAGTTACATTTGAAATACAGTCTGCCTCAATAAATAAGTTACTTTATTATGCCCCTGTATCGATAGATTGGGGGCATAATAAGTTTTGGTCTCTCTGTTTGTACCAAACTATAACCTTGCCTATAAAATCAAAGCACTTGCACCTACATTCATCTAACTTCATATGTAGGTTCCTCATGACAACCAGGTCAGGCTGTCAACTGATTCCTATATTCCTATATTTTCCTATATTTTGGATCAAAATCCTATATTTTGAAACACCTCCTATATTTCCTATATTTTGAAAAATATTCCTATGTTTTTCCTATATTTGTAGAAGAATACTTGGTTGACAGCCTGCAACCTCTATAGGACCTGTGCATTTTAAGGTCAGTAGGTCAAAGGTCAAGGTCACCCAGAGGGGGCATTGTGTTTCAAAAACACATCTTGTAAATTATACAGTGCATCATATATAACTAATAGATGTCTGTTTTTCTGGGAATGATTATCTACATTATTGAAGTTTATGAAGTTATATCTGACTGTCCTATTACATTGTATTTGCAGAACAATTGTTTGTATGTGATAACACAGGGAAGAACAACTTTTGTCACGTGATCCCAGATGGAAACGCATGTTGTTGATTTACACTCAAAATCATGCCCAATCAGGTAATGATTCTTTTTTTATTGGAACCATTTATAATGTACGGAAAACATATAACATATTATACCTAAATTTCCCATTATTTTGACATATTGCAATTATTTCTACACTGTGTAGTTGCCGAGAACAATTTGACACAAAATTAAGAATTGCATTACAAACACAGTTTGTTTCTGCTTTTTAGCTCACTTGTCACAAAGTGACAGGGTGAGCTTTTGTGATCAGTCTTCGTCCAGCGTCCGGTGTCATGCATCATCAAACTTTTACCTTGTGAACACACTATGGGCCACATTTTTAGCTCAATTTTCGCAAAACTGGGTCAGAATGTTAATATCGACAAAATCTCGGCCAAGTTCGATAATGGGCCATTTTGGGTAAAAAGCTAGGTCACCAGGGCCAAATAATGTGAACACTCTGGAAATCACTGTTTTGATTGGATCTTTTTGAAACTTTGTCAGAATGTTTATTTTTATGATATGTAGGTAAAGGTTGATAATGGGTCATTTCCAGTCAAAATCTAGGTCACTTGGACAAATTGCTGAAAAACCTTGTTAACACTCCAGAAGTCACTGTTTTAATTGGATCATCATGAAACCTTATCAGAATGTTTTTCTTTATAATATATTGGACCAGTTCAAACATGTGTGATCTGGAGTCAAAAACTAGGTCGCTAGGTCTAATCTTATGAAAAACCATGTTAACACTGTAGTTTTCAGTTATAATTGGATCTTCACCAAACTTTGTTAAATTGTTTGTTTTAATGATGTTACGGTCAAGTACAAATATGAGTCATCTAGGGTCAATAACTAGGTCACCAGGTCAAATCTTAGGAAAATCTTGTCTATGCTGTAGTTTTCATGGTTTTAATTGGATCTTCACCAAATTTTGTCAGAATGTTTGTCTTATCAAATGTAGGACAAGTTCTAACATGGGTCATCTGGGGTCAAAAACTAGGTCACCGGTTCAAAACAATGTTTAAATGAGTGAGCAGTGATTGACATGTGAGCAATATAGGGCCATCTTGGCCCTCTTGTTTCAAATGTTGAAATTACACCATTTTTAGATTTTGGCTAAAAAATCAGGATTTTATGCTTTACTGGGGTCGGGAACCAGTCAGTAAAATTTCGACTCCTTCTAGCTTTTTTCGACTTGTTCTATCGGGGTTATATCGATTTCTGAATAAATTTTGAAGAAGTAATTCTGTCATCAAAACGAATTTGTTACTGACAACTTGATACATTTAATGTAAATTTATTGAATGTATAAAAAGATCAATGATCAACGGGTGATTTTTTTTTTGTCTGGGGGAGCTTTTGTCCCAGGTGTAAAAAAACGGAAGGGCAATTGTCCAGGGTAGTAAACCAATTGGAGAGCTTTTGTCCACCCTTATCAAAATCAAGGGGACGGCTTTTGTCTGGGGTAGCTTGTGTCCTACATTCTTTATGGTCACATGACAACATGACAAAAGTTGTTCACCTCTTGTGTATCAAAGTTACATGTACCCAAGCTCCTAAATTTTAAAAATGAATATTGGAATTGACCATTAAATTTTCATAAGCAACTATACCTTACAATGGAAGGGAGATAACTCAAATATTAAAAATCAATGAAATTAAAAGTAAAATATTCAGAAAAATGATACATTAATGCATTATAAGTCTAGCATGGGCATGCACAATACACAAAGTACAAGGTTTGTCTCTCAGTAAAGCTGTAGTAGATCTGTGTTTGTAAAAGGTATGGCTTATGTTAATTGCTATTTAGCAGAGTTATAAATCTAAATGGTTTGCACTTAATTTTATTACACTTACGTCCTATTATTTTAGAAGAGTATCAGTGATTTTGTTTCATTCTTTTTTGCACCAGCCAATACCATTTTAATTGGGAATTTTTAGCGTGGTAACTTTTAAAAATTGCATTTATTCATTCCCAATAGCAATCCGCTTGGGATAAATGGTCACGACTTTGGGGAATTTCACGATTTTTGGGGAATTTTCAACATTTTTTGTCAATTTTGTCACAAAGTGACAGGGTGAGCTTTTGTGATCAGTCTTCGTCAGGCGTCGTGCATCGTCAAACTTCTACCTTGTGAACACACTAGGGGCCACATTTTTAGCTCAATTTTTGGCAAAAACTGGGTCAAAATGTTAAAATCAACAAAATCTCAGACAGATTTGATAATGGGCCATTTTAGGTAAAAAACTAGGTCACCAGGGCCAAATAATGTGAACACTCTGGAAATCACTGTTTTGATTGGATCTTTATGAAACTTTGTCAGAATGTTTATTTGAATGATATGTAGGTCAAGGTTGATAATGGGTCATTTCCAGTCAAAATCTAGGTCACTTGGACAAATTGCTGAAAAACCTTGTTAACACTCTAGAAGTCACTGTTTTAATTGGATCATCATGAAACCTTATCAGAATGTTTTTCTTTATAATATATTGGACCAGTTCAAACATGTGTGATCTGGAGTCAAAAACTAGGTCGCTAGGTCAAATCTTATGAAAAACCATGTTAACACTGTAGATTTCAGTTATAACTGGATTTTTTACCAAACTTTGTTAAATTGTTTGTTTTAATCATAAAACGGTCAAGTACAAATATGGGTCATCTAGGGTCAATAACTAGGTGACCAGGTCAAATCTTAGGAAAACTTTGTTAACACTGTAGATGTCACAGTTTTGATTGGATCTTAACCAAACCTTGTCAGAATGTTTATTTTAATGATATGTAGGTCAAGTTTGATAATGGGTCATTTCCGGTCATAAACTAGGTCACTAGGACAAATTGCTGAAAAACCTTGTGAACACTAGAAGTCACTGTTTTGATTGGATCATCATGAAACCTTATCAGAATGTTTGTCTTGATAATATCTTGGAAGAGTTCAAACATGTGTGATCTGGAGTCATAAACTAGGTCGCTAGGTCAAATCTTATGAAAAACCAGGTTAACATTGTTTATTTCAGTTATTATTGGATTTTTTACCAAACTTTGTCAAATTGTTTGTTTTAATCATATAACGGTCAAGTACAAATATGGGTCATCTAGGGTCAATAACTAGGTGATTAGGTCAAATCTTAGGAAAACTTTGTTAACACTGTAGATGTCACAGTTTTGATTGGATCTTAACCAAACCTTGTCAGAATGTTTACCTCAATGATATGTCGGTCAAGGTTGAACATTGGTCAGCCGAAGTCAAAAACTAGGTTGCCAGGTCAAATCTTAGGTAAAAGCCTCGTTAAAGCTCTAAATATTTTTTGATTGGATCTTGGCCAAACATTGTCAGATGGTGGTCTTAATGATATTAAGGACATGTTTAAATATTGGTCACCTAGGGTAAAAAATAGGTCACGCGGTCAAATCATAGGAAAACCTTAATAATCTTAATTAATTTTTTTCTCCTGAAGTGTTGTTGGTACATGAATGCAACTTTACTGACAAGTAGTTGGCATGAACAGAAGTCAGTGGCAAGGTTGAATTTGCTATGCTCTGTTTACTTTTGACTTTATTGAGATTCTAGAAATGACCATGTCCCAGAAAAATCTCAGAGTGTTGCTGAAATTTTTTGATTTTCAATATCTCTACCATTATTTGGTCTGCAGCTTTGAAAGTACACATGTTGGTAATGGACAGGACTAGAAATCAGTGCCACAAAAGGCGTCGCCATGCTACGTTTACCTTGGAGTTTATTAACATTTTAGAAATGGCAGTTTGAGAGAAAATTTTGTTGCGCGGGCGCTTTATGACACATTTTTATCTTTCATTTGCTCTTTAATTGTAGATAGTACAAACATGGGACCAGTACAAACAAGTAATAGACATCTATGGAAATCTGTGATGAATGCAGATTTGGTATGGTATGGTTACTTTTGGTGTTATTAAACTTCTAGAAATGACAGTTTGTGAGAAAATTTCCTAGCATCAAGATTTTATGACAAATCTATTTTTTTATTTTCTCCTTAAGCGTTGTTGGTACATGAATGCAACTATACTGCCAAGTAGTTGGCATGAACAGAAGTCAGTGGCAAGGTTGAATTTGCTATGCTCTGCTTACTTTTGACTTTATTGAAATTCTAGAAATGAGCATGTCCGAGAAAAATCTCAGAGTGTTGCTGAACATTTTTGATTTTCAATATCTCTACCATTATTTGGTCTGCAGCTTTGAAAGTACACATGCTAGTAATGGACATCACTAGAAATCAGTGCCACAAAAGGCAAGGCCATGCTACGTTTACCTTGGAGTTTATTAACATTTTAGAAATGGCAGTTTGAGAGAAAATTTTGTTGCGCGGGCGCTTTATGACACATTTTTGTCTTTCATTTGCTCTTTAATTGTAGATAGTACAAACATGGGACCAGTACAGACAAGTAATATACATCTATGGAAATTTGTGATGAATGCAGATTTGGTATGGTATGGTTACTTTTGGTGTTATTAAATTTCTAGAAATGACAGTGTGTGAGAAAATTTCCTGGCGTCAAGATTTTATGACAATTCTATTTTTTTATTTTCTCCTTAAACGTTGTTGGTACATGAATGCAACTTTACTGACAAGTAGTTGGCATTAACAGAAGTCAGTGGCCAGGTTGAATTTGCTATGCTCTGCTTACTTTTGACTTTATTGAAATTCTAGAAATGAGCATGTCCGAGAAAAATCTCAGAGTGTTGCTGAAAATTTTTGATTTTCAATATCTCTACCATTATTTGGTCTGCAGCTTTGAAAGTACACATGCTAGTAATAATCATCACTAGAAATCAGTGCCACAAAAGGCAAGGCCATGCTACGTTTACCTTGGAGTTTATTAACATTTTAGAAATGCCAGTTTGAGAGAAAATTTTGATGCGCGGGCGCTTTATGACACATTTTTATCTTTCATTTGCTCTTTAATTGTAGATAGTACAAACATGGGACCAGTACAGACAAGTAATATACATCTATGGAAATTTGTGATGAATGCAGATTTGGTATGGTATGGTTACTTTTGGTGTTATTAAATTTCTAGAAATGACAGTGTGTGAGAAAATTTCCTGGCGTCAAGATTTTATGACATTTCTATTATTTTATTTTCTCCTTAAACGTTGTTGGTACATGAATGCAACTTTACTGACAAGTAGTTGGCATTAACAGAAGTCAGTGGCCAGGTTGAATTTGCTATGCTCTGCTTACTTTTGACTATTGAAATTCTAGAAATGAGCATGTCCGAGAAAAATCTCAGAGTGTTGCTGAAAATTTTTGATTTTCAATATCTCTACCATTATTTGGTCTGCAGCTTTGAAATTGCACATGCTAGTAATGGTCATCACTAGAAATCAGTGCCACAAAAGGCAAGGCCATGCTACGTTTACCTTGGAGTTTATTAACATTTTAGAAATGGCAGTTTGAGAGAAAATTTTGATGCGCGGGCGCTTTATGACACATTTTTATCTTTCATTTGCTCTGTAATTGTAGATAGTACAAACATGGGACCAGTACAGACAAGTAATATACATCTATGGAAATTTGTGATGAATGCAGATTTGGTATGGTATTGTTACTTTTGGTGTTATTAAATTTCTAGAAATGACAGTGTGTGAGAAAATTTCCTGGCGTCAAGATTTTATGACAATTCTATTTTTTTATTTTCTCCTTAAACGTTGTTGGTACATGAATGCAACTTTACTGACAAGTAGTTGGCATTAACAGAAGTCAGTGGACAGGTTGAATTTGATATGCTCTGCTTACTTTTGACTTTATTGAAATTCTAGAAATGAGCATGTCCGAGAAAAATCTCAGAGTGTCGCTGAAAATTTTTGATTTTCAATATCTCTACCATTATTTGGTCTGCAGCTTTGAAAGTACACATGCTAGTAATGGACATCACTGGAAATCAGTGGTACAAACGGCATGGCCATGCTACGTTTCGCTTGGAATTTATGAACATTTTAGAAATGGCACTTTGGGAGAAAATTTAGTTGCGCGGGCACTTTACGACACATTTTTATCTTTCATTTGCTCTTCAATTGTAGATAGTACAAACATGGGACCAGTACAGACAAGTAATATACATCTATGGAAATCTGTGATGAATGCAGATTTGGTATGGTATAATTACTTTTGGTGTTATTAAATTTCTAGAAATGACAGTGTGTGAGAAAATTTCCTGGCGTCAAGATTTTATGACAATTCTATTTTTTATTTTCTCCTTAAACGTTGTTGGTACATGAATGCAACTTTACTGACAAGTAGTTGGCATTACCAGAAGTCAGTGGCCAGGTTGAATTTGCTATGCTCTGCTTACTTTTGACTTTATTGAAATTCTAGAAATGAGCATGTCCGAGAAAAATCTCAGAGTGTTGCTGAAAATTTTTGATTTTCAATATCTCTACCATTATTTGGTCTGCAGCTTTGAAAGTACACATGCTAGTAATGGACATCACTAGAAATCAGTGCCACAAAAGGCAAGGCCATTCTACGTTTACCTTGGAGTTTATTAACATTTTAGAAATGGCAGTTTGAGAGAAAATTTTGTTGCGCGGGCGCTTTATGACACATTTTTGTCTTTCATTTGCTCTTTAATTGTAGATAGTACAAACATGGGACCAGTACAGACAAGTAATATACATCTATGGAAATTTGTGATGAATGCAGATTTGGTATGGTATGGTTACTTTTGGTGTTATTAAATTTCTAGAAATGACAGTGTGTGAGAAAATTTCCTGGCGTCAAGATTTTATGACAATTCTATTTTTTTATTTTCTCCTTAAACGTTGTTGGTACATGAATGCAACTTTACTGACAAGTAGTTGGCATTAACAGAAGTCAGTGGCCAGGTTGAATTTGCTATGCTCTGCTTACTTTTGACTTTATTGAAATTCTAGAAATGAGCATGTCCGAGAAAAATCTCAGAGTGTTGCTGAAAATTTTTGATTTTCAATATCTCTACCATTATTTGGTCTGCAGCTTTGAAAGTACACATGCTAGTAATGGTCATCACTAGAAATCAGTGCCACAAAAGGCAAGGCCATGCTACGTTTACCTTGGAGTTTATTAACATTTTAGAAATGCCAGTTTGAGAGAAAATTTTGATGCGCGGGCGCTTTATGACACATTTTTATCTTTCATTTGCTCTTTAATTGTAGATAGTACAAACATGGGACCAGTACAGACAAGTAATATACATCTATGGAAATCTGTGATGAAAGCAGATTTGGTATGGTATGGTTACTTTTGGTGTTATTAAATTTCTAGAAATGACAGTGTGTGAGAAAATTTCCTGGCGTCAAGATTTTATGACAATTCTATTTTTTTATTTTCTCCTTAAGCGTTGCTGGTACATGAATACAACTTTACTGACAAGTAGTTGGCATTAACAGAAGTCAGTGGCCAGGTTGAATTTGCTATGCTCTGCTTACTTTTGACTTTATTGAAATTCTAGAAATGAGCATGTCCGAGAAAAATCTCAGAGTGTCGCTGAAAATTTTTGATTTTCAATATCTCTACCATTATTTGGTCTGCAGCTTTGAAAGTACACATGCTAGTAATGGACATCACTGGAAATCAGTGGTACAATCGGCATGGCCATGCTACGTTTCGCTTGGAATTTATGAACATTTTAGAAATGGCACTTTGGGAGAAAACTTTGTTGCGCGGGCACTTTACGACACATTTTTATCTTTCATTTGCTCTTTAATTGTAGATAGTACAAACATGGGACCAGTACAGACAAGTAATATACATCTATGGAAATCTGTGATGAATGCAGATTTGGTATGGTATGGTTACTTTTGGTGTTATTAAATTTCTAGAAATGACAGTGTGTGAGAAAATTTCCTGGCGTCAAGATTCTATGACAATTCTATTTTTTTATTTTCTCCTTAAACGTTGTTGGTACATGAATGCAACTTTACTGACAAGTAGTTGGCATTACCAGAAGTCAGTGGCCAGGTTGAATTTGCTATGCTCTGCTTACTTTTGACTTTATTGAAATTCTAGAAATGAGCATGTCCGAGAAAAATCTCAGAGTGTTGCTGAAAATTTTTTATTTTCAATATCTCTACCATTATTTGGTCTGCAGCTTTGAAAGTACACATGCTAGTAATAGACATCACTAGAAATCAGTGCCACAAAAGGCAAGGCCATGCTACGTTTACCTTGGAGTTTATTAACATTTTAGAAATGGCAGTTTGAGAGAAAATTTTGTTGCGCGGGCGCTTTATGACACATTTTTATCTTTCATTTGCTCTTTAATTGTAGATAGTACAAACATGGGACCAGTACAGACAAGTAATATACATCTATGGAAATTTGTGATGAATGCAGATTTGGTATGGTATTGTTACTTTTGGTGTTATTAAATTTCTAGAAATGACAGTGTGTGAGAAAATTTCCTGGCGTCAAGATTTTATGACAATTCTATTTTTTTATTTTCTCCTTAAACGTTGTTGGTACATGAATGCAACTTTACTGACAAGTAGTTGGCATTTGAATTTGCTATGCTCTGCTTACTTTTGACTTTATTGAAATTCTAGAAATGAGCATGTCCGAGAAAAATCTCAGAGTGTTGCTGAAAATTTTTGATTTTCAATATCTCTACCATTATTTGGTCTGCAGCTTTGAAAGTACACATGCTAGTAATGGTCATCACTAGAAATCAGTGCCACAAAAGGCAAGGCCATGCTACGTTTACCTTGGAGTTTATTAACATTTTAGAAATGCCAGTTTGAGAGAAAATTTTGATGCGCGGGCGCTTTATGACACATTTTTATCTTTCATTTGCTCTTTAATTGTAGATAGTACAAACATGGGACCAGTACAGACAAGTAATATACATCTATGGAAATCTGTGATGAATGCAGATTTGGTATGGTATGGTTACTTTTGGTGTTATTAAATTTCTAGAAATGACAGTGTGTGAGAAAATTTCCTGGCGTCAAGATTTTATGACAATTCTATTTTTTTATTTTCTCCTTAAGCGTTGCTGGTACATGAATACAACTTTACTGACAAGTAGTTGGCATTAACAGAAGTCAGTGGCCAGGTTGAATTTGCTATGCTCTGCTTACTTTTGACTTTATTGAAATTCTAGAAATGAGCATGTCCGAGAAAAATCTCAGAGTGTTGCTGAAAATTTTTTATTTTCAATATCTCTACCATTATTTGGTCTGCAGCTTTGAGAGTACACATGCTAGTAATGGACATCACTGGAAATCAGTGGTACAATCGGCATGGCCATGCTACGTTTCGCTTGGAATTTATGAACATTTTAGAAATGGCACTTTGGGAGAAAATTTTGTTGCGCGGGCACTTTACGACACATTTTTATCTTTCATTTGCTCTTTAATTGTAGATAGTACAAACATGGGACCAGTACAGACAAGTAATATACATCTATGGAAATCTGTGATGAATGCAGATTTGGTATGGTATGGTTACTTTTGGTGTTATTAAATTTCTAGAAATGACAGTGTGTGAGAAAATTTCCTGGCGTCAAGATTTTATGACAATTCTATTTTTTTATTTTCTCCTTAAACGTTGTTGGTACATGAATGCAACTTTACTGACAAGTAGTTGGCATTACCAGAAGTCAGTGGCCAGGTTGAATTTGCTATGCTCTGCTTACTTTTGACTTTATTGAAATTCTAGAAATGAGCATGTCCGAGAAAAATCTCAGAGTGTTGCTGAAAATTTTTGATTTTCAATATCTCTACCATTATTTGGTCTGCAGCTTTGAAAGTACACATGCTAGTAATAGACATCACTAGAAATCAGTGCCACAAAAGGCAAGGCCATGCTACGTTTACCTTGGAGTTTATTAACATTTTAGAAATGGCAGTTTGAGAGAAAATTTTGTTGCGCGGGCGCTTTATGACACATTTTTATCTTTCATTTGCTCTTTAATTGTAGATAGTACAAACATGGGACCAGTACAGACAAGTAATATACATCTGTGGAAATTTGTGATGAATGCAGATTTGGTATGGTATGGTTACTTTTGGTGTTATTAAATTTCTAGAAATGACAGTGTGTGAGAAAATTTCCTGGCGTCAAGATTTTATGACATTTCTATTTTTTTATTTTCTCCTTAAACGTTGTTGGTACATGAATGCAACTTTACTGACAAGTAGTTGGCATTAACAGAAGTCAGTGGCCAGGTTGAATTTGCTATGCTCTGCTTACTTTTGACTTTATTGAAATTCTAGAAATGAGCATGTCCGAGAAAAATCTCAGAGTGTTGCTGAAAATTTTTGATTTTCAATATCTCTACCATTATTTGGTCTGCAGCTTTGAAAGTACACATGCTAGTAATGGTAATCACTAGAAATCAGTGCCACAAAAGGCAAGGCCATGCTACGTTTACCTTGGAGTTTAATAACATTTTAGAAATGGCAGTTTGAGAGAAAATTTTGATGCGCGGGCGCTTTATGACACATTTTTATCTTTCATTTGCTCTTTAATTGTAGATAGTACAAACATGGGACCAGTACAGACAAGTAATATACATCTATGGAAATCTGTGATGAATGCAGATTTGGTATGGTATGGTTACTTTTGGTGTTATTAAATTTCTAGAAATGACAGTGTGTGAGAAAATTTCCTGGCGTCAAGATTTTATGACAATTCTATTTTTTTATTTTCTCCTTAAGCGTTGCTGGTACATGAATACAACTTTACTGACAAGTAGTTGGCATTAACAGAAGTCAGTGGCCAGGTTGAATTTGCTATGCTCTGCTTACTTTTGACTTTATTGAAATTCTAGAAATGAGCATGTCCGAGAAAAATCTCAGAGTGTTGCTGAAAATTTTTTATTTTCAATATCTCTACCATTATTTGGTCTGCAGCTTTGAGAGTACACATGCTAGTAATGGACATCACTGGAAATCAGTGGTACAATCGGCATGGCCATGCTACGTTTCGCTTGGAATTTATGAACATTTTAGAAATGGCACTTTGGGAGAAAATTTTGTTGCGCGGGCACTTTACGACACATTTTTATCTTTCATTTGCTCTTTAATTGTAGATAGTACAAACATGGGACCAGTACAGACAAGTAATATACATCTATGGAAATCTGTGATGAATGCAGATTTGGTATGGTATGGTTACTTTTGGTGTTATTAAATTTCTAGAAATGACAGTGTGTGAGAAAATTTCCTGGCGTCAAGATTTTATGACAATTCTATTTTTTTATTTTCTCCTTAAACGTTGTTGGTACATGAATGCAACTTTACTGACAAGTAGTTGGCATTACCAGAAGTCAGTGGCCAGGTTGAATTTGCTATGCTCTGCTTACTTTTGACTTTATTGAAATTCTAGAAATGAGCATGTCCGAGAAAAATCTCAGAGTGTTGCTGAAAATTTTTGATTTTCAATATCTCTACCATTATTTGGTCTGCAGCTTTGAAAGTACACATGCTAGTAATAGACATCACTAGAAATCAGTGCCACAAAAGGCAAGGCCATGCTACGTTTACCTTGGAGTTTATTAACATTTTAGAAATGGCAGTTTGAGAGAAAATTTTGTTGCGCGGGCGCTTTATGACACATTTTTATCTTTCATTTGCTCTTTAATTGTAGATAGTACAAACATGGGACCAGTACAGACAAGTAATATACATCTATGGAAATTTGTGATGAATGCAGATTTGGTATGGTATGGTTACTTTTGGTGTTATTAAATTTCTAGAAATGACAGTGTGTGAGAAAATTTCCTGGCGTCAAGATTTTATGACATTTCTATTTTTTTATTTTCTCCTTAAACGTTGTTGGTACATGAATGCAACTTTACTGACAAGTAGTTGGCATTACCAGAAGTCAGTGGCCAGGTTGAATTTGCTATGCTCTGCTTACTTTTGACTTTATTGAAATTCTAGAAATGAGCATGTCCGAGAAAAATCTCAGAGTGTTGCTGAAAATTTTTTATTTTCAATATCTCTACCATTATTTGGTCTGCAGCTTTGAAAGTACACATGCTAGTAATGGTCATCACTAGAAATCAGTGCCGCAAAAGGCAAGGCCATGCTACGTTTACCTTGGAGTTTATTAACATTTTAGAAATGCCAGTTTGAGAGAAAATTTTGATGCCGGGCGCTTTATGACACATTTTTATCTTTCATTTGCTCTTTAATTGTAGATAGTACAAACATGGGACCAGTACAGACAAGTAATATACATCTATGGAAATCTGTGATGAATGCAGATTTGGTATGGTATGGTTACTTTTGGTGTTATTAAATTTCTAGAAATGACAGTGTGTGAGAAAATTTCCTGGCGTCAAGATTTTATGACAATTCTATTTTTTTATTTTCTCCTTTAGCGTTGCTGGTACATGAATGCAACTTTACTGACAAGTAGTTGGCATTAACAGAAGTCAGTGGCCAGGTTGAATTTGCTATGCTCTGCTTACTTTTGACTTTATTGAAATTCTAGAAATGAGCATGTCCGAGAAAAATCTCAGAGTGTTGCTGAAAATTTTTGATTTTCAATATCTCTACCATTATTTGGTCTGCAGCTTTGAAAGTACACATGCTAGTAATGGTAATCACTAGAAATCAGTGCCACAAAAGGCAAGGCCATGCTACGTTTACCTTGGAGTTTATTAACATTTTAGAAATGCCAGTTTGAGAGAAAATTTTGATGCCGGGCGCTTTATGACACATTTTTATCTTTCATTTGCTCTTTAATTGTAGATAGTACAAACATGGGACCAGTACAGACAAGTAATATACATCTATGGAAATCTGTGATGAATGCAGATTTGGTATGGTATGGTTACTTTTGGTGTTATTAAATTTCTAGAAATGACAGTGTGTGAGAAAATTTCCTGGCGTCAAGATTTTATGACAATTCTATTTTTTTATTTTCTCCTTTAGCGTTGCTGGTACATGAATGCAACTTTACTGACAAGTAGTTGGCATTAACAGAAGTCAGTGGCCAGGTTGAATTTGCTATGCTCTGCTTACTTTTGACTTTATTGAAATTCTAGAAATGAGCATGTCCGAGAAAAATCTCAGAGTGTTGCTGAAAATTTTTGATTTTCAATATCTCTACCATTATTTGGTCTGCAGCTTTGAAAGTACACATGCTAGTAATAGACATCACTAGAAATCAGTGCCACAAAAGGCAAGGCCATGCTACGTTTACCTTGGAGTTTATTAACATTTTAGAAATGGCAGTTTGAGAGAAAAGTTTGTTGCGCGGGCGCTTTATGACACATTTTTATCTTTCATTTGCTCTTTAATTGTAGATAGTACAAACATGGGACCAGTACAGACAAGTAATATACATCTATGGAAATTTGTGATGAATGCAGATTTGGTATGGTATGGTTACTTTTGGTGTTATTAAATTTCTAGAAATGACAGTGTGTGAGAAAATTTCCTGGCGTCAAGATTTTATGACATTTCTATTTTTTTATTTTCTCCTTAAACGTTGTTGGTACATGAATGCAACTTTACTGACAAGTAGTTGGCATTAACAGAAGTCAGTGGCCAGGTTGAATTTGCTATGCTCTGCTTACTTTTGACTTTATTGAAATTCTAGAAATGAGCATGTCCGAGAAAAATCTCAGAGTGTTGCTGAAAATTTTTTATTTTCAATATCTCTACCATTATTTGGTCTGCAGCTTTGAAAGTACACATGCTAGTAATGGTCATCACTAGAAATCAGTGCCGCAAAAGGCAAGGCCATGCTACGTTTACCTTGGAGTTTATTAACATTTTAGAAATGCCAGTTTGAGAGAAAATTTTGATGCCGGGCGCTTTATGACACATTTTTATCTTTCATTTGCTCTTTAATTGTAGATAGTACAAACATGGGACCAGTACAGACAAGTAATATACATCTATGGAAATCTGTGATGAATGCAGATTTGGTATGGTATGGTTACTTTTGGTGTTATTAAATTTCTAGAAATGACAGTGTGTGAGAAAATTTCCTGGCGTCAAGATTTTATGACAATTCTATTTTTTTATTTTCTCCTTTAGCGTTGCTGGTACATGAATGCAACTTTACTGACAAGTAGTTGGCATTAACAGAAGTCAGTGGCCAGGTTGAATTTGCTATGCTCTGCTTACTTTTGACTTTATTGAAATTCTAGAAATGAGCATGTCCGAGAAAAATCTCAGAGTGTTGCTGAAAATTTTTGATTTTCAATATCTCTACCATTATTTGGTCTGCAGCTTTGAAAGTACACATGCTAGTAATGGACATCACTAGAAATCAGTGCCACAAAAGGCAAGGCCATTCTACGTTTACCTTGGAGTTTATTAACATTTTAGAAATGGCAGTTTGAGAGAAAAGTTTGTTGCGCGGGCGCTTTATGACACATTTTTGTCTTTCATTTGCTCTTTAATTGTAGATAGTACAAACATGGGACCAGTACAGACAAGTAATATACATCTATGGAAATTTGTGATGAATGCAGATTTGGTATGGTATGGTTACTTTTGGTGTTATTAAATTTCTAGAAATGACAGTGTGTGAGAAAATTTCCTGGCGTCAAGATTTTATGACAATTCTATTTTTTTATTTTCTCCTTAAACGTTGTTGGTACATGAATGCAACTTTACTGACAAGTAGTTGGCATTAACAGAAGTCAGTGGACAGGTTGAATTTGCTATGCTCTGCTTACTTTTGACTTTATTGAAATTCTAGAAATGAGCATGTCCGAGAAAAATCTCAGAGTGTCGCTGAAAATTTTTGATTTTCAATATCTCTACCATTATTTGGTCTGCAGCTTTGAAAGTACACATGCTAGTAATGGACATCACTGGAAATCAGTGGTACAAACGGCATGGCCATGCTACGTTTCGCTTGGAATTTATGAACATTTTAGAAATGGCACTTTGGGAGAAAATTTAGTTGCGCGGGCACTTTACGACACATTTTTATCTTTCATTTGCTCTTTAATTGTAGATAGTACAAACATGGGACCAGTACAGACAAGTAATATACATCTATGGAAATCTGTGATGAATGCAGATTTGGTATGGTATGGTTACTTTTGGTGTTATTAAATTTCTAGAAATGACAGTGTGTGAGAAAATTTCCTGGCGTCAAAATTTTATGACAATTCTATTTTTTTATTTTCTCCTTAAACGTTGTTGGTACATGAATGCAACTTTACTGACAAGTAGTTGGCATTACCAGAAGTCAGTGGCCAGGTTGAATTTGCTATGCTCTGCTTACTTTTGACTTTATTGAAATTCTAGAAATGAGCATGTCCGAGAAAAATCTCAGTGTTGCTGAAAATTTTTGATTTTCAATATCTCTACCATTATTTGGTCTGCAGCTTTGAAAGTACACATGCTAGTAATGGACATCACTAGAAATCAGTGCCACAAAAGGCAAGGCCATGCTACGTTTACCTTGGAGTTTATTAACATTTTAGAAATGCCAGTTTGAGAGAAAATTTTGATGCGCGGGCGCTTTATGACACATTTTTATCTTTCATTTGCTCTTTAATTGTAGATAGTACAAACATGGGACCAGTACAGACAAGTAATATACATCTATGGAAATATGTGATGAATGCAGATTTGGTATGGTATGGTTACTTTTGGTGTTATTAAATTTCTAGAAATGACAGTGTGTGAGAAAATTTCCTGGCGTCAAGATTTTATGACAATTCTATTTTTTTATTTTCTCCTTAAGCGTTGCTGGTACATGAATACAACTTTACTGACAAGTAGTTGGCATTAACAGAAGTCAGTGGCCAGGTTGAATTTGCTATGCTCTGCTTACTTTTGACTTTATTGAAATTCTAGAAATGAGCATGTCCGAGAAAAATCTCAGAGTGTTGCTGAAAATTTTTGATTTTCAATATCTCTACCATTATTTGGTCTGCAGCTTTGAGAGTACACATGCTAGTAATGGACATCACTGGAAATCAGTGGTACAATCGGCATGGCCATGCTACGTTTCGCTTGGAATTTATGAACATTTTAGAAATGGCACTTTGGGAGAAAATTTTGTTGCGCGGGCACTTTACGACACATTTTTATCTTTCATTTGCTCTTTAATTGTAGATAGTACAAACATGGGACCAGTACAGACAAGTAATATACATCTATGGAAATCTGTGATGAATGCAGATTTGGTATGGTATGGTTACTTTTGGTGTTATTAAATTTCTAGAAATGACAGTGTGTGAGAAAATTTCCAGGCGTCAAGATTTTATGACAATTCTATTTTTTTATTTTCTCCTTAAACGTTGTTGGTACATGAATGCAACTTTACTGACAAGTAGTTGGCATTACCAGAAGTCAGTGGCCAGGTTGAATTTGCTATGCTCTGCTTACTTTTGACTTTATTGAAATTCTAGAAATGAGCATGTCCGAGAAAAATCTCAGAGTGTTGCTGAAAATTTTTGATTTTCAATATCTCTACCATTATTTGGTCTGCAGCTTTGAAAGTACACATGCTAGTAATAGACATCACTAGAAATCAGTGCCACAAAAGGCAAGGCCATGCTACGTTTACCTTGGAGTTTATTAACATTTTAGAAATGGCAGTTTGAGAGAAAATTTTGATGCCGGGCGCTTTATGACACATTTTTATCTTTCATTTGCTCTTTAATTGTAGATAGTACAAACATGGGACCAGTACAGACAAGTAATATACATCTATGGAAATTTGTGATGAATGCAGATTTGGTATGGTATGGTTACTTTTGGTGTTATTAAATTTCTAGAAATGACAGTGTGTGAGAAAATTTCCTGGCGTCAAGATTTTATGACATTTCTATTTTTTTATTTTCTCCTTAAACGTTGTTGGTACATGAATGCAACTTTACTGACAAGTAGTTGGCATTAACAGAAGTCAGTGGCCAGGTTGAATTTGCTATGCTCTGCTTACTTTTGACTTTATTGAAATTCTAGAAATGAGCATGTCCGAGAAAAATCTCAGAGTGTTGCTGAAAATTTTTGATTTTCAATATCTCTACCATTATTTGGTCTGCAGCTTTGAAAGTACACATGCTAGTAATGGTAATCACTAGAAATCAGTGCCACAAAAGGCAAGGCCATGCTACGTTTACCTTGGAGTTTATTAACATTTTAGAAATGCCAGTTTGAGAGAAAATTTTGATGCCGGGCGCTTTATGACACATTTTTATCTTTCATTTGCTCTTTAATTGTAGATAGTACAAACATGGGACCAGTACAGACAAGTAATATACATCTATGGAAATCTGTGATGAATGCAGATTTGGTATGGTATGGTTACTTTTGGTGTTATTAAATTTCTAGAAATGACAGTGTGTGAGAAAATTTCCTGGCGTCAAGATTTTATGACAATTCTATTTTTTTATTTTCTCCTTTAGCGTTGCTGGTACATGAATGCAACTTTACTGACAAGTAGTTGGCATTAACAGAAGTCAGTGGCCAGGTTGAATTTGCTATGCTCTGCTTACTTTTGACTTTATTGAAATTCTAGAAATGAGCATGTCCGAGAAAAATCTCAGAGTGTTGCTGAAAATTTTTGATTTTCAATATCTCTACCATTATTTGGTCTGCAGCTTTGAAAGTACACATGCTAGTAGTGGACATCACTAGAAATCAGTGCCACAAAAGGCAAGGCCATTCTACGTTTACCTTGGAGTTTATTAACATTTTAGAAATGGCAGTTTGAGAGAAAAGTTTGTTGCGCGGGCGCTTTATGACACATTTTTGTCTTTCATTTGCTCTTTAATTGTAGATAGTACAAACATGGGACCAGTACAGACAAGTAATATACATCTATGGAAATTTGTGATGAATGCAGATTTGGTATGGTATGGTTACTTTTGGTGTTATTAAATTTCTAGAAATGACAGTGTGTGAGAAAATTTCCTGGCGTCAAGATTTTATGACAATTCTATTTTTTTATTTTCTCCTTAAACGTTGTTGGTACATGAATGCAACTTTACTGACAAGTAGTTGGCATTAACAGAAGTCAGTGGACAGGTTGAATTTGCTATGCTCTGCTTACTTTTGACTTTATTGAAATTCTAGAAATGAGCATGTCCGAGAAAAATCTCAGAGTGTCGCTGAAAATTTTTGATTTTCAATATCTCTACCATTATTTGGTCTGCAGCTTTGAAAGTACACATGCTAGTAATGGACATCACTGGAAATCAGTGGTACAAACGGCATGGCCATGCTACGTTTCGCTTGGAATTTATGAACATTTTAGAAATGGCACTTTGGGAGAAAATTTAGTTGCGCGGGCACTTTACGACACATTTTTATCTTTCATTTGCTCTTTAATTGTAGATAGTACAAACATGGGACCAGTACAGACAAGTAATATACATCTATGGAAATCTGTGATGAATGCAGATTTGGTATGGTATGGTTACTTTTGGTGTTATTAAATTTCTAGAAATGACAGTGTGTGAGAAAATTTCCTGGCGTCAAAATTTTATGACAATTCTATTTTTTTATTTTCTCCTTAAACGTTGTTGGTACATGAATGCAACTTTACTGACAAGTAGTTGGCATTACCAGAAGTCAGTGGCCAGGTTGAATTTGCTATGCTCTGCTTACTTTTGACTTTATTGAAATTCTAGAAATGAGCATGTCCGAGAAAAATCTCAGTGTTGCTGAAAATTTTTGATTTTCAATATCTCTACCATTATTTGGTCTGCAGCTTTGAAAGTACACATGCTAGTAATGGACATCACTAGAAATCAGTGCTTCAAAAGGCAAGGCCATGCTACGTTTACCTTGGAGTTTATTAACATTTTAGAAATGGCAGTTTGAGAGAAAATTTTGTTGCGCGGGCGCTTTATGACACATTTTTATCTTTCATTTGCTCTTTAATTGTAGATAGTACAAACATGGGACCAGTACAGACAAGTAATATACATCTATGGAATTTCGTGATGAATGCAGATTTGGTATGGTATGGTTACTTTTGGTGTTATTAAATTTCTAGAAATGACAGTGTGTGAGAAAATTTCCTGGCGTCAAGATTTTATGACAATTCTATTTTTTTATTTTCTCCTTAAACGTTGTTGGTACATGAATGCAACTTTACTGACAAGTAGTTGGCATTAACAGAAGTCAGTGGCCAGGTTGAATTTGCTATGCTCTGCTTACTTTTGACTTTATTGAAATTCTAGAAATGAGCATGTCCGAGAAAAATCTCAGAGTGTTGCTGAAAATTTTTGATTTTCAATATCTCTACCATTATTTGGTCTGCAGCTTTGAAAGTACACATGCTAGTAATGGTCATCACTAGAAATCAGTGCCACAAAAGGCAAGGCCATGCTACGTTTACCTTGGAGTTTATTAACATTTTAGAAATGGCAGTTTGAGAGAAAATTTTGTTGCGCGGGCGCTTTATGACACATTTTTATCTTTCATTTGCTCTTTAATTGTAGATAGTACAAACATGGGACCAGTACAGACAAGTAATATACATCTATGGAAATTTGTGATGAATGCAGATTTGGTATGGTATGGTTACTTTTGGTGTTATTAAATTTCTAGAAATGACAGTGTGTGAGAAAATTTCCTGGCGTCAAGATTTTATGACAATTCTATTTTTTTATTTTCTCCTTTAGCGTTGCTGGTACATGAATGCAACTTTACTGACAAGTAGTTGGCATTAACAGAAGTCAGTGGCCAGGTTGAATTTGCTATGCTCTGCTTACTTTTGACTTTATTGAAATTCTAGAAATGAGCATGTCCGAGAAAAATCTCAGAGTGTTGCTGAAAATTTTTGATTTTCAATATCTCTACCATTATTTGGTCTGCAGCTTTGAAAGTACACATGCTAGTAATGGACATCACTAGAAATCAGTGCCACAAAAGGCAAGGCCATTCTACGTTTACCTTGGAGTTTATTAACATTTTAGAAATGGCAGTTTGAGAGAAAAGTTTGTTGCGCGGGCGCTTTATGACACATTTTTGTCTTTCATTTGCTCTTTAATTGTAGATAGTACAAACATGGGACCAGTACAGACAAGTAATATACATCTATGGAAATTTGTGATGAATGCAGATTTGGTATGGTATGGTTACTTTTGGTGTTATTAAATTTCTAGAAATGACAGTGTGTGAGAAAATTTCCTGGCGTCAAGATTTTATGACAATTCTATTTTTTTATTTTCTCCTTAAACGTTGTTGGTACATGAATGCAACTTTACTGACAAGTAGTTGGCATTAACAGAAGTCAGTGGACAGGTTGAATTTGCTATGCTCTGCTTACTTTTGACTTTATTGAAATTCTAGAAATGAGCATGTCCGAGAAAAATCTCAGAGTGTCGCTGAAAATTTTTGATTTTCAATATCTCTACCATTATTTGGTCTGCAGCTTTGAAAGTACACATGCTAGTAATGGACATCACTGGAAATCAGTGGTACAAACGGCATGGCCATGCTACGTTTCGCTTGGAATTTATGAACATTTTAGAAATGGCACTTTGGGAGAAAATTTAGTTGCGCGGGCACTTTACGACACATTTTTATCTTTCATTTGCTCTTTAATTGTAGATAGTACAAACATGGGACCAGTACAGACAAGTAATATACATCTATGGAAATCTGTGATGAATGCAGATTTGGTATGGTATGGTTACTTTTGGTGTTATTAAATTTCTAGAAATGACAGTGTGTGAGAAAATTTCCTGGCGTCAAAATTTTATGACAATTCTATTTTTTTATTTTCTCCTTAAACGTTGTTGGTACATGAATGCAACTTTACTGACAAGTAGTTGGCATTACCAGAAGTCAGTGGCCAGGTTGAATTTGCTATGCTCTGCTTACTTTTGACTTTATTGAAATTCTAGAAATGAGCATGTCCGAGAAAAATCTCAGTGTTGCTGAAAATTTTTGATTTTCAATATCTCTACCATTATTTGGTCTGCAGCTTTGAAAGTACACATGCTAGTAATGGACATCACTAGAAATCAGTGCTTCAAAAGGCAAGGCCATGCTACGTTTACCTTGGAGTTTATTACATTTTAGAAATGCCAGTTTGAGAGAAAATTTTGTTGCGCGGGCGCTTTATGACACATTTTTATCTTTCATTTGCTCTTTAATTGTAGATAGTACAAACATGGGACCAGTACAGACAAGTAATATACATCTATGGAATTTCGTGATGAATGCAGATTTGGTATGGTATGGTTACTTTTGGTGTTATTAAATTTCTAGAAATGACAGTGTGTGAGAAAATTTCCTGGCGTCAAGATTTTATGACAATTCTATTTTTTTATTTTCTCCTTAAACGTTGTTGGTACATGAATGCAACTTTACTGACAAGTAGTTGGCATTAACAGAAGTCAGTGGCCAGGTTGAATTTGCTATGCTCTGCTTACTTTTGACTTTATTGAAATTCTAGAAATGAGCATGTCCGAGAAAAATCTCAGAGTGTTGCTGAAAATTTTTGATTTTCAATATCTCTACCATTATTTGGTCTGCAGCTTTGAAAGTACACATGCTAGTAATGGTCATCACTAGAAATCAGTGCCACAAAAGGCAAGGCCATGCTACGTTTACCTTGGAGTTTATTAACATTTTAGAAATGGCAGTTTGAGAGAAAATTTTGTTGCGCGGGCGCTTTATGACACATTTTTATCTTTCATTTGCTCTTTAATTGTAGATAGTACAAACATGGGACCAGTACAGACAAGTAATATACATCTATGGAATTTCGTGATGAATGCAGATTTGGTATGGTATGGTTACTTTTGGTGTTATTAAATTTCTAGAAATGACAGTGTGTGAGAAAATTTCCTGGCGTCAAGATTTTATGACAATTCTATTTTTTTATTTTCTCCTTAAACGTTGTTGGTACATGAATGCAACTTTACTGACAAGTAGTTGGCATTAACAGAAGTCAGTGGCCAGGTTGAATTTGCTATGCTCTGCTTACTTTTGACTTTATTGAAATTCTAGAAATGAGCATGTCCGAGAAAAATCTCAGAGTGTTGCTGAAAATTTTTGATTTTCAATATCTCTACCATTATTTGGTCTGCAGCTTTGAAAGTACACATGCTAGTAATGGTCATCACTAGAAATCAGTGCCACAAAAGGCAAGGCCATGCTACGTTTACCTTGGAGTTTATTAACATTTTAGAAATGGCAGTTTGAGAGAAAATTTTGTTGCGCGGGCGCTTTATGACACATTTTTATCTTTCATTTGCTCTTTAATTGTAGATAGTACAAACATGGGACCAGTACAGACAAGTAATATACATCTATGGAAATTTGTGATGAATGCAGATTTGGTATGGTATGGTTACTTTTGGTGTTATTAAATTTCTAGAAATGACAGTGTGTGAGAAAATTTCCTGGCGTCAAGATTTTATGACAATTCTATTTTTTTATTTTCTCCTTTAGCGTTGCTGGTACATGAATGCAACTTTACTGACAAGTAGTTGGCATTAACAGAAGTCAGTGGCCAGGTTGAATTTGCTATGCTCTGCTTACTTTTGACTTTATTGAAATTCTAGAAATGAGCATGTCCGAGAAAAATCTCAGAGTGTTGCTGAAAATTTTTGATTTTCAATATCTCTACCATTATTTGGTCTGCAGCTTTGAAAGTACACATGCTAGTAATGGACATCACTAGAAATCAGTGCCACAAAAGGCAAGGCCATTCTACGTTTACCTTGGAGTTTATTAACATTTTAGAAATGGCACTTTGGGAGAAAATTTAGTTGCGCGGGCACTTTACGACACATTTTTATCTTTCATTTGCTCTTTAATTGTAGATAGTACAAACATGGGACCAGTACAGACAAGTAATATACATCTATGGAAATCTGTGATGAATGCAGATTTGGTATGGTATGGTTACTTTTGGTGTTATTAAATTTCTAGAAATGACAGTGTGTGAGAAAATTTCCTGGCGTCAAAATTTTATGACAATTCTATTTTTTTATTTTCTCCTTAAACGTTGTTGGTACATGAATGCAACTTTACTGACAAGTAGTTGGCATTACCAGAAGTCAGTGGCCAGGTTGAATTTGCTATGCTCTGCTTACTTTTGACTTTATTGAAATTCTAGAAATGAGCATGTCCGAGAAAAATCTCAGTGTTGCTGAAAATTTTTGATTTTCAATATCTCTACCATTATTTGGTCTGCAGCTTTGAAAGTACACATGCTAGTAATGGACATCACTAGAAATCAGTGCTTCAAAAGGCAAGGCCATGCTACGTTTACCTTGGAGTTTATTACATTTTAGAAATGCCAGTTTGAGAGAAAATTTTGTTGCGCGGGCGCTTTATGACACATTTTTATCTTTCATTTGCTCTTTAATTGTAGATAGTACAAACATGGGACCAGTACAGACAAGTAATATACATCTATGGAATTTCGTGATGAATGCAGATTTGGTATGGTATGGTTACTTTTGGTGTTATTAAATTTCTAGAAATGACAGTGTGTGAGAAAATTTCCTGGCGTCAAGATTTTATGACAATTCTATTTTTTTATTTTCTCCTTAAACGTTGTTGGTACATGAATGCAACTTTACTGACAAGTAGTTGGCATTAACAGAAGTCAGTGGCCAGGTTGAATTTGCTATGCTCTGCTTACTTTTGACTTTATTGAAATTCTAGAAATGAGCATGTCCGAGAAAAATCTCAGAGTGTTGCTGAAAATTTTTGATTTTCAATATCTCTACCATTATTTGGTCTGCAGCTTTGAAAGTACACATGCTAGTAATGGACATCACTAGAAATCAGTGCCACAAAAGGCAAGGCCATTCTACGTTTACCTTGGAGTTTATTAACATTTTAGAAATGGCAGTTTGAGAGAAAAGTTTGTTGCGCGGGCGCTTTATGACACATTTTTGTCTTTCATTTGCTCTTTAATTGTAGATAGTACAAACATGGGACCAGTACAGACAAGTAATATACATCTATGGAAATTTGTGATGAATGCAGATTTGGTATGGTATGGTTACTTTTGGTGTTATTAAATTTCTAGAAATGACAGTGTGTGAGAAAATTTCCTGGCGTCAAGATTTTATGACAATTCTATTTTTTTATTTTCTCCTTAAACGTTGTTGGTACATGAATGCAACTTTACTGACAAGTAGTTGGCATTAACAGAAGTCAGTGGACAGGTTGAATTTGCTATGCTCTGCTTACTTTTGACTTTATTGAAATTCTAGAAATGAGCATGTCCGAGAAAAATCTCAGAGTGTCGCTGAAAATTTTTGATTTTCAATATCTCTACCATTATTTGGTCTGCAGCTTTGAAAGTACACATGCTAGTAATGGACATCACTGGAAATCAGTGGTACAAACGGCATGGCCATGCTACGTTTCGCTTGGAATTTATGAACATTTTAGAAATGGCACTTTGGGAGAAAATTTAGTTGCGCGGGCACTTTACGACACATTTTTATCTTTCATTTGCTCTTTAATTGTAGATAGTACAAACATGGGACCAGTACAGACAAGTAATATACATCTATGGAAATCTGTGATGAATGCAGATTTGGTATGGTATGGTTACTTTTGGTGTTATTAAATTTCTAGAAATGACAGTGTGTGAGAAAATTTCCTGGCGTCAAAATTTTATGACAATTCTATTTTTTTATTTTCTCCTTAAACGTTGTTGGTACATGAATGCAACTTTACTGACAAGTAGTTGGCATTACCAGAAGTCAGTGGCCAGGTTGAATTTGCTATGCTCTGCTTACTTTTGACTTTATTGAAATTCTAGAAATGAGCATGTCCGAGAAAAATCTCAGTGTTGCTGAAAATTTTTGATTTTCAATATCTCTACCATTATTTGGTCTGCAGCTTTGAAAGTACACATGCTAGTAATGGACATCACTAGAAATCAGTGCCACAAAAGGCAAGGCCATGCTACGTTTACCTTGGAGTTTATTAACATTTTAGAAATGCCAGTTTGAGAGAAAATTTTGATGCGCGGGCGCTTTATGACACATTTTTATCTTTCATTTGCTCTTTAATTGTAGATAGTACAAACATGGGACCAGTACAGACAAGTAATATACATCTATGGAAATATGTGATGAATGCAGATTTGGTATGGTATGGTTACTTTTGGTGTTATTAAATTTCTAGAAATGACAGTGTGTGAGAAAATTTCCTGGCGTCAAGATTTTATGACAATTCTATTTTTTTATTTTCTCCTTAAGCGTTGCTGGTACATGAATACAACTTTACTGACAAGTAGTTGGCATTAACAGAAGTCAGTGGCCAGGTTGAATTTGCTATGCTCTGCTTACTTTTGACTTTATTGAAATTCTAGAAATGAGCATGTCCGAGAAAAATCTCAGAGTGTTGCTGAAAATTTTTGATTTTCAATATCTCTACCATTATTTGGTCTGCAGCTTTGAGAGTACACATGCTAGTAATGGACATCACTGGAAATCAGTGGTACAATCGGCATGGCCATGCTACGTTTCGCTTGGAATTTATGAACATTTTAGAAATGGCACTTTGGGAGAAAATTTTGTTGCGCGGGCACTTTACGACACATTTTTATCTTTCATTTGCTCTTTAATTGTAGATAGTACAAACATGGGACCAGTACAGACAAGTAATATACATCTATGGAAATCTGTGATGAATGCAGATTTGGTATGGTATGGTTACTTTTGGTGTTATTAAATTTCTAGAAATGACAGTGTGTGAGAAAATTTCCAGGCGTCAAGATTTTATGACAATTCTATTTTTTTATTTTCTCCTTAAACGTTGTTGGTACATGAATGCAACTTTACTGACAAGTAGTTGGCATTACCAGAAGTCAGTGGCCAGGTTGAATTTGCTATGCTCTGCTTACTTTTGACTTTATTGAAATTCTAGAAATGAGCATGTCCGAGAAAAATCTCAGAGTGTTGCTGAAAATTTTTGATTTTCAATATCTCTACCATTATTTGGTCTGCAGCTTTGAAAGTACACATGCTAGTAATAGACATCACTAGAAATCAGTGCCACAAAAGGCAAGGCCATGCTACGTTTACCTTGGAGTTTATTAACATTTTAGAAATGGCAGTTTGAGAGAAAATTTTGATGCCGGGCGCTTTATGACACATTTTTATCTTTCATTTGCTCTTTAATTGTAGATAGTACAAACATGGGACCAGTACAGACAAGTAATATACATCTATGGAAATTTGTGATGAATGCAGATTTGGTATGGTATGGTTACTTTTGGTGTTATTAAATTTCTAGAAATGACAGTGTGTGAGAAAATTTCCTGGCGTCAAGATTTTATGACATTTCTATTTTTTTATTTTCTCCTTAAACGTTGTTGGTACATGAATGCAACTTTACTGACAAGTAGTTGGCATTAACAGAAGTCAGTGGCCAGGTTGAATTTGCTATGCTCTGCTTACTTTTGACTTTATTGAAATTCTAGAAATGAGCATGTCCGAGAAAAATCTCAGAGTGTTGCTGAAAATTTTTGATTTTCAATATCTCTACCATTATTTGGTCTGCAGCTTTGAAAGTACACATGCTAGTAATGGTAATCACTAGAAATCAGTGCCACAAAAGGCAAGGCCATGCTACGTTTACCTTGGAGTTTATTAACATTTTAGAAATGCCAGTTTGAGAGAAAATTTTGATGCCGGGCGCTTTATGACACATTTTTATCTTTCATTTGCTCTTTAATTGTAGATAGTACAAACATGGGACCAGTACAGACAAGTAATATACATCTATGGAAATCTGTGATGAATGCAGATTTGGTATGGTATGGTTACTTTTGGTGTTATTAAATTTCTAGAAATGACAGTGTGTGAGAAAATTTCCTGGCGTCAAGATTTTATGACAATTCTATTTTTTTATTTTCTCCTTTAGCGTTGCTGGTACATGAATGCAACTTTACTGACAAGTAGTTGGCATTAACAGAAGTCAGTGGCCAGGTTGAATTTGCTATGCTCTGCTTACTTTTGACTTTATTGAAATTCTAGAAATGAGCATGTCCGAGAAAAATCTCAGAGTGTTGCTGAAAATTTTTGATTTTCAATATCTCTACCATTATATGGTCTGCAGCTTTGAAAGTACACATGCTAGTAGTGGACATCACTAGAAATCAGTGCCACAAAAGGCAAGGCCATTCTACGTTTACCTTGGAGTTTATTAACATTTTAGAAATGGCAGTTTGAGAGAAAAGTTTGTTGCGCGGGCGCTTTATGACACATTTTTGTCTTTCATTTGCTCTTTAATTGTAGATAGTACAAACATGGGACCAGTACAGACAAGTAATATACATCTATGGAAATTTGTGATGAATGCAGATTTGGTATGGTATGGTTACTTTTGGTGTTATTAAATTTCTAGAAATGACAGTGTGTGAGAAAATTTCCTGGCGTCAAGATTTTATGACAATTCTATTTTTTTATTTTCTCCTTAAACGTTGTTGGTACATGAATGCAACTTTACTGACAAGTAGTTGGCATTAACAGAAGTCAGTGGACAGGTTGAATTTGCTATGCTCTGCTTACTTTTGACTTTATTGAAATTCTAGAAATGAGCATGTCCGAGAAAAATCTCAGAGTGTCGCTGAAAATTTTTGATTTTCAATATCTCTACCATTATTTGGTCTGCAGCTTTGAAAGTACACATGCTAGTAATGGACATCACTGGAAATCAGTGGTACAAACGGCATGGCCATGCTACGTTTCGCTTGGAATTTATGAACATTTTAGAAATGGCACTTTGGGAGAAAATTTAGTTGCGCGGGCACTTTACGACACATTTTTATCTTTCATTTGCTCTTTAATTGTAGATAGTACAAACATGGGACCAGTACAGACAAGTAATATACATCTATGGAAATCTGTGATGAATGCAGATTTGGTATGGTATGGTTACTTTTGGTGTTATTAAATTTCTAGAAATGACAGTGTGTGAGAAAATTTCCTGGCGTCAAAATTTTATGACAATTCTATTTTTTTATTTTCTCCTTAAACGTTGTTGGTACATGAATGCAACTTTACTGACAAGTAGTTGGCATTACCAGAAGTCAGTGGCCAGGTTGAATTTGCTATGCTCTGCTTACTTTTGACTTTATTGAAATTCTAGAAATGAGCATGTCCGAGAAAAATCTCAGTGTTGCTGAAAATTTTTGATTTTCAATATCTCTACCATTATTTGGTCTGCAGCTTTGAAAGTACACATGCTAGTAATGGACATCACTAGAAATCAGTGCTTCAAAAGGCAAGGCCATGCTACGTTTACCTTGGAGTTTATTAACATTTTAGAAATGGCAGTTTGAGAGAAAATTTTGTTGCGCGGGCGCTTTATGACACATTTTTATCTTTCATTTGCTCTTTAATTGTAGATAGTACAAACATGGGACCAGTACAGACAAGTAATATACATCTATGGAATTTCGTGATGAATGCAGATTTGGTATGGTATGGTTACTTTTGGTGTTATTAAATTTCTAGAAATGACAGTGTGTGAGAAAATTTCCTGGCGTCAAGATTTTATGACAATTCTATTTTTTTATTTTCTCCTTAAACGTTGTTGGTACATGAATGCAACTTTACTGACAAGTAGTTGGCATTAACAGAAGTCAGTGGCCAGGTTGAATTTGCTATGCTCTGCTTACTTTTGACTTTATTGAAATTCTAGAAATGAGCATGTCCGAGAAAAATCTCAGAGTGTTGCTGAAAATTTTTGATTTTCAATATCTCTACCATTATTTGGTCTGCAGCTTTGAAAGTACACATGCTAGTAATGGTCATCACTAGAAATCAGTGCCACAAAAGGCAAGGCCATGCTACGTTTACCTTGGAGTTTATTAACATTTTAGAAATGGCAGTTTGAGAGAAAATTTTGTTGCGCGGGCGCTTTATGACACATTTTTATCTTTCATTTGCTCTTTAATTGTAGATAGTACAAACATGGGACCAGTACAGACAAGTAATATACATCTATGGAAATTTGTGATGAATGCAGATTTGGTATGGTATGGTTACTTTTGGTGTTATTAAATTTCTAGAAATGACAGTGTGTGAGAAAATTTCCTGGCGTCAAGATTTTATGACAATTCTATTTTTTTATTTTCTCCTTTAGCGTTGCTGGTACATGAATGCAACTTTACTGACAAGTAGTTGGCATTAACAGAAGTCAGTGGCCAGGTTGAATTTGCTATGCTCTGCTTACTTTTGACTTTATTGAAATTCTAGAAATGAGCATGTCCGAGAAAAATCTCAGAGTGTTGCTGAAAATTTTTGATTTTCAATATCTCTACCATTATTTGGTCTGCAGCTTTGAAAGTACACATGCTAGTAATGGACATCACTAGAAATCAGTGCCACAAAAGGCAAGGCCATTCTACGTTTACCTTGGAGTTTATTAACATTTTAGAAATGGCAGTTTGAGAGAAAAGTTTGTTGCGCGGGCGCTTTATGACACATTTTTGTCTTTCATTTGCTCTTTAATTGTAGATAGTACAAACATGGGACCAGTACAGACAAGTAATATACATCTATGGAAATTTGTGATGAATGCAGATTTGGTATGGTATGGTTACTTTTGGTGTTATTAAATTTCTAGAAATGACAGTGTGTGAGAAAATTTCCT
The DNA here is from genome assembly GCA_964023205.1 of Lutraria lutraria. NCBI lineage: Eukaryota > Metazoa > Mollusca > Bivalvia > Venerida > Mactridae > Lutraria > Lutraria lutraria. The sequence goes on from OZ026847.1 coordinate 19,767,662, forward strand.
GGCGTCAAGATTTTATGACAATTCTATTTTTTTATTTTCTCCTTAAACGTTGTTGGTACATGAATGCAACTTTACTGACAAGTAGTTGGCATTAACAGAAGTCAGTGGACAGGTTGAATTTGCTATGCTCTGCTTACTTTTGACTTTATTGAAATTCTAGAAATGAGCATGTCCGAGAAAAATCTCAGAGTGTCGCTGAAAATTTTTGATTTTCAATATCTCTACCATTATTTGGTCTGCAGCTTTGAAAGTACACATGCTAGTAATGGACATCACTGGAAATCAGTGGTACAAACGGCATGGCCATGCTACGTTTCGCTTGGAATTTATGAACATTTTAGAAATGGCACTTTGGGAGAAAATTTAGTTGCGCGGGCACTTTACGACACATTTTTATCTTTCATTTGCTCTTTAATTGTAGATAGTACAAACATGGGACCAGTACAGACAAGTAATATACATCTATGGAAATCTGTGATGAATGCAGATTTGGTATGGTATGGTTACTTTTGGTGTTATTAAATTTCTAGAAATGACAGTGTGTGAGAAAATTTCCTGGCGTCAAAATTTTATGACAATTCTATTTTTTTATTTTCTCCTTAAACGTTGTTGGTACATGAATGCAACTTTACTGACAAGTAGTTGGCATTACCAGAAGTCAGTGGCCAGGTTGAATTTGCTATGCTCTGCTTACTTTTGACTTTATTGAAATTCTAGAAATGAGCATGTCCGAGAAAAATCTCAGTGTTGCTGAAAATTTTTGATTTTCAATATCTCTACCATTATTTGGTCTGCAGCTTTGAAAGTACACATGCTAGTAATGGACATCACTAGAAATCAGTGCTTCAAAAGGCAAGGCCATGCTACGTTTACCTTGGAGTTTATTACATTTTAGAAATGCCAGTTTGAGAGAAAATTTTGTTGCGCGGGCGCTTTATGACACATTTTTATCTTTCATTTGCTCTTTAATTGTAGATAGTACAAACATGGGACCAGTACAGACAAGTAATATACATCTATGGAATTTCGTGATGAATGCAGATTTGGTATGGTATGGTTACTTTTGGTGTTATTAAATTTCTAGAAATGACAGTGTGTGAGAAAATTTCCTGGCGTCAAGATTTTATGACAATTCTATTTTTTTATTTTCTCCTTAAACGTTGTTGGTACATGAATGCAACTTTACTGACAAGTAGTTGGCATTAACAGAAGTCAGTGGCCAGGTTGAATTTGCTATGCTCTGCTTACTTTTGACTTTATTGAAATTCTAGAAATGAGCATGTCCGAGAAAAATCTCAGAGTGTTGCTGAAAATTTTTGATTTTCAATATCTCTACCATTATTTGGTCTGCAGCTTTGAAAGTACACATGCTAGTAATGGTCATCACTAGAAATCAGTGCCACAAAAGGCAAGGCCATGCTACGTTTACCTTGGAGTTTATTAACATTTTAGAAATGGCAGTTTGAGAGAAAATTTTGTTGCGCGGGCGCTTTATGACACATTTTTATCTTTCATTTGCTCTTTAATTGTAGATAGTACAAACATGGGACCAGTACAGACAAGTAATATACATCTATGGAAATTTGTGATGAATGCAGATTTGGTATGGTATGGTTACTTTTGGTGTTATTAAATTTCTAGAAATGACAGTGTGTGAGAAAATTTCCTGGCGTCAAGATTTTATGACAATTCTATTTTTTTATTTTCTCCTTTAGCGTTGCTGGTACATGAATGCAACTTTACTGACAAGTAGTTGGCATTAACAGAAGTCAGTGGCCAGGTTGAATTTGCTATGCTCTGCTTACTTTTGACTTTATTGAAATTCTAGAAATGAGCATGTCCGAGAAAAATCTCAGAGTGTTGCTGAAAATTTTTGATTTTCAATATCTCTACCATTATTTGGTCTGCAGCTTTGAAAGTACACATGCTAGTAATGGACATCACTAGAAATCAGTGCCACAAAAGGCAAGGCCATTCTACGTTTACCTTGGAGTTTATTAACATTTTAGAAATGGCAGTTTGAGAGAAAAGTTTGTTGCGCGGGCGCTTTATGACACATTTTTGTCTTTCATTTGCTCTTTAATTGTAGATAGTACAAACATGGGACCAGTACAGACAAGTAATATACATCTATGGAAATTTGTGATGAATGCAGATTTGGTATGGTATGGTTACTTTTGGTGTTATTAAATTTCTAGAAATGACAGTGTGTGAGAAAATTTCCTGGCGTCAAGATTTTATGACAATTCTATTTTTTTATTTTCTCCTTAAACGTTGTTGGTACATGAATGCAACTTTACTGACAAGTAGTTGGCATTAACAGAAGTCAGTGGACAGGTTGAATTTGCTATGCTCTGCTTACTTTTGACTTTATTGAAATTCTAGAAATGAGCATGTCCGAGAAAAATCTCAGAGTGTCGCTGAAAATTTTTGATTTTCAATATCTCTACCATTATTTGGTCTGCAGCTTTGAAAGTACACATGCTAGTAATGGACATCACTGGAAATCAGTGGTACAAACGGCATGGCCATGCTACGTTTCGCTTGGAATTTATGAACATTTTAGAAATGGCACTTTGGGAGAAAATTTAGTTGCGCGGGCACTTTACGACACATTTTTATCTTTCATTTGCTCTTTAATTGTAGATAGTACAAACATGGGACCAGTACAGACAAGTAATATACATCTATGGAAATCTGTGATGAATGCAGATTTGGTATGGTATGGTTACTTTTGGTGTTATTAAATTTCTAGAAATGACAGTGTGTGAGAAAATTTCCTGGCGTCAAAATTTTATGACAATTCTATTTTTTTATTTTCTCCTTAAACGTTGTTGGTACATGAATGCAACTTTACTGACAAGTAGTTGGCATTACCAGAAGTCAGTGGCCAGGTTGAATTTGCTATGCTCTGCTTACTTTTGACTTTATTGAAATTCTAGAAATGAGCATGTCCGAGAAAAATCTCAGTGTTGCTGAAAATTTTTGATTTTCAATATCTCTACCATTATTTGGTCTGCAGCTTTGAAAGTACACATGCTAGTAATGGACATCACTAGAAATCAGTGCTTCAAAAGGCAAGGCCATGCTACGTTTACCTTGGAGTTTATTACATTTTAGAAATGCCAGTTTGAGAGAAAATTTTGTTGCGCGGGCGCTTTATGACACATTTTTATCTTTCATTTGCTCTTTAATTGTAGATAGTACAAACATGGGACCAGTACAGACAAGTAATATACATCTATGGAATTTCGTGATGAATGCAGATTTGGTATGGTATGGTTACTTTTGGTGTTATTAAATTTCTAGAAATGACAGTGTGTGAGAAAATTTCCTGGCGTCAAGATTTTATGACAATTCTATTTTTTTATTTTCTCCTTAAACGTTGTTGGTACATGAATGCAACTTTACTGACAAGTAGTTGGCATTAACAGAAGTCAGTGGCCAGGTTGAATTTGCTATGCTCTGCTTACTTTTGACTTTATTGAAATTCTAGAAATGAGCATGTCCGAGAAAAATCTCAGAGTGTTGCTGAAAATTTTTGATTTTCAATATCTCTACCATTATTTGGTCTGCAGCTTTGAAAGTACACATGCTAGTAATGGTCATCACTAGAAATCAGTGCCACAAAAGGCAAGGCCATGCTACGTTTACCTTGGAGTTTATTAACATTTTAGAAATGGCAGTTTGAGAGAAAATTTTGTTGCGCGGGCGCTTTATGACACATTTTTATCTTTCATTTGCTCTTTAATTGTAGATAGTACAAACATGGGACCAGTACAGACAAGTAATATACATCTATGGAATTTCGTGATGAATGCAGATTTGGTATGGTATGGTTACTTTTGGTGTTATTAAATTTCTAGAAATGACAGTGTGTGAGAAAATTTCCTGGCGTCAAGATTTTATGACAATTCTATTTTTTTATTTTCTCCTTAAACGTTGTTGGTACATGAATGCAACTTTACTGACAAGTAGTTGGCATTAACAGAAGTCAGTGGCCAGGTTGAATTTGCTATGCTCTGCTTACTTTTGACTTTATTGAAATTCTAGAAATGAGCATGTCCGAGAAAAATCTCAGAGTGTTGCTGAAAATTTTTGATTTTCAATATCTCTACCATTATTTGGTCTGCAGCTTTGAAAGTACACATGCTAGTAATGGTCATCACTAGAAATCAGTGCCACAAAAGGCAAGGCCATGCTACGTTTACCTTGGAGTTTATTAACATTTTAGAAATGGCAGTTTGAGAGAAAATTTTGTTGCGCGGGCGCTTTATGACACATTTTTATCTTTCATTTGCTCTTTAATTGTAGATAGTACAAACATGGGACCAGTACAGACAAGTAATATACATCTATGGAAATTTGTGATGAATGCAGATTTGGTATGGTATGGTTACTTTTGGTGTTATTAAATTTCTAGAAATGACAGTGTGTGAGAAAATTTCCTGGCGTCAAGATTTTATGACAATTCTATTTTTTTATTTTCTCCTTTAGCGTTGCTGGTACATGAATGCAACTTTACTGACAAGTAGTTGGCATTAACAGAAGTCAGTGGCCAGGTTGAATTTGCTATGCTCTGCTTACTTTTGACTTTATTGAAATTCTAGAAATGAGCATGTCCGAGAAAAATCTCAGAGTGTTGCTGAAAATTTTTGATTTTCAATATCTCTACCATTATTTGGTCTGCAGCTTTGAAAGTACACATGCTAGTAATGGACATCACTAGAAATCAGTGCCACAAAAGGCAAGGCCATTCTACGTTTACCTTGGAGTTTATTAACATTTTAGAAATGGCACTTTGGGAGAAAATTTAGTTGCGCGGGCACTTTACGACACATTTTTATCTTTCATTTGCTCTTTAATTGTAGATAGTACAAACATGGGACCAGTACAGACAAGTAATATACATCTATGGAAATCTGTGATGAATGCAGATTTGGTATGGTATGGTTACTTTTGGTGTTATTAAATTTCTAGAAATGACAGTGTGTGAGAAAATTTCCTGGCGTCAAAATTTTATGACAATTCTATTTTTTTATTTTCTCCTTAAACGTTGTTGGTACATGAATGCAACTTTACTGACAAGTAGTTGGCATTACCAGAAGTCAGTGGCCAGGTTGAATTTGCTATGCTCTGCTTACTTTTGACTTTATTGAAATTCTAGAAATGAGCATGTCCGAGAAAAATCTCAGTGTTGCTGAAAATTTTTGATTTTCAATATCTCTACCATTATTTGGTCTGCAGCTTTGAAAGTACACATGCTAGTAATGGACATCACTAGAAATCAGTGCTTCAAAAGGCAAGGCCATGCTACGTTTACCTTGGAGTTTATTACATTTTAGAAATGCCAGTTTGAGAGAAAATTTTGTTGCGCGGGCGCTTTATGACACATTTTTATCTTTCATTTGCTCTTTAATTGTAGATAGTACAAACATGGGACCAGTACAGACAAGTAATATACATCTATGGAATTTCGTGATGAATGCAGATTTGGTATGGTATGGTTACTTTTGGTGTTATTAAATTTCTAGAAATGACAGTGTGTGAGAAAATTTCCTGGCGTCAAGATTTTATGACAATTCTATTTTTTTATTTTCTCCTTAAACGTTGTTGGTACATGAATGCAACTTTACTGACAAGTAGTTGGCATTAACAGAAGTCAGTGGCCAGGTTGAATTTGCTATGCTCTGCTTACTTTTGACTTTATTGAAATTCTAGAAATGAGCATGTCCGAGAAAAATCTCAGAGTGTTGCTGAAAATTTTTGATTTTCAATATCTCTACCATTATTTGGTCTGCAGCTTTGAAAGTACACATGCTAGTAATGGTCATCACTAGAAATCAGTGCCACAAAAGGCAAGGCCATGCTACGTTTACCTTGGAGTTTATTAACATTTTAGAAATGGCAGTTTGAGAGAAAATTTTGTTGCGCGGGCGCTTTATGACACATTTTTATCTTTCATTTGCTCTTTAATTGTAGATAGTACAAACATGGGACCAGTACAGACAAGTAATATACATCTATGGAAATTTGTGATGAATGCAGATTTGGTATGGTATGGTTACTTTTGGTGTTATTAAATTTCTAGAAATGACAGTGTGTGAGAAAATTTCCTGGCGTCAAGATTTTATGACATTTCTATTTTTTTATTTTCTCCTTAAACGTTGTTGGTACATGAATGCAACTTTACTGACAAGTAGTTGGCATTAACAGAAGTCAGTGGCCAGGTTGAATTTGCTATGCTCTGCTTACTTTTGACTTTATTGAAATTCTAGAAATGAGCATGTCCGAGAAAAATCTCAGAGTGTTGCTGAAAATTTTTGATTTTCAATATCTCTACCATTATTTGGTCTGCAGCTTTGAAAGTACACATGCTAGTAATGGTAATCACTAGAAATCAGTGCCACAAAAGGCAAGGCCATGCTACGTTTACCTTGGAGTTTATTAACATTTTAGAAATGCCAGTTTGAGAGAAAATTTTGATGCCGGGCGCTTTATGACACATTTTTATCTTTCATTTGCTCTTTAATTGTAGATAGTACAAACATGGGACCAGTACAGACAAGTAATATACATCTATGGAAATCTGTGATGAATGCAGATTTGGTATGGTATGGTTACTTTTGGTGTTATTAAATTTCTAGAAATGACAGTGTGTGAGAAAATTTCCTGGCGTCAAGATTTTATGACAATTCTATTTTTTTATTTTCTCCTTTAGCGTTGCTGGTACATGAATGCAACTTTTCTGACAAGTAGTTGGCATTAACAGAAGTCAGTGGCCAGGTTGAATTTGCTATGCTCTGCTTACTTTTGACTTTATTGAAATTCTAGAAATGAGCATGTCCGAGAAAAATCTCAGAGTGTTGCTGAAAATTTTTGATTTTCAATATCTCTACCATTATTTGGTCTGCAGCTTTGAAAGTACACATGCTAGTAATGGACATCACTAGAAATCAGTGCCACAAAAGGCAAGGCCATTCTACGTTTACCTTGGAGTTTATTAACATTTTAGAAATGGCAGTTTGAGAGAAAAGTTTGTTGCGCGGGCGCTTTATGACACATTTTTGTCTTTCATTTGCTCTTTAACTGTAGATAGTACAAACATGGGACCAGTACAGACAAGTAATATACATCTATGGAAATTTGTGATGAATGCAGATTTGGTATGGTATGGTTACTTTTGGTGTTATTAAATTTCTAGAAATGACAGTGTGTGAGAAAATTTCCTGGCGTCAAGATTTTATGACAATTCTATTTTTTTATTTTCTCCTTAAACGTTGTTGGTACATGAATGCAACTTTACTGACAAGTAGTTGGCATTAACAGAAGTCAGTGGACAGGTTGAATTTGCTATGCTCTGCTTACTTTTGACTTTATTGAAATTCTAGAAATGAGCATGTCCGAGAAAAATCTCAGAGTGTCGCTGAAAATTTTTGATTTTCAATATCTCTACCATTATTTGGTCTGCAGCTTTGAAAGTACACATGCTAGTAATGGACATCACTGGAAATCAGTGGTACAAAAGGCATGGCCATGCTACGTTTCGCTTGGAATTTATGAACATTTTAGAAATGGCACTTTGGGAGAAAATTTTGTTGCGCGTGCACTTTACTACACATTTTTATCTTTCATTTGCTCTTTAATTGTAGATAGTACAAACATGGGACCAGTACAGACAAGTAATATACATCTATAGAAATCTGTGATGAATGCAGATTTGGTATGGTATGGTTACTTTTGGTGTTATTAAATTTCTAGAAATGACAGTGTGTGAGAAAATTTCCTGGCGTCAAGATTTTATGACAATTCTATTTTTTTATTTTCTCCTTAAACGTTGTTGGTACATGAATGCAACTTTACTGACAAGTAGTTGGCATGAACAGAAGTCAGTGGCCAGGTTGAATTTGCTATGCTCTGCTTACTTTTGACTTTATTGAAATTCTAGAAATGAGCATGTCCGAGAAAAATCTCAGAGTATTGCTGAAAATATTTGATTTTCAATATCTCTACCATTATTTGGTCTGCAGCTTTGAAAGTACACATGCTAGTAATGGACATCACTTGAAATCAGTGCCACAAAAGGCAAGGCCATGCTACGTTTACCTTGGAGTTTATTAACATTTTAGAAATGGCAGTTTGAGAGAAAATTTTGTTGCGCGGGCGCTTTATGACACATTTTTATCTTTCATTTGCTCTTTAATTGTAGATAGTACAAACATGGGACCAGTACAGACAAGTAATATACATCTATGGAAATATGTGATAAATGCAGATTTGGTATGGTATGGTTACTTTTGGTGTTATTAAATTTCTAGAAATGACAGTGTGTGAGAAAATTTCCTGGCGTCAAGATTTTATGACAATTCTATTTTTTTATTTTCTCCTTAAACGTTGTTGGTACATGAATGCAACTTTACTGACAAGTAGTTGGCATTAACAGAAGTCAGTGGCCAGGTTGAATTTGCTATGCTCTGCTTACTTTTGACTTTATTGAAATTCTAGAAATGAGCATGTCCGAGAAAAATCTCAGAGTGTTGCTGAAAATTTTTGATTTTCAATATCTCTACCATTATTTGGTCTGCAGCTTTGAAATTGCACATGCTAGTAATGGACATCACTAGAAATCAGTGCCACAAAAGGCAAGGCCATGCTACGTTTACCTTGGAGTTTATTAACATTTTAGAAATGGCAGTTTGAGAGAAAATCTTGTTGCGCGGGCGCTTTATGACACATTTTTATCTTTCATTTGCTCTTTAATTGTAGATAGTACAAACATGGGACCACTACAGACAAGTAATATACATCTATGGAAATCTGTGATGAATGCAGATTTGGTATGGTATGGTTACTTTTGGTGTTATTAAATTTCTAGAAATGACAGTGTGTGAGAAAATTTCCTGGCGTCAAGATTTTATGACAATTCTATTTTTTTATTTTCTCCTTAAGCGTTGCTGGTACATGAATGCAACTTTACTGACAAGTAGTTGGCATGAACAGAAGTCAGTGGCCAGGTTGAATTTGTTATGCTCTGCTTACTTTTGACTTTATTGAAATTGTAGAAATGAGCATGTCCGAGAAAAATCTCAGAGTGTTGCTGAAAATTTTTGATTTTCAATATCTCTACCATTATTTGGTCTGCAGCTTTGAAAGTACACATGCTAGTAATGGACATCACTGGAAATCAGTGGTACAAAAGGCATGGCCATGCTACGTTTCGCTTGGAATTTATGAACATTTTAGAAATGGCACTTTGGGAGAAAATTTTGTTGCGCGGGCACTTTACGACACATTTTTATCTTTCATTTGCTCTTTAATTGTAGATAGTACAAACATGGGACCAGTACAGACAAGTAATATACATCTATGGAAATATGTGATAAATGCAGATTTGGTATGGTATGGTTACTTTTGGTGTTATTAAATTTCTAGAAATGACAGTGTGTGAGAAAATTTCCTGGCGTCAAGATTTTATGACAATTCTATTTTTTTATTTTCTCCTTAAACGTTGTTGGTACATGAATGCAACTTTACTGACAAGTAGTTGGCATTAACAGAAGTCAGTGGCCAGGTTGAATTTGCTATGCTCTGCTTACTTTTGACTTTATTGAAATTCTAGAAATGAGCATGTCCGAGAAAAATCTCAGAGTGTTGCTGAAAATTTTTGATTTTCAATATCTCTACCATTATTTGGTCTGCAGCTTTGAAATTGCACATGCTAGTAATGGACATCACTAGAAATCAGTGCCACAAAAGGCAAGGCCATGCTACGTTTACCTTGGAGTTTATTAACATTTTAGAAATGGCAGTTTGAGAGAAAATCTTGTTGCGCGGGCGCTTTATGACACATTTTTATCTTTCATTTGCTCTTTAATTGTAGATAGTACAAACATGGGACCACTACAGACAAGTAATATACATCTATGGAAATCTGTGATGAATGCAGATTTGGTATGGTATGGTTACTTTTGGTGTTATTAAATTTCTAGAAATGACAGTGTGTGAGAAAATTTCCTGGCGTCAAGATTTTATGACAATTCTATTTTTTTATTTTCTCCTTAAGCGTTGCTGGTACATGAATGCAACTTTACTGACAAGTAGTTGGCATGAACAGAAGTCAGTGGCCAGGTTGAATTTGCTATGCACTGCTTACTTTTGACTTTATTGAAATTCTAGAAATGAACATGTCCAAGAAAAATCTCAAGCGAGTTGCTTAAAATCTTTGATTTTCAATATCTCTACCATAATTTAGTCTGCGGCATTGAAATTGCACATGCTAGTAATGGACATCACTGGAAATCAGTGGTACAAAAGGCATGGCCATGCTACGTTTCGCTTGGAATTTATGAACATTTTAGAAATGGCACTTTGGGAGAAAATTTTGTTGCGCGGGCACTTTACGACACATTTTTATCTTTCATTTGCTCTTTAATTGTAGATAGTACAAACATGGGACCAGTACAGACAAGTAATATACATCTATGGAAATCTGTGATGAATGCAGATTTGGTATGGTATGGTTACTTTTGGTGTTATTAAATTTCTAGAAATGACAGTGTGTGAGAAAATTTCCTGGCGTCAAGATTTTATGACAATTCTATTTTTTTATTTTCTCCTTAAGCGTTGCTGGTACATGAATTCAACTTTACTGACAAGTAGTTGGCATTAACAGAAGTCAGTGGCCAGGTTGAATTTGCTATGCTCTGCTTACTTTTGACTTTATTGAAATTCTAGAAATGAGCATGTCCGAGAAAAATCTCAGAGTGTTGCTGAAAATTTTTGATTTTCAATATCTCTACCATTATTTGGTCTGCAGCTTTGAAAGTACACATGCTAGTAATGGACATCACTAGAAATCAGTGCCACAAAAGGCAATGCCATGCTACGTTTACCTTGGAGTTTATTAACATTTTAGAAATGGCAGTTTGAGAGAAAATTTTGTTGCGCGGGCGCTTTATGACACATTTTTATCTTTCATTTGCTCTTTAATTGTAGATAGTACAAACATGGGACCAGTACCGACAAGTAATATACATCTATGGAAATCTGTGATGAATGCAGATTTGGTATGGTATGGTTACTTTTGGTGTTATTAAATTTCTAGAAATGACAGTGTGTGAGAAAATTTCCTGGCGTCAAGATTTTATGACAATTCTATTTTTTTATTTTCTCCTTAAGCGTTGCTGGTACATGAATGCAACTTTACTGACAAGTAGTTGGCATTAACAGAAGTCAGTGGCCAGGTTGAATTTGCTATGCTCTGCTTACTTTTGACTTTATTGAAATTCTAGAAATGAGCATGTCCGAGAAAAATCTCAGAGTGTTGCTGAAAATTTTTGATTTTCAATATCTCTACCATTATTTGGTCTGCAGCTTTGAAAGTACACATGCTAGTAATGGACATCACTAGAAATCAGTGCCACAAAAGGCAAGGCCATGCTACGTTTACCTTGGAGTTTATTAACATTTTAGAAATGGCAGTTTGAGAGAAAATCTTGTTGCGCGGGCGCTTTATGACACATTTTTATCTTTCATTTGCTCTTTAATTGTAGATAGTACAAACATGGGACCACTACAGACAAGTAATATACATCTATGGAAATCTGTGATGAATGCAGATTTGGTATGGTATGGTTACTTTTGGTGTTATTAAATTTCTAGAAATGACAGTGTGTGAGAAAATTTCCTGGCGTCAAGATTTTATGACAATTCTATTTTTTTATTTTCTCCTTAAGCGTTGCTAGTACATGAATGCAACTTTACTGACAAGTAGTTGGCATGAACAGAAGTCAGTGGCCTGGTGGAATTTGCTATGCACTGCCTACTTTTGACTTTATTGAAATTCTAGAAATGAACATGTCCAAGAAAAATCTCAAGCGAGTTGCTGAAAATCTTTGATTTTCAATATCTCTACCATTATTTAGTCTGCGGCATTGAAATTGCACATGCTAGTAATGGACATCACTGGAAATCAGTGGTGCAAAAGGCATGGCCATGCTACGTTTCCCTTGGAATTTATTAACATTTTAGAAATAGCACTTTGGGAGAAAATTTTGTTGCGCGGGCGCTTTACGACACATTTTTATCTTTCATTTGCTCTTTTATTGTAGATAGTACAAACATGGGACCAGTACAGACAAGTAATATACATCTATGGAAATATGTGATGAATGCAGATTTGGTATGGTATGGTTACTTTTGGTGTTATTAAATTTCTAGAAATGACAGTGTGTGAGAAAATTTCCTGGCGTCAAGATTTTATGACAATTCTATTTTTTTATTTTCTCCTTAAGCGTTGCTGGTACATGAATGCAACTTTACTGACAAGTAGTTGGCATGAACAGAAGTCAGTGGCCAGGTTGAATTTGCTATGCACTGCTTACTTTTGACTTTATTGAAATTCTAGAAATGAACATGTCCAAGAAAAATCTCAAGCGAGTTGCTGAAAATCTTTGATTTTCAATATCTCTACCATTATTTAGTCTGCGGCATTGAAATTGCACATGCTAGTAATGGACATCACTGAAAATCAGTGGTACAAAAGGCATGGCCATGCTACATTTCGCTTGGAATTTATGAACATTTTAGAAATGGCACTTTGGGAGAAAATTTTGTTGCGCGGGCGCTTTATGACACATTTTTATCTTTCATTTGCTCTTTAATTGTAGATAGTACATTCATGGGACCATTACAGACAAGTAATATACATCAATGGAAATCTGTGATGAAAGCAGATTTGGTATGGTATGGTTACTTTTGGTGTTATTTAATTTCTAGAAATGACAGTGTGTGAGAAAATTTCCTGGCGTCAAGATTTTATGACAATTCTAATTTTTTTTTTCTCCTTAAATGTTGTTGGTACATGAATGCAACCTTACTGACAAGTAGTTGGCATGAACAGAAGTCAGTGGCCAGGTTGAATTTGCTATGCTGTGCTTACTTTTGACTTCATTGAAATTCTCGAAATGACCATGTCAAAACAAAAAATGTCCAATCAGGTGAGAAATGATGACTTAATTGGTTCGACATAGACGGTCACTTTATGGTTCGATATAGATGGTCACTTTGCAGTTGAAAATCTATGTTTGGGACCGTTATACCAGGTTTTTACGACAACGTACCCTCAGACAACGGAGTATATTATTTTTGGAGACTTTATTTAAATATTTTATATGCATTCCAGCAGATATTGCAACGTCTGATACATCGAGGTGATAGTTTCCCCTGATTTTAATTTTAGGGTGGAAACAGGGACTACATATAGAGCACCTCGTGAACTGTAGAACCATATGACCAGATTCAAGAGATTCATGAAACATCAATTTGTATTTTTGATGGAGTAGATGATCACTTTAGTTTCGGGATCAGTTAAGTCAAAATAACAAATTCGTTTGATCTGAAACTTCGCACATCCTGATAAAAAATGCTACATAGGCCACATTCTAGTATTGAATTGCTGGATGCGATTTTGCGCCGTACAAACATTTAACTTGTCATCCTTTGTAAAATACACAACATATTCTACACTGGTCAATTTATTGTACAATGGTTTGAAGTAATTTTTTTAGCTCACCTGAGAGTGAAGTATTAAATTAGTATAGTATTTTGTCTGTCGTCTGTCTTCCCATAATTCTTCAAACGACTTTATTCTGAAACGGCTAGGTCAAATTTGAAGAACCTCCACAGGATTAATTTTTGGGTGGTCCTTCACAATAGTTGCTAAAGGAATGTCATTCTGTGCTGTACTCTGGTTTCCGTGGCAACCAAAAGGAAAATCTTTAAAAATCTTGTCTTGAACCACATGATCTAGAGCTTAGATATTGGCCATGGAGCGCCACCTAGGAGCCCTCAATGTTAAAATTGGCCCACCCCGGAGGTCACTTGTTTCATATATATAATTTATATATATTGATTTATATAGGGGAAAATATAAAAAGAAAGTTCTTGTCAAAAAGCACAATGTTTTTCCAATACTTTTACTTATTGCAGCACACATTTAAATCAAATTCATAAGTGATATTGCCACAACTCATTTCTCAGGTGAGCATTGCAGGGCCACTTTGCTCTCTTGTTTGTTAATCATTTTGTTTACACAGCAAATTTAAATCTCAGTATAAAACGGTTCAGTGCTTTCCTATCATCCCATTTGTCAACCAGTATTTAATGCAAAATTCTCATGCTTCTTGAAAAGTGTACACACCCTTGTAAGGAGAACCAGTTTTCAATCAGATTGTTAGCAGACAGGCACATGGTAGGTTGATATTTTATTAATGAAATTAATTTTAGGTCTCAGGTATGTGAGGTTTATAGAATTGAATTATGAATTCTTTCTTCAGATGATTTGTATTACTATGTTATAGTTTGTTTAATTTTCTTCAATTTCTTTGTTAGGATATTGTAATGTTATTGCTGAATGTTGTAAAAAAACTTTAGGCAGTTCACAGGCGCCTGGTTGTTTCTAATAAAAACTATCTTTCGCTGATTGAAAAAAATTTATACTCTCAATAGAGAGAAGGTATGATAGCTGCCATTTTTTTGCGCTACGAAAGTCGTTTGACTGGTTACAGATTTATATATCCGAGTACCGGCTCCCAGGGCCACGTTTAGGTTTAGAAAAACCGCGGGAACCATGAAAAGAGTGGTCTTTCTTACATATTGCACACGCGTTGTGAGCAGAAGTGCATTTCTTTACAGTATAACAGCAAGATCTAATTACAATTTACTGCGGGAACCACGTATTATTCCTCTTTATATGGTAATCAAGATAATTAATTTATAAATATTAAAACCCAAATCTGGTCTTCTGTGATTTCACGACAGGCTTCTTCGGTGATGGATTCAAGAAAGACTACTCTTAATATGTGGTTCCTGTAGTTTTTGTATTGCGAAGGAGAGTGCCGGGAGCCAGTACTCAGATATGTAAATCAGTAACCAGTCAAACGACTTCCGTAGCGCAAAAAAATGACGGCAGTCATACCTTCTATCAATTTTTTTTTCAATCAGCGAAAGATAGTTTTTATCAGTAACAACCAGGTGCCTGTGAAGCAGTTGCTTTTAACTTTTCCAAGTGCTTTCAACTTGAAATTCAAGTGACCAAAAAAGCCCAAAGCTATCTATCCTTTTATGTTTAACAATAAAAAGTACTCAAAGACTTATTTCAAATCTAACATTCTTCAGCTCGACAACAATTGGTTGAATTTTTAGCTCACATGAGCCAATGGCTCAGAACTAGCTTTTAGGATCGATGAATGCCGGTGCCCGTCCACATTTAGGGTGTTTACACTCTAGCATCCGCAGCTATATATTGATTATGTTCGATTATGGGCAAAATGTCATAAGTATTTCCAGAGTGATGGGCCCTTGACTTAGAAAATTTGCTTTTATTATTTTAACTTTTTTACATTCTTCACCAATATTAAACATACTTACAGTGAATGTGTATGACCTAAAGGTCTCTGAGAGTTTGATATGGGCGAAATTGAACCTGTGCTTGCAGAGTTATGGGCCCTTGACTTAAAATAAATTGCTATATTTTAACTTTATTACGTTATAGCATCTTGATTTCTTCACTAATCGTAATCATATTTACACAGCATCCATTATCCATTAAAAAAAAATTCGGTTTGATCAAACTATGTAGAAACTGTGCATACAAGATGAAAAACTATATCACCTGGTCATTAATTATAGCGTAGTTGTTCTCAGGTGAGTGAAATAGGGCAATCTTGGCCTTCTTGCTAAAATAGCTTTTAATGGACCCATGATATCAGTGTTTATTTTTTTTTAAATTATCATTTTATATTAAAGTCGTTGGCAACAAGAAGAACAGTGAACAATTCTAGGTATGGTGCATGTGAATGAATAGACTTGTATTTGTTGTGGCCTGTGTTCTACAATGAAGACTTGGCCATCAGTGTAAGGTAGGTGTTAAAATACTCTAATATTATCACTCTCAGCATGTCCATGACTTAATCATAAATATTTTTTGGTTGTACACCAGTTGTCCACAATAGTTCAGTACATGTAATATTCCAGTGGCAGGGATGTTATTTTTCATCTGCAGAATTTTGTGGTTTTGATCATCCCTGGGACCTAGCTGCCCTAAGCTCCTAGCTTAATGAATTTAATATTTCTCATTTTTGCCATCCCACTTTACACTCACGGTAACCTGCAGCAGGCAGTAAACCAATTGGATTCTGTACCAATACTTACCTTGCTCTCCGCATGCAGCAGTCTACTTCTTTACATGTAATAAATGTTCAATTTAATAGAAAATAAGATTGAAATTATGTTTTTTTTTTTGTAGATTGGTGTCAGAACTTGAGAGAAAAATGAGAATTAAATCATCTACTTCTCGTCTTTGTGATACTTCATGGAAGAGCCTTCCCATAATACTTCTATACTGTGTATATGTCTGCTTCAGGTATGTAGAGCTTGGTAGAGTTGCATATATATAACTCAAATATTGTCTCTCCTTATTAGCAATGAACAATGTTTTATTCTTTTCAAGTTTTGTTTTTCTTTTGAGCTGTCAGTTAAACATGGTGCCCATACCATGTTCTTCTCAATTATGTGTGGGACAAAATTACTTTCTTTGGATTTAAAATCTTATATGGGGCTTTCTGTTTATAGCTAGAATGAATCATTGTGGCAGGGTCCAAACTCTATTGCCATATCATAGGCTGTAGTCTTTAGATTCTGTTTAATGAAATTTACCCTGAAAATGATTTTGCTTGATTATGAAAAAGTGTTGAAATCTTTTGAAATTTTCCTCATTTTGTCAACAGCATAATAACATGTCTAAGTGTACAAAGCTATGTCTGACAAGAAATGCTGCGTAAATTTCTATAAGTATATAATTACATTGTTTTCATAACCTTGAAGTGATTTATGAAAAGAGTTTTACCAAAGACTGTCTATGTAATTTAACAAACATGATTGTTACAATTAAGTTATCAAAACAAAGTGTTCCAGAACATTTTATTCCTGCACTGCAATTCAAGCAGCATTTAATTGCTGAATTCAAACATGCCCTACTTGACTGCATAAATGCATTTTACCTTGGACAAGAAGGAAAACTTTTGATTAAACATTGAAAATGTTTAATTTTGTTGATTTTTAATTTTCGAGTTATCTCCCTTGTATAATTCTCTATATAGAAAATATCCACTCTTATGTATCTATCGATATTTAGAAAAGAGGTATACATTCAAATTTCTTCTTTTCATTGAAATAAAGAACAATAATTTTTTATGTCCTGTAAACATTTGAAGCAGCAGCAATCCTTATTTCCTTAAAAAACCTGGATCGATATGACATAGGTGTAAATTTCCAAAATAACAATGTTTTGATAAGTCTGTATTAGCTGCATGGGGCGTATGTGCAAAACAAGATAATCGAGCCATGCAGCTTAGCGCTTGGCTGATTATTGATAAAACCAAGGTTAACAGGTACTCCAACAAATACATTTACGTTGTATATTGGTTGTTTGGGTGAATTATTTATATCAATGAAATAATTTTTTAAAAAATGGATACTTTCTTTTTTGGCAAAGTATAGATACTAATTAAAACCAGTATCCATGGAAACAAAACAACCCAGTTCTTCATTGAAGAAGATTACCATTCTTAGACTAATGAAGATAAAACAATAAAATGATAATGTGTACTAAAGATCAGATATTACAGGCAGGAAATCAAGAGGTAGTTTTATTGTATGTAGTAGTTTTCTTTAATGTATGTAGTGTAACCTCCATGAATTGTTACCTCTGAACAACAGCCAACTCCTTATTACAGCCAGTATACTAGCAACCTAGATTGATGTTTTGCTCTATTTTCTCTCCTCTCAACAACAACCACCTCCTTACAATAGCCATCCTTGTCATTCCCATTGGTGGCTGTTGTAGGGAGGTTGCACTGAAAATTCTTATTGCTATTGTATGGTGACATTTTTCTGCATACACTTAGTGAGTTAATTTTAGTGAGAAAATGTTTTACCTTCATCAAGGACATATATACATACATGGATTTGCAACTGCTAAGAATAGCCAAAACAATATCGATAGACAATCCATTGTGATACTCGACAGCTGTAACCAAAAAATAAATATAAGTGTAGAAAATGCTACTTTTTTTCAGGTCATTTTTTAATGTCTGTTTGCTGCATACAGGAAACGTGTTTTTTGAGAAATAGCGCATTTCAAACTGTAAATAAGGAAGTTGCAAATCTATGTATGTAAATAAGTTCTTGCTTTCATGAAAATATTTTTCGTCCACTTGATAGGTGGGTTAGGAGATAGGTTTCCATTTAAGGTGCGTCATGGGTTTCCAATATGGGTTCAAATAAGTTTCATTGGTGCGAAAACAAAGTCGGTGACCATGTTTTTATTTTTTTAAGTTTTTCAAATTGTTAGCTCACATGTCACAAAGTGACAGGGTGAGCTTTTAGGATCAGTCTCCATCTGGCGGCGTGCGTCATGGGTCGTCAAACTTTACCTTGTGAACACACTAGGGGCCACATTTTTAGCGTAATTTTAACAAAACTGGGTCAGTGTGTTAATATTGACAAAATCTCGGACGAATTCGATATTGGGCCATTTTGGGTGAAAAACTAGGTCACCAGGGCCAAATAAGGGAAAACCTTGTAAACACTTTAGAAATCACTGTTTTGATTGGATCTTCATGAAACTTTGTGAGAATGTTTGTTTAAATAATATGTAGGTCAAATTTGATAATGGATCATTTCTGGTCAAAAACTAGGTCACTAGGGCAAATTGCTGGAAAACCTTGTGAACACTCTAGAAGTCACTGTTTTGATTGGATGATCATGAAACCTTGTCACAATGTTTGTCTTTATATTATCTTGGACGAGTTCGAACATGGGTCATCTTGGGTCAAAAACTAGGTCGCTAGGTCAAATCTTATGAAAAACCATGTTAACACTGTAGATTTCACAGTTATAATTGGATCTTCACCAAACTTTGTCAAATTGTTCGTTTTAATGATATAACCGCTAAGTACAAACATGGGTCATCTGGGGTCAATAACTAGGTCACCAGGTCAAATCTTAGGAAAACTTTGTTAACACTGTAGATGTCACAGTTTTGATTTGATCTTCACCAAATCTTGTCAAAATGTTTGCCTCAATGATATGTGGGCCAAGGTTGAATATGGGTCAGCCGGGGTAAAAAACTTGGTCACCAGGTCAAATCTTAGGTAAAAATCTTGTAAAAGCTCTAAATTGCATGATTTCAATTGGATCTTGGCCAAAACTTGTCTGATTGTTTGTCTCAATGATATAAAGGATAAGTTTAAATATGGGACATCTAGGGTAAAAAACTAGGTCACGAGGTCAAATCTTAGGAAAACCTAATTAATACTGTAGATGTCAAGTTTTGATTGTATCTTCACCAAAACTTGTCAGAATGTTTGTCTTAATGATATGTAAAAAAAATTTGAACATAGGTCATCTGGGGTCAAAAACTAGGTCACAAGGTCTTAGGAAAACCTTGTCTATGTTGTAGTTTTCATGGTTTTGATTGGATCTTCACCAAATTTTTGTCAGAATGTTTTTCATATTATACCCCCGCAAACGAAGTTTGAGTGGGGGATTTATTGGAGTCACTCTGTCGGTCGGTCGGTCGTTGGTCCGTCAGTCGGTCCGTCCGTCCGCATAAAATATCAAATGTTTGTGGAGCGAACTTCTTTCAATTGCAATGAAACTTGAAATATGTTATCACCATTAAGTGTAGATGTGCAAGACACAATTTTCATTCCCAGCGGTTCACTCATTCCATAGTTATGTGCCCTTGAACATAGCCATATAGTGTAGAATGGCAGTCTTAGTTTGTGGAGCGAACTACTTCCACATTTTTCAAGGAATGGAATTGAAACTTGAAATATGTTATCACCATGAAGTGTACATGTGCAAGACACAATTTTCATGCCCAGCGATTCACTCATTCCAGAGTTATGTGCCCTTGAACTTAGCCATATAGTGTAGAATGGCAGTCATAGTTTGTGGAGCCAACTTCTTCCACATTTTTCAAGGGATTGAATTGATACTTGAAATATATTATCAATATAAAATGTAGATGTGCAAGACACAATTTTCATGCCAAGTGATCCATTCATTGCAGAGTTATGTCCCTTGAACTTAGTCATATAGTGTACTATCACAATCTTAGTGTCAAGGCGGGGGTATTAGTCACCTCTGTGACAGTTCTAGTTTATATGTAGGACAAGTAGTAACATGGGTCATCTTGGGTCAAAAACTAAGTCACCGGTTCAAAACAAAGTTTAAATGAGTGAACAGTGATTGTCATGTGAGCAATATAGGGCCATCTTGACCCTCTTGTTTTATATAATGAATATTTCGAAATTGGTCAGGATATTTCTAAGCAACAATTTGCAGGTATTAAAAAGATGAAAATGCGTTATATTTCCCTTTGAAAAATGTAACAATAACTGTGTCAAGGCGGCATCTGGGGGTATTCATTACCTTTGGTGATTGTTCTATTAAAAAAAAAAACACTCAATATCTGTATGTAAGAAGTCTATGATGTAGCTTTTTATACCTCCAGTATCTATTATGCAGGAGACATATAGTGAATGTCTTGTCAGTCCTTCCATCCATTCGTCCATCTGTACGAGAACACCTGAATACTTAGTCAGTTACTTACATAGTTATATACACTTGTCATTTACGTAGACACTTAGCCATTTACTTGCTTAGTTATGTATGATGCAGGAGGCATACTTATGGTGATTGACCTGTCCGTCCGTACAAGGTTAAGTAGATTTTACTACTTCATCTAGCACCAACACTTAATTACTAGAACACCTGAATACTTATACAGTTGTTGCCTATGACATTCTCAATTGACCCATATCAACCAACCTCACTTTGACCTTGACATAATTTGGACTCAGAATGGTTAAAATGGACTTATCTTGACAAGCATGCCACATGGGTATGTATATGTAATGAATGAGTCTCAGCATCTTGTTGTGTCTGTAGTGTTCTTATATTTCTTAAATCATAGTGTTCTAAAAGTTGTTGATTTCTGATATACATTTGTGTAATGTCAATAAAATAAAACAAAGAAACACTAAGGTCTATTGTACTGCAGATACCTGTATGAAGTTATTTCTGTTTTATTTTTTATCTATCTGATGTTTTTTGTAGGTGATACAGGATACAATCTTGGATGTTGGTATGGTTTACTGTGAATCATCAACACAACAATGGAAACAAACAACTTGGTTAGAGAAATATCTTCAATAAGACAAATTTTGTAATCACCTTCTTTCAGTTCATTCATAATTGAGTGAAACATTTCCCTTACATGTTAGTAACTTACTGGTAGTTTGATTTAGTTTTAAATTGGGACAAGTGTTTATAGCAGATACAACTTTTTACATCTTTGTTGATTGTTAATTTAAAGTCTCAAACTGATCATCATTGTAAATGTTCCATGAACATCAACTATTTATTGTACATTTTTGTGCCCCATCACTTTTGGGGGGTAGTTTTGTATACATTTGTAATACTAGCTATGTTTGTTTGTACTTAATCCTTGATGCTGATCTCGATGTTAAACTAAAAGTCTACTGGGTATCATAATTGATTTTAATAGACAGATATTATTACTTTCCCAAGGAAGAGCATTATTATATGCAAGAATGACATTGACACAAAAACATGTGAAATTGTCATAGGCATAATCAATTTGCAAAAAAAATGAAAATTCTTAATTTCTGCCTGTGCATTGTTTATATTGTTCAACCTCTCCAAGAGTGGCCTTCTTTTGAGTAACAAACTTCCTTTGAAAACAGCATAATTTAACTATTAATTCAACCTCTCTAGAGCAACCATCCTCAACAACAACAACATAATTTGCTACTCCAAAAGGGTGTTGCTTTATACTTGTATTATTTATACTTTATAGTGAAATTTTATCAAACTGTCAAATCTTAATAATTGCTAAATTTATGCATTCACTTCTTCGAAGCTAACCGAAGCTAAAAATAAATGCACCCTTTGACAGTTTAATAAAATGTCATAATACATAGTTCCCACATCTACAATATTTACCTCCCTTGTTTTGAATTGGCAGCCATCTTGAAAGTCAAATTTCTTAAATGTTTGATAGAAAATACAACAAAAAGTAATTATTAAACAACTCAATCATGATATGAATATCAATCTTTTATCTGAACAAAAATGTAACTATCTTCTATCAATTTGCTGCCAATTAAGGGAGGTCAATATTGTAGATGCGGGAACTATGTATACTTGTTTATTAGTCTGCAGCCCGTATTATCATAAGAATTTTAGAAACTCGCTTTGGCTAGAAAAGGGTCGTGTTTAGTGATACTTGACATATAACATTTTGTGAGAACACTAGATTCTGAAATATATTTGTCTGTTGTATTCACAGGTGGCTGTATCAGTGTTCGGACCACACACACACAAAATCCCATCACTGAGCTTATATTGCTATCAAGGTGAAAAGCCTACTATAAGTCTATACGCCAAACAATGTGGAACATCGCAACTCGTTGTTTCAGCATGAAATACGTGCGCTGAAGGAAAATAGCTTCACATGTATCAAGCAATCTGATTAAT
This sequence comes from Lutraria lutraria, assembly GCA_964023205.1. Lineage (NCBI taxonomy): Eukaryota > Metazoa > Mollusca > Bivalvia > Venerida > Mactridae > Lutraria > Lutraria lutraria. The sequence continues at coordinate 19,790,291 of OZ026847.1, forward strand.
CGGATATGTGTGTACAATATAGTCTGTTCATTTCATGCCGACCAATCAGATCGCAGCGAAGTTAAATAACAAAAGGAACACAATTTTACCGTTTCACAGTTATTAGATGTAATTGAATGAGATTTTTGATAGGAATGAATATCTTATATAGTTTATTTGAATGACATGTGTAGCAATTTTCCTTCAGCGCACATCTTTTATGCTGAAACAACGAGATGCAATGTTCCACATTGTTTGGCATATAGACATATAAGCGCAGTGACGGGATCTTTTGGTGAACCAAACGCTGATACAGCCACCTGTGGTTGTATTAGAATCACTCAGGTAGTCATAAAAATGACTTTCTGACCATATATTGAAGATCATTAAATTTTGTTGTTTTGCTGGGAACCTAAATTAATGATGTACTTTTGTCATAACATGTAATGAAATAAACTGTTAAGTCTTGTTCTTTTGTTAGCATTTTTTTTATTCATGATGAGTACATTTTAAAAAAGAAATCAACATGATAATGATTCAACACAAATTTTATAAGCAAGTGAATAAAGTCAAACAAGTAAATATATGAAGAAAGCACTGAAGTAAAAAAAAAAGAAAAATTTGCCCACAAAGACGGCAAAATTTCTATAAGTGCCTACACTTTACACAGACCACCAAATGTGTAAGAGTCAGCCTTGTGTATCTCATTTTCAACATCTTGTTCCTAATAATCACCATGACATTAATATTCTACTGAACATATTACTTACAAATATTACATCCCTAAATTATTGCATTATCACATCACATAAATAAATATACTATTTAACAGTTAAAATCATATAATTATTTATACACAATTAATACATCAAGAAATATACTACTCTAAATTTGATGAAGAACACTTACTCAATGATTGAATATTTCCTACAAATACACTTAACAAAACTTATGATGTCCCTTTGTAAAATATGCATATTTTTTCATATAATTAAGCTACATGACTATCAACCAAATGTCTTCTATTGATTTTTACCCAATTTCTTCTCTATAGTTATAAAACAGTTAATTTGCACGTGGTATGTATGAATCTTCGAAGTATTTTTTTAAATTGATAGCCACGTAACAGAAAAACACAAAAATGGGATGGATGTCCATTGTGGTTAAGTTTTATACATGATTTTGCAATGTTATTTACTAGAAAATAATTATGATATGTCTTATAATGTGCCCAGTCTGTATTGCTGCAGTATTTAGTGATATATCTACCTTTATTAAACAAAAGAAAAAAACAAAACAGTATTTTCATCTAAGAACTTCCAATTGTTTTCTCCAATGTCACCAAAAAGTATAATTGAATGTCATTAAATTGTAAAAGCTTATAGTGAATTAAGTGAGGTTTTAAAGCAACTCATTAAATTTAATCTGGTATTATGCTATCATTAATTATTTTCACGTAAGTCATTACAGCTGTCAAATGTATTCATGAAAATTTAGTTAGTGGAAAATATAGGTGTATTTTAATGTCTTTTCTACATTGCCAGAATCTTTGAAGTTTGTAAGAAAATGATTGCTTGACTGAATGCCAAATACATCTGACAGCTATAATGATATACGTAAAATGATAGTAGTACGGGAGCCCTCCCTGAATAAGGCTGGTGCAGGCCCTTTCTTCAATGGACATCCATCTCATTTAGTTTTTCTGTAATGTGGCTTAACATTCTATCGATTTCAAAAATTATTTCCAAGATTCATACTGTACTTTCTATGTGCTGCACTTGCAAATTATATGTTTTATAACTGCAGAGACATAACAGGGTAAAAATCAATAGTAGTTTGACTTGTTAGAGTTGTGCATTGAAAATCTGAGCTCCAAATATATAAAAAATATATAAAATATGCATATTTTACTAAGGGGACATTATAACTTACAAGTTTTCTTAAGTGTAGATACTATGATACAATATGATATACAGATATGCTTCAATGGACAAATATTGTTTCATTTTTTCACTGGCATATGATGCCTAAATGACCAATTTCTAACCAAATCTAATCATCAATAGTATTAAAATTTTGAAGCAATTACTTTGAGAAATATTGCTAGTGACCCTTATCAAATTTTGAGTAGTATACATGTAGTTAAAATATCCAATGTGACAAAGTAAGTAACTAAATGTCAGATACTTCCTTAGTTGTATACAACTAGAGCTATTAGCCAGTATCTTAACCAATCACCTTATCACCCTTGTAATATCTTAATTATAATAGCCACATTATGCAAGACGTGTCTAAGCCTATGAGACTATAGGTAATAGACTATAAGTGTCAGATGCTTACATAGTTATATACAATTAACCAGTCACTTACCCTATTTTATACACTTGGTCATTGATTGACCGTGTATATAACTGACTTAGTGTAAGTAACTAAAGTAAGTTACATCCGACCAAACGATATAACCTGCTAAGTGACTATTTTTAATAAGCATTTTTGAATAGGTTATGTAAAAAACTAAGTCAGTCGCTTACCATATCATAAATACATCATCAGTGACTGATTGTGTCTATAATACCATAAGTGACTGGTGACTAAGTAACCAGCTAAATGTATATACATGTCACTATTTAAGTATCTGACCAAGTAAGTGACAATGTTAATGATATAACTAGGTATACATAGTATGTATTCAACAAGTGATGGACCAAATGTATAAGACAATGTCAGTGACTGGCTAATTGTTTAAAACAAGGTAAGTTGCCTGCTAATTGTATGTTAATTAGTGTATATAACTTGGTAAGTGACCGGCTAATTGTATGTTAATTAGTGTATATAACTTGGTAAGTGACCGGCTAATTGTATGTTAATTGATGTATAAAACTTGTGTAGTGACTGGCTAATTGTATGTTAATTAGTGTATAAAACTTGTGTAGTGACTGGCTAATTGTATGTTAATTAGTGTATACAACTTGTGTAGTGACTGGTTAATTGTATGTTAATTAGTGTATATAACTTGGTAAGTGACTGGTTAATTGTATGTTGATTAGGGTATATAACTTGGTAAGTGACTGGTTAATTGTATGTTAATTAGTGTATATTACTTGGTAAGTGACTGGTAAATTGCATGTCTATTGGTGAATATAACTTGGTTAGTGATTAGCTAGTTGTATGTTACTTAGTGTATATGACTTGGTATGTGACTGACTGGCTTATTGTTTGTTGCTTAATGTAATGTGTGGTGAAATTTTATTAAACTGTCTGTGCTAAATAATTTCACGGTCGATGAATGTGATCATTTTTAGCTAAATACCAGTTTTTTTTTTTTTACCATTATATAATGTTTTGTAGTCATCGTTAAATACATAATTGTATGTTTGTTCAGTGGTATAACAAAAATCATAGTACATATTACCAAAGTAATTGTACAGTACTACCTTGCCGAAGGTAAAAATAAATGCAAGCATTGACCGTGAATTTATGCAGCTTTGACATTTTAATACTGAAATTGCCATTATCAACTTTTATCTATTGACTAATAATATTCGGAAAACACTGACCACACTCCGATGAAATGCAACCATGGTCCTGCTTTTATGAGGATCCATTAGCTGACACAAAATCTAGTTCAAGAACATGTGTATGTACTTGACAAATAAGTAAGCCCTAATTAATTATAATTGAAAAATATGCAAAGTAACAATTATATAATCTAAGCTAAGACATGTCTATGAAACTATACTTGAGACTTGTGTACATACCCTCAGGTAGGCATCAGATCAATACAGGAGCATCATGGGAAAACAATATCACCACAGTTTTCTATGTAACATATCATACATCCAGTTAATGAGTGATTTCTTAGTTCACCATGCTATAAAAAGAACAATTTCGGTGTTTATTAAATGATCATTGTCTAGACAAAATATGAAAATATATAAGTTGGAATATCTATTCACAAAAGTGCTTAACAAAGTATAAACAGACAAACTAAGTTAGTAAAGGACCTGACTAAATACAGTCAAACCTTTGTAAGGGATCACCCCTGAAAAAAGGCCATCCTCTGAATATAGGCTATTCTTTAAAGAACTGCCATTGAATATCTAGAACAAATGACCTCCAAATAAATGCCACCTGTCAATAAAGGCCACATTTTCTCTTTCCTAATATAAGGGTGTCCACTGATTTGGCTGAATGTAAGTGCCTGACTAAGTATGTAACTGTCTAACTCTGTATGTATGTGACTGGCAAAGTATATAAGTGCCTGATTGAATATGAAAGTATTTGCCTTAGTATTAAGTTCCTGACTTAGTATATAACTGATTAACTAAGTATGTAAGTTTATTACTAAGTATGTAAGTATTTGAATAAGTATGCAGTGTCTGACGTAGTATGAAACTGACTAAGTATGTAACTAAGTATGTAAATGTCTGGCTAAGTATGTAAGTGCCTGATTAAGTATGTAAGTGTTTGTCGTAGTATGTAACATAAAAATATGAAATGATGTAACTAAGTATACAATAATTGCCTTACTAAGTATGTTGTTTTCTAACAGACTATATAACAGGCTTACTTAGTTTGAAACGAATTAAAGAAGAATGTAAGTACCTGGCTAAGGATGTAAGTTCCTGACATGGTATGAGAGTCTCCAAGTATATAAGTGCTTCATTAAGTATGCAACTGACAAACAAAGTATGTTACATCCTGGATAAGTATTTAAGTAAGTTACCAGCCCAATCTATCCACTTAGAACAAGAATGTCATGTACTACAGTATCATTAAATAAAATTTTACCTTGAAGCCTTGAAAAGTCTTATATCGCTGACTGTTGCTCTTGCTCTAATTGGCATCAAACTGTGTTGGTAGTTTATTGTCAAGAACGATTCGCCCAAATCTCCCAATCATAGCCTTATGCTTGAAGTGTACTGTGCTTACAGCTTAAGTTGAAGACTGTTTTTTATTTCCATGTGACCTGTTAACACAAAATGATGAACTGTTATTGATTATGCAAGTGAATGAAACCTCCAATATTACCATATCTAAACATTTTGTACTCATAGAAAATAACTTTTGAACTCATGATCCCGAGGGACATAGGCCTTGTGCACTCGGGAGTCGAGCACAGTAGCCTGGCAACATTATGTAATAACTAATGAAAGTAAATTTAGTGAAGAATAAGCCATCCCTATCATCTCTAGGTTGTTTCCATTTACACCAAAAAGTCCATCTAAGTTTATTTTGTGTTTATTCAGCCTCTGATTCTGTACTACATATATCATGAATGTTTCATAAATGTATTTCGATGAAATAGATTAAAGGGTCACTATGCTTACGAAATCTGAAACCATCCATTTTAAATACAAACTAAAATAAACTAACACTTGTATTATTATATTGGTAAAATGCTGAATTTCTAAATATATTTTTTCAGCTCTAATAAGTGCCCAGGGTGAGCTTTTGTGATCAGTCATGGTTTGGCGTCCGATGTTGTGCAGCGTCAACTCTCACTTGCGAACACATAGGGACCACATTTTTAGTTCAATTTTCACAAAACTGGGTCAGAATGTTAATATTGAACAATTATCGAACGACTTCGACAATGGGTCATTTGGGATCAAACTAGGTCTCCAGGGCAAACCTTGTGACCACTCTAGAAATCACTTATTTGATTGGATAGTGCGATAATGGGTCATCTGGGATAAAAAAACAGGTCACCAGGGGGATCAAAAACCAGGTCACCAGGGCAAGTAACTGGAAAACTTTGTGAACACTCTAGAAGTTACTGTTCTGATTGGATCTTCATGAAACCATGTCAGAATGTTTGTCGTTATAATATCTTGGACAAGTGCGAACATGAGTCGTCTTAGGTCAAAAACCAGTCAAATCTTAGGTAAACCTTGTCAACACTCCAGATTTCACAGTTATAATTGGATCTTCACCAAACTTTGTCAGATTGTTTGTCTTAATGAGGACAAGTTCGAATATGGGTCATCTGATGTCACCAGGTCAAATCTTAGGAAAACATTATTAACACTTCTGATGTCAACTTTTGATTGGATCTTCACCAAACCTTGTGAGAATGTTTGTCTTAATAATGATGTGTGACAAGTTCGGACATACGTCACCACTAGGTCACCTGGTCAAATCACAGGAAAACCTTGATATCAACAGACCTCATGACACAGGTTTTCTTGACGAATTATGCATATGAGTATTAGTTTATTATACATGTAGCTACTGGCGAAAATATAGTAGGGGTGGGCCGATGCATCGAAATATCGATGCATTGCGATCTCGAGTGTATGGATCGATAGTAAAAGAGTCGATCCAATAATTATCGCCGATAGTTAGCTCAACTATCGATAGTTACGATACTTTCCTTCTTTTAAAGTTTATTAATTATTAATCTAAAACAACTGCAAATAGGCACAGGCATCAAACAAAAGCATTCAGTATTTGAACTGAATTCTATTAATCTATTTCTGTCCAATTCATTTTAATCATTTCCACAATTATTTTAGGCTTATATTTACAGCAAAGTTATATCTTACACTGTGCAAATTTGCATTTACAAGTTAATCTCTTTGGTTTTCAAATCTTGGCAATAACTATTGCAATAGTATCGCAATAGTACTTTGAGCAATATCAATAGTATTGCAATAGCCAAAACTGGACCCAATAGTCACCCCTAAGATATAGTGTCTATTACTAGTTTGGCTAATCCTGGTCATTTGATTGGCTAATGGTGATGACTGAATCTATTAATAGTTGATAGGTTTAACGTTTAACCACAAAACTGAAGGGAATTATTTCGTTTAATGATAAATATTCATGAATATTCAGGAAAATTAATTCTTGCAGTACCGTCAAAATAAGCAGAAAGAACAATGTTTATACATCACACAACAACGTACTATTCCCTGGTGTTTTCAACAGCATTGTAGCAACGTTAAATGTCGCAAAACCTCCTGACGCTATATGTCGCATCTGTAACGCCAAATGTCGCAACAAATAGTATGACGCTATTTGTCGCAACATTAACGCTAAATGTCGCACTTCTTTATCAATCTCTACAATGCAGAGTTAACATCCCTGCTACGCTCCCACATACATGTATATATGTGTAATAGAACGGGGAGTGATGGACTTGCACATAACGATATGAACTTTCACACTAACGACATGGACTCTCCCACTAATGATATGGATTCGCACACTAACGTTGTGCACTCTCGCACTAATAATATGGATTCACGCACTATCGATATGAACGTTCCACTAATGATATAGATTAGCACACTAAAGATATGGACTGCCCCATTAATGAAATTGGTTCGCACACTTGCGATTTAGACTCTCCCACTCATGATATAGAACCGCGCACTTACGACATAGTATCGCACACTAACTACATAGAATTGCACACTTAGTGTCACTAACGATATGGACTCGCACATTAACGATATCGGCTGTACGTAGTCAGAATGTCAGACTCGCATTAAACAGTTGCGAGAAATGGTTATTTAAAACGGAAACCGAAACACGTTCACAAGGAAAAACATATTGAACTACCGCCGGAGATTTGGTGTATTATTGTTAAGCTTGTTTTGGAACAAAATCATTTTCGTGATACTCTCTTCAAAGGGTGAATAGATTATTTAAAGATACTGTGAGCAAGACATCGCCGCCGCAATAGTATCTCAACCCTGACCGGTTCCGTGATATATCTGAGTCACCTATAAACGTATGAAGAATTATTAGAATAGCATGGTCTGGCAGTGGGCTAGTGCAGCAATCCGTGATCACACATTCCTCATGGGCCAATGCATGACTAATTCTGTGAATGGTCTCATTTTGTGACTGGTAGAGAATAGACGGAATATGATATTAATTGTTACAGGGTTAGTAACGAACCTTCGGACTCGCCCCATATGTTTTTTCACAGAACCGTATATCCCATATCGGATCAGTTACTAACCCTATAACGATTATATCACGCAGACTACCTTCCTCCTAAGAAAAATGCACAGAAATTGCATTCGTTGTGTTTCACATACATGCAATAGTATATAAATATACTTAAAAAGTATCAGATATTGGCGCATTGTATGAAATGAATCGAATTTCTTTTTTTTCAATGCTTCGGAGACTTATAATTTACTATCTCTTGTGGCAAAAAATCAAGAAAATAACGCTATGATATATTTTTGATTGATATAACTTATTTTCAAAATAGTCCCCCATGTCTAACAAACATAATAAAACCTTGCCAGGCCTGCTGTTGCACAATGCCATAGGGTAAAAAAAGTTCACATTTCTAGCATTATTTAGCCAACCTTTAAAAATCACTTGATTAAAATAAAACACTTTTTCATCCTGAATATGTTCTAAGAGATACAAAAATATTTTTTAAAGAAAAAGTAAAAGTTTGTCTCTACTGAGGTTTGAACCCACAACCCTCAGTTTCAATGCTGTTGACAGCAATTCTACTCTATCTAAATACATTGTATTCTTCAATGTGGAGAAATGCGTTATCCCCAATGCCACACGTATCCACTTATAGAAGTAGGTTAAGGAATAACCAAAAAGCGATTTCCTTATTTTAGTTTCGATTAATCTTTTACATATGCATTTGCTTTTAAATTTTGTAACATTCAGCAAAAAGATTTTGGTGATTTGTACTCTAGTATTTTTTGTGTGACAAATCATACGCTTTTGAACCGATTTTTACATTAACGTAACGTAGAAACATATCGTTACGTACATGTAGATTCTAAATATGATTCCTGAGGTTTAGTAAAAATAAAATGATTCGTTCTTAACTGTTTGTTTATGGCTGACTTTCTCTGTCTTAGTCTTTTACCGTTTCACAAAAGTGCTTCTAATACAAATGAAAACAGTCCTTTAATGAGGCAATCGTCGGTGTGTGTTTGAAGTAAGTCCTTTAAGCTTACAATAAGAGTATACATAATAGCTTAGCCAAGCTGTTTTACAGATAAGAGTTCCTGCAATATGTGTGACCCCTTCTAGTATGAGAGCGTAGCGGGAACAATAACTCAGCATGATAAAGATTGATAAAGGAGTGCGACATTTAGCGTTAATGTTGCGACAAATAGCGTCAATACTATTAGTTGCGACATTTAGCGTTACAGATGCGACATATAGCAACATGAGGTTTTACGACATTTAGCGTTTGTTGTGATATTTAGCGTCAGCCTTGCGACATATAACGTCAAATGCGACATTAAGCGTCGAAGCGACATTTAATAGTTCGCGGTGTTGCTCGGCATAAAAGAAAGTTTGTTAGAATGGCATGACATTTGGAGGAATTATACCTGAAGTAGCAGCGCTACCTAGCGGCACTAGCTATGTGAACGGCTCGTTGTGCTTTTCCTCTTGCTATAAATTGTCATAAATTGAAAATTCGAACTTAGCGGATGAGCTAATGCTGTGGTCTAACGAGTGATCATCATCAATGCTTTGAATATCCATGACCGCCGGCGTGTCGGAAATTAATCGACGTCAAAACTTCTTATGGGGACGTTTTTTCGACGTAAAATATTCAGATAAATGCAAATGTAGCTAAGACGCCGTGGTAGAAGTTTTAAAAAAAATAACATTATGTAAAACATTCATTTATCAAGACATTAAGCGAAAAAATCTCTTCAGGCTACTTTTTTCAGTATCGTAACGTTTCCTTAAAATCATACCATGCCAAAATGACGTCAATCATTCTGCATGCACATAAAGACAATGTTTGGTTGGAGCAATATTCACCAGATTTGGTTGTTTTATCTAAGGGTTGATCGTATGATTTATACTATAACTTGATGATGAAGATATCGATGTACGAAAACTATTATTGTGAAGAGAAAAATCCGAAACACTGTATGTTCGAAGGTGTACATGTTCGTTTTGGTTATATTTGTACACGCCACAAGGTCAGGTTGAATGCACACACAAATGTGCAATTTAGCAGTTTCTGCGTTAGGACGCGAATGTAATGCACATAATGACGGAAAAGATGTTACTAACGTATTTTTCATTCAAACTAAGTGTATATAGACAAAAAGCGGGTGCGCGTAAATGGAAAGCTACGGTTTGAAAAAAAATATCTCGAACTCTCGAACTTGCCTATAACCAAGTGATCGGGGGGTAACTTATAAAAGTCGGTTGAATATGAATATAAAATTCAGACTATAAACCTATCCTTTTACTTCTTACCTTTTTACCTATAATCTCTCACAAGAAGAAAAGACTATTATCAAAACAAACAAAAAATTGACCCCGGGGCCATCATTTGAACAAACTTGGTAGTTGTCTGCTAGACGGTGTTTCATGCAAAATATCAAACCTCAAGGACTTGCTTCGGACCAAAGATTGTAAAAGATTTCATATATTTATGATTGCACGTAAAATCTAGTAACCCCCGGGACGGGGCACATTTTTACTCCATGACCAAAATTTGAATGAGCCTGGTAGAGGTCTACTAGATAATGCTACATGTACAAACCAAGTATCTATGCTGTAAATTTTGTCGTTTCTGACAAGTTAAGAATTTGTTAAAATATTTTCCTATTGGTTGCCATGACAACCAGAGTTCTGCATGGATCTTTTTACAAATTTGGTAGATCATTTATTTACAGCGCGTTACACACCATTATTTTCAGTTGACACCGCTAATAATTTTTTTTTGATTGTCACATTTATCGAATACTGATATAAATCAAATTGATTTCAGGACACGTGACGACGGTTTGTCACTCGACAAAGAAAGGTGTAAATTTCGCCGAAAAGTCAGTGGCGTATCATTAACAAAAACAACTATAACAAAACGTTATATTGTTAGACGAATTACATGAAGCATTGGTTTAAGTTTTTTGTATGAAGTTGCTTTTCTCATAAAGGATATTGACCGTCTACTCTATTCATTCCTCCATTATGGAGAGTATAACATATTTACAAGTTATAGATAATACACATATTTTGACAATCATTGAGTATTTGACAAAATAATACATTCATGTATATAGTTCACATGTACATGGTATTACCAAACCATACATCAATGGAATAAAGCACACCCTAAATACTACCAAATCCACCATAGTCTGATATGATACATTAAACTTACATCTAATGATGTTTCCCATATTATGCCACGTTAACATCATAGAACAATGCCTACATTACTTACTTACGTTAGACGAACAGATTCAGTCCAATGATTGACCAATCAAAAATGACCGAAATCACCATTAGCCAGTCAAATGGCCAGGATTAGCCAAACTAGTAATAGACAATACAGTAAGTACTAGCAAACAGCTATAATAAACAAATACTCGTAAGTATAATACGTCTAGAAAAATACGCCTTTTCCTGGTGTATGTGGTTTTGCGGACAGTCTAACACTACCGATAACAACATCCAGAATTAGTAAACACACGCAGGAATGCCTCGTACGAAAATTGCTAAAAATGAATATGTTACGCCTTACGCAGTTTCTGATGTTCCAACATGAGAGGACTTTATTATGTTTGTACTGGATGTTGAGAAAAAAGGCAGGTTTTCAGTGAGAATGAAGTCGTTGTGAAGTTGCAAAAATATTTTACGATAAACAAAACTTGTCATCGGACGCAAAGGTTATTACTACATGTTGCGCTGGAATTTCAGCGTGCAGAGGCTTACATGTCAACCATATAAATCTGACATTAAGTCGTCATGGCATTGATGGACCAAGCCACGATATCACGTGATACTTGTACCCTGCTAACTGTACGTGATTGAACATGTCATACCCTGCATATCAACCGGTTATTATGTATTGTAAAATACATATTACTTACAGCACAGCTTTTATTGTGGTGTGAAAAATGTATGTAACGAATCAATACCGGTATATTATTGATTGTAAAAAAATAATTATCATGAAATGTTATTATCTTTAAAATATAAACAACAGAGTTAACATAGAAACATTGTTGTTTTAATATTACGGTAGCATGTTGACGTTAATACTTTTATGACTGCATATTACATTACAACTTCCTAAAAGAAGACGATATACATGTACTTGTGCTGATCTTAATTCGGCAAAAGCATGTATTGCTTTTATAAAAGTATATTACGTTCCTTACTATAATTGTTGGAATTGTTAGGTCTACAAATATCGCATTTATAATGGAAACATCAGATTAACATGCGCTTACAATAAACCAAGTATAAAGCGGGAAAATGGCCTAAATAATGATGCAATGACGCCGTGTTTTCATTTCAAGTGGTGCAGGAAACGTTACGATACTGAAAAAAAGCTTGAAGAGGTATATATTTTTTTCGCTTAATGTGTTGATAAATGAATGTTTTACATAATGTTATTTTTTGAAAAACTTCTACCACGGCGTCTTAGCTACATTTGCATTTATCTGAATATTTTACTTCGAAAAAAATGTCCCCATAATGACGTTTGACGTCGATTAATTTCCGACACGCCGGGCGGTCATGGATATTCAAAGCATTGATCATGATCACTCGTTAGACCACAGCATTAACTCATCCGCAAAGTTCGAATTTCCAATTTATAGCAAAGCTACAAGGGGAAAAGTACAACGAGCCGTTCACATAGCTGGTGCCGCTAGATGGCGTTTTAACGTCGTTTAGTTGCCAGGTTACCAATGCGTCCATTGTTACAAAAATGCAATACAAAATTGTATTTATAGTCGGTTGGCATATTAACAGTGTAACATTGCCTGTGAATAGCTATTGGTCGAAATGAACAGCTGACCCGGCACTGCTTTACAACATGAGACATTTTAGTATTTTAGTGCTCATTAAAGAGACCACGTGCACCGCCATATTTGTATGATATGTTACAATATAAGGAAGCTTAGCCGTCACGTGAATTAAAGCTTATTATAGTATATTACAAAATAACAAATTTACCTGTCCGAACAGTTGTCGCAACATTCCAAAACTTTCCACATCTTGGAACAAATTCTCATCAGAAACATTCTGTTTTATCAAACAATGACAGCTGTCTTGTCCCGCCAACGTATAAATGACCAAATTTTATGAGTCACATGGCCACATTTTTATCCAAATCTTACACAGGTCTGTTTTACACAAATTGTAACTTCAAGTGTATCTAAACCAACAAATGTTCACAGGTGATACAAATAGACACACGAGAAAGTCGTGCGAATGGATTGAATGTACTACGGACGGTACAAAATTTGTGTTTTGAAGAGGCGTAAAAATGCTCTTAAATTATTGCTGGGGTTCAAAATAGCTTTTCATCTCATTTGAGGAAGTATTAACAGACGTTCAAGACGATGATTCAGCAACTGCTTTACTATGGAAAGCCACAATAAACCCCCAAAATACTACTATATTTTTATATATGCTGTTTGCCGACTATTTACAGTCTTAAAGCATATTAACAAAGCGTATCTTTTGAAATACAACCATAAACTGCAATGTTTACTGCATACTCTGACCAAATGTTTTTGTTATTGTCCATTTTGTAGTGGAGAAATCGACTTTTAAACAAACATAAGTGAAATAATTTGGTCCTGCTCCGGGTAGACTATGGTCCTGCTACGTGCGCGGCTACATTTTATGTATGATATCATGAAGGTTTCCTCCTGCGGATTTTTAATGTTTTGTTAATGTGACAAGGAGAAAATCGAAGCCGCCCCTGACGACAACTTTCAGCACTTTGGTTTGATCGATTAAAATCGTACACGAATTGACGGATCTTACCAGAGACCGTGGTTGTAGTGTATTGAGTTTAATCTAATACAACATTGTAGTCTCTTGGCTTATCCGTTACCTGTGTGTATAGTGTTGTACATGATTGACTGAATAGCCTCTGACACATCAATATTTATAGCCTAATGTCAAATTTCAAAAATGAAAGTAACTAAATCAAAACATTGAAGTTAATATAATACAAACCAAAATCGATTGTGCCAGCATTATTGTGTTAATTTGTTGTTTATAAACTATCATTGCGTGTAAAACGACGATGATTTTGTTGAAAGCGCCTAGCTTAGAATAGAAGTCAGTGAGCATGCACGGCCAAACCAAAGACATCACATCTAGGATAAATTGACAGTTTCCAATCCCTGTGTATATTTGTCCTAGTCAGTCACTGCTCAGTGACAGTATATATACAGTGCCCCTGAACTACTTTGCTGAATGAAGCTATTTTCAATATGTAGTAAATTTTGTTACCTCAAAAATGTATGAATGCAAATTTTGTGCGGATGAATACTGAATTATTATACGCGTTAGTTTTACAGTTTTAATCCTGCAATATATATCCAACTTTTATCAAAACTGCAGTCTGCACTGCAATACTGTATACAACAAGTGGTACTATTTTTCAATGCGGATGTAAGAGGCGTCACATAATTGTAAGTAGAAAAAGTAATGTGTAGCTATAGGAACTTCGCTCCAAATATGGTATGAGCCAACCATGGACCATCGTTCTAGTGCTATGAAATCAAACGCATACACCTACAAACATCAAACTTCACATGTAGGTTCCTCATGATAATCTGTACAGAACCTGTGTATTTTCAGGTCAGTAGGTCAAAGATCACCCTGAGTGGGCATTATGCTTTAAGAACACATCTTGTTTCAAGCTGATATTTACATTTTTATATACTAGTTACATGTACAGTCAAACTAGTAAACGGCCACCTCCGAATAATGCCATCCAATGAATAAAGCCATTCTTTTAAAACCCGTCATTGATTATTTAAAACAAAATGACCTGAATAAAGGTCACCTGTCTGCATTATTCTGTCTTTCCCAAAGATGGCCTTTGTTCACAGGTTTGACTGTACACTATATCTTAGAACTTCAAAAAGATTTGAAAAAAAGATCTGCAGCCCTACTTTTTTAGGGGGACCTAGTTTCCTATATATGGTGACAAATCCTACATTTATGTTATAAAGACTCAATGGAAAGGAATGGGTTAAATAATCATAACATGAACAAGATGTGTTTTATAAACACCATGCCCCCTCCGGTTGTCCTTTTTGAAAATGCACAGGTCCTGTAGAGATTGTTATGATGAATCAAGATACGAAGTTCGATGATTGCAGGTGGCAGCGTTTTGATTTAATAGGCAAGGTTAAATTTCGTTACAGGCAAACAAAGGGCCGTAAATCTGCTAAAAATGATCGAATCACAAAACCCTAACAATATGTGCTGGTGAACATGGTGACAATAGTTCTATCAAAGTTTGGTAAATATCCCTTGAGAAATACAAAGTAGTTGCAAACAAAAGAGTATTTCTCTATATATTACATATGCACAAAATAAACAAAGGGCCATAATTCCTTCAAAATTTATCGAATCTAAAAACCTTTACAATGTGCATTGGGTATCTCAATAGTTCCATGAAAGTTTTATAAAAATCCCTTGAGAAAACAAGGAAACAAGAGTATTTCGCTGTAGGAGTAGTATCCTAAACTAGAAGCCCAAGGGCAACATGTCGAACCCCTGTTTAGCCAGCTTGTGAAATTGACCTTTGAACTACAAGTATGGGTGATATTCATGACACATCATTTCATTGAAGTAAACTTTTATACCAATTTATTTAAAAATCCTTGAATGCAAACAGAAATTACAGCCCAGACAAGGAAAATGTATTTGACCGAATGTGTAATCTTGACCTTTGACCTATAAAAAGCTGGGTGTTGCCCAAGACACATGGTCGCATTGTATTATGGCAAGTCATTTTTAAATAATTCAATGCATAAGGGAGACACAGCCCTGACAAGGTCTATAATGCTAATTTTTTATGTTTGACCTCTAAGTGTGACCTTGACCTTTGAGCTAGAGACCTTGATCTTACGCACTGAACACCGCCTCATGGTGTTTAACAATTATGCCAAGTTATCTTAAAAAGTTTCTATGAATAAGGGAGATACAGCCCGGACAAGGTCTATAATGCTCATTTTTACATGTTTGACCTCTAAGTGTTACATTGACCTTTGAGCTAGAGACCTGGATTTTGCGCACTGCACACTGTCTCATGGTGGTTAACAATTATGCCAAGTTATTTTAAAAAGTGTCGATGCATAAGGGAGATACAGCCCGGACAAGGCTCTCACTCACTCACTCACTCACCAACCAACCAACCAACCAAACCAACGTACAGACACGCAACCGCCATTGTGGCGACTATGTCGAGCTCACCTTTGACCTACTGACCTGAAAGTGCACAGATCCTGTAGAGGTTGTCATGAGGAACCTACATATGAAGTTTGATGGATGTAAGTGCAGGCGTTTTGATTTTATAGGCAAGGTTAATGTTTGGTACAAACAGACAAACAGAGAGGCCAAAAACAATATGCCCCCGATCTATCGATACGGGGGACATAAAAATCAAAGCTCTGAAGGCACTGCTGTTGTTCAGAACTGCAAAACAGTCAAAAGGTGAATTTCTTTGTAGCACAAGGATTCGGGCTGAGTTTTGGAATTGAACGATAATTCAGTATTCCATAGCCTTTACTCGCTCAGTGAGCATGAATTTTGATGCATTACTTGTATTACTTGATTACGATTTTGCATAGTCATCTGATTTGACTTGAATGCATGTAATATTTGAACTTCCATTTATGCCATTGAATTGTAAAATTGGAACCTTGTTTCGTAGGCGGAAGGTTACAGTAACTGTTTAAATCATGCAATATATATCCAACTTATATTATTAAGTCTGCAGTGTCCAGAAAAAAAATCCAAATCGATTGTTGAGAACTGTCTTAAGTTCTTTACCTTGTGTTCATACCGAACAATAAATACAAACATTGAAAGTTCAATTCAGATTTATTTCAAATTCATTCATTCTTAATTACATAATTATGTAAAAAGATGTACATGTATATGTAATGCCATTATAAATATCATTATGATAAATTAAGAGAAACATGATCAATGCCTATACAACACTGGGTCTAATAAACAGAAGAAAATAAGCATTAATTACACTAGATAATATAATTATGTACATATACTATATTTCAACTCATCTATTTATGTCAATTATTTGAATACTCGTACATGTACTCATACAAATGATATCTAATTATCTACATAATTTATCTACTTATACCTTGAACTACACAAAACAGTAAAATAATTAAATTCTACTATTTGCATTTAGGAGAAAAGCAGGCACAGACATATCAGCACATTAAATTCATCACATCAATTAACTGAATGACAAGAACATAAAATGCAAAACAGCAGTTAATTGAATTGTCAGCTTATTAAATTCATCAGTTCCATTAATTGAATAGACAGCTTAATCATTAGTTCAGGTAAATGAATAGCCAGCTTATCAAATTCATCAGCTCAGTTAATGAAAATGAACTGCATACACATTGAATACATGTACCTAAGTAATTATCAATAAGATGATCATCAAAGGTATTTCAAACTACTTGAAGGACCCTACTTATAAAGTTACTTCAATTGAAGACAATATAAAATTTTAATGATACATTTCATAAAAGTGCTCAGCTTTAAATGAATGTTATGCAAATATTGGGGAGTGGGATGCTGGGAAGGGTGTAATCCCTCCATCTACTGGGAAGGTCAAATGCCTAAGCGTTCAACTTAGATACCATTTTTGGACATACATCCTTTTTATATTTTCACTTTCAAATTGTTGTTACCCACATGTGAAAGAGTGTATTGCAAGCTATTGCCCCTAGTTTCCTTGAAATGGGAAATAAAAACATGTATATCATTGTATATTTAAAGCTACAATACAAACTATTTAACGAAAAAAAAAGTATATTGAGAACAGTAAACAGCAGTACAATGAAAACAATCTGAAGATCTAAGGGAGATAATCTTTACTTACATGTACGGGGGAAAGGGGGGCAATTCTTACTAACTAGAAAAATTATGTTCCCAAACAAAATATATAATAGTTATACAGTGTACACTAAATCACAGAAATGTCATGGAGAATGGTAAAAGAAATTAATCATGACAGGTTAAAAAAGCAGAAAAAATGAGTACATCCCAAAACAGACAGTACAGTGCCCGTATTTATAAAGCATCTTAATTATTATCTTAACAAAATTAGCTAAGCTAAGAAATCATTTCATCTTAAGATAAGTGATATTTATGAATGCACTTAAGAAATATTTTAGTTAAGAAAATTCTTAATCTAGAAGAAATTTTAAGATGGCGTTGCTACGGAATTCGGGGGTTTTCCTTCCTAAAAATAGAACCGAAATGATTTCTATCATGCTCACCCGCAAATTTATGAAAATATAAGATAAATAAATCAATGATCAATTCAGCATTTTGTATCTCCTTTATCATGCAAAATACATATTAAAGTTCACAAATGTTCTATCATATTACTGAGTAATGATGTTGTTGATAATGACAGTGACATAATTACACCAATGAGTCGTATTATACATGTATACACAGTGGCATAGCCAGAAACAAGTGCAATATAGAATCTAGTTCCTTCTGTAACTTTAGCTAATAGTATTTTGTTTCTGTCCTGTTGGTGATTCAGTAACAAAATGTTGGGCCCTATATCGCTCACATGACAATAACTGTTCACTCATTAAAACCTTGGTTTGAACTGGCGACCTAGTTTTTGTCCCCAGATGGCCCATGTTAGAACTTGTCCTACATATAAATAAGACAAACATTCTGACAAAATTTGGTGAAGATCAAATCAAAACCATGAAAACTACAGCATAGCAAGGTTTTCCTAAGATTTGACCTTGTGACCTAGTTTTTGACCCCAGATGACCTACATTTTTGTATTTCCGAATTTGGCTTACATATCATTAAGGCAAACATTCTGACAAGGTTTGGTTAAGATACAATCAAAATTTGACATCTATGGTGTTAATAAGGTTTTCCTAAGATTTGACCTTGTGACCTAGTTTTTGACCCTAGGTGACCCATATTTGAATGTGTCCTTAATATCATTAAGACGAACAATCTGGCCAAGATCCAATTAAATCCATGACATTTAGAGCTTTTACAAGATTTTTACCTGATGACCCAGTTTTTGTCCCCGGCTGACCCATGTTCAACCTTGACCCACATATCATTGAGGCAAACTTTCTGACAAGGTTTGGTGAAGATCCAATCAAAACTGTGACATCTACAGTGTTAACAAAGTTTTCCTAAGATTTGACCTGGTGACCTAGTTATTGACCCCAGATGACCCATATTTGTACTTGACCGTTATATCATTAAAATCTATAGAGTTAACATGGTTTTTCATAAGATTTGACCTAGCGACATAGTTTTTGACCCAAGATGACCCATGTTCAAACTCGTCCAAGATATTATGAAGACAAACATTCTGACAGGGTTTCATGATGATCCAATCAAAACAGTGACTTCTAGAGTGTTCACAAGGTTTTCCAGCAATATGCCCTGGTGACCTAGTTTTACTACAGAAATGACCCATTATCAAACTTGACCTACATATTATTGAAATAAACATTCTGACAAAGTTTCATGAAGATCCAATCAAAACAGTGATTTCTAAAGTGTTCACAAGGTTTTCCCTTATTTGGCCCTGGTGACCTAGTTTTTGACCCCAAATGGCTCAATATCGAACTTGTCCGAGATTTTGTCAATATTAACGTTCTGACCCAGTTTTGCTAAAATTGGCCCCTAGTGTATTCACAACATAAAGTTTGACGACGCACGACACCGGACGGAGACTGATCCTAAAAGCTCACCCTGTCACTTTGTGATATGTGAGCTAAGAAAAGCTGTCTATAAAACAGTGTAACAGACCAGGAAATATTATCATGTAATTTTTATATTTCTTTAATAATGTAGATGGAAGCAGTATTTATAATTTTATAAATAAAGTTACTAGTGTCTAACTTACCTGTCTGATACCCCTGAAGACTTAATTGAAGTTTCAAGTCAATGCCAAAAGTGGTTACTGAGATATGTACATGACAGTAACTTAAATTGCATGTGAAATTTTAACTAAATTTTCTAAGTCCAAAAATGGCCGTTTTTTTAGCCAAAATCTAACTTTTAAGCCAGAAAGATTCATGATAGTAGCTTGCACACAAAACCATATGCAATGCGGATGCAGAAAACAAAGGCTACTGCATTGGCTCTCCTTATTCTTTGAATAGTTGAGCTAAAAACATCCATTTCCATAATGTATCAATTTAGTATATCAACTGTTATTGTGCAGAAATTAATTGTGAATGGACAGTCTTGCACTGCAGTATCATAATACATCACATGGAAACTATGGGCATACAAAAAATAATTATTTGTTACTGAATACTTAACAGAGATTATTTCTATGTCACTTCCTTAAAATTTGCCCATTGGCATCTGTTTTTTCTTATATTGCTGTCTGGAATATCTTATGGTATAATTAGTAACTTCAGCAAGTTGTCCATGAATATTTTAATCGCATATACAGTTGTATTTGTTCTTTTAAGATGAGGTTTCTTCACCAGTCAGACACTTGCTGTCAATAATTGTCTTATTCCTACATCCTGTAAAAAGGTTTATAATTAATCATATAATAAAGGAGTATGAGTCTATAGTGCTGAAACTTCTAACATAGTTCTTGTCAGTCAAGGTAGACATATAAGGTATGAATGTCTTTTTAATGTACAGTATAACCTCCTGAAACGGCACCTCTGAGAAGCGGCATCCTCCGAGAAGCGGCAATTTTATTTCCCCCCATTCCTTTTTACTCTTATTTTAACCTCCGTAGAACAACAACTTCATGGAGCGGTAAGCGGCCATCCAAATTGTTTCCTTTTTGTATGATTTTACCTCTGAGAAGCGACAGGTGTGTTTTTACAACGACATATTCTCACATGTTTACATAATTTCATACGATGTTGTTTTCTATTGTTCACACCATTAGGGGGTTATAATAATTATCGGTTCAGCGGAGTAACTATAGCCGATAGCCGGGGGTGCAAGTCAATTAGCGACCCTCTATGGGATCAGTTTGACAACTTGAGACAATAACCGTACATACGAGGTGTGTCCAAAAAGTTCGTAGACATGTGCTCTTATTAAATAATTAAACAAGATAAAATCTTCATTTTTGCGCTTCTTACATTTTCAATATATTATCCATCATAACACATAAAATGATTATGACCTTGTGACAAATAATACTTTTACAATTATTTTAAAACATACATGTAAGCGTCTCCTGTGCAGGTCAGTATGAAGTTACCTTGCCGACGTCAATTATGTTGTAGTTGTTCGAAATAACAACCGTCTTTTATTTACATTTTTTCAATGAATTTTCAATGACTTTTATCCATGTTTGAACAATATTGTCTTACCAGTCCATATCATATGATAGAATAATTATTTGTACATGTTGGATGAAGTTATTACGGCTTTCACGGTGAATTTCTCGTAAATCCGTTGTTAATCGAAAGAGCATAGTATTTGGGGATGATGTTTTTTTAATAAACTATAAACAGCATTCCTCATATGAGTCATATATCAAAGATAATGATATGCATCACTTTTAGCCGATAACTTCTCTACTTTGACTTTCACTGGTGGTGACGAATGAAGACGGCCGTTTACAAACTGACGGCTCCTGTTTATTTTCAGAATAGAAAAGTTTACTAAAGCATCTTATTTTTTGAGCATTCTATCCGTCTGTTTCTGTCTTTTTTAGTGAGTAATATTGACACTCAATGTGCGCAAACCTTGTTCCTACCAAGTTTGTCCTTTCATACATTGTTAATAGTACCTCTACTGACATATAACTAGTCTTCAATTTCCCGCACACTAACTCGCCTGTCCAACTTCACAATATTCTCATCCGGCGTAACGATGGCGTCATCAATGGCGCTCGGTCTACCACCCCTTGGCCCATCTTTGTTGGATATCCTACCATCTATGAAACGTTTATACCATTTATAAATTAATGATCTGCAATATGTTGATTTCCCTGTTGCTGATTGCTGCATTTGAATTGTATCCTTTGGTGTTTTATCTAATGAGACACACATTCTTGTAATTGTTTTTGTTCTTCTGTATTGAATGACGCCAATTGTACAAGCAAAATTCCAAGTAGCGCTGATGAAAAATGCTGATTTGAAAGGATATCGCGTGATTATGAACAACAATATTTATGTGTTATGACACCTCGAATCGTCGTGGCGTCATTACGTAAAAAGCAACGTTTCAGCGCCAAAAAAACGTCAAATTACCTTGACCAAACAACAAAGACATAGTGTATGAAGATCACCTGCGGCGGAACACCGTTAATAATGTTTCAATATACGACATATATTTATTAGAAATACATATTTCTTCATAAAATCTGCTCAGCACATGTATATTGTGTTGATTGAAACATTCATACAGCAAACAGTAGTATAATGACGTAATGTTTCCTAAAATACACTTGTCCACAAACTTTTTGGACACACCTCGTACATGCACTTGATGAGATGTTTTAAACATTATATCAAAGTCTTTATTAATAATTGTAAATGAAATATCAAAACACGCTTATCAATCGGTAGAAGAAAACAAATCAACGTACACACGCGTTAAAGCATTGTCAAAACTCCCGGACGTCAGCATATGCACTGACCCAGTTACATGCGAGAGTAAAACCAATTACCGTTTACTCAAATATCGCACATGTACACACTGTGTAGTGAACAATATGACATAATTTAGTGATTTTCACATTTGGAAGCGATTTAATTTGTTACTATCAGCATATGCGTAAAATTATTGTGGACTCGATTTATAAGGTTGAGAGTTGAGTTGATAGACTCGTGAATTGTACGTATTTTTGTATCTCATCACCAGTCTTAATTAATTAATCACCACGTTTATATAGCAAAACGGTTACGAATAGACTAAATCATGAAACGGCAGAAATTTAAGAAAACCGTGATTGTGTACAATCAACAGTCTATGAACGACAGACTATAACTACCGAATCTCCACAGAGCGACAGTTATTTCTGTCTCCGTCGGATGTCGCTCTACGGAGGTTATACTGTAGATTCATAACGCAAAATATGTAGAGTTAAAATATTATGAAAATCTGTAAAGTGAGAAAAACGTTATGATGCACATTAAATATTATGTTTTGCTTAGTTGATTTGGTCATGCAGATAAAAAAACAAGAGGGCCAAGATGGCCCTTTATCGCTCACCTGAGAACAAAGTCACAATAATAAATGACTAGATAATATAGTTTCCAACTCGTATAACCCATTTTTATGTAGATTTTGAGATCAAAACCAACAATGAAGTTATATGAAGGACATACATCGATCCTAAAAGCTCACCTGATGAAATCACTGGTGAGCTAAAAAGCCTTTGAGCTGATAAACTGTACTTTTGCAGTCAAGTACAACCAACATAAGTTTAAGTATGCTGCATATACAAATTACAATGTACAACAATATTGGCCAACCTCTGTAATTTTGCCTCATGATAACAGTTGGTGGTGATGTACGTGCCATGGCAACAGTAGCTTCAATGAAGTAATGGTTTCCTTAATGACAGTCTCAGGGATATTAAAGTTAGGCCAACTTGTTGTCTTAGTTGATGTTGGACACCTGAAAAATAATTTTAATATGGTTATAGTTGTCATACCAAAATATCTAAAAATCCTTCATATAAGATACCTATTTTAAATTATCAATCATGAATACAGGGTTCTAAATCATAACCATCCCCAGGCTGATTTAGCCACTTAGAAACAAGATTGGTCATGGTAAGGAATCTGGAAGCCTTAATTAAAAGTATTGCTGGAAAAATGTCTGGACCTCCCTAGCAGGCCTGTTAGTCAAGGTTTTGGGTCTGTTGGCCTCAAACATATTGAAAACCCTGTGAATACCTAATTATTAATCAGCAGGCACTTTCTTCATCTATTTATAACAATATCTACATCAGCTAGTAATGAGATTCATCACTTTTGCATCAATGTATCATTATTCCTTTTGATTCTGTTGATTTTTAATTTTTGAGTTATCTCCCTTTCACTTGTCAAAATCTAAAGACGTGCAACCAAAAATAATATATTAAATAGCAGGAATAACTGACATTAATATAGTAAGTCAAGAAAACTTGTCCAAGAAAAAATCAAACTCAGAAAGCAACATAAGCAGCACATTATCTTAGGGACAGCAATGATGGGAAATATGGTGAAACAAAAACCTGTTGATCCTTTCCTCAGTCTCTTTCATTTTAGCATTACCATGGCTGTATTAACAATGAAGTCCAAATACTGAAAGAATACAACAAATAATACATAATTATAGATAGATAGAATTTATTTGTCAATTGATAAATAAGACAACATGTCCAGTATTCACACATAACAGAAACTAATATTTGGTTACATAAAATATAAATGTTCAGTTACTTAAAAATACATGAGTAGGTGTATCATTTTTAGACAAAAGTTACCAGTTCATTTCCAAAAGTATCATTAAAATGTAATTATACAAGCAAGTTTTAATACATAAAAAATATAATAATGATACGAGGGGCTATCCAAAAGTTCGTGGACATCCTCAATAATTTCTAAATTTTACGTTCAAATAGTCCAATTCTTGCAACTGATAACCTATATTTCAATGTTTGCAAGTTGCACATTTCTTTTATCAATCCAAATAAAATTGTGCGTATTGTAGTAACTATGGCAACACTGGTGTCCGTTTAGTGCGGCAGCTCAAAATTCTTCACTATTTTCTGTTGTTAATACCTAATACATGTAACAAACATTTGTAATATCAAAAACGCGCTAAAATGTAATGATGTTATTTTGACATTATTGTCCATTATTGACGTCATTTCAAACCAATGTTTGGGTGTGTCAGCAGTGAATAACATGCCTTAATCCTAGCGTCATACTATGCCAAAATGACGTCTGAAGACAAGATGAAACAACAAGCGATTACACAATTCTGTTTCAATTTCGGTAAAACACCAACGCAAGATATGGAATTGATGTCAGAAGCTTCCGGAAAGCCTAAGGTGGCTAGTGATCGGATAGTTACCGTGGCAAGATGATATTTCACCATGATAATGCGCCAGCCTATGTGTCCAGTGAGTTACAGACAACAATGGAGATTCAGATGGAAGGTAAAATTCTTCAACATTCCCATATCATCGCCTGATCTTATCCGTATGATTTCGCCTTATTTCAACAGTTGAAATCTGAGCTCAAATTTTAAAGGATGGCGTTTCAACAGTTTTGATAAGATACGTAAAACATCTCCGACATACTTGTACACCATTGAGAAAGATTGCTTTGATGGAGTTTTCTCTCATGGAATAAAGCGCCACCGTAAATGCGTCGCTGTATGTGTCAGGACTTTGATAAATTATCGAAACAAATAATCACTTTTAGGCATTGTGTTAACTCCTGTTTGATCCCAAGTAGTTACCTACACTTTGGTCTTCAGGTATCTTATTCAAAAGTTTATACATTCCTCACTTGATACAATAGTAGATATGAAGTTATTTAGTAAAATGTTCTAGTTACTTTCCTTGAAAATGGTGGAAACTTATTTGTGACGCTTAAGAAGACAGGACATGGTTTTATTTTGGCGGTTTGATATAAAACTGCCAAATATAGAACCCGCAAATTCATGAACATCTTAAAAACGCCAAATTTTGCACCCACAGAAATAAAGACTTATACAGTCAGTATTTCACTAACCAAAACCATCATACATTGTACATATCAGCTTCCTCCTCCCCTATGACACACTTTGAAAATATTGTAAGAGTTGTTGACCTTGTTGAAAATTAGAAAAATGTTAATATCTGAACATATTGCATGTAGACTTACCTTTTCCTTTATCAAATAGGATTGTTATCTGTAGTTGAAAGACAGAAATCATATGATCTGTGGCCTCATCTGAAATCAAAATTATCCACAGTAAAAGAACTAATCTAATGAATGATAACTTCTTATTGCTTGTAAGAATAAATATAATATAGCTAGGGCTTTATATTTTCACAATAGTGATGTATACCCCCCCCCACACACACACCACTTTTGACACAGAATGTTTAAAATCTGAGGTATAAAAGTTTTTCAGAAGAAATGTTATAGGCTTTGAACTTTTGAGAGGCAGTTTTAACTCGGTCTTACGCATGACAAACTGTCACAATCATGTTGGTGAAATTTCTTCCAAGTATTTCTGAAATCCATCTGTATAGGCATTGTTATTGAGTGGACACAAATAAAAAACATATTAATTACCTTTGACATTGGAGGTACAGACCTAATTAATGCTTCAAACCAAATATCGAAGCTCTTTATGGTTTCCGACAAGAGATTTAAACAAGAGGGCCAAGATGGCCCTATATCGCTCACATGACAATCACTGTTCACTCATTAAAACATTGTTTTGAACCGGTGACCTAGTTTTTGACCCCAGACGACCTATGTTCGAATTTGTCTTACATATCATTAAGACAAACAGTCTGACTAGGTTTGGTGAAGATATGATCAAAATTTGACATCTACAGTGTTAATAAGGTTTTCCTAAGATTTGACCTTGTCCTTAATAGCATTAAGACAAACAATCTGACAAGGTTTGGCCAAGATCCAATCAAAACCATGACATTTAGAGCTTTTACAAGATTTTTACCTAAGATTTGACCTTGTGACCCAGTTTTTGAACCCGGCTGACCCATGTTCATCCTTGACCCACATATCATTGAGGCAAACATTTTGACAAGGTTTGGTGAAGATCCAATTAAAACTGTGACATCTACAGTGTTAACAAAGTTTTCCTAAGATTTGACCTGGTGACCTAGTTATTGACCCCAGATGACCCATATTTATACTTGACCGTTATATTATTAAAACAAACGATTTGACAAAGTTTGGTGAAGATCCAATAATAACTGTGAAATCTACAGTGTTAACATGGTTTTTCTTAAGATTTGACCTAGCGACCTAGTTTTTGACCCAAGATGACCCATGTTCGATCTCATCCAAGATATTATGAAGACAAACATTCTGACAAGGTTTCATGATCATCCAATCAAAACAGTGACTTCTAGAGTGTTCACAAGGTTTTCCAGCAATTTGCCCTAGTGACCTAATTTTACTACAGAAATTACCCATTTTCAAACTTGACCTACATATTATTAAAATAAACATTCTGACAAAGTAACTACTGAAATTGAACTTGTGAAGA
Source organism: Lutraria lutraria (assembly GCA_964023205.1). Taxonomy (NCBI): domain Eukaryota; kingdom Metazoa; phylum Mollusca; class Bivalvia; order Venerida; family Mactridae; genus Lutraria; species Lutraria lutraria. The sequence continues at coordinate 19,817,480 of OZ026847.1, forward strand.
GCTATCCGGTAGAATGACCAATTACACATCATTCCACAGTTTTAAACATTACGCGCACGAGATTTTCGTGCACTTCTGTATAAAACACACTTAATAATATGCAACACGGAAAGACAAATATTTCACGCTATACTATCTAACTGCGTGAAATGAATAGTCTTTGCTTTACCATTACTTGTATATTACAAACAAACACAAACAACTTCACTTATTTGCAATACAGGAGTGTGTGGTATAGACTTAAAGAGCGGGAAGGAAGATAAATCAAAGCACTTAAAGTACTCATGAAAACTGACCTTACAAAGAATTGCACTGCAACATGAAAATGCTTACCGGTACTAGCTTATCAATTGCATGGTGGATGTACATAAATGGAGTACAAATGTAATAAGATTCGCATAAAAATCTAATTTGTGCCAAGCAAGTGACGGCTTTAGGCATTAAACAACACTTTGACTGACCCTGATCTAAAAGACAGTTGAAACTCAAATTCTGTTTGTAGAACGCTCCAGCTGCTAACTATTAGGTTACGATGAACAAGCTATAGTAACACCTTAATGTAACTAATTAATGTAAATTAATTTGTCGTTTCTCAAAACTGCTCAATAAGTTAACTACAACATACAGAAATTACGAATGGCAATGACGTCTGTCAATGCACTATATACTTAAAAACAAAAGTTGACAAGCATCTATTACATAACTGTGTCTTTTTTGTAACTAGCTTAGATAACGAACAATTTGATGTTTCTGCTAGATTACTCACAAACTTATTGTCAGTATAGGATCTGGTAGGATCCTCAATGAATGCACCCAGGTAATGCTATACATTGCTGAAGTCACAACTGAGCAGGAAACTTTCTTGTCTATAAGATCAGTTAAACATACACACACATGACCAGCAGAAGCTGGGATTGCAATCCCATTTTTGTCGACTTCAAATTTCTCCCGTCTCAGGTAATGATTGTTAGATTTGGCGACAATGTTGTCGCTACTCAGTAAGGTTAAACAATCAGCAATCTTAGATGCTAAGTAGCCAAAAATAGCATCTCTTCAACCCCGGCTTAGTATATCCTCCATTGTAATTTCAGGCCTGCACAATAAATAAAACATTAATTTTTATCAATAGAATGCAAATCGAAAAGCAATAAACCCAAAGCCAAGTACTAGTATTACGCCGTCGAAAATACAGTTTCGATCCAAGCCCTTTTTTGTTAATCTACTTGGGCTAAACTCGAGTGAGTATACGACAAAATCAGTCAACTATCCATTGGTAAACAAAAGGGGCCAAAAAGGCAGATTTCGAACAAGGTATACTTAAGGTACATTCATGTTTATGTAAGGAGCAGAGCTCCTGTAGTAATATATCACATTTTCTGCTCACAGCACAGTCATGCCTCTTACATGCACACCTGCGCTGAAAAACATTACCACTTGTAGTACAAGTACTCAATGCAGACTTTGCAGTCCCAACCAAAGTTGGAGGCACACTACAGGACTCCTTCAATTCCCAGCACGGGAAACACCTAGGCAATCTAAACTGTTATCACACAAAAGTTTCATTCATAAACTGTCCAGGTAAGTAACAATACTCACCACCTGCCAAAAACAGTTCCCTCCGCAAAAGCAGCACCGGAACATTCGATATTGTCTCATAGAGCAGAGAAACTACATGATGACACATGGCTAGAAGTTAAATAAACAGTATATTATAATGTTAATAAGTGAGTGTTTTCATAACGGCCTGGTTATTGGGCTGAAGACCGTCATATTAGCCTGAGGCCGAAGGCCGAGGGTTAATATGACTGTCTGAAGCCAATAACAAGGCCATTATGAAAACACTTGCTTATTGACAATTTTATTAATTAACTATAGACTATATCAGTATAGTTTCATAATGGCCGAGCTGGACAGCCAATCAGAATGACCGAATCTCATAATAGCCGAGTTGTTCATAATGGCCGAGCTTGACAGCCAATCAGAATGACCGAATCTCATAATAGCCGAGATTTTTCCATAATGGCCGAGTTTTGCGTTCATAATGTCTTGGTGAACTTCATATCAGCCCAGCATTTGAAGTGAAAATGCACTTATTATTGAACATTTAATTAATAATAGATGATAATAACATAAGCCTTTAACTTAAGGTGGATCGCGGGTTTCCTCCAGAAAAGTGGTCATTTTTTAGACGTCAATGTACAATAAATACATTTTGCATGAACAACCTTTAAGGTATTGGCTAACGCAGAAATGATATATTCAAATGATATTTCCATGGAAACCGCTCAAAAGTGTCACCTAGCTAGCGGAGCGATATGTTTTTCGTTGATTTTCGCATTATTTCCTGTACTACTCCGATAATTTTGTATATTAAGTTATGTCATTTACATAACTGCAATGCTGGATCATTTACAAATCTGAAAAGTCAGTGATGTTACATTTTGCTGCCATTAAATATTAAAAGACGTCAAGCGAACTCTGTAGGGGTGGCAATTTACAATGCCCAAAAACGAGACAGTTTCCTCTCAGTCGCGTCAGTAGTGAAAAAACGGCCCGATGAATTTTTTTTTAAAACGCAGAACAGATTCTTTGTACAACTTAGAAAACTTTAAAACAATAAAAACTTATAGTCACCGACTTCGTTTTTGCGCCAATGAAACTTATTTAAACTTGGAAAAAGGCTAAAAACGTCAACGTTTTTATACAAAATCGACATGACGTTGCGACTTTTTAGTTGTTACTGACATATTTTGGCTTAACGTCACGTCGATCTTGTATTTTATGGCAACGTTTTTAGCTTTTTTCCGTGTTTAAATAAGTTTCAATGGAGCGAAAACGAAGTCGGTGACCATATGTTTTTATTTTTTTAAAGTCTTTCAAATTATTTTAAGAATCTCTACTGAGTTTTAAAAAAAAATTCATCGGGCCGTTTTTTCACTACTGACGCAACTGAGAGGAAAATGTCTCATTTTTGGGCATTGTAAATTGCCACCCCTACAGAGTTCGCTCGACGTCTTTTAATATTTAATGACAACAAAATGTAACATTATTGACTTTTTCGGATTTGTAAATGATCCAGCACTGCAGTTATGTGAAATGCATTACTTAATATATAAAATTATCGGAACAATACAGGAAATAACGCGAAAATCAACAAAAAATATATCACTCTGCTAGATGGCACTTTTTGACCGGTTTCCATGGAAATATCATTTGAATATATCATTTCTGCGTTAGCCAATACCTTAAAGGTTGTTCATGCAAAATTTATTTATTGTACATTGACGTCTAAAGAAATGACCATTTTTCTGGAGGAAACCCGCGATCCACCTTAAGTTAAAGGCTTATGTTATTATCATCTATTATTAATTAAATGTTCAATAATAAGTGCATTTTCACTTCAAATGCTGGGCTGATATGATATCCTTAAGGATGGCTCCTACCAACACGCCCAAACCTCTTTCCTGACAGTACTCCCTGCGCTTTGATTTTAAAACTTTGCGAATACAATGTACGGCTAATCTCTATGGTGGAACACACCAACTGTTTTCGCCAGACCACATATTACTACCAACTTTTAGTATTGTACTAACGTTCTGATTGTCTTTACAACACAAAACTATTTTGCCCTTCCAGGCTTGTATGTGCGGTGTTCAAAACTACCGAGTTTACACTCTTGAGTTCCCTCCATGTGGAGTTTGTACCGGCCTCTGTCACAAATCAACTGCCCACCACCTCTGCATGCGATGTTTTCACCGGCTCCACTGGTATCACAAAATATGACTTTATCAGCCAACTAAAAATTAGTTTCATGTAATTACAGTATGCATGTATACAGCCAATTTCCTTCCAGAAAACAAGCCCATCTAATGCTTTAGAACTAATTCCAACTATAACATTGGCTTCTCAACTACCATGAGCTAAAACACAACCATACAAACAATGTGTCATCAATCTGTCCAAAGGACCTACTGCGCTTTGCATTGAAATCAACTGACCTACCAAAACCAGCAATTTTGCGAACAAAACTGTTTTCCCTTGCTTACGTCATGTATTATCTCCTGACAAATTTCATGAAATTCGTGCGTTGCTTACGGATAGAGTTCCTTTTAATGTTTTATACTCATGATGCCCAAATTAAGTACATCAAAATGAAGCGGGAAAAAACAACAATTTTTAGCATCTTAATCATTTAGGTACGTATCCATGGTAGAAAATGATACTATTGACAGTGATATTTTTCAAAAACGATGACAATTCTTTAGTAATTGCCCCTTGTACCCATTTCTTTTTTTTTTTAACAAAGAATGTCTTTTTCAAATGAAACTCATGGTCAAAGATGCAATGACACAGTATCAATCTAATTTGATAAGAACAAAGATATATATACAGGTCTCACCATGCAAAACATAATCTGATTTAATTCAACAAGGGCAATAACTCGTACAAAAATCGTAAATTAACCGAGCTATCTTAGGTCACAGTCAAAGAAACATCAATAATTTGACAATATATAATAGCTTAATACAACCACATTGAACTTCAAATAGCATTTAAGATATTATGCACACACCAACTTATCTAGGTCAACATCACACAGAGTAAAGTCTTGATTTTCTTACCTATCAATTGTTAATACAATGTAGATTCAGTCATCACCATTAGCCAATCAAATGGCCAGGATCAATCGAACTAGTAATAGACACTATACTATGTACCCACAAACAACTAGAATAAACTTGTACCCATGACTAAAATTCATCTAGAACAAGAAAAACTACAAGTCAAACAGTTTTCTGCGGCCAGATAATTTACAGACCAGGGGTGACTAACTCAAACATTACGAAGTCGTAGCGATTACGATGTTGTTAACAGAATTTTTACGAGATCGTTACAACCAGCTTATTTGGCTAACTCAAACAACCCTGTAAGGAAGTCGTAACACTTTCGTGATTTACGACCTCGTAAGCAATTTACACACACGTGTAGAGATAAAAAGAAATGGAAAGTAAAACTTCTATTTTAAATATTGAGCTGCTCGCCAAAGGTTCGATGCCAATTAACATTTACCATGTCTTTAGGAAAAATCTTACATTTTGTCAAAACTTTGGGAACATAAAATATAACTTGGTTCTTCATGTATTTTACACGTTAATTAATAATTTTGTTAGACTATGTATTGGACGTGTTTTTTTCCTTCATCGTGAAATATTCACTATATAATTATGTCAAAAATATTAATTATGCAAATGGGTATGAAGTATAATCATTAAATCTGAAAAACGTTTTTGTTAAAACAATTTTTATTTTTCCATTGATAAGACGAAACTCTTTGTTATTAATAAACTTGCATACATGTAGTTATCTTATATATAATAAACAACATACTTAAAGTCTACGTTACCCTACTTCTGAGATCGAAGTTGTAAAACTTTGTTCAAACTACCACTTCAAAATTATATTTATTTAATTCGATATCATTTTTGCAATTCAAGAAACTTTACAAATTTTATTATAAATATCGAAAGAAAAAATAATTTTTGATTAATTTAAAATCCGTCACTTTGGTCGATTTGTGAACAAATATTTTATGGCCTCAAATCTGAATTATTCCGCTCACAATTAACTCACGTTTTAATGAATCTGACAAAATGGGAAAAGTAATGTTAATATTCGTATACATGTATTTGGTGAATATTCTTAAATATTGTCTGGTCATCAGGAATGGAACATACTAATTGTAAAGGCAGCACACATGATTCCGCTGACACTAAATTAATACATTGTACTGCTGGATATTGTATCTATTAGCCATGAATGTATAAAATAGTGGAATTCAAGTCAATTTGCTGAGATGATGAGATCTATAAACTATTTATAATACATGATAATAAAATCATTAAAATCAAACCATGATATAAATAAGTATACATACAGTTGTTTTCTTCTGCAACGCATGTCAAAAGTAACAACATACATGCACTTAGAAACGGATAAACTTTTAATGAATATTGACAGATTACAAGATCAAATTATATGTTATCTATTTATTTAACACGCGTGAAGCCATCATAATATCAAACGCAAAAACTGTAGAATGTAGTTCAACCTTCATTAGTTTATGTTACAATCGGTAAAGACTCATTTATTTAATAATTTTTTTACCCTTACATAAAAGTACAACTTATGTAAGACATTTTCTTAAAATAAAGATGATAAATCATTAACCTCCGAATCAAAGAGAAGTCTTAAATATCGACACATTACTTACGACCCTCTTATCATCAAGATATTTTCTCGTAAATATCTTTATGGTCAACTTTACGAGGACGTCATATCTTACAACCTGGTTGAGTTAGCCACGAAAATCAATACTACCTCCTTACTACTGTGTTACGGGGTCATTTTACGTGGTAAATGTCTACCGATTATGAGTACAAATACATTACGACTCACAGTGAAAATACTGTTCGCATCAGAGTGAAAGACATACCGCTTTCAGTTGATGACGGTACAATCAGCCATACTCTTATTCGCAAAGATATTGAAGTGATATCAGCCTACCGCAAGAAACTACGCATTGGAGGTAAACTCACTAACTGCGATACAGGTGACCGTCTGATAATTGTGAAAGCCTCAACTCTGAAAACTCCTTTGAATAGATTTATGGCATTCGGTCAATTCAAAGCAACCGTCTTCCATCGCGGCCAAATTAAGAGACAGTCTAAATGTAGCAAATGTCTACAAGTAGGCCATACAGCTGCTTTTTGTGAAAATGACTGGGTTTGCACTCAGTGCAAACAATCCGGACATACACAGAGTGAATATGACGCTTTTAATGGACATATCCAGAGTGATATCGATGACTCCGACGATGAACGTGAAACACTGAGTGACACAGACACTCAAACACGGAAAACAACGACCGTCATTCCTGATGCTGTCAATACTGAACATCGTGAAACTCGTGCTATGGACACTAACAAACCAAAACAAAAGAAATCTAACACGGCACAAATACACGGACAACAGACAATGATCAAATTTGTGCGCAATACATCTGAAAGTGACACGAAAACACCAAATAAACAATCATCGAAAAACGTGGTTAGATCTCCACCTACTCCGGCAGAAGAACTCCACTATGAATCGAAGAAACAACGATAATCAACCCAAAGAAGCAAATGATCGTGTTACATGTACATGACATTTTTTTCATTTATACAAGGATTACATGAACACGGATTTCTCTATGGACTTTCCACTACGACTAACGATAACACATTGCTATACGGTCGTGTGACCGATCTTACCCACGTGCGTTGGGTACAAAATAAACATTTAAATCATAGGTACATTGTGTACCATACTAAATATAATATGGATTATGTTGATATATTGCAGGTAATATGCTTATTCATATGCATAATTTTGTATCCATGTATATACACGAGTTAATTAATTGTATTAGGAAACCCGCTTTACGTGGGAACCTGAGCAAATTGTTTGAATATGTAACGCATCGTTATATTATTAGATGCAACTTTGAAGTGGCTTTGCCATTCTCGTCGCAAACAATTCATTTTACTACTTTGCACACTAGTACGCATCAAAGATGTACTTTGTCTATACATATATATTTGATGGATACTGTGTACAATTCTTATATATACTGTATACGTTACTTTAAATTTGAACTTGCATATCAGTCTAATATGAATATTTCGAATGTTCTATATAAGTACAATCTTAATGTCTAATATAATTTATACATATATCATCACATATTAATAATACTTTGCACATATTTTTGTCACAGCTCAAACATATTATTGTACAAGCTGTACTTTCATGTTTAATTCCTATCTTAAACAGTCAACATATCATTAGATGACAACAGCCTTACATTTAATATCCCTAAATGCACAGGGTTTAAGGGATAAACTGAAACGGGCCCGCTTTTACAAGAAACTCATTTTACGGTTGACCTTTGAAAATGTTCTTTACAATGAATTTAATAAATATGAAATGTACCATTCCTTCGGATCCAATAATAGTAAAGGCTTCTCCATTTTAATAAATAAATCGATAACATGTAATATTTTAAATTCATTCACTGATAACAATAACGGAAGATACGTTATACTTAATATTGAGTATAACAATAATATAATTACATTAATAAACATTTATGCTCCTAATGACAAAGAAATCAGAAACGTGTTTTTCAAAAACATTTCACAACTTATAGCGGAACACACACAAGGAATAAAAATAGTTGGAGGAGATCATAACGAAACTTTACATAACATTGACAGAGTAACAAAATCAAATAAAATAAATAAGCATCCAAATTTAAACGACATGATAAAGGCACACAATTTAATTGATATATTGAGAACTTTAAATAAAACAAAAACACAATTCACATGGCGCAGAAAAAATGGAATAGAAAAAAGCAGAATTGATTTATGGCTCATTGAAGAAAACCTTATTCCACTCATTTTTTAACAGACATTCGTCCTGCTCTGATCAAATATACTGACCATTTAGCAATTTCACTTAAACTAAAACCACCTTTAGAAAGAGGACCAGGATTTTGGAAACTTAACAAAGCATATTTATGCCATACTGAATATTGCGAAGAAATAAAGGCTATGACTGAAAAACTAACAACATTAAACATTCAAAGTCATCGAACAAAATGGGAAATATGTAAAAATAACATTAGAGAAATAACAATTAAATATTCTAAAGAAAAACCAAACGAAAGAAAATGTAAATTAACTGATCTTGAAAAGCAACTTAAAGAACTATATCAAAATGAGCTAACTACAAACAATCAGGAGATAAAAGCAAAAATCAACAACATTGAAATGAAAATTGAAAATATTTATAGTTTCAAAGCTAAAGGGGCACAAATACGTTCACGGGTAGTTTTATTAGAAGACAATGAAAAAAACACGAACTATTTTTTGAACCTTGAAAACTCTAGACAAACAAGAAAAGTTATTAATTCATTATCAATAAAAGGAAACGTAATAACTGATAAAGAAGCCATTTTGGAAGAAACGGTCAAATTTTATGAAAATCTTTACAAAAGTTCCCATGTCAACGTTGATGAATATTTAAATTCAATGGAAACTGATAACACTTTAAACGATAATGAGGCTAAAGAATGTGAAGGAACTGTTACATATGAAGAAGCTACATATGTTATAAACATAATGAATACAAATAAAAGTCCAGGCCTCGACGGTCTGCCAATAGAATTTTATAAAAAGTTTTGGAAACAAATAATGTATTTAGTTGTGGATTAAAAAATTCCTTAAATGAAGGTTTTGACAAAGGCGAACTCTCTTTCACACAAAAACAAAGCGTATTTTCCTTACTTCATAAACAAGAGGGCCAAGATGGCCCTATATCGCTCACATGACAATCACTGTTCACTCATTAAAACATTGTTTTGAACCGGTGACCTAGTTTTTTACCCCAGATGACCCATGTTAGAACTTGTCCTACATATAAATAAGACAAACATTCTGACAAAATTCGGTGAAGATCCAATCAAAACCATGAAAACTACAGCATAGACAAGGTTTTCCTAAGATTTGACCTCGTGACCTAGTTTTTGACCCCAGACGACCTATGTTCGAATTTGTCTTACATATCATTAAGACAAACATTCTGACTAGGTTTGGTGAAGATACGATCAAAATTTGACATCTACAGTGTTAATAAGGTTTTCCTAAGATTTGACCTTGTGACCTGGTTTTTGACCCTAGGTGACCCATATTTTAACTTGTCCTTAATATCATTAAGACAAACAATCTGACAAGGTTTGGCCAAGATCCAATTAAAACCATGACATTTAGAGCTTTTACAACATTTTTACCTAAGATTTGACCTGGTGACCCAGTTTTTGGCCCCGGCTGACCCATGTTCAACCTTGACCCACATATCATTAAGGCTAACATTCAGACAAGGTTTGGTGAAGATCCAATTAAAACTGTGACATCTACAGTGTTAACAAAGTTTTCCTAAGATTTGACCTGGTGACCTAGTTATTGACCCCAGATGACCCATATTTATACTTGACCGTTATATCATTAAAACAAACGATTTGACAAAGTTTGGTGAAGATCCAATAATAACTGTGAAATCTACAGTGTTAACATGTTGTTTTTTTCATAAGATTTGACCTAGCGACCTAGTTTTTGACCCAAGATGACCCATGTTCGAGCTCGTCCAAGATATTATGAAGACAAACATTCTGACAAGGTTTCATGATCATCCAATCAATACAGTGACTTCTAGAGTGTTCACAAGGTTTTCCAGCAATTTGCCCTAGTGACCTAATTTTACTACAGAAATTACCCATTTTCAAACTTGACCTACATATTATTAAAATAAACATTCTGACAAAGTTTCATGAAGATAAATTCAAAACAGTGATTTCTAAAGTGTTCACAAGGTTTTCCCTTATTTGGCCCTGGTGACCTAGTTTTTGACCCCAAATGGCCCAATATCGAACTCGTCCGAGATTTTGTTGATATTAACGTTCTGACCCAGTTTTGCTAAAATTGAGCCAAAAATGTGGCCCCTAGTGTGGTCACAACAAAAAGTTTGACGACGCACGACGCACACCGCACAACGCAGGACGCCGGACGGAGAGTGATCCTAATAGCTCACTTTGTCACTTTGTGACATGTGAGCTAAAAAGCTTAATCCTTCCAAAGTTAACATACTTAATGCAATCAATGTCCACTCCAAAACAAATCGTAAAACAAGTTACTAAACTATTCTCAGATTTTCTTTGGAGCAATAAACGTGAAAAAATAAAAAGAACAACACTAATAGGAAATTAACTTGACGGAGGCTTAAGTATGGTTGATATAGACAGTTATGTAAATTCCCTTATACTAAAATGGATCCAAAACTTGAGATCTTCTTATAATGCAAACTGGAAAATTATTCTTTTATTATTACTGAACCAGTTTGGTAAAGAACTATTAATATTTGAGATGAACATAGATAATTTGAAATCGCTCCCTATAACACTAAAACATCATTGACTCCTTTCTATGTAAATATCATAGATACATGGATTAAATATAATAAACAGTCAACTAAAGCACCACCAAAATCATTTAGTACAATCAGGAACCAAATCATATGGGGCAATAGGTATATCAAATTTAAAGGAAAATGTCTCATATTTAACTCATGGATCAATTCAAATTTGTTATTCGTTAACGACTTAATTGACATCAACCGCAGAATAAGCGAACGCAAAATATATGATAAGCTTACAAATAAAACAAACTGGATATCTGAATCTGAAACTATTAAATAGGCAATACCCTTAGAATGGAAGAAAAAAATCAAAACCACAGAATCATTGAAAACTTCCATTAAAACTCAACTAAAACTTGACTCAGTGGACAAAACTAATACGAAAATCATTAGTAGCAATGACTACTACATAGATTTATAAAAAGAAAATATGAAATCCCTTATCTACATAAACATTGGGAATCAAGCTTCAATAAAAAATTCAATTGGCTTAGCTAATACTATTTCTTAAATAAAGCACTGGTCGACAACCGTGTCAAACAATTTAAATATAAGCTTGTACATAACATAATAGCTACTAATGAAAATCTCTACAAATGGAAAATATTCACCTCCCCAAAATGCTTACACTGTGGAGCTTTAGAAAACTTAAATCACTTTTTTATAACATGTCCTTACATGGACTCATTCTGGGAAAAGATAAACAAAGTATTTTCAGAAAATGGCATAAACAACAAAATGAACTCTTTAGAATACATACTTATTGGTTATAAAATCATGTATAAACAATACGAAATAATAAATATTAAGTCAAATAGGATACTCTATTTATAAAAGTTTGTAACAGTTTTAAACATTACAGGCACAAGATTTTCATGCACTTCTGTAAAGACAAATATTTCACGCTATACTATCGAACCGCGTGAAATGAATAATATCAAGTTACACCCAGGGTAAAGTCAATTTAGTATTAAGGTTCATAATGTAGAACAAACTTTGCAAAGTCCACAAGAAATTTGAAATATAATTCCACAATAGTTCCACACAACCTTTCTTTAATCTATACATGTTACATTATCATAAAACTCCAGTGTGTTTTATTTGTAATGACTCGGTTGAATTTTGTACCAATAATTTTCGTAAGCAATTTCCACATTAAGTTTATAAATTATATTCTGTAATTTACTGTATATATTTGATTATTGTCAACATAGTTTTATGAATAAGTATTCATTAGCTAGCATGATTATTTCTTCATTTACTTTGATTTGTTTACAAATTAGGAATTAAATTTCAGTCCTTACCAAATTTAATACATGTACTTACAAATAAAATTTGAGATACTTTATTATTTTTATATAACGAGACCAGAACAGCTTCACAACAAATTCTTAAGCTCTAGGCACAACAGTTTATGACAGGATGATTTTTTCAATTTTCCTATATAAATCTTTGTTAAATAAGTTATCCCTGAGCAGAGCAAATTTTGACCCTATATAGCTATAATTTGGACAAACTTAATAGAGGTCCACTAGACAATGCTACAAACCACACATCTATATATTATAAGCTCTAGGCCCAGTGGTTTCAGACAAGAAGGTTTTTAAGTTTTTCCTATTGGTTGCCATGGCAACCAGTTTTTAATGAAATGTAATTGTTTGAACAATTTTAGTAGAGCTTTACGCAAGGAACATCCCAGTAGAGCTTTATGCAAAGAACATCCCTGTTAAGCTTCATTGAAGTTGGCCAACTGCTTAAGAAGGAGATTTTGTTTAAAGCAATTGTTGATGGATGCACAGTCAGGTGGACAGACAATGGAAGATGGACACAACACGACTTCATTCCTTCTTAACTATAATGCTAGGTTCCCACTATAACGATTCACATTAAAATTTAATTGAAACTGTGGTCTTAATCAAGGTCAAATCATGTTGGTCCTATCAGAGCTTATTAGATCTTCAGGTTGATCATAGTAATTGTGTTTATCATAGATTTTTTTAACATTTCGCTGTTAAAAAATGTCTACGATTAACAAAATCAATTATTATAAATGATTGGGATTATCGTCAGTTATTTTTCTCTCTTCATTGGGGAGAGGCCTTATCCTGCTGATTTTGGGAAGAATTATTGCTAAAATTGCTAATTTGGGAAATAAAATAGCTGGTGTAAGTTTGGATTTTTGGGAAAACTGATTTTAAAGAAATTTTCAACTGGGAAGAGACTTCAATAGGCTCAGAAGTTTATCAGATCATATTGGATCTTTACAAAATGCCACTGATTGTATTGGATCATCACAAAACATGACAGATTGTACTCCATCGGGTTGCCAAATTGTGGTTATTGGGACAGATCTTTGTCATCATGTCATTAAAAAATTGTGGAAACAGTGATGTCCATACTCAGGCAGGATGTACATATACCCGACTGGGTCCAGTCGTAGCTTAAATCCTGATCATCAACGATTCTGATCCAGATTATACACTGATAAACAATCGTATCATATCGCTATGGAGTGCATCACTTTGTGATGAATGTACTGGAACTTATCTACACATACAAATTCGGGAATCCCAATTGTGATAATCGCGTCAGATCGCAGTGATTTTTTTACTTCTGCGAAAATATCGCCATGGACAGATGTTTTCATTTTATATGTGTCCACGAGACGCATCTAATTTCTGGAACACATTTAATTTCTGGGTGATGAGTCAATCTTAAATTTGTCTGCTTTTGTTTATTATCGAAGGCTTCACAATATAATATAACATGTAAAGAGTGGACCGGTGTTATTGATTAGAGCGCCAAGCTATATAGGTAAAATGAATAAAGTGACTCAGTCTAAATAATGACTATAAATAGATACATGATTCTCGCCCTGTACCCAGCAGATATGAAACACGCTGAAATGTGTTTTATTTGGAATTACAATAGTTGGACAATGCAATTTGTAGTCAAATCAACATACTGTACAGCATTTTTTTTCGCCTTATTGGAATTGGGTCCGGTAATGATCAAATTGGGAAATTTCGCGTCGTGAAAAGTGCCAAATTGGGAATTTCATGTCGTGAAATAAGGCAAATTGGGAATTTTATGTAAGGTGAATAAATTACAGGTTTAGTCTTAGTCACATGGATAATTCTGCTTTTTATGATCTTGTTACATAGGTTTATGCACATAAACATGTGAAAATAACATTGGATCACATTTATTGATAAGCAAAAAAGTCAAAGCCATCATTGTAATGTATTTATACAGCATGTTCACATGAAAGAACTTTAGAAGTACACTTCTGGGCCTACCTTTAGAGAAAAGGTGACTGGCCTTAGAAAAGGGAAAAACAGCATACACATCTACTCCCTACATTTGATTATCAATAGGTTATAACCTTGTTGATTGCAAACAAAGAGCTCGCCTACAGGTTAATTTAATGATCTCATTTATCAAAACTACTTTTCAAGACCATAAAATTCTACTGAAGGGGGGTTTAGGAGAATATACATTCTTTTTAGTCAAGGGACATGAGGTCAAATTTGGTCCAATGTCAGTCCCCCAAAAAACATGAGTATCTGACACTCTTGTTTCGCTTGTGTATGCCTGTGAAAAGTTCACAACATGTTACATTCATCAATTTTCTCATAAATATTATTAAGAGTCAGGATCAAGAGCCTTAAATTAGCATTGCATAGAGTAAGGTCTACCTGGTTGTCATGCACTGCTGATCGTGTTCTGCTCTAACACTACACGTAAAGAAACGAGAACGTAACTTCTCATTTTCGACCAGAAAATCGGTTAACACTCTCAGCTGGGCACAATAGAGACATAAAGTCAAAATCGGTTCTATGTCTGAAAGTAGAGCCACTTTCTGTTAAAGTTTTTTACAATATCACATGCATACTGTCGTGATTTATACTTTCGGTTTGACTCATTTTCAGGAAATCGACTGGTTTCGTTTTCTTTCCAAGCGCCACATGTTTTATCGTAATTATACGGCAAACCAGTCTACCTACTTTTTTTCGTACTCGGAATTATTCGATCTAACATCGTACACGTGAAAATGCCGTAATCGGCAGTAAAATTTGTGTTAGAGATTGTGATTATTAGGTGGTTTCGGACGATATTGATTGATATTTTAAAATAAATTGGGAAAAGGGCAATATTGATCAAATTGGTACATGTCCGTGCTCGAATTGGGACGGGTCTGGTAGAGATTGGGAACGGGTCCGTTTACCGGCCCCGTCCAAAGAAGGAAAAAAAAACGCTGGAATAAGAACCAGAAGCCAAACTGTAACAGATCATGACACATGAAGTTGTAAAATCGTGAATGAGTCACATCGTAGTGCAACAAATCAGATCTGAATGTATCAACTCACATTACTTTGTATCCAAAACTGTAATTTCAAAAACATTCCAGGATCATGCAAATATGAAAGACCAATTGCAGTGTGTGTAGCAGATTGCACGACAACCTAGCATACTAACCCTCAAAAGGACATGTTACATATCTGTTTCTACTGATGACAGATATATCGACACAGTTAAGCTGTGCATGAAGGTATAATGCAAATATTCAATAACTGCACTGGTATTTGATTTACACCAGTAGACAGGTAACTGACTATTGTCTATACCTCAGATATCTCCTGAACTGAAGAATCTTGACCAGAAATGTACATATATATATACATTTTATTTATAAGTCAATCCATCAGATTATTTCTGGAGGAGGTCTAAGACTTCTTCTGGACAAATATCAGCAATTTGTTAAAACCTACTTGTCCCAAAATGCATAAAAATCCTTCCCCACTAGCATTCAGAATCTTTGTGTACACACCATCAGGCATCACTGGTGAAGCTACGACCCTGGATACCCAGAACACACAGAAATTAATTGATTTGTTTGATCCTAAAATATGTGTATAACCCGTTTCTTCAAAGGTAATGTGGAATTATAAATCAGATTAACCTTGATTAAAGCCTAATACAAGGACAAAAATATCGCATATTCGCGAAAACACATGACATTCACATAACATTGTAGCACTAAGATACAACACAAATAAAACCAGTCAATAATTACATTTCCTGGTTAAACTCACCACAGTTTATCAACAAGAATCAACACTTACGAGGTGGTAGTTCATAAACATGAATAAACTGTACAACAACATGCGAAGAACTTCCCGTAGGTCTGGACGCTTGCTGATATCGATCTCAACAAGGGAGACAATTTGAATGAGTAAAATCAAAGCGCTAAAAGCTCTCGAAACACGAGTCATTCACAACATCTCTGTCCGTTTAGATCATCGGTTGTATTAGCTAAAAAGGCAAGAAAATTAAAAATAAATAAATCAAAATTTGTCTCCAGTCAAAACGTTTATCCCATAATATTTAGCAATGGACTTAATTCATACTTGTATTACACTTGATATAATCATGGTTAGTAACTGGAACTTTTTTATGAAATCATATTTCTGTTGCGGCAGAACTGCTTATAACTTTTTTCTTTTATTAACTTGAACATTATTTGCTAAGAATTATAATTTAGAATGAAATGTCTATTTTCCACCACAGGCTATATACCAGCGTGTGAAGGTCCCCCCCCCCACAGACTATATCTATCAATGAATTATTTTTCACTCTGAAACACTGTTTAAATATTATGCTTATAACATATTTTATAACAGCAAAATAAAGTTTAAAAAAAAACAGAAATGACAGTTACGTGTTCCATTGGGATACTACAGTCCCACCTTCCGTAAGCAACTGCCTGCATTTTCATATAAAGAAACATTGTCGATAACTGGGCTCAATCCCCAGACCCTATATTTATCAGTAAGAGGTTACAGGGATTTGAAGTCAGCGACCTTTACCACTCGACCACGGGGCGGCTACTACTGCCTAGAACGGGGGTTTATCCATTTGTCAAAATAAGAAAATGGGATTATAATTAGTCTCAAGTATTGTTCAACATGAATTTGAAGTAATTACAATTGTCCCTTGTAAGCCCAACAATATGCTATACAAAAAACTCCCAATTTTGAAACTGCTAACGGTTACCCATGAAAGTCAGATCGGGATTCGAACCCGAATCTCCCCATAGCCAATTACTGGCCTGGGTTGCTTTATCCAATTAAGCTATCCGACCTTAACATTATAGGTAACTGTAATTCGTTAGTTTTGAAATAAACGATTATTATTACAGATTCACTCTACACAAGGTATGTCAAAATAATGAATAGTTAAAATAAAAAGTTACTAACCGTCCCACGTTTTACCAGAACACCCCTATTACCATCGAAGTACACTTCCAAATCATGGGAATACCCCTGGTAGATGTATGTATGGATGGATGGATGAAATATGTATTACTATTTTATTGTTCGCTGATGACATGGTTACATGTGGTGATTCAACTGATGGCCTACAGTCTAGCTTCAATTCTCTCTGTGATTATTGTATTAAATGGGGGTTAGAAGTCAATACTGCGAAAACTAACGTTGTTGTTTTGGAAGGAGAGATCTCATAAACAATGATGAAGTTTTCTATCATAATAACGAATCGTCAGAAATTGTTGATAATTATAATTATCTTGTTGTAACTTTGAATTATAGAGGGAATTTCGAAATTATCAACAGTCTATAGGCAAAGCCTTAAGAGCAATGTTCCCCTTGTTAAACAATATCAAACAATATAACATACGTCATTTCATTAAAACTTTTTGATGCATTCGTTGGCTCAATATTGAAATACGGCTGTCCTATCTTCAAAATGTTAGTTAAAAGCTGCATCATTTAAGATATATATTAGCATTCATTTATCCTCCGTTATACATCATTATATTTGTCCAAAGCATGTTATACTTCAAGTTATAGTATACTGATTGTGTTGTATTATTATAAGCAATACTGTATGGCAGATTGACATTTTCCTTTTCCCTTTTGTTTCTCGTGAGTATTATAATTGTATGTATGTATATATTGTGACTATGTACTGTTTGTACTTGTCTGAATATATTTATTGGGTATTAAAGTTCGTCCAAGCGTTTATTTGCATGTGCGTTCCGTGCTTCTTATGTGTATAATAGGATGGATAGATTGTGTAAA
The DNA here is from genome assembly GCA_964023205.1 of Lutraria lutraria. NCBI lineage: Eukaryota > Metazoa > Mollusca > Bivalvia > Venerida > Mactridae > Lutraria > Lutraria lutraria. The sequence goes on from OZ026847.1 coordinate 19,835,659, forward strand.
GTTCGTTCGAGGTTTTGCTTGAGTGGTACATGTCGTTTTATAGCTACGTTTTCCCACCCACCCCTACCTTCGCATTATGCATGATACATAAGTAATCTAGAGTTTATATTTCTAAACTTTACATAATGATTATGTCCTGTACCTAATTTGTTTTTGACAGATTATACCTGATGTTTCAAACCTCGAAGCTTTCGAACGAGAAATACAGTCGACTTTGATGTGTCCTGGACTTGATAGAACTTGATGGAGAAGATCTTGAACGGAAAATCTGAGTTTTGAGTTATTATGTTATAATGAATTGTACAATCTACACAATACCAATGTCTAAAGAATCACGTTTTTTTTCGAATGTTGTTCTTTATTTCCATGAGTTGGATAACCTTAAGTAGTCGGTAAATAATATATTTTTGGTTGAGCAAAGCGAATTAGAAAATAAATAAAGTCATGATCTGCTCATGAATATCAATAAACTTAAACAAGAAACCACAAGAAATAGGCTTAAAACATTGATCCTGTTTGGGGTTCAAATCCACCAAGCCAGACGGTGAACATATACACTATATATATATAATTATATATTTATGTACACATATTTTAAGAGTATGTACTAAACATGCATACTAATACATTTTTTACCCTGCTATAATAGGAAATAAATCTGTATGTCATGCAACTATGTGAATACCTGTAATACCCAGATATATAAATATTAAAGGCTTTCCCGCATGAGAGCATCTGAAGAAGTCTAGCTATATCTATCTCTGAACACTGCCAACCCCTCTTCCGAGTGTTATAGGCAGGATATATAGCTAGTATATATAACTTGAAGGGATATTGGAAATATATATGTTAATCTGTATTGGAAATAAAATGAGAATAGAAATTATGTATGCATGATGTGTATCAAGCAAAATATACAAATCTTATTCTGTGAAATAATACAAAAATATACCTGAATTTAAACAGTGAATACATGCAATGTCAATAAATACAGAAGGGTAAGAATGTATAATAGATTATATCAGAAACATATAAGAAATCTCTGCCACTAAGTGGTAGTTATACATGCAATCATCAGTGGCGGATCCAGGATTTTAGGTTAGGGGAGTTCAGTTGATATTTATGAAAGTAAGAAGCGGAAGGAGGGGGGACCATATATATTTTATTTATATCTATTGTCGGAGGATGCGCGGAGAATGTTCAAATTTCTTTAGATAATGAAAATAAGACTAATGGTCCTAATTAATGATTTCATAAGATGGGAATGAATCTTGAACAACAACCTTATCTTAAATGTATGTTAGTTACATATGATTTTCCCAACATCCTTCATGCGTAATACTCCACGTGTAATGTTCAGTGTTATAATGGTTACTTATAAACGTCTAAAACTTCCACTATCTAAGACAACTATAAATGACATTCATTCATCTATGAACATTATTCATGTCGCGTATTAATGATATTTGGAATTTTCAATTAATATAAAGGTGAACAATATTTCATTTCAAAAGATTTGGCCTCATATTTTTACAGCTGTGTTGAAAACATGAATGTGAACAATATCATAAGCTGATATGATGAGAATGTCTTGTTACCAAACAAGCGATACACATGTTTTATGCAAAGTAAAATGCATATAGCATTTAAAACCATTCTAATTTTGAATTAACGTTGTTCGTCAATAGACTGTGTGTATCGAACGATATGCGTATTCCTTTGTTTACATGATTTGGTTGAAAATTCATATATATGTCGGAATGAAGAAATTAACGCAACACTATGTTAGTGAATATTACATAGAATATGTTTTGTTCCCTTATGTGTAATGGTTGCATGAAACATATCAGAATGATCAACATAATATGATATAATGAAAATGAGTGGTATTAATTTGGCGGTTCTTATGTACCTGTTCCATAGCCAGTATATAGTTTGTTTACAAAATTGTGTATTGGTTTTGTATAAGGATTTAACTTTTACAAACCGCGTCTATTGCATTTAGTGTTTTGAAAATGATTTCAAGCAAAAAATACAATTTCTATCATTTGATTATAGAGAATTTAATGCTATAAAAGCATGGGTTACAATACCAATATGTAAAATGCGTGTGTTTATACTGCGAGTTTCTTTTACTCCTTTATGATGTTACATATTTATCAATAAATCTTAAGTGCTGGAATTAACCTATTTTTGGAATATATCGTGCGCAATGATTCCTTTCAATTGATTTGAATGCATCAGTGTTAAAGATTGCCATGAACAAAATGAATTTATGTCGCGGGATTATTGTCGTATTTCACACGCAAATTGTGACCACTTATAAACGCTAAATTTTATTTTAACAGAGCTAAAATAAAGGAATTAACGTATTCTAAGACAAATTAACATAATTGATACTGTGCATTTTGCAGTTCTTATGTACCTGATCCAAAGACATTATATTGCCCAAATGCGCTAATTAATGAGTTTATGAGTATTTATTGTTAATTGTGTTTGATTATTAATTATGCGTATTAATTAGTAATATTTTTTAACGGATCATTATGTTAACAACGCGCGCGCATTTCAGTTTATTTGACTCATAATGTTTTATGCAAAAATGACCAGATATATTTAGATTTGAACGGAACTTGATAAAGTAAACAATCCAGCGTGTATTTCAATTGTGTAAGATTGTCCGAATTTATAGAGCAACCCCGTGTGTATTTCATTAGTCTTTAATTATTAATTAATATCAATAATAAATAAGTGATTTAAACGGATCATCAAGTACAGAACCTGTACGCAATTGGATTTTATTTGACTCATATGCTTTTATGCAAAAAATGACCAGATATATGTATATTGATATTTAAACGGAACTTAATGTAAGCAAACCAGCGTGTATTTCAATTTGTAAGATTGTTTTTGACTATTAATTTAGAATATTTATTAACTTATTTGACCGGAACAATACGTGTACAACACGTGGAAGCGGGACTGTTGGCATATTTCAGGAATAAATCAAGATTTCATTCTAAATACAAGCTTTGATTTCCTATAACTGGAAATGAAGAAATTAATGTCTATCAAAACATATCAATAATGCGCCCTCTGTGTGTATTAGTTGTTGTGTATTGGCTAGAGTACGAATTGAATATTTATCAAACGCGTATTTCGCATTTGACATTTTGAAAATGAGTTGAAGTAATTATTTTGCATTAAAATCGTTCAAAATGGTCAATACTTAGATTGGAAATCAATTTAAGTACGGTCGCAGTATTTGTTTATATTATTTCAATGCGAATAGTTTGACGACACGCCACAATTAATTAATTATATGATGGGGATAAATAACACACTCGTACATGCATGCTGATGAGTTCATGGGTTTTGTTTCACTTTTCCAAGGACATTTTCTTGATGATTTGGTTGAAAAAATTCATATATATGTCAGAATGAAAAAAATCTACATAATACTAGGATAGTGAATATCTCCGTGAATCTGTATGCATTCCATTATGTGTATTGTTTGTATGAACAAAATATCAAAATGATCAAAACATAAGATGAAAATATGTGGTACTTATTTTGATGTTCTTATGCACCTATTCCTATATCGACCACATGCGCTAATTAATTAGTTTATGAGTAATGCGCTACGTTTGTTTTAGGCAAATTATGAACTTATTAGATTCAAACGATATATTTTTTGTAAGTATAATTAATACAAGTCGCGCGCCTCGTGCATTTTTGTATATACAATAGATCATAGAAATGCACTCTAAATTTTGGAATAAACAATCTTCCTAAAGTAATTGACTTGTATTTCAATTTTGTAAGAATCCCGCGTGTATTCTATTTGTGTTTGATAATTGATTATGAATATTAATAACTTATTTGAACTGAAATTAAAGTAAAAAAACAAGCGTGTATTTCAATTTATTGAGATTGGCATGCTTCATATATTAAGAATCCAGCGTGTAATTTATTTGTTTTTATTAATCGTGATTATCAATTAATTCATTTTAACTGAACACTATGTATGCAATCGTGTGCAATTAAGTTGTACATTACGCATATAGTTTAATGCAAAAATGACCATATACATTAATATTTGAACGGAACTTAAAGTAAACAAACCCTGCGTGTATTTAAATTGTGTTTGATTATGAATTATGAATATCAATTTTCTTATTTGCACGGAACATAATGTAAACAGCATTGCGCATTTCAGTTTTATTTGTTTCACATGATTTAATGCTAAAAACGACAATATTTGTACGGCACTAATTGTAAACAAACCAGCATGTATTTAAATTGCGTAAGATTGGCATAATCTATATAGGAATCCCGTATGTACTTCAATTGTGTTTGATTATCAATTATGAATATGAATTGACTAATATGAACGGAACTTTATGTGTACAACTCGTGCGCATTTCATTTTATTACAATCATCTAATTTAGTGAAAAGATTACCATACCTATATGAATATTTGAAAGGAAATTATATTAAACACACCAACACGTATTTCAATTGTGTAAGAATTCCCCGTGTAATTCATTTGTCTTTGATTATTAATTATGGCTATTAATTAAATTATCAAGTTGAACTGAACTAAGTGAATAATGTAAATGGCCTAGCACATGGCTAAATATAAATATGCCGGGCTTCGTGTATTCATTTTCGTACGAAATGAGAATAATATGTAAACAACGTATGCGCTACGTTTGTCTTACGCAAAATATGAAAATTATATAATACATTTAGGAAAAGAATAAATGCAAGTCGTGCGTCTCGTGTTTTATTGTACAAACAAGATATCATTGAAATGAATTTTATATTTTGAAATTGTATTTATAATATGGGTTTGCTGGCGGTCATTTATCTTTATTTCCAAAATTAATATTCGTATACATGTACAGTTTTAATGTGATGAGCTTCGAGTATTGATGAGCTTCGAGTATTTATTTTCATGCGAAATGAGAAAATTTTGTAAACAACATACTCGTTGTAACGTTCCTTTACTAAAATAATGAACTGATTGGATTCTAGTGATCATTCCACTAAAATTATTAACTTATTGGATTCTAGTGATCATTATGTATGTAGCGAATAATGAAATTGATTTAACATACGGCAAAATAATGTGTATTGAACGATATGTGTAGCTGCTTATTTACATGCTTTGTTCGAAAATAACACGTATATATGGAAGAGCAAAATGAATTTATGTCACGGAGAAATCACAATTTCTTTTGAAATGTGACATTTGATGTCCAACAGATCCAAAATGAAGAAATTAATGTCTTACGCCACAGGTTTATACAACGGAAACAATGTATTGAATAGTGTGCATTCGTTTTCTTGAAAAACTATCAAAATGGTCAATATCTGACAAAAATGCTGGTAGTCCTAGGTCCGGAGAATTATTTGTTAACAACAAGCGCGCTTTGCATACTTTTAAGGTCTCTTTTACTGGTTATCTTATAGGCATCTTAAATGATGAAATTTACCTATATTTGATAATAGTGCGTAATAGTTTATTCGAATTAAGTCTGTTGCATGAATGGTAAAATATCTAAGAACAAAATGAATTTATGTCGCGGGTTTGTTGGCGTACTTCACGGATAAATTATTATTTCTCTTATAAATACAAAATTCGATTTTAACAGTTCGGAATGAAGACATTAAGTCCTTACGCAACATGTAAATATCACGGAATATTTGTGCATTGACTATGTATGGAACAACATGTGTATATGTTCGTTTACAATATTGTGTATTGGTTTGAATAAGTATTGAAAATTCAAATACCACGTTTATTGCATTAAATGTTTTGAATATAATTTCGAGGGAAAAATATTTATCATTTGATTATAATGGATTTGAGGCTATAATGGAGCGTTGCTTTACAATATCAATTAGTAAAATGCACGTGTTCATGCCGCGAGTCTCTTTTACTCATTACCTAGACATCTTAATTGATGAAATCAACCTATATTAATTTTGATATATATTTTGCGCAATGATCAATTTTTATTTCAATGGATTAGGTTGCATCAATGTCAAAATTATCTAAGAACAAACATAATTTATCTCGCGGGATAACACGGATAAATTATTACTTCTTTTTAAATGCAAAAAAATATTTCTGACATATCTAAAATAAAACATTTATCATCTTTTACAACAAGTTAACATAGTCGACATTGTGTATTGAAAAATGTGCATTAGTTTTCTTGAAAAACTATCAAAATGGTCATTATCTATGACGAAAATGCCTAGTTTCCAACTCGCAGATATTGTGTCCGTTTTTCATACCCAAGATTTTTAACTAAATAATGAGAAAAATATTTAGACCACAAGCCGTTACTCATATTTTAGGGTTTTCCATTGACATATACCGTGCACAATAATTCATTAAAACAGATTTGGCTTCAAAAAGGTTTACAACTGTATGGGAACAATATTATGAGCTGATGTGATGAGAATATCTTATAAACTACTAGCGCTACGCATATTTGATGCAAAGTATATTGCATTTAAAATTATTCTAATTTTGAAGTAAACGTTGTTCATCAATAGACTGGGTATCGAACGATATGTGTATTCCTTTGTTTACATGATTCGGGTTGAAAAATTCATATATATATGATACTATGTTAGTGAATATCACCCTGAAAATCTGCATGTACTCCATAATGTATAATATTCATGGTTGCATGAACAAAAAATCAAAATAACAATATATATTATGAAATGTGTGGTTCTTATTTTGCGGCTCTTATGTACCTGTTCCAAAGATAGTATATTGACCAAATGCGCTAATTAATGAGTTTATGAGTAATTAGCGTGTGATATTTATATTTGAAGCAGAATATTAATCTATAGATTCATATGAGTATTATGCATGTAGCGAATAATGAAACTGACATAGCACACGGCCAAAATATTAATGTGTTAGGTATCGTTTATTCATTTTCATACGAAATTAGAATAATGTGTAAACAATGTATGTGCGCTACGTTTGTTTCACGCAAAATATGAACTTATTAGATTCAAATGATATTATATATGTACGAAATTCGCACGCCTCGTGCATTTTTGTACATACAAGATATCATAGACATGCATTCTAAATTTTAGAAAAAAAAAATATATTCCGCAATAGTCTATGTATCGACCGAAATGTGTATTGGTATGTTTTTATCTGCTTTAGGTGAACAGAATATGCACAATTGTAAATATCTAAGATTAAAATTATTTTAACTGCTCTATTTTTCTCTTCATATCAAAAATTAATATTCATACATATTGAAATGCCTAACACACGGCCAAAGTTTCAATGCGTCGAGCATCGAGTATTCATTTATTCATACGAAATGAGAATGATGTGTACACAAAGTAGGCATTACGTTCCTTTATGAAAATAATGAATTAATTAGATTCAAGTGATTTTTATGCAAGTAGCGAATTATGAAATTGACCCAGCATATACGGCCAAAGTATGTATTGAACGACTTGTGTAGCTGCTCATTTACATGCTTTGGTCGAAAATATCACACCACGTTGTATACATTATAGTAAAACATGAATTTATATCACGGAGAAATCACAATTTCTTTTTAAACGCAAATTTTTATGTCTAATAGATCTAAAATGAAGAAATCAACGTCTTACAAAACAAGTTGATACAGCGGACACTGTGTATTGAATCGTATGCATTTGTTTTCTAGAAAAACTATCAAAATTGTCAATATCTATAACAAAAATGACTGAATTTATGTCGCGGGACTGTTGGCATTTCTCAAGGATAAATTATATGACTTTTTAAATGCAAAATTTGATTTCTAACAGATCTAAAATAAATGAATTAAAGTCTCTTGCAATAAGTTATCATAGACGGCACTGCGTATTGAATAGTGTGCATGTGTTTTCTTGAAAAGAAACCCTATCAAAATGGTCATTATCTATGACGAAAATGCTTGTTACTGTATATATCCGATTCGCGGATATTGTGTCCGTTTTATTTTTCATACTCAAAAGTTTTACTAAAACTTGTAAACAAGAAGCCGTTGCACATATTTTAGATTTTTTCTATTGTTATGTTATGTGTGGCTCACATGATTTTGTGCAAAAATGACCAGACGTATAAATATTTTAACGGATCTTAATAAAGTAAACAAACCTGCGTGTATTTCTATAAATATATAAGATTGGCGTAATTAAAATAACGATTCCGCGTGCATTTCGTTTTTTCTTTGTTAATTATCTATGGATATTTATCAACTCATTTGAACTGATCATCATGTTGAAAACCCATGCGCTGTTCATTTTATTTGACTTATTTGTGCTTGATTACTAATTATGCGTATTAAATACAATAAATAGTAATATTTTTTAACGGATCATTATGTTAACAACGCGCGCGCATTTCAGTTTATTTGACTCATAATGTTTTATGCAAAAATGACCAGATATATTTAGATTTGAACGGAACTTGATAAAGTAAACAAACCAGCGTGTATTTCAACTGTGTAAGATTGTCCGAATTTATATATATGACAACCCCGTGTCTATTTCATTAGTGTTTAATTATTAATTAATATCAATAATAAATAAGTGATTTAAAAGGATCATCAAGTACAGAACCTGTACGCAATTGGATTTTATTTGACTCATTTGCTTTTATGCAAAAATGACCAGATATATTTATATTGTTATTTAAACGGAACTTAATGTAAGCAAACCAGCGTGTATTTCAATTTGTAAGATTGTTTTTGACTATTAATTTAGAATATTTATTAACTTATTTGACCGGAACATTACGTATACAACACATGGAAGCGGGACTGTTGGTATATTTCAGGAATAAATCAACATTTCATTCTAAATGCAAGCTTTGATTTCCTATAACTGGAAATGGAAAAAATAATGTCTATCAAAACATATCAATAATGCGCCCTCTGTGTGTATTAGTTGTTGTGTATTGGCTAGAGTAAGAATTGAATATTTTCAAAACGCGTATTTCGCATTTGACATTTCTAAAAATGATTTGAAGCAATTATTTTGCATTATAATCGTCCAAAATGGTCAATTCTTAGATTGGAAATCAATTTCAATACGGTCGCGGGATTTGTTTATATTATTTCAATGCGAATAGTTTGACTACACGCCCTATTTTATGAATTATATGATGGGGATGAATAACACACTCGTACATGCATGCTGATCAGTTCACGGGTTTTGTTTCACTTTTCCATGTGAACTTGTAAATAAATGAACTTATTAGATTCAAACGATATATTTCTTGTAAGTATAATTGATACAAGTCGCGCGCCTCGTGCATTTTTTGTATATACAAGAGATCATAGAAATGCATTCTAAATTTTGGAATCTTCCTAAAGTAACTGACTTGTATTTCAATTGTGTAAGAATCCCGCGTGTATTATATTAATGTTTGATAATTGATTATGTATATTAATAACTTATTTGAACTGAAATTAATGTAATTAACAAGCGTGTATTTCAATTTATTGAGATTGGCATGCTTCATATATTAAGAATTCCGTGTGTAATTTATTTGTTTTTATTAATCGTGATTGTCAATTAATTCATTTTAACTGAACACTATGTATACAACTCGTGTGCAATTTAGTTGTACTTTACGCATATAGTTTAATGCAAAAATGACCATATACATTAATATTTGAACGGAACTTAAAGTAAACAAACCCTTCGTGTATTTAAATTGTGTTCGATTATGACTTATGAATATCAATTAACTTATTTGCACGGAACATAATGTTAACAGCCCTGCGCATTTCAGTTTTATTTGTTTCACATGATTCAATGCTAAAAACGACAATATTACTACGGCACTAAATGTAAACAAACCAGCATGTATTTAAATTGTGTAAGATTAGCATACTCTATATAGGAATCCCGTGTGTACTTCAATTATATATGATTATCAATTACGAATATGAATTAACTTATATGCACGGAACTTTATGTGTACAACTCGTGCGCATTCCATTTTATTACAATCATCTAATTTAGTGCAAAGATGACCATACCTATATGAATATTTGAAAGGAAATTATATTAAACACACCAACGTGTATTTCAATTGTGTAAGAATTCCCCGTGTAATTCATTTGTCTTTGATTATTAATTATGGCTATTAATCAAATTATCAAGTTGAACAGAACTTAGCGAATAATGTAACTGACCTAGCACATGGCTCAATATTAATATGCCGGGCTTCGTATATTCATTTTCATAAGAAATGAGAATAATATAGTATGCGCTACATTTGTACATTAGTCATACGCAAATTATGAACTTATTAGACTCAAATGGTATAATACATTTAGGAAAAGAATAAATGCAATTCGCGCGTCTCGTGTTTTGTTGTACATACAAGATATCATTGAAATGAATTCTATATTTTCAAATAAACTATCTTCCCCAATATAGTCTATGTATCGACCGAAATGTGTATTCCTTTGTTTACATTCTTTGGGTGAACAGAATCTGCGCAATTGTAAATATCTAAGATTAAAATTAATTGTATTTATAATATGGGTTTGCTGACGTATTTCTTGCGGTCATTTATCTTCATTTCCAAAATTAATATTCGTATGCATGTATATTGAAATGGCCGAAAGACAGTTTCAATGTGATGAGCTTCGAGTATTTATTTTCATACAAATGAGAAAAATGTGTAAACAACATACTCGTTGTAACGTTCCTTTACTAAAATTATGAACTGATCGGATTCTAGTGATCATTCTACTAAAATTATTAACTTATTGGATTCTAGTGATCATTATGTATGTACATGTAGCGAATAATGAAATTGATTTAACATACGGCAAAATAATGTGTATTGTACGATATGTGTAGCTGCTTATTTACATGCTTTGTTCGAAAATAACACGCCAATCTGTATATATCGGAAGAGCAAAATGAATTTATGTCACGGAGAAATCACAATTTCTTTTGAAATGTGAAATTTGATGTCCAACAGATCCAAAATGAAGAAATTAATGTCTTACGCGACAGGTTTATTCAACGGAAACTATGTATTGAATAGTGGGCATTCGTTTTCTTGAAAAAAAAAACTATCAAAATGGCCAATATCTATGACAAAAATGCTGGTAATCCTAGGTCCGGAGTTAAATGATGAAATTAACCTATATTTGATAATAGTGCGTAATAGTTTATTTGAATTAAGTCTGTTGCATGAATGGTAAAAATGAATTTATGTCGCGGGTTTGTTGGCGTACTTAATGGATAAATTATTATTTCTCTTATAAATACAAAATTAGATTTTAACAGTTCGGAATGAAGACATTAAGTCCTTACGCAACATGTAAATATCGCGGAATCTTTGTGCATTGGCTATGTATGGAACAACATGTGTATATGTTTTGAAAATGATTTCGAGTGAAAAATACCATATTTATCATTTGATTATAGAGGATTTAAGGCTATAAAGGAGCGTTGCTTTACAAAATCAATAAGTAAAATGCACGTGTTCATGCCGCGAGTCTCGTTTACTCATTACTTAGACATCTTAATTGATGAAATCAATCTATATTAATTTTGATATATATTTTGCGCAATGATTAATTTTTATTTCAATGGATTAGGTTGCATCAATGTCAAAATTATCTAAGAACAAACATAATTTATCTCGCGGGAATGTTAGCGTATTACACGGATAAATTATTACTTCTTTTTAAATGCAAACATTTATTTCTGACATATATAAAATAAAGAGTTTAACATCTTTTACAAGTTAACATAGTCGACATTTTGTATTGAATAGTGTGCATTTGTATTCTTGAAAAAAATATCAAAATGGTCATTATCTATGACGAAAATGCTTGTTAAACAATTCGTTGATACTGGGTCCGTTTTTCATACCCAAGATTTTTAACTAAATAATGAGAAAAATATTTAGATCACAAGCCGTTACTCATATTTTAGAGTTTTCCATTGACATATACCGTGCACAATAATTCATTAAAACAGATTTGGCTTCAAAAAGGTTTACAACTGTGTTGAAAACATATATGGGAACAATATTATGAGCTGATGTGGTGAGAATATTTTATAAAATACTAGCGCTACGCATATTTGATGCAAAGTATATTGCATTTAAAATTATTCTAATTTTGAAGTAAACGTTGTTCATCAATAGACTGTGTATCGAACGATATGTGTATTCCTTTGTTTACATGATTCGGGTTGAAAAATTCATATATATGTGGAATGAAGAAATTAACGCGATACTATGTTAGTGAATATCACCCTGAATTTGTTTGTCCTCCATAATGTATAATATTCATGGTTGCATGAAGAAAATATCAAACTAACAATATATATTATAAAATGTGTGGTTCTTATTTTCCGGCTCTTATGTACCTGTTCCAAAGACAGTAATATTGACCAAATGCGCTAATTAATGTGTTTATGAGTAATTAGCGTGTGATATTTACAATTGAAGCAGAATATTAATCTATAGATTCAAATGAGTATCATGCATGTAGCGAATAATGAAACTGACCTAGCACACGGCCAAAATATTAATGTGTTGAGTTTCGTTTTTTCATTTTCATACGAAATTAGAATAATGTGTAAACAATGTACATGTATGTGCGCTACGTTTGTTTCACTTAAAATATGGACTTATTAGATTCAAATGATATTATATATGTACGAAATTCGCACGCCTCGTGCATTTTTGTGCATACAAGATATCATAGAAATGCATTCTAAATTTTGGAAAAAACTATATTCCCCAATAGTCTATGTATCGACCGAAATGTGTATTGGTATGTTTTACCTGCTTTGGGTAAACAGAATCTGCACAATTGTAAATATCTAAGATTAAAATTAATTGTATTTATAATATGGGTTTGCTGACGTATTTCACGGCGGTCATTATTTTAATTGCTCGATTTTATCTTCATATCAAATATAATATTATTCATGTATATTGAAATGACCTAACACACGGCCAAAGTTTCAATGCGTTGAGTATCGAGTATTTATTTTTTCATACGAAATGAGAATGATGTGTACACAAAGTAGGCATTACGTTCCTTTATGAGAATAATGAATTAATTAGATTCAAGTATTTTTTATGCAAGTAGCGATTAATGAATTTGACCCAGCATACGCCAAAGTATGTATTGAACGACTTGTGTATAAGCTGCTTATTTTGCTTTGGACGAAAATATCACGCACGTTGTATACATCATAGTAAAACATGAATTTATATCACGGAGAAACCACAATTTCTTTTTAAACGCAAACTTTTATGTCTAATAGATCTAAAATGAAGAAATCAACGTCTTACAAAACAAGTTGATTCACGGGGGGCAGAACAGTGTTTGGATAGTATGTTGGGCAGTTTTTGACAAAAAATGAACCTAAAACCAAAATCAGTATATAATGTCCATATATAAGATACATTATACTGATTTTGGTTTTATATACTATCCAAACACCGTTCTGGCCCCCTGTGAGTTGATTCAGCGGACACTGTGTATTGAATCGTATGCATTTGTTTTCTTGAAAAACTATCAAAATGGTCAATATCTATGACAAAAATGACTGGTGTCCAACGTCCGGAGAATAATTTGTTAACAACAAGCGCGCATTGAATACTTTTAAGGTCTCTTTTACTAACTATCTGTATCTCTTAATGATGAAATTAACTTATATTTGACACAAATCGCGCAATAGTTCATTTGAATTGATTAGGTTGCATCAATGTTAAAATATCTAAGAACAAAATGAATTCATGTTCGCGGGTTTCTTGGCGTATTTCATGGATAAATTACTGTGTATTTTTTAAAACAAAATTTGATTTTACATCAGGGAATGAAGACATTAAGGTATTACGCAAAATGTTGATATCATAGAATCTTTGTGTATTAACTAAGTATTGAACAGAATTTATGTCGCGGGGCTGTTGGCATATCTCAAGGAAAAATTTGATTGCTAACAGATCTAAAATAAATGAATTAAAGTCTCTTGCAATAAGTTAACATAGACGGCACTACGTATCGAATAGTGTGAAATACTAATAGTTCTTGAAAAAAAAACCTATCAAAATGGTCATTATCTATGACGAAAATGCTTGGTATTTATCCAATTCGCGGATATTGTGTCCATTTTTTTTCATACTCAAAAGTTTTACTAAATGTTGAATAAAATTTGTAAACATGAAGCCGTTGCACATATTTTAGATTTTTTCAATTGCTATGTTATGTCTGGCTCACATGATTTTGTGCAAAAATTACCAGACGTATAACTATTTTAGCGGATCTTAATAAAGTAAACAAACCTGCGTGTATTTCAATTAATATATAAGATTGGCGTAATTAAAATAACGATTCCGTGTGCATTTCGTATTTTCTTTGTTAATTAACTATGAATATTGATCAACTCATTTGAACTGATCATTATGTTGATAACCCGTGCGCATTTCATTTTATTTGAGTTATTTGTGTTTGATTATTAATTATGCGTATTAATTAGTAATATTTTTTTGAAAGGATCAATATGTTAACAACGCGCGCGAATTTCAGTTTATTTTGACTCTTAAGATTTTATGCAAAAATGACCAGATATATTTGTATTTGAACGGAACTTGATAAAGTAAACAAACCAGCGTGTTTTTCAATTGTGTAAGATTGGCCGAATTTATATAACAACCCCGTGTCTGTTTCATTAGTGTTTAATTACTAATTAATATCAATAATAAATAAATGATTTAAACGGATCATCAAGTACAGAACCTGTACGCAATTGGATTTTATTTGACTCAACATATGCTTTTATGCAAAAAATGACCAGAAACATGTATATTGATATTTAAACGGAACTTAATGTAAGCAAACCAGCGTGTATTTCAATTTGTAAGATTGTTTTTGACTATTAATTTAGAATATTTATTAACTTATTTGACCGGAACATTACGTGTACAACACGTGGAAGCGGGACTGTTGGCATATTTCAGGAATAAATCAAGATTTCATTCTAAAATTTAATGCAAGTTTTCATTTCCTATAACTGGAAATGTAGAAATTAATGTCTATCTAAACATATTAATAATGCGCCCTCTGTGTGTATTAGTTGTTGTGTATTGGTTAGAGTAAGAATTGAATATTTATCAAACGCGTATTTCGCATTTGACATTTTCAAAATAATTTGAAGTAATTATTTTGCATTAAAATCGTCCAAAATGGTCAATACTTAGGTTAGATATAAATTTTAGTACGGTTTATATTATTTCAATGAGAATAGTTTGACTACACGCCCTAAATAATGAATTATAATGATGGGGATGAATAACACATTCGTACATGCATGCTGATCAGTTCATGGTTTTTGTATATATACATTTGTGTGTCGGAATTAAAAAATTAACATAATACCATGATAGTGAATATCATCGTGAATCTGTATGCATTCCATTATGTGTATTGGTTGTATGAAGAAAATACCAAGAAGATCAAAACATAGATGAAAATATGTGGTACTTATTTTGATGTTCTTATGCAACTGTTCCTTAAGACAGTAATCGAAGTGTGATATTTATATCTAAACTTACCAAGCTCACGGCCAAAGTATCAATGTATTGGCATTCGTGTATTCATTTTCAGATGAAATAAGAATATTTTGTAAACAGCATATGTGCTACGTTTATTTTAGGCAAATTATGAACTTATCAGATTCAAACGATATATTTCTTTTAGGAAATAATAAATACAGTCGCGCGTCTCGTGCATTTTGATGTACATACAAGATATCATAGAAATGCATTCTACATTTTTTGGAATAAACATAATCTTCCTAAAATAATTGCCTTGTATTTCAATTGTGTAAGAATCACGCGTGTATTCCATTTGTGTTTGATAATTGATTTTGAATATTAATATATTATTTGAACTGAAATTAAAGTAATTAAACAAGCGTGTATTTCAATTTATTGAGATTGGCATGCTTCATATATTAAGAATTCCGCGTGTAATTTATTTGTATTTATTAATAATGAATATCAATTAATTCATTTTAACGGAACACTATTATATATACAACTCGTGTGCATTTTAGTTTTACATTACGCATATTATTTAATGCAAAAATGACCATAATTATACATTAATATTTGAACGGAACGTAAAGTAAACAAACCCTGCGTGTATTTCAACTGTTCAATTGTGTTTGATTATTACGAATTATGCATATTAATTTACCTATTTTCACGGAACATAATGTAAACAGCCTTGTGCATTTTAATTTTATCTGATTCACATGATTGAATGCTAAAAACGTCAATATTTGTACAGAACCAAATGGAAACAAACCAGCATGCATTTAAAATGTGTAAGATTGGTATTATCTATATAAGAATCCCATGTATACTTCAATTGTGTTTGATTATTAATTATGCATATGTATTGATCGCCAAACATATTGAAGTTTATGTCTGATAATTTGTTAAAATTGAGTTTTAAATGTTGGACCTGGTACATTTTAACCATCTTAATTTTATTGTATGCGTTTGATTATCTAAACCGACATATGTTGTCAATAACTTTGAAAATATATTTAAAGTTGATTGGAAATAAGAAGTTAACCTGTTGCAGGTCTTAAGTGCTTTTAAGGTTCTCAATTACACATCTAAAATGATTTCATAGCATCTTTGTAATTTGTGTTTTGGTGAAAGGTAACATTTTGTATTATTTCATTGACATTATTTGATTCCAGACATCATTTAACATGACTTTATTCTATGGAAATAAATTGAAAACTATGTTTTAACTTTATTCCGTTAAAATTGTTTAGAAACAAACTTTCACATATCTCTTTATTTTTATTCCGGGAAAGTGGTTATGTCCATTAACACCCTAGATAACTAATTCATTTTATTGGTACCGTACTTAATTGAAAACAAACCGACGCGCACGTTTGTCGATTCTGGAAAATGATTTGGATTATAACCATCCTGATATTTTGATGAGTACAATAACAATCAAATGAAACACACCGTCGCGCATGTATGTTTCTTAATAATAATTTGATTAGAAAATGTTTTAACTTATAGAACCATATGTATTAACGAAAAATAATAATTTGTTCTATTTTCAAAAATTTAAGAAAAATAATTTCTTCCTAATCCTAACAAAATAGTGCGTGTGAAGTTAAATTATGTGAGGGTCCCTATCATTGTGACAGTTAAGTGCCGTGTACAAGAAATTCCACTTACTTCATAAAATTATTCCTAAAATTCCAATATATATTCCATAATTCCTTATCACAAATATATAACACACTTATCACAAACACTATGCTCATTTCACTAAGCATATTATACACTATTGCACATTTCACTGAGCATAAACGCATTGCACATTTCACTATGCACAAACACTTCACATTATGCACAATAACATACACATTTTCTAAAACAGCACTTTCCACTAGAAAATGCATGGAAACACAGAAGAGCACAACATCTCAATTCATCTTAGATATCATGATGTGGTGCTTTGTCCTGAAATTCAATGGTAAATCAGTTATCAATGGAATGAAGTACAAAATACATGTAATTAAATTCAAATCACAAATAATTTAGTTCTAGTATTTAATAACAAATCACACGCTCTTACGTACTAGCAAGAAAGTACCTAATATGAATGATTAAGACGAAAATCATTTATCAGTTACATAACGTAGAAAGTAAATCTATGTATGTACATACACAGACACTCGGGGTTAGGAGCTCTAAAGAAACAAAATGGTCGTATTTTTCAATCCAAACACATTAACTTATCCTATCTATCAAGAAAACCTAAAATAAGCCATTTGAAAAATTACATTTTCAACGCCAACAATATATATGCTACAAGATATAAATGTTTGTCAGAAAAATAGCTCTAGGATATTTATACATTCCGACAGCAGGCGGTCAGCCAGCAACATATATCAATAAGCAGAGTCACCACTATCTGACAACAGCTTATACGAAAATTTCTTGATGAAGTCCGAAATGAACGTTTTCCTGCAAATGCCTAGTAAAATTCAAACCATCATCCGTTATCCGAATTGTTATATCCGAGAACTATGACATCTGCGAAGTCATGAATAAGTCCCTAAATCATGCAAACTCGTAATTACACACCTATAATCCGAAATCTACACTTCAATCGATGACTTAATTCAACATGAATTGCCTACTAAAAGTAATCTTTGTGTCAATAGGTGCGAACCACATGTAATTTCGGCTTGATCATTAATTACATTAATTATATCATTATTTGATTTTTATGCTTAATCAACGTTAAAAGTATTCACATTAGTTTTCCGAGTTTGGACGAAAATGTCCCGAAAATAAACAAATAAACCAAACATATAAAACACAAAGCAACTATAAATCCCCAGCACGTGAGTTCGCAATCATACCATTACGGAAAACTATGGAACGCCATAACTGTCTAAACAAAACTAGAAACTTATTATGCTGTGAATACGAATATATCATGTATTGACATGCAATTTTAATATGCCATGTTCATTTTTATGACCCCGTATCGATAGATCGGGGGAATATTGTTTTTTATCTGTCTGTCTGTACCAAACTTTAACATTGACTATATAATCAAAGCACGTCCACATACAACCATCACACTTCATATGTTTGTTCCTTATGACAACATGTACAGGATCTGTGCATTTTCAGACCAAAGGCCAAGGTCACGGGGTCATTGTGCTTTAAAGAATTCTTAAATTTCTTCTAAGATATTCCTCCTACATTTATCTTGGGATTTTGACGAAACTTTCACAGACTCAATGTCACCAACAACCCCAGCACATATACATGCGGAATTATGGCCCTTTGTTTATTTTGTGCGACTGTACTAGAAAAATACTATTGTTTGCATCTTTTCTCAAGGGACTTCGTTCAAACTTTCAGGAAACTATTATAATCAAGTTACCCTGTGCATTATTGTCGAGGATTCGATCATGTTTGTTGGAATTATGGTCCTTTGTTTATTTTGTGCATATGTAATAAATAGAGATACTATTTTGTTTGCAACTCCCTCATACAGTTAAAAAGGGATTTTGGCCAAACTATGCTAGAACTATTGTCACCAGGTTCCCCAGCACATACTGCTGGTGTTTTGTGATTCGATCATTTTTGGCAGATTGATGACCCTTTGTTAATTTTGTGTCATAAATCAATTTTCTTCTATGATACTCCTCCCACATTTCTTAAAGGACTTTGACGAAACCTTCACAGACACATAGTCACCAAGAATCCCAGCAGATATATTCCGGGTTTTGTGATTGGATTTTTGGGCGGATTTATGGTCCTTTGTTTATTTTGTGCATATGTCATAAGGAACTACTTTTCTAGGCACAACTCCTTAATTTTTTGAAGGCATATTCCACATACATTTTTAGAACTATTGTTTGCAAGTTATTTTGCATATATCATCGGGATTTTGCGATTCGATCATTTTTACAAAGTTATGGCCCTTTGTTTTCTGCATCCACTTACGACGGGATATATGCATTTTCAGGTAGAAGGTCACCCAGAGGGGGCATTGTGTTTTAAAAACACATCTTGTTCATAATATGATGACTACTATGTCATTTCATGATGTCATCAATTTACTACATCATAATTATACAAGTACTTGTTAATTGTATTAAGTTGCTTTCCTATTTCTATGAATGACCATTTATCGTCATTATGCCCACTTTCGAAGAAAAGAGGTTAAAATATTGTTTTGCACATATCAGTAGGTCGGTCCGTAGGTCGGTCGGCCGTCCGTAACCAATTTTTTTTCGGGCAATAACTAGAAACCTATTTGGCATAAGCTCGTCTGATTTGGTTGTGATATTGGTCATCGTATGTAATTGACCCCTATTGATACTTTGATATTGAGGTCAGTAGGTCAAAGGTCAAACTATCCAGTGGGCCTTTGTGGTATCTGTGTTTCATAAACACTCCCTGTTTGATAAGCGTTTGACTTCATGCGCGGTTCACTTGGCATTATATTATACCGATTTGGTGCCTAAAACATGAGCAAAACCTTTGTGTGCTGTGAATATAATTATACTAAATTGATATGCAATCTAAACTTGTCCTGTTCATTTTACATTTTACGAAAACATTTTGTCACTACTAGAAAACGCCGTGACTGTCCCATTATATGCTGCATGTCTGTCAATGTACGTTGGTTATTTATCCATCGAATCATCATTTTATGCTGTGCAGATTTTAATACACGATTCATACCGTTTCCCTTGTTTGTACGAGTCTACTACGTATATATTACCTTATATTAGGGCTGTATCTAATTTAAACTTGAATAATCCACCGCTTATTTCATTCAGTAATGTCTAAAATGATGGATTCAGGCACAATAAAGAACAAAATCGAGACAACTTAAACATGTGCTACATTTTCTTGCCGTTATTGTTGATGAAAAAATCCCAAGTAATAATGGGACACCCCGATTTCATATAAATAGACTCGCAAAGGAAAAGTGGTAGTTCAATGGTAGCTTGACTGAAGTGAGTTTGTTTACCCTCGCCACCGGGAACTCCCATCATGATAGCTTGATAATGCGACCGCTTTTGTAGAACAATAGCTGTTAACCAAGCCCTATACTCTAAACATATTGCTTTCGGAATGAAGTTGGTTCCCCAGTTTCTCCTACGTCTAAATCTGCTGTCCACAAGTGGATTCACCGAGGTAATGATCACAGATCACAGAGGCGGATTCAAGTATGGGGGTGAAACAAGCGCCCCCGCAGAATTAACCGATCATAGATAGAAATACAATATCATACAAAGAAAAAGCATTCAATTATTCAATTCTGAAGCGCCCAGATCTTTCCCTTTCGGTCGGGTTTTCTAGCACAACCCCGACCAATTGGACCCGCCTCCGTGGTCAAGTGGCTAAGGTCCCTGACTTCAAATCACTGTAACCTCTCATTGATAGAGGGTCGTGGGTTCGAGCCCCGCAACCGACAATGACTCTTAATGTGAGAAAGTAGGCAGTTGTTGACGGAGGATGGGAATCTAGTACTGGTTCTTTCCGGGAACGATGGTTAGGTGAACTGTCCGCCTCATAATTATGACTCTGACTGTTGAAAGGGGGTGTAAAGCCGAAACAAACAAACAAACACGTCTCAAATTAAAACTTTTCGCGGTGGAGGTCTTTTTCCCTAAATATTACGCTCCCCTGGTCAGCATCAGATAACTTTATCATCAGTCAGCATCAGATAACTTTATCATCAGTCAGCATCAGATAACATCATCAACTTTATCATCAGTCAACATCAGATAACTTTATCATCAGTCAGCATCAGATAACTTTATCATCAGTCAGCATCAGATAACTTTATCATCAGTCAGCATCAGATAACATAATCATCAGTCAGCATCAGATAACTTTATCATCAGTCAGCATCAGATAACTTTATCATCAGTCAGCATCAGATAACTTTATCATCAGTCAGCATCAGATAACTTTATCATCAGTCAGCATCAGATAACATCATCATCAGTCAGCATCAGATAACTTTATCATCAGTCAGCATCAGATAACTTTATCATCAGTCAGCATCAGATAACTTTATCATCAGTCAGCATCAGATAACTTTATCATCAGTCAGCATCAGATAACATAATCATCAGTCAACAACAGATAACATCAGCATCAGTCAACATCAGATTATACCATCATCAGTCAACATCAGATAACATCATCAGTCAACATCAGATAACATCATCATCAGTCAACATCAGATCATATCATCATCAGTCAACATCAGATAACATCATCATCAGTCAACATCAGATCATATCATCATCAGTCAACATCAGATAACATCATCATCAGTCAACATTAGATAATATCATCATCAGTCAACATCAGATAACATCATCATCAGTCAACATCAGATAAGATCGATTACAGTATATTTGTAATATTAACTATAGTCTACATCTAATAACATCAACTACAAACTACATCAGATAACATCAACTACTGTCAACATCAGATAACATCAACTACTGTCAACATCAGGTAACATCAACTACAGACAACATCAGATATCATCAACTACAAACAACATTAGATAACATCAACTACAGACAATATCAGATAACACCATCTACAGACTACATCAGAGAACATCAACTCCAGTCTACAACAGATAGCAGATGATATCAACTACAGTCACCATCAGATAACATCATATACAGGCAACATCACAACACCAACTCAGTCAACGTCTGATAGCATCAGTAGACGTACTGTTTGATAACGTACTAGTATCATATTTCATGTGTTTCTTGTATTGATAATTTCAATACATAATGACGTTCCTTTTTGAGAGGCTGACCACCTGTAAATCAACAGAAAACAGTCTTGGCATAGCAATAATCGCGTAAATTTGTAAACAACTGTTCAGAGAGCGGATTAGAAAATAATTTACTTTAATTGAGATTCCCCGTCCATGACGTGGGTTACCTTCATTAGAAGATCCAGAGACGCATCCATCTGATGCTGACTGATGATAAAGTTATCTGATGCTGACTGATGATAAAGTTTTCTGATGCTGACTGATGATAAAGTTATCTGATGCTGACTGATGATGATGTTATCTGATGCTGACTGATGATAATGTTATCTGATGCTGACTGATGATAAAGTTATCTGATGCTGACTGATGATAAAGTTATCTGATGCTGACTGATGATAAAGTTATCTGATGCTGACTGATGATAAAGTTATCTGATGCTGACTGATGATAAAGTTATCTGATGCTGACTGATGATAAAGTTATCTGATGCTGACTGATGATAAAGTTATCTGATGCTGACTGATGATGATGTTATCTGATGCTGACTGATGATAAAGTTATCTGATGCTGATTGATGATAAAGTTATCTGATGCTGACTGATGATAAAGTTATCTGATGTTGACTGATGATAAAGTTATCTGATGCTGACTGATGATAAAGTTATCTGATGCTGACTGATGATAAAGTTATCTGATGCTGACTGATGATGATGTTATTTGATGCTGACTGATGATAAAGTTATCTGATGCTGACTGATGATAAAGTTATCTGATGCTGACTGATGATAAAGTTATCTGATGTTGACTGATGATAAAGTTATCTGATGCTGACTGATGATGATGTTATCTGATGCTGACTGATGATAAAGTTATCTGATGCTGACTGATTATGATATTATCTGATGCTGACTGATGATGATTATCTGATGTTGACTGATGATGATATCATCTAATGCTGACTGATGATGATGTTATCTGATGTTGACTGATGATGATGTTATCTGATGTTGACTGATGATGATGTTATCTGATGCTGACTGATGATAAAGTTATCTGATGCTGACTGATGATAAAGTTATCTGATGCTGACTGATTATGATATCATCTGATGTTGACTGATGATGATGTTATCTGATGTTGACTGATGATAAAGTTATCTGATGCTGATTGATGATAAAGTTATCTGATGCTGACTGATGATAAAGTTATCTGATGCTGACTGATGATAAAGTTATCTGATGCTGACTGATGATAAAGTTATCTGATGCTGACTGATGATAAAGTTATCTGATGCTGACTGATGATAAAGTTATCTGATGCTGACTGATGATAAAGTTATCTGATGCTGACTGATGATGATGTTATCTGATGCTGACTGATGATAAAGTTATCTGATGCTGATTGATGATAAAGTTATCTGATGCTGACTGATGATAAAGTTATCTGATGTTGACTGATGATAAAGTTATCTGATGCTGACTGATGATAAAGTTATCTGATGCTGACTGATGATAAAGTTATCTGATGCTGACTGATGATGATGTTATTTGATGCTGACTGATGATAAAGTTATCTGATGCTGACTGATGATAAAGTTATCTGATGCTGACTGATGATAAAGTTATCTGATGTTGACTGATGATAAAGTTATCTGATGCTGACTGATGATGATGTTATCTGATGCTGACTGATGATAAAGTTATCTGATGCTGACTGATTATGATATTATCTGATGCTGACTGATGATGATTATCTGATGTTGACTGATGATGATATCATCTAATGCTGACTGATGATGATGTTATCTGATGTTGACTGATGATGATGTTATCTGATGTTGACTGATGATGATGTTATCTGATGCTGACTGATGATAAAGTTATCTGATGCTGACTGATGATAAAGTTATCTGATGCTGACTGATTATGATATCATCTGATGTTGACTGATGATGATGTTATCTGATGTTGACTGATGATAAAGTTATCTGATGCTGACTGATGATAAAGTTATCTGATGCTGACTGATTATGATATCATCTGATGCTGACTGATGATGATTATCTGATGTTGACTGATGATGATATCATCTGATGCTGACTGATGATGATGTTATGTGATGTTGACTGATGATGATGTTATCTGATGCTGACTGATGATGATGTTATCTGATGCTGACTGATGATAAAGTTATCTGATGCTGACTGATGATAAAGTTATCTGATGCTGACTGATGATAAAGTTATCTGATGCTGACTGATGATAAAGTTATCTGATGCTGACTGATGATGATGTTATCTGATGCTGACTGATGATAATGTTATCTGATGCTGACTGATGATAAAGTTATCTGATGCTGACTGATGATAAAGTTATCTGATGCTGACTGATGATAAAGTTATCTGATGCTGACTGATGATAAAGTTATCTGATGCTGACTGATGATGATGTTATCTGATGCTGACTGATGATAAAGTTATCTGATGCTGTCTGATGATAAAGTTATCTGATGCTGACTGATGATAAAGTTATCTGATGTTGACTGATGATAAAGTTATCTGATGCTAACTGATGATGATGTTATCTGATGCTGACTGATGATAAAGTTATCTGATGCTGACTGATTATGATATTATCTGATGCTGACTGATGATGATTATCTGATGTTGACTGATGATGATATCATCTAATGCTGACTGATGATGATGTTATCTGATGTTGACTGATGATGATGTTATCTGATGTTGACTGATGATGATGTTATCTGATGCTGACTGATGATAAAGTTATCTGATGCTGACTGATGATAAAGTTATCTGATGCTGACTGATTATGATATCATCTGATGCTGACTGATGATAAAGTTATCTGATGCTGACTGATGATAAAGTTATCTGATGCTGACTGATGATAAAGTTATCTGATGCTGACTGATTATGATATCATCTGATGCTGACTGATGATGATGTTATCTGATGCTGACTGATGATAAAGTTATCTGATGCTGACTGATTATGATATTATCTGATGCTGACTGATGATGATTATCTGATGTTGACTGATGATGATATCATCTGATGCTGACTGATGATGATGTTATCTGATGTTGACTGATGATGATGTTATCTGATGTTGACTGATGATGATATTATCTGATGCTGACTGATGATGATATTATCTGATGCTGACTGATGATGATGTTATCTGATGTTGACTGATGATGATGTTATCTGATGTTGACTGATGATGATATTATCTGATGCTGACTGATGATGATGTTATCTGATGTTGACTGATGATGATGTTATCCGATGCTGACTGATGATGATGTTATCTGATGCTGACTGATGATGATGTTATCTGATGTTGACTGATGATGAAATTATCTGATGCTGACTGATGATGATGTTATCTGATGTTGACTGATGATGATGTTATCCGATGCTGACTGATGATGATGTTATCTGATGTTGACTGATGATGATGCTATCTGGTGCTGACTGTAGTGTGTGTTATCTGATGCTGACTGTAGTTGATTTTGTCTGTCTCCTGACTGCTGCATTGATGCACAGTCTACTAGCGCTGATTTCCATAGATCTGCATTAGTCAAATTGTTTATAAAACTCATGACCTTAATTCCCTTATATTTATTTAGGACTTCATCACAAATACAAGTTAATATATCTAGAGTTTCTATAACATATAAACAACAGTGTGTCATGGTTCATGCGCATTATGTATCTTTTAAGTTCAATACAATAACCCGTCATTTTAATGTACCAAAAATGGTTGAATTTCATCTTCGGTTCTTAATATTAGATGTACAATTCAATGATGTATTAAAATCGAACAAAGGATGAATGATTAATATCATGCTGGTACTTACCAGCAAGTCAAAGTGAATGGTAGGCCTATGTGTTGTAATAATGCTGACGTTTTGGACAATTATTACTCTTACTTTATTCATTATGGAAAAAAACAAGGATTAACATTACTCGTTCTTTCATAATACATGTTATAATTAAAGATGAAGTCTTCCAAACTGCTTAAGCAATAGCGCTGATGATGCATGGATAAAGGGACCTTGGTGGTCACGTGGTAATGTTTTCTGATTAATTATCACTAGCCCCTCATCACTATGACTTAGAATTACACACGTGACCTGAAGAAGTAAGGAAGCTGTCCATCCAGCTTACAGAGGTTCAGATGGTTCTATTCAAGTGTATGTTAAGGTTCTGCATCCACAACTGTAGTCGACAAAGTCGCTGAATGATATCTATATAGGCTGGTGGTTAGACGTTTAACTCTCCGTTAAAAGTAAAACTGTCGGAATTTGATGAAATTTCACATTCATGAGTAGTCAAACCCATGTTTGCGGCCACCTCCAAATAATGGTCATATTTAAATATGCAATTTTTAAGAAAGTTATTGATCATTTAGACCAAAATTACCGGCGTACAAAGTCCATCTATCAATAAAGGCCACATTATGTCTTTCTCAAGGATGGCCTTTTGTTCACATGTTTGATAGTATGTCCGAGTCTAAATGCATTTGATCAATTAGATGCCAAAGGCTTTCCATCATTGAATTACGTATGCCAGTCAACAAATGTTGTGAATTTGTGAGTTAGTAAAAATGGGTAATTCTAGAGAAGGTAACAAGGTACGATTCTAATGTCAAAATGCAATTACTAGAAACAACCTCCTGCATTATGTATCAAAAACTCATACATGTATATCAACGATAGTATATAATCTTATATACATATATCACCAACATTATATGTATCACCGACTATATATATCTATATACATTATCTCACCGACATCATTTCTAAACTATCGCTTTTGGTTAAGTACCAAAATAGGTTACCCCTTTAAAAAGTCATGCTACTTTCAACGAAAACTCATATATTTCTCGACCTCTTATTATGAATATTATAACAGATATATACAGATTCTTATATTAGATATATAATAGACATATTTGTAGATATACAAATGTAGTTGTTTCACGAAGTTCTGTTGACAATGTGTTCTGTTTCTCTTTTCATAACATTGAATGTAAGATAAGATATTGAAATGACATAGATAAAAAACCAAGTCCCAGCAACTGACCTAGAATGTAATTTCAGTGTGATACGAAACTTTAACATATTTTTGTACATTGACAAAATATCACACACACCTACACGCATACGGCTTTGTCCCTTTTTCGGTTACACAAATTAGTACGTCATAGAAATCAGTTTGAATATAACACGCCAAATAATTTAACAGAGAAGACTTTGTATAAATACAACCATTTTCTATCAACACATTTCGTGAACTCCGTATAAAAACGTGTTTCACGGATCCCTCTATTCATTAAAGCAAACATCTTTTATGCATGTATTTATCACACATTCTTTCTTTTGTTATGTAATCCAATCATCCAAACATTCCGAACATGAACCGTATAAAACGATGTCCAAATGAAGGGAAGCAAATCGAATAATTGGCAAAAGTGCATAACTGGACTGTCGCCCTTTAAAGATTTCCAGCTGACACCCGTTATGGCGAACTCCCTTCATACGTTTTTTTCGCTATATGAGGAAAATATTAATATAGCATTTTTTCTGCGTCTTTATACCAATACAATTAAGTTTTCATTGTGTTGAGGTTACAACAATTTGGCGTCTTAAAGAAAAAATAGTTCGCCCCACAAGTGCATTCATTTGGTATGATATGGTATTTCAACTTCAAATATTCATTGCATTAAAACATACATGTTTTATAATAAATATGTACATACAAACTATGATGACATAAGACATGGTTTGGTTAACAGAAGAAGTTTAAAGTTTCAAAGTTTATTGCGCAAAAAGGCTTATGGCCCAAACACAAACATTTTTTACATAATGTGACATTAATAATATCAAGTGCATCAAGATATTTCAAACATGTACATATTAGTATACATAATACGAGAAATATCATATGTATTATAAGCAATTATCCAGTCATTATTCAAGCACATAATATTACAAATTGTTATACTTTATGTATAAACAACGAGGTAATGTTCTATTTCTTTAATGCATAATGCATAAACATAGAAGTATTACGAACAACCTGTAAATTATCACTGGACATTAGATTGTAAAACACCAGTATAGTTTTGGGTGAATGGTCAAGTTGATGAAGGTACTGATAACGTATAATTTTTTTATGTTTGTATAAAGGGCATGAAAGCATAAAGTGTGGTTCATCCGCAATAACTGTTTCACAGTGTGGGACAATCCAATGTGTCTACTATGTTCTATCATTAGACTATGGGAAGAGCTCCTGAAATTAGCTAAACAGCTTCTAAATTTACGCAAATCAACATTTTTGACATAAAATGCAACATTATATAAATCTTTGTAATGAACATAATGAAACAATTTGCTTGTTTCAAAACAATTAAATCGCTAAGTCTGCACATACTGGTCTTTGAGTCTTTGAGTATACACAGATAAAAAGTAGTCATGATTAAAATCATCCTGTGTTTCCCCACACATATCCAAACCCATTTGTGTATAAATTCAACCTTAAATCAGATACGCAATTACAATATCCAAAGTTGTCATAATATACAAGCATTTTATAACAAGATTTCACATGTCTGTGATCTGGCATTCTCAATATACGTAGCCAATTAATATTTCATACACCGTTGTTCTGCATATATATATACATAGTGAATCTTCCCAAATCTCCAAGTATTGCATAATTGTTAGCATTTAGAAGAATGCTTGCATGCATAAACATGAACATTTTCGATATGAGTAATCTTCTTGAGTGCCAAGAAGAGCACATGATATTAGTATTTGGGATGTTATGCTGATACAATACTGAATAGTGAAGAGTGAGGAATACTTTTGTAATTGTATTTGCATTGTGGTGAAGAGTACAGTACGGTTCGGGTGATTTCTCCGAAAATCGCTACCGGGCAGAATATGTTGTACCAGCTAATTGTGTGCTTGCATGAGTCACAATCTCCACATATGTAGAATATTTGTAGCGATGCAATTGTCTATCAACCGGTCCTACAAATGCAGCGTTGCAGTCCTAATACAGTGTTGCAGATAGTTTTAAAGTCCCATTTTGCTATAGAAAATACATATTAAAACAAGCAATACTAATACTATCCCAAGATAATAATTACCGACGAAACGAGCCCCTATTCTTCTGAAAACACTCATTCACCCCTAATGAACGGTGGCTCTTTCACAATCGAAGAATGCTATGACATACAAAACAATGCATTTTCGACAAGAAATCCTCCAAAATGACGTTGTTATAACTTTTAGAAATTATCAACTAGTGTGTTTTCTTTCACGAGGAGACACGTCTGGAGTGTCTTCTTTTCCATTAAGTGGATGTTGGACCATTTAATCGTGCATGTTACATTGTCCCAACATTCCTTTTGTCTTAATACAAAAAATAGCTCACTGAGCTCGCATTAAAACGAAATACTCAACATTTTTGCAAATGTGACTGAGCCATTGACAACGTGCTGTCCCAGAGCCATCGGCAATGTGTAAGAGCCCTCGTAAATGTAATGGAACCAACGTCATCATTCAATGAGTGTTAATTTATCAATGTGGAATTATCCCTCTATCAAATTATACGTGATAATTATACAAGTAAGATATTATATGCATTATAGCACCGCTAACGCTCGCTCCCTTAGCGTTTCTATTTTCATGTAGAACAGTCATTTTTACACTAACCATTACTTAATGATTCAAAAATGATTTATTGTGTTAAGATACTGTTCTGTTAAAAAACATAGTTTAGAAGAACGGATAGTACATTTCTGAGTTTGCTCCTGAATAAAGGTTTATTTATCACAGTCATTTGTTCCTCTAAACTTAAAAAATTCCGGTTTGCAGACATTATTTTTGTTCGGGTAATACAAACGTTCTCACATTTAGGACAAATCATCACACAGCGGTCGCTTAGCAAATACGATATAAACATAAAGTTAAGTTCGTTAACTGCGTTTGACAGGTGGTCGCTTAAGGTAAAGTAACGCTAAAACTCTCGGGAGGAATCGAGAGCGGTCGCAAAGACAATATGTCACTTGTAAAAGATGGTTGGAAGGATAGGTTTTACCGTACTATCAATACATAATTTATTATGTAATGGCCATTGACATTGGTTTATCAGTGCATGGTTTCTGGTCTCCCTTTATACATGTATATGCATCTAGTTCAACTCATACTTTCTTTACTTACCAATCTAATTATTTCCTAAAATAAAAATATTTATAGGAATTACAGAACACATAGGAGGGGATGCCCTGTACAATTGTTTATAAAGCACTATCTGCTCAACGCAAGAGTATCATTGGATGCCATCAAATTCAATAACGCCAGATTTTGAATAAATACATTATAAACATATCAAAGAACATTATGAATTTGACTTACTTAATCCTATTAATTTTGACATATTTACCACAATATCAATAGTTTTTTTCGACCACTTACATAAACCAATAATCATAAAAAATCTGAGCACCTGCACATTTTTTTCTCAACTGACCACTAATTCAATACTGACATTGTACGAGTTTACTTAATCTAAGAGCTTTACATGGAACGCTTCAAACTCAGTAAACGAAATTTTGGTTTTATTAATAGTATTTTTATGTAGAATGTGCCGTCTTGACCATATATATGTTTGAACTGTACGCTCTTTATATATGCACATGTGATATTACAGTGTGTTATTAAAACGTAATGCCCGCTTCGTATAAGCAATCGCACGTTAATCGTTCCTTTTAGCGTAACATGACGTTACGTCAAAAAAGTATATCTTACGCTCTCTATAACGTTTATTTATATTTTATTGTTATAGTTACATTTGTTTTTGACAACGTAGTCGTAGTGATGATGAATACGAATGATAGATAGAGGAGACGTTAATGACATGTTTGACTGTTTGTATAATTACATCAATAAGTAATTTTAAACAAATGCGTACACAATGCTGCATTCATACCTTAATAGATACAATTCTATCACTGTTTAAGGTAGTATGCGACCTTTCCTTGACGTCATGGGTCAAACATCGAATTTTCTCCGATTGTTCTGAAATTATGCACAATTGTAGTATAGCATGTTCTTCGATTTTTGTTCGTTTTTTTGTTTGTTTTCCGACCCGTTCCCTAGCAACGCCACGATGAACGTCAGAGGTGTAAAATCGACGTTTTACACGCAAAATTGGTTCAAACATACCGCTATTGTAATTTCAGATACACCAACTTCAAGCTCTCTATCTGCGGAATAAGCTCATATAAGTTTTAATAGGGGTTTGACGTCATTATTTTCCTGGGGGAACGTTAAGCACTAAAAATACGTCCGTTTTTTTCACCCGTAATTTTGACCCCCAACTATATTTCAGTGTACTTTTGGTAAGCGGAAGTAGAT
This sequence comes from Lutraria lutraria, assembly GCA_964023205.1. NCBI lineage: Eukaryota > Metazoa > Mollusca > Bivalvia > Venerida > Mactridae > Lutraria > Lutraria lutraria. Next base: position 19,867,522 of record OZ026847.1, read on the forward strand.
TCAATCAATTAATGAATCACATGTAGACTTTGTAGAGATGTTAACAAGCAATTATAAAATGTAAAAATAATATGTCATCGCGCATTATTTTTCACAAAATTGCAATATAGTAAAGTTCGGACATCATGAATGACGTTGTTGAAATTGTTACGTCACGCTAATATTCAACTTATTTGTAATAACGTCAGCCTACAATTAGCGTACACAATGCTAGATACAATTGTATCACTGCTTTAATGTTTCGGTGGAAGTCTGTATTCAAATAGAGATTTTTTCAAACGTTCGTAATATAGTCCTTTAATTACACTCGTACCAGCTATGTAGGTTGTTTGATAATCATCAGTTTTGTCCATTGTTAAAGTAAATGGTTCTGATTTTGCTTCCAGTATATAGAATTCATCATTTTCAGCACGGACTGCCAGAATGTGACATTTTTGTATCAGATTTGTTATACAGACAGATTCGACATGTCAGTCTCAGGTTCGTTTTTGTCGTCGATAACCAGTCTCGTAAATGTAGGCGCACCGGTGTAAGTCAAATATTCACAGTTTTGGTAGTGGCCGTGAAAACATGCATCACATGAGTAACATGACAGCCATCTACAGGTTATAGTGTTTGAAGACGTTGCGATTACTTGATGTATTTTTCTTATTGAAGTTATCTGTTTGTAATAACAAGCTTCGTTGCGAGGAATTTCGGGCACATATCGGAATATGCGGTACTTGCATATTGCTGCTTCTTTCGGGGTTGATAACTCGCTTGAAATGAATTCAAAAAAATCTTTTGCTGACTGGATAACTGTTTTTCCTCTTAAAACAGTCAGGTCCGCTTGTTGTTTTAGATAGCCACCGGCTGAATCTTGAGGTCCCTTCGCATGCGACGTTTCATAGAAATTTCTTACTATTTTACAATTAAATTTGGTTGCTGCTAGTGTTAAAGACCCAAAGCAGTGTCGGCTTTTGTATCGAGCAGCACAACCGTCAGTGTATTCATGGATAGTTGCCAGTGGATACGACATACTAATAAGGTGATCATGCATAGGTTTCGTTTGAAATGCCTTGTACTCTTGATCAATAGTGTACGCATAAAAATCTGGCTGCAAAAAATTGGATGGTATCCAATGATACCACTGTCTTGAGCAGATAATACTTAATGTTTAAATATTATATACGCTAAATTAAAGGGGGGGGGGGGGAACAGAAGCTACGAGTGTATCTTCAACTTCAATGTAATACTCCACAATGTCACTGTGGACATTTACTGAAGAGGGTTAAAAATCTGTGAGAGTAGAGTGCGGTGTGCATAAAAAATGGATAAGACAGCTAAGCCAACCTGTATATACACTTTACAATAAACGCCTTTTGTTCTAGGCCCTGTTGGTCAGAGCGACTGGACTGTTGTCTTAATAACATCCAAGCTTTAGGCATCTACGACCGAGGTGGGCAGCATGTTCCACTCTAGTTAGAACTTTGACTTTCACTCCCCCAATTAGATATATACACTGAACGCCAAACGACAGTTTACACTACATTTTTGTACTTTAACTAGCCAGTGGTTAGAGTTCAAGAGGTTGTAAGTTCGAACCCAGGACGAGTCTAACACTGCCCGTGACGACTGAAAAGATATATAACATCCTATGTTAAATAATTGTCCTCCACCTCTTAAGTATGTGGAGTAGATTGGCAAGAAGCTTGTGTATAGAATTAGGTTAGTATTGGTTATTGCCTAAATGAACTCCAAGGAAGCTAGTCAGTATAACTACCCAGCACTTTATCTGAAATAATGTTGAAAATAGCGTTAAATCCGACGAAATAAATCAATCATTTATATTGTATTGTATCAATATGCTACATCAACGCCAGTTACCGTATGCAATAAGTAATGCTATTTGTCTATCATATTTTGCCATGTTAATCACGTATACACTTTTCGTTGCACTTTGTACATATAATTAATATATTTTCACTATATATGAATATTGCAGTAACCATGTATCGCCAATGTAGATAATTAAAAAATGTGTTTAGCGATGAACTGTCAATTTAAAAGCCAATAAAATATTTGACATGACTGTGATAAATTTTGAACCGCTAAAGGTCAAAAATCACAAAAATGTGACGAAATGTTAAATGATTTTTTGAGTATCAGTCTGCATCTGCATGCCAATGTGCATTCAACTGCGTTTATATCGTGTGTGACCGTCTTTGGCCCTAATTATCTGCTAATTGAATTAGTGAAACATTCGGTATGTACTGCCATTCAACAAGGAGGGCATGTCTCAGGTCATTGACATTGTTGATTGAATGATTATTGCGTACCCGACGCACAAGCTCGTCCCACATGTGTTCTATGGAGTTTTGGTCGGGCGAAAACGCCGGCCACGGCAAGACGTTGACGCCGTTCTGAGTTAAAAACTATGTCTTAACACGAACTGTGTGGGGCCTCGCGTTGTCCTGCAGCAGAATCACACCCGATTTTGACTAAATGGGGGATTATTTCTCAGGATGTTGACATACCCTTATGCATTAAGATTGCCCCGAATGATGATCATATATGTTTTCTGATTGTGCATTATGCACGCCCAAACCATAACGCTGCCACCACCAAATCTGTTTCGTTCCTGCACGCAACATTGGCAAATCTCTCTTTCCGTCGCCTGTAAACTCTTGCCCTACCGTCAGCGAGCTGACCCTGAAGCGTGACTCATCGGTAAAAAGCACGCTTCGCCATTGGGCTCGGGTCCAGTGCCTGTAACGTCGAGCCTTAGCTAAGCAGGCGGCTTTGTGACGCGCAGGTAGAATTTGCCCTGTATAAGATCGACGCACTCTATCTTGTCTAAGGCGATTACCTATGGTCTGAGCCGTTACGCTGAGTCGCCGTACAGTTACCGTTGCTGGGGTATCTAAAGCGATTACGTAAATGAGTTAACTAACGTAATTAAGCGGTCGTCCATACGTGACGTCGCTCGGGGCCTACCTGATATCGGCCTATCCGTAACTGACCCAGTATTTGCATACCGAGTTTTCAAGTTGTGAATTGTTTGTCTAGAGGAGCAACGTCATTTACAGGCATACCGGCTCTAAGCATACCGACAGCCTAAATGCCCTGATTTTCAGATAGCCATGGCATTTCCTATCAACAATTTTATGTTTTCGTGACAGTGATAAATAGTATGTGTGACTGTGTAAAAACAATTGAAATCAAACCGGGATAGGCCAACACGAGGTAAGTGGTCAAAACAGGAAGTGAAAAGCGTGCTAGCCCTTGCATGGTACAATGCACGAAATCTTGGATCGGTGTTCTCTCTTTACTCAGGCCAATAAGTAAATATCAATAACGTTCACATAAAGTCACCATTAACCCTCTAAAACAGGTCATGAAGTATGTGGAATTTCTTTTTTTGTTAAGTATAGCTTGAAAAATTCATGTCATGTCTTCATGATGAATACCACTTTCTTGACCCTGCAAGAAATAACCTTTTAGAGCTAGTATCTTATATCATGCCATTTTGACCAAAAGAACGTGTCGATCTGCAATGTCGATCTGCCATGATGTACAAATATCTCTAGCATTTATGCTAGTATTTAAATGATTATAAATGTTCCTTCTGAAATATTGTTCTAGCAAAAACGATGGCAATACTGAGATCAAAAACTCGTGACACTATTGAACAGGGAGGGTGAGGGGAAGAAAGTCTGCATGAATAAAGTCATGGGGAAAGTTACTACTAGCCAATCGCAGAAACGACCATTAACGACAAATTGTGAGAAAAAATCGTTCATATTATGTCCCCTATCATACACAGTACAACCTCTGTAGAGCAACACCCGGTGTGAGCAGTAAATATTGGCGGTTGTTGCTCTACAGAGGTTGAATTTATAGTAAATATCAGCTTTGGGAAATTTTAAGGTGTTGTTATAGAGAGGTTGTTGCTCTTCAGAGGGCCGCTTTTGAGAGGTTGTACTGTAATTGTAAAGCGTACACTACTATAAAGTTAATTAATAACATTCTCAGTAATCATTTTGGTATTGGGCCACGGACAGTCGTATCAATTTGCCTTCGGCCTATGGCCAATAAGACAGACAAAGCAACTATGCAATCACTTGGTTTGTTAGGTTATATAGTATAAATCTATGTTTTAATACATGTATATCGATATAGGTTCATTTTCTTGTCTTCCTGGATCCATTATGTATTTGTATTTTCATATCAATTCTTGTTAGTTTTATTTACATCTAAAGGACTGTTATGTATATAGTATCCAAAAATAGTGATATGTTAATTTTAAAAATTTATATTACTAATGATATGATAATTTCATGATAATCTGACTATAATTGCCAAGCGTCTATTTTAATTCAAGATTAAATGACTGTGTACTTATTGTAGTTGATTTATCACATGGTATATGCTATATGTATGAACATCAATGAGATGGGTATGAAGGAATAAATTTACTTCATGATGGATGCCTTGTTTAAATTTCGAAGTGAGGTGACTGTGATAGCCACGACTTTAAACAAAAATTGTCACGATTACCTGTAATGTAATATGAGTGTACCTGTGTCCCCAGTTATGTGGGCTGTACAATACTAGTTATTACCATGAAGTAACATTTCGTTTTCTGTCGGAATATTTCGGCCGACTCGATGCATTTGGTAGCACGATACTCGACGCAGGCGGCCGAGAGGTGCCAAACCGTATTTCGATTTAGCTTTCTAATTGTTTTATTCAGTTGCGAAGTAAATATTACATAGGACAACATGTCTTTTTGTATGTCATACGTCTATAGTTGGAATGAAAATATTTTTTGGCAATTCAAGAAACTGAATACTAGTAATCAGCAAAGTCAATTTAGTGTACTTAGTTATTTGGGTTACATAGGGTCATATAAACGTTGCAATTTAATATATAAGCGCTCAAGTCGCACTTGTCGTCAATCTGAACTGATCTAGACTCTGACATGAAAGTATTAGTGACAAAAGTATGGAAACTATGATGACTAATGCGTACTAAGGGTGTTACAGAAACTTTATTTTAGTTATGACGAACACCTTGTGAATAGATTCATGGTCTTATTACTGTCATTGATTACTAAGAATAAAATGACCTCAGAATATAGGCTACCTGTCACTCAGTAAAGGCCACATTCCGTCTTTCCTTAGAATCGTCTTTGTTCACATTTAGTAACAATATAGATCTACAAAACATTAGGGGTTCAGGAGTCGCTTAATGATTCACTGTCGAAATTTAATGAAATTTCACAATCATCACAATCCTGTAAATAAAGGCCATTTTTAAGACAGCCATTGATCATTTAGACCAAGATGACCTCCGAATAAGGTCCATCTTTCAATAAGGCTACACTATGCCCTTCTCCTAATGGTAACATTTGATGACACGTTTGACTGTATTACCGAGTCTTAAAGTGCATTTCACTAATATGATGCCAATGAATGGCTTAAACCATCGTTCCTGGAAAGAACCAGTACTAGACTCTCATTCTCCGTAAGCAGCTGCCTACTTTCTCACATAAAGAGACATGGTCGGTAGCGGGGACCAACGACCCTCTATCAGTGAGATGTTACAGTGATTTAAAGTCAGCTAACTCAACCACTCGACCACGGAGGCGGGTCTTTAAGTGTGTAGATTAGATGTTTTATTTTTATACATAACTCAGATACTAAATGTTTACATGTAAAACTTGTCCCTCATTAAAAATCACATTTGTTAATTACTGTTGATTAATAATGTTCATAGATGGTTCTTATTAGTTATTGTTCATTAGTGATACATCATTAGAAACAATCAAATAACAGAAGATATTTATATATCAAAGTGGTAAATGAAGGCAAGGGTGATAAAGGGCCACAGTTAGTTTGTATCGCTCTTTAAAAGATTTAGGAAATATTGGAAACAACTGATCATTTCTCCACAGTTTAAGTATATACACTTTTGTATATATATATAATAGATATATTTGTAGATATAGCTGTTTCACGGTGTTTTATTGGCAACGTGTTCTGTTTTACATGAATGTAAGATATTGCAAAGACACAAGACAAGATACAAAAGAATCGAGTCCGATTAATAACTGACAAAAATGTAATTTTTAGTGCGATATGATTCTTTAACTCATTTTTTGTACAATGACAAAATATCGCAAATACCTATATGTAATAGCGTGTTCACTTTCGTCTCTTTTTGACTTACACAAATTACTACGATTCATGAACACACGGTATGTTTGACGTCATACTCACCAATAATTAACTTCGCATGAATACGAACCATTTTTCATCAACACATTTCGTGAACTCCAGACAAAAACGTGTTTCACGAATTCCTCTTATTCGTTAAAGAAAACATCTTATTACTTTATTTATCGCACATTCTTTCTTTTGTTATGTATTGAATACATAATCTAATCATCCACACATGCCAAACATGAACAATATAAAACGATGTCCAAATGAAGGGAAGCAAGTCGAATAATTGACCATCAGTACTTGACTGAATTATCGCCCATTAAAGATTTACAGTTGACAGCATTCATGGCGAACTCGATTAAGGCGTTGTTTTTCGCTGTAAGAGGAAAAAATGAAAAAAACTTTTTTTCTGCGTTTTTGTGCATAATAGTTTTTATACAATTAAGTTCCGGTGTGTTGAGGTTATTTAAATGTCACCGACAACAATTTGTCATCTTAACACTAACAATAGTTCGCGCCACATGGACATTCATTAAGTATGATATACATGTAGTATATATGGTAGCCCACTTTTCTCTGCGGTTTCCGTGTAATTATTTAATGGACATGTCCTGGGTTTCGTTTGGATATTTACATGTCAGTCTATTAAATTAATAGCTTATGGCTACTGTTTACACATACATGTAGTAACATTTATTCATGGTGGTCATTATCTCGTGTATAATTAAAACATAAAATATATAAAGTCAATGCATGTGACTTAAAGTCTAAAGTAGGCCTATTGGTAATACAGATACTTAAAAGAACACACGTACGAGTACATGACGTAATACACATATTGCAAAAACGTCAAAATGTATGGACGTTTATTTTCGACTCGTTTGACGTCACTGATATGTGCGCAATTCTAGTCGAAGCTTTCGGAAGTGCTGGGCAAATATTAATGGAAACACTACCTCGTATTTTCCTCCTGTACAACTTCGCTCCTGACAGTGCTCTCAGTGCTTTGATTTGAATCACGGATCAAAAGTTGGGTAAAGAATTTGCTTGTCTAATAAAAGAATAAATACATTTTGATTTTACTTCATAAAAGTACATATTTATCGTTGTAACTGATTATTCCCACAACCAGAGGTATACAGAATCATGTTCCATCGATACTATCAGTGCTTTGATTCAAGATGGGAAGTAATTTGTCGACTTTTGCTTGCAGAAAAAAATTGAAACAGGTATACCATTACATACGATATGTATTTTACGTATATTTCATTCGAAAATAACAACAGACAGACTAATATTTAATCAAATTATGGTCACTTAATTTCTGATCAAATGTAGATCTATATGCTTACCTTGAATATATATCGTGCTTTTTATGCATTTTTTTAACGTATACTGGAAAATAAATATTACAGGTCGCTGGAACATAATTATGTTTTAAGTCGATTCGTTTGTCGTGAAACTTGGACTGTAAAATATGAAATCGTGTCCTCCGTCATCTATTTAAAGAAAATTGACTTAATTAATTTTATCGAGGACGAATAACATAGGGGACAGAAAGTTAATTGGGATAGTAACTGTATCGCGATATGGTCGACTGTATTGCAATATATCGCAATACGGGCTATGTCGTATCTTTGCACCCCTAATGTTTTGTAGATCTATATTGTTACTGGGGTACAGTTATACTAGTGAACAAAGACCTTTACTGAGTGAAAGGTAGCCTATATTCTGGAGTCATTTTGTTCTTAGTAATCAGGCAATGACGGTATTTAAGAGCATGATATTATTCACAAGGTGACCTTTATTCGGAGATGGCCGCTAACACAGGTTTGACTGGACAGTCACCTGAACTTGCGGCTGTTTACCAGAACATCCCCAGAATGACAACAAGATTCCTACAGAAGAATGGGGCTATCTGGTCGTTGCCACAGGCACCCCGAATTGCGAACCAGCAAATGTGTTCGTGGACCCCAACCCATGGGAAGCGAAATCGAGGTCACCCTCAGGCTGGTAAAACAATGGTAAACATCCTGATGACAGGCGCCGGAGCTGAAAGTCCGGGTGAACTATAAGTAAATGTTTGAAAGACATGATAGAATGGAATTGCCGGCAGCGCGTCCATCTGCGGACGACCTGAGAGAGAGTATTGAAAACGTTGCATAAAATGAGTGAAATAAAGAAAATACGATAAAACCAATATTTACAATTTAATTTAGTAAATTGATTTATCCGTGTGGACACATTAAGTCACTTAAACAAAATAATGAATAGGTCTGGACAGTGGTCCTCAGTTGACGCGTTATACTGTGCACACTGTAACATCAAATATTTAGGGTTGGGAGAATTTGTATAAGCACTGAAATCACGAGAAACATGTGCAGATTGTAAATACACGGTTATTATTGTGGAATGTCATTGACGGAGAACAGATGTGTAGGATTTACGAGTTCTAACAGAATAGGATTTACCAGTGTCAGGCTAGCGGCGACCAAGCTCCGAGATGATAAAACTTGAGATCGGTCTCCTAGCTCAAATCTCATGATCAGACAATGAGGATTTCTCTGATACATAAACTAGACAGCATAATTGACCCGGCCCGAACATGTGGTTAAACATTAATCAGCTCTAAATATCTTTTCAATCATAATATTTTGATAATGGAATTGAGACTTGAGATCAGAAACTCTTCTCAATTTTTATTACCATAGGATCGTATCTTATCTTTTTATGTGCATAGTTAATTATGATCAGATAATAATTAATAATATTGAACATTAGTCGGACAGCACAATTAATCTGAACATATATTTACACTTTTGTCTGCCCTATTTTCAAACCATTATACTTTGAGAATGGTAATTGAAATTTGAGCATTATGAATAATGATAATGGAATTATGTCCAATCTTTTAAAAGAATCAAGGGTATTAATTATGCAGTATCGCCCCAGAGAAATGTGTAGACAATGCATTGATTAAATAACACTCAACTTTTTGGTTACTGTAGCAGTATTTTAACATCAATTGTAGCATCCGTACATATAGAGGATCTGAAAAGTTCATGTTGACAATAGTGGAAATATTCAATGAAATACACGTAGTTCTTACATACAGAACGTACTGTAAATGGCTCAAATAAGAGAGATAACAAAACCAGCTTTAAATGTGGATACTTTTAGCTCTAGTTACCAAACATTGACCGATATTTAGTTGGTATCAGGCGAATTATTGAAGACATTATTTTGTTAAAATAGAGTTTTCATCTTAAGGCCCGTAGTATTATAACATTATGACACGGGGTATAATGAAGGTACAAATTTATGTTACATTAACCAGACTGTTTGGTATTATAATTATACGAGTAATGAAGTAAGTCCGCGAACATTTACAGCTACATATACGAACTTTTATTCAAAGACCTTATATTTAAGTACAGGCGCTCACATGATAACATTTTAAATACAATGTAAAATACCAAAATTAGACCCCGAATGAATAGTATTCTGTGATAGCGCCATTGTAAAAGGGACTTAGGATAAACCGACTTTTATGTTAATGGAAATAAATAACGAATCCAAGTCTCATCACAAGTATCTCTCAGACATATTTGATAAATGCCCAGTCTGTAAATTATTTATATTTTTTAATTTAAAATGTTGCAGCCTTTTTTGGTGGGGGGGGGGGAGTAAATGAATATTCAGGCTTTTTGTTGAAGATAAATGATATTTATGAACGCACTTAAGAACTATCAAAGGCCTGTAGGCCTGAAAGAAGTCTCATCCCGTGAACATGAATAACTTAGAATCATTATGAACATCAAGATCATGAAAATATGGCCGACAGTATAATATTTTTTTTTATTAAGTGTTCAGTTGCCTTGAATCAATGAGCTATAACAATTTATAGCCTTGCTCATCTTAATTAAAAGAAATAGCGATAGGGTACAGTTGTCATAGGATGGACAACTCTTCTTTATGTATGTAAGTTGGTTCATTGAGATGTGTAAGCAATCAACTTCCAATTTTAGATTCATGTACCAGGACTGGTATGTAAGGTAAGAGAAGGTGGATTTAAAAGAAAGTTGTATGGAGTGATTGCACGAAGGATGAATACTAAATGTAACTGAATGAGTGTTCGTTATATTGATAACATCAATCGAAATACTGTACTTGTATATGAACATGCCACTTTCAGGCAATTTTATTGAACAACAAGAGCTGTCTGTAAGACAGCATGCTCGACTAGCTAATCTCAGTGCTTGATATTAAACTAACTTTTGTCTACACTATCTCTGTAGTATTTAAGAGTTAAAAAGAGCTGTCTGAAAAAAATTGTGTAACAAAGAACTATTATCATATTACATGTACATGTATATCATTTTTGCACAAATGTAAAAGGGACAGTATCTATAATTTCATGGATATAGTTGTTTAGCTTGTCTGTCTGATACCCCGGGACAAAATCAGTTGATCAGCACTGTCACGAAGGTTATTGTGTTACTTTCAAGTTAACGATCATGCAATGAGAACCTCATAAAGATCAGCTGTAAAAGCTGTCAAAACGTTTAAAGTTGGGAAACACTACAACGAAAGCAAGGTTCCCGGAAAGCACGTGCATATTAGAAGGAAAGCCGGGACCCACGTTTATTTTCGTCACTACCGTCAATCGAAAAGATGGCGAGTTCACTACCTTGGAGTATTTTATACACTCAATAAGGAAAAAAATGAAGATTTTTCTTTCGACAGGTTTGCGTTGTCTGATGGGTTAAATTGAAAAATAACGTCTGTTAACGTATAAAAATCAAGAAATCGAATGCCTATGCTTTTCGATTGACGAAAGGGACGATACCCCGGATAGACTGGTTGTACATACTCGTGGGTCAATGCTTTTCTTCTAAAAGCTGTCAAAACGTTTAATTTGGTCACACTATGACGAAAGCAAGGTTCCCGAAAAGCGCGTGCAGTAATAGTGGCGTCACATGAGTCGAAAATAAACTTACATAGAATAACCTAACTTTCACACGAACATTTCGTGAGATTACTATTAGTCGATACGTCCATTGTATTAAGGCCAAATAATTATTTCTTTAGCTTTCACATCTCAGCAAACACTTAAATATGTTCATTTGATATTCAAAATGAATGGTATTTATTTATATTTAAGTGCTAATGGCGAGCTATTATGGTGGGTGGCTGCCCGGAGTCCATCGTCTATAGTGTCTTGCGACGTCAACAATGTGCTTCAAGCGACATCTGAACCGCTGGGTCTGTGTTAATAATACTTGGCTGGATAATGTTCCTGGCATGAAGCTCTTTCAAGGCCAGCCGTTCAAGAATTCCGCTCCATGCAGAACTTAGGTTGTCATGGCAACGGAAAGATACAACTTTTTTCTCCAAAACCGCTAGGGCTAGAGCTATGATATTTCTCATGTACTACTGTCTAGTGGACCTCTACCAAGAATGTACAGAGTATTTATAAGTATATATAACCAGATTGCTTTTATCTTCTTTTTTTGGTGCTTTGTGTGGCCGTGTCTCTTTTCGTATTTTAATTTACAAAAAAAATCTCCCAAACCTTAAAGGCCAAAGTTAATATATAGTTGACATGAAACATTGTGCAGTATACCTCTTCCAAGAGTGTTCAAATTATGGCCTCGCCCCAGGGGGTATGGGCTTTCCTGGTATGTTAAAAGAACAAACTTCAAAATCCTCTTCTCTGAAATCGCAATGGCTAGAGGTCAGAGATTTGGCATGATACAGACGTCTGCCAATATTAATCAAATTATGGCCCTTGGGTCGGAATTAGCCCCGCTCCGGTGGGTCATGAGTTTCCTTATATGCATATGGTATTTTTTTTTAATATTCCTCTCTGAAACCGAAAAGGTTAGAGCTTAGAAATTTTGCATAATACCAAATCCAGTAGATCTTTACCAATCCAATATTGTTCAAATTACTGCCCATTGGTCAAACTTGGCCCTGCCTCGGGGTACATGGGATTTTTACTTTGATGTGCATAATTATAGTAAAAACTTTAACAACTTCTTCTCTGAAGTAAAAACTTTGAAAATCTTCTTTAATTTATTAAATTTTAATGGAAATTGCTAAGAATGTCTAACGTGTCATGATTATGTTAGGTAATTTCTCCTAGTAAAGTATTGCTATGAAAGAAGTCTTCACTCAGTTGATCGAATAAAGGGCCATGATGGTGCACTTGTATACATATAGATCTATATCACCCATTCATATATATTTACATACATTTGTATATTCCATAATCGTCGTATAAGTCAGATACACGTACTCGTATTTTCTTCAATAGTGTCTTCTCACAGACGTTAAGAAGACGGTTCACTAAAACAAACAACCATTTTCCTTCGGCTTCGCCTCGGACAAAATGATTGTTTGTCTAAGCGAACCGTCCTCATACGTCTGTAAGAAGGAACTTTTTAAGAAAAACTCGTACTGTATCTATTACTTACATTTTGACATTTTTGCAATGTTATGTGTATTACGCGATGTACTCATGTATATTGTGTGCTATCCAACCATTGGTTATCGGAAAAACTCATTGAAAATTTACGCTTTTTTTCAATACGATGACACAGGAAGGAGATTTCTGAGGAAATCACCGGGGAGTGATTCATAAATATCATTATAATAGTCAGAGATAGATTGTATACGTACATAGTTATAGAATGTATAAAATCTATATTGTTATTTGTATTTTTTGTTATTAGTTTAATGTGATGATTATTTTGTTGTTGTTTTACTTATTTTGTGAGTACGGTCCATTGTTACGAAATAGAAGCGCTTAAAATTGTACATTTTTGTATTATCAGTAGGCCTACTTTAGAATTTAAATCATATGCATTGACGTTTTTCTTTTATGTTTTAGTTATAGACCTATCCACAGTGAATAAATGTTACTATGTGTAAACAATGACCACAAGGTATAACTTTAATAAAATGACATGTAAACTATGCAAACGAAACCCAAGACATGTATATGGCCAGCAAATATCTACACAAGAACCGCAGAGAAAATTAGGCCTACCATGAATACCATATCATACTAAATGAACGCACATGTGTAGCGAACTTCATTTTATATATAACAAGAAAAAATACAACAAAACGTTATAGGTAGACGAATTACAAGAAGCTTTTTGGTTTATGATTTTTGTATTAAGTTGCTTTTTTATCATAAAGAATATTGATATCTTCCACTATTGAGAGTATAACATGATAATGAGTAATACAGATATATTGACAATCATGAGCATTTGATAAATGAATATTAAAATTCATGTAATATATACATGTAGTTCACAAGCACATATATATATCATACCCTACATTAATCAAAGCACTGAGAGTATTGTCAGGAACGAAGTTTACATGTGAAAGATAAAACCATAGGCACTCGATTTCGTGATTTTTATACAGGAACTCATATAAGGCCACTAGAAATCAGTGACATTTTAAAAAAGAATCTACTATGATGTTGTCAGTCTGTTGGAAATAATTGAAAATGTCTTTCTGTAACTGAAAATAATCTGTTCTTTCCAAGCCTTTATATATGATATAACGTAATTGAGGAGCAAAGTAAAAAAAAAAATGCTATCTGTTCTTCAACTGTGATCTAACTGATTTTTTAACAGAACAGTATCTGAACATTTAAAACACATGTTATGTGTTATATCATTTTTAAATCATTATGTTTAATCAAGTTTTACAATTTATATGTACTAAGTACTGTTTATAATGCTAAGCCACTAGTTGTCACATTTGTCTCTGTATAATATATCATATGCTTCAACTGCCTAATGAAATGTACATGGTTTTGTATTATTTCGTAGTGTGTAACTCCAATCCTTAGTTAGAGACCACCTGTCTTTAGTCCATATATTTTCATTATCTCTGGAGTGGTCGCTTAAGGCAGGTTTCATTGTACCACAAGGTCAGAAATGAATAGAAAAGATAGCTTTCTTACTTATTATGAATGAAATAAAAAGAAATTCTTTCATTGTCCATGTAGGGGCAGAGGAGTTGATGGAAGAAGACGTGGAAGGGGAAGAGGTGGAGTTTCATCTACCGAACTACAAAGAACTGGATCTGTCGGGGTGAGAGGGGCCAGAGGGCGTGGACGAGGTCGTGGAGGGCGAGGTCGTGAGGAAAGACCATCCCAGTCTGATAGGGAGAGAGTCCAGGAGAGGTTCCGCCAGAGATCAGAGAAGCTGGAGGTAATTTTATTTTTTTTCATTAAACTAAATTTCTTCAGGCTGTGAACTTGTTTCGAGTTGTATGCTCTTTTCAACAGAGCCATATGAGGCAGACAGATCACCTAACTATTGTTCCAAGGAAGAACCAGTACTAGACACGCATCCTTTGTAAGCAATAGCTTATTTTCTCACATGAAGAGACCTGGTAGTGGGGCTCGAACCTACAGCCCTCTATCACTTTACAGTGATTTGAAATCAGCGACCTTAACCTCTAAACCATGTGGTGGTTCTTTGTGCTTACGTGTACTTACTGAAAGCACCAACACATAATAAGTATATATTTTTTTTTTAGAATGTCATGTTCTCTATATACTAGTATTCAGACCGTTGTCAGCCAAGAAACTGAGAGACCTTGTTCTGGAGCTGGTCAATAGGGAGCCAGGAATGGTTTTTGACCTGGTAGATGACGGATGGTCATCTCCATCACAGCCTCCACAGCCATCAGGGGACTCAGTGCCATCATGGTGCAGATGCGAGAATTGTGTTGAGATGGCAACTGAGTTAGAGAGGAAGTGTTGTGGCTGAAAACCTGAACACTGTGTTAGCCAGAGAGATGTAAGCAAAATAACATTGAACAGTTTCAGGGTATATCTAAACTTCAGTTAATATTCTGGTTGTTACATGTATTTAAAGGATCACTGTATCAAAGATTAGCAATAACGCAGTTCAGTATCAGCTAGTACGTTGTGATACAGAACTATCTAGTGAATGTGAAGTGTTACATGTATTTTTGTGTGTAAAGCTCTTGTGTATACATGTGCATGTCTACATACATTGTGTAACTGTGTTTAGGTTTGTATATGTTTAATATGGCAATATTGTTATGCTTGCTGTAAATATATCATTGTGTGTAATTTCGTTATATATTATTATTATTAAGTGTATAATGAATTGATCAAAAAATTTTTAAAAAAACATGAGTAGTTTAATTTCTATCAGTATGACACGTGTATACATTCGTGTTATTACATAAACATCACTAACGTGCAGAAATCACGCTAAACCAGGTGGTGTCATCTCAACATGTTACCTTCCGGACTAAAACAGTAAGATGAACTAGAACTATCACTAAAGGTGAGGAATACCTTCAGATGCGGCCTTGACACAGTCATTGTTACATTTTACACAGGGAAATATAATGCATTTTCATTTTTTTAATACGTGCAAATTGTTGCTTAGAAATATCCTGACCAGTTTCTAAATATTCATTACATAAACAAGAGGGCCAAGATGGCCCTATATCGCTCACATGACAATCACTGTTCACTCATTAAAACATTGTTTTGAACCGGTGACCTAGTTTTTGACCCCAGACAACCTATGTTCGAATTTGTCTTACATATCATTAAGACAAACAGTCTGATTAGGTTTGGTGAAGATACGATCAAAAATTGACATCTACAGTGTTAATAAGGTTTTCCTAAGATTTGACCTTGTGACCTGGTTTTTGACCCTAGGTGACCCATATTTGAACTTGTCCTTAATATCATTAAGACAAACAATCTGACAAGGTTTGGCCAAGATCCAATCAAAACCATGATATTTAGAGCTTTTACAACATTTTTACCGAAGATTTGACCTTGTGACCCAGTTTTACTTGACTGTTATATCATTAAAACAAACAATTTGCCAAAGTTTGGTGAAGATTTTACTTATTTTGTGAGTACGGTCCATTGTTACGAAATAGAAGCGCTTAAAATTGTACATTTTTGTATTATCAGTAGGCCTACTTTAGAATTTAAATCATATGCATTGACGTTTTTCTTTTATGTTTTAGTTATAGACCTATCCACAGTGAATAAATGTTACTATGTGTAAACAATGACCACAAGGTATAACTTTAATAAAATGACATGTAAACTATGCAAACGAAACCCAAGACATGTATATGGCCAGCAAATATCTACACAAGAACCGCAGAGAAAATTAGGCCTACCATGAATACCATATCATACTAAATGAACGCACATGTGTAGCGAACTTCATTTTATATATAACAAGAAAAAATACAACAAAACGTTATAGGTAGACGAATTACAAGAAGCTTTTTGGTTTATGATTTTTGTATTAAGTTGCTTTTTTATCATAAAGAATATTGATATCTTCCACTATTGAGAGTATAACATGATAATGAGTAATACACATATATTGACAATCATGAGCATTTGATAAATGAATATTAAAATTCATGTAATATATACATGTAGTTCACAAGCACATATATATATCATACCCTACATTAATCAAAGCACTGAGAGTATTGTCAGGAACGAAGTTTACATGTGAAAGATAAAACCATAGGCACTCGATTTCGTGATTTTTATACAGGAACTCATATAAGGCCACTAGAAATCAGTGACATTTTAAAAAAGAATCTACTATGATGTTGTCAGTCTGTTGGAAATAATTGAAAATGTCTTTCTGTAACTGAAAATAATCTGTTCTTTCCAAGCCTTTATATATCATATAACGTAATTGAGGAGCAAAGTAAAAAAAATGCTATCTGTTCTTCAACTGTGATCTAACTGATTTTTTAACAGAACAGTATCTGAACATTTAAAACACATGTTATGTGTTATATCATTTTTAAATCATTATGTTTAATCAAGTTTTACAATTTATATGTAGCAAGTACTGTTTATAATGCTAAGCCACTAGTTGTCACATTTGTCTCTGTATAATATATCATATGCTTCAACTGCCTAATGAAATGTACATGGTTTTGTATTATTTCGTAGTGTGTAACTCCAATCCTTAGTTAGAGACCACCTGTCTTTAGTCCATATATT
Organism: Lutraria lutraria; assembly: GCA_964023205.1. NCBI lineage: Eukaryota > Metazoa > Mollusca > Bivalvia > Venerida > Mactridae > Lutraria > Lutraria lutraria. Next base: position 19,884,802 of record OZ026847.1, read on the forward strand.
TTCATTATCTCTGGAGTGGTCGCTTAAGGCAGGTTTCATTGTACCACAAGGTCAGAAATGAATAGAAAAGATAGCTTTCTTACTTATTATGAATGAAATAAAAAGAAATTCTTTCATTGTCCATGTAGGGGCAGAGGAGTTGATGGAAGAAGACGTGGAAGGGGAAGAGGTGGAGTTTCATCTACCGAACTACAGAGAACTGGATCTGTCGGGGTGAGAGGGGCCAGAGGGCGTGGACGAGGTCGTGGAGGGCGAGGTCGTGAGGAAAGACCATCCCAGTCTGATAGGGAGAGAATCCAGGAGAGGTTCCGCCAGAGATCAGAGAAGCTGGAGGTAATTCTTTTTTTTTTCATTAAACTAAATTTCTTCAGGCTGTGAACTTGTTTCGAGTTGTATGCTCTTTTCAACAGAGCCATATGAGGCAGACAGATCACCTAACTATTGTTCCAAGGAAGAACCAGTACTAGACACGCATCCTTTGTAAGCAATAGCTTATTTTCTCACATGAAGAGACATGGTAGTGGGACTCGAACCTACAGCCCTCTATCACTTCACAGTGATTTGAAATCAGCGACCTTAACCTCTAAACCATGTGGTGGTTCTTTGTGCTTACGTGTACTTACTGAAAGCACCAACACATAATAAGTATATTTTGGTATTTTTTTAGAATGTCATGTACTCTATATACTAGTATTCAGACCATTGTCAGCCAAGAAACTGAGAGACCTTGTTCTGGAGCTGGTCAAGAGGGAGCCAGGACTGGTTTTTGACCTGGTAGATGACGGATGGTCACCTCCATCACAGCCTCCACAGCCATCAGGGGACTCAGTGCCATCATGGTGCAGATGTGAGAATTGTGTTGAGATGGCAACTGAGTTAGAGAGGAAGTGTTGTGGCTGCAAACCTGAACACTGTGTTAGCCAGAGAGATGTAAGCAAAATAACATTAAACATTTTCAGGGTATATCTAAACTTCAGTTCATATTCCGGTTGTTACATGTATTTAAAGGATCACTGTATCAAAGATTAGCAATAACGCAGTTCAGTATCAGCTAGTAGTCATTTACAGGCACTAAGATCCTTATGGCAGTTGACTACTAAACAGATATATAAGTCCATTACTTTGGTCAAAAGATCTGATACTTTATCAGTAGTATTGTTACCACCAAAATCATATCACTCCTAACTGGTTTCAAGTCGAAGTTCTGGTCTGGTAAGCGGACTCTCAGCCACATTGGGCGTCTGATGTAACTACATTGCAACTACCTCATGCAGATGACATGTAAATTCATGTCCGTTGACTTTATGTTTACAAAGTACAAAGAAAAATAATTTTTCTAGCTAACAACTTGGCTGAAATTATAGTGATGCTGTGTTGTAAAATTTAAGCTGATACATGATGTCATTGACTAGACTTATGGGGGTAAATATCTCATAACTCTCGACACTATTTTACACAGTTAAGTCTCTTGAACTTAGAAAATGCAGGTTAAAATTTTGCATTCAAATTTTTATGTATGTAATAATAAATGTCAGCCAGTCAAGATAGATAATTCCTTCAGTTAATGTGGTTTATGACCCTTGATGATCTAAATAATTCTATCATTACACACAGTGTGGCGGGGAATCATGTCTGGATGTCAAAACATTGTCTGCGCTTCTCATAAATCACTGAAGAGATTTCAATGAAACTGGGTATAGAAGATCAGTACCAAGGGTAGTGTGCATTTTTTTCTCTCATTGCTTTCATAAACTGACAAATGACAACCACAGTCACCAAACTTCATAAATTAATTGATCAGATAATCCCTATTGTTTTTTGGGTCAAAGGTTACAGTGTCCCAAACCTACTTCTGTCGAATAACTCGAGATCCATCTTATCTACAGTCTTCATAGGATGATTGTTTTTCTTGAGTAGATATTCCTGTTGTTCTGGAGTCAGTTTGTCAAAGGTTACAGTGGAAAACTTCAATGTCTTGATATCAATCTGACCAACATACTCAAAACTTAGAGATCTTACTACTTCCAATGGAGCAACAGTGTGGGGGCCTTATATTTTTTCTGAATAGTTTGATTTCAGTTTTGCAAGCAAGGTACTACAGTGCACATATCTCAGTAAATACTCATGAGGATAATTTGAAAGTTTTCGGTCAAGACAACTCCTGAATTACCTTAATTTGACTCTTGCTAAAGTTAGTATGTCATAATGATGCACATGTTAATATTCAGTTGTGTTATATTTCTATTTTTTCTGAAACTCTGTAAGTATGTACAGTCAAGCATCGCTGTCTTACTGACAGCTTAGGCTCAGATAAGAACTGAAGCCAAAAATTCGTTTGGACTGGCTGTTTCAATTTAGTGGTTGCTGAATACTGAAGAATATTGCAGCAGCTGAGAAGTTTATTTCCTTTCATACATTTCTATCCAGTGAATGAATTACTTGCATAATATTCTTTTTTGATTTCAGCAAATGGAACGGATCTGCCTCAACCCAGAAGTCCTGGCTGTAGGCCAAGCCTACTATAGGGACATGCTGGGCCGACGTAATCAGCGTGTGGAGGAGTACTCCAAAACTATGAGACATTCAGCGCATAGAAATTTCATTCTGTAGAGAAATGGACGACTAGGGGCTGGGGTAAGAAGGGTGATCCCCAGCTGTTGTGTATGGAGGATAAGGAATAGATTTCCCTCTGCTACAGGGACGTACACAGGTTTTATACCCAGTAAATTTATTTGAGGCTGAATATAAGAAAAATGTTTGTTTGAAGTGCTCTGACCGACCCGTCAAAATGGCCCCTAGTTATCTTTTTGGGTATTTCAAATTGATGTTTTCTGGTTATCTGCTGCACCTGTTCTTTTGAAAAGCACTTATATTTAACCATACGGAATACATGACATTTATCTAATACAAACATATTCTGCCTAATTACATGTTAAATGCAGAGCAGACTTCATGAAAACATTGTGTATTGCAAAAGTGCCAATTTATTTTACAATGCAATTTGAGAAAATGATTACCCAAAAATACCTACCTACTTGCCCACCTCTGGTAATCAGGGTAAGAGCACTATAAACAAACATTTTTTTAATGACAGCCTATGGAACCTCTATGTAATATCTACAGGGTTGCTACACATCAGTGAAAATGAAATTCGAAAGTCGGGGAGTTTTAAAATCATCTGATTCCAGTACAGAAATCCTTGCATTCAGCCTCATTCAAGACGCAGTGTCCAGATAAAATAATAAAGTGGGTTCATAAGGGTTTGCTAAAGATGGATGGAAGTCAATGTTTACTTCAAACTTCAACATCTTTATAATTTACCACAAATAATATTACATAAATTATGACTGAAATATAAGAATGTCAGAGATATTTTATTTTTTTATTTGCTCTGTAGTGTGGCAGCCCTTTCAAAATTTGCAGTCCAATCTATATAACCTTATATGCATTTTTGTTGCATGGGCATACAAGTTACCGGTACTTGATTTTGATAGAGGTTTTAAATTGTATTAATGGAATTATTCTATACAACTTTGGAAAATAATTTCTGTATTCATTTGAAATAAATAAGGTCTTGTGAACGAGATCATTGCAACATATTTATTTACTTCCAGAAGTCTTTTTTATATGCATATGGAATTGGCTGTCTGCCAGTAAAACAGTATTTAAAGGTGTGTTACATCACAAAAGAATAGCTATAAGTTGGTGTTTTTGTTTTCTGTATTTTGCATGAAACATCAGAATTGTAATCTCAGTCCTTTTCTTCAAATCTTGATTTCTTAATTTCCAGTAAGGCTTTAGTTGCCATTGGTGAAATTCCTGAAATTCTTTTCATCAACTTCCTAGGATCTGAGGGGGTCAAAGTTATTGGTGCCCTGAGTGTTTCAGTTCTGTTACTAACGGAATTGAGTATTTCGAGTAAAACTGGAACATAGGCGTACGTCTTAGGCACTTTTCTTTGTAACAGCTGTATGTTCCAGTTCTTTTGGAGAAACACCTATGTAACCTGAAATAATTTTTGAAATAAAAATAAATACCCCTTTCCAATGTATGTACATCAAGCAATGGTTAGAATTTACTGTATATCAATAACAAAGTGAAGAGTTGTTGACTTTCTTGCCTGAAGAAAGTCAATAGTACTGTTGTGGAAGATGGTTATGTTTACACTACTGTACTGTTTTTCTTTTATGATAGTAGTGTTATGTATGTTAATACAACTTTAATGTGTAACATTAATTTATGTACAAATATTGTTGAATTTTGAGTTTATTGTGATGTATCACCAGCAACTTGAATCATAGCACAGTGGTATGTTGCATGAAATTCAAAAAATGAATGATAGCTGATTAACATTTATCCTAATTTCTGCACCACATAAAAAATAAGTGACTAATACTTTCCTCATATGAGGTTGTCAGCAAATTTTACGTGATACATTTGGCAATTTTCCAAAAAAATATGGATATTTCATTGTACAAGAAATAAGGACAAACTGTAAGATGTCTAATGTAAAAAAATAAAGCCTGCAAGAAATGCTTACCTAAAATCTCCATTCTTATTTAATAACACAGGACGGTCTTTGTGAAACTGGTAATCAATGGCAGCCAGGTAATTTCTTGCTTTGTATCCAGGATAACTGCAATAAAATCAAAAATAGAACATAATGACTTTGTAATGTAATTATAACAAATGCAAACTGACTAAATATAAAAGGAATGAATGACCCACTTTCATGATGTTAAGTTGCTTTATGTGCATCTGCACATCAATTGTGACTTGGGAGTATGTATTTTAGACTAAAACTGCAATTGATTTACCGTTAGTGCAGCCTCCCTGTGTCAAACACTGCTTAGAAGATAAAAAATGTTCATTGTAGAGAACTGTTTTTCTGGACAGATTAATTTCCTATTCAATTAAGACCATCAGTAGATAAAATATGTTACTTAATATGGAGGTTGTTGCTACAATAAGTAGAAACTTACGTAAATGCAAATCTTTTGGCACAGTACATCAAGATATGTTCGTGAAACGTTTCCAGCTCCCCTGTGTGTCTGTAAGTTGAAAGAAATAAATATAAATTTTCAGTATACACAATAATGCTTCTACAAAGAATAATACAAAATGTAGTTTGATAGTAGAAACTTTTGAAATTCATATTATTGTTAACAAGGTTTATTTATTACTTTTTGTTTTATAATTTATTTTTATCATATTTCTGAAACAACATTGAATTAACCTTTTCAGCAGCTTACCGGTGTAGCAGTCTATTTTTTCCCCCGGCCAGTTTTTCCCCGGGGAAAGATTGGCCTAGGCCTTTTTTTCCCCGTGGAAAGATTGGCCATTTCTTCCCCCCCTGGGCAACTTTTTCCCCCCCTAATAATAACATTATTGCATTATGATTCTAGGCCATTTCTTCCCCCCCTTGGCCACTTTTACCCCCCTAATAATAACATTATTGCATTATGATTCTAGGCCATTTCTCCCCCCCCTTGGCCACCTTTTCCCCCCTAATGATAACAGTATTGCATTATGATTCTAGGCCATTTCTTCCCCATCTAGGTAACTTTTCCCCCCTAATGATAACAGCATTGCATAATGATTCTAGGCAATTTCTTCCCCATCTAGGCCACTTTTTCCCCCCTATTAATAACAGTATTGCATTATGATTCTAGGCCATTTCTTTCCCATCTAGGCCACTTTTTCCCCCTAATAATAACAGTATTGCATTATGATTCTAGGCAATTTCTTCCCCATCTAGGCCAATTTTCCCCCCCTAATAGTAACAGTATTGCATTATGATTCTAGGCCATTTCTCCCCCCCCATGGGACACTTCCCCCCCCCCCCCCCTAATAGTAACAGTATTGCATTATGATTCTAGGCCATTTCTTCCCCATCTAGGCCACTTTTTCCCCCATATAATAACAGTATTGCGTTATGATTCTTGGCTATTTTTACCCTCTTGGCCCCTTTTCCCCCTGTCTTCAGAAATACTATACATTATTGGCTAGTTTTTCTCTCTTGGCCACTTTTCCCCTTGTCTTCAGAAATACTATACATTAATGGCTAATTTTTACCCTCTTGGCCAATTTTCCCCCTAACTTAAATTCTGAAATAAAGCTAACCATTATATTAATTGGTTACATTTTTGGTCACTTTTTCCACTCTTGCAACTCAGAAATATACAATGTAAACATGAAGACATAAGTATAAAATCAGAAATGTGAACATAAAGACATAAGTATAAACCCAAAAATATGAACATAAAGACATAAGTATAAACTCATAAATAACCTTCAGAAGTAAGTATAAACTTAGAAGTATGGACTATAGAAGTAAATATAAACTCAGAAATATGAACTTACAGAAGTAAATATAAGCTCATAAATATGAACATTCCGAAGTAAGTATAAACTCAGAAATATGAACTTACAGACATAAGTATGAACTCATAAACATGAACATTAAGAAGTCAGTATAAACTCAGAAGTATGAACTATAGAAGCAAATATAAACTCAGAAATATGAACATAAAGACGTAAGTTTAACTCAGAAATATGAACTTACAGACGTAAGTATCAACTTAGAAAGTATAAACTCAGAAAAAGGAGCATACAGAAGTAAATACATACACAGAAATTTGAACATACCAAAGTAAATATAAATTCAGAAATTTGAACATACTTAAGTAAATACATACTCAGAAATTTGAACATACAGAAGTAGATATAAACTCAGAAATATGAACATACAGAAGTAAATATAAACTCAGAAATATGAACATACAGAATTGAATATAAATTCAAGACTTAAGTATAAACTCAGAAATATGAACAAACAGATGTTAAGAGAAAGATGTAGATATACAAATGAAAAAATCAGGGGGGAAAAAGTGGCCTAGAGGGGGAAGAAATGGCCTAGGCCACTTTTTCCCCGGGGAAAAAAAGGCCTAGGCCAATTTTCCCCAGGGGAAAAAGTGGCCAGGGGGGAAAGAATGGCCTGTCACACAGGTATACCATTTTTTAATAAAATCTTACTGTCTTTATGTTAGGAAATACCAATTAACCCTTATTGTCCACTATATACTGTTCCATGTTTATACTTGCAAACAAAAGGATTATTTTGCAGTACCAATATATAATTATGTTAATTATCACTGATGATCAGCATCATGATTTTACTTTTCCTCTGACCTGTCAGATATTCAGCAACAATATGGACTGTAGCCCCGTCTGGATGCTTACATAATTGGAAGTTTTGCACTGATTAGTGATTCTGGTGCTTTCAAATTCTCTTACTCTAATTATTAATTAATTTAGCATTCTACCTGGACATTCTATAGCTATGAATTATTACTGTATAAAGTACTGTTTTGTTATTATTTACAGTAAGTATTACACCTATTTAGTAATGAGCTATTTTTATCTACTGGCTGATTAGTCTTGGATGTTTGAATTATAGAACATTATTACTTAGTATATTTTTCATAGCTTGCCACTACTAATTAATTTTTTCATCTGCACTAAATTTGTTTGTTATTTGTTTTTTAAGAGTCCAGATTCATTAAAAGGTATATTTGTGATACTTGCATATTTTGACAGTTTTATATATTGATTACATTTCTTTTTTATGACTATTTTCATTGATCACTTGTACTTAAAATCATGTACCTGTATTTTCATTATTTGCAGTAATTAAAAATTTGAATGATTTTAATATTTATTTAGCTTTTGTATTTCTATTTTCCCTTTTTATCAGGAGTGACAATATTCCGGATATATCCGGAGTTCCTGATTATCTGTCTGAAAGAGCTATGATATCAGAGCAAGGTAAAGGTTACTTCATGAAAATATCTCAAGAGATGACAAAGTTACGGTCAATTTAAAGTACAAACATAATTAAATATGGAAATCATGTGGTTGAATGCCTCTTACTTGACAAGAAAAGGTCGGCCACTTATGCTTTTCAGGATTTCAATTCAGCTGTATTGTGATATATATTTACAAGATGTGTTTTTGTGTTTTAAAAACACAATACCCGCGCTTTCTCTCACTCAAACATATTTACAACATCTAGACTTCATTTATCTTTGTGTAATTTACTGATTTTGACTGTAATCATAAACTAAGTGGAAACAAGTCAAATCAATTGAATGCTGACCTGAAATTAACATAATGATGCAGATTGTGCAGAAATCTGGTATCAAGGAGAACACGTGTCAAAGAAACATGAGCTTCAGAGCCAGGTTAGAGCCATTTTGTGTTTTCATCAGGAAGATCTTCATGTTCACATCGAGGTTCTATGGCACCATCCCCCAGGAGCCATTCGTGAACATCTACTACATGATGAAGAGCACCTCTCCAACGTGCCTAAAATAAGAAAATGCATATTGTTACATAACACTAATCATGAATTAGTGGCCAATTGGTAGTTGCATGCCACACACCATCTTATAATGTCAAACAATTGTATCAAGTAATCAAACAAGAGGTCCAAGGTGGCTCTTTATCGCTCGCATAACAATCGTTGTTTACTCATTTAAACATTGTTTTGAACCTGTGACCTAGTTTTTTACCCCAGATGACCCATGTTTTAACTTGTCCTACATTTAAATAAGTCGAACATTCTGACAAGGTTTGGTGAAGATCCAATCAAAACCATGACAACTACAGCATAGACAAGGTTTTCTTCAGATATGACCTCATGACCTAGTTGTAGTGACCACAAATGACCCATATTTGGTATTTTCCTTGATATCATTAAGACGAACAATCTGACAACGTTTGGTGAAGATCCAATTAAAACATGACATCCAGAGCTTTAACAAGTTTTTACTTAAGATTCGACCTTTTGAGCCCAAATGACCCATGTTCAAACTCGACCAAGATATTATAAAGACAAACATTCTGACAAGGTTTCATGATGATCCAGTGACTTAGAACTAAAGTGTTCATAAGATTTTCCAGCAATTTGCCCTAATGACCTAGTTTTTTACCGCAGATGACCCATTATCAAACTTGATCTACATAACATTCTGACAAAGTTTCGTGAAGATCCAATCAAAACTGATTTCTAGCATTTTCACAAGGTTTTCCTTTATTTGGCCCTGGTGACCTAGTTTTTGACCACAATTGGTCCATTATCAAACGAAACAAAGATTTTGTCAATATTAACATTCTGACCTACTTTTGCGAAAATTTAGCTAAAAATGTGGCCCCATGTGTGTTCCCCAAGTACAAATTTGACGACGCCGGACGAAGACTGATCACAAAAGCTCAGCCTGAGCACAGTGCTCATTTACACTAAAAACAGTTGCACACAGCTTATGTGCCCATTCTGGAACTTACACTAAGAGTGTGTCCTTTACCTTTGAGCTACACACCTAACCTGGGTCTTGAGTGGTGTGGTATTGGTGGATATCATAATGTGATATTTTAAAGCCACTGTCAACTGAAGTGTTAACCCATTACCACATAGACATATAACTCTATAGGGTGTTGGAAAACAGCAAATAATCAAGGATTTGATATTCAAACCTTGATGGCTCACAGCAACACTAAATCTTGTGTCTGCATTCATTTAATTCAATGTATTGTGAACTATTTATTAAAGAAAATATCACGAGACATTGATGTTGTACTGCAGTATGTATATTCCCGAGGCTGTATTGCAGTATATCAGTATACCGGCATATTATTGCACAACTAGAGTGTGGTATACTGTCTCATAGAGAACATTTGTACTTAAATTTGTATGAACTTATTTCTAAATCCTTCCGTTCAATAACAAAGAGGACTAGATATCCAGACAGACAGATGCACAGACCAACTAAAATACACTGAACCACCGTTATGACAACTAAATCTAGTAACAGCAAGCATGCTGGATTAATATTAATTTTAAGGTGAATGCCTTATCTTCTATCACTTAGACAAAACACGTACATAGTTATTATTTCTGTCATAATCATCGCGTATAGTCTTTTATATGGAATATATGAGTCTAGCAAAACATGCCACAAACAAAACACAGTTCTACTTACTATTAATACCTCCTCTTTTCCCTGACAATTTCTGCAGCAATACCAAAAATGATTTATCAGGTGTGGAACCCATGGTCTTATTAATAAGTCCTTATTTTGGGTTTCAGCTGCCACCTTCAAGTATACAACAGACAAGAAATCAGTTATCAAAACTTCTATGTTCATAAGTGTTTCATTGATTCAATCAATTTTACATCTGTTATCTATTTACATGTAATGTATTACTTTCTTAGCAAATTTGTATTTCAATTTTATTCCTTGAAAATTCACCCTTTCTTAACTGGAAACCTGACTGTTTCACTAACTTCAACTATCGGTATAGCATTCTATTGTTACACAGTATCTCCATAAGATAACATGTACTTACAGATCCAAGTTTCTTCCCAAAGTTTTTGGCACCATGCCATGTGTCGTAACTATGAACCACAGCAGGATATTCTTTCCCTATGTAAAAGAATACATTGTGATAGATTTTGAATTAAATGCAAACATGTTTTATAATTCTAATTATTTTAATGTGTATGAACAAGTGAATGATGAAACAACTAAATAAACCAAATAGCAAACAAAAATTAGCAATTTCGTAAATCATTCTCAATTATAATACACTATATGAATAAATATAAGATTTACTTCAAGAACAGTGCAATTTTGACCATTTCATTTGATGAAACATGAAGTCATATATAAGGGCTGAAGAATAAAATGTACAATGCAAATTTACTTACTAATCATTGCAGCTATTGTAATACTTGCATCTGTTACTAGTTCAGCCACTATGACCCCTCTATCTAACAAAATCTTTAATGCCCTGCAAAGGCCTTCCTTCTCCATGTTGGTCGATTTCAGATTTGTCATTCTTTTATCAATCATAACACTGGCAAGGATGTCTTTAGAATTATTTTCCATTAGAGTGTATGTACATTATTGTGCACAGTGACCAGGTGAATCCATTCTACCATCACATGTAAATCAAATAAACAAGACTATACTAAATTACAACACTTAGGACAGTAAAATAATTACATTAATAAATATATAGAAACATTTCATAAATCTTTTTTCTTCAAATAAAAAAAATCGAAAGTGAACCATGTATTTTAAATAAATCCTCCATTGACGACTTGTGAATGTTTTGTATTAAACATTTTATATGCTTAGTGTATTCTGTTTTATCATTATCCACCATTATCCTTTATAAGCTTAAAGTCAAACCTGCTGATGAAGACCACTACTGACAAGGCACTGGCTATATGAGCTAAGTGGAGAAGGTTTTCTTCAAAGCAGATACTTTTCTTTTCGGTCACCAAATTTCTAGGTGATACTGTTCTTGTTCCACTTTCCTCATCAGACTGGACTTCCTCATCCTGCATATCATCTTCTTGGAGATACAGAACTCTGTTGGCCGCTTCCACCACAGGGACATTTTCATCATCTAATGGATCACTGCAGAAAGTAGAAAAATACTAAATAAATCCTTACAAACACAACACGGTTCGAGTGACACGGTTTCTCACCACAGAATAAATGAATGGCTTTAACAAAGTTAAAGAATCCACAAAACAAGACACACATGAATGAATAATTCCAAAGTTTCAGTACAATGAATCACTTCTATGACAACAGGAAATTCATCCACAATTATGAGTAATTTAAATCACTTTTGGGAACATATCTTGCAAACAACAGTTTCTATCAGCACAATTTTTCATATGCAATGCATAACTAGTGGCTAGTGTAATACCACTGACTTGTTGAGTAGTAGAAGTTATCAGTATTTTTCAAGTCAAATCCTTATAAAAAGAATGTCTTGTTGTATTCAGAAGCTCTTGTTATTGAAATTCCTGTGTTTTGGCACTGTCGACCAACAACTGAAAAATCAAGCAGTATTGATAATTTTAGAAAATGTACAGAAATAATTAAATTTTAATAAAGCACATTAATTACAGAACAAAATGATGATAAAATTAAAACACAGGAATTTCAATGTGAATTTTCATTTGCTTTCAAAGCATAGAACAAATGAACTAACAGCATTGCAATGGATAAGTTAGTACACACAGGCATTAAATTAATACAGGCAGCACAATTCTATGAAGGCGTATCAAAAGAAGTGCCAAGTTGATTCTCTGGAACTAAGGTTAGAGAATTTTCATAATGAACTCAGTTATAGTATTAGAAATAATTCTCCCAACAGATCTATCAGTCAACAAGAAACACAGCAATGGCACATAATTTGGCTTTCAAAAGTTTAAAAAGTGGAAATGCTAGGTCACTTAACCACTTGCTATATACCAAGTCTAGCAACAAAAGGTCAATCTTAAGTTATCCAAAATCACTGTCTGTCTGACAAAACACTTATAAATACCCCAATCTAATGGATTTAAACCTTAACTTTACTTCATCCAGTTGATTCAACATGAAATCTATAATCGGAGAGATGGCCAAAAACAGCAAATTCAACAAAGACAGGCACTAACATATATCAAACAAGAATACTGTATCATACCTCAATGATCAGGTAGGGTACCATTATCTGAAATGTATAACAAACTTACATCACCTCTGAGTATCATCATAATACAGTTCTTCATGACCAGTGAAAGCAAGGGCTCTAACTCATGATCAAATACACCAATCTTGAAGTCATCTACATATGCTATTCCTCTCAACTAATGCTGTTCCTGTAAAAAGTATGAAGTGTATATTACTTTGGTTAACATTGTGAAGTGTTCATTTAGTATATCTACTTTTATAATGTTTTTTTAACACACTATATACTCAACAGAATAATACATGATTTCTCAAGTCTTAAGATCAAGTAAGAATAATTTTAAGATTTATGAGTATAATACTAGTATTAAATAATATATATAAGAATCTGTGAGAGAAAATATCCATTTCATCTAATCCAATCAGTATTGAAATGATCTCATTAGCAGATAATACTTGAGACATTGAATTGTCTCCCTTTGATCAGTAAAAATTGTTTCATACACATATCTAAGCATGCAATGACACAATACACAGGTAATGATAACATACATTCATGCAAAAACTAAAATAGCAAGCTTTGGAACACATATTCATGTTATTAAGCAACCCATGTACTCTGTAATAACAAGTTATGTGATACACATAATTTTTGTACAAGCATTACATTTTATAATCTGATAGAAGCACAGTTACATTTTCTAAAGGCTTCTAGGAGAGAGTTTCATAGTACAGGAGCTGTATACATGAAAGATTTCTTACCAGCTTTAGTTGACCCTACATGTGGAATCTTTTACAGATTAGAATAGCAGAAATTTAGTTAGTGTTATATTGTTTCTGAATAAGCTCTGATAAGACAGTAGGGGCCATACTATTAATAATTTTGAATGTTTCTTGGTCCATTGTTCTCATATGTCAAATATGAAGGTTGGTATTATGGCCTTTGACAGAAGTTCTCTGTAAGAAGACTGCATGATCATCATCATAAATCAATCTTAATGCTCTTTCCTGAATTTTCTCCATTGTTTGTGAGTTTTTTCTCAACAAAAATATCAAGACAGTGGTCACAGAAATTAAAGTTACACAGAATAAAAGTATGAAATATGGTCTGCCTAGATTTAATTTGCTGAGGTTATGTCCTATCCGTTATATAGGTAAGGGGGGGGGGGGCTCTGGGTCATCGCACCTTCATACCTTACATATAATTTCATATCTATACCGCTTAACAATCTTTTGTAAGGAACATACATACGATTTACAACAATGTATAAAATGAAAGAAAGTGAAGTAAATGGGCTATCTTATAATGGTTAGTTCAATGAAAAAAATTGACCATCTTTCTTTTTCAAATCCAGTCATATTATGAATTTTTATAAATGTCCAATCAGTGATTTTTTTACTATTTCACTTGTTTGAGTCCTAGGACTCGCAGGACTAAAAATCTTTGAGTCCCAATGTTTGAAGTGTGAGTCCCCAATTTTCATAGATTCAAATGGATGTTAAAGCAAAAACATAAGCAACATTTATGCACTTTTACAGACATTTAGTGTAACTGTGTTTACAGAAAATGCTCAATCAATACATTTTTGCAACTGTTTTTTTTAAAGTTTATTTGTTTTTAAGTTCATATATTCTTCTATCTATTACTTTTGTCCATTTGGATACTGCTGCATCAAAATTAAAGGATTGTCTATTGTGTCTGTCCAGTTTGACCATCATTAGGCGTTGTTGAGTTTCAATGGTTAATCTGTTCCTGAATGTTGTAAGAATTCTATTCTGCACTGAAAACCCTCGCTCACACCCAGCTGTGTGGACACTAGAAGTCAATGCCAGTTTTGCCAACAAAGTGAGATTTGGAAACTCTGGATGGTACTTGACAATGAGAGTCCACAGTTGATGCATTGAATCCCTAGGGTATTGCTCAGCAAGAACCACTTTCTTCACTAGTTGCCAGTCTTGCATAGTTTTCACACCATCTACAAGAGGTTGAGATGTCTTCTCTTGTTTCTCTCCATTCTCTGACCAAGTAGAAGTTTGTGGGGATCCATAAAAATCACATAATGATTGGATCTCCTTGCAGCCATATTCTTTCAGTTGTTGAGTGGACAGAAATGACAGTGGCCTCATGCCTAGCACACTGAAATGAGCTAGCAAGTTCTCTCCAGCAAACATGTAAGATATTGAAATCCTGTGGTTAAATGTTTATGATTTGGTTAAACTATTTCATTTTAATTGAGCTTTCTAAATCTTAGGCTAGGACAAATTTGATGACTTGCATCTTACATATCATTAATTAATACTGATTAGAAATATATCTGATGTTTGAAGGCAGCAGATTCACATAATCTTTTCTCAGTTATACATTATCTAAACATAGGTGATGTGTAAATTAGTAAGATTTTACACTTATATACAAAGTCTAATTTAACTTTAAAATGACTGAGATGAGCGGTACTACTTTCATAATAATGGCATATTGGTACTATGGTAGTTTGCTATAAATCTAAAAAATAAAAACCTGGTTTTAATGTTTTCTGTCAATGAATCCACAAATTGATTGGCAAGGTCTCCCAATTTGAAATTGGTTCTGGTTATGTGATGCTGGCCCTTGAACATGGTGCTATCTGGTAGTAGGTCATCCACAAGTTTTTTCAGGTAAGGAGATTCCAAACTTTTAACATTGTTTAGGTCTGTTAAACACATATCCAACTTCACCTGTAATCATAAGGTATATTTTGTCCACTTTTCAGTATACCAGGATCAATATTTTGGTTGCCTCGAATGTTCCACTTAATATCCTGGCAGAATATAAAAAGACAATGGACTGTTCTAAATATAAAGAGGGCGTGTCACTTCAAACTGTAACCTGATTGTGCAGTGTGGTATTGATTTGTAAAAAATAACAGATATGACATTACCTTCACAAAGCTAAATCCACATTTTCTGTTTGGAAAAACTGTGACAACTGTGTCACTAGAGCCATTGCATCCATCATAAGGTAGGTAATTAACAAAAACTTGTCATCTATGGATAAAATATTAAACAACTTTGATCAGATTTGTTATCATTTCATTCTCTTTTTCAGTCAGTTCACTTGTCACAGTCACTGTTCAGTAAACCTTATTTATAAATAAAACTAGCAGCACAGTATGCAAATAGTGAATCTAAAAAATAGTTATAGAAAAAAAGGCATTTTAATTCATAAAAGATATAGTACCTTCTTCTTGAGTCCATTGGCTTTTGGGTCATCTGTTCCTACTTCAGTTAGGTATGATAGAAGACTGTCTGTTGTCCTATACACTGTTGTCAATGCATTGAAATAAGAAAGCCATCTTACAGAGTGGATTTCTTTGTAGGTGAGAGCAGGATCATCAAGAAGCTCTTGAACCGCATGAATTTTGGCAGCCCTCTTCGCACTTCCCTATGAAAAATATCAAATGCACTTGGAATAATTTGTTAACAGAAACTCAAAAATTGAAGTATCCTACATAATAAACAATTAAAAACTTGTGAATGTATTTAAAGTGCATTTCAAAAAAAACATTACCTGTCATTAAATGTCTTATTATACAAGAGGGCCATGATGGCCCTATAAATGCTCACCAGGAGAAAAGGTCATTTGGAGATTAACATTGTTGAAGTTTTCTATTCGAGTCTAAGTAAGATCAAGTGACCGATCTGGGCGGTTTTTTATCCCATGGCCATTATATGAACAGATTTAAAACAGGTCCATTAGACAAAGCTAGATACCAAATATCTTAGCTCTAGGCCTTGTGGTTTCGGAGAAGAAGATTTTTTTTAAATTTTCCTATATAAAATAGAATAAACCCAAGGGCAGGGCTAATTTTGACCCCAGGGGAATAACTTGAACAAACTTTGTAGAGTTTCATTAGACAATGCTACATACCAAATATCTCAGCTCTAGGCCCTGTGGTTTCAGACAAGAAGATTTTTTAAGTTTTTTCTATTTGTTGCGATAGCAACCAGAATTTTTAATGAAATTTAATTTTTTGAACAACTTTGAAAGGGGACCACCCAAGGATCATTCCAGCAAAGTTTGGTTGCAATCGGCACAGCGGTGTAGGAGGAGATGTTGTTTTAAGTAAAATGGACGCCACATAATCGTAACGACGCACGATGGACGCAGGGCGATCACAAAAGCTCACCCTGAGCAAATTCGTGCTCTGGTGAGCTAAAAAAAGACAATGAAATTTCATCCATTATTGTTAAAAGCTCTACAAACTAGGCACTTATCTAGACACCTTCCAAATATATTGTAAAACTTGAATAAAATTCTAGTCTTTTAATGATTCTTATGACCCTTTGCCAATATTGGAAGAGTTTTCCAATCATAGTTACTTTTATTATCAAATCAATAGCATGGGCATTTCTTGCGCTAATAAACGAAATGTACTGGTATTCCATATCAGGGATTTATCAAAAGGTTATCCTTGCAATCTTCACAAATATTTTTTTCAATGTCCCGATATTATTTGCGAAGGCACAAATTTTACAGACCAACAATTTTTTACCGCACCAAATAAAACTTTTTTTGCATGATTAAATTTTTGTTAATAAAAGTATATTTGTTTCCTATGATGGTATTGTTATAATTAACCACAACTTTTTATTCAATATTATATACTAGTGTGGTGTAGCAGTATTGTATATATAGTACTTGTTTTCCTAAAATAGCTGTAATATTAACTGCTCTATTAGATAGTTGATAGAGCATCTGTCTTGCAAGCAGGAGGTAGAATGTTTGAGCCCTGCATCATGCAGGTACATTATTTTCTTCCTAATTACATTTGATGCTATGAGTGTTTGACTTGTATGGAATCCTATGATGCAATGACAGGGTTAGTCTAAAAAACCTAGAGTTGTTGCAATTAAATGCCTTGAGAAAAAGGAAGGAGGAATGTAGCAGTATGGTATGAGTATTTGTATTGATAAATTGACAGTAATATAGTAATATCAACAGTCCAATTAGCTCAATTGGTAGAGCATCTGACTTGCAAGCAGAAGGTTGCAGACTTGTAAGTACATTCTGAACAATATATCAGCTCCAAATTTCACATGACCATCATCTGTTTTACCTGACAAGTAGTGATTTTGGTGGACTCTGTCTTCCAACCTGTGGATAATTTGGAAGGCAGTCCTTAATTAGTAATTTAATAACTTTTTGCATTTGAAATTACTTATGATAAAATAATTACATGTATTTCTTTTAATTCATATTACCTTTTAACCAACTCTGACTTGGTTTACTTTGATATTTGCTTCTCAACTATAATTATAAACAGCAGTTCATTGACATTGCATTTCTAAGGACTTCTTGGTAGCAAGGTTCCAGGTATACCTGTGGCTTATACTGAAAATACACAAAGATTTTTTAAAATTAAACAGATCTCGACTTACATACTGTCAATTATCCAATTACCTTGGCAAAGGGTTAAAGTTTGTAATAATAAATCTTATATAATTACAGACATTAAAAGAAGGAATATAAGACACTAAATTTCATAGATTGTCTGCCTGCCTGCCTGCCTGCCTATACTGCATCACACCCTTTCATTTTTGTGCAGGTGGGTATCAGTGCTAGGATTTTTTTAAAAGAAAAAATATACAGGATAATTAAGTATATACATTTATAATCAATTCTGTGTTAGAGTGGAAACAAGGCTGATAGTGTTAATACAGTTAAAAAGATTAAAAACAGCCCAACTATCAAAAATGAAGGCACACTCTAGTAACCCCTGTCTTAATACAGGTCCTGGGTAGGCACCTACAGTTGCAATGTCCTACCAGATCTTGTCTAAAAGAAGCTTCTATAGTTGCAATGTCCTACCAGTTACAAGGGGTTAGAATTTGTCTAAAAGAAAAGAGGTGCATATATGTATCTGACTACATTAACTACTTAGATTTATCAAACTCGACTTGTCAGTGGGAAAGTGAATGGCTGTTAAATGTTCTTTTTTGGCAAATCAATGTAATATGGACTCAAATAAATTTGATAATACTAGTAAATGTACAAGTTAATACTTAGTCTTATGAAAATATTTCAGATCCTGTTTATCCAGTTCATTGAATCATTAGCAATTTATTTGAGAATTTATTTTATTTCTACTTACAGTTTTACATGTACGTTGTGGCGAGACTGCTTTAGAAGTTGCATTACATCACTTATCACTAGACTCCGAATCATTCATCATGGTTGACAATTTACCATATAAGGAGATCTGTAAAGTATAAAAAATTAAATAATTAGTTAATCTTATTACAGACAATAATAAGCATAGCAAGTGAATAAGAAATACATACATTTTTTGCAAGAAAAATTAACAGTCACATAGCAAGTTTTATTTTATCATCATTTTTTTAAGGCAAAGATGATTTGTATCTTAGTGAAGTAAAACTTCTTCAGCCTTACATAAACCTTGTACAAAAAATGCACTTTAATGTCTGAGGCTGACAGTTCTGAGAATACACTGTAACTTGGTCAGTCCCTGAACAATAACTCCCGAAAGGGTTCCAAACCTGTAACAGCCGAATCATTCTCAGGTCTGAGTATACACTGCGATTTAGAAAGCGTTTGACCACCTAAATAAAATTACAACTTGAACAATATTCATATCTGAGCTATGCTGCAACTTAGGATAATGTCTTTATTGACATACAAGGCTCTGAGAGTTGGTCAGCTAGCTAATTTAATGATGTAAGTAATGGCCAAACCTTATGTATAACAAGAGGGCAAAGATGGCCCTAGGTCGCTCACCTGAGATCAAAGACACTACAATTGATGACCAGGTAATATAGATTTCATCGTGTATAACCGTTTTTACATAGATTTTGATCAAAACTAAGAATGAAGGTGCTATAATACCATTAAACAAGCCAAAACATAGCAAATTTTCTACTCCAAGGGCCCATAACTTTTGAAGTTGTGGTCCGATTTCATCCATACCCAATCATGTCCAAGACCTTAAGGTCATACCCATTCATTGTAAATATGATTAGCATCAGTGAATAAATGAAGGCGCTAGTGTGTAAACAAGCTAAAATATAGCAAATTTTCAAAATCAAGGGTCCATAACTCTTGAAGTTTGGGTCCGATTCTGTCCATAATCGAACTTGTCCAAGATCTTCTGGTTATACACATTAGCTGAAAATATTATTAGGATCTGTGAATGAATGTAGGTGCTAGAGTGTAAACAAGCTAAAATATAGCAAATTTTCAAAATCAAGGGCCCATAACTCTTGAAGTTTTGGTCCGATTTCGCCCATAATCGAACTTGTCCAAGATCTTCTGGTTATACACATTTACTGAAAATATTATTACGGGGAAGTCAAAGACCGGGGCCTGCAAAGGGGGCCCCGGGCTGTGGCCTTGCCCAGCTATAGACAATGCGTACGTTAGAAAAGGTTCAATGTGAATTACAACAACTTCAAATGTATTACCTATCGCCGAAATTCTCATTTCCAAATCATGGAGGCCGCCATTTTAGCCGCCATTTTGTTTGTAACAACTAAGTTCTTGTTCTCGTGTTGGCATATTTTTTTACATCGTAATATAATTAATCACTTATATTTATGTTTTCCTATCTGTTTACAAGAAATAGAAAGCAAAATATTCGAAATTTTTAAAAAAAGAAGCTTTAGTTAAAAAATACAAACGCTTTTGGTTAACTTTGTGAAAAGCGTCTGCATAAAGTGTGCGCATAAACGCTTCACAGGAAGTAGAATGACGTCACTTTTTTGTTTAAGCAAGGTGCTCGAACAATCTCTACCTAGAGTTGTCGTTCCTTTCCGATAGACTCGACTTCCCCATTCCATAGGCTTAGCCTATTTTCATATTAGGATTGGTGAATAAATGAAGGCGCTAGAGTGTAAACAAACTCAAATATAGCAAATTTTCTATGTCAAGGGCCCATAACTCTTGAAGTTCTGGTCCGATATTGCCCATAATCAAACTTGTCCAAGATCTTTTGGTTATACACATTTACTGAAAATATGATCAGGATTGGTGAATAAATGAAGGCGCTAGAGTGTAAACAAGCTAAATACAGCAAAATTGGTAATTCAAGGGCCCATAACTCTAGAAGTTATTATCAGATTTTGTCCATAATCGAACTTAGCCGAGAGACATTGTGGCCATATACATTGTGAGCAAGTTTAATCAAGATTCGTAAAGAGCTGCGGTTGCTAGAGTGTAAACAAACAAATTGTGGACAGACGCCGGACATTCACTGATCCTAAAAGATCAAAAAGGGGTAAATTCCATTTGGGGGGGGGGATTCGCCGAAGATTACACTCGCCGGTTTTGTACACCAATTTATATATATGTTTTGGCCTAATATGGAAGGCCTGTGCACCATTCTACATGCGAGATGACTATTGCTAAATGCATATTGCAAATTGTTGTAGAGGCCAGGAGCATTAGTATGCGAAAGTTCAAATATTACTTTAAAATAAATTACAACAAAGTTCTAGCTTAAATTAATGTAACCCTATAAATCTCTTGTCAAACTTTCAAAGATGTTTCCTGCCATTGATGAGAGAATACAGACTGTCAGACATCCATTCCTATACTGTGCAACTCCCACAAGTATTTCACAATAACATTTCCAAATGGGCGTCTAGCAATTGGCATTCATCAACAGGCATTTCGCATGGCGCACTGGTCTTCACTGAAAAATGAAGGTATCTGCAAAGACCTATACATTACAAAGTACTTTGGTATCTGTCACGATTTTGAGTTTCTCGACAATACATATGGACGAAATTCCGCGAACAAATGCCAAAGATATTAACATGAAAATTTGATAACAATAACTTAATGTTATAAAACGTAACGTTCTTAATTGAATAACACCGATAAACAAACCAAACTCACCATATTTACAGCAGAATATCGATTGAATAATCGTTAGTTCGTAGTGGATCAGCTTGCGGTGTTTTCATCCATCAAAAAATTACACTTCCGGTTAGGGAGTAAGTATTATAGTAATAAACTGGTTTATTGTGGTGAAACATCCATTTTCATTGATTAAGTATACTTAACAATACACATGGCTTGAAATAAAGCTATTGGCGAAGTATATGCTAACATTTTGCTCATATTCGTATGAGCGTATTAAAACGAAATAAATTAACGTAATAAATATAATAAGTGCTCCCTCCATTTGGTCGCTACTAAAAGACGGAACGGGACGTTCAGTTTTCCCTTCATAAACAGGTTCTCGTTCCATAACTAGGGCAAAGTGTATTCGCCGGCCCTAGTCCAGCCTAGTCCAGTAATTAAGAAAAGAAAAAGAAACGATTTTACGGCCCTAGGGTTTAAGTTTTTATTTCTTAACCGATCTTTCATTTTTATATATCAAATTAAAGATAAAGCTCTCAACTTTCGGAAAATTTAAATATATTTCAAATATGTGGTCAGAAAATATGTTTTGGGTCGAAGGGAACTTCACTTATTTTTCGAAAAAAATTACTGCTTATTTTTGGGTTGATCCAGTACTTCCATTCTTTGAAAATCTTTGTCCCGAGTTGCGCCCGGATTTCAACTGTTTTAACAATTTAAGTACCTGTAATAAATGCAACATATCTATAATTAACACAAATTCATCACTGGACGTCTATATTTTCTATTTTATCGCAATCTATACACATTGCCTTTATCGCATAAAAACACTTCATACAGCAATCATGTGGATTATTTTTATTATACATACGTAATTTATTTATTTTATTATTTTGCTATAGCATCCCTGGTTTATCATACTTACAATTGACTATATGACATTTCTAAAGATTCATTTTTGGGGGCGAATTTAACTTGTTTGGGGCTAATCGGACGGAGAAAAGTACAGCGCGGGGCCAATTTGACCGATTTTGGTGCCAATCTGGCTGATTGTGGAGGCAATCTGACATGGCCAATTTGACTTGATGCCAATATTTCACTTACTGTAATAGTATTGTCTAATTCGTTAAACATTGTTTGAAATTCACTTTTAACAACTCGCTCATTACGATAAATTATATCGTCACCAGGCTGTTAAAAATCTTCAATATTAATTCTTTGAAAGTATCGCTCAAAAGTTGATAGTTTAATGTTGTGTGATTTGATACCCGCAATTTCTTTCAACATTTTCCAATAAAATTTAGTATTCTTATTTCTTTACAATTCAAGCTTTTAGGTATTATGTAATTTTTTATCATAATCGTTACGAGTACACTTTGTCTGATGGACGTTCAGTAATCGAGTGTAGTTAATATGAATAAACTAATCAAAATGGGTGAAAAATGCATACAGAGTTTGATGCATGTATATTGTATGCGGGGTATATCTAAAAAGTCAGAATATAGTTTCACCAATGTACTCTGTATAGGTTCAAATGCATATTAATAAACTTAAAAATTGTAGATTTCGATGAGGCGTCGACATGTTGTAATCCAGAACGCTTTTCCTAATTAGGTGATCGATGAACATAACTATAGCGCATCTCCTCCCTGTTTTTTATTATCACCCACTGACAGCATTTCGAATAGAAGCATTTATTAATATAAATGTTCGAAGTACATGTCGGGACCATTGCTATTATATTGGAATTATGTCGGAAGTTAAGATGTGGAGGAGCACGTGACATGTTTTAGCTGTGGAGGAGGACGTGACCTAGCATTCCCAATATCCACAGCTTTTATATTACAAAATACTCACGCAACTAGATGGTGATAACATTGGTTCATACGTTTTAGATATTGCAACGACATATACATAACATTCCTTTGATATATATTTCATAATAATGCAAATAAAAACCCAGCAAGTCTAGAGTCGGAAGAAGAGAGTACCACTAGTTCGCGGAGACCTTGTCCTATTGTTATAAAACTTGAGATCAGTCTCTGAGCTCAAATATCAGATCTTGTATTTCAAAAATGGTCAGACGATAATAAATCTTTAAATCGTTATTCTGTCTGCATAATTCATTGAATATGGTTTTAACATTAACCAGCTCTATTTCCCCAACCATAATACTTAGTCAATGGAATTGAGATTTGCTGCAAGGCCCCGAGGTTATAAAAATTGAGATCGATCTCTGAACTCAAAATTCATATTTGTCTTTGGTATGGTAATTTGTTAATTATGATCAGATGATAGCATTATCGAACCGATTAACCTGACAGCATAACTGATCGGAACATGCATTTATACACTAATCTGCATAACTCTACCCCTATGAGGGTTCATGCGTCTGTCAAACAATATAAATACAAATAAATAGTGGACTGAATACTGCATATGAGCTCCTAAAACGGAAAATTTGTGCACACTTCTTCGCTGTTTTCGAGCTGATTTAATCGCATTCGCACTCGGCCCTGTCGTACTTAAAATTGCATATAAAATACAACTACTGAATAGCTAAGAACCTTGGAAGTTGCTGCGTGAAATAAGTTTATTTGTCAGTGAACAAAATAGACTTAAAAATGCTTATTCGGGAAACTGAAAAGGGAGAATTGTCGCTAATCTCTAGAGCAAGAGATGATTTCTGTATAAATACATCTGATATCTTCACGTCCAGATTTGTCCGGATTTTGCTTTCTACTGTACATTGTATAGGTGTATTTAAGCGGACGAATTTGGTCGTATTACCTGGTGGGGTTTGTTACTGAAAGATAAAGGTAAAGTGCCATCTATTTGGTTTAGCATTATGAAGTGAGAGAATCATTCAGTTGATTAAGAGTGCCTTTGAGTTCTAATGCCTTGAGTAATATTAAAGGCAGTGAGAACGGCTACTTAAAGTTACACATTCCTTTTATATGGACCGACAACAATGCATGAAAGGTACACTTAAGTATTAAAAGCTATCTCTTAAAATAACAACAACAAGACTACAAAAGTACACCTCGTCTGATAAGGCTACATGATTAAATCTTGTTTAAATACAGTCATGATAGTTTCTATATAAATTGTAAGTAGAGCGGGCTAGCGGAGTGATTGTGTTGCATTTATGTCATTTTAAAACAGTATATATCCTGCTTTTAGAGTTTGATTGTGGACTATTTTCTATGAGTGTATAGTATTTTAGGTCCAGGGGCCTAGCGGCCTCCCCATGACACGATGATTTTCTTGCATTTATTACATTCCAAAATGGTTTCGTTTGCTTGTAGAATGAGATTCTGATTTTTTTCTGGGTCGTTGGATGTTTGATGTTTTAGTCCACTAGGCAACTGAAAGCCTTTTAAATTACAGCATCTCGAACGTTCTAAACAAATAAAAATAAACATTCAATGTATTAGAAAAAATATATTGGACTGGTGTATGTATTCATGGTTTCTGGTCCCCCTTAATTCAGTGTATATAATGTTAAACAATGTATACAAAGAATTAAGTATTATCTGCCTAAAACAGGGGTGTCATTGGATGCCATCCAACTCAGTGTAGCCAGATTTTGATGTATACACTATTGATCAAGAGTACGAAGTATTTCAAATGAAACCGCTTGGAATTAACACGTCTGAAAATATCTAATTTATATGCACACTTGTCGACAAAAGTCATGTACAGTTGGGATTTCCGTGATTATTTTAAGACCAGCTACATCTCTGTAATTCAGCCTACTTTATAGCGTCTTTTATTCAATAGAAATACCTATGAATGACTCGTAGCTTATTCTTTCCAGTGGTACAATGTTTATTCATGTACGATTACGAACAAAACAGATATTGTATTTTCTGTAGACCTGACACGACTTTTTGTCCATGTAATAGTATAATATCGTTGTGCATGCATGCGTAAAAATCTGTTTTAAATTTACTTTACATGTTATCGTTTGTCCGAATTATGTCGGACAAGGGACATGTTGATATCTTTTTGTAACATCAAAACGTATGGTAACAAATCGGAAGTTTCTTTTTTGTGCAGTACATTTATATATTATTACGAATATATGTAGCATAAAAAATTCTCAGCATTAAAGAATAATTATTGTAAGTTCAGTTTATATGCCTGGAACATTGAGTAATAATATTTAAGAGCTAGGATAGTCATGCTGAGACCTGAAAGATGATATTTGTAAGATGGCATTTGAGAGGTAGAATTTAAGTATTGAAATTCGAGTACTGCCGTGTAAGCACTGACGCTTTAGAGATAGAATTTGAGTTCTGATTTTGAGAACTATAGGGACTTGGGTGCGGAGTATGAGACCTAGATATTTAGATATCTGTACTTAAAAGCTAGTATCTAAGCAATGAGATTTAAGAGCTAGGACTTGAGTATTTGGACTTGGGTGGAGACATTAAATATAGTCCTTATAGTATAAACAATATAGAACAACGCATGAACCTATACACATGTATACCAGTTTGCTGTCGTGTTATCTCTATATAATGATGAACCAACGGTTACATACATACATTAACTTGATTTATTTCAAGAATTATTTTCATTACATTGCTACCTTGTTCGAAGGCATTGACTAAAATTTACAGGTGGCAGTTACATTAATTAACATTATTAATAATATTTTTTCTAATAACAAATGCTTCATATACAAACTTACATAGTCTATACAAAATACCAAAATTTTCATTTCTCATTAACTCAATAAATTTTTCTACATTTGGTTTACCATATAAGTATCTCTTTATATATTTTTTACGAATCACATTGTTAGCTGGACAAATACATATAAAATGAAACTCATCTTCTAGATCTCTACTATTACATATTAAACAATATCTCTGATTTTGATCAATTCTGTTATTTCCATAACGTCCAGTTTCAATTCTCAAATCATGCGCTATAGTCTTAATTGTGAAAAAGTTTTACGAAATTTACAGGGAATTCTATCTAGATAATATTCAAAAGAAAACGTTGTTTTAAAAAATTTATACAAACGCATATTAGAACTATCGTCTAGATGTACATGCCAGGATTGCAAAAAAATATCTATCAGTCTCTGTTGAAACAATGAAACAAACAATTTAACATCAACATATTCAGGATGAGACCAAATTTCTGAAAACCCATGACTATCTAATAAAAATTTAACTTGGTATAACAATAACCAGTTACGTTTGCCTTCTATGAAGTCATCAAATAATGATTTGTATAAATGGTGTACAATAATATTTTCACTATTTACAACCTTTAACCAATATTTTACAATTCTAACATATCTATTTACATATATGGATATCGTTTGGTCTCACCGTATACAGCCATACTGCTGGTGGAGCGTTTAACAAATAAAAGCTTTTTACAAAAATTTAAGTGAACTCGTTCAATTTCTTTATTTTTGCTGAATCCCCAAATTTCACAGCCGTAACTTAAAATAGAGGTCACGAAGGAATCAAATAATTGACACATTGTACTAGGTTTTAAACTTGACAGGTTACATGTATTTACTAACAATGTATTTAAAGCTTTTAAACCTAATAGCCAACCAAAGTTTTTTTATTTAGAACAAAACTGCCCAAATAATTTAACACTGTTCCTAAGTAATTAAAATTGTCAACAACTTCTAATTGAATACCATTATAAAACCATTTTTATTCAGATTTTAAACGCCCCCTTTTTCTAAAAAAACATAATTTTACTTTTGTCAGGATTAACTTCTAGACCCCAATTAATACAATATGTTTGTAAAAGGTTAAGACTGTTTTGTAGATCTGATGGAGTTTTACCTAAAATGACCATATCATCGGCAAATAATATAAGAATAAATGAAATTTCATGCAAAGTAATACCAGAGTTATTTTCATTTTGTAAAAACAGTTCTAAATCTTCTAAAAATAAAGAGAAAAGTATCTGTGACATTACCTCCCCTTGTTTTAAACCAACTGAACACTCAAGGAAATCTGAATACGATTTACAGCCCCTAACTCTAGCCTTGACGTTAGAATACATATCTCGAATGATTCTTAGTACTTAACCACGCAGCCTTAAATTATAAAGTTTAAACCAATGACCATCACGGTACACGCTATTATTATTGTCACTCCAATCGGACACCCTTTTATTCAAAACACCTGTAAATATTTTTCGAAAAACAACTGACCAGGGTGATACCTTGATAATTATTCACATCTGAGGGATCGTTTTTCTTAAACAAAGGTACAATAATTCCCTCCATCCACTGATCTGGAAAATGACCTGTATTTAAAATACCATTAAAAAGATCTACTAAATGAGATATAAAATATCAGATGCTTCAATAAAATATTCGTTCAACATTTGGTCACCAGCAAATTATTTTTTTTTTTAAATTACGAATTACGTATACAATTTCACTTGCAGTAATTGGCGAGTCAAGGTCCTCAAAAATAGAATCATCATTTTCAAAATCATGTGTACCACAGAAATCATTGACGTCGTCATTAACAGCATGTGGAAAATTCAGGTTCAGTGTAGAAAAATAATCATAAAATTCCTGTGTACTAATACCGTTATCGCTAGTTTTACGTTTCTTTGAAAAATGTTTCCAAAAATCCTTAGGCTTGCGATTTCGGAGAAGCTCAACTTCTTTCATTTTGGTATAATTTTAATGCCTTCTTTTACTTCTAACCACGCGTTTATAGAATGCTTTTTTGTTGCACATATCAATTCGATTCTTGTCAGTTTTATTCAAATTATACTTTTTAACAGACTCCATATACTCTCTTTTCGCATTTACACATTCCTTATCAAACCACTCAGCCTTTTTTTGATACACATAAGAATATCTAAGCTTTGGAACAGAAAAAAGGGTAATAAAAACATACATTCATGCAAAAATTAAAATAGCAAGCAGGTAAATATACAAAAGCTTTGGAACATATATTCACATTGATGAAGTTATATAAAAATAAATGAAGAGTTTTCCAAACAAGACGCTGCAAGGAGATGGATGCATAGATGGACAAGCATCCTCAAAATATCATACATTTCTTAGAGCATTAATTAAGGAAATCATACCTTCCAAAGGCCGAAGTGCCAGTCAGGTGTAAACTTTGTACGACAAGCTTCCATCATGTTGAACTAAATGCAACAATGCAGACCATTCATCACCAGCTCCACATGCCATAACTAAAATATAGTATATTCTTATTGTATAAACATTGATAAAATGGGCCCATTAAGTATTGAAACAGTATTACCAGTAATATACAATACAACATGAAAAATATGTAAACAGTAACTGAACTAACAACAGTCAAGACAAAGCTGATTTGAATAGCTAGTTCACAGTAAGTGCAAGTGGTCATAGAATTGAAAATTGAGTTGTCTCCCTTTAATCAGCAAAATTGTTTTATACACACAAACATATCTAAGCTTTGGAACAAATCATGCAATGACACAGAAAAAAGGTAATGAAAACATACATTCATGCAAAAATTAAAATAGCAAGCAGGTAAATATACAAACCTTTGGAACATATATTCACATTGGTGAAAACCCTGTTAAATATATAAATATAAATGAAGAGTTTTCCAAACAAGACGATGCAAAGAGACGGACAAACAGATGGACTAGCATCCTCAAAATATCAAACAGTTCTTAGGGCATAATTAGGGTAATCATACTTTCCAAAGACTGAAGTGCCAGTCAGGTGTGAACTTTGTATGAACAGCTTACATCATGTTGAACTGAATGCTAAAATGCAAACCATTCATCATCAGCTCTACTAAAATATAGTATATCCTTATTGTACAATACTGGAAATCTGAGCAATAAAAATCATATATAAAGTCACTGTGATTAAACTCACAAAATCTCTTAAAATTGGTATATGTACTTGTTTAGGGAAGCTTTCCATCCATTGGTTATCGGAAAACTCATGGAAATTTTACGGCATTCTCCTTATCGCTGAAATGAAGTTAATAGATCATTCAAGTTCAGTGTAAAACAAATTTTATTTTAACTCAGAATATCTGAAAACCTGGTGTTATCCAAAATTAATTTTCAGTCAGGATTTTATTTATTTATTTCAAAGTGTGCTTACAATATTCTTGTATCACATGCATATTTCATTTCATGATTTCTTTTTATATATCCCCTTCAAATGAAGTAGGTCATAATATTTTTGAGTTATCTCCCTTTTTTCATAGATTTTTTTTACACTGAATTGTCCTTAACCATGGATTATCTGAAATAATACTTCAGACCAGTCAAATTCATGTAGTCGAGGTTTTACTGTATGTCACAGAGTCAAGTGTTGTAGTCGGTGGCCATAATGGTCCACCATACTTTGTACATATGAACATCTGGTTGTTTATACATATATTTTAATATATATTACATTTATTTCATATTCTGTATTAACCTCATCATTTATCATTAAATCATTCATTAACTTTCAATTAATACTCCATTTCATCATTTCATTACAATAATTTACTAAAATTTGGTTTATTTCAGAACATCCAAAATGTGCCCTTTCCCACTTTCGAAGATTAGTCAGACGAGTTTTATTTTATTCTTTCAACAGACATCCTCAGAATAGAAGGAACCAGATCATATTTTGCATACTAAAAAATGTTTGTATTCCATCAATGGTATGTGTTACTTCCAATTTGGTAACAAGAAATTGCATTGTTTTGCTTTTTTACAGATTCATTATACATTTTTCAATTTATTGTAAGTATTTACAATATTCAGCATAATTAACAAGCTAACAGTCAGTATTGCATGCAATACATGTCCACTAGCTACCATCATCCTTATAATCATTGGAATGTTAGCCCATGTTTATACAGCAGCATCTGTCTAGATTTTTTAATGATGACAATTTTGTCTAAATGAGGAAGTCAGCTGAAGTTATCATCCAGAAACTTAAATTTCAATTTTTTAGTGACAGTGACCTAGATATTTTGCCTTTTGACCCCATATGTAACCCACTCTAGGTTATCCCCTAAGCTACATATACATGTACCAACTTTAATTGAAATCCATCACCCCTAATGGAAGTTATCACAAGGAAACCACCTTGGACAGACATACAGACTAGGGATGTCAACCGGAGTCCGGATATCCGAACGTTCGGATCCCGTTCCGATGTTTGGATCCGGATGTTCGTATCAAAATACTACCGTCGTCTAAAATGCGTATAAATGTTGATAAAATCGACTGTCATAAAATATAATCAAAGTGTCGAACACACGGGTGCAATTAAGTCGACGTCGTCATGGTGATGACACTTTAACATAGTATATGCCAG
Organism: Lutraria lutraria; assembly: GCA_964023205.1. Classification (NCBI taxonomy): domain Eukaryota; kingdom Metazoa; phylum Mollusca; class Bivalvia; order Venerida; family Mactridae; genus Lutraria; species Lutraria lutraria. The sequence continues at coordinate 19,915,532 of OZ026847.1, forward strand.
GCCTACAATATACACCGGTGACACTATTGACATCGCATATCAACATTTTAATAAAAGTACGGTATATTGCGATTTTATTTAAATGTTAAAACTGAATAATAGTAATGACGATTAATTTTTCACACGTCTTATTATAATGAAAGTTTGTCATTTGATGACCGAATGTTGATAATTGGTGCACGTGCAGTTCTAACTAAAGACTTATTATCAAGTTTCAAAGTTTATTTAGTGATACCGCTTAATCCCAGACCGATTTGAGTAGCATAAAACGACTTTAAAAAATCGGTCCATAAAAGTTTCATAAAATTCGGTCCGTCGCTAAACCTGTACGTGCATAATGTCACAAACCTTGCTGTATGTTGTTCGCGCCATTCCCAATACCCCATTTATTAAAACACGTCGAGGTAATCATGCAGTCGCGCGGAGCAATCATTAGTTCTGTTAATCCCATCAAACGATGTTGATAGTAATTAGTCCCAACAAGTTTCAACAAGTTTCAACATTTATTCACCCAAATATATACATACATATAACGTGGGGAATATGTGGTAGACAAGAGTAAAACAATTAATGCACTGATCTTTTGCGTTACGTGATTTGTTTGCACAAAGTTAGCGATTTCAATTGTTTAAAACAAATTATGCTGCAATATATGTAATTATGCGTTAAGTTTGAGTTAAAGAATTCAAACGTCGTTCCGAAAAGCAGATTCCGTACAGCCAGTTTACCCCATTTAAGTAGCATTTCGGTTTAATCAAAGGCAGTGAATTGTTTAAGAAGTTGGTATCAAAGAAAAATTAGTTACAGCAAAAGGACGCCGACATTCTTTGGTCCAGCTTTAGTGACAATTCGCCATTTCGATTTAGTAAATAACCCGTGTAATTTACGATACGCGTCATCATCAAACTGGCAGGTATAGAGACATGATGACGTACGCATGCTTTACAATAACTTTAAATTCCGGAATGTTCCATCTGGACAGAGACGTATAATTGTATTATACGTCTCTGATCTGGACTAAAATAGAAACAAGGCAGTGAATCTTTGAAAAGGTTCACGTACACCGGTTTAAGTAAAATACGTGCGGGGTTTGATTGTATTGTGCGTATTTGTTTTTCATTATTATTCGTTTTTAGTCAATATTGCATATAATATCAATTCAAATTAATGAAACAAGCGATGAACAGATGATCGCGAAAACTGGTTACGATAAAACAGTAAATACTAAATAACAGTGTAAAGATCGATCCGAACATCCGGATGTTAACAAAAAAATAACAAAATACAAGCAAGTTTGCAAGTACCTAATCACTGTGTTATTCTTATTCTGTCCAGATTAGTTGTTCATAATGAAGTGTCATACTGGACTCATCAAAACTGAACATAAAGTGGTCATGCAGAATGGAAGTTACACCGTTCATCCTTTTTCCATAAATGGAGAATGCCTCAATCAGCATGATGAAAACTTCAGAACCTGCAATAACAAAACATTCTTTGCTTTTAAAAAAAAATAGAAATCACACTTGATTTAATGAAATTTAAATGGTGGCAGAGCTAACAGCAAATTACATAAGAAGTTTGGTAATCTAGGGAAAGCCTCTTAGATAAGGAAGTGTTTTCATAAAATTGACCATGTTGCAAATACTATGGTATGTAAATCTTTAGGTCCAATCAATCATAAACAAGATACTGCATTCAATAAACTCCCATGCCCTGGTGGCATCCTTGTCAAGAAAAAGTCCATTTGAATAATAAAAAGTCCAAAATTGGCCAAGGTCAAAGTGAAGTTGGTTGATATGAGTGGATTGAGAATGGTCATAGGCAACAACTGTATAAGCTTTAACTACCTGGTTTCAAGTGTACTAGTAAGAAGAGTAAAATCTACTTAACCGTATACCAACAGGACAATCACTATATGCATCACGTATCATTCACCATTAAGCTAGTAAATGATTTTAAGTGTATATAACTAAGTAAGTAACTGATAAAGTGTATTTAACTAAGACTTAGTAAGCAGTCGGGCATACTTCCTGATCAGGATTTTTTTGGGTCTTTTTTGACGTACCTAAGGAGAAATGGCCTGTGCATAAAAGCTTTTAACCAACAAAAATTTGAAAATCACCCTTTGATGCAAAAAAACATACATCCAAAATCCTACCAAGTCATTTTCTTTTAAAATGCCTACAATCAAAATAATTTGAAATTAAGTAAAATTTGGAGACTTTCTAAAGAATAGCCACTTCCTGTTTTGGATACAATGCTTCCTGATCTGGAAGTAAGTTATATCATTTTGCAGCAGTTTGTTTGCAAAATACAAGGTTAGCTATGATCAAGTCTGGTCATTCTTCAAACATGAAGAATGGAATATATCTTGTGCCGCATTATGGATGCCATGGGCATAAAAAGTGCTATCAGGTATCATGTTTTAACGTATCTGCCATGTACTAAAACTTAAATTTGACAACACCTCGTATTAAACATGGAAGAACACAATTCAAATTTCTGAAATATGGGCTTTATAAAATTGTCTTGCAGTACCAATTCATTATTGAGATGTAGACACCAATATCAAACTAGAGCTGTCACAGAGGTGACTAATGCCCTGACGCCGCTTTGACATGCACTAATAATACAATAGTACACTAATTAACTATACGGCTAAGTTCAAGGGGACATAACTCTGCAATGAGAGAATCGCTGGGCTTGAAAATTGTCTCGTGCACATCTACACTTGATGGTGATAACATATCTAAATTTTCATTTCAATCGCTGAAAAAGTGTGAAAGAAGTTGCAGTGCCTTGCTTTGAATACACCAAAAATTAATGCATTTATCACTGGTAAATCCAATTATTACCAAAAAGTTAAAAAAGAATGGCGTTAAAAAAAATTACTCTACAACTAGTGATGTGCAATAATACCGGTATATTGCAATACACTCCAAATGCAATACGTACTGGTACAGTTCTCTCCCATATCACAATATTAAGTAACTTGATACTGATTACTTCAACTTGTATTTTATCAGCTGTTACTAAGCCTAATTTGAACGGATACAGAAATATTTTATTTGTGTAACTGTATTAGGACTGTATGTGTTGTGGAGGGTTTTATATGTACAATAGCTGTATACTATACAGCATGAAGTTTCATTCTAGTCACTCTTGTTTTCATTAGTGTCTTCATGTCTTATCATGGAATGTAAATGGCTTAATTGATAAAATCAATGATAATAACTTTGTAAATTTCTTGACACGATTTGATATTTTATGACTACAAGAACCCTGGTTAAGTGATATTGAATGCTTGATGAACTTTCTGCCAGAGTATAAATGTTTCAGCTGTCTAGCTAAAAAGTCTGTGACTCGTGGTAGAAACATGGGTGGAGTCCTAGTATATATAAAACGTCAACTTGATAATTATGTCATGCCTTGTGTTGAGAACTGCAATTTTGGAATTTTTCTAAAACTAGACAAAAGATATCAACATAAACAAGGATATACTCTTTTCTAGTCTTTATTTACCACCAGAAAATTCGAAATTTTATGATATCGGATATGAATCAGGAATAAATTTGCTAGAAATCATACTGTTTTATGGGGCACATGCTTTGTGACTTATCAGTTTCTCTTTACATTCTTGTAGCTTTTTACTTGTCATGAGTGCTGAAAGAGAAGGTTTGTTTATTATCATAGTTGACCACCAACTGAAATTGTTATTGTATTTTATTGTTTTACTTGTATTCTTAGTGCAAACTTTGTTTGTTGTATCACTGTTGTATATAAGCAGTCAAATTCTGTTTCAACACTAAATTTAGTGGTAGGAAAGTGCTACTTTCTGGTCATTCCTACCAAAATTAGGTAGTACTACCATACATAGTTTGGTATATTTGCTACCACTGCTGAGTGTAAAATGCCAGTTTATGTGTGTCACCGAAGTATTTTTTTTTTCGACCTGTCAATGGACATTTTTCCAAAAAATTCTTGTAAACCAAGAAATAAAAAAGTAGTGGCCTTACATACCCTTTCAGGGAGAGAAATCATGACAATTTCATGATACACTCTTTTTGAATGACACAGGGCCTGACAGAGGTATAATAAAACGTGTACAGTGTAACACATAAACTGATTATTAAAACAATGTGATTGTAAGTATATATCAAGTCAATAAAAAGACCTTGAACTAGATATTTTAACAATATTATTTAATGATTGCTTGAATAAACATGTGTAGAAGGAAAAATACCCTTAGATTAAATATATTTATGTAGAATCAAAATGGACATATAGTAATAATAATAGATGTTGGAAAGTAACTAAAAGTCAATTCTGCCACAACGGTACACTTACAACATGGTTGAAAAACTCAACATCAATCAAACAAGACTATATCAGTCTCAAGGTCCAAAATGTAAAACTTTGAAAACTGGAAAATGGGAACAACCAGAAGAAGGTTATCATAAAACAGTACCATCCTGATGATTATTTACAATGCCTATGGGACAGGCATATTCTATAAAATGCTACTGGATAAAACTTTAGAATTTAAAACATTGATTGTCACAGTGACAAATGCTCGAAAAATCGAATTACTGCGCTGATAATTATGTGCAAACATGAGTGGGAATGAAAATTTGCTTCTTTTGATCACTGGAAAAGCTGGCAAACCCAGACGCTTTAAAAAATGTGAAAACATTGCCATCATTACTTGCTATGATTACAAAAAGAAGGCATGGATGACTATGTCAATCTTTACATCATGGGTATGTGAAATTGACCAAAAAAATGAAGTGTCAGGGTAAAAAGATAGTGATGATGGTGGACAATTGTCCCGCTCAACCGCACGTGAACGGGTTAGAGAATATTGATTTAGTGTTTCTACCCCGCAGCACTACAAGTAAAACACAACCAATGGACTAAGGGGTAATAATAACCTTATATAAGGTTCATTACAGGAATAGAATAGTCCAACGTCAAGTAAGGGCTATAGAATTGACAATAATAAGGAATTCGTATTGACCTTACTAGATGTGATGCATTTATTGCGTCAATCTTGGGAATGTGTTACTCCAAACACCATCAAGAATTGTTATTCCCACACAGGTTTCAAACTTGATCAAACAGATGATGAAGATGATGAACTGGATGATATACCACTTGCTAAATTAGCAGTGGTTGGAAATAAACTCATGCTAGGTGACTTAATATATTCAAACATCAACAGCAATGACTGATGATGATATTATTACAGAAGTTAAAGAAAAAGCTTCTGAAGTGGGTACTGATGTTGACAACGACGATGATGATAGATATTTGAATACAGAGATTGTTCCAGTCCCAACCATCGACCAGACAACTGACTCTCTTAAAAAGGCTATGGTCTATTTCCAATCAAAAAGAAAATACACCGGTACTGACAACGAAATGAATGTTTTGTAATCATTAATAAAACACGCTACCGGTGACAGAGTAAAAAACATGAACAATTACAAACAATGTAATGTTTCTTCCCTAGTGTGATCCGTGAATAGATAATTATCATTGTGATACAGAACTATATCTAGTGAATGTGAAGTGTTACATGTATTTTTGTGTGTAAAGTTCTTGTGTATACATGTGCATGTCTCCATACATTGTGTAACTGTGTTTAGGTTTGTATATGTTTAATATGGCAATATTGTTATGCTTGCTGTAAATATATCATTGTGTGTAATTTCGTTATATATTATTATTATTAAGTGTATAATGAATTGATCAATAAATTTAAAAAAAACATGAGTAGTTTAATTTCAATCAGTATGACAAGTATACATTCGTGTTATTACATAAACACCACTAACGTGCAGAAATCACGCTAAAACAGGTGGTGTCATCTCAACATGTTACCTTCCGGACTAAAACAGTAAGATGAACTAGAACTATCACTAAAGGTGAGGAATACCCCCAGATGCGGCCTTGACACAGTCATTGTTACATTTTACACAGGGAAATATAATGCATTTTCATTTTTTTAATACGTGCAAATTGTTGCTTAGAAATATCCTGACCAGTTTCTAAATATTCATTACATAAAAAATAACAAAGGGCCATAACTCATTAAAATCTACTTGGACAAAATGGCCTATGAATTTTCCTACACTTAGGACAGCTGTCTCATAAAAATGATCTGCAATCTGAATCACTGTTATACGGTAACTTTGTTCATTACATTCATGAAAATCTGACGTTTATACTAGTCTTGTCTTGTATTCTGATAAGTACACTCAATAGGCATTGAAATAAAATGACAATCACATTTTATATGTATTAAAATAAGGACTACCTATATTCTGCAAGGACTACCTCATTTTCTTCTCTGGTAGTCCCTAGGGCTGAGTATTGATAAAAATTATCAATATGATATTTGTATCAATACATAATGTTCGATATTCGATACATCATTTGATGTTCTATACATATGAAATAAAAACAGAAATACTGAGAAACACTGACGGTATTGTCAATACTACTACTACGTCACAGATACCAATAATAATAAGGGAAGGTACCTAACGTTAATTCAGCAGGCATGCAAAAAACACATGCTGAACTGCAAAAAAAAACATTTTCTTCTTGTGGTTGACAGCAGGTAGGTTTTATGTATGTGTCACAACTTTTTATTTGACAAAAATTCACAAAACATGGTCCAAATAATGTTTTTAAAATTCATTTTTGTTTCCGATCGATATTTGTTTGATATGTTAACATTTGATACGATATATCAACCGAAGACTATATACTGGTATTCGATACGTGAACAGGTACACAGCCCTAGTAGTACCCCTGTTCCTCCTGAAAAAGTTAGTGTCAAGCCCAGAAAGAATCTATATTTCTTCTGTTATACATGATTGATTGTGGGAAAATTACGTCGGATGCATACATAAATGATTACAACATAAATGAACAATACAGTATGGTTCGGATGACTGTAATCAGCATTATAATAATCGCTCAAGGATCACCATGATTAGTGACATACAAAGCCATCTCTCTCAAGTAACAACACTAATATTTATTATGAATGCTGCTTCTATTTTCGCTTTCTATCGTCTGTTCATTTTTAGATAATTCAGGATTTGACACTTACTTGAGTCAGTTGATGCAAAACCAACAATAATCAAGGCATCCAATTAATTTATAAATCAAGTAAGAAATACCATTCTTGAAATAAATAGAAAAGCCTGCAAATGAGGCATTGTCGCAATTAAAACACACTTGTGAACTTGTAGCTGTGTTTTATATATGCCCGGCGGGTACAGGGCAAGAATCTATTTTTAGTCATTTATTGTCTAGAGCAAGCGTTTCACGAACGCAGATTTATTATAACAAAACATAAGTCTTAGAAATTGATTCGGGTCGAATTGGAAAGAGATCTTTTCAGTTTTAATTTAATTTTAGTGTAATTGAATGCCTGATTTTGTACTCGCCCCGTAGGACTAGCGTTCACAAAACTAATCGCCCGATGGCAACTTAAACTCGCCAATGTGTGCGGGCAAGTTGAATTTTCAAGCCCTGATCTAATCGAGGTGTTGATAAGCTTGAGAACGTGTTGACAGGTAGAGAAATTAAATGGAGTTACACTATGAAAGTCATTATCATATTTTCGTAATAATTAAGTAGCCCCCAGCCCAAAAAAATAAAATGGCGCGGATTATTTCAATACTTTCTTCATTTCTATGGCAACTTCGAAAAAAAATTATTTGCGTTTCAAACATGAATATATTTTTCCCTGGATTTCTGCTGATTTTTTACCTGCATATTATACACATGTGTGACATCTACACGAATCATTACGGTAGGTATTAAAATCTTATGGTGGCTAGCAAAAAGCCAGTAGCAAAGAAACAAAAGCTGTTTTGACATGCACATGAGTAATTAATAACAAGTATGGTTGATTTCAAAATACTCATTCGATTGTTTTTATTTTGCTGTTTTTCGCATCCATTTCAATGAGTGAAATACCCATGTCATGGCTCTCAAAAAATATTTGGAGCACTAAGTCTCTGGTCTGCGTGAGTGTTTTACCAAGATTGACACAACATTTTACAATTGATCGATGATCCGAATAAAGTGTATTGTATTAATGTAGCATTTCACAGCTAAAGCTAAGATCGATTTGCGCAGTTTGCAACTTTGGGCACTCGAGGATACATCGCCAATTCGCGAAATTATATGACATTCAAATAACTATACTAGAACGCAAATAAAAACAGTCAACAATAATATTTCATCTTTAACACATCATATCTTATCAACATGAATCAACATTTACCATGTATTAATTCATAAACTGGAGAAAACTGTACATCAACATGCGAAGAACTTCCCAGATCTGCTGGACGCTTGCTGACTTTGATCTGAACAAGGGAGACAAATCTGAATAACTAAAATCAAGAACTGAAAGCTCCCGAAACATGAATCAATCACAGCGTATTTCTCTTTCTAGAACATCGGTTATTATCTTAGCTAAAAACAAATCGAGTTAATAATAAACCAATCAAAATTTATCTACAGTCAAACAGTTTATCAACTAAAATACGTATACAATGTCAACACCGGATCTAGTCTGGGTTACCTGCCCCTGACACTCTAGTACGTGATGAATATAGTGGTCAGGGTACCAGACTATATCAACTCTAAGTTTACTACCAACACTTCAAGCAGCGTAAGTGAACATTGGCTGGATTCAAAAGTGCTTCAATTTGTTTGTTTGTTTGTTTGCTTGCTTGCCTCAGGTTTTACGACCCATTTCAACAGTCAGAGTCACATGAGGCTGACAGTTCACCTCCTGGGAAGAACAAGTTCTAGAGTCCCATCCTCCGTATAAGCAACTGCCTACTTTCTCATATATTTATAGAGACATGGTCGGATGCGGGAATCGAACCCATAACCCTCTATTACTGAGAGGTTACAGTGATTCGGAGTCAGCGACCTTAACCACTCGGTCATGGGGGGCGCGCAGGTTAGAACTTAGAAGTGCTTCAAACTATCAAAGTTAGGGACAAAGCTTTTTATAGATAATATGGAATAAGGCACTGCCTAGAATGCGCGATTTATATCTTTGTCAAAATAAGAAAATGTGATTTTAAGTAACCTCAATTAAGTAGATGTAGTTAGACATTTAAATTAGCACTGCTCTTATTGTAAGTAATTACTGCTCCCCCGAAAGACTAAAACAATTAAATGGTTCAAATTGAGTTCCCAATTTTGATTTTACGGTTAGGCCAACCCATGGAAGTCAGATCGGGATTCGAACCCAAATTTCCCCATAGCCAATTACAGGTCTGGATTGCTCTATCCAGTTAAGCTATCTGACCTTAAATTATGGGTTAACTTCAATTCTGTAAATTAGTTAGTTATTTAATAATAGTTATTAAATAAGTCATGGACAGAGGAGCAACATTATAACAGTCATTGCAACTTTGTAACAAGAATCTAAACCAAACAATGACATGATATTATACCTGAAGAGGATACTGTAAGCTACATTGTATTGATAGTAGTATAAGATATACACATTTTAAAGGCTATCCATTGTGACAACAGTTGAAGAAGTCTAGCTGGTACATATATATATCATGCACCAGATTTTGGAAGCCGCTTTCACTTCACACATATCAATAACCTTAGACTACATAATTTTATAAATGCACCTAACAGATATCGGTAGTGAACCTTTTCAGTATGTAAGAGGAAATTGTGCAGTACTATTTTGCGGTTACCTTTTCTCATGGAAAGTGTATACTGTCTTAAATGCATTAATTAATTAATGAGCTAATTAAATTAGTATACATAGAAATCAAAGCAGGGATGTTATGCTATGCACATTTAACACGAAACATCAATGTATAGATTCAAATAAACATTTAACATGTGTTGAATAATAAGATTGTTATAACATACAGCCGAAGTATTCATGGGTTTTGAGTAAAATATAATGGTTTTGTTTATTCCTACTGAAAGGGCCAGAAATGTTGGCTTATGCAACACCTATATTTTGTTTGCACAGTATCCCCCGAATTGCTTAGAACTCCTCTCCCCAGGCGCCTGAATTAGACACAGGCCTATGGAAACAATGATATGACTAGCTGACAGCTCATCAACCGACTGCATCAATTCTAACCCGATCTCAACTGGGGTTCCAACCTTAGATATACCACTCCGAAGGCAGACACCATTGCAATCTTAAACTGGTGTACTTTGAATTACATGTCCCTTCATCCAGATAAATCAAAATGCATGTTAATTTCTGCCAAAAAAATGAATAAACAAGAGGGCCATGATGGCCCTATAAATGCTCACCAGGAGAAAAGGTCATTTGGAGATTAACATTGTTGAAGTTTTCTATACAAGTCTAAGTAAGATCAAGTGACCGATCTGGGCCGTTTTTTATCCCATGGCCATTATATGAACAGATTTAAAAGAGGTCCATTAGACAAAGCTACATACCAAATATCTTAGCTCTAGGCCTTGTGGTTTAGGAGAAGAAGATTTTTAAAAATTTTCCTATATAAAATAGAATAAACCCCATTGCAGGGCTAATTTTGACCCCGGGGCCATAATTTGAACAAACTTGGTAGAGGTCCACTAGACAATGCCACATACAAAATATCTAAGCTCTAGGCCTTGCAGTTTCGGAGAAGAAGATTTTTTAAATTTTCCTATATAAGTCTATATAAATCAAGTGACCCCCGGGGCGGGGCCAATTTTGACCCTAGGGCAATAATTTGAACAAACTTGGTAGAGGTCCACTAGACAATGCTACATACCAAATATCTTAGCTCTAGGCCTTGTGGTTTCGGAGAAGAAGATTTTTTAAATTTTCCTATATAAAATAGAATAAACCCCAGGGCAGAGCCAATTTTGACCCTAGGGCAATAATTTGAACAAACTTGGTAGAGGTCCACTAGATAATGCTACATACCAAATATCTTAGCTCTAGGCCTTGTGGTTTCGGAGAAGAAGATTTTTTAAATTTTCCTATATAAGTCTATATAAATCAAGTGACCCCCGGGGCGGGGCCAATTTTGACCCTAGGGCAATAATTTGAACAAACTTGGTAGAGGTCCACTAGACTATGCTACACACCAAATATCAAAGCTCTAGGCTTTGTAGTTTTTGACAAGAAGATTTTTTAAATTTCCTATATAAGTCTATGTAAAATCAAGTTACCCCCGGGGCGGAGCCAATTTTGACCCCAGGGTAATAATTTGAACAAACTTTGTAGAGTTCCATTAGACAATGCTACATACCAAATATCTCAGCTCTAGGCCCTGTGGTTTCAGACAAGAAGATTTTTTAAGTTTTCTCTATTTGTTGCCATAGCAACCAGAATTTTTAATGAAATTTAATTTTTTGAACAACTTTGAAAGGGGACCACCCAAGGATCATTCCAGCAAAGTTTGGTTGCAATCGGCATAGCGGTGTAGGAGGAGATGTTGTTTTAAGTAAACATGGACGCCACGAAATCGTAACGACGCACGATGGACGCAGGGCGATCACAAAAGCTCACCCTGAGCACATTCGTGCTCTGGTGAGCTAAAAATGCACGACCCTTAAATCTCTTTATTAATAATATAGATATTGAGAAAATGTGCTTTCAGAAAATCTTAAGGAGTCTAAATTGATAATGCTTTAACATGGGATATGCAAATCACATTTGTTTGCAAGCAAATTAAAATAAAAATAGCTCTGATGAAACAAATTAGCTCATTATTGCTTGATTATCATCCAATTTTTACTCGAAAAGGTGGCGGGAGAGAGAATTTAATTTTTATTTTTCCAAAAAGCTTATTGAGACCAGAGTATATAATTATGGGAAATACAGAACAAAACACTGATAACTGTCCTTTCGTTTACTTAAGTGAGATTCAGCATTTCTGACATGATAAATAGAAATATTATCCATTCTGTTGATTTTTCTATCTGTACCCAGGGGGAGTTCTGACAACCTAAAACATGCCTACTTCTTTGAAAACCTTCCCCTTTTTGGAACCAGATCTCGAGGCTTCTTCTCATTAGATCGACACATATGACAAATGAGATAAATGGGATTTTTAGCCCAGCGTCGAGTTTGGTTCGATCAATGAACGCCTTGGTGCAACATAGGATTCGGTCAGTTAGTGCCGTTTGGTCAAGTTTGCCGGTCACAAAATCGTAATACAAGTCAACCAATGACGATACGTCGCTATAATTACATTCAAACCAGCCTTTTCCAACTTTTAATATGCCGCCATAAACGGCTTCAATAAGAAAAACATGTTTTAATTTTCAAGATTTCAAATAAAAATTGTCAGGGTGGCACTAAAAAGAGGGGGCAGGCGGGGATGATAATCAAGCAATTAACTTACAATGGCCTATACAACGTTTATTTAGTTCCATGTTTTGATTACAGTTGTTCTGTGTGGGGAAAGGGTGTTTATTTTATAGGTAGCACAAATAAGATTTCAAAACCTCAAAAGCGGGTCGCTCGCTTCATCTTACAAAGGCCATGTAACATTAACTCCTTAGAATTATTCAAAGAATTCCAATGGATAGAGCCACACATCACGCTACACAAAGATGGTGTTTAAAAGTAAAAATAAATTGTTTCCAGACGACATGTCAAATCTTATAACCTTTTCAAGCTATGAAAACTATGACCTTAGATCTAAGGCACGTAATAATCTTGTATTGCCAGGGAACAGAACTGAATACATTAAAGATACATTTTCATATCATGCTAGCCTTGTTTGGAATACACCGTCATTTAAATTACTCTAAGACAAATCAATTCATTATATTCTTTTAAGTACAATTTACGTAAGTTTATTCTAAACATGCAATTTCCATAATCTAAATATGCTTTTTCATACAGGGTCTATGCTCTGGGTGCAAAGGCATTTATTTTTCAGTTTTTTAATGTTTTTTGAAGTTGTTTACTCAAAATTGTTACTTATTCTAAAAAGCAATTTATGTAATTCTTGAAACAGAGTTTTTCGGGTATGTCTGCAATTTCTTTGCTAAATTATTTGTATCAATGCCATCATCATCATTAAATGTGACGTGGACTGCAAAAAAGTTAAAATGTGATTTTTCCTCAATAAGCTGAATTTTCGCAGTCCATGTCACATATTGTGTATATGTTGCTTAGTTATAATTATAATTGTGAATGCATGGAGTAGTTTATTTGTTTGTTTTATTTGGTTGTTTGTACGCTCGCTCGCTCATTCATTCGTTTGTTCGATCGTTCATTTGTCCGCCTGTTCGTTCATTCATTCACACAATAATTAATTTCATTAACTCATTCATCCATTTATTTATTCTTACTCATTTATCATTTACTCATTCATGTAAATATATATTAGTTATATGTTATTTTGCATGTTTCCAGAAAGCCACATTGAAAATAAGTCAAATGTTTTGTATATTTTACTTAATGGGTACACTTTCTATTAATAAAGAAATTATTTATGTACCGGTAATATATATGTTGTATGTCTAATAGTTGCTAGAACTTTATATCAATGTGATCATGATTTCATATTACTTCATTATACGCTGAGACTATTTCCGTCAGTGCTATCCAACTAATAAATATTGAAGAAATATAGGAAATGCTCATAACTGTTTATACTGTTATTGTCCTGTTAACTAAATATATACAGTTACTGAAGTTCATACATTTTTAAAAAATCACAGGTAAGCATGTTAACAAACATTCTATTCAGCTCCAGGTGAAAACAAACAGAGTGAGGATAACGTAATCCATCTTTCCTCACTACCACACCAAGTTTCTTCCCATCCTCACTAAATTGTACAACTTTGTTAGATCTGCTCCCAACAACAAATATGTTTCCTCTACCATCTACACATACACCATCTGCAAACTGTATGTCTGTATCTTTTATAGTTGACAAATACTTTCCATTCACATCAAAACAAGCAACTCCGTTGTTGGGCCTACTTCCGACAAACATCCTATCCCCTGTATCATTGAAGGATATATGCCTACTGCTATCAAACAGTTTATTCCCGGCATTGTCTTGTGAAATTGTCTTAAGCAGAGTTCCAGTCATATTATAAATATAGAGTTTATCAGCCTGATCTGTCACATAAAGCTTATCATTCTGGAATGCAATACCATAACATACATGAGACATTTTAATCTGTCTTGTAGGTGTCATCTTATTCTGAATAGAAACAAACTGGATCTTGTTCTCAAAATAACATGCAACAGCAACTTCGTGTTTACTTATACAGCATACACCAAAAGGATGAGAAACTAAAGTACAACAATCAACAACAGTCATCTTCTGTATGTCAAGAAGCTTGAGTTTCTTATTATTGCAATCTGTGACAAGTAATTTATTATCATCAGTCAGACAACATCCATATGAAGAACATGTTGTAGAATCATCTGGCATCCTTATGGTTATATCATGACTTCTCTTGACCTTGTAAAGGTCATCTTTCCGTTTCCTGACGTGTTGTTGTTCTCGGTGTTTCTCAACTCGTCCAATACCATTTAAAACTTTCATATAATCCAGCAATGATTCATTCTCAGTAAATGAAATCTGAACATCTGTGTTATGAAGTAAGTTTTGCTTGGACTTCAATTTCTCTGCTTCCTTAATCTTTTCGTTAGCGATTTTCGTACAAACAAAACATTGAGCTCTGTTTCCTTCCGATTGATTCAGCTTGTCGTCAGTAGCCTGCAGATCTTCACTGGTGTTATCAACAGACTGCTTCTCATTTATTATCTCACTTTCTAGTTCCTTGAAGGCAGTTTCTATTTCATTACTTGTAGACTCGGCAGCTTTTCTCAGGATAGCTTCTAATGCTTTCTGATATGTTCGGACTTTATCAAGTGCTTCTTTCTTTGCTTTAACCAGTGTTTGAAGTTGTGTATCTTTACATTTACTGTGGACTTGTAAGGATACCATCATGTCTTTAAGAAGACTCTGTGTCTGCTTGGTGTTAGACAATTTAATTATAGTGTCAATCATGTCTGGAACAGAATGGACATGGCTGTCTTTACAAGACCTGAAATATTAAGAATTTCATTACATTACTTTTACTTCTTATCGAAAGCATACAATTATCAGGAAATGTCTTTAAAAACACAGTCGTGAAGTTTCTTTGATGTTATAAGGGATGCTATATTACAGTATCCCTGATGTTATTTACACTGTTCAAACCAATAAGTATGATTTTATTAATTTTCCTTAATTGCCGTTATAGTAAACAAATCGTTTGCACATGCTCCATCGATCTTACGGGATTTTTTTCTCTTTTTATCAAGGACTTATATACATGCAGGAATACACATGTGACATATGTGTGTCTATACGTGCATGTCTTCATGCACACAGGGCCATAGACATACACACTGAAGTGAAGGGACACATAATATTGTTTGACCAAAGACAGCTGTCGAAAAAAGTTGATCAATTACTTGAATGTGTGTCGGTAATAAATTGCGTTCTAAGTTTGCGAATACTTCCTATCAGTTATGGGGATTTTCATTTTATTTCACGGCAATTTAATCCATTCATAAATTGCTACTACCAGGATTGAAAACGAGGCGCGAAAGAATGACTAGCAGTCCAATTAGGTCACGCATTAAAATGTTAATGTTAGGTCCGTTAAATCAATTACGATTTTAGTCAAATTTACTACTCCACTAATGAAAAAAGTTTCTCTAGAATGGTTTATAATTATTATAATTTTATTTCTATCGTGTATTTATTTATTTCTAACTTTACAAATTTTACAAACACAAGATGTACACATTAAACAATTGCTATAAGTTGGCGTGGTCTTTTTTTCCACGCTTGTAGATTTCGCCCAATGGAAGAGAGAGTTTCCTCTGAATCATCCAATAGAATGAGGGACTTCTTCTGAATAATTAATACGTCATGCCAGGGAATATAGGTCAAAAGTGAGATTAGGCACCTTCGCGAAAAATAGAATACTTACATACATACATAAGTTTGTTTCATCAATGCAAATACTTCTACATCTTATCAGTATTGTTAGAAATGTTGTGGTATACCAGTAACCCTAAATTCCTAAAAGTGTCAAATCGAAAGTGTCTGTATCGACGTCATATTCCAAATTTATTTTTAAGTAAGAAAATGATGTTGAGAGAAAACAATCCCTCATCAGCGATTTTTTTCTTTGTTTGGTTCCCATTTAAGGTACATTCCCAAATACAAAATCCATTTTCCTAATTTCAACGGAAAAAATCGCATTCTGGTGCAGAATTTTCTTTTTTTCATAAAAAATCGATTATTTTGTATTTAATTTATTGCAACATTCGGTACTGAAACAAAATCCAATGAGGAACAGTTGATATTATAATAAATATGTCCTTTTTTTAAATTCCCAATTTATTAAAAGATTCCCGATTTAGATTAAAACACCGTAAATTTTCCCAATTTGTCTGGTACTGGTACTTTTCCCAATCAAGCTAAAAAAATCGCTAGTCATGCAGTAATACTTATTTATGACGTTCTTTGCTGGTCAGATTTGTAAATCTCCATTATTCAGTCCTTATGTTAGCGGATTCCACATGGTTTATATTACTAAAGAGTGTAAATCTTGTTCTATGGTCATTTAATGTTTTAATATGATAGTGCACCGCGGTAGGTCCTGAATCTTATTATAGGAATATACGCGATAACAATCGTATCATAAAGCGCGTTGTACTACGCAATCTTTACTCATGCCCTATATTTATTACTTCCACTATCTGGACATCGATTTTAGGTAAGCAAACAATGGTGATACTTGAGTCAGTGCAATTTTATCTTGATAGCGCTCTATTATAAATAACTGGTAACCAGGCATACTTCCATACTCACCGGGATACTTAATAAATTTACCTAAAGTGATATCAAACTTATATGTAGTGTACTTATTCGAGATGAGCGCCGTTTGCCTTTATTATTCAAGGCTTAATTGTAGACAGTGTAACATGTATTAAGAAATATTCAATAAAACGTGTTTGAAACATAGTAACGTTACTTAATCATTTGTATTATATTTGGCTCCGGGGGCGGGGTGAATCTCTAGTGTCTTAAACGTTGGAATACTTGAGATTCGGACCTAGCCGCACCGCGGTAAATAGGACTTCATATTGTATCAAATGACAGTACTATAAAGTATACGTTACAACATTTACATTGCTATGATTCAACTGGTTTTAAACTCCTAAGTAAAAGAAAGTTGTACCGGAAATTTTCTACTTTCGATTACAAAAGAATTATTTAAATATGACAAAATCTTTCAGTTGACGTTATAATCTATATTTTGTAATAATAAATGTTCATGCATTTTTAGAAAATCCGTAAGTTAGTATTAAATAACTTTATCTGATAGGTGCCCAGTACTTACTTGTGGTCTTTGGCAATACAAACATAACATCCAACAACATCGTGGTCTTCACAATACATATCAACTACTTTGCCTTTATGAATGCGGCAACGTTCTGTAGGGAATTCTGGTAATTTAGATTTCTGACTGGTCACTTGGTTTGTCTGATCGACATCCATAAGATTATGATTCTTCAATAACGGGAACATCTTGTGAGCCTCGACACATGACTGACAACAGTATCCACTACATTCTACACAATATTTGACAGCTTCTGTTGTCTTGTTGACTTGTGCACATGTATTACACACAAAATCAAACGTTTCTTCCGACATCTTCAGTTGTGAACGCCCTCCAAACGCCATTTTGTGTCGTTGACTTAGAACCCTACTTTCGTTTTCAGTCGTAAGATGGAAATACCCTAAAGGTATGTACTAAATTCCGGTATTGATTTACACTATCCGGTACGTACAAATACCGGATATCTCCGTACTTTCGATTAATCGTTCTTGGATATAACAGTAGAATCGCTTTTCATATTATTATATTTCTTTCAACATTGTTAAACAAATAAAGCTTTTAAGGGCGTCAAATTATTATATCAGTACACACATCCTATTGTATTTAACATTATGTGTAATATCAAATGTAAACGTACTGTTTAAATTTTTTTTATTATTCTAAATTATCTGCATCATATTTAATAAAAAAAATATCGTAATATTCTGTCAGATCCATACAGTATAGACAAACATCAATGGATTAACAATTCAAAATCATGGCCAGAAACTGGCTTGCCAGACATATACAGTGTAACTTCTGAAATCCGGACACCCATGGGATCGGTCAAAATGTCCAGATTTTGGAAGTTTCCGGAATTCAGAAGTCTAAAAAATTATCTGAACAAGTCGGTTGTTAAACACCTGATGTTTTTTACGGTGAAAATAGTGACATATTATTATTTATGCATAATACAATATTGTGTTATTATTACTGATACATGATGTAAAATAAAAGATAAACATTTATCAGATTTATTAATCAAAGGTAGATAACGACAATACAATTTTACTTACAAGAATGAACCAGTCAAAATTGTTAATAAGTAAAATATTATTATTATTTTGTTTAAATTGCCAGTTTTTATTCAAAATCAGGGGATTAAGTGCTAGAATGTCATTGCAACCTCCCTACAACAGCCACTATTGGGAAGGACAACAATGACTGTTATAAGGAGGTAACAGTTGTTAAGAGACTGAAAATAGAGTAAAACGTCAATTTGTGATGCTTGTATACTGACTGTAATAAGGAGGTGGCTGTTGATCCAAGGTGACCGTTTATTTAGGTTACACCGAGTGCAGCGAGTAACATGTTCTATATGACACAGTAGCATAGATGTGAGGGTGGTTAAAGATCATACATTTATAGATAAGCTTCCGAAAAACCTTGGAATACAAATGATACATTTTGTCTATTATTACTGACAAAACAAAATGAATATAAAGTAACTACTTTCTTGTTTATTTATTTTGTTTCACATACAAACTGCATCATACTCATTTCATTTTGATATTTTACCAAAGGAGGAAATAAGTTGTGCAGAGCTCCTATTATAACAGCTATGTCATCCAGAATATTTACGTAATGTACAGCTGTATTAGTCTATAGGATTAAAACGTTTGCATTCTGACCAATAACCCTTTCAATGTGCTTCAATACTAGTATAATTATCCTGACTTTTAATTTTATTTCCTAATGTTGGACACCTTTCTGCACTAACTTATAGATGACAGGAAATTGACCTCACCTGCTGGTGATACAGATATTAAATACTTTATTGTATTATGGTGCTGGTAATTGCTCTGGGTTTGAGCCCGCATGGTCAGATTTCTTGGGCGTTCAGGAAAAAATCAAAGTAGTTTATGACAGACACACATTTTTTATAGTCTGGTTTAAAAATATGGGGATCTGGCAACAACTCTTTCTGCCTAACATGGTAAAGCCCGAATGGCATTTTGAATGTTGATATTAAAGTTAGGTCTTGGTTTACCTAGAAACATTCTGAAATATTCGTTTTCAATCACAAAGTACTCATTATTATGATAGAATTGTATAGCACAGCTAGTGGTTTTTTTTCAACAATATGCAAAAAATAAGAAAAAACATTTGACAACTTTTTTACAAGATGTATAACTAAAGAAAAGTATTATATAGGCCTATGTAAATACTGATTAGAACAGATAAAGTATATTTCTTATATTTTTACTACATTTTTATCTTTTCGTTGTTTTGTTTTACTATATTCGAAAAGTAAATGGGTTTATAAAGGTTTTGTCACTTTATTTATTTCCAGAATAATGTAAGATTTACACTAATGTAATGCATTCATTAGTTACATTTACAGCATATGTTTTCACTACTGGAGGCTTATCAGCAGAGAGATTTCTGCCTCCACTGAATTATTCATGACTGACCTAGAACTGACCACAGGGGGATGTAGTGTACCAGTCGAGGGTTCAACGCAACAGTGTCGTAACTCATATTGAAATAAGAACAAGTTACAACAGTGTTGCGCTGAGCCCTCGACCTGTGATGATAATTTGGTCAATTTATGACGAAATTCATGTTTACTTATATATACATAATAATTAACTGACCTGCGATTTTTAAAGGCATCTATAGTGCCTTTATTTCATTTTTATTTTTATATACAAGTCGGAACGAAGAAATTAACGCAATGCAATAGTAGCGAGTGAATTGCTTTATAAATATGTATTGGTTGCTTGAACAATATGTGTGGTATTTACTTTGCGGTTTTTATGTATACCTGTTCCATATACAGTATACCAACCAAATGCGTTAATTAATGTGTTTATGAGTGATACAAGCGTGTTATGCATTATATAGTGCAAAATATCAATTTATAGATTTAAGGTATTGACTCCACACTGAAGGCTAAAATTACTGTCAACTGCATTGAAACTGAAGATCGTGGGTTCAAACCTCAGTAGGGACAAACTTTTTTATTTTTAATTTTTTCTTGAAGCATTATTTTTGTATCTCTTAGAACACATTTAGGTTGAACAAAAGTGTTTTCTTTTAATTAAGTGATTTTTATGGGCATTTATTGGCTAAATAATGCTAGAAATGTGAACATTATCTGACCCTAGGGTTACTTTAGCTGTATTGTGCAACAGTAAGCCTAGTGAGTAATGTGTTTCTTGATTTTATTATAATGCTTGGTAGACATGGGGGACTATTCTAAATATAAGTTATGTCAATTAAAAATATTTCAGAGCATGATTTTTCTTGATTTTTTGCAAAAAATGCTCGTAAATAATACGTTTCATACAATGGGCTAATATCTGATACCTTTTTGGTATACTTATATACAATTATGTAAAATACAACAACAGATGCAATTTCCTGTGTAAATTGATTCTAAATAATGAAATTATGATAATTTATTGATCCATGATACACAGGGTTTAGCCGTATAGACGGATATAGATTTTTCTGCCAAATAAACCATCATTTTAAAAAATTGCATGGTCAAACTTCTTTATAACCTTGTTCAATAACAGACTAACATACTTTAAAAAGTCATCAAAGAATAAAATAGAGTTGAACACCTTTGGATTTTTGGAGTTCGGATCCTAATACCTTACATATAGCGAATAATAAACCTGGCATAGAATACGTTCAAAGTATAAATGACTGTGTAGGGGTTCGAGTACGTATTCTTCTTCATACGAAACGAGAATAATGTGTAAATATCATGCTCGCTATGTTTAGTTTACGCAAATTATGACTTAATGAGAATCAAATGATATTTATACATGTGGCAATATGAAATGCAAGTCGTGCGTCTCGTGCATTTATAAATTGTATATACAATATGTCATTGATTAATTGCAAAAATGCGTATATTGCATATTGTATATTGCTTTAAATAGGAATTGAGTGTTTAGAAACCGCGTTTATCGCATCTGGTCACAAGTGCCTGTGTATCTGGTAATATGACAATTTTCAAATAAAAAGTACCACATTTATCAACTAGATAATATAGAATCAAACATAATATAAGTGCTTAAGTTATGTTGGTTTATGTAGCGGGGAATCATGATTTCCTTTTTAATGCAAAAATTTCTAACAGACCCAAATGGAGAAATTGATGTATTACACAACAAGTTGATATCGCGGCGTATGCGTGTATTGCATAGGTTGTATTAAATGAGAATACATTGCCAACAAACTGTGTGTATCGCACTGTTCAAAGCTAAAAATGATGTATATTAGATCGGAATAATAAATGTACCACTTCCCATAACAAGATAATAAAAGGAATTGCATTCCACATAGAAAATATTTCTAAAATTTTAGAATAAACTATCTGGAGCATTGACTATTATATATATGCATTGAACGACATGTATATTCGCGTGTGTATACCTTTGTTTACATGATTTGGTTGAAAATAACACTCTAAATTGAAAATATCCGAGAACATCTATAATAAATTTCTGTTGCGGAATTGTTGGTTTCGTTCATTGACAAATTTCGATTTGTCTAACATATCGAATTAAAGAAATTAACGACTTAAACAGTAGATTCTGTGTGTAATCTATATTGTGTATTGGTTTGAATAAGTCTTGAATGTTTATAAACCAAGCGTGTGTATCGAATTTATAATTTTGATATTGATTTCAAGTAAAAAATACATTTTTAACATGATTATGATTTAATGGATATAAACAGCGTTGACTGTCAATAACAATATGCATATTACTAGTGATCAAAACACGGGTCGCGTTTACATAGTATCTAGACATCACAAATGATGAAATTAATTTAACGTGCGCAAGAATATATTTGAACGTATTCGGTTACATAAATTTAAAGTAAATATAAAAGAACAAAATGAATTCATGTCGCGGTATTGATGGCGTATTTCACAGATAAATAATTATTTATTTCAAATACAAAGTTTGGTTTGAAACAGATCGAAATGAAGAAAATAACGTCAAACCCAAGTAATCGGAAGATATATGTATTTAGAAAAGTGTATTGCTTTTCTTGAAAAAATAATATCAGAGTGCTCAATACCTAAGACGGAAACGTTTGGTATCCAGTCGCGGTTCTTGTGTATTTTTTTCACGGTACAATGTTATAGACAAATTGAAGAGAAAATTTGTAAAAAAAAGCCTTTTCTCATATTTTTGAATTTTGAATCTTGTAAATCGTACACAATATGTCATTTGAAAAGATTCGACTGCAGAAATGTTTATAATTGTGTGTAAGACATGAATAATTATTATTTTGACCTTATATGATGAGAACGTTTTGGAAACAACTAGCGCCTTGCGCATTTTCATGCAACATACATAGTATTTAAAATCATTTTAAATTTCGAAAATAAACGTTGTTTATGATATCAATAGGTTATGTATCGAACTATATAATATAATATTATATATATCTTTATTTATATGCATAGGTTGAAAATTTAACATATTTGAAAATGTGTATTGCTTTTCATAAAAAATAATGTCAAAGTGGCTAAATCTATGAGGAAATGCTTGTTATTCAGTGGCGGATCTTGTGTACTTTTTTTCGTTGTCAAATTTTAGACTTAATGGTAAGGAAAACTTGTAAACAACAAGTCGTTACTTATATTTTAAAATTTTCGAATAATATACACCGAGTGAAATATATCACTTGAAACGATTCGGCTGCAAGAATGTTTATGACTGGGCTGAAAACATGAATTTGAAATCTATTTTGAGCTGATACGAAGTTTTGTAAACAACTAGCGCACCACGCATGTTTCATGCTAAGTGTATATACTAATAAACGAGATGATGAAAATAACGCAAATATGATGTACATGTATAATGAGCGCTGTGATATATTTGAAATGTTTTGGTTGCATAAATGTTGTAAATACATGTATCTAAGAAGAAAATGAATTTATGTCGCGGGATTGTCGGTGTACGTCAATTTAATACATGTGTTGAAAACATGTGTTTGAAATATATTTTGAGCACATAATAATTATGATGTGAATGTTTTGTAAAAAACTAGCGCGCTATGCATTTTAGTGCAACTTACATAGTATTTAAAATGATTCTAAATCTTAAAAATAATTGATCTTTATCATTAAGCTGTGTATTGAACGACGTTTTTGTATCTTTGTTTACATGATTTAGTTGAAAATACTGATACGCCAAATTGAAAATATTCAAGAACATAAGGAATTTCTGTTGCGGAAATGTTGGTGTCTTTCACGGACAAATTTCGATTTAAATAATAACAAACTTGATTTCTAACAGATCGAATCATAGTAAAGAAATTAAGGTCTTACACAGTAGATTCTGTGTGTAATCTATATTGTGTATTGGTTAGAATAAGACTTGAATGTTTATAAACCAAGCGTGTGTATCGTATTTATAATTTTGATAATGATTTCAAGTAAAATTTCAATTTTTTAACATGATTATAAAGAATTTAATGGATATAACCAACGTTGACTGTCAATAATAATATGCATATTACAAGTGTTCAAAACACGGGTCGCGTTTGCAAATATTTAGTATCTACCCACCATAAACTATAAAATTAATCAGTTTCATATGATGTTCAAGGTGCGGAAAAACTTATTCGGTTACATAAAAGTAAATACAAAATAACGATATGAATGTATGTCGCGGGATTGATGGCGTATCTCACGGATAAATTATGATTTATTTCAAATACAAAGTTTGATTTGTAACAGATTGAAATGAAGAAATTAACGACAAGCACTACTAATTGATAACTCAGAAGCTGTATCTATAAAATTTACAAATGGGCATTGCTTTTCTTGAAAAAATAATATCTGAGTGATCAATATCTATGACGGAAATGATTGGTGTCCAGTCGCGGATCTTGTGTACCTTTTTCACGTTATAATGTTATAGACAAATTGAAGAGTAAAAATGTGAACAAAAAGCCGTTTCCAATATTTTTGAATTCTTAAATTATATAAATCGTGCACAATATGTCATTTGAAAAGATTCGACTGCAGAAATGTTTATAATTGTGTTGAAGACAAGAATAATTATTATTTTGACCTCGAATAGTGAGAATGTTTTGGAAACAACTAGCACACAAACCATTTTTCATGCACCATACATAGTATTTTAAATCATTTTGAAATTTGGAAATAAACGTTGTTTATCAATAGGTTATGTATCGAACTATATGTGTATATCTTTGTTTACATGCATAGGTTGAAAATTTAACATATTTGAACATGTATATTGCTTTTCATAGGAAATAATTAATGCAAATCGCTCGTCACGAGTTTTATTGTACATACAAGATATCATTGAAATGCATTCTAAATTTTGGAATGAACTATCTTCCCCAATTATAGTCTATGTATTGACCGAAGTGTCTTTGCTTTGGTTAAAAAGAATTCTCACAATTATAAATATCTAAGATTAAAATGATATTATACTTGTAGGAAATGATAAATACAAGTCGCGCGCCTCGACGTGCATTTTTTTTGTACATACAAGATATCATGGAAATGCATTCTTAATTTTGGAATAAACTATCTTCTCCAATAGTTGACATGCATTTCAACGGTGTAAGAATCCCACATGTAATTCATTTGTGTTTGATTATTAATCATGAATATTAATTCATTCATTCTAACGTAACACTGTGCATACAACCCATGCACATTTTAGTCTTATATCACTCATATGATTTTATGCAAACATGACCAAATATATTAATAATTGAACGTAACTTAAAGTAAGCAAAGTAAATGTAAACAAACCAGGTTGTATTTAAATTGTGTAAGATTGGCATAATCTATATAAGAATCCCGTGCGTACTTCAATTGTATTTTTTATTGTACATACAATATGTCATTGAAATGAATTCTAAATTTTGGAATATACTATCTTCCCCAATAGTCTATGTATCGACCGAAATGTGTATTGGTTTGTTTACATGTTTAGGTTGATAAAAATCTTCACAATTGTAAATATCTAAGATTAAAATAAATTGTGGTTTTCTTGACGTATTTCACGGAGAATTGCTTGATTTTCATCTTCATATCAAAAATGAATATTCATATATATTTAAATGACCAAACACACTGCAAATGTTTTAATGTGATGAGCTGCGAGTATCTATTTTTAATACGAAATGAGAATAATGTGTAAACCACATACGCATTACGTTCGTTTACTAAAAGTATTAATTTATAGGATTCTAGTGATTATTATGCATGTAGCGCACAATAAAAATGACCTACCATACGGCAAAAGTATGTATTAAACGAAATGTGTAGCTGCTTATTTACATGCTTTGTTTGATAATAACACACCAAACTGTATATATCGAAGAATAATATGAATTTATGCCACGCAGAAATAACACTTTTTTAAATCTAAACTTTGATGTCTAACAGATCTAAAATGAAGAAATTAACGTCTTGCACAACAGGTTTATATATATAATATTATGTATATGATATTGGAACTGATCAAGCACACGGCCACGTTATTAATGTGTTTGATTTCGTGTATTTATTTTCATACACTATTAGACTAATGTGTAAAGAACGTATGCGCTAATTTTGTTGTAAGCAAATTATGAACTTGTTTGATTAAAATGATATTATACATGTAGGAAATAACAAATACAAGTCGCGCGTCTCGACTTGCAGTTTATTGTAAATACAAGATATTGTAGAAATGCATTCTTAATTTTGAAATAAACTACTAGTATCTTCCCCAATGATTGACTTGTTTTTTAATTGTGTAATAAGAATCCCGCGTGTAGTTCATTTGTGTTTGTTTATTAATTATGAATATTAATTCATTCATTTTAACGTAATATATATAGCTATGTGTATAACCCGCGCGCATTTTAGATTTATATCAATCATATGATTTAATGCAAAAAATTACCATATACATTGTATATTTAATTTAATATTTGAACGGAACTTGGAGTAAGCAAACCTGCAGCATGTATTTCAATGTGTTTGATTATTAATTATGAATATTAATTAACCTATTTGCACGGAACATTATGTAAACAACCCCTGTGCATTTCAGTTATATTTGGTTCACATGACTTAATGCTAAAAACGACTATATATATAAAGATTTGAACAAAACTAAATGTAAACAAACCAGGGTGTATTTAAATTGTGTACGATTGGCATAATCTAGAATTCCGTGTGTACTTCAATTGTGTTTGACTACTAATTATCAATATGTATTTACTTATATGAACGGAACAGTATGTGAACAACCCGTACGCATTTCAGTTTTATTACACTCATATAATGTAGTGCAAAAATACCATATTTATATAAATTATATGAATATTTGAAAGGAAATTATTTTAAAGAAACCAGCGTGTATTTCAATTGTTTAAGAATGCGGTGTGTAATTTTTTTGTCTCTGATAATTAATTACGACTATAAATGAACTTATCTAGTTGAACTGAACAACGTATGCGCTACGTTTGTCTTACGCAAATTATGAACTTATTGACATTATACATGTAGGAAAGAATAAATGCAGGTCGCGGGTCCCGTTTTTTATTACATACAAGATATCATTGAAATGTATTCTAAATTTTTGGAATAAACTATCTTACCCAATTAGTCTATGTATCGACCGAAATGTGTATTGGTTTGTCTACAGGTTTTGGTTAAAAAGAATCTTTTTTTAAATGTAAAATTTGAAGTCTAATATAAATATAAAATGATCAAATTAACGTCAAACAACAATTTTATATAGCGGGCACTGTATATTGAATAGTGTGCATTCGTTTTCTTGAAAAACTATCAAAATAGTCAATATCTATGACAAAAATGCTGGGTATCCTATGTCCGGACAATAAATTTTAAACAACAAGCGTTTATTGCATACTTTTACAGTCTCCTTTACTGATTATTTGACAACTTAAATGATGAAATTAACCTATATTTGATATACATCGTGTGCAATTATAGTTTATTGTAATTGATTCGGTTGCATAAATGTTAAAATATCATATTATATATAAGAACAAAGGGAATTTATGTTATTTAACGGATAAATGATTACTTCTTTTATAAATACAAAATTTGATTTTAACGGCTCTGAATGAAGACACTATGTCCTGGCGCAACATGTAAATATCGCGGAATCTTTGTGTATTGATTATGTATGGAACGACATGTGTATATGTTTCTTTACAATGTTGTATATTGGTTTGAGTAAGTATTGAACGTTCATATACCGCGTTTATTGCATTTGATATTTTGAAAATTATTTCAAGTGAAAAATACCATATTTATCACTTGATTTTAAAGATAAAAGAGCGCGGGTCTACAATATAAGTAAGTAAAATGCATGTGTTCATGCCGCGAGTCTCTTTTACTAATCATCTAGACATCTTAATTTATGAATTTAACCTATATTAATTTTGATACATATCATGCGCAATGATTTATTTCAATGAATAAGGTGTCATCAATGTTCAAATTATCTAAGAACAAGCTGAATTTATGTCCCGGGATTGTTAGCGTGTTACAGTATTATTAGTTTATTGTAATTGATTCGGTTGCATAAATGTTAAAATATCATATTATATATAAGAACAAAGGGAATTTATGTTATTTAACGGATAAATTATGACTTCTTTTTAAATGAAAAACTTGATTTCTAACAGATCTAAAGTAAGAAATTAACGTCTTTTACAACAAGTTAACATAGACGACTTGAAAAACTATTAAAATTGTCATTATCTATGACAAAAATGCTTGGTATCCTGTTTGCGGATAGTTTGTCCGTTTTTCATGCTCCAGATTTTTAACCAGATAATAAGAAACATGTTTAGACCACATGCCCTTACTCATATTTTAGAATTTCCAATTGATGTATATACATGTAGTGTGCACAATCATTCATTAAAAAAATTCGGCTGCAAAAATGTTTACAACTGTGTGGAAATCATGAATGTGAACAATATAATTATGAGCTGATATGATGAGAATATCTTGTAAACAACTAACGCTACGCATAGTTTGTGCAAAGTATATAGCATTTAAAATTATTCTAATTTTGAAGTAAACGTTGTTCATCGATAGGCAATGTATCGAACGATATGTGTATCCCTTTGTTTATATGATTCGGTTGAAAAATTCATATATATGTGGAATGAGGAAATTATCGTAATACTATGTTAGTGAATATCACCGTGAATCTGTGTGTATTCCATGATGTATATTGGTTGCATGAACAAAATATCAATATATATCATGAGAATGTATGGTACCTACTTCGTGAATTCATTTTCATACGAAATGAGAATAATGTGTAAACAACGTATGCGATACGTTTGTCTTATGCAAAATTTTTAGACTCAAATGATATTATATATGTAGGAAAGAATAAATGCCAGTCGCGCGTCTCAAGTTTTATTGCACATATAAGATTGAAGATATCATTGAAATGCATTCTAAATTTTGGAACAAACTGTATCTTCCCCAATTTTAGTCTATATATTGACCGAAATGTATATTGGTTTGTTTACATGCCTTGGTTGAAAAGAATCTTCTCAATTGTAAATATCTAAGATTAAAATGATATTATATATGTAGGAAATGTCGCGCGCCTCGTGCAGTTTTTTTTTTGTACAAACATGATAACATAGAAATGCATTCTTAATTTTGGAATAAACTATCTACCAAAATAGTTGACTTCTATTTCAAATTTGTAAGAATCCCGCATGTAATTCATTTGTGTTTGGTAATTAATTACGAATATTAATTACTT
This sequence comes from Lutraria lutraria, assembly GCA_964023205.1. Lineage (NCBI taxonomy): Eukaryota > Metazoa > Mollusca > Bivalvia > Venerida > Mactridae > Lutraria > Lutraria lutraria. The sequence continues at coordinate 19,944,760 of OZ026847.1, forward strand.
CAATTGTGTTTGATTACTGATTATGATTATGATTGTACTTATATGAACGGAATATTATGCGAACAACCCGTACGCATTTCAGTTTTACCACACTCTTGTAATTTAGTGCAAAAATGGCCATACATATATGAATATTTGAAAGGAAATTATTTTAAAGAAACCAGCGTGTATTACACTTGTTTAAGACTTTTTGCGTGTAATTTAATTTGTCTTTGATTATTAACTTTATCAACTGGAACTGAACAACGTATGCTCTACGTTTGTCTTACGCGAAATTATGAACTTATAATTAGCATGAAATGATATTATACATGTAGGAAATAATAAATACAAGACGCGCAGTTTTTGTTTACAAACAAGATATCATAGAAATGCATTCTTAATTTTGGAATAAACTACTAGTATCTTCCCCAGTAGTTTACTTCTATTTCAATTGTGTAAGAATCCCGCATGCAGTACATGTGATTGGTTATTAATTATGAATATTAATATCTTATTTGAACAGTAAATAAACCAGCGTTCACTTCAATTTTGTAAGATTGGCATGCTTCATAAAATGAAGAATTCATTTGTATTTGATTATTAATCATATCTATTAATTAAATCATTTTAACGTAAAACTATGTATATAACCCGCGCGCATTTTAGTTTTATATCACTCATATGATTGTATGCAAAACAAATACAAAATATATTAATATTTGATCGAAACTTAAATGGAAGCAAACCACAGTGTATTTCATTTGTGTTCGAATATTAATTATGAATATTAATTAACCTATTTGCCGGAACATTATGTAAACTAGTCTACATTTATGAGACTTACGAGCAATCCGTTCATGATTTTGCTATTTCATCTATTGCCCGCTATATCGGCAAGCACAAAAAATGTCTCGATATCATCTGTAGTGTACAATTAGTTGGACTATATATATGTGAATATTTGAACGGAACTAAATGCAAACAAAGCAGGGTGTATTTAAATTGTGTAAAATTGGCATAATCTATATGTGAATCCCGTGTGTTCTTCAATCGTATTTTTAATTGTACATGTATACAAAATGAATTCTAAATTTTGGAATAAACTATCTTCCCCAATAGTCTATATGTATCGACCGAAATGTGTATTGGTTTGTTGGCGTCTGTCACGTATAAATTATTACTTATTTTATAAATACATTTTTTTAAATGAATTTTCTTCCATGTTTGTTCGGGCTACTGTGTACTACATAGTGTAAACACTTGTGTGGAGGATTTTTAACAATGTGAAAGTTGAGGACTGTGTTTGATATTGAAAATAATCATGGAAAAAACATTTAAAGGTGAAAAATCAAAATATGGAAACCCTTAATGACATATTGAAGTTATAGTTGGACATTGTAGTTTAAATTAAATTTGATATTCGCTATTTAGCCACTGGAATTAGCATAAGTTCATGTGAGAATTATAGACACTTGTTAATCATCAAATATTATTTTACTGATGGAGAAATGTGCATTTCATCATTAACTATTGATACCGCTTCGTTAGGATGCATAGTTAAAATGTCAGACGGCCATTTTGTCACAAATTCGACATACCGGATGGTACTCAATTACACACATAAAATTATTTACCAGCATCTTTATAATTTGTGTTTTTTGTCAAAGATAACATTTTGTTTTATTTCTCGGACATTATTTGATTCCAGACACCATTTAACGTTGCTTTATTCTATGGAAATAAATTGAAAACTATATATAACTTTAATCCGTTAAACTTGTTTAGAAACAAACTTTCACATATCTCTTTATTTTCATTCCGGGAACGTTGTTATGTTCATTAACACCGAGGAATTTTAATTCATTTTATTGATTCGGTACTAAATTGAAAACAACCCGACGCGCACGTTTGTCTGTTCTGGAAAATGATTTGGATTATAACCCTTCTGATAAATTCATGAATACTATGAAACATAAAGGAAAAACACCGTCGCGCATGTATGTGTCGTTATCTTAATTTGATTAGAAAATGTCCTAACTTATGGAACCATAGGTATTTATGAAAAATAATAATTTGTTCAAATTTTCAAAAATTTAAGAAAAATAATTTCTTCCTATTACTAAAAAAATAGTGCATGTGAAGTTAAAATTTGTGAGAGGACCTATCGTTGTGAACGTTAAGTGCATTGTTCAAGAATATCCACCTACTTCATTAAATTAATCCTAAAATTCCAATATATATTCCAGAATTCCTATTTCCTAATCACGAATATATAACACACTTTTCACAAACACTATGCTCATTTCACTAAGCATATTATACACTATGCACATTTCACTGAGCACAATTACTTTGCACATTTTACTAAGCATAAACACCATGCATATTTCACTTATCACAATAACAAACACATTTCCTAAACCAGCATGTTCCCTTAGAAAATGCATGGATACACAGAAGAGCACAAAACCTCAATCCATCTTAGATATCATGATGTGGTGCTTTGCCCTGAAATTCAATGGTAAACCAGCTATCAATGGAATGAAATACAAATCACATGTGATTAAGTCAGATCACAAATAATTTAGTTCTGATATTTGTACAAAGCACACGCAATTAAGTACTAACAAGAAAGTACCTAATGTGAACGATTAAGACGAAAAATTATCTTTAGAAATTAATGGCAAGTAACATGATCTTATTATCAAAAACATATACACCTTAGTGGTTGAACAATTGGTAAATATTTATTGGTTTACTTATACATCAGCTGTGGATATCATAGTAAACGTTTTTGCATATGTATATACGATGTATGATATAAGGAATAAAAAGTACTGAGTATACTTATCCACAAAAAGAGTTATTCCAACTGCAAGTCTTCAAATGTTTGCACTTAACAGAGACAAAATGTACAATCATTAGGTCCAAACAATACAAACCTAACACAAACTTTGTACAAATACCAGAACTGCAAATAAAGTACAAATCACAAATAATTTAGTACTGGCATTTATGTACAAATCACAAATAGTTAAGTAGATCATACAAATGATAAGCACTATGAGTGTACAGGACACAGGTACATGCTCTTGTGCAATTGCAGTTAAGACAAATAAGAATCTTTCAGTCATAATGAACTGATTATCAACAATATGTACACATGAGAAACAGAGCAATTGGTAAATATATACATGAGTATAGTGAACATGTACATGCAAGAAAGTTTTAATCAGTTATATATAACGTGGTAAGTGAATCTGTATATGTACATACACAGACACTTAGGGTTAGGACCTCTAAAGCAACAAAATAGTTGTGTTTTTCAATCCCAACACATAAGCTTATCATACCTATCAATAATTGACTATTTCACAACAGCTTATCCGAAAATTTCTTGATGTAGTTCGAAATGAACTTTTTCCTGCAAATGTCTCTAGTTAAATTCAAACTATCAATTGTTATCCGAATTGTTATATCCGAGAACTATGACATATGCAAAATCATGAATAAGTCCCTAAATAGTGTAACCTCGTAATTACACACCTATAATCCGAAATCTACAATTCAATCGATGACTTAGAACAACCTGAGTTGCCTATTGAAAGTAATCTTTGTGTCAAAAGGTGCGAACCACATTTACGTTCGGCCTGATCAATTAATTACATTAATGATATCATTATTTAATTTTTATGCACAATCAACATTAAAAGTATTCACGTTAGTTTTCCGAGTTTGAACCAAAATTTCACGAAAATAAACCAAACATACAAAACACAAGGCAACTATAAATCCCAAATACGTGAGTTCGCAATCTATGGAAAAAACTATGGAACGCCATAGCTGTATAAACACAACTAGAAACTTATTATGCTGTGAATACGAATATATCATATATTGACATGCAGTTTGAATATGTCCTGTTCATTTTTATGACTCTGTATCGATAGACCTGGTGCATATTGTTTTTGGTCTGTCTGTCTGTACCAAACTTTGACATTGACTATAAAATCAAAGCGCTTCCACATGCAATCATCAAACTTCATATGTTTGTTCCTCATGACAACCTGTACAGGATCTGTGCATTTTCAGGTCGAAGGTCAAGGTCACGGGGTCATTGTTTTTAAAAAAATATTAAATTTCTTCTAAGATACTCCTCCTACATTGATCGTGGGATTTTGACGAAACCTTAACAGACTCAATGTCACCAACAGCGCCAGCATATCTATATGCGGAATCATGACCCTTTGTGTTTTTTTTTGTGCAACTGTACTTGAAAAATACTCTTGTTAGCATGTTTTCTCAAGTGTCTTCGTTCAAACTTTCATGGAACTATTGTTATCAAGGTTTATTCCGTGCATATGTAATATATAGAGATACTCCCGCCCACATTTCACAAGGGGTTTTGGCCAAACTATTGTCACTAAGTTCCCCTGCACACACTGTTGGGGGTTTGTAATTCGATCATTTGTTTTTGCAGATTGATGGCCCTTTGTTAATTTTGTGTCCTAAATCAATTTTCTTCTATGATGATCCTCCTACATTTCTTAAATGACTTTGATGAAACTTTCACAGACTCATTGCCACCAAGAACCACAGCAGATATGTTCCGGGTTTTGTGATTGGATTTTTGGGCGGATTTATTGTCCTTTGATTATTGTGTGCATATGTCATAACGAAATACTTTTCTGGGCACAACTCCTTCATTTATGATGGCATATTCTACAAACATTTTTAGAATTATTGTCAGCGAGTTCTTTGCATATATTATCGGGGTTTTGTGATTCGATCATTTTTACAGAGTTCTGGCCCTGTGTTTTCTGTACTACACTAAGGCATCCACTTACAATCATTAATCTCCGTATGTTGGTTTCTAATGACAATTTCGACGGGATATGTGCATTTTCAGTAGAGGGGACATTGTGTTTTTGAAACACATCTTGTTCATAATTGGATGACTATTTGTCATCATACGTTATATGTAAATGTCATTACATGATGCCATCAGTTCACTATTTCATAAACATTGTCAAGTACTTGTTAATTTATTTAATGTATTAATTTGCTTTGCTATTTCTATGAATGACCATTTATCGTTACTATGCCCCCTTTTGCAGATATCGATAGGTCGGTCAGTAGGTTGGTCAGCCGTCTGTAAATAAACTTTTCAGGACAATAACTAAAAACCTATTTGGCGTAAGCTGCTCTAATTTGGTTGTGATATTGGCCATCGCAAGTACATGGTCCCTGTTAATATTATTTGATATTGAGGTCAAAGGTCAAGGTCAAACTATGCAGTTGACCTTTAGGGATATCGGTGTTTCACAAACACTTTTGTTTGTTGAGTATTTGCCTTCATACGCGTTGGCATTATACTACTAGTATCCCGATTTGGTGCCTGAAACATTAGCAAAACCTTTGCGTTCTGTGAATATATACTAAATTGATGTGCAATCAAAACATGTCCTGTTCATTTTACATTATACGAAAACAATTCGTCATTACTAGTAAACGCCGTGAATATATCATTGCATAACGCCAGCAACGATATACATGCTCATAATATTAAATTTTGCTACTCTGCCATTATATGCTGCTTGTCTGTCAATGTGCATTGGTTATTTATCCATCGAGTCACCTTTTTATGTTGAGCAAAATTTAATACGCGATTTAATACAAGACTTTTTCCCTTGGTTGTACGAGTGTACTACCTATCGAGGGTTCAACGCAACAGTGTCGTAACTCAACATGATTGATTTAGGCAAATAAATAACAAAATCGAGACCGCGTAAATACGTCTTTACCTTTTCTTGCCAATATTGTTGATGAAAAAAATCGAAAGTAAAAATGGAACACCCCGAATACATAATAGACCCGCAAAGAAAAATTGGTAGCTGTTCAATGGTCACTTGACCGAGCTGAGTTAGTTTACCCTCGCCACCGGGAACTCCTATCATGGTAGCTTGATAATGTGGACCAAGCACCAGACTCTTAATATATTGCGTTCAGTTTCTCCTATCTCTAAATCTGCTGTCCACAAGCGGGTTCAACGACGTAATGATGGCGGATCCCAGAGGCGGATTCAAGTATGAGGGTGAACCTGGCGCCCAATAATTCCCCGATCGTAGATAGAAATACAATATCATACAATGAAAAAGCTTTCAATTAATCTAATTCTGAAGCGCCCTGATTTTTCCCTGTTGGTCGGGTTTTCTAGCACAACCGCAACCAATTAGACCCGCCTCCGTGGTCGCTGACTTCAAATCACTTTAACCTCTCACGGATAGAGGGTCGTGGGTTCGAGCCCCGCTATCGACCATGACTCACGAAGTATGATGGTAAGAAAACCTATACAGAAAATGATATTTATTCATTTTTGAATCCGTATCAGTTGACCTCATATTGCTGAGAGAAAGTAGACAGTTGCTTACGGAGAATGGGGATTAGTACTGTTCTTCCCAGGAGCGATGATTAGGTGAACTATCCGCCTCATATGTCTCTGACTGTTGAAAAAGGGCGCAACACCCGATACAAACAAACAAACAAACAAACTTCTTCATGCGGAGGAGGTCACCCTGTCTTCTTTCCTAAATAGTACGCTCCCCTAGTCTGAAATGCTGGATCCGCCTCTGGATTCTCTATTGAAGTTGACCCACGTCCTGGACGGAGAATCTCAATTAAAGTAGGTATTGTCTGCCACGCAGTAGTGTCATTTAAGAGATGATATTCCTCATTTATTCATTTATTTATTTTCTTATTCATTTTTTTAAAGAATGCTGAATGCGCTGGTTGGTCTACCCCATCAAACATTATAACTCAAAGCAATTATCGTAACACTAATGTGAACCACAAAACATACAGTCGTGTTGACATTTTCCACGTTCCTTAAGTTATGTTTTTTTCTAATCCTTTCTCTGAACAGTTTTACAAACATTTACGCGACTATTGTAAGTGTTGATGTTTTCAGTGGATTTTCAGGTGGACAACCTGTCATAGAAAGACAGAAACATGACGCTGTACGAGGGTCATTCGTAAAGTTCGTGGACAGTGTTATTAATGAGACCAGTCATAGATGTTTTACGCAAAAGATTTATGTACATATTATGTAATTTATAGACAAAATACATGCCAAATATCGGAGCGAAATATTGACAAATAATTTTTTTAGCTGTACAGATCAAACGCACATTTATAAAATTATATTTTCTCGAAGTACTCGCCCTCAAATGTTATGCGATTTATGTGTCTTTCCACCGACGTAGAGAATATATCGTTATTCCAGCTACCGTCACATGTTCTTGCGAAACTGCGCATCGCCATTTTAATTTTCTCAATTAAATTAAATCGTTTTCTTTTCAATTTTGGGAATATCACTTGACCCATCGATGCTAAATCTGGACTATAGGGACTTGCATACTAATTACTCAAAGCCAATATCAAGATATCACCTCAATATCAAAGATCTTGATACTTTTTTAGAATTCTCAACACTTGAAATGAACTTTAGTGTCTGCGTGGGTGTACACACAGCCTTACACAGTACTTGGTAGCAGTGCGTTTTATTTTCAAAGAGGTACTATAAATACCGTAAAAATGACCGTTTTGACGTCGAAAACGACGTAATTTCAATCGTTTGGTTTCATCTTAAGTTTCTATAATCACAGTTCTTCCATGCTGGATAACTTTGTTATTACGCTTGAAAGTTTGGCGGCAAACGTCACAAATATTTGCTGCGGCGTCTAACGTCATTCGGTTATTATACAAATTACAGCACAAAAATTGCAACAAAATGAATCCGCTTAATTGCAAAAATTCAAAGTGTTCCGTAGGCGCTGACTAGGGTTGCCTTGGTAACTCGTATCCAGTGACTACGTGAAAAAGTGACAATTTAGAAACAGAACTTTAGATAGATGTCAATTATTGCCATGACAATTCTTTTAAATTATCACATCATTATAACCCAAAAAAGTTAGGTTGTCCACGAACTTTACGGATGACCCTCGTACATAGTATTGAAGTTATCAATACAAGAACCACATGAAACATGATACGTTATCAGACAGTATGTCTGCTTATGCTATTAGACGTTGACTGAGTTGGTGTTGTGACGTTGACTAAAGTTTGTGTTTTCTGATGTTGACTGTATGTGTTGTTATCTGATGTTGACTGCAGTTGATGTTATCTGTCACGTCTTTAAAGCCAGGTAAAATACGACCCCTGGGTATATGGATGACTATTTTGTTGTCCAAGATTATTTACATAAAATTTAAATATAATACCAGACTTAGAAACAAAGGAGGCTATGGTCTTCCTAAGGTAAAATGGGTCGGGTTCAAAATTAGTTTGCTTTTTAGGTGCAAAACTATGGAATGGATTACCTTTTGAAATAACTTAAATAAAATAAATTACCTAACTTTAAGTTTGCCATCAAAAGTCACTGAATGAACAGTTTTTAGTTGATATCTACTGCATTTTTAACAATCAACCTATTTAAGTCTAGTTGTTAGTTTTAGCTTAGATATGTCTTTTTCAAGTACCTTTTACCAAAATCTTAATTTTTTATTTCAAGCATCATATTCCAAGATATATTTACAGTGCAAATACTCAGGTTTTACTTATTATTACCAGTATTGTGGTTATTAATTATTTATATGTTATGTTTTGTTCATTGATTTACAATGAATGTTTATTTATGAATGTATGATACATGTATAATCAAATTGATTTCAAATTGCTGTGATAATTACATACCAATTTTTAATTGTGTTTTATTACTCAGCATCTTTCAAGTTTTCCTCTATGTGTCATGCCACCATTACAAGGACCACAATGGAAACACGCACTGGCGCTTTTTCTGTGTTATCCTTAGTGTTGGAAGCATGTCATGTTTTGATTTTGTCTTATTTGTGTCTTTCTTTCTATCTTAATATTGTTATTATTTTAATTTATATGTAACATGTTTTATCTATGTATTATAAACCATGCTTCCTATACCGAAATCAATCAATCAATCAATCAATCAATCAACCAATCCTTCAATTAATTAATCAATCAATCAATCTGATGCTGACTGTATACGATGTTATCTGACGTTGATTGTATGTGTTGTTATCAGATGTTGACTGTATCGATGATGTTATATGGTGTTGTCTGTAGTTTGTGTTATCTTATGCTGACTCTAGTTGATGTTAGCTCATGTTATCTGTACAATTAGTGTTATCTGACGTAGTCTGTAGTTGATGTTATCAGATGCTGAATGTATATGTAATATGGCCACAGTTAGTTTGTATGGCTCTTTAGAATATTTTGGAAACATTGGCACCAATTGATTTCATTTCTCCACAGTTTGGATATCTATATATTATAACAGAATTTTGACGCCATTTTAGTATTATTGCCCTGATGAATCTAATGACGAAACTGGTCGGTTATTAAATAATATATAATACCTATGAAATGTTGATTATTTTTCATTATTAATTTACTTGACTCGGATAGTTTTTAACATTTTATATATTATAACAGATATATACAGATATCTGTAGATATAGTTGTTTCACGAAGTGCTATTGGCAACGTGTTCAGTTTTCCTTCTATCATAAATGTAAGATATTGAAATGACATAAATGAAAACCGAGTCCCATTAACTGACCAAATTTAATTTTCAGTGTGATACGCTTTGTGCATTAACTGCATTTACAAAATATCACACATACCTACATGTATACAGCGTGTTCACTTTCGTCCCTTTTTGAGTTACACACATTATTACGATTTACAAAAACATTGTATGATTGACGTCATAGAAATCAGTTTGAATATAACACATTTCGTGAACTCAGGTAAAAAAACGTGTTTCACGAATTCCTCTTATTCGTTAAAGCAAACATCTTTTATTGCTGTATTTATCTCACATTCTTTCCTTTGTTATGTATTTAATACCTAATCCAATCATCCATACATGCCAAACATGAACCATATCAAACGATGTCCAAATGAAGGGAAGTAATTTAATTGAATAATAAATTATTGGCAAAAAGTGCTTGACTGGAGTGTCGCCCTTTAAAGATTTACAGATGACAACAATTATGGCGAATTCGCTTAGACTATTTTTTCGCTATATAATGCCCCCATCACACCAGAGCACGTCAGCACCAAGCTCGCAAAGTTCCCATCACGTCCTGAAAACTTTGATGGACGTGGCGGGGACGGGGTCAAACTCGAAAAAAAATGATGCACCCAGGTTCTCACTACGTCCTTACAACGTCTTTGCCAGGTTCTCACTGCGTCTATCACGTTCCCAGTAAGTTCATTACACGTGCAGCCTCCCGTTGTCACCAGGTCTATTGCGTTTATACTACGTCCCAATTACGTGCTCACTACGTCCATGCAGACTGAACTGTGCTCTCCCTAGGTCCCAATAACGTCCTCATTGCATTCACTCGACTCGCTCCGTATGTATACTGTACAATGTGTCTATTTATTATAACTGGTCATAATGGCCGAACAGAAGTCTTCTTTCTGCTGATAGTCATGCACTAACACAACATAATCTAGATTGCTTCATGTTCCCTTTTTTCTATTTCGTATTTAGAAAATGGCAATTTGAGCATCCAAAATGGCTTCTTGTCCTGGTACAATAACACATTGCATTCATTTGTTAAAATATATTTAACTGGAAATGAAAGTATGGGGTATGAATCCAGTATTTATACCAATTGCTCAGAACCTGACAGGAACGTACTGGTCACCTGTTGCAAACGTACTAAAAACGTGACGGAGCAAAATTACAACCAAGTGCAGTCTTCTGTAACGTGGTGTGGACGTACTATGGTCTTAGCATACACCTGGTTGAGACGTAGTGAGAACTTCACTGACGTAACAAAAGCGTAGTGACAACCCAGTGACAACGCGATGAAAATCGCTTGCTGTCTTTTCAAGTCCGCACCACGCTTCTTCTGCGTCAATGAAGTTCCAACTAGGTTTTAGTCACGTCCCTGTTACGTTCTTACTACGTAAGCACTGCGTTCTATTTTGACCACGTCCCCGCCACGTTATTTTTTGACATGCCAAAAGCCCCACCACGTCCTTCACGTCCACGAAGACCATACCACGCTTGAACCGGTTCCTACTGCGTCCTCATCACGTTAATCAGGTTCTTGTCACGTTCTGTCAGGATGTGGTGGACGTAGTGCAAACGTGGCCCTAGTGTGATGGGGGTATAAGTGGAAAGAATAAAAAAAACATTTTTTCTGCTTCTTAATTTATACATATACAATTAAGTTTTCGTGGTGTTGAAGTTATTTCCATATCATGAACAACAATTTGGCATCTTCAATAAAAAATAGTTTGCGCCACATGTGCATTCATTTAGTATGATATGGTATTTCAACTTCAAATATTTATTGCATCAAAACATGCATGTTTTACAATAAATATATACATACAAACTATGATGAAATAAGACATGGTTTAATCAACAGAAGAGCACAATGTTAGTTAGCATGATGTTTGTATTTGGAATGTTATGATGATACAATGCTTTAAAGGCAATAACAATTTTTTGTTTGTTCATATCGAGTTTTACGCCCCTTTCAACAGTCAGAGTCATATGAGGCGGACAGTTCACTTAACCATCGTTCCTGGGAAGAACCAGTACTGGACTACCGTCCTCTGTAATTAACTACCTACTTTCTCAAAAAAAGAGACGTGGTCGATAGCGGGGTTCGAACCCACGACACTATTAGTGAGAGGTTGCAGTGATTTGAAGTCAGCGACCTGCAATAACTAATACATTATACATTGTATATAAAGATTAATATAGATGAGTATAACACATTGATCAATTTCTACTCACTAAAGGTTATTTATGATCGGCCTATTTTTTCTCTGCGGTTCTTTTGTAGTTATTTAATGGACCTGTCATGTGTTTCGTTTGTATATTTTACATGTCAGTTTATTAATTTCATAGCTAATGGTCATTGATAACCCAAAGTAACATTTTTCATGGTGGTCATTAGCTCATGTATAATCAAAAGATAATAAATATAAAGTTGCTTGTGACTTAAATTCTAAAGTAGGCCTACTTGTAATACAAATGCACAAAAACGCTTATATTTTACAATTATTGACCGTACTCACTAAATCATGACAGTGAAGTTAACAGCGTGTAGTTAGCAGCCTAGCAGCTTAACACGGATAAAATGCACCGGAACCTAAGATTAGGTAAAATAGCTTTAATGTTCATTAGATTCTTACGATTTACATTTTATTTAATATTTGTGGAGTTGGCAGCCTAACAATTTATATATATATATATATACATGTATTTATATACGGACATAATGTACAAGGAATTTGCGGAACACTGAAGAATTGATAAAATAATACGATTCTAATGCTTTAAAGTTCATTATAAGAAATCTTACGACTTTTTATTTTTATATTTAAAATGTGAAATAGGCCGACCGGTGATAGTGAAATACGAATACAGCATTAACAACACGTGAGCTTTAAGATCAGGTCCTTCCTAGAGGATACTAGGGCTTGGATCGACAGGTATGTATCGATCCACGAGTCGGGGTCAACGATGCACAGTTCTAACCACGAATCTATAAAAATATTTCTAATGTTTTTGCTATTGTCGTTTTACGTACGTATTAGTAGCGTATGCAACAGTATGAGTAACGTATGCATAACGTATGTGAGCTTACGAGTAATGTATAAGTAGCTTTTGCGCAGCGCCCCCTAAACTAGACTTCGAGGTATAAAGATGCTTGCAAAGAAGATTTCCACCAGAGGGAAAGGAAAGGGTAACCATTTTTCAGACCGCGCGCCAGTGAATCCCTGTACCTAGTATGTTGTTAGGTGACCCGGGACCCACTCTCTCTAGCAGCTCATCATACATCTCAGGGGGCATATGCAAGAAGTTTTTAAACGATCTTTGGTCTTCATGTCTGAGTTCAACCATAAGCCGGTCATAAGGGCCAAACTAACTTCGCCTTCTGATCCATGGTCAGCACCCTGGTCACAAATAGGCCTACTTGTACTTTTTATGAACAATGGACGCGACAAGGGAACGCAAGAAACGCTCCTAAAAATAGGACCTACACATTATTTTTATCCAAGTTACTCCCTGTTCGATAGTAATCACAATTTGTGATACTATGTTTTGTATACACTTCTTTGCTTCGCTCATACAGCGACTCAGTTACAGCTACGTGTGTATTTCCATTTCCCGTCTATTTCAGGTCAGGAAATTCCCATTTTGTATCAAAACGAGTCTAAGAATTTCCTAAGGTGATAGACGGCTATCAAACTTTCCCTTAATGAAATCCTTAACCTCTGCTGAGGAAAATTGTGTACGTAAATCTGGTTCTAGTCTTATTGTGTAAGTATATAAACTGACTGAACTAATCTTGATAATGTGACTAGTGCAGCTTAATTCTAAGTTTTATTAATTAAATAGAAAGTGTTAGTAAAGATTATTTGTTTGCAGCACCTCTGAATCTGGAAATATCAATATACATGTATTCGGGACACTATCATATAAAGGAACATTCTGCTGTTTCAGAATTCAGATCATTAAATATTGAGGTTGCAGTTTTGATTAACCAAGCAAAAATAAGCAGTCACTGGTGTCAGGTGAAGAATTTGTTTAAAGTAGCTTTTAATTTTGGATGTTAATTTATTATTCTTGATGGTGAAAGGTTGAACTGGCAGTATTGGTACAGATGTAATTGTATCTGTCTCTCATACTGCAATTTAAATGCTAAAGATAATTAATTAATTCTGTATAATTTTTATAGGGATAACCTTAAACATGTAATGCATTTGTAGTTCAACATAACAAGTCTCATTAACATGAAACATGGTTCATTCCTAAAGATTGTTAACCCAAGGCATCGCAAGGAAAGTCACAGTATGGTCATTTTGCTCTATATAATCTATGATTGTTTTTAAAAAGAATGTCCATAATTCGAGGTTAGTCGGTATTCACCAGGTGGCTGCTAAAACATGTATCAATGTAAACATATGCATGTATATACCTATGGCATAATATGTCGAGGACATGCCTTCGAAAAGTTCAAAGATTTCAAAGGATGGCCGCGAAAAAAACCAACACCTCCCCGATCCTACAAGAACCGACATGGCACTGAGTCCTCTCGGTTGGCATACTATCGACGCCGATATAGCGAAGAGAAAACTGTCCTTCCTGCAGAAATTATGTACCATGCCTACACATACCACTACTCGACAATAATTCAACTTCAGACTAAATCTGTACACAACTAAAGGCTTCCGTAACCAACTAGATTTCATTCCAGATGTATGTAAAATACTTGTTTTGTATGGAGTTTTCAACTATTTAACATTTATCTTCAAAATGCTGTCTTTCCGAATAAATATTCATGGAAAAACATAGTGTCAAAAGCAATTCACAACATTCAATTGAATAAATGGAAAGATAGAGTAAAAAGTGACTGTGAATTCAACATATTTTTATCCATACATAATACAGTGAAACCATTACATTTATGGACAAACAGTGAAATAATCCATGTTATCTCGTCAGTTCGTGTTCTGCTGTCTAGGTCTTTCAACAATCAATTAATATGCAAAATATGTAAATCTGAAACAGATGATATCTACAGACATCTACTTGCCGAGTGCATTATGTTTGCTAAGGATAGGTCAGAACTTATAGACAATATAGGCAGCCAAATAAATTTTTCAACAGCAGACTTGCTACGACACTCAAATGCTGTAATTTTCATTCAGTCACTCTTTGATCTGCTGCTGTTTTATATTCTTTTTTCCATTTGATATTTGAAGGCCATGTTATAATTAGTTATACAAAATATATGTAAATGTTAGCTATGATAACTTAAAACTAAATATCATTATTATTATTAACCCAATGTACAGTCTCTTATAGTTCAACATCAGTATCCAACATCGGTCATTGATGGCCATTTTCGTCTTTAAGTACGTATATAAGACCCGCTTGACTGTAAATCATTACAGTGTGTCAACTTACCAACTCCGATGTGCTATACTTCATCCGAACGGCCACATTTGGACACAATTCGATGCACTTGTCTAGATGTTTGCATTGCATCAAGGAATTTCAAAGTTTATTAACATTATAACATATATAAAGCCAACATATTTGTTTTGATCAGAAATGATCACTGAACAAATATACATAAAATGGGATATTATAATTGGTTCAAGATGATAGAGATATGAATGTTGTATGTATGAATGTTTATGTCTTGTCTTGACAATTAAATATGGTTAAAGCAAACTTTATTGACAATTATTATAAGAAAATTGACCGCAACAATGAAACAGGACAATACGAAGTAATAAAGAAACATCATTAATGATATACGCAGTATATGGTAGTAAATACATGTAGGACAATTATCATCATTGATTCGTATAAAACAATCGCAATTAATTTGATATATTCATGAAAGAATTCAAATATTAAATCTAATTAATGTAGAATAAAAGTCTTGTGTTATGTTTTCTTTCTGATTACACGAACGTCGTCCTTCATTCTTATTAAGGGCCGTGACTCATTCTAGCATTGGCGTTCTCATCTGTTACAACTGTCTTATAATTATGACTGTATATAGTTATGATCTGTTACTTCAATCAAATTGTTTTATTATGTCAAAATCACTACTGCGACAGATACCGTATTTAGCATTCTTACATTTAAGGACATACATGATACCAAATAGTGGAAAAAGTCAATGAAATACTAGTTGTTCATACATGTATTCGTACATGCAGAATTTGACTGTAAAATAAGGGAGATAACAAAAACAGTTATGTGGGTACTTCTAGTCTTTTACGACTAGTTACCAAACATTGACCGATATCTATTTGGCAAGTATGCAGATATTGTTACTGGAGCATTAAAAACTTTGCATACAATTAGGATTAAAATAAAACAATACTATACAACCAATATTTGAAATAAGTATTCTGTTTGGACACATTGAGTTAACTTTAACAAAATAAAGAATAGGTCTGGACAGTGGTCTTCAAGTGATGCGTTACACTGTATCATCAATATTTAGGGTTGGGAGAATTTGTATAATCACTGAAATCACGAGAAACATGTGACTATTGTGCAGTTTGTGAATACATTGTATTTGGTTGTACCTGTGGAATGTCATTGATGGATAATAGAGATTATGATTTATGGGTGTGAAAAGTACGTCTCGTTTGGTTAAGTCAAAACACATTGAAAATGATAAACAGAGCACACACTTATGTTATTCTGATGACTTCTCTTAATACTGTGTTGGAATCTCTACTAACCATCGTATTATGTCAAACAGGGGTGACTAACTCAAACATTACGACGTCGTAGCGATTACGTTTTAATAGTTCTTGATTAATTTAAGATCCGTCATATTGGTCGATTTGTGAACACATATTTTTTAGCCTTAAACATGAATTAATTACGTCTGTTAAAGGTATTTAAAATAAAATGCATGTACACTCACAATAATTCATTCACATTTTAATATATCTGACACAAGTAAGCATTTACTATTTCAATCGATAAACAAACACAAAGTCATCTTAATATCCAAGAAGTGTAAGTTATATTTTGTTACGTGTATATCTGAACGAAAGCTTATCTAAATGCTTGTTGTATAACAAGTTCCATGTGGTGCACCACACGCATGCGAATCATCATTAACTCGAGTCGTTGTCATCATCCTAAACATCATCATCATTGACTACATAATCGTTATCATCCGGTAATGAAATCACTCGTCTGATGCAGATGTTATGTAATATTGCGGTGACATAAATGATGTTGATATTCTTATTTGGAGAGTGTTCTTAGATGTTATCTGGTCATCGTGATTGATACATGCTCATTGTAAATTTGACACAACACTAAAAGAATACTGGATATTGTATCCATCCATGAATACATAAAATGGTGGAATCCTTCGGGGCGAAGCATGAAGGCACGGCGATATTGTCGTGTCTTCGCCTTTCGCCTATCTAGGCGAAGACACGAACAGACGGCAAATACAGGGCGCCGCTACGAAGATTTCATACCCACCGACACGAAACTATACAAGAGAAGATTTCGTGTGTTCGCCTAAAAAAATTATCGTTATTTCGCCTTCAATACTTCGTGTGTTCGTGTATTCGAAGGCGAAAGCGAAGACACGATAAATGAGCAATTTATCGTGTGTTCGTGTCGTCGTGCTTCGACTTTTAGGGGCGAACACACGAAAATATGAAATGGCAGAAATCAGCCACCATACATCCTCGGCCCTTTAACAGTGAGAGGTTACAGTAATTTGAAGTCATCGATCTTCACCACTCGACCACGGAGGCGTGTCATAGGCCTGTTCACTAGACACAAATACCTGTAACGGATTATGCACTCTAGACCCTAGTTGCTGTAAAGACTTGAGTACCAGACCCTAGCTCCTGTAGAATCTTGAACAGTAGACCCAGACTCCTGTAGAAGCTTGACACTAGACTCTAGTATCTGTAGATGCTTGAACACTATACCCAGACTCCTGTAGAGGCTTGAACACTAGACCCTATAACATGTAGAAGCTCGAACACTAGACCCAGACTCCTGTAGAAGCTTGAACACTAGACCCTATAACATGTAGAAGCTTGAACACTATATCCAGACTCCTGTAGAGGCTTGAACACTATATCCAGACTCCTGTAGAAGCTTGAACACTAGACCCTATAACATGTAGAAGCTTGAACACTATATCCAGACTCCTGTAGAGGCTTGAACACTAGACCCTATAACATGTAGAGGCTTGAACACTAGACCCTATAACATGTAGAAGCTTGAACACTATATCCAGACTCCTGTAGAAGCTTGAACACTAGACCCTATAACATGTAGAGGCTTGAACACTAGACCCTATAACATGTAGAAGCTTGAACACTATATCCAGACTCCTGTAGAGGCTTGAACACTAGACCCTATAACATGTAGAGGCTTGAACACTAGACCCTATAACATGTAGAAGCTTGAACACTATATCCAGACTCCTGTAGAGGCTTGAACACTATACCCAGACTCATGTAGATGCCTGAACACTAGACACAGACTCCTGTAGATGTCTGAACACTAGACACAGACTCCTGTAGATGCCTGAACACTAGACACATACTCCTTTAGAGGCTTGAACACTCGACCCTAGTTCCTGTAAGACTTGAGTACTAGACCCTAGTTCATGTGGAGGCTTGAGCACTAGACTTAGTACCTACATGTAAATGCTTGAACACCAGATTTAGTACATGCAGAGGCTTGAACACCAGTCTTAGTACCTGTAGAGGCTTGAACACCAGTCTTAGTACCTGTAGGTACTTGATCAGCAGACTTAGTACCTGTAGAGGCTTGAACACAAGTCTTAGTACCTGTAGAGGCTTGAACACCAGTCTTAGTACCTGTAGAGGCTTGAACAACGGACTAAGTACATGTAGAGGCTAGAACACCGGACTTAGTACCTGTAGAGGCTTGAACAACGGACTTAGTACCTGTAGATGCTTGAACACCGGACTTAGTACCTGTAGAGGCTTGAACACCGGACTAAGTACCTGTAGAGGCTTGAACACCGGACTTAGTACCTGTAGAGGCTTGAACACCAGACTTAGTACCTGTAGAGACTTGAACACCAGACTTAGTACCTGTAGATGCTTGAACACCGGACTTAGTACCTGTAGAGACTTGAACACCAGACTTAGTAGCTGTAGATGCTTGAACACCAGACTTAGTAGTACCTGTAGAGACTTGAACACCAGACTTAGTAGTACCTGTAGAGACTTGAACACCGGACTTAGTACTTGTAGAGACTTGAACACCGGACTTAGTACCTGTAGAGACTTGAACACCAGACTTAGTAGTACCTGTAGAGACTTGAACACCAGACTTAGTAGTACCTGTAGATGCTTGAACACCAGACTTAGTAGTACCTGTAGAGACTTGAACACCAGACTTAGTACCTGTAGATGCTTGAACACCGGACTTAGTACCTGTAGAGACTTGAACACCAGACTTAGTACCTGTAGATGCTTGAACACCAGACTTAGTAGTACCTGTAGAGACTTGAACACCAGACTTAGTAGTACCTGTAGAGACTTGAACACCGGACTTAGTACCTGTAGAGACTTGAACACCGGACTTAGTACCTGCAGAGACTTGAACACCAGACTTAGTAGTACCTGTAGAGACTTGAACACCAGACTTAGTAGTACCTGTAGATGTTTGAACACCAGACTTAATAGTACCAGTAGATGCTTGAACACCAGACTTAGTAGTACCTGTAGATGCTTGAACACCAGACTTAGTAGTACCTGTAGATGCTTGAACACCAGACTTAGTAGTACCTGTAGAGACTTGAACACCGGACTTAGTACTTGTAGAGACTTGAACACCGGACTTAGTACCTGTAGAGACTTGAACACCAGACTTAGTAGTACCTGTAGAGACTTGAACACCAGACTTAGTAGTACCTGTAGATGCTTGAACACCAGACTTAGTAGTACCTGTAGAGACTTGAACACCAGACTTAGTACCTGTAGATGCTTGAACACCGGACTTAGTACCTGTAGAGACTTGAACACCAGACTTAGTAGTACCTGTAGATGCTTGAACACCAGACTTAGTAGTACCTGTAGATGCTTGAACACCAGACTTAGTAGTACCTGTAGATGCTTGAACACCAGACTTAGTAGTACCTGTAGATGCTTGAACACCAGACTTAGTAGTACCTGTAGATGCTTGAACACCAGGCTTAGTAGTACCTGTAGATGCTTAAACACCAGACTTAGTAGTACCTGTAGATGCTTGAACACCAGACTTAGTACCTGTAGAGACTTGAACACCAGACTTAGTACCTGTAGATGCTTGAACACAAGACTTAGTAGTACCTGTAGAGACTTGAACACCGGACTTAGTAGTACCTGTAGAGACTTGAACACCAGACATAGTAGTACATGTAGAGACTTGAACACCGGACTTAGTACCTGTAGAGACTTGAACACCAGACTTAGTACCTGTAGAGACTTGAACACCAGACTTAGTAGTACCTGTAGAGACTTGAACACCAGACTTAGTAGTACCTGTAGATGCTTGAACACCAGACTTAGTAGTACCTGTAGATGCTTGAACACCAGACTTAGTAGTACCTGTAGAGACTTGAACACCAGACTTAGTACCTGTAGATGCTTGAACACCAGACTTAGCACCTGTAGATGCTTGAACACCAGACTTAGCACCTGTAGATGCTTGAACACCAGACTTAGTAGTACCTGTAGAGACTTGAACACCAGACTAGTTACCTGTAGATGCTTGAACACCAGACTAATTACCTGTAGATGCTTGAACACCAGACATAGTAGTACCTGTAGATGCTTGAACACCAGACTTAGTAGTACCTGTAGAGACTTGAACACCAGACTTAGTACCTGTAGAGACTTGAACACCAGACTTAGTACCTGTAGGTGCTTGAACACCAGACTTAGTAGTACCTGTAGAGACTTGAACACCGGACTTAGCAGTACCTGCAGAGACTTGAACACCAGACTTAGTAGTACCTGTAGAGACTTGAACACCGGACTTAGTAGTACCTGTAGAGACTTGAACACCAGACTTAGTACCTGTAGAGGCTTGAACACCGGACTTAGTACCTGTAGATGCTTGAACACCGGATTTAGTACCTGTAGATGCTTGAACACCAGACTTAGTAGTACCTGTAGGGACTTGAACACCGGACTTAGTAGTACCTGTAGAGACTTGAACACCAGACTTAGTAGTACCTGTAGAGACTTGAACACCAGACTTAGTACCTGTAGATGCTTGAACACCAGACTTAGTAGTACCTGTAGATGCTTGAACACCAGACTTAGTAGTACCTGTAGAGACTTGAACACCAGACTAAGTAGTACCTGTAGAGACTTGAACACCAGACTTAGTACCTGTAGAGGCTTGAACACCAGACTTAGTAGTACCTGTAGAGACTTGAACACCAGACTTAGTACCTGTAGAGGCTTGAACACCAGACTTAGTAGTACCTGTAGAGGCTTGAACACCAGACTTAGTAGTACCTGTAGAGACTTGAACACCAGACTTAGTAGTACCTGTAGAGACTTGAACACCGGACTTAGTACCTGTAGAGACTTGAACACCGGACTTAGTACCTGTAGAGACTTGAACACCAGACTTAGTAGTACCTGTAGAGACTTGAACACCAGACTTAGTAGTACCTGTAGATGTTTGAACACCAGACTTAATAGTACCAGTAGATGCTTGAACACCAGACTTAGTAGTACCTGTAGATGCTTGAACACCAGACTTAGTAGTACCTGTAGATGCTTGAACACCAGACTTAGTAGTACCTGTAGATGCTTGAACACCAGACTTAGTAGTACCTGTAGATGCTTGAACACCAGACTTAGTAGTACCTGTAGATGCTTGAACACCAGACTTAGTAGTACCTGTAGATGCTTGAACACCAGACTTAGTACCTGTAGATGCTTGAACACCAGACTTAGTACCTGTAGATGCTTGAACACAAGACTTAGTAGTACCTGTAGAGACTTGAACACCAGACATAGTAGTACATGTAGAGACTTGAACACCGGACTTAGTACCTGTAGAGACTTGAACACCAGACTTAGTACCTGTAGAGACTTGAACACCAGACTTAGTAGTACCTGTAGAGACTTGAACACCAGACTTAGTAGTACCTGTAGATGCTTGAACACCAGACTTAGTAGTACCTGTAGATGCTTGAACACCAGACTTAGTAGTACCTGTAGATGCTTGAACACCAGACTTAGTAGTACCTGTAGATGCTTGAACACCAGACTAGTTACCTGTAGATGCTTGAACACCAGACTAATTACCTGTAGATGCTTGAACACCAGACATAGTAGTACCTGTAGATGCTTGAACACCAGACTTAGTAGTACCTGGAGATGCTTGAACACCAGACTTAGTACCTGTAGAGACTTGAACACCAGACTTAGTACCTGTAGATGCTTGAACACAAAACTTAGTAGTACCTGTAGAGACTTGAACACCAGACTTAGTAGTACCTGTAGATGCTTGAACACCAGACTTAGTAGTACCTGTAGATGCTTAACACCAGACTTAGTAGTACCTGTAGAGACTTGAACACCAGACTTAGTAGTACCTGTAGATGCTTGAACACCAGACTTAGTAGTACCTGTAGATGCTTAACACAAGACTTAGTAGTACCTGTAGAGACTTGAACACCAGACTTAGTACCTGTAGAGACTTGAACACCAGACTTAGTACCTGTAGGTGCTTGAACACCAGACTTAGTAGTACCTAAAGAGACTTGAACACCGGACTTAGTAGTACCTGCAGAGACTTGAACACCAGACTTAGTAGTACCTGTAGAGACTTGAACACCGGACTTAGTAGTACCTGTAGAGACTTGAACACCAGACTTAGTACCTGTAGAGGCTTGAACACCGGACTTAGTACCTGTAGATGCTTGAACACCGGATTTAGTACCTGTAGATGCTTGAACACCAGACTTAGTAGTACCTGTAGGGACTTGAACACCGGACTTAGTAGTACCTGTAGAGACTTGAACACCAGACTTAGTAGTACCTGTAGAGACTTGAACACCAGACTTAGTACCTGTAGATGCTTGAACACCAGACTTAGTAGTACCTGTAGATGCTTGAACACCAGACTTAGTAGTACCTGTAGAGACTTGAACACCAGACTAAGTAGTACCTGTAGAGACTTGAACACCAGACTTAGTACCTGTAGAGGCTTGAACACCAGACTTAGTAGTACCTGTAGAGACTTGAACACCAGACTTAGTACCTGTAGAGGCTTGAACACCAGACTTAGTAGTACCTGTAGAGGCTTGAACACCAGACTTAGTACCTGTAGAGGCTTGAACACCAGACTTAGTAGTACCTGTAGAGACTTGAACACCAGACTTAGTAGTACCTGTAGAGACTTGAACACCAGACTTAGTAGTACCTGTAGAGACTTGAACACCAGACTTAGTAGTACCTGTAGATGCTTGAACACCAGACTTAGTAGTACCTGTAGATGCTTGAACACCAGACTTAGTAGTACCTGTAGAGGCTTGAACACCAGACTTATTAGTACCTGTAGAGACTTGAACACCAGACTTAGTAGTACCTGTAGAGACTTGAACACCAGACTTAGTAGTACCTGTAGAGACTTGAACACCAGACTTAGTAGTACCTGTAGATGCTTGAACACCAGACTTAGTAGTTCCTGTAGATGCTTGAACACCAGACTTAGTAGTACCTGTAGAGACTTGAACACCAGACTAATTACCTGTAGATGCTTGAACACCAGACTAATTACCTGTAGATGCTTGAACACCAGACTTAGTACCTGTAGAGGCTTGAACACCAGACTTAGTAGTACCTGTAGAGACTTGAACATCAGACTAATTACCTGTAGATGCTTGAACACCAGACTTAGTAGTACCTGTAGAGACTTGAACACCAGACTAATCACCTGTAGATGCTTGAACATCAGACTAATTACCTGTAGATGCTTGAACACCAGACTTAGTACCTGTAGAGGCTTGAACACCAGACTTAGTAGTACCTATAGAGACTTGAACACCAGACTAATTACCTGTAGATGCTTGAACACCAGACTTAGTAGTACCTGTAGATGCTTGAACACTAGACTTAGTACCTGTAGAGACTTGAACACCAGACTTAGCACCTGTAGATGCTTGAACCCCAGACTTAGTACCTGAAGAGACCTGAACACCAGACTTAGTACATGTAGATGCTTGAACACCAGACTTAGTACCTGTAAATGCTTGAACGCCAGACCTAGTACCTGTAGAGGCTTGAACACTGGACCTCAGTACCTGTAGAGGCTTGACTACAAGGTCATAGTTCCTGCAGAGGCTTTAGTACCAGAATCTACTTCCAATATGTCCATGATTGCCACAGAACTTGTCTCAGTGCATGTTTTTATCTGGTGTTCATAAAACATCTTTGTGAAACAAATATATATTTGATAACGGATAATATTTTATAGCAGTAATTAAAACAAGACAAACCCTATAGAGTCACAGTAGGAAGCTGTTTTCATTTACGTTGTTTAATGGATAACCGCCGAGTTTTTAGCCAAAAATTCGGGATTTATCATAATTATTCGCAAATTGATGTGTACGCAATCAACCCCGAATTAAAGATTTTTTTAGATACAGGTCACTGTCACTCTTTTGAAGTTCGTTGATATTAAATAAAAGCTAAATAAACAGTATCGAGACTGTAGTAGTAATAATCAAGTGCAGAGGGATCTACATGAAGATTCCAGAAATGAAAATGACTGCGTTCAAAAATTGTTTTTTTATATGTATCAGCATCCTGTGTAACCTTTATTTTTACGAATATTTTTGAGAACGCATCGCCATATTTAATTTACGGCCGCGGTTGTGGTGCAGTGGTTAGTATGCTGGACTTGTAACTCGGGCATCCGGGTTCGAATCTCAGTACGACAGGTCATACCCTTCATGAAAAATTGACAAAACTGTCGTTTTCCTTCCTATGTGTAGAAATTTCAGGGGTTTTAGTTTAAAACAAAGTTTGATGTATAATCTGGTCCTCATAAACTCAAAGAACATAATTATATCGAACCACTTTTGTTTTAACAAAACTTTACAATGTAGCATTACATGATAAAATGCTCTTTCACAAGAACGTTGTTTCGTCTTGTGTAAAGCTCTATCCGCACTGTTCCGGGTTCCCGTAGGCCCGGGAGAAGCTGTTTCGAACCGGAAGTACAACCCTGACGGTAATCATCCGTGGAAATCCCGGATGGACCTTGCTGATCCAGCTCGATCCGGCGCACAGTCCCGGATATGTTAAAATGTTTTATACATAATACAACCGGGGATTACCGGGAGCTATCAAGAACCGGCTAAATACTTGGAATTCCGGGGTAGAACCCAAGCAAGTCTGGTTTTATACTCTGGATGTACCATGATAATACCTGGTTTTCCAGATTATTGGTGAGCACTACATGCGCGGTCGGTAGCCCAGAAATTTCATAAGTCTGCCCACTTCATATTTCTCTACAGGGCCTTTGGACATACTACGACAGTAACAATGTTAAATTTGGTAGCGATGGGTTCAGAACATTGTGGGCTGGAACATGGGCTTCACCAAAAACTAGAAACATTTAAACTTTAGACGAAACATACGAACTCGTGGGCGCCGCCATTTTTCCAGAATTATATGTTATGTTATATCACATAATTATTGACCTTGATAATTATTAATTGAAATTTGAAGGTCAAGTATAGGTATATATAGTCTTGACGCAATGTACATCATTAGGTCAATTAAGCACAATTACCAAAGAAATGCTACACCTTTCAACGATTTGTCTGGAAGAAAACCCAAACAAATTCAGTGCCTTCAACGCTTTGATCTTTATACTGTTGCTATGGCCAACTTTAATGTTACTTTGTGTAAACAGTTACCATAAGCCATGCATTTAATAAATTGACATGTAAAATATCCAAACGAAACACAGAACAAGAGCATGTCAATTTAAAATGCAGAGAAAATAGGCATACCATAAATACATGTACCATATGATACTAAATGAATGCACGTGTGGCGCGAACTAATTTCAGAATTAAAATGCGAAATAGTTGCTCGTGACCCACAACAGAAACTTAATTGTAAAATGTTTTAAGAAGCAGATTTTCTTTTCAATTTTTCTTCTTATTGAGAAAAAGATCGATTTAAGCGAGATCGCCATAACGGTTGCCCTGTGTACATATAAAGAGCGACGTCCCAGTCTAGTATTCGACTTACTTCCCTTCATTTGGACATCGTTTTATATGGTTCATGTTTGGTGTGTGTGGATGATTAGATTAGGTATTAAATACATAACAAAAGAAAGAATGTGCGATACTTAGAATAACAAAAGATGTTTGCTTTAATGAATAAGAAGGATTGCAGCACGTGTTTTCCCGGAGTTCGTTCACGAAATGTGTTGATAGAAAATGGTTGGTATTCATACGAAGTATATTGGTGTGTTATATTCAAACTGACTTCTAAAACACACCATGTTTTCATTAATCGTAGTAATTTGTGTAACTCAAAGATGGACGAAAGTGACCTCGCTATTATATACATGTAGGTATGTGCGATATTTTTCAATGCACAAAAATGAGTTAAAGAATAGTATCACACTGATAATACATTTTTGTTAGTTCCTGTACTCGTTATTTATATTTATTTCATTTCAAATCTTACACATATAAAACAAACAGAACACGGGTTGCCAGAAGTTTATACATCTGTTACATAATTATGTACTTAGCAATACTTAATATACGTCCCACCCCATTACAGAAAATATTGCTGGAAAAGTATATAAGACCAATCCAGAAAATCAAGTTGATTCATTTTTGAATCCATATCAGTTGACCTCATACTGCTGGGATGAAAACTTTTCTGATGATGTAATGGCGCACTTGATAGGGGTCAAAATAATAATTGAAGTTCATTTTCATGGACGATAACGCCGTGTTCATAGGGCCACTGACACCAACCAGTACCTTGAAAGGGACACTATTGCTCGAATGGGCTGGCCCGCGCGACCTAAATCCCATGGAACACGTCTGGGATAGGCTGCCGACAGCGATATCTGAGCGTCCTGTCCAGCCAACAATCACCAGACAGCTTAGAGAGGCACTTCCGGAAAAATGGACTCGAATCCCACAATTTATGGTTGGACAGCTCATCAGAAGCATGAGGAGTCGATGTAAGGCTGTTTTTGACGCACGACGACATATCTCATATATGTAATCCAAAATCGACGATAATGCCATACAAAACAAAAAGTGACCCTTGTCAAATTTTGAGTATTATAGTTTAAAGGGTCATACAAACTAAATGTGGCCCCTTTTCACCTTGGCCTTCAATTACCAGTTTGATATGCAAAGAGATAAATATTAGATACAAAGTTTTGTTTAAAATATTACTTTCTACACGGTAGGCCTATTTTGAAATTTAACCAAAAGAGATAGTTTAAACATAATGTCGGTAATATAATGTTGTTTTTATTCTTTATTCCTATTAACTGCATTTTGACATAAGATCGTCTCCTGAATTAGCCACTTGTTTCTAATTCACAACATTTAACATTTCTACTTATCATTTGCCGACTAGCATATGCCATTCCTTGACAACATATTAATCAAATGTATTTTAGACACATGAGGGCCTTCATTCATGAATGAATGTGAAATTTCATTAGTTTAACGTCGAACCACTAGTCAGTATCATTAAGCGACTAATACATACTGCATGAGGTTGTTTTGATTCTATTTTCTATTAACTGCATTTTGACATTAAATCGTACCTTGTTACCTTCTCCAGATTTAACAATTTTTTAGTAACTCACAACATCCGTTGACTGGCTTAAGCCATTCAATGATGATGAGTTTTTGACTTCTTATTTATCAAATACATTTAGACTTGGAAATACTGTCAAAGATGTGAACAAAGACCATCCTTAGAAATGACATAATGTGACCTTTATTGACAAATGGACTTTATTCGGAGGTTATTTTTGTCTTAATGATCAATAACTTTCATAAAGAACGGCATATTTACAGGTGACCTCTATTTAGAGGTTGTCACAAGAACTGGTTTGACTGATCTCATGAATGAAAAATTTCATCAAATTCCGACAGTTATTCCTTTCTCGGGGAGTTAAACATCTAACCACCAGCCTTTATCATTAATCTATCTTGTCGGCTGCAGTTGTAGATGCAGAACATAGACATACACCTAAATAGAACTATCGAACCTCTGTAAGCTATAAACTAGGCACCTTCCTCTCTTCTTCAGGTCCCGTGTGTAATTCGAAGTCATGGTAGTGAGGGGCTAGTGGTTACTAGCCAGAAAAACTTTCCACGTGACCACTGATGTCCCTTTATCCATCATCAGCGATATTGTGTGTTTGACCAGTTTGGAAGACTGTTTTTTTAATAGCGTGTACTCGTATATTGGACGTGTAACATGCAAGAAGGAGTAATATTGATCTTTATTTTAAAGATAGATAAAGAACAGTAATTGTTTAAAATGTCATCATTAGTACAATACATGCTATTCAACTAGTCTTTTATTACTTGCATTAACCGTGGAGAAGATATTAGTCACTTCTCGTTTGTTCGAATATAAAACATTCAATGCTGTACCTAACAAGTATGAAGAGCGGAGGATGGAATTTTCATTCGGTCATAACACGAGCTAAAAACGCCTACTGTCAGCATCAGATAATATTAAATATACAACTTACATCAGATAACATCAAATATACTGTCAACACCAGGTACCATTATCTACAGTCAACATCAGATATCATCATCTACACTCAATTAGTATGAAGGGCCGAGGATGGAATTTTTATTCTGCCATAACATCAGATAAAATCACCTGCAGTCAACATCAGATGACATCAACTTAACAATCAACATCAGCTGTCATCAACATCAGATGATATCACCTACAGTCTACATAATATGACATCAACTACAGACAACATCAGATAACATTAACTACAGACAACATAAGATAACATCAACTACACTCTACATCAGATAACATCAGCTACAGTCAACATCAGATAAAATCAAAATCAGATAACATCAAGTAACATCCACTTTAGTCTACATCAGATAACATCAAATATACAGTCATCATCAGATGACACCAACAACAGACAACATCAGATAACATAAACTACAATCAACATCAGGTGACATCAACTAAAGACAACATCAGATGACATTAACTACAGACAACATCAGATAACATCAACTACACTCTATATCAGATAACATCAGCTACAGTCAACATCAGATGGCGTCAGCTACAGTCAACATCAGATAAAATCAACATCAGATAACATCAAGTAACATCCACTACAGACAACATCAGATAACATCAACTTAAGACAACATCAGATAACATCAACTACAGACAACATCATATAACATCATCTACTGACAGCATCATATAACATCAACTACAGACAACATCATATAACATCATCTACTGACAACATCATATAACATCATCTACTGACAACATCATATAACATCATCTACTGACAACATCAGATAACATCAACTACTGACAACATCATATAACATCATCTACTGACAACATCATATAACATCAACTACTGACAACATCATATAACATCATCTACTGACAACATCATATAACATCATCTACTGACAACATCATATAACATCATCTACAGACAACATCATATAACATCATCTACTGACAACATCATATAACATCAACTACAGACAACATCATATAACATCATCTACTGACAGCATCATATAACATCAACTACAGACAACATCATATAACATCATCTACTGACAACATCATATAACATCATCTACTGACAACATCATATAACATCATCTACTGACAACATCATATAACATCATCTACAGACAACATCATATAACATCATCTACTGACAACATCATATAACATCAACTACAGACAACATCATATAACATCATCTACTGACAGCATCATATAACATCATCTACTGACAACATCAGATAACATCATCTACTGACAGCATCATATAACATCAACTACAAACAACATCATATAACATCATATATCATCTACAGACAACACCAAATAACATCAATATCAGATAACATGTAACATCCACTACAGTCAACAAAAGATAACATCAACTACCGACAACATCATATAACATCGATTATACAATCAACATCGGATAGTATCAACTACACACTACAGTGAACATCCGATATTATCAGATAACATCAACTACAGTCAACATCAAGTAACATCATCTACAATCAACATCAGGTAACATCATCTACACTTAAGATGAAATAACATCAAATACAGAAAACATCAGATACCATCAACTATAGCCAATATCAGATAACATTGTCTACAGTCAACAATAGATAGCATCAACTACAGACAACATCATACTACATCGATCATACAATCAACATCAGATAACACCGACTACAGCTAACATCAGATAACATGAACTACAGTCAACATCACAGCACCAACTCAGTCCACGTCTGGTAGCATTAATAACAGTCAACACCAGGAATGCATCAACTGAAGTTCTGAAAGTACACATGGAAACTGAACTTACATACTCGCACTGCAATATCGGTAGGGAACTGGTTAAACAATGTGAAAGGTGAATGTGGCAAGATGTAGTACTTTTATTCGCATCAAAACTCACAGTCTTAATGCAGAATAGGCCATATAGACCAAATTTTGTAGGAATGTCTTCAGGTATGTTTTATTTACTGTTGGATAACCTTTCATATTTTATGTGATTATTGATAGTTCAATGCAAATTGACATTCCTACAGCGTCTTGATTCTGTCTTCCTGTGGTTTTTGACAGGTTGACCTCCCGATAATCAACAGAAAACATCAACACTTTGTGGTCTAGACAAGACAACAGTTGCGTAAATTAGAAGAACATAACTTACTAGTAAGTAATATTGAAAAAGTCAACATTACTGTGTGTTTTGTGGTTCACATCAGTGTTACGTTCTGACACGATAACTGCTCGATAAATGATTGATGGTGCAGACCAAACTGCGCATTTTTCATTCATTTAAATAATTTTAAATGACTCTACGACATTGTATAAATCATCTGGGGTCATCTTGGAATGCGGGTGACCTCCCCGCGAAAACTTTTAATTTGAAGAAGTGAAATTGTGCAGTTTTGCACATCATAAAAAGGTGACTCGATCAAAAAATAACCAAGGTATATTGACAGACAAGCGGCATGTAATGGCACAGAAGCATAATGATTAATGAACATGTATATTATTATGTAATAACACATTCACAGCGTATTATGACAAATGGCCTTCGTATAATGAAAAATGAATATGATTAGATTGCACATCAATGGCTGATAAATTAACAGCGCACAGATGTTTTGCTTGTGTTTAAGGCACCAAATTGACATCATACAATGCAAAGGAAATCGCATATAAAGACAAACGCTGAGGAACAAGAAGTGTTTATGAAACACAGACAATCCCAAAGAGCCAACTGGGTTGTGCCTACCGACCGACATCTTCAAAACAGCATATTTTCTTCGAGAGGTGGCATGATATGGAGAAATGGCAGCATAGTAATGACACAGCAACTTAATATAATTAAAACGTGGATGGCGTATAATGACAAATAGTCATAGTATAATGAAAATAGATAGGACATAATCATTCAAATTGCAGATATGGCGTTCCATAGTTTTCCGGTTTTTTTTCACGTGCTGGTGATCTATATCGGTCTTGTTTTGTCGTATGTTTATTTTATTTTAGAGACATTTTTTTGTTCAAACACTGAGAATTAATGTGAACACATTAATGTTGTTTGCGTATAAAAGTCCAATTAAGATATAATTGATGCAATGTATTGATAGATCCGAACTTGAATGTGGTTCGCACATTTGACACAAAGACTACCTTCTATATGCAACTCAGGTTGATCTAAGTGTGGATTTGGGATTATTGGTGTGTAATTACGAGTTTGAATGATTTTGGGGACTTGTTCACCACTACACATAATCCATAGTACTCGGATTTAACAAAGAAAATCGGATAATGGATGTTAGTTTGAATTTTAATATACATGTACTGCGAAAACTATCGGGACTGAAAGTTCTTTTCGGACTACTCCACGAAATTTTCGGAAGTGCTATGGTCAAATATTCGGGTCTCTGTCTATTAATAAATAATGTTGGTCCTAGCGAACCACCTGCTAACGAACGCCTGTACGATGACTATTTTGAAGAAAAAAATCGTCGTATATAAACACACTAGATCTTTGTCTGTGCTAACTTGTTGGTATATGACATGTATAGATGTGAAACATCTGTTGATGTTCACGTGCAAGAAAACAAATTTTCCTTTGAATGGATTGGATTATCATGAAGTATGTTGATTTTCTAAATTTATGACATTACAATTCATTTTCAGTTAATAAGTTCTTAATAAAAGCCTTTGGTCAAAAGCATGACGATGTTATTATGGAATTGCAATGTATATACAAATAAAATCATTTAACTTCCGGTACAAAATATCCAGAATTATCATGACACAGTTATTTGGCTGAAGCTTGATAAGCATTTGTCCATTTCTAAGATGATATGTATATCTATGGTACCTATGTTTTGTGTGAAGATATTTGGTATATTTAAGATGAATCAACAGAGCACAAATTTGTCACAGACACTTGGGGTTAGGAGCTTTAAAAAAACAAAATATTTTTGTCAATATATATTGTTGACTTTGAAAAATGTATTTTTTCAAAAGGGCTTATTTTAGGTTTTATTGATAGATATGATAAGTTTATGTGTTGGGATTGACAAAAATACAAATATTTTGGTTTTTTAAAGCTCCTAACCCCAAGTGTCTGTGAAATTTGTGACAAAATGGCCATCTGACACTTTTGCAACACATCCTAAAATGACACTGTTCAATATTTACTGAAGATACATAATTGATATGAGTTTTAATCAATAGCTTATGATAAAATGTCTTGTTAGTAAAACTAATATTTGATGATCAACAATTATATATATTTCTCACCTGAACTAATGCTAATTTCAGTGTCCAAAATAATGTATTATAATATCAAAATGGATTTAAACTACAATATCCAGCAATAACTTCAATATGTCATTGAGGGTTTCCATATTTTAAATTGTCAGTTTTGAATGTTTTCCAAATTTATTTTCAATTTTAAACATAGTCCTAACTTTCACACTGTGAATGTTTTTATGTTTGTTTAGGCTACTTTGTAGTTCATAGTGTAATCAAACGAGTTGAGGAATTTTTGACATTGTGAAAGCTGAGGGCTGTGTTTAAAATTGAAAATGCTTACTATTCGTACTTTGTACTTAAATGCCAGTACTTAATTATTTGTGATTTATACTTAATTTGCAGTACTTAATAATTTCTTTTGAATAACTAATTGAGTAATTCACCATTGAATTTCCGAACAAAGTAACGCACAATAATAACTGAGATGAATTGATGTATTGTGGTCTTGTATGTTTCCATGCATTTCCGAGTGTAAGGTGATGTTTTCTAAAATGTTTTGTTACTTCCTTTTGTCATATATCGTAAAAACGTACTTAGCTCGCTTATTATTACACGGCTGATTGAAACTTACCTACATGTACAAGTTTACCTATAAATATTTATCAGTTGCTCTCTACCTAACGTGTATTAACGTAATTACAAGTTCTTATATGTGTCTTGTACCTACCTATCAGTATAGAGTACTTTTATAAGGTACTTTATTGTTAGTATAATTACATGTGATATGTACTTTATTCCACTGTTGACCGATTTACCATTACATTTCAGAGCAAAGCAGCATAATCATAATACATGTATCTAAGAAGAAATGAAGTTTTGTGGTTTTGCGAGTTTTCCAGAGAAAAAAGTGATATTTTAGAAATAATGTTTATTATTGTGCTCAGTGTTTAGTGTTTGTGCTATGTGAAATATGCATAGTGTTTGTGCTTAGTGAAATGTGCATAGTGTTTGTGCTGTGTTATATATTTGTGATTAGGAAATAGGAATTTGGAATATATATACATTGGAATTCTAGGATTAATTTTACAAAGTAAGTGAAATTTTTTAATAACTGCACTAAATTTCACAATGATAGGTCCCCTCACATAATTTAACTTCAAATGCACTATTTTTTTAGGATTAGGAAGAAATTATTTTTTATTTCTTTGAAAGTTTGAACAAACTTTACATTTTTTCAAATACTTATTTACGAAACAGACATGCGCGACAGAGTGCTCCAATAATTTCCATAGTATTAATTAATTATAAAAAAAACATTTTCCAGAAATAGACAAATATGCGCGTTGTGATGTTTTTAATTCATTACATTGAAATTAGTTACAAATGCAGTTTACTAGGATATTAATCACGTTCCCGGAATAAAAATGTGTTAAGGCTTGTTGCTCTAAACAATTTGAACGGAATAAATTTATACGGGTTTAAATTTATTTCCACAGAATGAAGTCATGCTAAAGGATGCTTTGAATCAAGTAGTTTTACTGAAATAATTTATTAAACATTATGATAAATAGCACAAGTTATAAAGATGTGACACATTATTTGAAATCCTGATCGAGTATCCTAAAATCAGTTAGGAAATGCAACAGTTTTCCCAAGATATTAACAACTGATGTCGATTTAATTAATTAAGCCGAAATAATAGCGCATTTCAGTTTTATATCACACCACAGGCACCTGGTTGTTAATGATAAAAAATATCTTTCGCTGATCTATTAAAATATTTTTATCATTAACAACCAGGTGCCTGTGGGGTGATATAAAACTGAAATGCGCTAGGGTTGTTTACATAATGTTCCATT
Organism: Lutraria lutraria; assembly: GCA_964023205.1. Classification (NCBI taxonomy): domain Eukaryota; kingdom Metazoa; phylum Mollusca; class Bivalvia; order Venerida; family Mactridae; genus Lutraria; species Lutraria lutraria. The sequence continues at coordinate 19,979,289 of OZ026847.1, forward strand.
CAAATTTGTTAAAATAATATTTATAATCAATACTAAAACGGGAATGAAATACACGCGGGATTCTTACACACTTAAAATACACGCCGGTTTTTGACGTTTACTTCATGTTCCGCTCAAATATTAATATATCCGGTCATATTTGCATTATATCATGCGATTAACATAAAACTGAAATGCGCTAGGGTTATTTGCATAATTTTCCGTTCAAATCAGTTAATTAATATTCCTAAATAATAATCGAACACAAATGCAATACACGCGAGATTCTTATATCAATTTTGCCAATCTAGCACAATTCAAATACACGCTTGTTTGTTTGATTTCATTTCCGTTCAGTTATTGATATTTATGGTCATCTTTACATTAAATAATATTAAATGAAATAAAACGTTTAAATATTAATATATATGATCATTTTTTGCATTATATCATATGCCAGGGTGATATAAAACTGAAATAAGCATGGGTTGTTCCGATCAAATGAGTTAATAAAAAAATCATGACTTAAACAGAATTGAATTACACGCGGAATTTTATACAATTGAAATACACACTGGTTTGTTTACTTTAAGTTGAGTCAAATATTTATATACATACATGATCATGTCCAATTATGCATTAAATCATATGATTGATATAACACTGAAATGCACACTCGTTATTTATTTAATTTTTCGTTAATATTAGTCAATTAATGTTTGAATTAATAATCAAACACAAATCAAATAAACGTGTGATTCTTATACTAATTTTGCCAATCTTACACTGTTGGAAAATAGGCTGGTTGTTTTATTTAATTTATATAAGTGAAATAAAATTGAAAATCGCACGCGTTGTTAACATAATGTTCCGTTCATATAAGCAAATTAATATTCATAAGTAATAATCAAACAGGCATGATAAGTTTGTTATTAAAAATCTACACCCATCATACTTTATGTTCCGTTCAAATATGAATATATATGATCGTTTTTTGCATTAAATCATATTAATGAAATAAAACGTTCAAAAGTCAATATATATAATCATTCTAAGGTCATGGCAAACAAAAGGTATACACAGGTTATTCAATACATAGTCAATACACAAAGATTATTCGATATTTACATGTTTTTGTTTTGTTTTGTTTTTTTAACAGAACATATCATTTATTCACTCAATACATGTACAAAACATGCAAATATGAGGTTATTACAATAAAACAAAACAAATAAACGAGGCTATAGAATTTAGACATACTGAAAAATGTACATTTGTCAAAGTATATCGACATAATATTTAACAATTTCAGCATATAGAAGAATTACATTATCACTTTTTGGATTATACATTTTACAAATTTACATTTAATTCTAACTTATTTTTTGTGCACATTAGATTTTCATGTTTAAACATATTTGGTCGACGGTAAAAGATGGGTTTCAAAAATCGTTTTCTTTCATCATTAAATTGAGAACATTCGAATAAATAAGGGAACTCGTCGCCAATTTTATCTTGACAGGTGTTACATAATCTTTGATTTATTGGTGTTCTTAGCCAGCTACCTGTTTCTATTGGTAATCGATGGTTTCTGGTTCTAAATTTGATAAAATAGTATAGAAGTGGACTTTCTATGTTGCATAAGGCTTTACTATCTTTATTCCAAGCTGTTAAAGAAATGATAACTTATCCGTGAAATACGCCAATAAACCCGCAACATAAATTCATTTTGTTCTTAAATATTTTAACATTCACGCAAACGAATCATTTCAAACAAATTATTGCGCACGATATTATATCATCAACTATAGGTTATTTTCATCATTTAAAACGTCTAGATGATCAGTAAAAGAGACTAAAATGTATACAAAACGCGCTCGTTGTTAACAAATTATTCTCCGCACTTTGCATATCAAGCATTTTCGTTATTCATGGATAATGACCATTTTGATAGGTTTTTTTCAAGAAAACCAATGCACACTATTCAATACACAATATCCGCAATATCAACTTGATGTGTAATACGTAAATTTCTTCATTTTAGCATTTCGTCAAGAATTTGTAATTCATCCGTGTAATTCAACAAAAATCATGCAATGTAAATTCATATTATTCTTAAACATTTACAATTTGGCGTGTGTGTTTTTCAACCCAGATTGTAAACAAACAAATACACATGTTGCAGTATATATATAGACGTCGTTCGATACATACTATATTGATGAACAACGTTTATTTCAAAGTTCAGGATGAAATTCATTGAAATCTTATTGTATAATAAATGCACAAGCCGCGCATCTTGAATGTATCATTCGCGAAATGAATATTATCATTTCAATATAATAAATTTATCATTCGCGCAAAATAAGCGTAGCATGCTTGTTATTTACAGATAAATCTCATTTCGTATGAAAAAACAAGTACTCGGGCCTGTGACATGCTTGGTCGCTTGCTAGTTCAATTTTAATATTCGCTACATGCATAATACTCATTTGAATCTATAGAAAGATATTAAATTTGAATGCGTATGCGTAACGTGCTTTGTTTACAAACTATTCTCATTTCAAAAGCTCATTTATATGTAATTTAGCGCGTTTAGTTATAATTCTGTCTACCGAATAGGTACATAAGAACCGCAAAATAAATACCGCACATCTTTATCATATATATTGACCAGTCTTGTATTTTATTCAAGTAACCAATACACATAAATGAATACAAAAGAGATTCCGAGACATTCAAAGACTCTGTTTGACGTCAATTTCTTCACTTGGATATACATGTAAATGCGATTCTGATATTGTATATTATGAAGATTGCCCTTGAAAAACGTCAACAAACCCGCGGGGTCATTACAATTAACTTAGATCTTATATATTTCTAATTACGCAGGTTAATTTCAGCCAAAGCATGTAAGCAATGAAATACACATGTCATTCGATACATAGACTACTGCAGTTCCAAAATTTAAAATGAATTTCTATGAAATATCATATGTACCATAAATGCACGTGCCGCGCGACTTGAATTTATTATATATATTAACATGCATTGTAGCGCGTTCATTTTTTTCAATTCGATCTGTTAGAAATCAATATTTGTATCTAAAAAAAAATCATAATTTGTCCAACGCCAACATGTGTATTATTATTTGAATCGTATAAATTGACCAATTTGATACTTTCTCAAGTAACCAATACACATAAATGAGTACACACATATTCCGTGATATTCAATAGCCTTGTATGATGTTAATTTCTTCGTTTGGATATATATGAAGTATGATCTAGTATCTGGAGATAGATATAAAATATAGTCCGTGAAATATGTCAACGAACCCGCGATATGAATGCAATTCATTTAGATGTTAGATATTTACAATTGTGCAGATTATTCTTCAACCAAGACAAGTATATACATACAACTACACATGTCGTTCGATACATAAAACTATTGTGGACGATTGTTTATTCCTTATTTTTTAATGAATTTCTATGAAAACATGTATGTACAATAAGTATACGAACCGCACGTCTTAAATTTATTATTCGTGACATACATATTATCATTTGAATGTTACAGAATGATATTCATCATAGATACTGACCAATCCGTTTTTTAAAGAACTAATACACATAATTGAAGACACACATACCCCGTGAGCTCATGCTCTTATAATGCATTATATTCTCTATGGCAAATGATTGATATCATAATGGTATTTTTTTACTTGAAATCATTTTTTTTAAAAATGCAATAAACGCGTTTTGTGAACGTTCAAAACATATTCTAACCCAACACAATATAGTAAACAAAACATATACACATGTCGTTCAATACATAGTCAATACACAAGGATTCCGCGATATTATCATGTTGCGTTAGGCCTTAATGTCTTCATTCCGAGCTGTAAAAATCAAATTTGTATCCCCAAAGAAATAATCATTTATCCGTGAAATGCGCCAACAAATCCGCGACATGAATTCATTTTGTTCTTAGATATTTTAACATTCATGCGAATCATTAATACGTTAATTTCTTTATTTTATATAATTATATCTAAATTAGATCTGAAATATCATATAATTATGTACAATAAATGTACGAGCCGCACGACAGGAATTTATTATATTTATTACCATGCGTTGTAGCGCGTTCATTTTTTATTCATTTTGATCTATAAGAATAATAATTTGTCCGTGAAGTACGCCAACATGCGTATTTTTATTTGAATTGTATAAATTGACCAACTTGATACTTTCTAAAGCACCCAATACACATCAATGAGTACATGCATATTCCGGGATATTCAGTAACCTTGTATGGAGATAAATATAAAAATATTGTCCGTGAAATATGTCAACAACTCCGCGATATAAATGTTATTCATTTAGATGTTAGATGTTTACAATTGTGCAGACAATTTTCAACCGAGAGAAGAAATATATAACTACACATGTCGTTCGATACACATGCTGTTGCGTACGATAGTTTATTTCTTAATTTTTAATAAATTTCTTTGAAATCATGTATGTACAATAAGTTGACGGGCCGCGCGTCTTAAATTTATTATTCGCTACATAAATATAATTATTTGAATGTAACAGATAGATTGATATTCATCATAGATACTGACCAATCTGTTTTTCAAAGAGCTAATACACATAATTGAAGACACACATATTCCGTGAGCTCATGCTCTTTTATTGCATTATATGCTTTATGGCAAATGATTGATATCATAATGGTATTTTTTACTTGAAATCATTTTGAAAACACTAAATGCAATAAACGCGTTTTGTGAATGTTCAATACTTATTCCAACCAATACACAATATAGTAAACAAAACGTATACACATTTCGTTCAATACACACAGATTCCGCGGTAATGACATGTTGCATAAGGCCTTAATGTCTTCATTCCGAGCTGTTAAAATCAAATTTTTATCCCCAAAGAAATAATCATTTACCAACAAATCCACGACATGAATTCATTTTGTTCTTAGATATTCTAACATACATGCGAATCATTAATACGTTAATTTCTTTATTTTATATAATTATATCTAAATTAGATCTGAAATATCATAATTATGTACAATAAATGTACGAGCCGCACGACTGGAATTTATTATATTTATTTGCATGCGTTGTGGCGCGTTTATTTTTTTCAATTTGATCTATAAGAAATCAATATTTGTATCTAAAAAGAAATAATAATTTGTCCGTGAAGTACGCCGACATGCGTATTTTTATTTGAATCGTATAAATTGACCAACGTGATACTTTCTCAAGCACCCAATACACATAAATGAGTACACGCATATCCCGGGATATTCAGTAACCTTGTATGGAGATAAATATAAAATATTGTCCGTGAAATATGTGAACAAATCTACTCCGCGATATAAATGTTATTCATTTCGATGTTAGATATTTACAATTGTGCAGATAATTTTCAACCGAGACAAGTAAATATACAACTACACATGTCGTTCGATACACATACTGTTGTGGACGATTATTTATTCCTTAATTTTTAATGAATTTCTTTGAAATCATGTATGTACAATAAGTAGACGAGCCGCGCGTCTTAAAGTTATTATTCGCTACATACAAATTATCATTTGAATGTAACAGATTGATATTCATCAAACATACTGACCAATCTGTTTTTCAAAAAACTAATACACATACTTGAAGACACACATATTCCGTGAGCTCATGCTCTTTCATTGCATTATATTCTCTATAATCAAACAATGGATATGGTATTTTTTACTTGAACGTTCAATACTTATTCTAACCCAACACAATATAGTAAACAAAACGTATTTACACATGTCGTTCAATATACATAGTCAATACACAAAGATTCTACGGTATTAACATATTGCATAAGGCCTTGCATAATTTATTCGTGAAATACACCAACAAATTCGCGACATGAATTCATTTTGTTCTTAGATATTTTAACATTCATGCGAATCATTAATACGTTAATTTCTTTATTTTATATAATTATATCTAAATTAGATCTGAAATATCATAATTATGTACAATAATTGTACTAGCCGCACGACAGGAATTTATTATATTTATTAACATGCATTGTAGCGCGTTCATTTTTTTTCAATTCGATCTGTTAGAAATCAATATTTGTATCTAAAAAGAAATCATAATTTGTCCGTGAAGTACGCCAACATGTGTATTATTATTTGAATCGTATAAATTGACCAATTTGATACTTTCTCAAGTAACCAATACACATAAATGAGTACACGCATATTCCGTTATATTCAATAGCCTTGTATGATGTTAATTTCTTCGTTTGGATATATATGAAGTTTGATCTAGTATCTGGAGATAGATATAAAATATAGTCCGTGAAATATGTCAACGAACCCGCGATATGAACGATATGAATGCAATTCATTTAGATGTTAGATATTTACAATTGTGCAGATTATTCTTCAACCAAGACAAGTATATACAACTACACATGTCGTTCGATACATAAAACTATTGTGGACGATTGTTTATTCCTTATTTTTTAATGAATTTCTATGAAAACATGTATGTACAATAAGTATACGAACCGCACGTCTTAAATTTATTATTCGTGACATACATATTATCATTTGAATGTTACAGAATGATATTCATCATAGATACTGACCAATCCGTTTTTTAAAGAACTAATACACATAATTGAAGACACACATACCCCGTGAGCTCATGCTCTTATAATGCATTATATTCTCTATGGCAAATGATTGATATCATAATGGTATTTTTTACTTGAAATCATTTTTTTTTTAAATGCAATAAACGCGTTTTGTGAACGTTCAATACTTATTCTAACCCAACACAATATAGTAAACAAAACATATAGACATGTCGTTCAATACATAGTCAATACACAAGGATTCCGCGATATTATCATGTTGCGTTAGGCCTTAATGTCTTCATTCCGAGCTGTAAAAATCTAATTTGTATCCCCAAAGAAATAATCATTTATCCGGATGTAACAGATAGATTGATATTCATCATAGATACTGACCAATCTGTTTTTCAAAGAGATAATACACATAATTGAAGACACACATATTCCGTGAGCTCATGCTCTTTTATTGCATTATATTCTTTATGGCAAATGATTGATATCATAATGGTGTTTTTTACTTGAAAACACTAAATGCAATAAACGCGTTTTGTGAATGTTCAATACTTATTCCAACCAATACACAATATAGTAAACAAAACGTATACACATTTCGTTCAATACACACAGATTCCGCGGTATTGACATGTTGCATAAGGCCTTAATGTCTTCATTCCGAGCTGTTAAAATCAAATTTTTATCCCCAAAGAAATAATCATTTACCAACAAATCCACGACATGAATTCATTTTGTTCTTAGATATTTTAACATTCATGCGAATCATTAATACGTTAATACGTTAATTTCTTTATTTTATATAATTATATCTAAATTAGATCTGAAATATCATAATTATGTACAATAAATGTACGAGCCGCACGACTGGAATTTATTATATTTATTTGCATGCGTTGTGGCGCGTTTATTTTTTTCAATTTGATCTCTAAGAAATCAATATTTGTATCTAAAAAGAAATAATAATTTGTCCGTGAAGTACGCCGACATGCGTATTTTTATTTGAATCGTATAAATTGACCAACGTGATACTTTCTCAAGCACCCAATACACATAAATGAGTACACGCATATCCCGGGATATTCAGTAACCTTGTATGGAGATAAATATAAAATATTGTCCGTGAAATATGTGAACAAATCTACTCCGCGATATAAATGTTATTCATTTCGATGTTAGATATTTACAATTGTGCAGATAATTTTCGACCGAGACAAGTAAATATACAACTACACATGTCGTTCGATACACATACTGTTGTGGACGATTATTTATTCCTTAATTTTTAATGAATTTCTTTGAAATCATGTATGTACAATAAGTAGACGAGCCGCGCGTCTTAAAGTTATTATTCGCTATATGCATATTATCATTTGAATGTAACAGATTGATATTCATCAAACATACTGACCAATCTGTTTTTCAAAAAACTAATACACATACTTGAAGACACACATATTCCGTGAGCTCATGCTCTTTCATTGCATTATATTCTCTATAATCAAACAATGGATATGGTATTTTTTACTTGAACGTTCAATACTTATTCTAACCCAACACAATATAGTAAACAAAACGTATGTACACATGTCGTTCAATATACATAGTCAATACACAAATATTCTACGGTATTAACATATTGCATAAGGCCTTGCATAATTTATTCGTGAAATACACCAACAAATTCGCGACATGAATTTATTTTGTTCTTAGATATTTTAACATTCATGCGAATCATTAATACGTTAATTTCTTTATTTTATATAATTATATCTAAATTAGATCTGAAATATCATAATTATGTACAATAATTGTACTAGCCGCACGACAGGAATTTATTATATTTATTAGCTTGCGTTGTAGTGCGTTTATTTTTTTCATTTTGATCTATAAGAAATCAATATTTGTATCTAAAAAGAAATGGAATTTATCCGTGAAGTACGCCAACATGCGTATTTTTATTTGAATCGTATAAATTGACCAACGTGATACTTTCTCAAGCACCCAATACACATAAATGAGGAGATAACTATAAAATATTGTCCGTGAAATATGTCAACAAATCTACTCCGCGATATAAATGTTATTCATTTCGATGTTAGATATTTACAATTGTGCAGATAATTTTCAACCGAGACAAGTAAATATACAACTACACATGTCGTTCGATACACATACTGTTGTGGATGATTATTTATTCCTTAATTTTTAATGAATTTCTTTGAAATCATGTATGTACAATAAGTAGACGAGCCGCGCGTCTTAAAGTTATTATTCGCTATATGCATATTATCATTTGAATGTAACAGATTGATATTCATCAAACATACTGACCAATCTGTTTTTCAAAAAACTAATACACATACTTGAAGACACACATATTCCGTGAGCTCATGCTCTTTCATTGCATTATATTCTCTATAATCAAACAATGGATATGGTATTTTTTACTTGAACGTTCAATACTTATTCTAACCCAACACAATATAGTAAACAAAACGTATGTACACATGTCGTTCAATATACATAGTCAATACACAAATATTCTACGGTATTAACATATTGCATAAGGCCTTGCATAATTTATTCGTGAAATACGCCAACAAATCCGCGACATGAATTCATTTTGTTCTTAGATATTTTAACATTCATGCGAATCATTAATACGTTAATTTCTTTATTTTATATAATTATATCTAAATTAGATCTGAAATATCATAATTATGTACAATAAATGTACGAGCCGCACGACTGGAATTTATTATATTTATTTGCATGCGTTGTGGTGCGTTTATTTTTTTCATTTTGATCTATAAGAAATCAATATTTGTATCTAAAAAGAAATGGAATTTATCCGTGAAGTACGCCAACATGCGTATTTTTATTTGAATCGTATAAATTGACCAACGTGATACTTTCTCAAGCACCCAATACACACCAATGAGTACACGCATATCCCGGGATATTCAGTAACCTAGTATGGAGATAAATATAAAACATTGTCCGTGAAATATGTCAACAACTCGGCGATATAAATGTCATTTATTTAGATGTTAGATATTTACAATTGTACAGATAATTTTCAACCGAGACAAGTAAATATACAACTACACATGTCGTTCGATACACATACTGTTGTGGACGATTGTTTATTCCTTAATTTTTAATGAATTTCTTTGAAATCATGTATAATAAGTAGACGAGCAGCGCGTCTTAAATTTATTATTCGCTATATGCATATTATCATTTGAATGTAACAGATTGATATTCATCAAACATACTGACCAATCTGTTTTTCAAAAAACTAATACACATACTTGAAGACACACATATTCCGTGAGCTCATGCTCTTTCATTGCATTATATTCTCTATAATCAAACAATGGATATGGTATTTTTTACTTGAACGTTCAATACTTATTCTAACCCAACACAATATAGTAAACAAAACGTATGTACACATGTCGTTCAATATACATAGTCAATACACAAATATTCTACGGTATTAACATATTGCATAAGGCCTTGCATAATTTATTCGTGAAATACGCCAACAAATCCGCGACATGAATTCATTTTGTTCTTAGATATTTTAACATTCATGCGAATCATTAATACGTTAATTTCTTTATTTTATATAATTATATCTAAATTAGATCTGAAATATCATAATTATGTACAATAAATGTACGAGCCGCACGACTGGAATTTATTATATTTATTTGCATGCGTTGTGGTGCGTTTATTTTTTTCATTTTGATCTATAAGAAATCAATATTTGTATCTAAAAAGAAATGGAATTTATCCGTGAAGTACGCCAACATGCGTATTTTTATTTGAATCGTATAAATTGACCAACGTGATACTTTCTCAAGCACCCAATACACACCAATGAGTACACGCATATCCCGGGATATTCAGTAACCTAGTATGGAGATAAATATAAAACATTGTCCGTGAAATATGTCAACAACTCGGCGATATAAATGTCATTTATTTAGATGTTAGATATTTACAATTGTACAGATAATTTTCAACCGAGACAAGTAAATATACAACTACACATGTCGTTCGATACACATACTGTTGTGGACGATTGTTTATTCCTTAATTTTTAATGAATTTCTTTGAAATCATGTATAATAAGTAGACGAGCAGCGCGTCTTAAATTTATTATTCGCTACATACATATTATCATTTGAATGTAACGGATTGATATTCATCATAGATACTGACCAATCTGTTCTTCAGAGAACTAATACACATAATTGAAGACACACATATTCCGTGAGCTCATGCTCTTTTATTACATTATATTCTCTATAATCAAATAATTAATATGGTAGTATTTACTTGAAATCATTTTGAAAACATTAAATGCAATAAACGCGGTTTGTTAACGTTCAATTCTTATAAACAAAACGTATACACAGGTTGTTCAATGCATAGTCAATACACAAAGATTCCGCGATATTCACATGTTGCATAAGGCTTTACTATCTTTATTCCAAGCTGTTAAAGTCAAATTTGCATTTAAAAGGAAATGATAATTTAGCGGTGAAATATGCCAATAAACCCGCAACATAAATTCATTTTGTTCTTAAATATTTCAACTTTCATGCAACAGAATCATTTCTAATAAATTATTACGCACGATATTATATCAAATATAGATTAATTTCATCATTTAAAATGGCTAGATGTAACGTAATCAGTAAAAGGGAATAAAAAGGTATACAAAGCGCGCTTGTTGTGAACAAATTATTCTCCGCACCTTAGATATCAAGCATGTTCGTGATGGAATATGGCCATTTTGATAGTTTTTCAAGAAAACAAATGCACACTATTCAATACACAGTGTCCGCAATATTAACTTGGTGTAAAAGACTTCAATTTTTACATTTTAGTTCTGTTAGAAAAAATAATTTATTCTTCATCAGTGTAATACGACAACCCTGCAACGTAAATTCATATTATTCTTCAATATGTTCAATCGTGCGTGCGTGTTTATCAACCCAGCATGTAAACAAACAAATACACATATCGTTCGATGCAAGTTCTATTGATGAACAACGTTTATTTAAAAATATGATGAGCTTGTTGCTTCAAATTCATTCCCATCAGATACGTTCATCAATCAGGGCTTGTAGTCGAGTTATTTTTATTGAAAGAATATAAACAAATCCCGATGTACTGGAGTATCATACATTCCCAACCTAAATATTGACCATTTTGGACGATTTTAATGTAAAATGATTTATTATTGGTATTCTATGTCTAATCTCTTCAATTATATTAAAATCTCTATAATCAAATTGACAAATATGCTATTTTTTATATATCAAATAATTTTGAAAATGTCAAATACGAAACACGCGGTTTCACGGTAAATATATGTCACCGTATAAAACTACACAAAACCCGAGACCATCATGTTGATTCATATTTTATTATTAATTCAAGTTAATAATGTAGGATGTTGTTGGAAATTCCTATTTCACAAAGTTATAATAAGTCTTTAGTTTAAAATATACTCCCGTCAATTATTAATTCGTTATGTAGGGCGTGTGGTCAAACTATTTTAATTAAAATAATATAAAGCCCGCGGTCGCAGTACCTTGCACTTTTTACCTAAATATTGAGCATTTTGAATGATTTTAGAACAACATAAGTATCTAATAAATTTTGAGCGCATGTGTATAACCTTTTAAATTTCATCATTTAAGTTTTAGTAATTATTTGATACCTACGGCTTGATCACATGCATTTTTCATATTGATATTGCAAGTCCACGCTATTTTATAACGTTAAATTTTATATACATGTTTTCTTAAAATCACTTTTATAATGCAAAATGCAACAAAGGTAGTTTCTAAAAATTCAATTCTAATTCAAACTAGTCAAAACGCAATATTTAATACACCCATTTTTGCAATTAATCAATGGTATTATTGTAAGCAACTTAAATACACAATATGCGCGAATCGCATTTTGTATTTGCTACATGTATAACATCATTTGGATCTAATCATAAAATTCATAATTTGCGTAAAATAAACGTAGCGCGCATGATTATTAATTACATTCTTCTCATTTCGAATGATAAATGAATACTCGAAACTCAACATATTAATACATTGGCCGTATGCTAGGTCAGTTTTATTATTCGCTACCTGCATAATACTCTTTTGAATCTATAGATTAATGTTTGCGTAATGGCATTTTTTTTACATGCTTTGGTCGATATACTGTCTATGGAACATGTATATATATACTGCAAAATTACTACCACATATTTTCGTCATATACATGTATACTAGTCATTTGTTAGTTTGTTCTAACATCCAATATAAATAAAGTTGTACACACAATTCCCGTGATATTCACTGGTATTGCATCATGTTCATTTCTTCATTCCGAATTATATGAATTTTGATACAAAGATATAAAATATTGACCTTGAAATTCTTCAACAATCCAACGTTATATAATATGTACAATTGATTTCGTTCTTAGACATTATATAATTGTGCAGGTCATTTTCAACCAAAGCATGTAACCAAAGAGACACACATATCGTTCTATGTAATAATTTATTGGTGAACAACGTTTTTATACTTGTTATTTTATACACATAATTTTTTTTCAACATATATCTAAATAATTATGCAACCGAATCAATTCAAACAAAGTAATGCGCACGACATATATCATATTTACGTTATTTTTATCATTTAAGATGTTTGTATAATAAATTGAAGAGACCCGCGGCCTGCACACATGCATTATCAATACTAATATTGTAAGTCCATGCTCAATTATTATCTTTAATTCCTTATAATCCAATTGACAAATATGGTACTTTTGCTTGAAATTAATTTGAAAGTACTACATTTGTACATGTTATACAGGCCCAACGTAAATATTCAATACTGTTCAAACTATATAAATACACACTATTGAATACACACAGTCCGCTTCATAACTAGTTGCGTAAGACGTTAATTTCTTCATTTCGATACATGTATCAATCAAAGCCTGTATTTAAATCAAAATTATCAGTTGTCCGTCAAATACGCCATCAATCCCGTGACCTAATCTCATTTTGTTCTTTGATATAAAAATACTAGTATAAATTTACAATTCGGCGTGTTATTTTCAAATCATGTGAACAAACGATTACTCGTGTAGTTCAATACATAGAAAATTGGGGAATGAATTTCGATGATATCTTGTATGCACAATAAATACACGAGACGCGCGACTTTCATCATAATTTGCTACATGTATTATCGTTTGAATCAAATATATTCATAACTTGCGTAAACTTAACACAGCACGTATAATATATACCCATTAATATAATTTCGTATGAAGTATGAATACTCAAAACCCAACACATTTATACTTGACCGATATAGATATTCACAATTGTGCAGGTTATGTTCAACCAAAGCATATATACAAACATACGTATAGGCCAGTTCATAGACGATTTGGGAAGATTGTTTTTTCCAAATTTTAAATGAATTTCGTTTACAATAAATACATTAGACGCGCGACTTTCATAATTTGCGTAAGGTAAACATAGCGCGTATATTGATTACCCAACACATTAATTATTTGACCGTATCTCAAGTTATGTCAAGTTCATATGCAGTATTCCCTACATACATTATACTTTTTTCTAAAGATTGATATGTTTCGTTATATATGCATAACACGCTTTGATTACTCATAGACTCATTGAATACTTAGTTTGGCACATTTACTGTCTATGAGAATCGCAAAATCAATACCACACATTTTCATCATGTGCAAAATGTACTCGTATGTTGATCATTTTGATATTTTGTTCAAGCATTCATTACGTATACAAATAAAGAAATACGCGCATATTCCGTGATATATTCACTAATATTGCACTACGTTAATTTCTTCATTCCGACATATTCACTTCAATTCTTTCTCATCTAGATATTAAATATATAGTTAGCCATTCCCTGCTACTTTAATGATTTATGACAATTACCATATGTTTAAAAAACATATTTACTCCATAATGCGCTATTTAATATTGATTTTTCGCCATAATTACTGATGTATTTTTATTTATGTTAACGGAATAGAGCCGTAACTAAGTTGTGGCACGACCTCGTTGCACAAATTGTATATATTTACTCTATGTAATGTTACATGAAAGTTAAAAAAAAACAATAAAATATGTTTAAACTACATAAATAAATTTTGACCATGAACATGAAGATAAAAACGAAATATTGTCCGTGAAATGCGTATACAATCCCAGTTATTTTATACAATTCATTTTGGTTTAGGATATTTTTATAAATGTGGATGATATTCTCAACCAAAACAAGTATCATATACTAAACAAACGAATACACAGTCATGTCGTTCAATATATAGAGAAATGGGGAAGAATTAAGTTTATTACAGTATTTAGAATGAATTGAATCTAATAAATTTAATATTAATCTAATACTCATCCGTGGCCGAGTGTTTGGGTGTCCGTCTTCGGAGCTGGAGATCTGAGGTTCGAACCCCTGGGTCGGGTGATAAGCTGTCCACTAGTTAAATAATGCTTTCCTTAGCCCTGTCTCCGTCAGGCACCTGATGAAAGGAGAAGGGATTCGGGGGTACTGTGCAAACAAAAATTGATGTCTCATAAGCCAACTTGGCTGGCCCTTTTAATAGGGTAACACTAAAATAAACAAATCCTTTACCTTTTACTTGAAACCCAACATATTAATACTTTGGCCGTATACTATTCACTACATGTATAATTCTCATTGATTTTATATGTTGATATTTCACGTTAGTTATGCATAAATGCTTGGAATACATAGTATTTTCATTTAAAAAGCTCATAAATTAAGGAGTCTAGTCAGTATACTGTCTCTGGAATAGGTATATATATACATTGTAATTTGTAACCTCAAAATAGATCTTTTCATCTAAAATATTGACCATTTTGATATCTTCTTCAAACAAGCAACACACATAGATGAATACACACACATTCCATGGTATTGAATCATTTTGTATGACAACAATTCCTTCATATATAAGATTTAAGTCACTGTCTAGGGAATAGATGCGTGATAACTGCAAAATAGTACCACACACTTTTCTCTTATATATTGAAAAGGTTCACAACCAATATCATTCTGGTGTCAGGTGCGTTTATATTTTTAAAAATATGTGTAGTACTCTAAGGTTATTGGTATATGTGACGTGATTTCAAGTCGCTTCCAATATCTGGTGTCAGTTGTGTTATATAATATTATATCAGCTAGACTTCTTCAACTAATAATAAAACAACTTTGAAAATTGTATATCTTGTACTATTATCTGGCTTGGTGAATTTGAACACCAAAAAAGGATCATAGTTATTGTTTAAGTTTATTAATATTGACTTCTTGTTTAATTACATTGACTTTTAAGTGTATGACCTTCAGTTTTGTATACATGTAGTATCATTGTTTAGGTATAATATAATGTCACTGTAAGTTTTAGATGCTTCTTATCAAGTTGCAAGGAATGTTATAATGTTGCTCTTATGTCCAGGTGTTATTTAATAATATTTATACAAAATATAATATTCTCAGTAAGTAACTGGTGTATTTCCATATTTGGAGGTGTATTTCAGTATATTCTGGTAAAGACTTTTATATACTATACATCTTTGATTCTGGGAATGGCCCCCGGGGCTATTCCAGTATTTAAAACATGGTACTGTACATGTTAACAACTTTTAATTTAACCATTCATACTTTTACCACAGCCAATGCCTTATACAAATACATATAAGTCCATGACACAGCGTATCTAGAGAGATTCTGTAATAATCATTGTTTATTTCAAAACAAATGTTTTATGTTTGTTAATTTCCTCACTTTTTAATACATTATTTAACTATTATTAAAAAACAAACTAATTTATAGAATTTCAGTTTACCTACAATTATATGGTCAGATAGCTTAATTGGATAGAGCAACCCAGGCCTGTAATTGGCTATGGGGAAATTCGGGTTCGAATCCCGATCTGACTTTCATAACTGTAAAAAATCAAATTTTGGAGTTCAGAATGTTTTGGGTTTATGGGAGAGCAGTGTCATTACTTCAAATTTGAGCAGTCCTAATTAAATTACATACCTGAGGCTAATTAAAATCCTATTTTTTATTTTGACAAATGTTTCAATCCCAGTTCTAGACAGTGCCTTATTGTAATTATCTACAAAAAGTTTTGTATTTTAAGCACTTCTGACAGAGCAGTGCTTGAAGTGTTGGTAATAAATTTTGCATCGATATTGCATTTTCTGTGATAAATACTTTGACTATAGAATAATTTTGATTGGTTTATCATTAACTCATTTTTAAACTTAGATAACCGATGTTCCAAACGGAGAATGATTCATTTTTCGGGAGCTAATGTTATTTTGTTATATTTAAACCGACTATAAATACAATAATTTTGTATCTTGTATCTAGCTTTCAGTGCTTTGATTTTAGTCATTCAGAATTGTCTCCCTTGTTGAATCATGATCAACGAGCGTCCAGCGGATCTTCGGGAAGTTCTTCGCATGTTGATGTGTAGTTTATTTCCTGTTTATGAACATATACATGGTATGTGCTGATCCGTGTTGATAAGATATAATGTATTCAACGATTCAGTATGATTGTTGACTGTTTTTATGTGTTGGAAATGCTAGTTATATTAATGTCATACATTTCCGCGAGTTTGCGAAGCATCTTTGCAATGCATTTGTATTATTTTGCATGGTTATTCTTATATATAATGTCATGCTATGAATCGAAAATTCCACTAATTTAAGTTTGTCTTCGTCTAGGTTCGTTCTTCATATTGTTGTGTACGAAGTTATTGGTCATTTGTCGATGTTACCTATATAACCCCTTTTGAGCATGCACACAATCTCTTGATAATGCAGCGATCTTGAATTTCAAAATCTTTCAGATCAGGTTAGCAGAGGGAACAGTAGGCATTTGTTTAACATTCAGTCTTTTCATATTTGTGTAAATATTAAATAGCAACAAAATTCACGTGCAGCACAATCATGGCTTTTCTGGTCTGTTCACTACTGGTATTTAACATTGTGCTGCTTTGTGCAATATGTTTTTTGAAAGGGTAACAAATATCAAACAATCAGTTATCTCCCTAAGTGTCGAGAGTAAATCAATTATTCACTAATCACAAGTTACAGGACAGACAAACAACAAATAGGATATAGGCTTTAGTATTTGGTAGCGTAACCTAGAGCAAAACATAGAGGGTAAATGCATCATTTTTTAATAGTCGTTATTGTCTAAATTTTAAGTTGCTTCACAACACTGTCTTTAAATTTATAGTTTAATAATATTTGAATGATCTTATCAGAATAAGAGCACTCATCTTATACATAAAAGAGCCAAGACTCGAATCACAGCTCACACATAAACGAGCCAAAGCTTATAGCACATAAACGAGCCAACGCATAAAGTACAGCTCACACATAAACAAACCAATGCATATAACAAAGCTCACACATGAATGAGCCAACGCATATAACAAAGCTCACACATGAACAAACCAATACATATAGCAAAGCTCACACATGAACAAGCCAACGCATATATCACAGCTCACACATAAATGAGCCAACGCATATAGCACAGCTCACACATAGATGAGCCAAGAGGTATAGCACAGTTCACACATGAATGAGCCAACGCATATAGCACAGCTCACACATGAACGAGCCAACGCATATAGCAAAGCTCACACTTAAACGAGCCAACGCATATAGCACAGCTCAATCATAAACGAGCCAACACATATAGCACAGCTCACACATAAATCAGCCAACGTATAAAGTACAGCTCACACATAAACAAACCAATGCATATAGCACAGCTCACACATAAACAAGCCAATGCATATAGCAAAGCTCACAGATAAATGAGCCAATGCATATAGCACAGCTCACACATAAACAAGCCAAAGCATATAGCACAGCTCATTCATAAACAAGCCAAGGCATAAAGCAAAGCTCACAATTAAACAAGCCAACGTATATAGCACAGTTCACACATGAACGAGCCAACGCATATAGCACAGCTCACAGATAGATGAACCAACGCATAGAGCACAGCTCACACATGAACGAGCCAACGCATATTGCACAGCTCACACATAATGAGCCAACACATATATCACAGCTCACACATGCAGGGCTCCAGATAAATTTTTGGGCAGGGGGTATTTTACCCCTTAAATTTTTTGTGGGGTATTACAAATTTTTAAAGGGTAACGACAATCGTGGGAACCACTCTAAAGGGTATTCGCTTGTAAGCACAAACACACACTAAATCGTTACCTTTTAAATGTACTTTGATGTATAGTGTTCTTGATTTTGTTTTGCATCTAGTGAAGAATGTACATGCAGCTTATATGCAATACTTTTGCTTTATTCAATATGTTCAATTAAATCACTAGACACAGATACTACATTTAAAGTTAATAGTTACGCATTATAAAACGGGTACCTGGGATTATAAGAGCGTATCGGTATGCTTTAGAAATATTTTTTATGCGTAGTTCGGAAAAACTAATGCATATTTAGGCAATTACGCCCTTTATCTGGAGCCCTGCACATAAACGAGCCAACGCATAAAGCACAGCTGACACATAAATGAGCCAACACATAAAGCACAACTCACACATGAACGAGCCAACACATAAAGCACAGCTCACACATAAATGAGCCAACACATAAAGCACAGCTCACACATAAACGAGCCAATGCATATAGCATAGGTCACAGATTAACGTAAAGAATCATTATAAATTGGTACTAATATCTTGTAATTATTTCAGATGAATGATTCTGCTCCTTTCCACAACATAATATATGCACAAATTAACCACATATTTGTCAGTATAACTGTTTTGGTTGTGTAATTATCACTCAAGTTCTACAGTTAAACCATCATCTATAATTACATCATTTTCAGAATATACTTCATTGAAAGTTTTCTGTTCAGTTGTTGTCTGATTTTTTATCATCTTGTGGTAACTGAGCTTTGATGAAATCATCGACCCATGAATTCTAATGCAACACACCCTGTGGTGGAATGGCCTTCTTTTCTGCACCTGGAGCAAACGACTGACCCCATTGGTCTTCCTGTCATAGATATTATTTGTCTTCTTTAGGATGCCCAGTAGCCATCATTTAGTTGTGTTCACGTTGTAAATCTCTCTTCATACGAGAAAAACTTCCCATCAAAATGCCGACTAATCCATTGACATTTTATTAGGAATACTAGTACTTCACTAACCATATACTAAACCTGTGAGTGACATTAAACTACATAATTGATCCTTATACAGTTACACAATTCAGCACAGGATTTCCGTGCTTAAACCATACAATGGCAGGAAAGTATCAGTATGAAATAATACCTGTCATGTTGTGAACCATGAATAATTTTCATTTTAATAATTATTATCATAGCCTTAATATTGTAATCACGTCAAAGCCTGCTCTGGAAAAAATCAGTTGCCTTCAGTATTTTGTTGAAGCTAGTTGGTTTTGCGACTCATTTGCCGAAGATATGTTTTGTTTTAATTTGTAATTTAAGAATGATTCTTGCTTACTTGTCTTTGTAATTAGTTTTCGTGATTTGAGCATGGTGGCTATTTTACAACAATAACTTGGTAATAGCTACTTTAATCTACTGGTGATTTGACTAATTGACACTATTGTTTGTTCATACTCTTAATTTATTAACTTATTTAATTTACAGATTGAATGTGTTTAGTTCCACAAACTGATAAGATTTGTTGTTCATTTTTTATGTCTGCATTCTTTTGTTCTATTATTCTTGTCCAAAACCACAAGGCCTAGAGCTAAGATAATACTGGTATGTTATGTAGTATTGTCTAGTAGACCTCTGTCAAGTTTGTTCAAATTATCACCTGGGTGAAAAATTGGCCCTGCCTCGGGGGTCACTTGATTTATGTAGGCTTATATAGGAAAATTAAAAAAGTCTTCTTGTCAGAACTATATGTACATGAAGTCTAGACTTTAGATATTTTGTTTATAGGCGCTCAATTCCGTGATTTTTATATGTTTATGGAAGTTATTTTTCAATTCAACTCATCAAACAACGCAAATCTGTCGAAGCAACAATCTTCAAATTTTTGCCTTATTTGGTGTATAAAAAACATCAAGGTAGTGCACTCGCCATCTTTTCGATTGATGGAAGTGACGAAAAGAAGCTTGGGTCCCGGTTTACCTGCTAAAAGATGTCAAAATGTTTAAATTTCAGGCACACTACAACGAAAGCAAGGTTCCGGAAAAGCTCGTGCAGTTTAGAAGGAAAGCTGAGATTTAAAAATAACGCCTGTAAACGTATAAAAATCACAGAATCAGGTGCCTATGATTTAGTGCATAGCATCATCTAGTGGACCTCTATTGAGATTGTTCAAGATGTACTTGATTTTTACATAGGCTTATATAGAACATTTAAAAAATTGTCTTGTCAGAAACTACAATGCCTAGAATTAAAATATTTTGGATGTAGCATTGTCTAGTCGGACCTCTGCAAAGTTTTTTCAAATGATAGCCCCGAGGTCAAGAATGGCCTAACCCGGGGTGACTTGATTTATATAGACTCATAGATAGGAAAAAGATTAAAAATGTTCTGCTCTAGAGATCTTTTCTTGGGTGAGCGGCTGCGATATTATTACAAATGGCCATCACGGCCCTTTTGTTTCTTAATGTGTACAAATTACTTGAAGAAGCTAGTAAATGAGTAAATGAACATACTTTATCAGTAGGCATTTATAACTGAACTGTTGGAAGACCATACAAAGATATTCTATAAATTCGATATTGGTGTCTATATAATAATAATGAATTGGTATTGCATTTTGACAAAATGAAGCCCCTATTTCAGACCTTACAAAGATATTCTATTTCAGATATTTAAATAGTGTTTTTCCATGGTTAACAGCTAGGAGGTGTTGTCAAATACACTTGAGCTTTACAGTACATGGCAGGAACATTAAAACATGATACTTAACAGCGCTTTTTATGCCCATGGCAACCATAATGCGGAAGGCTTGTAGTCATTTTCCTGTACGTCTGTCCGTACAAGATCTCTTGAATATTAAGTCAGTTACTTACTTAGTTATGTACACTTAGTTATAGTTGCTTACTTATTTAATATACATGTACATGGATAGTTACATTTGTACTTACTTAATTGTATACACAAGGTCAGTTACTTACTTAGTTATATACACTTAATCAGTTACTGACTTAGTCAACATATACTCAACATATCTTTTATTCTCCCAAGTATAACATATATACAGTATGGGAAAATGGCTAAACATACTTACATTTAGCATTTGGTCAGGTGTGCAAAAAGGACATAATTATGTGAATATAATGTTAGAACATACATATTAACATGGTTAGTATAAATAGATTTGTTATATATATTGACAATACGGAAAAGAGTTTGTATGCAAATGTATCTACATACATGATCATGTATATATATCAAGTGTGTATTTAAGTTACCGATAAACAAACAAAAGGGATAACATAAAAATTATCAAATTTAAAACAAACGAGGTATTGGCGCATGTACTTTTTGTCATGATCAGAATTTATTTATTATGAAGTTCATAAATTTGCAAATATATTTTAGTTTTTGTGGATTTTGGGATCGCATAAAATGAGTGAAGCAAACATCTGAGTTAAAAAAGGGATTAATTTGTAAGAAATTTGATCGTTCGGTACTGAAGTACGGACAGTGTAGTAAAAAATGTTGTTCTGAGCCAATATTGTTAGCATTACGTAATGTACAAGGGGTGTCCCAGAAGTTTGTAGACTTGATTCATAACTCAAACGATGTATAAGTTAGAGACAAAATTATAGCTTCGGTCATAAATTTAATGTATCCTAAGTGTAATAATAAAAAATCACGAAGATATACATTAGACATATAGTTTTACAAAAGTTTTCACAAGGTCACTTACTGCCACCCGGCACACGCAGCACAGTCTGACGACTTCAATTTTGACTTTGCGCTGAATCGCTCGTCAAACCTTTTCAATATAGTCCCCACCTGTTCTTATGCGCTTTATACGATGCGTTACCCACTTGCTGTATGTGTCTCTGTACCATTGGCGGTCGAATGATGACACTTTCCTCTGGGTCTCGAGCACAAGCGCATCTGCACTGTTAAAGTGTATACCACGTAGTTGGGACTTAACTTCCTGAAACACATGAAAATCCATGGGAGCCAAGTCAGGACTGTAAGGCGGATGTCTTAATCTTTGAAATCCGAGAATATTGATCTCAAGTTGTGTGGCAGATGCTGTATGGGCCGGTGCGTTATCTTGGTGCAGGATAACGTCTTCTGGATTAACATCAGGTCTCTTCTTCCTTAGTGCATGCATCAGGTCTCTGCGTAGAATCTGAAAATAGACAATTTGTACCGACATAAGAAAACAAAATGTTTAGACTGTAACATACCTACAACTAAGATAGCATATTAATAAACATCTATACTGTGATAACAATTAAATATCAATGGGCAAAATATAGATATCTGTTATTTATAAGCATGCTTACCTTTGAATAGTAGGCGGCGTTTACAGTCTGTTGTTCGGACACCTGGTGAATGAGAAGCATCCTACGCCTATCCATGAAAAACACGAGCATGTGTTTGCCGCCAGACTTCGTGACTCAGGCTTGCTTTGGTGTTGGAGTACTGGGTGTCTTCCACACGGACGATTGTGCCTATCTTTCCGAATCATAAAGCCATAACCATGTCTCATCCTGTGTGACGATGCGAACGAGAAATGCATCTCCTTTGGCCTCATAACGATCCAAAAACTCTTCAGAACATGACACGTGTTGGGCCTTTTGATTATCCGACAACAGCTTCGGCACCCACCTTGCACTTTTTTCATATGTTGATCATATTTCAATATCCTGTGTACTGTGTTTTTCGATATGTTCAACTCCTAAGATAAATTCCGTACTGTAAACTGCCTGTCTTCGTAAATCAAGTCTTTAACCTTTGTTACCAATGCCGACCTAACACTTAGAGATCGTCCACAATATTCATCATCTTCTATCGACTCCCGACCTTCTTTAAATTGTTTGTGCCAGTTAAATATTAATGATCGACTGCATTTCGAGAGACCAAACTCCTTAATCATCTTATGCATCTGTGTAGGAGTTTTCTCCAGCAACAGCCATTTAGTAATACGCTCCCGGAAGTGAGCTCCTCGTTCGACGAGGCTAACATTTTGGATAATCATGCACAGCTCCCGGAAGTCAGTGTTATGATAAATAGAGTACCACCTGAAGTATGTGACACAAAAATTAGCAAAATGTTCAATATTTCGTCAAATGGTTTTTATAGTTTTTATCGCAAGTGTAACAATTGTCATGATACTATGTTTGGAGATGTTTATAAGGTAAACGGTACATGGAATCCCGAGGAAATCTGGCTAAGTTCTACTTGGCGAGAGATCGAGGCAGTAAATAGAGTAATCAGAAGTACTGCACATATTTTAAACACAACAAAAACGTTAAATCTGTTTTACTGAATGGAAGCAAAAAGATCGCTTTGCGTTTCATTTCAACTTGTATAAACGATTTCTGTGAAACAAATAATATCAAAATTTGTCCCAAATGGATCCCACGTCATGAAAATCAGTTGGCTGACCATCTTAGTAGGTGCAAAGATAGTGACGACTGATCAATTTGTGACAGTCAATTCAATCGTTTAGACAGTTTATGGGGAATTCATACAAAAGACAGGTTTTCTTCTTGTTACAACAATCATTGTAAAGGATTTAAGTCTAGATGGTGGGTTCCTAGAACAGAATTTGTAAATACTTTTGATCAGTTCTGGGGTAGCAAGAATAACTGGATTGTTCCACTGTCTAGGCTTGTGTCGGAATGGCCACATGTACTTTGATAGTTCCCATGTGGAAATCAGTAGCTTATTGGCCGATTCTTTACAAAAGCAACCTCAAGTTAAAACATTTCATTGTAGATTTCAAAATATTGCCTAAACAGGGAAGTATATGTATTGGTCGAGGCCAATCTGATTAAAATCATATCCTCAAATTCGCTACGCTATGAGGATCTGAAGACGACCTATAGAAGGTCACCTCAGGTGACCTTTTCCACTAGCCAATCAACGCCTTACTTTCATAATTCTGAAAGTGATCTGATTCTATTTTTAACCGCAGTAAAAAACAATATATGACTTGTAGTTATCACGAACACCTATTCTTACGCAACTAAATGTAATGATAGCGCCCATGTGACATGCGTGTTTATTAAATTTTCTGTACTACTATGGCCGAATCGATCAGGATTACTCAAAAAATCAAAAAGTGGTTGCAGACAAATATGTTATACGTAATTTAATGTTTACTAACGTTTAAATAACATCGCCAGGTAGAAAGTTCATTCGGCCAAAGTAGCGATGAAACGAGTTATACGATTGGCTGAATTATAAATAGATATAAATAGTGATAATGGAAATTCCGACTTTTGAAAATAGAAACTGGTATAGGCCGTCATCAGATCTTGCCGTAAGGAAGATCGAAAACTTTAGTCAGATTGGGTCGAGGCAATAATGGAATATTTGAAAAAGAGCCTTTGCCTTTTAACATGAGAGCTTTTAGAATTGGTTTCTTTCACTAGTAGTTATTCTTGTATTATATGTGTCTTTAAAGTTATTCATACACTTAAGACATACATTTTTCGTTCATAGGTGTTGACCTAAAATCCAGTATGAAAATCAAGTTGGCAGAAGCAGGCATTGGACACCAAGATATTCTGGCTGAACACATGGCTACTTACGTTTTACATTCAAGGGCAGACAATACAGTTAAGAAATACAACGGTTATTTCAAACATTTTAGAATATTTTGTGAAACCAAGCACTTATCAGCAAGACCAGCTAATTATATGACAGTAGCATTATAACTTATCTACTAGATGAAAATAATTCAAGCAACCTTGTGTGCTCTTCTGTGTATGCCATCAAGTGGATGCATTCCATCCATGATTTACCAGACCCTATGGACAATTTTGTGGTAAAAAACCTGTTAGACGCTGCAAAAAGACTTAGGTCAAAACCCCAAAAACAAGACTCGAATGCATTAAAATCATTGTGTACATTGTTCGCAGACAATATGTCACTTGTCAATTTTCGAGATTTGTCTATGCTACTGCTTTGTTATGTGGGTTTTTTAAGATTTAACGAATTAAGTTCTGTATGTTGTAAAGACATTATTTTTTATGAAGATCATATTGTTTTAAAAATAAGGGTTAGCAAGACGGATATTTACAGAAAGGGTAGCGAAGTTCTAATAGCAAAAGGTAATACTATCGCATGTCCATATAAGATGTTACACAATTACATGTTTCAAGCAGGTTTGATTGGTTCTTCAGATCAATATTTATTGAGACCTTTACTGAAAACAAAGGGAAAATATAATTTGATTAAAGCAAATAAGCAGCTTAGTTATACGAGGGCCAAAGAGTGTATAGTTGCTAAACTAAAATTAGTTGCCCCTGGTTTAAAGCTCGGTACAAATACTCGTAGAGCCAGTGGGGCTTCTGCCGCAGTTAATTTCAGTAGGGTTTCAGAAAGATGCATTAAGAGACACTGTCGTTGGAAGACTGATCAAGCAAAATATGGTTATATCCAAGATTCAATTGAAGAAAGACTTTTCATTTCGAAGCACTTAGGATTGTAAATTTAGTAATACGCATTTTATTTACACTTTGTGCATGCAGGACTTCATTTATTTCGGATAAACATCCTGTATCATTATATATTATTTGAATTACCAATACATGTTGACTAGCTATTACAATGTAGATTGAATTTGAATGTTATCCACTATACTTTGTAATTATCTATAAATATGCCTTGCCAACGCAAAAAGCCTTTGTTTTTGGTTTTGGTTTAAGGTGATGTTTGAGACATATATTCCTCTGCGTTACAACATATAGCGGAGGAATACTGTCTCAACATAGCGTGACCAAAACCAGTTTGGTCAGGTGACATGTAAAAGTAGTCACTTCTAATAAGGCTTTTGCTCGGGTAACACCTTGTTTACATTCAAATTCAATCATGTACTTAGACATAGTGATTATTTTTGTATACTCTTTGAATAACATATTAGAATAACACACCTCGACAGAATTCCTTGAGTCCAATATTCCGAGGAATAGTCTGAGAAAAGTACCGATCACCGGTATATTTCGTGCATGCTACGGATACACGTTTCCTCTTGCCAAAGGAGAAGAGTTTTTTGTGGGCGGCCAGTATTCCGTTGACAAGTATACAGTCAATAATTTTCATAAAACATCTGTTTTGAATTGTATTGTTCTCTTTTACACAATGAAGCAAAGTTGTTGACTGCGGTGGTCTTTACAATGTTTAAAAAATATATAGCAGAATACAACTAATATAGTTGTTCTAAAAAGCAGCTTAGCTAAACACTGCCTTATTTATTATTGCGAACTTATGTTGAACGATGTGTTATATACGTCAGTATAATTTTCATATACAAAATGTAGTAGATAATAATGTAACTTATGTTATATGTTAATGCTGTTGTATTACCCCTTTTTTGTACCCGAAGTAAATATGCCTTGCCAAAGCAAAAAGCATTTGTTTTTGTTTTGGTTTAAGGTGATGTTTGAGACACAATACTAATTGTAAGCAGACTTTGAAATAAATAAAATCCTGACTGAAAATTAATTTGAAAAATGAGATCAGATATATGGGTTCTTTCTGTATCATTTCAAGAACAATTTTATTATCACAATTTTACATTAGGTTTTTTGTACTTTGAAAATGATACCAATTTATAAGATATTGTGACTTTAAACACAGGTGGCTTTATACATGATTTTTATAGCTCAGATTTCCAGTATTATACAATAAGTATGTACTATATTTTAGTTATGGCATGTAGAGCTGGTGATGAATGGTCTGCATTGTAGTACAGTATTCAGTTCAACATGATGGAAGCTTGCTGTACAATGTCTGCACCTGACTTGCACTTTGGCCTTAGGAAGGTATGATTTCCTTAATTAATGCTCTAAGAACTGTATGATATTTTTAGGATGCTCGTCCATCTGTGCGTCCACCTCTTTGCAGTGAAAACTCTTCATTTATATTTGTATATTAACAGGGTTTTCACTAATGTGAATATAATTGTGTTCCAAAGCTTTTGTATATTTACTTGCTTGCCATTTTAATTTTTGTATGAATGTATGTTTTCAATACCTTTTTTCTGTGTCATTGCATGCTTTGTTCCAAATCCTCGATATGTTTATGTGTATTAAACAATTTTGCTGATTAAAGGGAGACAACTCAATTTTCCATGCAATGACAACCTAGCTGCACTAATTGTTATCTATTCAAATCAGTTTTAATTGTCTTGACTTGTTGCATTGTACATTAGTGTTTAAACTATTTTAATACTTAATTATGTACTATTTGATTATAGATGTGATATATACTGTAGTATATAAGCTGGTTGAGGATAACTACCACCTACAGTCTTGACTGAAATAATGTTTAAAAACGACGTTATAAATCAGATGAAACAAATAAACAATGGTAGAGTCATAGTTGAATTGGGTGCAACACATGAACTCATGATGTTTAAAGGCCTGTTTTACAAATTTTCATTTACAAATACCTGAAATTTTAAACTGTCCTGTAATAACAATCTGTCTTTGATATTTAATATTTATAAAACTAGAATGTCAGCTTATTTTTTCACTCATATGAGCACAAGTGTTAGGGATGAGTTTTTGTGATCAGTCTTTGTCCAGAATCTGTGTTGTATGGCATGTATGCTGTAGCGTGCATCATCAACTTATACCTTATGAATACACTACGGGCCACATTTTAGATAGATTATCACAAAACTGAAGTGGAATATTTGTATGGACAAAATCTTGGACAAGATAGATAATAGGTCATTTGGTGTCAATAATTAGTTTACCATGTAAATTCTTAATTAGATCAACATGAAAATTTGTCAAAATGTTCATTTTAATAATATCTTGGACAAGTTTGATAAAAGATCATCTATGAACAAAAACTAGGTCACCTGGGTAAATCTTAGTTTAGACAAAGTTAACGCTGATCTAGATGTCACAGGTTTGATTGGATCTTCACTAAACCTTGTCAGATTATTTGCCTTAATGATATTTAGGACAAGTTTAAATATGGGTCATGTCAGGTCTTTCAGTTTTACCAGGATTTAGAGCACAAATAAATCAGAGAAAATAATACATGTAATCTAACAAACTATTTTGACACAGAGACATTTGGGCATGGAAAAACATTCTGGCATCAAGTTACAATTTAGATGGCACATGACAAACAAATTTAGATCTTCTATCCTGACATTCACAGACAACATACTTATATGTATGCTCTTAAAATTCGAAATAAATTCATCCTAAAATAGTGCCCTAAACAAAATGTTTAACACACACATTAAGTTTGATTCAGTGTGCTCATGAGCGGTGATGGGAATGCAAGGTTTTAAATTTTGATCTGCACGACTACCTGCAATGCTACCCTGGTCTGTTAATCAATCCAGGCCAGACAAGTGAAGTATGAGTATTTTAATGCATTTGCCAAACATAACTACCTAAGTGTAGTCTATAATTGTATTAAATGTAGCCAGATTATAATGAAGCACAGTGACAATTAGGTACTGTATCTTTGATCTCTTTCAGAGTAAATGCAGTAAGCCATAGCAATCATACATTAAAAGAAGAAATGACAAACAATCCAGTCCAGACAAAGGAAAGCCAATGACTTAAACTTGTTGCGGGCGATGGACCTGGACCAAAGGATCATTCAGAAGTGGAAAAGTCAGTAAGCAGTGTTAATGAATCTTTCAGTTATTAAAAAGACAATATAATACCAATATGAATAGTACTGTATAATTGCTATTTTCGATACAGCTGTTTTAGTATCATTATTTATGTCATGCCTTTCAAAGTAGAAATAAAGCATCAAAAGGTTGACTGTCACACATTGTATGACTTTGAATTAAAACAAATGTAATGTTACTTATTAAACGTATGTGCCTTTTAAAGACAGAACATGCATATATACTTGTATTTTCTTTTCTGGTACTGGCTATCATTCCAAAAACAATGTTGACAGATAGTGATGCATGAAAATTCTGGTTTATTGCAATACATTCCAAATGCAATATGTAACGATACAATTTCATCCCGTATCTCGATATGTTAAAGTAAATTGATACTTCAGCTTGTATTGTATCAGCTGTGGCCTAGTTTGACTAGAAAACAGTTAGAAATGTTTTATTTGTGTAACCGTATTAGAACTGTATAGATTACTTTGCTCAAAGAGAGTTTTATATGTACAACTATTTATATACTATACATCATGAAGTTTCATTCTAGTCATTGATGTTAAAATTAATATTGTGATAGCTTAAATAAAGATACCATCATAGAAGTGATTAATGAAACTACTTACCCATACATTCATTAAAATCTAAGCTTGATAACTTAATAAATTTGCAGTACAAAATTTCCTGCAATACCCATCCCTATTGACCAGAATAGATGCTGGTTTGGAATCTGGTAAGTTCTAAGAAATATCCAGATCTTTATAAGAAATAATAGTAAAATTTTGTCAGTTAATTTCTTTGTCTGTATTAACTGTCACTTCCAACAATATATGGACAATTCTTTTCATACTTATTTGTTGCTGCATACAGAAATTGTTTCAGAAGGTTTATCTTATTATTCAGTAATCATCTACACAATGTTTCAGTTTTTTTTCTCAAATGCAAAATTTGGTACAGTAAGTCAGTCACTGTACATCTTTTCTTTGAAGGCACTCATGAATGAGAGTGCTCTAAGTACATATAATACCTGCACCAATTTAGTACCTTCAATGCCAGCATCTGGATCTTCATTTGTAACTGGTATGTGAACATATACTAAATTCAGATAATCTATCACATTTTATCACAAAATATGCTGTTATATATCCAGTTATTTTTGTAGTTATATGTAAATATTACAACCATTTATGAACAATACTGTTATTAACATTTAGGCAAAAGCACATGATATGTTATTTATTTTAGTAATAAGTGAAACAGAATTCTTTCAAAAGATAATGGAGACCATGTAACCACTGTCAGCACTGCCAATACTTCAAGACTGAATAAAAAAATGCAGAGAAACTGAAATGCTCCACATTTGTCAGCACTGATGAAGGTACTACTAATCTACTAATACATGTGTTATAAGTAAGAATAACTATTACATTTCCAGGGCGTCAAGTTTTCTGTAAATTCCTATACATTCCTATAATTTGGGGTCATTTTTATAAATTACTATATTTCAGTAAAAATTCCTGTATTTCCAAGAAATTCCTATAAATTCCTATATTTTTAGGTAAACAAGAAATGTATGATTCTGAGACAGAAACAAATTATGCATATTTCATACACTTCTGGTCACTTGTTTGTAAATATGCAACATTTACTTCAAAATTAGCATTTCTTTCAGCATCATCAGCGCATGTGTTTAGTCTTGATTAATGAAAGTGTTTTTGCTTATGCCTTTACTCAGAGGATTGTTCTGTATGTTGTGTGTTTTTGCCACTTAAACTTTAGTCATTAATCAGGTCCAAGGCTCAATATTTATATATGTGTATGGTAGTTAATGTGTCTTAGTGATTACTTTACGATTATTTTTGAATTAAAGAAAACAACAATAAGTATGAAGTGTAAATGTACGAAAAAACTTTTGTCTCGCAATATAAGCCCAGCAATATCTTTGCATTTCATGATCTTTGTTTTTCATTTCTTACATTATATTTTACATATTATATGTACATGTAGTTATATGATCATGATATATCACTACAAACAACATTAACACAACATCATGTACACAAGGAAAACAACTCTTCTTGATGGATCTAGATGGCTAGAACTCTGGAAAGTAGAACTTCTTTTGCCAGTCCTGTTGAGTTGGGCCAATGAGAGTCAATTGTATCATTGTTCCTTAGTTTTTAGCTCACATGTCACAAAGTGACAAAGTGAGCTATTAGGATCACTCTCCGTCCGGCGTCCGGCGTCGTGCGTTGTGCGTCGTCAAACTTTATGTTGTGACCACACTAGGGGCCACATTTTTGGCTCAATTTTAGCAAAACTGGGTCAGAACGTTAATATCAACAAAATCTTGGACGAGTTCGATATTGGGCCATTTGGGGTCAAAAACTAGGTCACCAGGGCCAAATAAGGGAAAACCTTGTGAACACTTTAGAAATCACTGTTTTGAATTTATCTTCATGAAACTTTGTCAGAATGTTTATTTTAATAATATGTAGGTCAAGTTTGAAAATGGGTAATTTCTGTAGTAAAATTAGGTCACTAGGGCAAATTGCTGGAAAACCTTGTGAACACTCAAGAAGTCACTGTTTTGATTGGATGATCATGAAACCTTGTCAGAATGTTTGTCTTTATAATATCTTGTACGAATTCGAACATGGGTCATCTTGGTTCAAAAACTAGGTCGCTAGGTCAAATCTTAAGAAAAACCATGTTAACACTGTAGATTTCACAGTTATTATTGGATCTTCACCAAACTTTGTCAAATCGTTTGTTTTAATGATATAACGGTCAAGTATAAATATGGGTCATCTGGGGTCAATAACTAGGTCACCAGGTCAAATCTAAGGAAAACTTTGTTAACACTGCAGATGTCACAGTTTTAATTGGATCTTCACCAAACCTTGTCAAAATGTTTGCCTCCATGATATGTGGGTCAAGGATGAACATGGGTCAGCCGGGTTCAAAAACTGGGTCACAAGGTCAAATCTTAAGTCAAAATCTTGTAAAAGCTCTAAATGTCATGGTTTTAATTGGATCTTGGCCAAACCTTGTCAGATTGTTTGTCTTAATGATATTAAGGACAAGTTCAAATATGGGTCACCTAGGGTCAAATCTTAGGAAAACCTTATTAACACTGTAGATGTCAAATTTTGATCATATCTTCACCAAACCTAGTCAGACTGTTTGTCTTAATGATATGTAAGACAAATTCGAACATAGGTCGTCTGGGGTCAAAAACTAGGTCACCGGTTCAAAACAATGTTTTAATGAGTGAACAGTGATTGTCATGTGAGCTATATAGGGCCATCTTGGCCCTCTTGTTTTTTGTTTGATACAGAAAAATATCGACAATAAATATGACACCAAACTGTTTCCTAATGAACATTTAGTGTACGGTACTTTCTTTTCCAAAATGTAATTATTTTAAAAGTTGTATTTGTGTTTTGCTTCAAAAGGTAGTTGAATTATTTACTATTCTTATTGTCTGTTGTTGTTGCTTTGCATATGAATGGATACAGAACAGCACTTAAGCCCCAGGAATTTGTATAAAAGGAAGTGGGAGGAGCCTAATTTCAAATGGTGGCTGTTTTTAGCAACATCTTGTACTCAGATAACTTTCTGTAAATTAATTCAGGTTTTGAATTCCTCATTAGATGTAAAATTGCCTTAGTGTTGGTGAATTTCATGATCTACAAATTGGTCATTTAGGTTTTTATTTTCAACATCTGAAACATGAAATTTTACACGAGAACAGTAGTTGAATTGGAATTTGACATAACCTCTAGTCATACAATGTAAACATAAGTCTGCTGCTACTGGGTGTTTATACCAGCATGTAAACATACAGACTTACCTGTATGAGATATCAGTCCAGCAAAGCCCAACTAAAGGAGTATTTAAGTTATAGCAATTACAAGTGAACTGATAAGCCCTGCCTAATACCAAGTCAGTAGGAGCTACCACACACTTTGCTTTAAGTGTTTTAGTCATGTTGTGTGAGCATTGCCAACCATGTATACCAGTCAGGCTTTTATTTCTTGATCTGTTTAATTAAGTAATGAATATTGTAATTGTGTTGTAAGTGGTGGAGGAGGATAAAAGGATACTGTAATAGTTCTTGTTTTTATTTGTCCTATATTTCTGTCTAAAAATCCTATATTTCAAAGGTTTGTCCTATATTTTTTGGACAATATTTCACTTGTCACATCCTTGGTAACCTATCAATTTACAAACAGCTTGTCTTGTCTTTTTTGATGACATTCTAGAAACTATTTTATGAATAAGTAGTTGCCAGTTAATTCCTTTTGAAAGTATGTTTATGTTCTGGACCTATGAGCAATCTTTAATTACTTCCACTTTATTTTAAATTGAAAGAATTTACCAATAATTTTGTGTGTCAGTTTCATGTTTAAATCATCTAAGTATGATGTTAATATACATTCATCAATATAATTCCAAATTGAACCTTGATATTATAGTTGGTACTGAATTATATTCTTTTAAGAATATACTAATCATTTTCATTTTGTCCATGCACTTTAGTTTTATATCTTTTCATACCTGATCTTATGTATAATATGTCGTTCAAATTTGGATAGAAGAAATTGATAATATTGATAAAGGTTGAAGCTGTTGAAACTTGAACAAAGAAAGACCAGACTTGTAAATCATTCTTTCCATGCTTGTTGATGAATCAGGAAGTGTCTCACCAGGTTTTAGGTGTACCTAGTATACAAATTGACAACCTTTGTACCTGAGGAAGTCATTGATCTACTCATCAGAGTTGTTATAAAGAAGACAGGGGAACATACCATTTGGTAATAATAAGTTAAATTATATAGTATCTTATATTCATATATATATATATGTAAGAATAGAAAGACCCTTGAAAGTTTTAAACAGCTCTTGATGCAATTTTATGAAGTACAATTCTGTATAATAGCCATGCTATAATAATAAATGTCATTTACCTAAAATGTTCATTAATTTTAAGTACAGTTCTCTTCCATGAAAGTTCACGAACTGAACTATAAAAAAAACATGCATTCGATATACTAGGTCTTTAGTATGATAATTATGACCCTATTAAAATTATGTTTCAGGTGTTCAGCATCAACTAAAAGAACAAGTTGGCTTCAAATTGCTATTGCAGAGACTGGAATATCCTCTTTGAAATACACAATGGTACTTTTGCATTTTTTATAGATCTAATTTACTTCCTGTATGTTAGAAGGGAGGCTAATCTCATACAATGAATAAACATGAAATTGCCTCCCTTGTATGTTTTAATTTTTTGTATCAACTTTGCATGTAGATGAACTGATACAATAGAGTTTTCTATCAACCATTTGTCCGATTCCTATTGAGTTAAGTTACCCATGAATAATGGATAAGTTTACAGTATGGATAAAAAGTATATTCTATTGAAATATTCAAGTTTCTAATAGTTCTGCTTTAATTGTTGACTAATATTGCCTCATTGTATCATATTAGATTCATTTTAAAACAAGTTGTACTGTTTTAACTACATGTATATCATTAAGAAACAATCAACATACAACATAGTTATATTATCACAGATGTTTTTCTTTCTGAAAAGATTGATTATGACGTATATATCTCCTAAAGATATACATTTGAAAATGATTTGTATCTTGTCACAGAAATTATTTAGTTGTTTTATGTTTTATATTATAGACATCACAACGACTGGTGAAATATTGGTCGTACCAAATGTGTCGATATACTGTGATGGGTTTTATGAATACATTGTTTAAACAACACATAGAGTGCTAACAAGTGGAAAGACTGTCATATACAATGTATGTATGTAATATCATAAACATGACCCAGATGATCATGTAAACTTGTAATTGTGACATTGTATATTTGTTTTACACAGATCTTCATGTGAATTTATTATGTACGAGGTTTAGTCAAAAAGTTCCCGGACTGACGCAATATATCCAACATTACGGTACGAATGTTTTACAAAAATATACGACCGGAAAGATAATTTTTTACTCTTTTAAAAGATGTAAATATCAACACTACTGGGACAAATATAAATTCATGATACGCATTATCATATATGCATGAAACGGGACGCGGGGCACTTTGGAACGTCATTTGACGTCGTCGATAAGAGTGACGTTAGGCTTACCTCAAGCCTGTGTCGCTGTAAT
The DNA here is from genome assembly GCA_964023205.1 of Lutraria lutraria. Lineage (NCBI taxonomy): Eukaryota > Metazoa > Mollusca > Bivalvia > Venerida > Mactridae > Lutraria > Lutraria lutraria. The sequence goes on from OZ026847.1 coordinate 20,015,128, forward strand.
ATTAACTGGTAAAGGTTACACAATGTTATGCATCATTTGCATTAAAAGTTTTATATTTCAAAATAGTGTAATGAGAATATCTATTTATTTATTAAAATTATAAAATAGTCTGTATTGCATATACCGTTTAGTAATCTTTTTGGTAAACAGTTTCTCCGTGCGTGACCGCGTGCTGCAGTATCATGCTATCTCTATCCATGAAAAAAGGAACATATTTTCTTGGATGACTTGATAACTCATTTTTCCTGAGGTGGTGCAGAAGACGTGTTTCCAAACCATTGATTTTCTTTTGGTTTTGGGATCACAGTTTCGTCTGTTGTTATAATGCGCTAAGAATCTGTCGCCGTCCCACTGCCAACGCCTCAAGAATTCTCTTGAAACTCGAACCCTTTTAGTCTTTTCATCGCTTGTCAACAGCCGAGGAACTCAGCAGACACACACTTCATTTATACTAAATATATTCGTTAAAATAGTATGCACGGCTCTGAGACTTAGTCCAAAAAAGTTAGCAATATCATCCACCGAACGTCGTCGATCTTGTGAAATAACGTCGTTTACCTGTGAAACATTGTTCGGTTTCTTAGGTCTACCTATTCTTGTATCATCATCAGTCACTTCTCAACCCTCATGGAACCGTCTATGCCAGTCAAAACAAATAGTGTGTGAACACTTGATTGCACAGTCCGCTCTATTAAAAAAATGTCCATGTGTCTATGGGTGTCATGCCCGTTTTGGCGCAAAATTTAATAACTGCGCGTTCAAAGTGCCCCGTGCTCGTCGTATTTTTTTCATCGCTGAAATACTCCATTGTGAAAACGCTTCCAGTGTGAGAGAACGTATAGAGATATAACGTCAGAATTTTGCATGTGGGTAAAACTAATGATAAGTTGATGTCATCCGTCATTTTATTATGTTTTGGCGTATATAAACGATAAAAATTGAAATTCATTCAAGAAAATACGAATCTAAAATTGACGGTTTTTGAAGTGCCCCGTGCCTCATTTTTTTAACTTTCCAAAGGTGAATATTTTTTCTGAAAATTGAAACTTAGTGAATGTAAATGGATCAGTCAATGCCGTCAGTTAGAAACTAGTACCATGTGAAGTTTCATGGTAAAAAAACGTCAACTTTTTTAGATATTGACCTAGTCCGGGAACTTTTTGACTGTACCTCGTATTGTGATATTTATGTGGAGATGTTGTATTCTCATATTGACGTTGAGATGTTATGTAATGTTGTGTGTTTGTCACATTCGGATCTACCTTTGAAGTAATAATAAATGCAATATTGAAAGATGGCTGATGTGGCTGGTCGTTGGCTTATTTCTCCAAGCCAGTATGTTGTTTTTCCCATTTTAAGAAAATCATTTTGTAAGTTTTGAAGTTTGGCATGAATAATCAAGCTACAAGTTTGATGTCTTCTGATTAACCATATTAAGGTAAGATCTTGAAGCACTTCATTGTAAAGAGCTCATAGAGATGAAAAAGATGATCCCAAAATCACAATATTGCCAAGAATTAATTTACAGGGTTGTAGTTACTGAAGATGAGAGGTTTATTTGAGGTTTACAAGTTACTGTACATTCTGTATGCGTCTTAATATTGGCGCCCGTTTTATTTTGGCGATATTGGCGGTCAGCATCAGAACCGCCAAATCTAGACTGAGCCAATATAAAACCACGCCAATAATGAAGACCGCCAATTATTTTGTCAAAGAAAATTATTGTAACTTTTGTTATCAAAAGGTGTAACTAATACTTTTTCACGTAAATATTTGTTTGTTTAGTATGTTTGTACATGTATTATTACTTGTTTACTTTCATCACTTAAAGTACATGCATTACGTTTATTGCCTTAGGGTAATCTTAATTGAAACAAGGTCAAATCTAAACGATTCAAACAATACAGCTTATTTGTCACACCATATAAAACTTATATCGTCGGCTAATATAAAAAGACTAAATTAAACCCGATATAATAACAATATGTCTCAATTTAAGATAAATTATCGAAACAAATAATCACTTTTAGCCATTGTGTTAACTCCTGTTCAATCCCAAGTAATTACCAACATTTTGGTTTTCATGTAACTTATTCTTGCTGTTTATACATTTCACTTGATACGATAGTAGTTAGAATGATATTTAGTAAAATAGTCTAATTATTTCCCTTGAAAATGGTGGAAACTTATTTTCTTAAGTGTTTTAATTTTGGCGCTTAAGAAGACAGGACATGGTTTTATTTTGGCGGTTGGAAATGAAACCGCCAAATATAGAACCCGCCAATTCATGAACATCTTAAAAACACCAAATTTTACACCTGCAGAATTAAAGACGTATACAGTAGATGAGAGATAGTTGGTCTTGGTGGTATATGAGAAGTATGAGTTACTGTAGAAGAGAGGTGACTGAGTTAATTGAAAGTTATTCAAGGTTTACAAGTTAATGTATTTGAGAGGTGGTTGTTATTGAGCCGTATTTGATATTTACAAGTTACTGTATACAATAGTTGGCTGTAGTTGGGAGGTATTTGAGGTTTACAAGTTACTGTATACAATAGTTGGCTGTAGTTGGGAGGTATTTAAGGTTTACAAGTTACTGAATACGAGAGGTGACTGTAGTTGGGAGGTATTTGATGTTTACAGGTTACTGTATATGAGAGGTGACTGTAGTTGGGAGGTATTTGAGGTTTACAAGTTATTGAATACGAGAGGTGACTGTAGTTGGGAGGTATTTAAGGTTTACAAGTTACTGAATACGAGAGGTGACTGTAGTTGGGAGGTATTTGATGTTTACAGGTTACTGTATATGAGAGGTGACTGTAGTTGGGAGGTATTTAAGGTTTACAAGTTACTGAATACGAGAGGTGACTGTAGTTGGGAGGTATTTGAAGTTTACAGGTTACTGTATATGAGAGGTGACTGTAGTTGGGAGGTATTTGAAGTTTACAAGTTACTGTATACAATAGTTGGCTGTAGTTGGGAGGTATTTGAGGTTTACAAGTTACTGTATATGAGAGGTGACTGTAGTTGGGAGGTATTTGAAGTTTACAAGTTACTGTATATGAGAGGTGACTGTAGTTGGGAGGTATTTGAGGTTTACAAGTTACTGTATATGAGAGGTGACTGTAGTTGGGAGGTATTTGAGGTTTACAAGTTACTGTATATGAGAGGTGACTGTAGTTGGGAGGTATTTGAGGTTTACAAGTTATTGTATACAAGAGGTGACTGTAGTTGGGAGGTATTTGAGGTTTACAAGTTACTGTATATGAGAGGTGACTGTAGTTGGGAGGTATTTGAGGTTTACAAGTTACTGTATACGAGAGGTGACTGTAGTTGGGAGGTATTTGAAGTTTACAAGTTACTGTATACAATAGTTGGCTGTAGTTGGGAGGTATTTGAGGTTTACAAGTTACTGTATACGAGAGGTGACTGTAGTTGGGAGGTATTTGAGGTTTACAAGTTATTGTATACAAGAGGTGACTGTAGTTGGGAGGTATTTGAGGTTTACAAGTTACTGTATACAATAGTTGGCTGTAGTTGGGAGGTATTTGAGGTTTACAGGTTACTGTATATGATAGGTGACTGTAGTTGGGTTTAGAAATGCGATAAACAACCAGAGATAAAATAAAACATGTAAATGATACTGTATTTACATTTTGTTTGTCAAATATATGAGTGGTTTATATATTGTATTATATGAATTTCTGACTATTTCATTCTGATGTAAGTAGAGTTAGTCTTTTAGAAAAAACAACTTTAAATCAGAAGTTGGTAATGTATGTTACATCTTGCAAATATTACAGAATGAAACCAGAGGTGGAGATGAAAGTAAGACTACCTGCTAGCTTCAGTGCCAGTTTCGTTGTTTTGTTTGAGTGAGTACTATCAAATTTTAATCAGTAATTTAATTTAATGATATTAGTTAACAAGGCGGTCTAAACAAAATTAAAAGTTTTATTCTTTATTTGCCATCCAAGAGAGAAGTTTGTTACCCGGTTCTCATTTGTAGCTTTCTCTGTAACAATAAATGTACTGCTTTTATGTAAACCAACTACCAGTGTTTGGGATACTACTTCTCAAACTTGCTTTATTATTGTGTGCTTTCAAAGAATGAGTGGAAGTAAAATGTTTTACTGACTGAAGAATTGTATCCATTCCAAGGTAATTTTTAAAGCAGTTGGCCCACCGATTAGGCATCCCCTGTTAATACTGCTTCACAATAATGTGTTCATTGTCAATATTGTTATACCCCCAAATATGAAATATATGGGGGCTATATTGGATTCACGCTTGACAGTTGGTCGGTCGGTCGGTCGGTCCGTGCGTCTGTAGACACAATTTGTCCAGAGAATTTCTCAGCAACTACTTACAGGATTTCAATAAAACTTCACAGAAGTGATCAGTAGTAAGCCTAGTTGTGCTAGCTTAAAGCATTTTTCGTTCGGATTAATTTTCACTGAGTTATACCCCTTTGTTGTTTTTATTCAGTATATACAATAGGCAAGTTTTGTCCGGAGAATTTCTCAGCAATTACTCACAGGATCTCAATGGAACTTCACAGAAGTAATAAGTAGTAAGCCTAGATGTGCATGCTTAAAGCAATTTTCGTTCGGATTAATTATCACTGAGTTATAATACCCCTTTGTTGTTTTTAGCTCACATGTCACAAAGTGACAAAGTGAGCTATTAGGATCACTATACGTCCGGCGTCGTGCGGTGTGCGTCGTGCGTCGTCAAACTTTATGTTGTGACCACACTAGGGGCCACATTTTTAGCTCAATTTTAGCAAAACTGGGTCAGAACGTTAATATCAACAAAATCTCAGACGAGTTCGATATTGGGTACTTGGGGTCAAAAACAAGGTCACCAGGGTCAAATAAGGGAAAACCTTGTGAACACTTTAGAAATCACTGTTTTGACTGGATCTTCATGAAACTTTGTCAGAATGTTTATTTTAATAATATGTAGGTCAAGTTTGATAATGGGTCATTTCTGTAGTAAAATTAGGTCACTAGGGCAAATTGCTGGAAAACCTTGTAAACACTCTAGAAGTCACTGTTTTGATTGGATGATCATGAAACCTTGTCAGAATGTTTGTCTTCATAATATCTTGGACAAGTTCGAACATGGGTCATCTTGGGTCAAAAACTAGGTCGCTAGGTCAAATCTTATGAAAAACCATGTTAACACTGTAGATTTCACAGTTATTATTGGATCTTCACCAAACTTTGTCAAATCGTTTGTTTTAATGATATAACGGCCAAGTGTAAATATGAGTCACCTGGGGTCAATAACTAGGTCACCAGGTCAAATCTTAGGAAAACTTTGTTAACACTGTAGATGTCACAGTTATAATTGGATCTTCACCAAACCTTGTCAAAATGTTTGCCTTAATGATATGTGGGTCAAACATTAACATGGGTCAGCCGGGTTCAAAAACTGGGTCACAAGGTCAAATCTTAGGTAAAAATCTTGTAAAAGCTTAATGCTTGACCAGCAAGTGTTGTTTGCGCTTCAGAAAAAGATCCACCAGTAGAAAAAACAATACCTAGATATGTAAACTTGTTAACAATCGCAACGACATTTCCACCATATAAAAACACTTCATTTTGTGATAAGCGTCCACCTTTTCTGAAACACATAATTTTTGTTTTGCTAACATTTACTACTAATTTCCATCTTGTACAATACTCTGATAGTAGATCTAAACTCGCTTGTAATTCTTCCTTATTATTAGCAAAAATAACCATATCATCAGCGTAAAGAATTATAAACATTTTAAAAGTTTCAACATCTATACTTTCAATACCTTTTTCAATAAACTTAGTGTCTATATCGTTTTAATAAATTGAGAATAAAAAGGGAGACAAACATTCACCCTGCCTGACACCATGCAAGCATACATTCAAACTCATCACTTAATTCATTACAATGTTTTACTCTAGATTTTACGGAGTTATACACTGATCTAATAATATTCAAAATTTCCCCCCTTATCCGTAAGTAAATTAGTTTTGACCATAAATTATCACTGACAATATAATCAAACGCCTTTGTGAAATCAATAAACGCGCAATATAATTTTTAGCTCACATGTCACAAAGTGACAAAGTGAGCTATTAGGATCACTCTCCGTCGTGCGTCGTCAAACTTTTTGTTGTGACCACACTAGGGGCCACATTTTTGGCTCAATTTTAGCAAAACTGGGTCGGAACGTTAATATCAACAAAATCTCGGATGAGTTCGATATTGGGCCATTTGGGGTCAAAAACTAGGTCACCAGGGCCAAATAAGGGAAAACCTTGTGAACACTTTAGAAATCACTGTTTTGACTTTATCTTCATGAAACTTTGTCAGAATGTTTATTTTAATAATATGTAGGTCAAGTTTGATAATGGGTCATTTCTGTAGTAAAATTAGGTCACTAAGGCAAATTGTTGGAAAACCTTGTGAACACTCTAGAAGTCACTGTTTTGATTGGATGATCATGAAACCTTGTCAGAATGTTTGTCTTCATAATATCTTGGACGAGTTCGAACATGGGTCATCTTGGGTCAAAAACTAGGTCGCTAGGTCAAATCTTATGAAAAACCATGTTAACACTGTAGATTTCAGTTATTATTGGATCTTCACCAAACTTTGTCAACTCGTTTGTTTTAATGATATAACGGCCAAGTATAAATATGGGTCATCTGGGGTCAATAACTAGGTCACCAGGTCAAATCTTAGGAAAACTTTGTTAACACTGTAGATGTCACAGTTTTAATTGGATCTTCACCAAACCTTGTCAAAATGTTTGCCTCAATGATATGTGGGTCAAGGATGAACATGGGTCAGCCGGGTTCAAAAACTGGGTCACAAGGTCAAATCTTAGGTAAAAATCTTGTAAAAGCTCTAAATGTCATGGATCTTGGCCAAACCTTGTCAGATTGTTTGTCTTAATAATATTAAGGACAAGTTTAAATATGGGTCACCTAGGGTCAAAAACCAGGTCACAAGGTCAAATCTTAGGAAAACCTTATTGACACTGTAGATGTCAAATTTTGATCGTATCTTCACCAAACCTAGTCAGACTGTTTGTCTTAATGATATGTAAGACAAATTCGAACATAGGTCGTCTGGGGTCAAAAACTAGGTCACCGGTTCAAAACAATGTTTTAATGAGTGAACAGTGATTGTCATGTGAGCGATATAGGGCCATCTTGGTCCTCTTGTTTCCCTTGGTTTAGCATGTGACTAATAAGGCCGTGTAAAACAAAAATATTAACCGTTTTGCCCATGTGCGCACCAAATCCCGCCTGTGCCTTGATATACACTGAATATTCCTCCGTCCAATTAGTTAATCTATTATTCAATAACCGTGTAAACAACTTTCCCAAGGTACTCAGCAGGGTAATCCCTCTATTAATTATTTTCATCGTTTAAGCCCCCTTTCTTGTGAAGAGGGATTACATAACCGGCAGACCAACTTTCAGGAAAATACCCTAATTCAAAAATTCTATTAAAAAGTTATAACAAATATGGTACCAAAATATGTTTACTATGTATAAACATTTCATTAATGTATAGATCTGGGCCACCACTTTTATTTAAACTTAGTTGGTTTATACCGTTTATTATGTCATCGATAGATCGATAAATGTTTAATTCATAAAACATTATATCAAATTCCTTACGTTCGTACCTTTCTACAAAATATAAAATGTCGTCATCAGGGGTAAAAAATGGACTACATGGGTTGTTAACACTTTTAAAGTACTGCTCGAAAGTTGTCAACGAAATGCTAGACTTTGGTAAACCAGCTCCTTGTTTTAACATATTCCAGTAAAGCTTAGTATTTTTAAATCTAGCTTCTGTTAATTTCATTGTTTAATCATTATCATACTGGTACCTACACTTACGTAAGCATGCTTTATATTGAGACCTAGTTAAAACCATGTTTTCGCAGTTTTCTTCTGACTTATTATTTCTGTATTTATTTAAAGCTGAATAAAATAATTTACAATTTTCAAAACATTCAACATTAAACCATGGTTGAGTAGAACCACTATTTGAGTCCCCTTCATCAATTTGTGACACATTCTGTCATACGTTTTAACAAAGGAGACACTACATTATCTAAAATATTTGACATATCATAAACACAATTATCAATATCAACAGAAGAAGAACAATCATCAATATATTAATTCACTCAAAGTTTTAAGGGTATTTGTAACACTTATACTTCCAAGTTCTGCAATAGAACTGTCTTTTTTAGTTTTATCCCATTTATATTTTTCATTTACAAATTGTGTGCATGTATCATGTTGATTGTTCCTCGCATGTGTAAACTGAGTATATTGGTTAAAAGTAAACAAAAAATCAACCAGACAATGATCAGATAGTATATTGGGGTCATGGACATAAAATGAGTTAACATGTGTCAATAAATTTGTTGTACTACTACACTTGCCCCCCTTGTACCAACAAACGTATATTTACCGACTGCATCTCTAACTCAATTACAGACTGCCTTAACTACTGCGTTCTGGGACTGCATAGCATAAACAAAAATACATATCATGATCTAAAAACAATTTATCACCGCTAATTTTTACACAAATAATATCATCTTCGTATGAAAAAACTAAAGTTTCTTTAGAGACATACTCATTTTTGATAAACTATAACACCACCTGATGATCGTTCACTATTTACCTTGTTCTCTGTTCTATTTAAAATGAAATGTTCGAAGTTTGCTACATTTAAATCGCAATAGTCATTCACCCATGTTTCCGTCAACAACACAATATTATGTGAGCTGAAAATAGACAACATTTTCGGTGAATTTAATTTATTCGATCTTCTTGTGACAAGTCAGTAAAGCGCAGTTAAGCGTGACCTTCGTAGACTCCTCCTATTGTTGAGACATTGATTGCGTGGGTGGTTGTCCTGGATTGTCGGTATGTGCACGTGATACACCGTCCGTGTCTGACTTTGAGTTATTTATAGCACATTCTGTTTCCGGTTTCGAGTTATTTATAGCACCCTCGATGGTTTTACCCTTGCTTAATTTAAACACGGGTAAAACCCAGTCTACATGTGGGCGTGGTCTCAAACGACTGTCACTGGTGTTGCGTTTTATATGATACAGCTGTACTAGATCGGCGTTCTGAATTCTTGTATTTTTCTCGATGCTTGAACGTCCACGAGTGTTAGGCACCGTTTTCCCTAATAACGGATTATTCATATCGCACACTGGGTGATACCTGGGGCGGAGCATTTTCCATAGGGGTGATGGTCACGGGAACTGGATGTGACGGTGGCGTTGTGGTACCTGTTTGTTCATGACTAATTTCACTCTCAGAAAGCTTCTGTGCTGTGTATTGCGTATGAGTTTGTGTCTGAGCTGGTGCATGAGTTGGTGCTTTAAATTACCAATTTGGTCTAATTGTATTAGTCTATTTGACCCTATATATTTATTCCATTCCGGAAATTTGTCACGCACGACTACGCCCTCATGAATCAGTTTTGCAGGATACAAAATTTGCAGTCTGCTTCTAGGAATGTTCTGTTTGATCTCCTTGTACGTCAGCCAAATACGTGACCGAGCCTCTTGGATTGCCCTAGGATAATCATAGTCAACATACAGGTTGGTACCACGTAAGCGCTTTACATTGTTCATGATCATTTGTATATTGTCGTAATCGCGAAAATTAGCAATGATGGGTCTAGTCATAACTGATCTCGATGGGTTTCGTCTTCCCAGTCTGTGTGCTCTGGTGATATATACATGATGAGGGTTGATGTCTAGGCAGTTGCGGAGAAAGTCATGAATTATCTCAAAGCAGTCTTCGCCGTAGTTCTCAGCAAATCCTCTGAAGATTAGATTGTTGCGTCTGGATCACCCTTCAATGTCGATGGATTTGTATGCTAAGGTCTTTAAGAAATCTGTTTGTGCATTTGAAGTTTTAATAACATCATTTACTTTTTCATTCATAGAATAGACAGTACAATGTAAGTTGTTCATGCCGAGACTACACTGCACTTGTTCATCACATATAAATCTCATCTCGTCAGATTAATGAACGAGTTTATCGTCTAGAGTACATTTGGCAAAGGCGTGTCTTGATATGCTCGCTGGGTTCCTAAAGCACAACACTAGCTTCATATCATAAATATGAGGTTATTCCTATCACGTTCCTCAAAGACACATCCACATATATATCAATACAAATGATCAGTATGAAATAATCCGTGAAAGAGTTCGTATAAACAACTGAACTTCCCTTTGTCGGTATTTACCATACATTCCCGCGCAGATTACACAAAGCATTGAGTATTCAATCAGTCAGTAGAATCCAATCAATCCATTAGTAAAACAACTGTTCTTTTGAAAAGGAAACACTCTAATATTTACAATGTTCTACACAAATTGGATTAAAATAATCACTGTAACTGCATAATTTCAACAAGTACATGATGTTGAAGTACAAGTATAAAATCAAAATAATGAAATAAAATCAATATCTAAAACTGTCAAAAATGCGTTAATTAGAGTATGAAAAATAGACCTTAATCATTCTGGACTCCTAAAAACAATATATAACATGATTTAATGCTGCTAAAACAATTTACTTAAATAGTGGCACGCTATGAAAAATACACTAAGATAAACAGAACAGAATTGTATTTGGCATTAAATACATACATATTTATAGCCATACATACAAATCATAGATCATAGTCACTGTGGTGCATACAGAATTTACAAGAAGAACAGAATGATATATAATCATGTGAACAATATTTAAATTGTAACAATTAGTCAGATGTTTAGGAAATATTGTGATTGATTATAAGGTACAAACAAACAATAAAAATCACATTATATTGCCTTTCTCTGAAGGCTGAATATTATATATAAGTATTGTAAATTTTGCAGACATTAAGGTAGTAAACTTTTGAATGGAGGGCCATTTACAAAAATATGGTTTGAAATATTTTAAACTTATCTGTTTATACTTTGGACAAACAAGTAAAAAATGATATTAGAGGTCTTTGATCATATTCATATTGCATTGATTACAATAACGTCGTTGTCGGTCTGTGCTGTTATATCGTCCCGTTTCAATAGCTAAATTATTGGCGTATAATCTAAACTTTGTAATAGTAGCTTTATACTTAAGGTCCATATTACACTGCAAATATATTTCTGATTGAAATTCATGCTTGAATAAACAGTAATGTGATAACCTACTAGAATTACTAATCAAACTATACTATGATTGTTTGAAAATATCTAGTATTCTTTGTTTAATTACAAGGTAGTTAATATTTTCGGGATTTGGCTGATACCATAAATTTCCTAAACCTATAGCTTCCAATAAAGTTTTTATGTGATGTGCCCAATTTAAACCACTGTAAGTTTTCGCATTATTAGCATCTTTTCTTAACATTTCATAAACATTGATAATTATAGGATTATTAGAATTTAAAATTTGTATCAGTATCAGTTGTTGGGCTGTTTTCATGGGATACCGCCCAAGTTCTCCATACAAACCATACAAATTTGTTGATTGTTTAACGCATAATAATTTTCGTAAGAATTTACAATGAACTTGCTCAATATGGTTAGCATCATGATAACCCATACTGATGCATTGTAGTTTAATATCGAGCCAACTAGAGTATCAAAAAGACGATTTTTTTTGTGATACCGGTAGTTCGATCTGATTAAAAACTATGAAAAGATTATGAAGCGCAAAAGATGAATGCTTTGAAATTCTAATTTGCAATCTGTACCAAGAGCCATTTTTGAAAAGGTGTGTCCCTAAGTATTTAAATGATGGTATAACTTCTAATTGTGTATCATTAAGGACTATATTACAATTTGTGTGTGACGTCCTCGTTCAAAAACCATAACTTTAGTTTTGTTCGTATTTATATTTAACCCCCATGTACGACAGTACTGATTGAGATCGTTTAACACAGACTGCAACTGGTCCGTTGTATTGTATATACATAGATTTTAAAAAGCGTTCGATAAAATTAGTCACTACAAACTATTTAAAAGTTTACAAAGGTCGGGTGTAAACGGTAGATTTCTCAGTATACTCTCTGCAATGTATAATAGCTTGTATTCATGCGTTCGAACATCAGCATCTGGTTCAACCACGAATTACTTCCCTTGCAACATTGGCACTAGACAAGGGGATGTATGTAGTCCTATTAAATTTCACTTTTTATAAATGAGCTTAACTCAATGTTGCGTTTAAGTTGTAGATCAGGAATATTTATAGATAATTCAATATCTGACATTATTTGTCTCATGTTTGCAGACGACGTCGCAAACTTTGCAGAATCTATTGTTAACTTGACTTGCAACGTCAAATAAATGTGATTGATCAGTTCTGTTTGTCCACAGGAATGGAGCTAAATCTTAATAAAACGGAGATTATTGTATTCCGTAACGGTGGTAACTTATCTTTATGTGAACGCTGGTTTTTTCGTGGTCAACCTATCAAAACTACTAAAGTTTGTAAGTACATGGGTTTATTGTTGACTCCCACTTTATCCTGGATGTCAGCACAACAAAAACTTGCTACACAGGCACAAAAAGCCATATTTGCTATTTTTAAATACCAAAAACCGTTTGGACAATTTGATGTCAATCAAATGTTTACGTTGTTTGATTCAATGGTCAAACCAATATTATGTTATGGGTCTCAAATTTGGGGCTACAAGTATTCCATAGATATCAAATCCATTCAAAATTCATTTTGTTGCAAATATTTGGGTGTTAAAAATACTACAAACACGTGTATTGTTTTAGGGGAATGTGGTTGTTTACCTTTATGCGTTACCTATTTCACGACATGTGTTAAATATTGGTGTAAACTTATATCAATGGAAGACCACAGATATCTAAAACGCTGTTATTATATGCTTAAATCTTTTGATAATGTAGGAAGAATTACTTGGGCTACGCATGTAAAAAATCTTTTATTTAAGTACGGATTTCGTTATGTATGGATTTCGCATGAAGTACGTAGGAGATATATCGACTTTTATACGTATTTTCCGTCAAAGACTTATCAATATTTTTACCCAAGATTGGCACCAATCAGTTACTGAATCTAGCCAATGCTACCACTACCAACATTTTAAACTTTACTTAATACTGAACGTTATCTTACGATTGATCTACCTATTAAACATAGGCGTTCTCTTGCTCATTTTAGCGCTTCATCCCACCGATTTCATATAGAATTAGGTAGATACAATCATACTCTGCTACAAAACAGAATTTGCAATTTTTGTTATGAAAACTATGATATTGCTGTCGTAGAATGTGAATTCCATGTATTCTTTCACTGTAGAAGATTAAGTAATATTCGAGATCAATATTTATATAACTGGTATACATCTGATAGGAAGTTAGAAAACTTTTATATGTTGTTGAAATCTGAAGACTGTACAATCATCCATAAAATTGCTCAATTTGTTGATAGAATAATGAATGTTTAAATATTGTACTTAAAGGATATATATATATATATATGTTATAACATTAGTTTTTTTATGACATAAAATGCTTATAAAAGCAACAGGAAGTTATCCGTAAATTAATTGTCACTAATAATCAATAATACTATTTCATGCGGTTTGATAGTATAGCGTGAAATATTTATCTTTCCGCGTTGCATATTATTAAGGTTGTTTCATACAGAAGTGCATGAAAATCTTGTGCGCGTAATGTTTAAAACTGTGGAATGATGTGTAATTGGTCATTCTACCGGATAGCTCTTCACAAGTTCAATTTCAGTACTGTATTCAAAAAATTTAGATGTCAGAAATAATTTTGATTATTATGATAATGTATTTTTTTGTATAATCACTATACTGTCGGAACTTTCGTATCGCATTTGTAAAGTGTGTGGCCCCATACGCTCTGCAATCTGAAATTTGACATGGGGTACAGGTTTCCAGAGAACTTTTTCCCTACAAGGTTTTGATCTCTGGTTGTTCCTGAACGATTCAGTTTGCACACTAAAGTTTTTCAATGATACGACTGTGTTATTTACTCGTATACCATGATTGATACCATTGTACATGTACAAACATTCTATGTTCAATTCATTTGCTGCTTTCTTGGTCGCCAAATAAACACCGCACCGTCCAGTATTGCAAATAAGTGTTTGTGTTTGTTTGTAATATACTGTACAAGTAATGGTAAAGCAAAGACAATGTATGACCCTCTTATATGACTAGGTGTCAAGTCTACAGGCATTTAGCTGACCATGAAAAGACAGGATTAATCTGAATAGGGGCAATAAAACAATTAAGAGATTAGACCTCATGTGGATTTTGGGGGGGGGGGGTCACTTATATAGTAGCTGTTCAATGTCAAGGTATTTGTGTTTTGTATTGAGACATGATTTACATTAATTACAACATAGAATTTCATTTGATATATTTTACACACTGTCATCCATGATGTTGTAACCATGCCATTCATTGGCAGACACAGAGGGAATTGTCCAATCAGATTCAATTATTTTTAGAAGGTAAACATGATTAGATTATTGGCTGTGTAAAGAAATATTGCATTCTGAATCATTTAAAATAATTTTGAGATTTAGCTGTTTTATAATTCTTTAAAAAGTGAATATATTGGACTATGGATTTGTTGTGAGTAATTTTTTTCTGTATAAGTTCTTGTTGGCTGTGAGATAATAATATTTTGCTGCATATTCTTGGAAGTTGGATTTCTGTTTTACCAATGAAGGGCTATGCACAGTACATCAAAAGGGTTTGTCACGAAAAAAAAATAAAAAAAGACAGTGTGTCGTTTTGTAAAATTTGACCATTTTTCGAGTGAAAAATCTTCCAATAGCGAGTTTAAAATATCTTTAAAGGTAGTAAAAGTATACATTTTCTGTTAGCGTGTTGACTTGCCCACACGTTGCACTATATATGAGTTAAATATTTTGTACTGCATTGCAATAACATGGAAGTTTATAACACGCGTTGGAAAATTCTAATCGTCGAAGTTCTTTCCCTTCTATATACTGTATATATAGGTTACATGGAAAAAAATTTTTTTTGGCGACAAACACCTTTGCAGTACATAATATACTTGCCTTAAGCTAGGTTGTGTGACGTTTATAGATTGATAGGTGAAATCAAAATTGACTTTAAATCTGTTTATGTTCCAATTTCATGTTTTAAACTTTTGAATTTATAGTGTTATTATAACAGTTTATGAATTAATTATTTCCTTTTTACAATGTGTTTCCATGCTTGACTTTGCCTGTGTCCTAAAACTATATATATATATATTATACAGCTATATGGCATTTTGTACTGTATATGCACCGATTATCTTTTTCTAAAGATATTTCTTGTTAGATATGGTTGAAAAATAAGTATTTTTGTGGTTATGGAAAATGTGCGTTTCATATTTCTTCAGATTTAACGCCATTTTTAACATTATTTCTGTCATATTGTGGCAGGTAACAAAGTTATCCTAACCAGCTTCCATGGACTTCATAAATTATACTATGATATAGGCTACCATGTGTTCTATCCACAAGCTACTTCCAAACTTCACCACATATATTTCAGAGGTGGGGGCAATTAAACATGGGATGTATAATATCTTCAGTCAAATTTGTCACAGACAGTGTGAGCCTCGCCTAGGGTTTGAACTCAGAACCGCTTGATCAGTAGACTATAGTGCTCTAACACTGACCTAACCGGGCGGGCTATATGCATTTTATAAATGGATCTAATGTTCATGGCTTTATCTTTCCAATGTCCATCAAATGATATACAGTACACCCTGTGTTAGTGGTCACCTTTGAATACAGGCCATCCTGTGAGTAAAGGCCAGTCTTCTAAAAACTGTCATTGATCTTTAGAAAAAAAGACTTCTGAAAAAAGACCACCTGTCAATAAAGGTCACATTATGTTATTCGCATGGCTGGCCTTTGTTCACAGGTTTGACTTTGTGTGTTTGTTGAGATATTTATTTTATCTATCCACTGACATATTTGGAGAAAAATGTTCCAGTTTATTGTGACTGGACATTTGTATGAAAAAAAGTATAACACCACTTAATTGACTGGGAAATTTTTATTCTAAAGAAAGTCAGCAATTACCACCATCCTCAAAGTTTCAGTGAAAAGATAGATTCTAAATTCTCCCTGCAGCATAAACTACAATATATATTATCTTCTTTTGAAATGCATGCATACCTTTTTCTTTCTTTTGTTACTATTTGACGCACAAAACTAAAGTTGTATGTATGTAATTCTGTGTAATGGGTCAGTGGCCTACATCATTTAAATAAAGTTATTGTACATGTATATAGTCAAACCTGTAAACAAAGATCACCAGAAGGAAAGAAGAAATATGACTTTAGCTCAGTCATCCATTCATCAGAGGTTTCTCTATCATGCTATATTGAGTAACAAAATTATGTTGTTGTTAAAAGGTTGTTGCTTTCTAGAGGTTAAATTATTAGTTAAATTGTGCAGTGGGAAAAATCATTCTATTGTTGAAGGGAGGTTGTTTAAGAGAGGGCCGCTCTAGGGAGGTGGTGCTGTATGATATAATAAATTATTAAGGTTGTAAAGTTAAACCCAAGTTAATTAATTGTATATGTATATAAGTCCTTGCAATGGGTAACAAATGTTAAAGCCACAATAAGGTTCCCAAACAAGATATTTTCTTCATATAGAAAACACAAATCTGTGATACTGATTTCAAGACTGATAAATAATAAACACAATGTGTGATTAAAACACATGCAAACTGTCATAAATGTTAAATAATCTTTCCTTGAAGATTGACATAACAAGCCCAGTTTGTTTACAAATAAGGCGCTAAATGTATTCCGACTGTATCTCCGTCACTTTCCGGAGAATTTTGTGCATACTTCCGATGATTGACGAAGAGTTTTTGGAATTGTTCAGGAAATTTAAACGAAAGCAATATTTGGTATTTTGTACGGAGGACAAAGTACTAAATAGCATTTTCAGTTGCTTATTTCTCAAAGAAGGAACGGTGACCTGACATTAGATACAGGTCCCTTCTGTACCTTTTTGGGCATATCTTAATATTATATCTAAGTCTTTTGAGATTCTTTGTACATAGAAAGTATTACCAATTTTAAGCCTTATTTTGGCTTTAATCAGAAATACATGGGGCTGAAATATGCAGATTACCATATTAAATTTTTTGCTTTGTATGAAATTCACACTTATGTTTGATCCTAACAGTACATGTTGCTGTGCCTTAAAGGTATTTGTGTTTGTATTGAGACTTGATTTACTTTTACAACACAGAATTTCATTGGCTATATTTTACACACTGTCATCCATGATGTTGTAACCATGCCATTCATTGGCAGACACAGAGAGAATTGTCCAATCAGATTCAAATATTTTTTGGAGGTAAACATGATTATAGGTTATTCATATTGGCTGTGTAAAGAAATATATTGCACTCTGAAACATTTAAAATAATTTTAAGATTTAGCTGTTTAATTGTTTAAAAAGTGAATTCATTGGACTATGGATTTGTTGTGAGTAGTTTCTTTATGTATAAGTTTTTGTTGGCTGTTAAATAGAATATTTTGCTTTATATTCTTGGATTTCTGTTTTACCAATGGAGGGCTATGCACAGTACATACTTAAGCTAGGTTGTGTGGTGTTTGTAGATTGATAGGTGAAATCAAAATTGACTTTTAAGTCATTTATGTTTCAATTTCAGGATGAAGAAGACGAGTCAAGTAGACATGTCTCGGATGCTGTACCGTGACTGAGTCGAGGCACTCTTGTAACTGTCTGCCTCCAGGTATGTGTTGTTTATTTTATGCATTTTGTGCATTATTTCCTGAGCAGCCTCAGTGATGTTTTTGCTTTATGCCACCTACAAATGGAGTCCAGTTCTCTGTGAAGTCTAATGGTCGTGAATAGTTTTCATGTTTTCTTGAATTTCAGTGCTACTTAAATTCTGGTGATTCTTTTTGTAATTCTATCTGTGATGATACATATTTGCAACATAATAAGATGCCTTTACCAGATATACAATGAACGCTTTCAATTTCAGGATGAAGAAGACGAGTCGAGTAGACATGTCTCGGACGCTGTACCTTGACTGAGTTGAGGCACTCTACTGTCCGCTTCCAGGTATGTGTTGTTTATTTTATGCATTATTTCCTGAGCAGTTTCAGTGATGTTTTTGCTATATGCCATCTGCAAATGATGACCATTTGTCTGTGAAGGCAACACAACATGTCTTTACCAGCCTAGGATACACATTCAAACCTGTGTTGGTGGCCATCTTCGATAATAGGTCACCCTGTGAATAATGGGCAGTGTTTTAAAATTCCTCATTGATTATTTAGAACAAGATGACCTCGAAAGAAACCCAACCTGTCAGTAAAGGCCATAATATGTCTTTCTCTCAAGGGTGGTCTTTGTAGACAGGTTTAACAGTAAACGATCTGTAATAGTGTCATAGATTTTCATTTAAGAACCCATATTGTAATAATTCTTGTATTTGCAATATTGCATTGCTAGAAATTTCCTAGGTCTGGGAATTTTTTACTTTGAGTCTGATTCAGAAATAAATTATGCATATTTCAAACATTCTTGGTCATGTGTTTGTAAATAATGCAAGATTTACTTCAAGATTAGCATTTTTATTAAGCAACATAGCAGTTTTTCAGCACCATGTGTTTAGTCATTCAGTAATTATTATAGCTTAAGCCTTTACTCAGAGGATTGTTTTTTTTGTGTTGTATATTTTTGCTGGATGATCTATATAGTTTATATGGTCAAACAATACTTCCTCCTTTAGTGTCGGGAGTAAATCAATTATTCACTATAATCACAACTTACAGGACAAAGAAACAACAAACAACAAATAGGATATAGTATTTGGTAGTGTAATGATTACAATTAAATCGATAAAACTGATAATTATGTGATTCAAAGTTAAATATCAAAGTATTGAGTCCTCAACTGTAAGCAACGGTGGCTACCTATAACCACAAAAACCCTCTTGAGGGAAATATGAAGGTAAGGGCTCCAGGCTAAACAGTATAGTGGCCTTTCACACATGGACTCAATACTGTTTAATTATAGCTTTAATATTTGGTAGCGTTATGTGTACAATCAATCGACAAGTTCTTGTAGTCATGTTGAAATGGAAGCTGTTGAACATAGCTCCTGTGTTGTTAGTTCATAATAGTTTTGTGATATCACGATTTTGTTCATCTGAAAAATACTAACATGATAAAAGTAAATTGAACATTGTGATAGATTATGTTTCAAAGTTTATTTCTTTAAATACCGGAAGGTCTTGACCCATGCGGCAACTATTTACAGTGTGACAGATTGACATATATACATATATTCACATTTACAAAATAAATATGTATATATAAATAATTTTACCTCACTATATTTATGAAAACTTTAATCAATGTACTCACAATGTCATTTTTGCAAAATACAAGACTATTAAACAATATGTATGGGTACTAATAATAATTGTATAGACGAAACAAATATTGCTTAACATTGTTTAGGTGTATCTTAAGTTATTTTTTATATAAATTTCCTTTTGGATATGAATGTTTAATTTTCTTATTAAGTTTCTATTTTCATTATTTAACAATTCAATTAATTTAAACATGGATTTATTCTATAATACAAAGGAATATAATTGTTTCTAAATTAGTTCAGAATATAACTCACACTCAAAAAAAATTGGTACTCATTTTCTAAAATGTTGCAAGTTACACAAATTCTATCATTTACCAGAGTTGCTTTTGGTTTTTTCCATCTACCCGATTCAATATGTAGTTTATGAGTTTTGAAAAGTAACATAGAAATTTAAGTATGTTTACAATATCTAAATATGGCTGAAACTGAAAATTAGCTATGTTTTTATAAAATAAAGCTCTACTTGATTCATTTAATCTACTCCGCCAGTTTTTAATGAATTGTTCAGTTATTCTTTGTTTGATAGGAGATAAAAATATATTAACATGACCAATGTCTTGAAAATACCAAACATCTTATAAACCAATATTACATAATAAATATTTTATTAGGGAACACCAATTTTTTTATTAGGATGTAATTCCGTGTCTTATTTCAACATGTTATATACTTTTCTGTTGTAACTTATTTTCAATAGTGCTTATCAATTTAATCCAATATTTTATAATACAGTTGAAACGCGATAGTCCAAAATGCGATAGTTCGAAAAATGCGTAAGATCAAAATAGTTTGTCAGTCCCAGCAAATTTCCTTCTTTTTTCAATATAGATTTGATGCGAAAGTTCGATATGCGATAGTACGAAAATGCGAAAGTTCAAAATGAAATTGATGTCCCCAGATACGTTTTTACACAGTAAAAGATGCGAAAGTTCAAAGTGACTGTATGCTGTTATTCACACCTATTCAATTTATTCGATAGTTATTCAGGGAAAATTTTTTCATGTGTAAGACACATATACACTTTTAGCAAAAATATATATCCAAAGAAATGACGAGAAAATGAAAAAAAATTGGCGCCATTTTGTTTGTTTTGTGCTAAGTAATCCGGGAAAAGTAAGGAAGCTTATCATTTTTTAGATAAACTTCATGAGAAAGATTTATTTCCCTTGTGTGTTAAGCTATCATTTGCAAAGCTTGACTCCAGTAAACAATTAAATTCAGCTTGTTCCGATTTTGACTGTTTTCAGTCGCGGAAAATTCGGTGCGAGCAGAAACATAATAAAAACGTGTAGAAATCACTCTTCAATGGGCGGGGTCATCACAATATTCAAGACTTTTTTCTCATAAACAAAAAGATGTGATATTTCGAAAAGTGTGCTGGATAGTTTGAAATTTTCGTATGTTCCCGTGGCAATCCGAACTATTGCGTTTCAACTGTAGTTATTTGTCTCAAAGTATGCAAATTCAGACAACCTAGTTCTCCATAAACAAAATCATTTTGTGGATAAATTCTTTTTAACACCAAGTAATCTTTTACAAAATTGTAAATGAACACGCTCAATAGATTTCCCTTGTATAAACACCCATACCTGACTAGCATAATTAAGAATAGGCGTTATTAACTTATCGAAGAGTTCTAATCTATGTTTTACAGATAAATCCGTGAATTTGTACAAATGTTTGTTCATTTCGAAAATACATTTTAAAGCTTGACCAGTCAAAACATTTTGTAGGCTGATTGTACCAAGCATTGTCGTACAGTAAAACCCCGATTATCCGAACTCGGAATATCTGAAAATCCGAAATGAGAAATTTTGATCCCGATTTTCCCTCTATATGTTTCAATGTAAGTAAACCTCGATTATCCTAATAATCTTATCCTAATACCATGGCTTATCCGAAGTGATAATCAGGTCCCCACAATAATTTGAACGCATATTTTCACACATATTATCTGAAGTCGACTTTAACTCTGATCGATCAGACTAGTTCATTGTATGATGGCTTAAGCGTGTCGAAAATGTGAACAACAAATTATCAAACCACTGTGAATAAAGGATTGTTCATTTGGATCATTGTTTGCAATAATGAGAACAAATTTAGCCAATAACGATTCGGTTAGATCATTCACCTTTAATTTTTGCTTGATTTATAAATTTCATCATAATTTTGACTTTAATAAGCAACTTACATTAAACATGTTCACTTTATTAGTCCCCTGCCGTACCGGAGGGGACTATAGTGTTTGTCGTCGTCACTCCGTCCGTCTGTCTGTCTGAAGTGGTTTCCGGATGATAACGTCAGTTAGAATTGACAGGTTTCAATGAAAGTTGGTATAACGATAGCTTAGGGCATTACCTAGAGCGAGATTTGGGGTCAATAGGTCAAATATCTGGGTCACTGTTACTAAAAATAGAAATTTGGTTTCCAGATGATAACTTCAGTTAGGGGTGATGGATTTCAATGAAACTTGGTGTATGGATAGGTTAAGGGATAACCTAAAGTAGGATTGCATGTGGGGTCAATAGGTCGAACATCTACGTCACTGTTACTAAAAATAGACATTTGGTGGCCGGATGATAACTTCAGTTAGGGATGATGGATTGCAATGAAAGTTGGTATATGTTTTTGATATGATCACATTCTAATTGTTTTATTTTTTTCTTTCTTTTTAAGATCAACTGAGAAGCAGAAGATGAAGAAGAGGATGTTCCGAAAAAGATGAAGAAGATTTAGGAAAGGGTGAAGAAGACTTTCTTTATTTTCATGTTTTTTTATGTGATCACACTCTAATTTTTTTTCTTTTCTATCTTTTCAAGATCAACCAAGAAGAAGAAGAAGATTCCGAAGAAGATTCCGAAGAGGATGTTCCGAAGAAGAAAAAGGTGAAGAAGACTTTCTTTATTTTCATGTTTTTTTTATTTGATCACACTCTAATTGTTTTGTTCTTTTTTCTATCTTTTCAAGATCAACCAAGAAGAAGAAGATGAAGAAGATTACGAAGAAGATTCCGAAGAGGATGTTCCGAAGAAGAAAAAGGTGAAGAAGACTTTCTTTATTTTCATGTTTTTTTTATTTGATCACACTCTAATTGTTTTGTTCTTTTTTCTATCTTTTCAAGATCAACCAAGATGAAGAAGATTCCGAAGAAGATTCCGAAGAGGATATTCCGAAGAAGAAAAAGGTGAAGAAGACTTTCTTTATTTTCATGGTTTTTTATTTGATCACTCTCTAATTGTTTTGTTCTTTTTTCTATCTTTTCAAGATCAACCAAGAAGAAGAAGATGAAGAAGATTCCGAAGAAGATGATGAAGAGGATGTTCCGAAGAAGAAAAAGGTGAAGAAGACTTTCTTTATTTTCATGTTTTTTTATTTGATCACACTCTAATTGTTTTGTTCTTTTTTCTATCTTTTCAAGATCAACCAAGAAGAAGAAGATGAAGAAGATTCCGAAGAAGATGATGAAGAGGATGTTCCTAAGTTGAAAAAGGTGAAGAAGACTTTCTTTATTTTCATGGTTTTTTTATTTGATCACACTCTAATTGTTTTGTTCTTTTTTCTATCTTTTCAAGATCAACCAAGAAGAAGAAGATGAAGAAGATTCCGAAGAAGATGAAGAAGAGGATGTTCCGAAGAAGAAAAAGGTGAAGAAGACTTTCTTTATTTTCATGGTTTTTTATTTGATCACACTCTAATTGTTTTGTTCTTTTTTCTATCTTTTCAAGATCAACCAAGAAGAAGAAGATTCCGAAGAAGATTCTGAAGAGGATGTTCCGAAGAAGAAAAAGGTGGAGAAGACTTTCTTTATTTTCATGTTTTTTTATTTGATCACACTCTAATTGTTTTGTTCTTTTTTCTATCTTTTCAAGATCAACCAAGAAGAAGAAGATGAAGAAGATTCCGAAGAAGATGATGAAGAGGATGTTCCAAAGAAGAAAAAGGTGAAGAAGACTTTCTTTTTTTCATGTTTTTTTTATTTGATCACACTCTAATTGTTTTGTTCTTTTTTCTATCTTTTCAAGATCAACCAAGAAGAAGAAGATGAAGAAGATTCCGAAGAAGATGATGAAGAGGATGTTCCGAAGAAGAAAAAGGTGAAGAAGACTTTCTTTATTTTCATGGTTTTTTTATTTGATCACACTCTAATTGTTTTGTTCTTTTTTCTATCTTTTCAAGATCAACCAAGAAGAAGAAGATTCCGAAGAAGATGATGAAGAGGATGTTCCGAAGAAGAAAAAGGTGAAGAAGACTTTCTTTATTTTCATGTTTTTTTTATTTGATCACACTCTAATTGTTTTGTTCTTTTTTCTATCTTTTCAAGATCAACCAAGAAGAAGAAGATGAAGAAGATTCCGAAGAAGATTCCGAAGAGGATGTTCCGAAGAAGAAAAAGGTGGAGAAGACTTTCTTTATTTTCATGTTTTTTTATTTGATCACACTCTAATTGTTTTGTTCTTTTTTCTATCTTTTCAAGATCAACCAAGAAGAAGAAGATGAAGAAGATTCCGAAGAAGATGATGAAGAGGATGTTCCAAAGAAGAAAAAGGTGAAGAAGACTTTCTTTTTTTCATGTTTTTTTTATTTGATCACACTCTAATTGTTTTGTTCTTTTTTCTATCTTTTCAAGATCAACCAAGAAGAAGAAGATGAAGAAGATTCCGAAGAAGATGATGAAGAGGATGTTCCGAAGAAGAAAAAGGTGAAGAAGACTTTCTTTATTTTCATGTTTTTTTTATTTGATCACACTCTAATTGTTTTGTTCTTTTTTCTATCTTTTCAAGATCAACCAAGAAGAAGAAGATGAAGAAGATTCCGAAGAAGATTCCGAAGAGGATGTTCCGAAGAAGAAAAAGGTGAAGAACACTTTCTTTATTTTCATGTTTTTTTATAAAAATGTAATTGTTTAAGTTTTTTCATCTTTTCTTGTATTGATGGGTATTTACTTTATTTCAGCAGTCGGATGTGTTGACTCCTGGAAGTGGACCTCATCGAGGGATGCCAACTTCAGATGGAAGCTTGACACACGGATTGATGGCAAGGCCTTGGTCTAAATGGTCACCAAGGTCAGGGTCACCGTAATGCGCACAGCATATCAACGTACATATTATCACTTGATTGTAAGCGATTATTCTTCTTGACATTAGTTCATCCGATGGAATTGTTGAATTGGTCTGTCGTCTGCTTATTTGTTTTTGTCCATCTTGCATTATACATGATCTGCCAACAGATCCTTCTGTATTGATGAGTATCTTATTTATTTCAGCAGCTGGATGTGTTGACTCCTGGTAGTAGATCTCATAGCGGGACACCAACTTCAAGTGGGAGCTTGAAACATGGATTGATGGCAAGGCCTTGGTTTTAATGGTCACCAAGGTCAGGGTCACAGTAATGAGTACAGCATTTCAACGTAAGTATTCTGGCTAAATTCCTTGTACTTGCTGTTTAATTTGTGTGTAGGATACTTGTCTGCTTGAATACTTTAATCAGTCTGTTTTTAAATTAATGAAAGTCTGGAGCTGAATGGTCTGTGTTGATGAATTGCTTGTGATTATATTTTGTCAATGTGTTTTAGAAATCTGATATGCCTGTGAAGTGTTTACACCTGTACAGCATTGACAAGTTCTTCTTCTATTTCAGCACTAAGATGATCGGTCTTCAGATCTGGATTCTTATATTGGTGCTAGGGCACCCAGTGTCTTGACAATTTTTTTTCTCTGATGATATTTTAGTGCTGGACTAGGAAAGATTAATTTTGATTGATGTAAGCGAATTACAAATAAGGACAGTAATCTTCACATTTGTTTATTTAGAATATTTCTAAGATCACATTTTGCTAGCTTTTGGCACCTGACTCTCCCGATTCTTGGAGCATTTGTTTGATTTTACATTTTGCCTGTCAAAACACTGCTGCTTGTAGGATGATTATGTTATGTTCAATAACAACTTTATTAAGACATCATGGCTACACATGTCGAAAGCTGCCCGGGCACCGGTAGATTTTCCTACTGGGGTGGTGTTTCTGCATCAAGCCTGTACATGTCCACTGTATTTTCTGATTATATATAATTGATCACATTTAGCGAACTGGCATAGCATTTTCTTCCTGCAATCAAATCAATAAACGTGTCTGATTATGCAGAAAATGAATGGAAACAAAATTTGTGATTTCTGCATAATTAATTATTTAAGTCATTTTGCACAGTGTTATATAAGATGATTGTAGGTTAGGTTGCACTAAGAGTCAATGTATGAGTTGGGTAATAAAGGCATCACGCAAAATGTGTACCAATAACACAATAGGTGTATGAAAAGACAGACACCATTACTTTTTATCCTTTGGTTGAAATGAACTCTTCTTGAAATGTGGTGTTGACACTGAGCCTTAACACCAATGAGATGACCCTGCATCATCTTAAAGGAGCTGGCGCTTTGATTGATGGCAAGGTCTTGGTCTCAATGGTCACCAAGGTCAGGGTATGGTACTGTGCACAGCATGAAAATGTAAGCATTTATGCTTCTAGACATTTGTTCATCGATTAAACTGTTGAATTTTGGTTTTGTTCATCATGCAATTTATATTTCCTGCCAACTGATCCCTCTGTATTGATGGGTTATTTTTTTTATTTCAGCAGTCAGATGTTTTGACTCCTGGACGTGGATCTAATCGAGACATACCAACTTCAGTTGGAAGCTTGGCACACAGATTGATGGCAAGGCCTTGGTCTCAATGGTCACCAAAGTCAGGGTCACCTTAATGTGTACAGCATTTCAATGTAAGTATTCTTGCTTAATTCCTTGTATTTGCTGTTGAATTTTTGTGTGGGATGCTTTGTCTACTTGCAGTCTTTTATCAGTCTGATTTGATGAAAGACTTGAGCTGAATTGCCTGTGTTGGTGCATGCTTGTGATCATATTTTGTCAGTGTATGTAAGATATGCCTATGAACTGATTTTGCCAGTTTAACTTAGCAAGGCTCTTTTTTATTTTTGCAGTTGGATGTGTTCACTCCTGATCCTTGACATGCCATTGGATTTATTATTGTGACTCAATATTAACAAGTATAATTTTACATCTTAAAAAACTGTATTTGTATGCCAGCAATTGCTTCTATTAGGTTAAATGTCTTGAAATTCACAATTTTTATCTATATTTTTGTCTTATTTTTGTCAGTTTATGATTCTCTTTTGTTCTGGTTTGATAATGCCCCAACTTTTAAGTTCTATTTATGTCCCAATTTCAATGAAATAGGGGTATATTACTGTGAACTTGTCTCCCCCCCCCCCTATCTTCAAAGAAATGATGAATATTGCTTTGCTCAATGTCCTTGTTGGAGGAATTTGACTGTATCGGCCACTTAGGTCTTCACTTGGTTTGAAGGTTAGACACCTATAGACAGATGACCCCTGTTGATAAGGTCTATATCAATAGTTAAAATATATCCAGTAACTTTAAAAACTTAAGATTGTTGATGGCCTTATTTTTTGTTTACTTCTTACTTCAATGCATTATGCTTGCTATTAATTTTTTTTTTAAATTACTATCTATTGTATGAGAATGAAGTTTATTGTTTGAACATTATTTAAGTACACATGTTTGTCACCCTTCCTATTTTCCATGTTTTTAAACCATATTGAAGACTATTTTATGTTACATGACTTCCAAGGTGTTGATTTATATATGACAAAACTACTCATGTTGTTATATGCTGATGATAATGCAATATTCTCGGATACAGAGACTGGTTTATGAAAAGGTTTAGATATTCTTCATGATTATTGCATTAAATGGAAATTAAAAGTTAATGTTGACAAGACAAAAGTAATAGTTTTAGAAAAGCTGGCCAGTTGCCAAGAAACACTGTTTTTACTTTAAATAGCATACGAGTTGAAATTGTCTTTTCCTATCTTGGCATTGTTTTTTCACAAGGGGGTTCTTTTGCAGATGCAGAATCAAGTTTAAGCCGGAAAAGCTCAAAAAGCAGTTTTTAAAATAAATTAGTATCTAATGTATTTCACAGATGTATCAATATCACATAAATTAGATTTATTTGATAAATCAGTTTTGCCCATTCTATGTTATGCATGTGAAGTCTGAGGTTTTTATAATGCGGAACATATTGAAAGAATACATACTATATACTGTAAGAATATTCTGTGTGTGAAACGTTCAACACAAAATGATTTTATCTATGGTTTACTAGGTAGATTTAGCCTTAAATATACCAGATACCTTAAGATTGTTAAGTTTTGGCTAAAAGTAGTACATTTTTCTGAAAACAAATTATGCAAAGTAATATAAAACATACTTAAGCTAGACGCGGATTTGCATCCAAATAGGACTTCCTGGGTTACACAAGTAAAATATTAATTGTCTAGAGTAGGTTTTAATCATGTTTGGCTTGCTCAAGGTGTAGGAGAAGTCAATATATTCATAAACATCTTTCAACAACTTCTTCGAGACACAAATCTTCAAGAATGGCATTCACAATTAGAAGATTATTCTAGGGCCTTGTTTTATAGAGAAATTAATCGATTTTGATTTCCATTTTTTCCTCAAATGCGTAAACATTATAAAATTCAGCGTAGCCATGACTCGATTAATGGTCTCATTACATAACTTATGCATAGAAACTGGCAGATGGCAAAGACCAAGAGTAGAAGTTGAAAATATATTATGTGTGTTCAAAAATAGAAAATGAGTATCAATTTATCCTTGAATGTATTATATATAACGATCTACGTAAACAATATATCGATAGATTTTATTGGCAAAGACCTAACTTGTTCAAGCTAAAATTACTTTTTGATAGCATAAATGAAAATACTATTAAAAATCAATGCATTTTGATATTTAAAGCATTCAAAATAAAACAAAATGAAAACTAGCCGCAAAAATTTTAAGTACACGCCCAAATGTAGGTACACCTACAAAATAAGTTATCTGTTTATAGCATGTATATATGCACAGTATAAATGTTTGGTTTTGCTTGTTTGTATATTTTGTCTTTTTTGTTCTTTCTACGAAGTACCAATTAAGTTGAAACTTTTCAATTCTTTATATACATGTATTTATTCTATGTATATGTATATTATGTATGTGTATATACATGAATGTGTGTGTATGTATATATATGTATGTGTAGGTATGTAAATATGTAAGTTTATAAGTATGTATATGTGAATAAGTATGTATATATATATGTGTTTTTATGTGTGTGTATTGTCATATGTGAATATGTACGTAAGTGTAAAGGTAGACAGCCCCGATGTTTCGTTGCAAAATTTAAAAAAGAAATAAATAAAAAACAATCGTACATTGGCTTTATATTTATACGTATTTAGATACATTTTTCAAATTAAATCAAAATGTTATGATATGCACTCTTGTAAACCACCTTCTGTTAAACAACCTGGTTACGATTAAAAGACCACCATCTTACACGGAAACCAGCTTCAAAATGAAACGTTGGAGCTCTCTCTCTCTCTCATTTGTCTTGTTAACTTTGTCATGTTTTGTTACTAATTGTGAATTGATGTGTATATGTTACTTGGGTTTATGGCCTATTGATAACAGAAATGAAACTATATCTATTATATAGTAATAAAAACATATCAATAATCCATATTTTAACTAAACATTTCTTAGCTTTATTTTTGTACCTGTAAATTCTATATTTTCTTAATATTTGTTTATCAATTACCTAATGCTCTAAGCTTGTTGTTTATGTAGATTTTTTATGATCTTTATACTGTCAAACTGTAATTTCTAATTTGTAAAGAGTGTGGCCCCATAATGCTCTGCAATCTGAAACTTGACATGGGGTACAGGTTTCCAGAGAGTTTTTTCCTGCGGGTTTTGATCTCTGGTTTTTCCTGGGCCTTTCAGTTTGCACACTAGTTTTTCCATAATGTGGCAGAATTATTTATATCATGAATCTGTACATGTTTGTATCTCATGTTAACATTGCAAGTTTATCACCTAACATGATTCAGTGTTTATTTGTTGGTCTTAAAGAAAGAATAAATGTTATGTAAATGTCAGTTATGTCTTTGTTATTATATATAAGTGTTATGTAAATTTTGTTTTTGTTTGTATTATCTTGACAGTAATAGAATGTGCATATGAAGTGATGTCATGTGTTCTTTTCTTTTGCAGATATTCAAATCAAATATAGATAGAAACCAGACATGCATTTGGTTAAAAGCAGAATTTTAAAGTACATTTGTATCAACAAACATTTAATCTAATGTCAATGAGGGTCACATAAAAGCTCTTATGACAAGTAATAATACTAAAATAATATAGGTGGCAATTTTGTTGAGTACGTATTCTAGATACAACACAATCCTGTGAACACATTGATGACCAGCAGTCATACAAACACATTTATTCAATAATACCACATTAGGTTATATATGAACCAGTGCACAGTTCTGTCTTGTCTCATGTGCAAAGTTTAAAGGTTCTGCTAATAAAATATAGTTTGACATGAGACAAGATGGAACTTTGCACTGACAGTTGGACAACATATTCTGATAGCACTTGGATTTTTTGCATCTGGATGCTTTCTTCAGTTGGTAGGGACCATGTTTTGGTGTCCTGTGCGACTTACATTCTATTTTATTTATGAGACACTCAATTGAGCCTTATTTGATATTTATGTCTCATATTGTAGCATTGGTGAATTATGATTAATAATTTAAAACAAGACAGGGTTGTAGTTCTGAAAACAATTTTAGACACATACATTCCTGAAAAGACGCATACAAATTCTCTTTTAATCACAAAACAAGACAATGGAATAGTAGTTCAGATGGGGACACAGAAATTTAAAAGGTGGAGCCAAGAATCAAACCCATGCCCTTTTTATATATAATTATATCTTTATGATAAGGAACAAGTACAATAATAACAAATGCTGACAAAACAATGTTAGCATACAGACACATTGTATATCTTTCTTAATTAGATTAAAATAATCACACATTTTAAACTTCATCTCAATGAAAATAACATTTCAGTACATATTCTTATTATAAAACAATATTATACTATATCAGTTGTAACAAATTGGAACAATTTTTTCTTGGAATGCACATCTTTTGTTGGTTTATAAGTAGAGCTGAGACGGGTAGAAAATTTGTACCCGGGTACCCGTGACCATATTACCCGCAAGTACCCGAGTACCCGCTATTCATCTCAAAAGAGTTATCATTCCTGCATCCTGTCACTATATACTTAAATAGATTGGCAAACAACCAAACTGCACAAAAAGCCGGCAAAGTTCGGCAATAACTCGCGCTCCTTAGTGATAAAAAGATGACAAAATGCAATATCTGCGACCTTGAGTTGAATAAATACGTATATAGAACAAAGCAGAACAAAGTTACATGTGTCCGACTCCAAGTCTTCCAATGTACATGTGCCACCACCTGTGTTCGTAAAGTCAGAGCCTGGCGTTACTGAAAACGTTCAGGATTCTAGTCCCTAACTTTACTAGCCTCCCCATCCCAGGCTCCCAAATTTGCCAACCGTTACTAATGAAAATTGAGTTAACTAACGGTAAATATACATGTACGTGCGAAAATTTTGCTTGCGGTAAACTGCTAGTTACATATATATACTGATGGAGTAAATTAAAAGTTTAGACTGTATTGCAAACAAATGGATAGAAAAATCTGTGTTAATATTTTGACCATTAGAACAATAATTAATACTTGTCGCAGCAGCACTTAATCATAAAAAATGAATACGGGATGAGTGTTCGTTGGTAAGTTAAATATTATATTGAAATTGGCCACATTGTTCGGTAAGGTTGACAAAAACATATAATTAGGTCTAATCAAATAAGTTTTTTTCGCCAAAAAATCAAAACGAGTTTATTATGGAGTGTTCTACTTCAAGGGTACCCGGGTAGTAATTTTGTACCCGGGTAGTAGCATTACTCGACCGGAAACCTGGGTACTCGAGTACTTGTCCCAGCTCTATTTATAAGTATGTAGTATCAGCTTAAAATGATAGTAAATATTGTTACTCAGGTTATTAAATTACTTAAAAAAAACAGTTAATTTTTAAGACAAATGTACTTTTCTCTTTCAGATAGTGTGGATCATTGGACATCAGTGACGAAAACAGATTTGGTATAGTATGGTTACTTTTGGTTTTATTACATTTCTAGAATTGGCAGTTTGTGAGAAAATTTCCGAGCGTCAAGATTTTTTGACAAATCTAATTTCTTATTTTCTCCTTAAGCATTGTTGGTACAAGAATGCAACTTCACTTACAAGTAGTTGGCATGAACAAAAGTTGGTGGCAAGGTTGAATTTGCTATGCTCTGCTTACTTTTGACGTTATTGAAATTCTAGAAATAACCATTTCCGTGAAAAGTCTCCGAGAGTTGCTGAAAGTCTTTGATTTTCAATATCTCTACCATTATTTGGTCTGCAGCTTTGAAAGTGTACATGCTAGTAATGGACATCAATGGAAGTCAGTGCCACAAATGGCTTGGCCATGCTACGTTTACTTTGGAGTTTATTAACATTTCAGAAATGGCAGTTGGAGAGAAAATTTTCTTGCTCGGACGCTTTATGACAAATTTTTATCTTTCATTTACTCTTTCATTGTAGATAGTACAAACATGGGACCATTAAATCAGATAGTGTGAATCATTGGTAATCTGTGATGCGAACAGATTTTGTATGGTATGGTTACTTTTGGTTTTATTACAGTTTATATTTACATGTGTACATTCATACTTCTGAGTTTATGCTTATGTCGTTATGTTCTTATTTCTGAGTTTATACTTATGTCTGTATGTTCATATTTCTGAGTTTATACTTAAGTCTGTATGTTCATATTTCTGGGTGTATACTTACGTCTGTATGTTCATATTTCTGAGTTTATATTTACGTCTGTATGTTCATATTTCTGAGTTTATATTTACGTCTGTATGTTCATATTTCTGAGTTTATACTTAAGTCTTTATGTTCATATTTCTGAGTGTATACTTACGTCTGTATGTTCATATTTCTGAGTTTATATTTACGTCTGTATGTTCATATTTCTGAGTTTATACTTACGTCTGTATGTTCATATTTCTGAGTTTATATTTACGTCTGTATGTTCATATTTCTGAGTTTATATTTACGTCTGTATGTTCATATTTCTGAGTTTATACTTACGTCTGTATGTTCATATTTCTGAGTTTATATTTACGTCTGTATGTTCATATTTCTGAGTTTATACTTAAGTCTTTATGTTCATATTTCTGAGTGTATACTTACGTCTGTATGTTCATATTTCTGAGTTTATATTTACGTCTGTATGTTCATATTTCTGAGTTTATACTTACGTCTGTATGTTCATATTTCTAAGTGTATACTTACGTCTGTATGTTCATATTTCTGAGTGTATACTTACGTCTGTATGTTCATATTTCTGAGTTTATATTTACATCTGTATGTTCATATTTCTGAGTTTATACTTAAGTCTTTATGTTCATATTTCTGAGTGTATACTTACGTCTGTATGTTCATATTTCTGAGTGTATACTTACGTCTGTATGTTCATATTTCTGAGTTTATATTTACGTCTGTATGTTCATATTTCTGAGTTTATACTTAAGTCTTTATGTTCATATTTCTGAGTGTATACTTACGTCTGTATGTTCATATTTCTGAGTTTATATTTACGTCTGTATGTTCATATTTCTGAGTTTATACTTACGTCTGTATGTTCATATTTCTAAGTGTATACTTACGTCTGTATGTTCATATTTCTGAGTGTATACTTACGTCTGTATGTTCATATTTCTGAGTTTATATTTACGTCTGTATGTTCATATTTAGGAGTGTATACTTACGTCTGTATGTTCATATTTCTGAGTTTATATTTACGTCTGTATGTTCATTTTTCTGAGTTCATAGTTATAACCCCACAAACTGGATCACCTTGTCTGTGCGTGCATGCATGCGTGCGTCCATCCCGACCTACAACTCTATTGTCCATTGGTAGATTTTAAAAATATTTGGCAGAAATGTTCATTAATACGTGGGAATGTCTAACATGCAAGATTCAGGTAAAAAATCAGTACTTTCTTTCATTTCTGCTCAGTAACTTTGTCAGGTGGATTTCTGAAATATTTGGCAGATATTAACCAATATTCACCAATATGTGATGTTGTGTCTTTCATAGGTCCAGGTCCATACCTCTTAGTTCAAGGTCACACTAAGAGGTTAAAAATGTTGTTGAATTTTACGGACAAGTGACATATGAGGGCTGTCCTGGAAGTTCACGGAATTTCGCTATAACTCAATACGGCGGATACAAATATAAAAACAAAGTACATCATGTGAAACATGAATGTTATAGCTCTTATCGAGTGAAATATCAGAAGCATACAGTAACTATCAATAACATACATGAAACAATAAAACCATCACTGTCCGTCATCCGGAGCACGTTGTCGCATTATCATAGTTAAGAGAGCGATTCACCTTCTCGATGTAATCTCTACATATTGCTAGACATTTACGCTGCCTATGAATCATCTTCATGAAAATATCATTATACCATTTGTTATTAAATCCCGCTACAACTTGCTGTGTGCATATCTGACTCAAAGTGTTGTCCCTGCAACATTTTCTAGACCTCAAGAAAACAGCAAAATGCATTGGCGCCAGGTAAGAACTGTACGGTGGATGGGCTAACAGTTTAAACCCTGGTATATCCATTTCAAGTAGTGTCGATCTCGCTCTGTGTGCTGGTGCATTACTGTAGAACGCTTTAATTTCGCGAGGTCAAAATTTCGCGTTTTTTGTTAAAAATCAGCTATTTTCTTTATTCGCGTATTTATGAATTCGCGACGTCGTCAGGCAGGATTAAAGTGTGATCAAAGACACGCTGTCGTTGCTTTGATATGTGTGTGTCACACCTGATCTGTCAGACATTTAAGTTGTGATTCAGTGTTTTATATCTAATAACAATATATTGATAATGGGTTGTGATTGTTGTAGAAGTTATGTTTTACAAACAGTAGGTAATTAAGTGTGAAAAACTGTTACTGGTATGTTCAAACGATGTCCAAAATTGTTCAACAAACGATAGTTTAGTAAAGGCAATATTATAAAAAAATTAGATTGTAAACATTAAAGGTACATGTTTATTGTTAATATCTTGCTTTCAACAGATTAACTAAACTGATTATATTTACGATAAAATACTATAACTGACTTAAGTTGCGTATTTTCGGACATACTCATTTTCGAATATATAAAACTCATCATTTATTCGCGACATTTATGAATTCGCGAGGTATTAGATTGGCGAATATTAGCGAAAGTAAAACTAACGTGAATAAAACCAGTTCTACAGTATCTTAATGCAATATGACTAATTCAGTCTGTGCGCTTCTTTCTTAGGGCTTGTAGCAAATCTCTTCTCCCTCCATATCATGACGCCATAGGAACGTCGTAGAGCATTCAACTCGGAGTTGTTTCTTCTTCCTTAAGCAAACGAGGGGCCCAACATGCGCTAACTTTTGACATTCCTAGGTTGGTTGTTAATATATATAGCGAAATGTCAAGTATTTAGCTATTAGTTTGTCATTCGTCTACCCGTGTCTATCAAGTCTTTCGTTCTATCCTTGTTATGCACCATTACTACTGATGCTCATCTGCTCTTTCGTCATCATTAATTGATCTTCTTCCATTTTTAAATCATTCATGCCACTTATAAACAATTGTCTTGCTACATGGTAGTAATGTACTAGACGATGTAATCATTTTTAATGTCTCCGCCGGTGATTTTACAAGTCTGACACAAAACGCTCAGTAATTCAACGTCACCTGTTGACGTCATTTTTTTAAATCTTTTTATCAAGCGCTCTACAGTTTTTGACGTTGAAAATAAACAAGTGTACCGACAGACGTTAAATTTGAAAGAAATGAAGTCAATATTATGTGCTAACATTGTGTAGTTTTGCGGAGATTTTTCTTTAACAGAAACCACGAAACTGGACATTATTTGATTACAAACTGTTAAAAAATATGCTTAATTTTCGCATGCATGTCTGGTGGTTACTATGGATACTGCTATTTATTACGAGGAATGAACTATAAAAACAATTATGTTGTGTTTCTATTCATATTAGTTGTGACTTTCTTCGTTTACAGTTTAATTCAAAAGTCCTGTAAATAGTCATGTTATCGAGAAATTCCGGGAACTTCCAGAACAGCCCTAGTATTTTTTAGGGTCATAGGTTAAAACCCCACTTGGACCATATTTTCTTTTTTTTAGTTTGAATTTATACATGGTTAATATTCCTTAGGGTCATGGGTTCAAACCCCACTGGGACAATACTTTTTAAAAAAAGTTTTAGGTAATGTTTTGTGTTCAAAACATGAAATTATGCAGTAATATGAAGGAAAATATTTGTTTCAAAA
This sequence comes from Lutraria lutraria, assembly GCA_964023205.1. Taxonomy (NCBI): domain Eukaryota; kingdom Metazoa; phylum Mollusca; class Bivalvia; order Venerida; family Mactridae; genus Lutraria; species Lutraria lutraria. The sequence goes on from OZ026847.1 coordinate 20,051,075, forward strand.
TGTTTTGTTAAGTTTATAGTAATTTATGCATGGTTAATCAACGAAAATCTAGTAACTATGGATTTCTGACACATATCTTTTTGAAACCGGATGGTAGACATTATACACACATAGTAGTTAATTTTGAGAAAATTTCAGGTGTTGGCCACTTTAGTTTTTATCTTAGTGATATTCATCAATTTGTTACATTTTGGTAATAAGCAAATAGCAAATAACATTTCTGAAAAATCTTTGTACCTCAAATTTTAAACATTGTGTGGGGGTATTCATCACTCCTGTGACAAGCTCTAGTTATGTCTTATGTTCATATTTCTGAGTCAATACTTATGTTCTTATGTTCATATTTAATAGTAATAATAATAATTTTATTTGGCAAAGTATACACAACATGACAATTTAAAACAAAAAGATGGATAAATAAATACAATGACAACGTTACTGTGAAATTAATCAGTCTAAAAAATAATAGTATTACATAAATAAAATTTATAATCATACATACTCAATATAAGAATAACCATGCAATGCACACCAATACCAGGAATAAGACAAAAAAGAGGAAAGGATTCCTCTTATTTCTATTGTGGTCCCTAATATTGGCAGCATGACACAGAAAGTCATATTATATTTATGATCCACTCTCTTTGATACAGGTAACCAGTTAAGAGACTTAAAACTGCTCTAACCCAACATGAGACCTACTATCCTTGTTCAAAACAAAGCGAACAAATTTATTCCGGGTAGTTTGAAGTCTGTTTTCCAATATTTTGTCAAACTGGGGTACCAGAAAGAACATATATAGTCAAAGTGACACTGGGTTAATGACATAACTAAAAGTTTCCTAGTATGAAGATCCAAAAATTGACTTTTCCTATGCAAGTATTTCAAACGGGCGTTTGACTTTGTAACCACTGATCTAGCAATTACATTGCATGAAAGATTCTGGTCCAAAGTTGCACCAAGATACTTAACTGAACTGGAAGCCTGAATATCTATACCATTACAGGAAATATTTTAAGTGCTCTGTGACCTTAATTTAGGTATAGACCCAAAGAGAATTGACTCTGTCTTGCCAAGGTGAAGTGAAAGCTTGTTATCAACAAGCCATTCACTTACATGTTTCAATTCCTCAGATAAGAGAAGTTCAATATCGGATACACTTTTACCGTGAACAAGGATCCCAGAGTCGGTAGCATACAATAATACAATTACTGACAACAGCTGACATGTCGTTAACATAGATTAAAAATAACAGGGGGTCCAATATGGATCCTTGGGGTAGCCCACAGGTGACAGGAGCTTGACTGGAATGAACACCTGGTACATCAACTAGCTGATGTTTATCAGATAGATATGATTTGAACCAAAGAACTGCATCTGAACTAAGGCCAATCTCATTCAGTTTCATAAATAAAGTACTATGATTGACCATATTGAATGCCTTCTGTAAGTCAAGAAGAACCATTCCAACCATGTTACCTTGATCCATTTGAAATTTAATGAAATCAGATAGATGGATAAGAAAGTTATCCGTAGAAAATCCATGTCTAGAACCAGACTGAAAACTGTATAAAATCTTTTTCTCATTCAAATAACCTTCCATTTGATCTTATATGACCCTTTCCAAAACCTTGGAAATTATACACAAAATAGACACTGGCCGATAATTACCAACTTCGGTCTTGTCATTCTTCTTATACAAAGGGATGCAACAGTAGTATAAAAACTGTTAAATTTTTCAGCAACATTTAAAAAATGAAAACTGACTTCACCATCAATTTAAAAACCAATGTTACTAGAAGAACTAACACATTCCTTAGACAGTAAGCCAAGCTGTTTCAAACACTTCCAAAGAGACTTAGAGTCAGATTTATTGCACTCAATACTGTCTTTATAATAGTTTTTCTTGGCATTGTGAATAAGTGACCGACTATTATTTCTCAGTTCCGTAAAATTATCATAATTCTGAATCAATACTTATGTTCTTATCTTCATATTTCTGAGTCAATACTTATGTTCTTATCTTCATATTTCTGAGTCGCCCAGAGGGAGAAAACTGACCAAGAATGTAACCAATTAATATTATAGTTAAGGGGTGGAGGGGAAAAGTGGCCAAGAGGGTAAAAGCTAGCCAAAAATGTATGGTTTAATTATTTTAGCAAGGGGAAAAAGTGGCCTAGAATGCATAGTTTAATTATATATGAAGACAAGGGAAAAAATAGTGGTTAAGAAGGTAAGAACTTGGCGAGATTCATAATACAATACTGTTATTACAAGGGAAAAACTGGCCGGAGGAAAAAATAGACTGCTACACCGGGGTCACATGTTGTCTTATTTTCCAACATTTTTCACTTACTGCAGCACAAGTGCAAATCAAATTCGTAAGTGATATTGCTATAATTTGTTTCTCAGGTGAGCATGCCAGGGCTAGTTTTACTTTCCAATTTAAAAATCAGCTCATCAAAATTAGGTTCATGAACTATTGATGTATTATTTTGATGAAAATTCATGAATTGTTCATGAACTGATTATGTTTTTTCACGAACCTTTGATGAACTTTTATGAACAATTCATGAACTGATTATGTTCATGAACAACTTCACGAATTGTTCAGGAACGTCCATGAAACTCGGTTCATCAATCTGATTAAAATCATATCCTCAAACCCGCTACGCTATGAGGATCTGAAGACAACCTATAGAAGGTCACCTCAGGTGACCTTTTCCACTAGCCAATCAGCGCCTTACTTTCATAATTCTGAAAGTGATCTGATTCTATTTTTAACCGCAGTAAAAAAACGATATTTGACTTGTAGTTATCACGAACACCTATTCTTACATAACTAAATGTAATGATAGTGCCCATGTGACATGCATGTTTATTAAATTTTCTATACTACTATGGCCGAATCGATCAGGATTACTAAAAAAATCAAAAAGTGGTTGCAGACAAATATGTTATACGTAATTTAATGTTTACTAACGTTTAAATAACATCGTCAGGTAGAAAGTTCATTCGGCCAAAGTACCGATGAAACGAGTTATACGATTGGCTGAATTATAAATAGATATAAAAAGTGATCATGGAAATACCGACTTTTGAAAATAGAAACTGGTATAGGCCGTCATCAGATCTTGCCGTAAGGTAGATCGAATACTTTAGTCAGATTGCTCGGTTCATGAAATATTGATGAATTATTTTGATGAACCTTGATGAACTTTCATGAACAATTCATCTATAGTCATGACATGCAGTGAGAAATTACTAGCTACTGCACATTTTGAAAACCCATACAAATTCAGTGCCTTTGGTGCTTTGATCTGTATACAGTAAACTATCTGTTGTACTATATACTGAGCTAATCAGACTATGTGTCATTATGTAATCTTTCTACACTGAGAGACAATACAATATTCCAGCACTACAACTGTGAATGAATCTATTTCATGCATGTATTGATTGAATATGTTGTGCAGATGAATACTTAATTATTATACTTGTCGGTATTACAATTTAAATTGCCAAAATATTTCCAATGCTTTCAAGATCGACAGAATCCTGCAATATATCTCCAATTTAAAATGAAAACTGCAAAATCTGCAGTGTATACTTAACCAACAACTGGTACTTTTTTTCAATGTGGATGAGCGGTGTCACTGGTTTGCAACTACAAAATGTGGTGCATACCTATGGGAACTTTGTTCCTGAAAATGCTTCAGGTTGCTCCGTTATAAGCTTTGCCATTAAGGATTAGTTAATCTTGTAACTCTATACCTAATTTAGCGGAGTAATAGCAAAGTAAAAAATTCAAAACATGGATAATATCACAGTATTAACTAAGAGATACCAGACTTGAATGTCAGGTTCCTATCATTTAGTATTTTGAACACACCAGAGGTCATTGTTATGATTGGATCTTCACCAAATTTTGCGTGAATGTTTATCTTAATGATATCTTAGACAAGTTGTCATCTGGGGTCAAAAACTAGGTCACCAGGTCAAATTTGAGGAAAACCTTAATAACTGATTGTCATGTGAGCAATGTAGGGTCATCTTGGCCCTCTTGTTTTATGATGTTGGGGTGTCGCAAGCAGTCAAAAGCAAAAAATAAAATATTATTTTTCTAATTTTGAAAGAAAAGCGAACGGAAAATCTGATGAACAAGTAATTGAACTGGTATGGCCTTATCATCCTTTGTAAAATCCACAAAATATTCTATAGCTTGACCATGAGTTTTGAGCCGTGACGGAAGAATACACTAAATGAATGGGAGGTAGTGGATTTTCGGAACATATGTTATTGAATATATGAGTAATTTAGCACAACGTTTTAATAACTGTCACTGGCGTAGTGGGTTGATGTATTCATGAGCCAACAGGCATGCGTTCAATTCCAGATTGCACCATACTTTTTTTCAGGCATATTATTATATTTTTGAAAAGTATGAGTTCGAACATGGGTCATCTTGGGTCAAAAACTAGGTCGCTAGGTCAAATCTTATGAAAAGCCATGTTAACACTGTAGATTTCACAGTTATTATTGGATCTTCACCAAACTCTGTCAAATCGTTTGTTTTAATGATATAACGGTCAAGTATAAATATGGGTCATCTGGGTTCAATAACTAGGTCACCAGGTCAAATCTTAGGAAAACTTTGTTAACACTGTAGATGTCACAGTTTTAATTGGATCTTCACCAAACCTTGTCAAAATGTTTGCCTCAATGATATGTGGGTCAAGGATGAACATGGGTCAGCCGGGTTAAAAAACTGGGTCACAAGGTCAAATCTTAGGTAAAAATCTTGTAAAAGCTCTAAATGTCATGGTTTTGATTGGATCTTAGCCAAACCTTGTCAGATTGTTTGTCTTAATGATATTAAGGACAAGTTCAAATATGGGTCACCTAGGGTCAAAAACCAGGTCACAAGGTCAAATCTTAGGAAAACCTTATTAACACTGTAGAATTTTTTTATTTTGATCGTATCTTCACCAAACCTAGTCAGACTGTTTGTCTTAATGATATGTAAGACAAATTCAAACATAGGTCGTCTGGGGTCAAAAACTAGGTCACCGGTTCAAAACAATGTTTTAATGAGTGAACAGTGATTGTCATGTGAGCGATATAGGGCCATCTTGGCCCTCTTGTCTGATTACCAATGGATGGGAAGCTTTCATATACAAGTACATGATGTAATGCACATAATGAAGTAAAATCTATAGAAGTTTATTTTCGACCTTTGTGGTGTCACTGGTACATGTTCAGTTCCAAACTTCTGATCATTCACAATTCTTTTGGAAAAACTTGGCAAATGTTAAATGTAAACAGTACATTGTATTTGTCCTCCATCAGGGTTTGACTTTTTGAGCGTGGTGGTCCACTGGACCTGTAACGTTCCACTTCTACTGGTCCTTCAACACTTTTACTGGTCCTTCGATTTTAGTTATAATTATGAATAAAAATAACACTATGTTACAGAGGGTTCCGTGTCAACTTGTACCCCATTTTTATTGATGTACTATGTATTGATTGTTTTATTAATAAAAGCAGTTGTAATTTGTTATATTCACTCAGTAATGTCTAAAAATAGACACATAATTCTGGTCCAGTATACTTGGCATATATAAAACATCACTACTGGTAAACCTTTCATTTACGGTAGTTTCAATTTATTGGGTGTCATCGGTCCTTTGCAATTTCGATTGGTCTTTAACTGACAGACTTGAGTAAGTGTCAAGCCTACCTCTGTACAAAATACTTAATATTGTTTTCTGATAGTTATTTCTCATGGTAGGAACAGCCAAATGAGCTAGATATCAGACATGGGTCGATTCTGTACCATTTCAAGAACAATTTTAATATCACAATTTACATGGTATTTTGTACTTTGAAAATAATACCAATTTTAAGAGATATTGTGACTTTAATTACTGGTGACTTTATTATTATATGATTTTTATTGCTCAGATTCCCAGTATTAAACAATAAGGAGGATATACTATAGTTTAGTTATGGCATGTAGAGCTGGTGAAGATCCAATGGTCTGTGTTGTAGCATTTAGTTGAAAATAATGGAAGATTACTGAACAAAGATCGTACCTGATTGGCACTTTGGCCTTTGGAAGGTATGATTTCCTTGATTATGCCCTAAAAACTGCATGATATTTTCAGGATGCTCGTCCATCTGTGTTTCCATCTCATAGCAGTGTTTCTTTGGTAAACTCATCATTTATTAGCTCACATGTCACAAAGTGACAAAGTGAGCTATTAGGATCACTCTCCGTCCGGCGTCGTGCGTCGTCAAACTTTTTGTTGTGACCACACTAGGGGCCACATTTTTGGCTCAATTTTAGCAAAACTGGGTCAGAACGTTAATATCAACAAAATCTCGGACGAGTTCGATATTGGGCCATTTGGGGTCAAAAACTAAGTCACCAGGGCCAAATAAGGGAAAACCTTGTGAACACTTTAGAAATCACTGTTTTGAATTTATCTTCATGAAACTTTGTCAGAATGTTTATTTTAATAAAAAAAATTCGAACATAGGTCGTCTGGGGTCAAAAACTAGGTCACTGGTTCAAAACAATGTTTTAATGAGTGAACAGTGATTGTCATGTGAGCGATATAGGGCCATCTTGGCCCTCTTGTTTTTATATAATCAGGTTTTCATCAATGTGCTTTTAAATATTTACTTGTTTGCTATATTATTTTTGCATGGATGTGTGTTTTCATTACCTTTTTTCTGTGTCATTGCATGCTTTGTTCCAAAGCTTAGATATGACTATGTGTATGAAACAATTTTGCTGATTAAAGGGAGACAATTCAATTTTCCATACAATGACCACTTGCACTTATTGTGAAATAGCTATTTAAATCATCTTTGTCTTGACTGTTGTTGCTTCAGTGATTGTTTACTTTTTTAGGATCCTGCTATGTCCGTCGTCAACAATTTCTTTAAACAACATCTCCTCCTAAACCACTGGGTCAATTTCAATTTTCTTGTTGTATTGTACATTACTGTTTAAACTATTTTAATACTTAATATATGTACTATTTGATTATAAATGTTATGTATACTGTAGCAATTTTTTCCATGCCTTCTTTTATTGTCAAATGTATATGTTTGCTTCCTGTGCATACTTGTACTGTCTTATATTTCTCAGATCTTGCTTATTTTGATTTAACTCATTGTATAGCCATTAGTAATCTTAAAAGTAATGTATTTACTTGACTGTATTATCTGCTGATTATTTCAATACTGATTCCAGTAGACTGGATGAAATAATATAATGATATACCCTTATTATAAGATTCTTATTTATATTACTTACTACTATAGTTTTATACTCGTGAATCTGATAATTATTTTTACTTTATCTTACAACTCAAGGATCAGTGGATAATACCAATTATTTATTCATTAATAGATGCTCTTCTAAGATGTGCTTTATGCACTTATCAATGTTACCCCCAAAGAGTGCATGATCAGGGGACGGCGGGTTGTGGAATTTTACTGTCAAATTTCTCTCCCAGCTAGGTGCAGATGTTCCTGTCTAATTTCTTGAGGTTAAGTTAATGTTAAGTACTTCTGTGGTAGTTTTTCACTCCAAACAGAAATGAATCCTTAAAAAAAATGACACATTGTCAAAATAGGTGACTGTCTAAATTCCCGTCACTGGTTCATAAAGTACGGGCCAAGTCTGTTTCTCACTCCATGTGATGGTGTAGTTTATCAAATTGTTACTGTGTAATTCTCTGTGTATCCCTGTTGCCGCCTCCAGTCAGGAGAAAACATCGATATAACCCACCCAGTTAAGTTGTTAGTTAGAGCATTGGTTTACTGATCAAGAGGTTGTGAGTTAGAACCCCGGCGAGGCGCACACTGTGACAAATTTGACTGATGATAATAAATCCTATATAAATTGTCCTCTGAAACCACTAGACCTAGAGCTTAGATATTTGGTATGTAGCATTGTCAAGTGGACCTCTACCAATTTTTTTCAAATTATTGCCCTAGGGTCAAAATTGGACCTGCCCCGGGGCTCACTTGATTTATATAGACTTATATAGGAAAATTAAAAAAATCTTCTTGTCCAAAACTACAAGGCTTAGAGCTTCAATATTTTGTAAGTAGCATTTTCTTGTGGACCTCTACCAAGTTTGTTCAAATTATGGCCCCGGGGTCAAAATTGGCCCCACCCCAGGGTTTACTCTATTTTATATAGGAAAATTACAAAAATCTTCTTCTCTGAAACCACTTGGCCTAGACCTTAGATATTTGGTATGTAGCATTGTCTAGTGAACCTCTACCAAGTTTGTTCAAATTATTGCCCTAGGGTCAAAATTGGCCCCGCCCAAGGGGTCGCTTGATTTATATGTACTTATATAGGGAAATTAAAATTATCTTCTTGACAGAAACTACAGGCACTAGAGCTTCAATATTTTGTATGTGGCATTGTCTAGTGGACCTCTACCAAGTTTGTTCAAATCATGGCCCGTGGTCAAAATTGGCCCCGCCCTGGGGGTCACTTGATTTTATATAGACTTATATAGGGAAATTTTAAAAATCTTCTCCTCTGAAACCACTAGACCTAGTGGTTAAAAAAATCTTCTTGTCCAAAACCAGAGGACCAAGAGCTTTGATATTTGGTGTGTAGCATTGCCTAGTGAACCTCTACCATGATTGTTCAAATTATTGCCCTAGGGTCAAAAGTTGATTTCAACACCTACTTAAGAGTTTTGGTAGATAATTCTTTACCATGTCAAATAACCTTTCCTTGATCAAATTATCCCTTAGTGTTACAATGCTCAGGTGAGCAGATATAGGGCCATCATGGCCCTCTTGTTATGTATTATCAATATTGCTGGAATTGATTTCTACAGAAGCTTTATGGTATTTAATGTATGTAATCGTTTATCTACAGGTTTTTGAGAAAGGCGTGAGTGCCACTTAGTTCAGAGTTATGGCTGCATTATATAACCTTCTACATTACTGAGTTTTCAGTGAGGATGAAACCAGAAAGTTAGTCTTTTTTCAAATTTACTGTGCTTAAAATTCTTTTTAGAAAATAAAATGGATTGCCTTGACTGATATGTACTGTTTGCAATTTAATTGGGTAAATTTTCCTTCTAGGTGTGTATTTTGGCAACATAAAATATATTTTGAACTAGAATTTTGTGAAACAAATTTCCTCTAGTGCACATATCAAGTTTTTGTCTTTCTTTACTGTATTTAATAATCTATTTATAAGCTTCAAGATATATTTAAAGATCCTCTAGTGCACATAACAAATGTTTGTCTTTCTTTACTGTATTCAATAATCTATTTTTAGGCTTCAAGATATATTTAAAGATCATTTATGGCTCTGCATGTTTTTGTGCCTGTGGTTTTCATAGTAGCCATATTTTATCTCTGTTTTTTTTTTCAGACTTTATGAACGAGCATCAGGTACTGACTTTCGTTCAGACAAATTATGGGATAACTACATTAACTGGGAGAAAGATAAATGTTTATGATATGTTACAGCACTGTATGATCGACTCTTCAGGATTCCTACCCAACTGTACAGTCACCATCATGACAAGTAAGAATCTGTGTGCACCTAGAATCTTTGTCGAACTTCTTTCTGTAACACATGGGTGACAATATTTCAGATATATTGGGAATTCCTGATTTATCTGTCCTGAAAGAGCTGTGATTTCTGAGTAAAATAAAAGATATTTGATGAAAATATCTCAAGAAATGGCAAAGTTAAGGTAAATTTAATCTGCTCTGAAGTATTTTCTTACTACAAACTGCGTTTAATATGGAAAAAATTTGGTCGAAGACCTCTTGTTTGGCAAAAAATGTCTATTGTCACCTCTGGTAACAGTAAGTGTAACAAGTACTTAGTTTATGGAAAAGAATATATTTCGGCTCATCTGAGCATGAAAAGTTCTCATGGTGAGTTATTATGATTGCCCTGTCTGTCACTGTGTGTCATCATCCTTTGTTTCTAATGATTTCTCCTCTGAAACCACTCAGCCAATTACAATCAAGCTTCATATGAATGATCCTCTGATGACCTTTAGCAAGAGTTTAGAAAGCACTCCTGTGGGGTCTAAATTGTTACAAAGAAATATCAAGTTCAAACTATTTTCAATCTTCGAATTTAGCACCGCACCTTGGACCGAGTCCAACAAAATGGCCATCGGTCCAGTAAATTAGAAAAGATCAGGGGTCCGACTGTCCAGTAAATTTTTCAATGATAATCTTACTGTGTTTCAGAACCTAAAATGAAATATTGTAATCACTCTCAAAAAATATTTTTTCTAGCCAAATTATAGGAAATTCAGTATGTACTCTTTTTGGTCCACTAAAAATTCATTCGGTCCAGTAAAGTTTGCATTTTCACTGGACCAAATATCCAGTGCCTAAAATATTTTTTCGTGATGGCTACATATTTTATTATTATTATTTTTCAGTTTCAAGAAGCATGTGTTAAATCATCACCCTCATGATATTCTCAGTCTCGATGAATTCTTTAAACTTCGAACTGAAGTAGTGAAGGAACAGGGAGGTAGTTTGGTCACTGGGGGTGATGATGAAGCCCCACCTGGTGATGAACAGCCTCCTGGTATGGAACCTAGTACAGATAATACTCATTGCTATCAGAAAATTCCTGTGTTTACATTTGGTCAAATTGAAATTTGAGGTTATTTTAATCAATTATTATAGATGTAAGTTCTTAAGCATTAGAGCTGTGAACTATAAAATCAAAATATTTTTTTATTGCCACCGCAATTCAAAATGGCGCAAGAGCATAGTATTATCCCTGTCCATCTGTCTGTCCGTTAAAATTTTGGTTACTGAAGATATATTTTATGGATTAATTGGTTTCATATTTCTACATGAAGTTTGATTTCCATCTAGTTTTAATGATCAAAATGAGAGTTTAATTATTAATGATATAAGTTGCTAAGTATTAGTGAAGTAAAGTTATTAAATTCCAACTAAGAAAGCAAAATATTTTTTTTAATTATTTACTCGAATGATTATTTGTTAGCCATAGTTTAAACATACGACCTCTGCAGATTTGAATTATATTTAGATCCAACACATTTAAAGGGGCATACCCTACAACTTGGTACATCTAGAATCAAGGCAAAATGATGATAAATTAGAAGCTTGTAAAGAAAAAAGCCGACAAAGAAAGTTTCAGCCAAAAATTCATCCAATTAAAAATAAAATCACAAAAAATATTAGTTTCCATAAAAGATCGGAAACTCTTTGGAATTTGTTGTACAATTTTTGGATGGAAGTGATATATTATTCATAGCTATGATTTTTGCGACTAGTACCTAAACTAGTCATTTTATGACCCAAGTTCAATTATCCTTTATATATTGTTTTACATATACATCTAACACATTTTTACACTTTCACAGAATGTTTGTCAGTTGTAGGGTATGCCTTTTTAAGTGAAATATACCAGCTACATCACACAATTAGGTCAGTACTATTTCCTTGTGCAGCTGCTCTTTTAAACAAGCTGTTATGGAGTCCAAAGAATGTAGATAGGTTAATACAAGTACATGGGAAGGTGACTTATCAATACTGTTTCAATTATTTAAATATTAAAATATTGTATTTTATATTTTTTACAATTTTTAAAAAAAATGCTAAGTTGTTTTGATATTGTTTCAGACAATGAGGACTTAATTTGATATTTCCTCAATTACAGAGTCTTAGCTGTCAGACTGAATGAAGGTAGAAGCTGTTCAAGCTTACACAAAGAATGACAAGACTTGTAAATCATTCTTTCCTGGTTTGATTGTTAATGAATCAGAGAGTGTCCTGGACGCAGGTGTACCAAGTATACAAATTGACAACATTTGTACCAGGAAGTCATCTACTCATCAGAGTTACTATTAGGAAGAAAGGGGAACATGCCATTTGGTAATATCAATGACCTCAGATGCAAGTCAGATGCTCTAACAACTGAGGCTTACTGAGCTAATAGGACTGGTGAATATCCCAGACAATTTATAAATACTGTATTGCATGCAGGTATAATATATTATATTAAGAATAGAAAGACCCTTGGAAGTTTTAAACAGTTCTTGAAGTATTTTTATGAAGTACAGTTCTGTATCATAGCCATGCTTAATAATGCAGCTTAGCTGAAATTGTCATTAATTTAATGCAAGTACCGATCTCTTTCATGAAAGATTACAAACTTCAAGAAACATGAATTAAATATAGGTAGTATGGTATGATAACTATTACCCTATCAAAAATGTTTTAGGTATTCAACATCTACTAAAACAACTAAAATTGTTATCCCAGAGACTGGAATATCCTTAACTTTGCAATTTTTATAGATCCAATTTACTACCTGTTTGTTTGAAGGGAGGCTAATCTCATACAATGAATGAACTAGAAATTGTCTCCCTTGTATGTTTTAATTTTTTACATCAACTTTGCTTGTAGATGAACTGGTGCAGTAGAATTTCTAGAAACTAAGAAGGGCTCAAACATGTAGGATATTATGTTAGTGCACTCTGTATGTGTCCAACTGATAAAACTTAAAAAACTTTTCAAAACATATTATTTCCATAACTTACAGACTTTTACTCATTTGTATGAATCTTGCACCATGTTTGCTTCATGTACCTATTGAATAATTTCAGTTTGTCCAAATTAGGCATTTTGATTTTGAACAAGAATTATTGTCTATTTTTATTGATGATATGCCAGAGTGACTGTAGCCACGCCCCCTGAATTTCAAGGGGAGTATCTCTTGTTTAGTCTGTCAAAACAATAGAAAATAAAATGACATACATGGCATGTTCACTGAGCGATATTTGACTCTAAATACTTAAGATGTGAGCTGTCTCTCCGTAAGAAACTGAAGGCTTAATCATTCATTACAGGTTGCTATGTTCAGGAGTCCTCATATCATCAACATTGATGTCAAAATGTCTGAGAAGAGAATAAGCGATGCGTTCTGTAAATGCAAACAAAGGTAAATAAATTTACTGTTTTTGTTACTTTTAGTTATCATTTAGTGGGGTTATCACCTTATTTTCATGTTGTTTACAAAAATGTTCCATAATTCACACATCTCCTATATTTGTCACCAGCACGATAGTACTGTAGCAGTGTTGAATGTTGTATTTATAACTTTGCCCGATTAGCTCAGTTGGTAGAGCATCTGACTTGCAAGCAGGAGGTCGCTGGTTTGAGTCCTGCATTGGGTACATTATTTTCCTCCTGTTACATTTCGTGTTATTATACCTCAATTTAATTTACAATGTTAATCTTCCATAGACACCGTGACATATACGTACTGTCCGACACAGCGGGAAAAAATTTACTGTCAGAAAAATTCTGTCTCCCGCTACCATGGATACGAAATGTTCGAAAATTATACTGTACTGTTTGCATATGCGCAATTTCTATTTTTGCATTTACGTTGTAAACAGAAAAATTAATGTGGATTTTACAACAAAATACATATAAATTTTCGAACTGTTATTTCTTCATTAGTCAACGTTTTGGCGCAACCGCCTAAAATGTTATCAAGACATAACAATAAAAAATTAATTAGAAAATAACGGATGTTACGTCATAATAAATGGCATATCAAGCGTAACGTAAAAAGGCGGGAATGCGTGCAGTACAATAACAAAATGCAATCAGTATTTTTATATCGTTGGAAACAGACAAATAAAGATTGAATTAAGTTGCCCATGCTTTGAATAGTTTTTTGTTATGATAAAATAAATATTACATATCTGACCGGTTGACAGTAAAATTGTCAACTCTCGGAAATACTGTCAACCTCTGCTTTGCCTCGGTTCACAGCATTTCGTCAAGTTGACAATTTTACTGTCACCCAGTTAAACATGTAATATTTATATACTGTGTGTGACTAGCCTTGGAATCCTAGAGCTAGGGTGAAGCAAATGACTGGGTTAGTTGAAAAAGGCTGTGGTTATTGCGATTAAAAGGTAGGAGGAATGTAGCGGTGTGGTATATTGTATTTATAAAATTGCTGGGATATTCGCCAGCCCGATTAACTAAGTTGGTAGACGATCTGACTTAGCAGGAGGTCGGGAGATCGAGCCATGAATCAGGTACATTATTTCCCTCTTATTAGAGTACCAAAAATTAACTGTAAAAGATATGCACTCTGATATACTTAACTGCTAGTGTTTTATGAATGTTATGTCATTTCAGAATAAGTGGTAACTGCTCCCATATACTGGCCATCATCAACATTGTTGAGCAATGGAAGATAGCAGGTTACAAAGATGTCCTGGCTATACTATCTTCAACAAGATTACCACAAGAATGGGATAATTAAGCCAAGAGGCTGGAAAATAAAACCAAAGCCTCTATCAAGTATGGTGATTGCTCAGCCACTCAATGTCTCCTGAAAGCGAAAACCATTTCTGATAATTGGTAAGTGTATTTAATTAAGTTCAAACATTATTTCTAGTTATTTCCTGTATATCAAAAAAATATGATCAAACTGTTACAAATTTATTTATCAAAACCTGTAATTTACAAGCATTACATATAGAGTTGAATCTCCTCATCTCAAATTCCTATGGACAGTGGAAATTAGTTTGAAATTAGTTTGAGATAAACAAAAAAAATTGTGTATCTATTCATAATAATTAATATCAACATGACCCAACATCAGATACTTATTAATGAAATTTGCTGTAAGAATTCGAAATTACAGAGCGCCTAGCTTTACGTATTTTCGGATGTTGACGCATTCCGTACATAATGTAATCAAATAATCACTGCTGTACGGTTGAAGTCGCCGACTATCGATAAAGCATCAATTGTCGGTAGTAAATAACCCTGTTACCTGATGCACATCTAAATATCATGTATTATCACTTATTGTTGTTTACATCGTTCTCGGGACAAAGTAGAAATTAAATTTGAAAAATTTGACGAGAAATAATTTATCTAAATTTTTGCCATAATGAGTACCAGCATTTGACGCTCGTTATATATTACATACACCGACTGGAACCAATTATACTGATCCCAGTGTCGTACTTTGGCATACATTCACCGCATATGATGACGGATACCTATCGCCTGGCCACACTGAATAAATCACTGCTTGCTGAATAGCTATAATTAATTCACTATATTTTAACCAATCAGACGACTGATTCCTTTGCATCATTTTGCTTTCAACATGGTCGCACCGGCAATCAAAACAAAGTGTCCAACGATATTTTGTTGTTTTCTGTGTAAATCACACACACGCAAAAAAGCTGCTTCTCAAAAAGCAAGAAAACATGTTTTAGTATTGAAGTAAGCACTGTTTGTGTTCAGACATGGAGGTTTGATATGGAAATCGACCAAATATCGTATTTATGATGATTTGGTGAAACCTTTTAAATTGGATTGTATTTTGTGGATTTACGTAAAACAATAAGTTGTTGACTATGGCAAGATCAGTTAAATGATCAATACTACGATGTAAACTTCTTCCCAAGTTCCTAAAAATCCTTGATGCTATTGTTAATTAATTCTTCAGACAAATGCATTCATTTCATTATTTGTCATCAACATTGTACAAAAGTTGATAATGGGCATGTGATTTTACATGATTACAAACTATTTGAGCTTGAATTGTTAAAAAAGGAACAGTTGATGTTGTTTCACACTTTCGATTAAACAATCGATTAATCAATCGATAGTGATATGTCAATTCAATTCGATTATTAATAGCAATTTTGTTCCGATTATGGAACTCTAGTTAGATCTAAGACCTATACTATACAATAAGCGTGTATAGTATAGGTCTTTGGTAAGATGAAGTCATTTGTTACAACATCTTTCACGCTTTCGGAATTAATTATTAGCTCACGTGTCACAAAGTGACAGGGTGAGCTTTTGTGATCAGTCTTCTTCCGGTTTCCGGCGTCTTTGCGTTGTGTTTCATTCATCGTGTGTCGTCAAACTTTACCTTGTGAACGCACTAGAGGCGACACTTTTAAGTCAATTTTGACAAAATCTCGGACGAGTTCGAAATTGGGCCATCTTGGACAACTTTGAACATGGGTCATCTTGGGTCAAAAACTAGGTCACTAGGTCAAATCTTATGAAAAACCCTGTTAACACTGTAGATTTCACAGTTATAATTTGATCTTCACCAAACTTTGTCAAATTGTTTGTTTTAATGAAGTAATGGTCAAGATCAAATATAGGTGACCTAGGGTCAAAGACTAGGTCACAAGGTCAAATCTTAGGAAAACCTTATTAACACTGTAGATGTCAAATTTTGATTGTATCTTCACCAAACCTTGTCAGAATGTTTGTCTTAATGATATATAAGACAAATTCGAACATAGGTCATCTGGGGTCAAAAACTAGGTCACAAGATCAAATCTTAGGAAAACCTTGTCTATGCTGTAGTTTTCATGGTTTTGATTGGATCTTCACCAAATTTTGTCAGAATGTTTGTCTTAGTCATATGTAGGACAAGTTCTAACATGGGTCATCAAAAACTAGGTCACCGGTTCAAAACAATGTTTTATTGAGTGAGCAGTGATTGACATGTGAGCGATATAGGGCCCTCTTGGCCCTCTTGTTTTAGATTTACGGCCCTTTGTTTGCCTGTACCAAACTTTAACCTTGCCTATTAAATCAAAACGCTACCCCCTGCAATCATCAAACTTCATATCTTGTTTCATCATGACAATCTCTACAGGACCTGTGCATTTTCAAAAAGGGCAAACGGAGGGGGCATGGTGTTTATAAAACACATCTTGTATTTTATTGTTTCTGTTGTTTTTCATTGATTTTCTTTCTCTTTATCTTTTCTTGTTTTATTTTAATAAATACAATGGAATTTCATTTCACAGATCTCCTATTTCACTCGTTGTGTCTGTCGATGACCCTGCAGCAGTATTTGTCTCTGACTGAGTCAGAGTCTGAATCTGAATCCTAGTCGAGCTCAATGATGATAGGTTCAGGAAGCTTGTCACTGTGACAGCAATATCATTGTTTAATAGCTTGTGCATATTCAGTACACCGGAACCAGCCTGTTGCTGAAACTGCTTGTAACCCCCTTCCGTGATAACAAATCATTAATTAGACATACCTTTTTACAATATCAAGTTTTTTGACTTCAGAATAATTTATGATGATACGATTTATATAAAACATTTTAATCATAGATACTTTACCAGAAAAAATACACTCAAGAAAAACATGCATAACAAGAGGGGTGGTGACTGGAATTTAACTCGGACTGAATTTAATACGACAGCATGAGCGAATGCGCCCTACCTATTATGCCAGCATTACAGACATTTATTGAGCAGGTTAAATTTATCTTATCAGTATGTTTTAGTCAGATTTGTTCCTAATATCCACAGCCCCTATTTCACGTAGTGGACTATTCTGAATAATTTTGTCACAGCTCAAAACTCATGGTCCAGGTATACACTGGTCAATTTATTGCACAAGGGCTTGCAGTATTTTTTAGCTCACCTGAGCAAAGCTCAGGGTGAAGTATTAGTATAGTATTTTGTTTTTCATCTGTCTGCCCATAATCCTTCGATGCGGGATTTAAAAATGGAAGCTTGTACCTGTGTAAAACGGTGATGCAAAGTTATTGCCTTGGGGCCGCAGGTAACAACTTCAAATGACTTCTCCTCTGAAACAGCTCTGTTAAATTTGAAGAACCTTCACAGGAATGATCTTTGGGTGGTACTTTACAATAGTTGCTAAAAGAATGTCATTCTGTGCTATACTCTGGTTTCCATAGCAACCAAAAGGAAAATTTAAAAAAATCTTGTCTTGAACCACATGGTCTAAAGTTTAGATATATTTGCCATGGAGCACCATCTAGAGCCCCTCTTACAAAGTTGCTAAGATAATGTCCCAGGGGTTTAAATTGGTCCCACCCCAGGGATCACGTTTCATATAGATTTATATATATAGGGGAAAATAAAAAATAAAAATCTTGTCTAAAAGCAGCTTAGATATTTTGCATGTAGCAACATGTAGAGGCCCTCTAACAAAATTGCTAAAAAATAATATCCCTGGGGTCTTATTTTCCAATATTTTTTACTTATTGCAGCACAAATTTAAATCAACTTCATAAGTGATATTGCCACAACTCATTTCTCAGGTGAGCATTGCAGGGTAACTTGGCTCTCTTGTTTGTTAATCATTTTGTTTACACAGCAAATTTAAATTTCAGTATAAAACGGTTCAGTGCTTTCCAATCATCCCATTAGTCAACCAGTTTTTGATGCAAAATTCTCATGCTTCTTGAAAAGTGTACACACATTTGTAAGGAGAACCAGTTTTCAATCAGATTGTTAGCAGACAGGCACATGGTAGGTTGATATTTTACTAATGAAATTAATTTTAAGTCATAGGCATGTGAGTTTTATACAATTAAATTATGAATTCTTTCTTCAAATAAATATATAATGCTATTTTGTACTTAGTTTAATTTTCTTCATTTTTTTGTTGGCATATTGTAAAGTTATTGTTGAATGTTGTAATTTATAAAATAATTGTCAAATAATTATGTATTCAGACATTGTTGAAATGTTTTCATTATAATACTAGTACTAAATTTCTTCCACTGGTAGAGGGTTGTAGGTTTGAGCCCAGCTACCGACCATGTCTCTTTATGTGAGAAAGTAGGCAGTTGCTTAAGAAGGATGGGAGTCTTGGTTAGGTGAACTGCCTGCCTCATATGACTCTGACTGTTGAAAATGGGGTTTATACCCAATGAACCAAAAATAAAATTTCTTAAAATGAATATTTTATGTGAACAGTTTATGTCACTTGAATATTTTAATTTCACCCATGATGTAAATTATTTTAAATTTTTACATTGCTATTTCATGATTTTTGTGTACACTGTTATGATAAGGCTTAAAAAATTGTTTGTTTCTTGTTACCTGACTTACCCTAATTTTTCCCTGTGACTTTTATTAGGCCCATGGAACAGTCCACTCAGTTGTGCTTTCAAGTGCCCAAAAGGCCCAAACCTACCTGTCCTAGTATTGTGTAAAACAATAAAACATCATCATAAGTGCTCAATTATTTATTTCAAATCTTAACATTCGTAAGCTGGACAGCAATTGGTCGAATTTTAGCTCACATGAGCCAATGGCTCAGGATGAGCTTTTAGGATCAATGAATGTCCGGTGCCTGTCCACACTTAGGGTGTTTACACTCTAGCATCTGCAGCTATATATCAATTATGTTTTGATTATGGGCAAAATGTGATAAGTATTTTCAGAGTTAGGGCCCTTGACTTAGAAAATTTGCTTTACTTTAACTTGTTTACATTCTTCATTTCTTCACCAAACTTAAACATATTTACAGTGAATGTGTATGACCTTAAGGTCTCTGAGAGTTTGATATGGGCGAAATTGAACCGGTACTTGCAGGGTTACGGGCCCTTGACTTAGAAATATTGCTATATTTCAGCTTTATTACACTATAGCATCTTAATTTCTTTAGTAATCATAATCATATTTATACATGAAAATTAAGAGTTTGTCTTGATCAAAATCTATGTAGAAACTGGGCATACAAGATGAAAAACCATATCACCTGGTTATTATGTGCCTGTCAATATTTTGCCTGCCTGGGGGGTGGGGACGGCGGCCATACATGGGACTTTAAACAGAAGATTATTTCCGACAGGCGGGAATTAGATAAAGTTAATGACTCAGGATCCCGGGAAATAGACTTTGGCAGTGTTTTACATCCCTGTTGCAGTTGATAGACCAAGTAGGCTCTAGGGTTAGGATTTAGACATCAAAAATCTAAAAATGTCAAATTCCCTGGGTCAGCCTACCGGGCTGGCAAGATATTGACATGTGCATTATAGCGTAGTTGTTCTTAGGTGAGCGATATAGGGCAATCTTGGCCCTCTTGTTAAAATAGCCTTTAATGGACCCGTGATATCAGCGTTTATTTTTAAATTTATTATTTTATATTATAGTTGATAGCAGCAAGAACAGTGAACAATTCTACGAATGGTGCATGTGAATGAACAGACTAGCATTTTTTATGCCTGTGTTCTACAGCACAGACTTGGCCATCAATCTAAGGTAGATAATAAAATTAGTCTAACATAGTCTAAAATTATTACTCCCAGCATGTTGATGATTTTATTATAAATATTTTTGCTTGTACTCTTGTTTTCAACAATATTTCAGTAATATACCAGTGGCAGGGGTTTTTCATGGACTAACTGGGGCCCTAGCAGCACTAAGCTGCTAGCTCAATGAATTTGATTTTTTTTTTTTTGCCATCCCACTTTACACTATATCCAGCGGGCGGTAAACCAATTGTACCAATGATAACTTTGCTCTTCGCATGCAGCAGCATATTTCTCTACATCTAATAAGTGACCTGCCTCCATTGTCAAGTGGTTATGGTCGCTTACTTCAAATCACTATAACCTCTCAATGATATAGGGTCGTGGGTTCAAGCCCTGCTGCCTACCATGTCTCTTTATGTAAGAAAGTAGACAGTTGCTTACAGAGGATGGGAGTCTTGTACTGGTTCTTCCCAGAAATGATGGTTAGGTGAACTGTCCTCCTCATATAACTCTTGACTTTGGAAAAGGGGCGTAAAACTTTTATCAAACAAACCTCTAATAAGTGTTCAATTTAAAAAAAGAAAAATAAGATAGAAATTGTTTGTTTTTTTGTAGCATGGTTGTCAGAACTAGAGATTAAAGGTGGAAATGAAATCACTCGTTCATTAAATCTACTTCTCGTCTTATGCTGAAATGGAAGAGCCTCAATTCCGTGATACTTCTATACTGTTTATAATATTATGTCTGCTTCAGGTATGTAGAACCTGGTAGTATTTCATAGAGATGACACAAATATTGTCTCTCCTTATTAGCAATGAACAATATTTCAAGTTTTTTTTCTTTTGAGTCATCAGTTAAACACTGTGCCCATACCATGTGACTTTCAATGATATGTGTGGGATAAAATTAGTATACAAACGCTCGACAAAAAATCTTTCTTTGGAAAGTCACGTGGCTTAGGCACAGAGTTAAAGATAAATTACTGAAATATAAATGACCATTGGAACTTTCCTTTTATGAGGGTATAAAGCTGTCTCAAGATTTAAAATCTTATATGGGTCTGTCTGTTTATAGTTAAGAATTACAGCCTGCATGTTCTCATGAATCATTGTGGTATGTCCAATCTCTATTGCCAAATCATGACGATGTAGTCTTTAGATTCTGTTTATGGAATTCACCCTGACAAAGAATATTGCTTGATTATGAAAAAATCTTATGATTTATCATTTTGTCAACAATATAATATAACATGTCTAAGTGTATAAAGCTATGTCTGACAAGAAATGATGCATACATTTCAATAAGTATATAATTACATTGTTTTCATAACCTAAAAGTGTTTTCTGAAAAGAGTTTTACCAAGAACTGTCTGCGTAATCACAGGAGATTGAAATTTTATCCATATGTCACTTGCTACAACAAATTACTCATATGTGTAATATAATATACACACTTGTGTTTATATATATATAGCTTAATAGTCCAAGGCTATATCTTAACTTAATTCTGAGTCATAATTTCAATCTCCAGTGGTGGAATTTAGCAAAAATGATTGATACAAGTTATCAGAAGTAAGTGTTCGGGAACATTTTATTCCACTGTTTAACAACTCATTATAAGTAGCATTTGCTGAATTCAAACATGCCCTACTTGACTCCATTAAATGATGTAGACAACAATGCATTTTACCTTGGAAAAGAGGAAAACTTGATTGAACATTGAAAATGTTTAATTTTGTTGATTTTTAATTTTCGAGTTATCTCCCTTTTAATTCTCTTTAATAGTTGCTTATCAAAATTTAAAGGTAGCTTCCAATATTAATTTATTAAATTTAGGTACTTGAGTATGATTCCTATCACATTATCAAAACAATTATTTAGCCAATAATAGGTCTGTCAGATATAGCTTTAAACACTTTATAACAAAATTTGATAAACCATCCAAATTTCAATAACTCTGGCTCCAATGTATACATGTACATGTATATATTAGAAATTGTCTGATGTTTTTATTTGTAATGGTTGAATTCATACTAATGGTTGGCTATGTACATAAAGCTCTTGCTATAAGAAATTCAATTTTTAATATTAATAGGTAATGATTAACAATTGCGAGTTTCTGTTATGTTCATCCTTATTGTATTGTATATTATATAATTTTGATATCATGACTTTATGTATTTTTCTCATATATGAATAAGTTAACTATTATCTCTGTAAATATTCATGTGACTTTTATACTCAACAAAAAAAGAAACTTTACATATTTTAGGTAAGATTTTCATTGACTCAACTTTAGTTGTCTGTTTATTCACCTAAAGGTCCTGTGCGTAGATCAAATTAGTGGTATGATTTGCAGTGGACTACAGCCGACAAAGTTTGTTCAAGAAATTAACAGTTTATGCAAACAGTTGACCAAAAATGCAACAGTAAATGTTCTTATTTTAATTCAAAGGGAGGTAATTTGAAACATATCAATGTTAGACTCAAACTGCATTAATTAGGGTTAGACATTTTCATTATCAAACTTGTTTTTCTTTACAACAATACATGTATTGATGTTTACAACATTAAAACAGGTCAACAGTCCATGAGCAGATAGTTTGAATACCCATAATGCTGTTTTAAAAAAATCAGTTATTCCCCTTTCCATTAATTTCCGGTAATTCTGATGTTTTCCCTTGAATTCTTCAACTGGAAGGACAGTTAAAATGTCACGATGTTTGTCCTTGGTTATTTCTTTAATGAGCAATGAAATATCAATACATGAATAATGTAGTGTCTTTTTTTGCTGAGTATACATTTGTACTAAGTTTTGTATTTTTTTTCTGATATGGATTATTAACTTTGTACACAACAGAATAAATTATCTGTTCTGTTCTGTTCTGCCAGTGTGTAACTCAAAGATTACAGTTTGATTTCTGCTGAATTTGCAGCTTTATTCTACGATTGTGGAACAAAATATGAAGACGGCTATGAAGGTCATGTTCGGCTGTACCTTCACCAGTAACCATGGAATCAAAACAACCCAGCTCTTCATTGAAGAAGATTACCATCCTAATGAAGTTAAAACACTAAGATGATAATGTGTACTAAAGATCAGATAGTGATTACAGGCAGGGAATCAAGAGGTAGTTTTATTGTAGTTTTATTGTACATAGTTTTCCTTAATATATACAGTGTAACCTCCATGAATGGTCACCTCCAAACAACAACCACCTCCTTATTACAGCCAGTATACTAGCAACCTAGATTGATGTTTTACTCTATTTTAACTCTCCTCTCAACAACAGCCACCTTCTTACAATAGCCATCCTTGTCCTTCCCATTGGTGGCTGTTGTAGGGAGGTTGCGCTGTAAATTCTTATTGCTATTGTATGATGACATATTTCTGCATACACTTAGTGAGTTAATTTTCATGAGAGAATGTTTTACCTTCATCAAGGACATAATCATATACATACATGGATTCGCTACTGCTAAAAAAACAATATCGATCGGCAATCCCACAATCCATTGCAATACTCGGCAGCTATAATCAGAAAATAAAATTAATATAAGTTTAGAAAGTGCAACTTTTTTTCAGGTCATTTTTTAAACTCTTGTTTGCTATGTGTACAGAAAACGTGTTTTATTGAGAAATAGCACAATTCAAACTGTAAATACAGATGTTGCGAATCTGTGTATATATATACAAGTTCTTGCTTTCATGAAAATATTTTTCGTCCACTTAATACATGTAGGTGGGTTAGGAGATAGGGTTCCATTTAAGGTGTGTCGCGGGTTTCCAATATGGGTTTAAATAAGTTTTATTGGTGCGAAAACGAAGTCAGTGACCATTTGTTCTTATTTTTTTCAAGTTTTTCAAATTGTTTAAAGAATCTATACTGTATTTTAGTTCATCAGGATGTTTTTTCAGTATTGATGTGAATGAGAGATAAATGTCTCGTTTTTTTGGCATTGTAAATTGCCACCCCTACAGAGTTTGTTCGGTGTCTTTTAAGATGTATTGATGACAAAATATAACATTCTTGTATTTTTTGGATTTGGAAATGATTAAGCATTGCAGTTATGTAAATTGCATGACTTAATGTACAAAATAAATGAAGCAATGCAGGAATAACATGAAAATCAATGAAAATGATACCACTCCACTAGGTGGTGCTTTTTGCACAGTTTCCATGGAAATAACATTTGAATAAACCATTTCTGCATTAGCCAATATCTTAAAGCATGTTCATGCAAAATTTCTTTATTGTTCATTGACTGCTTAAAAAATGACCATTTTTTCGGGAGGAAATCCATGATACACTGTAATGTCAGAAAATCTTATCATGAAACTCTGATAAATTTTCACAAAAGTAATCTATAATTTAATTATACAGAAATATGCAACTATACTATTGCCTAAATGAATAAATTTGTAACCCAGATAAACTCATGTAAATCTTTCTGTATTCATGAACTAACATTGAATCATCTTGCAATCAAAGTACTGAAAGTACTCATGGAAACTGAACTTAAATTCATTTAGAATTGCACTGCAGTATGGAACAGGAACTAGTATGCTGCTTTACTTTAATTAGGAGACAGTGCCGAAGCAACCAATGAGGGATAAAGTTTGTTGACTGGTTTTCATTTTCTATCGTCATAGCTTCAGTGGGGATTTCAAAAGTGCAAAATTTGTTTTGTAAGATTTTCTACTTTTTCAATGTTTATTGAATGTCTATCTATTTTCTAGATATTAAATCCAAGAAAATTGTTCAGCAGTATCCAAGGAAGATGGTAAGTAAATAATATGTCTTATATATGATCTGAATTTTGATGAGATAATATTGGCCAAAACTTGGATGATATAAAACAGCCATTAATTATAACATGACTGACATTACTATCTGAGAGTATTGAACCAGGGAAAACTATTTAAAAAAAAAACATTGTGAAGTCAGGAACATTTTAAGTTCTGAGTTATTTATAAAAATTAAGCTTAACGTGAATGATTGTTTCTGTTTAGGACTAGACATTCAAAAACATGTTGCTAATGGTTGATAATAATAAATCATGTTGATGTTTGATCTTGGTTAATTGATAATCAGAAATTAAAGCCAGATATTGTGCAATTTTATCAAACTGTCAAAGCTGCATAATTTCATGGTCAATGCTTGCATTCATTTTTAGCTGCAGTAAGGTTTGATTACTTTTATAATTCATAAGATAATTTTCATTATACCTGTTGTCCAATGTGCATGTACAACATAATATTATATAAACATGCAGAATGGAACATTCCCTAACGGTAAAATAAACAAAAACTGAGGTAAGAAGCTGAAAATAATCGCATTCAGTGACCATGAAATTATTCAGCTTTAACAGGTTAATAAGATCACACTGTACCAGCAGTTGTCAACCTGATATGAAAGAATTCTATGATGTAGCTTTTTATACCTCCAGCATCTACAATGCAGGAGGCACATAGTGATTGTCCTGTATGATGCAATAGGCATATGGTAATTGTCCTGTCCGTCAACCAGTATGAGTTTAAGTAGATTTTACAGTTTCATCTAGCACCAACACCACTAGCTAGAACACTTGAATACTTCATACAGTTGTTGCCTACTATCATTCTCAATCCAACCATACCAACCAACCTCACTTTGCCTTTATGTAGACTTAGAATTGGTCTAATGGACTTTTTCTTGACAACCATGCAACAGGGGCATATACATTCCCTGAACACAGCATCTTGTTATATCTGCAGTGTTTTTATATTTCTTAAATCATAATGTTCTAAAAGTTGTTGATTTCTGACATAATGTCAATAAAACAAAGAAACACTAATGTCTACTGTATTGTAGATACCTGTATGAAGTTATTTCTGTTTTAATTTTTATCTGATTTTTTTGTAGGTGATACAGTATACAATATTGGATGTAGGTATGGTTTACTGTGAACTCTTTCAACACAACAATGGAAAACAAATTGCTAAGTTAGAGAAACATCTTCTAGACAACAAAATTTGTATTCACCTTCTTTCAGTTCATTCATTCTGTATCATTAATATATGAATTCATAATTGAGTGAAAAATTTCCCTTACATGTTAGTTTGATTCAGTTTTAAATTGGAAAGTGTTTATAGCAGATACCACTTTTTACATCTTTATTGATTGTTAAGTCACAAACTAATCATCATTATAAATGTACATTTTTGTGCCCCCACCACTTTTTTTTGGGGGGGGGGATATAGTTTTGCATACATTGTATGTTTGTTTTTGACTCCACATGATTGATTGTACTTGATCCTTGATGCTGATCTCAATGTTAAACTGAAAGTCTACTGGGTACCATAAATGAGGATTGTACAGCATTACTATATGTAAGAATGACATTGACACAAACATGTGAAATTGTCATAGGCATAATCAATTTGCAAAAAAATGAAAATTCTTAATTTATATCGGAGCATTATTTATACTCCCTTCGGAAACCTCTCTAGAGCAATCATCCTCAACAACACTGTACTTGTATTCTTTATAGTGACATTTTATTAAACTGTCAAAACTTTAATCATTAGGCAATGTCCCATTCCTCATGATATTATAATGTAGCGTATTGTTAAATACATGATTGTACATTCAACATCTTATCGTATAGATTACAAAAGTAATCAAAGCTTTGACAGTTTAATAAAATGTTGTTAATTAGTCTTTAGCCCCTATTATGATAAGTGTTTTAGAAACTCACTTTGGCTAGAAAAGGGTCATGTGTAGGATTACGGGAGGTTTATAACAACACTAGGTAAAATTAATTCCGAAATATATTTGTGTGTTGTAATAGAAAGATTCAGGGTAATCAGGTAGAGACATATTATTAAGTATGATGGCAATACATGTATATTGTGCTGTTGAAGATCATTTGCACACAAATTAATATGATTTACTTTTGTTATAACATTATAAATAAACTGCTATACTTGGTATTTTGTTAGTATTTTTTATTCAAAAAATTTGAATTGTGACAATCATATTTTATAAAATGAACATGAAAAAAAATTTAACACAAATATTATAAAAAATACAAACAAGTAAATAAATTCTATAAGCAGCACATAATATAAACAAGTGAAGAAAGCAGAAGTAAAAAAAAGAAAAAAAATTGCCCACAAAGACGGCAAAAATTCTATAAGTGCCTACACTTTATACAGACCACCAAATGTGTAAGGGTCGGCCTTGTGTATCTCATTTTCAACATCTTGTCCTAAATTATCACCATGACATTATTTAAAAAATATTCTATTGAACGTATTACATACCTTAATTATTACATTATCATATAACATATCAATACATCAAAAAATATACTACTCCAAATTTGATAAAGAAAACTTACTCAATGATTGCATGTATATTTCCTACAAATACACTTGACAAATACACTTAACAAAACTTATAACGTCCCTTTGTAAAACATGCATATTTTTTTTCATAATTATAAGCTACATGACTATCAACGTAAAATGTGTTCTATTGATTTTTACCCCATTTCTTCTCTATATGTATAGTTATAAAACAGTTAATTTGCATGTGGTAAGTATGAATCTTGGAAGTAATTTTTTAAATCGATAGCCATGTAACAGAAAAACACAAAATGGGGTCGATGTTCATTGAGGAAATTTTTTAAGGGCCAGCGCTGTCTGCCTTATTCAGCGAGGGTCCCGTACTTACAGGTACATTTAGATTTCAATTTACTTAACACATCAAATTAAAACAAACCACTAAGTTAACATAATTATGAAATAGCTGTGATTAAGTTTTATACATGATTTTGCAATGTTATTTACTAGAAAATAATTATGATATGTCTTATAATGTGCTCAGTCTGCATTGTGCATTATTTAGTGAAATATACCTTTATTAAACAAAAGAATAAACAAAACAATATTTTTATCTTAGAACTTCCAATTGTTTTCTCCAATGTCACCAAAAAGTATTGAATGTCATTAAATTGTAAAAAATTGCAGTGAATTAAGTTAGGTTTAAAAGCAACTCGTTAAATTCAATCTGGTATTATGCTATCATTTCACGTAAGTCATTACAGCTGTCAAATGTATTCATGAAAATTTAGTTAGTGGAAAATATAAGTGTATTTTAATGTCTTTTCTACATTGCCAGAATCTTTGAAGTTTATAAGAAAATGATTGCTTGACTGAATGCCAAATACATCTGACAGCTATAATGATATACATAAAATGATAGTAGTACGGGAGCCCTCCCTGAATAAGGCCGGTGCGGGCCCTTTCCTCAATGGACATCAATCTCATTTTGTTTTTCTGTAATGTCGCTTAACATTCGATCGATTTCAAAAATTATTTCGAAGATTCATACTGTACTTTCCATGTGCTGCACTTGCAAATTAAATCTTTTATAACTGCAGAGACATAACAGGGTAAAAATCAATAAAATGCATTTTTGTTGATAGAGTCATGTAGCTTGACTTGTTATAGGTATGCACTGAAAATTTGAGCTATCAAAAAATACATAAAATACACATATTTTACTAAGGGGACATTATAACTTACAAGTTTTCTTAAGTGTAGATACTATAATTATGATATACAGATATGCTTCAATGAACAAATATTGTTTCATTTTTTCACTGGCATATGATGCCTAAATTACCAATTTTTAATCAAATCTAATCATCAGTAGTATTAAAATTTTGGAGCAGTATTGCTAGTGACCCTTATCAAATTTTGAGTAGTATACAATGAAGTTAAAATATCCAATGTGACGAAGTAAGTAACTATATGTCAGACACTTTCTAAGTTGTATACTACTAGGGCTATTAGCCAGTATCTTAGCCAGCACCTTATCACACTTGTAATATCTTAAGTATTATAGCCATATTATGCAAGACATGTCTAAGTCTATGAGACTATAGGTAAGTGACTATAAGGGTCAGATGCTTACATAGTTATATACAATTAACCAGTCACTTAAACCTATTTTATACACTTGGTCAGTAATTGACGTGACTATTTTTTACAAGCATTTTTGAATAGGTTATGTAAAAAGCTATGTCAGTTACTTACCCTATCATAAATACATTATCAGTGACTGGTCATGTCTATTATACCATAAGTGACTGGCTAAGTAACCAGCTAAATGTATATGACTAAGAAAGTATCTGACCAATGTTAATGATATAACTATATATGTTAATGATATAACTAGGTATACATAGTATGTATTCGTCAAGTGATGGACCAAATGTATAAGACAATGTCAGTGACTGGCTTATTGTTTATAACAAGGGAAGAGGCCTGCTAATTGTATGTTAATTAGAGTATATAATTTGATAAGTGACCAGATAATTGTATGTTAATTAGTGTACATAACTTTTGTAGTGACTAGCTAATTGTATGTTAATTACTAGTAGTGTGTACAACTTGTGTAGTGACTGGCTTATTGTTTGTTAATTAGTGTATACAACTTGTGCAGTGACTGGCTAATTGTATGTTAATAAGTGTAAAACTTGGTGACAGGCTAATTGTATGTTAATTAGTTTATATAAACTTGGTAAGTGACTGGTTAATTGTATGTTAATTAGTGTAAATAACTTGTGTTGTGACTGGCTCATTGTATGTTAATTAGTGTATATGACATGGTGACAGGCTAATTGTATGTTAATTAGTGTATATAAACTTGGTAAGTGACTGGTAAATTGTATGTTACTTAGTGTATATAACTTGGTATGTGACTGACTGGCTTATTGTTTGTTGCTTAATGTAATGTGTGGTGCAATTTTATTAAACTGTCAAAGCTAAATAATTCCACTGTTGATGAATGTGATTATTTTAGCTTCATACCACAGTTATTTTCTTTTACCATTATATAATGTTTTGTAGTCATTGTTAAATACATAATTGAACATTTTTTCAGCTGGTATAACAAAAATCATGATACAGATTACCAAAGTAATTGTAAAGTACTACCTTGCCAAAGGTAAAAATAAATGTTAGCAGTGATCGTGAAAT
Source organism: Lutraria lutraria (assembly GCA_964023205.1). Lineage (NCBI taxonomy): Eukaryota > Metazoa > Mollusca > Bivalvia > Venerida > Mactridae > Lutraria > Lutraria lutraria. The sequence goes on from OZ026847.1 coordinate 20,081,205, forward strand.
CATGCAGCTTTGACAGTTTAATAAAATCGCACATTATCAACTTTTAAATATTGACTAATAATGTTCGGAAACAACTGACCACACTGCGATGAAATGCAACCATGGTCCTGCTTTTATGAGGATCCATTAGCTGACACAAAATCTAATTCATGTGTATGTTCTTGGCAAATAAGTAAGCTCTTATTAATTATAATTGAAAAATATGTGAAGTAACAATTATAGAATCTAAGCTGAGACATGTCAATGAAACTATACTTGAGACTTGTGTACATACCCTCAGGTAGGCATCAGATCAAAACAGGAGCATCATGGGAAAACAACATCACTACAGCTTTATACAGATGATACATCCAGTTAATGAGTGATTTCTTAGTTCACCATGCTATAATAAGAACAATTTCAGTGTTAATTAAATGATCATTATCAAGACAAAATATGAAAATATATAAGTTGGTATATCTATTCACAAAAGTGCTTAACAAAGTATAAACAGACAAACTAAGTTAGTAAAGGACCTGAGTAAATACAGTCAACCCTGTGTAAGGGGTCACCCCTGAATAAAGGCCATCTTCTGAATATAGGCTATTCTTTAAAGATCTGCCATTGAATATCTAGAACAAATGACCCCTAAATAAAGGTCACCTGTCAATAAAAGCCACATTTTCTCTTTCCTAAGGGTGGCCACTGGTTTGGCTGAATGTAAGTGTCTGACTAAGTATGTAACTGACTAACTTTGTATGTATGTATTGAAAACAAAAATTGACTGGCAAAGTATAAAAGTGCCTGATTAAATATGTATGTATTTGCCTTAGTATTAAGTTCCTGTCTCAGTATATAACTGATTAACTAAGTATCTAAGTTTGACTAAATATGTAAGTTTATTACTAAGTATGTAAATGTCTAAGTATATATTATCTAATTAACTAAGTATGTATGACGTATGACAAAATATGTGAGTATTATATTAAGTATCTGATTCTGACTTATGTCTGACTTAGTATTAAGTATGTAAGTGTTTGCCTTAGTATGCTGTAAGTGCTTAAGTATATATCTAATTAACTAAGTATGTATGACTTATGACAAAATATGTAAGTAATATATTAAGTATCTAAGTATCTGATTCTGAATAAGTATGTCTGACTTAGTAAATAAGTGCCTGACTATCTGAATAAGTATGTAAGTGCCTGTAGACTATGGGGCACCAATAACCCCCCTCCCCCCCCCCCCCCCGGAGACATTTTTCTACAGTATGTTTTTCTGAAAGTGTATAGAAAGACCTACCAATTCCCAGTGTCTACCATCTGGGTGTTGGGGCTTTACTCCGTTACCGCCCTATATATACGTGTATATTATTAACTGCGTTCGTTACCAAAATATAACTATGAACATAATTATATGTATACTACCGGTATATCTTGATATTTTTTGCATCAGACATAAAATCTAAAATGGCATTTAGGCTTAAATAAAAAACATTTCATTATCAAATTTTCAAATCAATCAATCAAATCAATCATCAATAAACAAATAATTTCCTTAATTGAATAGATATTTAATTTAGTCTATCAATTTCATAGCAATTAAATTTAATAGATATGTTTCTTTTTTTTTCAATGATTATGCAATTGTAACCTGTGACCTAGCAGTGGCCATGAAATCGTACTTATTGGTTTGGCAGTTTCCGGACAAATTCACTAATGTCATAATGAGAACGGGTGTATTTCACACAATTATGCTCCATCCTCGGTACATCTAGGTAAAGTGATGAACGACAGTGGTCTCACGGAACTTATGATAAAATCCGAAATTGTGCCAGTGGCTCTCTTGACAAAGTGATGTCTGGGAAACACTAAAACCATGCTCTATGGGAACACGAGCTCCTTATCGAAGCATTTGATCAATTATCCCTGCAAAGGTTTGAAGAAACACAACCTTTCACAGAGAGTATTTCAGCATAATACAATAACTCAGATACGAGCAGAGCGTAACGCATTTGGCCAGCTTATGCTCCTGTCAGTTCAACATGACATAGACCTAAAGCATACCTGGTCATTTCTTCTAGGTTGAGTGCCTTAATTATATTGAGTCGCCAATAGAACCAACAACTAGCCATTCTACAGAAGGCTTGTCCTATGTTGTTAAAGGTAACGCCTAATTAAATAATAGTCTTACAGCAATTCTGGATACTTTCGAGCAAGTTGCTGATACGATTTCTTAACAATTGCCTAAGACGTCTCGTGTGATCTCGTGTATATCAGACACATACAACAAACATTCTATTAAATCAGATGAGCGCCGATTACGTGGGGGCAGCTCCAACGTTCTTGCTCTCAGGTACAAAAAACAATAACTCCATGAAATCGGATGTGCTTCATGTCTAATGATGACAATAAGAAACAGTCGATAAAGCTAATCTTTGAGCAGTGGAAGTCGAATCCATATGCTTCAAGATTACACTGCAGAAGTCTTATAGAGATGGCGTCACAGTCACACTACTAGTAATTGAGAATCAAAGCACTGAGATTACTGTCAGGAGCGAAGTTTAAATGTGTTAGATAAAACCATCCTTAAACAATTTAAAGGCCTGTATTATCATCATTTTGAATTAGAATTTGAATGTTAAGTATGTATAGTCTGTACACAATGTACATCATTTGGCCAACTGACCACAAGGAAGAGCTACATTGCCTGGAAGAAGTACGATAACAGTCATGACCTATTGAGAAATTACAAGCTCCTGCATACATATTTGAAAATCAAACCAATTTCAGTGCATTCAGTGCTTTGATCTATATACTGTTAATATTGTATATAAGCCATCTTATTATACCGTATGCTGAACTTCTGACCTTGTGTCAATATGTAATCTCACTACTCTCAGAGACAATATAGTGTTCCAGCACTACTTTACTGAATGAAAGTCAAACTTATGTATTTTCAATACGTAGTATTTTTCGTTACCTCAACAGTTACTGGTGAAACGGATGAAACCTACAGAATCCTGCATATATCTCCAACTTTAATCAAAACTGCAAAGTCTGCAATGTATACTTATACTATTTTTCAAAGCGGATGTATGAGGCGTCACATAATTGTAATTAGAAAAAGTAATGTATAGCTATAGGGGCTTCACTCCTATAAATGAAGATTACATGACAATATTGGCCAGTTCACACGCATGTTTGTTCGGATGAACTTTACAGTGCCATTGAGACATTTGTATGTATGTTGTATGGTCAACAAAAATACCACGACATCAATGAACTGAGGTATGACAAGTATCAAAGCCATGGTTGTGTTCTGAACGCTTTAAGTGGTATGGACATGAGCTAACTCCCTCCCTGTAGATCTCGTCTCGCATGTTTAATGTGTTGCGTGGTAACTACAAGGTGTACATTTGGACCTCAGCAAAGAGGAAATCCTGATCTTCTAAAAGTGGATGAAAGTGGTTGGAAATCCAGTCCTGACAACATGCTGGAATATAACTGCTACGAGGATAATTTTGTGCCAAATGCAAGCGATGCAGAAGACATTGAGCTCATTAGTATGATCGATGTTGTCTATGAAACAGAAAGTGGTGATGATGTGTGAAATTCGTGAACGTTTGCCATCAGAACAAGAAAAATATATTGATGATAATATGTACAGCTAATGAAACCTGACAAACGTACATGTTGCATAACATACAATATTGCACTAAGTAAGATAGCATTTAACAAATGGTAACGTAAATGACACATATATGTTGGTATGTGTCAATGGCATAATGTTTATTGCACTGTTGCTGTCGATGTAAATTTGATTGTTTCATAAATACATATTCTTAGAATACTTTTGATGATGATTTTTTAACAGTTTCATAGAAATGTTGGTACACGTTTATGAATCATTTAAAAAAACATGTAACGTAAAACACAATCGTTGATGAATTAAAAAAAGTTGTAATGTTAATTTACATGTATGTAATCCTACTAATCAAGTATATATATTAAATCAATGTTTTATGCATTGGAAAGCGTGTTAAGTACTTATCATACAAAAGGTAACATTATGAAACGTAAACTACTATTATGCCAGTCAAACTTTACTGCATGTGTAACTATAAATGTTTTCCAGTTATGGGTATTAATGAATGTATAATGATTACATATCACTGTATACCTACCGGTATTTGATCATAGTATGAGATCACAGTAACATAAAAGATTTCCATGTAACATGTATACTTTTATATGTAACATATTTTTACGTAAAAATGAAGACACAAACGAGTATTGGATGAAAGAAAAACATGAAGATGTGGTAATATTTGCCTAATATGAATAAAAACTTTGTTTACAGCTGCTTTTGTGTTAATTGAACACATACAACTGTCATTTCCATGTCATTTTAGGGTAACGCAGGGTAACGTAAATTACAGAACATATAATTATAGTGTAATAAAGTAGAAAACATGCATTTGATTGACAAGTAACCCTGCTGCTAACTTATCATGGTCATAGTAATTGTTTAAATTGATGAATTATTGAAAATATCTTGTATTAGACTTCTAACAAAAACAAATATTGTCAAACGTATTTTTCGGTAACGGTAATTAGCATGCTGTAGTTCACAAACGCCCCAACGCCCAGACTGTAGACACAGGGCAATCTGATTAAAATCATATCCCCAAACCCGCTACGCTATGAGGTAAGGAAGATCGCATACTTTAGTCAGATTGGACACTGGGAAAATGATCAGCACGCTTGAGCTTTTAAACAAGAGGGCCATGATGGCCCTATAAATGCTCACCAGGAGAAAAGGTCATTTGGAGATTAACATTGTTGAAGTTTTCTATACAAGTCTAAGTAAGATCAAGTGACCGATCTGGGCCGTTTTTTATCCCATGGCCATTATATGAACAGATTTAAAAGAGGTCCATTAGACAAAGCTACATACCAAATATCTTAGCTCTAGGCCTTGTGGTTTCGGAGAAGAAGATTTTTAAAAATTTTCCTATATAAAATAGAATAAACCCCAGGGCAGGGCTAATTTTGACCCCGGGGCCATAATTTGAACAAACTTGGTAGAGGTCCACTAGACAATGCCACATACAAAATATCTAAGCTCTAGGCCTTGCGGTTTCGGAGAAGAAGATTTTTTAAATTTTCCTATATAAGTCTATATAAATCAAGTGACCCCCGGGGCGGGGCCAATTTTGACCCTAGGGCAATAATTTGAACAAACTTTGTAAAGGTCCACTAGACAATGCTACATACCAAATATCTTAGCTCTAGGCCTTGTGGTTTCGGAGAAGAAGATTTTTTTAATTTTCCTATATAAAATAGAATAAACCCCAGGGCAGAGCCAATTTTGACCCTAGGGCAATAATTTGAACAAACTTTGTAGAGGTCCACTAGATAATGCTACATACCAAATATCTTAGCTCTAGGCCTTGTGGTTTCGGAGAAGAAGATTTTTAAATTTTCCTATATAAGTCTATATAAATCAAGTGACCCCCGGGGCGGGGCCAATTTTGACCCTAGGGCAATAATTTGAACAAACTTGGTAGAGGTCCACTAGACAATGCTACATACCAAATATCTTAGCTCTAGGCCTTGTGGTTTCGGAGAAGAAGATTTTTTAAATTTCCTATATAAAAAAGAATAAACCCCAGGGCAGAGCCAATTTTGACCCTAGGGCAATAATTTGAACAAACTTTGTAGAGTTCCATTAGACAATGCTACATACCAAATATCTCAGCTCTAGGCCCTGTGGTTTCAGACAAGAAGATTTTTTAAGTTTTCTCTATTTGTTGCCATAGCAACCAGAATTTTTAATGAAATTTAATTTTTTGAACAACTTTGAAAGGGGACCACCCAAGGATCATTCCAGCCAAGTTTGGTTGCAATCGGCATAGCGGTGTAGGAGGAGATGTTTTTTTAAGTAAACATGGACGCCACGAAATCGTAACGACGCACGATGGACGCAGGGCGATCACAAAAGCTCACCCTGAGCACATTCGTGCTCTGGTGAGCTAAAAATGGTGTCTACAAAAATGCCTTCGGGGGGGGGGGGTTTCGCCCAGTAGCCCATAGCCTACTGGCTTAGTATCTAAGTATCTGAATAAATATGTAAGTGCCTGATATGATATAAGTATGTAAGTGCCTGGCTTAATATTTAAGTATCTGAATAAATATATAAGTGCCTGATTAATAATGTAAATATCTGAATAACTAGATGAGTGCCTGACATAGGATGTAACAGACTAACTTAGCATATATAAGGACCTGACTAAGTAAGTATCTGTCTAAACATAACAGTGCTTGACTCAATATGTGACTGACTTAGTATGGAACAGACAAAACTTAGTATGTGTCTGCCTAAGTATACAGATGTCTGACTTAGTATGCAACTGACTATGTTAGTGCTGAACTTAGTATGTAACAGACTAACTTTGTCGTGTACTACACAATCATTAAATAAAATTTTACCTTGAAGCCTTGAATAGTCTTATATTGCTGACTGTCACTCTTGTTCTAATTAGCATCAAACTGTGTTGGTAGTTTATTGTCAAGAACGATTCGCCCAAAATCTCCCGATCGTAGCCTTATGCTTGAAGTGTACTGTGCTTACAACACTAGTTGAAGACTGTTTCTTATTTCCATGTGACCTGTAACCACAAAATGATTAACTGTCATTGATTATGTAAGTGAATGAAACCTCCAATATTACCATACCTAAACATTTTAGAAAATTAGGTCTAGGGCTTGAACTCAAGATCCTGAGGGACTCGGAGTCGAGCACACAGTCTGGCAATGTTATGTAATAACTAATGAAAGTAATTTCCATGAAGAATAAGCCACCCCTATTATCTCTAGGCTGTTTCCCTTTACACCAAAAAAGTCCATCTAAGTTTATTCAGCGTTTATTCAGCCTCTGATTCTGTACATCATATACTAGTAATACGAATGTTTCATAAAATGTATTTCAATGAAATAGATTAAAGGGTCACTATGCATGTTTCTGTTTGTTATATGCATATCATATGTTATATGCATATCATATTACATTTTTCTATCAGGTTTCTGTTTGTAAAATGCAAACCAGGTTAATATTTCTGTCATGTTTCTGTTTATAAGGTACAAATCATGTTACACATTTCTGTCATATTTCAGTGTTTATAAAGTGCAAATCATGTTTCATATTTCTATCATGTTTCTGTTTATAGGGTACAAATCATGTTATATATTTTCTGTCATATTTCAGGGTTTAAGAAGTGCAAAGCATGTTATATAAATGTATACTCAACAAAAAAGAAATATTTTAGGTAAGATTTCCATTGACGCAACTTTAGTTGACTGTGTATTCACCTAATGGTCCCGTGCATTGATAAAATTAGTGGTATGATATGCAGTGGACTAGAGCTGACACAGTTTGTTCAAGAAATGAACAGTCTATGCAAACAGTTGACAAAAAATGCAACAGTAAATAATTATGCTCTTATTTTAATTCAAAGGGAGGTAATTTGAAACATACCAATGTTTGACTCAAACTGCATTCATCGGGGATAGACATTTTCAGTATCAAACTCGTTTTATTTACAACAATACGTGTATTGATGTTTACAACATTAAAACAGGTCAACAGCCCATGAACAGATAGTTTGAATACACATAATGCTGTTTTATAAAATCAGTTATTCCCCTTTCCGTTCAGTAATTCTTCAATGGGATGGACAATTAAAAGGTCATGATGTCTGTCCTTGGTTATTTCTTTAAAGAGCATTGAAATATCAGTACATGAATAATGTAAAGTTTGTTTTCTGAGTATACATATTTCTGTCATATTTCAGTATTTGTAAAGTACAAATCAGGTTACAAATTTCTGTCATGTTTCTGTTTGTAAAATACAAATCATGTTACATATATCTGTCATGTTTCTGTTTGTAAAGTACATATCATGTTACAAATTTCTGTCATGTTTCTGTTTGTAAGGTACAAATCATGTTACAAATTTCTGTCATGTTTCTGTGTACAAATCATATGCATTTTTTGTTATTGAGCTTCTGTTTGTAAAGGGCAGATATATTTGTGATTTTGTATTATATTTATAAGTAACTGGTTATATATCTTTGTCATGTATAATACAGGTACATTTGTAATTATGTTGTGTTGTATTTATATGCATCTGGATAAATATCTTTGTCATGAATGTTTTTGGACTGTAGAATGCAAGTATATTTGTGATTTTATATTGTATTTGTATGTATCTGGTTAAATATCTTTTGTCATGACTGTTTTTGGACTGTAGAATGCAGGTGTATTTGTGATTTTGTCTTGTATTTGTATGTATCGGGTAATATATTTTGTCAGGATTATATGGCTTTCACACTGTACACCATTATAGACAAGTATTTTTTGCACATTATTCTGTAAATAAGATTCACATTTATACAGGTACATGATAACACTGTAACTGTTCTATAAACAAATAAAAATTGCTGAATGAGTAATTATATAGCTGACAGATGTTTTGGCATGTATAATTATTGGATAAGATGGTATTAATTGTTTGTTGTGTCTGTTTTGTGGAAAAACTTTAGCATTATGTTTATTTATTACAATGTCGTTCTTTTCTCTTTTGTTTACATGTTACTATATGCTATTGAGGTCTAAATCAAGTTATGAGCTGATTAAATGGGATTATGCATTTACCATATTCAAGTGTAATTATTTGATATATAATAAAAATAATGATGTTTGTGTTAATATAGCTGTTTACGATGAGTAACCTTAAACAATTCTCTTACAATTGTCGCGGTTTAAATAATAGTAAAAAGAGAGGTGATATTTTTTACTTATTCCTGACAAAAAAGCTGATATACTTTGTTCTCAAGAAACACATTTTATAAGGGATCATGAAAAAAGTAGTTTTTCTTAGTGGAATGGCCAGTGTTATTTAAGTCATGGAAAATCAAACGCCAAGGGTGTAGCTATCTTATTCCAGAAAAATTTAAATATCAAAGTCAATTCAATTAAAACTGATACTTCTGGAAACTTTATAATTTTACAATTATTGTTTGGTGATGTGAAGTTCACTTCAGTGAATATTTATGCGCCAAATGTAGACAACCCTGATTTCTTTAAAAAAAATTGATATCATAGACACTCTAAGTGACAATGACTCTTATTATTTGCGGTGATTTTAATCTTGTACAGAATCCAGACTTAGATTAGTACAATTATAACATAACACACAATGTCATTTTATTGACATAAATTGCATAAATACAATTTATAATCAAACAAATAATCAAATATACCAGAAAGAGAAAAACATGGAAAACCTGAAAGACTTAACACCATTCTGATGTGCTGCGGCCTAAACAGACCACCCCACTTGGTATATGAGTTTTATTATACCCCCCACAAATGACATTTGAGTGCGGGTATAAAAAGGTTAAGGTTTGGTTTATCATTTTGTCATCCCTGTTCAAAGGGCCATCCAAGTTGGCTTTTGAGACACCAGTCTTATGTTTGCACAGTACCTCCCGAATCCCTTCTTTTGCTGGATGCCTGGCTATGATGGGCCTACTGTAACCATTATTTAACTAGCTGACAGTCTTACTGGGATTTGAACCTTCAATCTTAATTATGCTTCAAAGGCAGACACCCTAACCACTCGGCCAACAGTGTATTGGAGTCACTCTGATAGCCGGTCTGTTGTTGGTCGGTCCGTCCGCATACAAAATCACAAGTACCGGGTATGTGGAGAAAATTCGCTAAACTTTGGGCTTGTCTATCAAAATTCATACAAGTGGCTATTAATCTCATATTCTGGTTATTGTGACTTAGTTACAAATTTATTTCAGCTAGTTGCAGATTGAATTGGTTGAAACTTGAATTAAAAATGGTCATATAGGTTTAGGTTTATTTTTCAAGTAATATTTTAACTGGTATTGAAATATATATTATAGGATAGCATGATACTGGTTAATTGGTATTTTATAATTTTTGAAAAAAATTATTTTTTCTGTGCACACTTTAATGTAGTAAACTATGCTTAATTTTAGGAAGACCCAGCTCAACAATGAAATGACACTATTCTGATGTGCTGCAGCCTTTAGAAGCAGACCACCCCACTTGGTATGCATATTTTATTATTATAACCCAAGATATGGAATATATGGGGGCTATATTGGATTTATGCTTGACAGTCAGTCAGAATGTGCATCTGAAGGCAAAATTTGTCTGGACATTTTCTCTGCAACTACATAAATTAACTCAATGAAACTACATGTACACAAAGGTGAAAAGTAGTAAGCCTCTATGTGCCTGCATCAATTCAAATGAAAAAAAGGGTTAAGTTGTTGTATTTGTGTGGTAGATTTTGTTATTGTTACCTCTAACAAGTTTGTTCAAATTATGGCCCTGGGGTCAAAATTAATCTGATCGCGACCCCAGAGTTTATTTTATATAGAAAAATTAAAAAATCTTCTTGTCCGAAATCACAGGGCATTCTATATGTAGTATTGTCTACTAACAAGTTTGCTCATAGTATGGCCTCTATACATGAGTTTATTTCATATAGGATAATTAAAATTTTCTTCTCGTTTGAAACCACTGGTCTTAGAGCTTAGAAATATTGGATGTTGCATTTCTAGTGGTCCTCTACTGATTTGTTCAAAACATTGCTCTATGGTCAAAATTTGCTCTGCACCAGGAGTTACTTTGTTTTATATTGGTTTATAAAGTTATATAGGAAAATTTTAATAAATCTTGTCTGTAAATGCAAGGCCTAGAGATTAGATGTTTCGTATGTGACATTTTTATGTGGCCACCTGTCATGTTTTTCAATGGGCATAATCTAGAGTGAGAATGCATTTGGGGTCAAAAGATCAAATATCTAGGTCAGTGTTATTATAAATAGAAATTTGGTTTCCAGATGATAACCTAAGCTGACTTGTTCATTTAGACAAACTTATCATCATTAGAAAATCTAGACAGATGCTGCTGAAAAACATAAGCTAATATTCCAATGATGCTGGCAGGGGACTTGTATGGCATGCATTACTGACTGTAAGCTAGTTTACTTAAATCTTAGCCTAATATAGGTTTCAGATCAATAACTCAAGGATTATTTCATTGATTGATTTAATATATTACACAATGGTGTATCATAAGTAACTGCTCAAGTTTTTATACCCATTAAAATAAAACATTTTCATATGAAATTATGGACTCTTTTTAGGGAAGCTGGTTAGGATTAACTGCCCTCCACAATATGACCAACATTATATTAAACATGGCATTAAATCTGAAGAAATATATTCTTTCTTTAGACTAAACATCACTTATAAATGGAATACAATTTGTTATTTCATCTTCATAGAATACCATAATTATATAAATGTTTCTTAATTTACAGGAGTGATCTCTAAGAAATTTCAAACACCTGTAAGCTGTTATGTTGAAGAAAAAATGACAGAAGCCCTGAGGTGACTCATTGTAACGTTCAAGAAGGCGTCTACAGTAAGACCCTTAATGGGCATATCTTGTATAAATTTAACAAACTTAATTTGTCATTTATTACCATTTTATGTATTTTTATATGCTTGTAGTGATAATAACACGTTTTGGTTCACATAAATTATTTGTATTGTTAATAATAATGTCTTTCATATGATAAAAATGAATTTTCATATTTTCTCTGTTTGTTTTTTTTTCCATTAAATATTCTTTTTTGTCACCAAAAAGTTATCATATTTATTTGTATAAGCATAATAAGTGATTACTGTTTATAATTTTGATTGTTCTGTTTCGGTAATCCTTTATTTAGCAGAAGAATGTAAGCTTGTCTTTAATCGAAGAAAGGTCAAGCTGATGAGATCATTGGGTTGTTTTCTAGAAGTGTTGAAACCTGGGGCCATTGGGTGAAAGTGCATGCAACAAATAAGTGACTAATTCGGTTGAGGATTGGTATGGTATATAGCACTCCTATTTCAAAATCAAAATGCAGTTTAAGTTGATTCTTTCAAGCTAGAAAAAAGGTGGTCAGTTTTACTGAAGCCATCTTGCCCTCTATATCCAAAAGACACACAAAAACCAACATCAACTGACTTTCTAAAAAAATGCATAAAAACCCACTTTAACAAAGAAAAGGCGCACAAGCTCTCACTTTACAAAAGCGCAGAAAAAACACAAAAACTCACTTATGAAAAAGACACATTAAAACGCAATTAAACCAACTTACTACAAAAAGCACAGAAAAAAACACAAAAACTCACTTCTGAAAGACACATTAAAACGCAGTTACAAAAAATGCAGAAAAACTCACTTTAAAAATCCCAGTTAAACGCAGAAAAAACCTACTTACTATGGAAAAACACAGTAAAACCCTAAAAAAAAACTTATTAAAAAAAAATAACTTAAACCCTTAAAAAACAACTTACCAAAAACACAGTTAAACCCACAAAACACTGGTAAAAACATACCAAGTGAGTTTTTAGCTCACATGTCACAAAGTGACAAAGTGAGCTATTAGGATCACTCTCCGTCCGGCGTTGTGCGTCGTCAAACTTTTTGTTGCGACCACACTAGGGGCCACATTTTTGGCTCAATTTTAACAAAACTGGGTCAGAACGTTAATATCAACAAAATCTCGGACGAGTTCGATATTGGGCCATTTGGGGTCAAAAACTAGGTCACCAGGGCCAAATAAGGGAAAACCTTGTGAACACTTTAGAAATCACTGTTTTGACTTCATCTTCATGAAACTTTGTCAGAATGTTTATTTTAATAATATGTAGGTCAAGTTTGAAAATGGGTAATTTCTGTAGTAAAATTAGGTCACTAGGGCAAATTGCTGGAAAACCTTGTGAACACTCTAGAAGTCACTGTTTTGATTGGATGATCATGAAACCTTGTCAGAATGTTTGTCTTCATAATATCTTGGACGAGTTCGAACATGGGTCATCTTGGGTCAAAAACTAGGTCGCTAGGTCAAATCTTATGAAAAACCATGTTAACACTGTAGATTTCACAGTTATTATTGGATCTTCACCAAACTTTGTCAAATCGTTTGTTTTAATGATATAACGGTCAAGTATAAATATGGGTCATCTGGGGTCAATAACTAGGTCACCAGGTCAAATCTTAGGAAAACTTTGTTAACACTGTAGATGTCACAGTTTTAATTAGATCTTCACCAAACCTTGTCAAAATGTTTGCCTCAATGATATGTGGGTCAAGGATGAACATGGGTCAGCCGGGTTCAAAAACTGGGTCACAACTGGGTTTTAATGAACAAACAATGATTGTCATCTTGACCCTCTTGTTTATTTAAAGGCGGAGTGACGTAGTTTGAATTCAAGAAACTATTGAATATTTACACGAAGTCCCTGTTTAGGTAAAGTGTCATGCAAACAGGTTAATTCTCTAAAGTGACAATATTCGTAAATAACTTACAAATATAATAATAACAAGGTGAATCTAATCCTGAATATCGTACAATTATAATAAGTAACTCTATTCGTAAAGAACATTTAATAATGATAATAATGCTGTATTTGTTATTTACTTACACATATGTTATGACCAATTAGTTACCCCTTTCGTAAATAACTCACAAATATAATAGTATGCAGTACGCACTGACCGACTTAATAGCATTAAAATAAGAATTACCTCTCTGAAATCTCTCACATTTAACGGCAATCATCGAGAACGAGTCAGGCCATGCAGCGTAACAGCTTGTGGTCATGAATATACGGTCACACAGATCTGTGAATAAATTGAATCACTAAATAGTAGTTGCATTCCTTACTGTACATGTATACAGTACAATCTCTCCAGAACGGCCCTTTCTTGAGCAACAACCTCTCTTCAATGACAGTATGTTTTTTTTCCTACTGCACGATTTAACTACTAATTTAACATCTCTAGAGCAACAACCTTTCAACAACAACCTAATTTTGCTACTCCCCGGCAAAAGGGTATTGCCTTGGACAAGTTTCACTGTATATGAGTATGTCATGTTTGTTGTAACACAGTGTTGTGAATAATAACTAAGTCATCCATTATCATTCACCGTGAACCATTGTCACACAAAATTCTTAAGAGTTCTAGTAAGTGTTTGTATTATTATACTTCCATTCTTACGTTCATTGGTCATCAGATGGGGTTGGGCTCACACATATCAGAGTCTTTCAAATGAATGGTCTGGACTCCGAAAATTAAAGGGTTGGGTATTGATTACGTGATCAATGATCGTTGTTGTAAAGCAGTAAAAAACGCTTCTTCAAATAGATAAAATCATGATTTAAATTACTAAACATTTCATAGGTACACAGCTTCATGAAAAGTATCTTCTTCAATTGGATCAATTTCTTGGGATAAAATCCATTCATTTATGTTGAAATCCGATGGTACATAAATGGACGAAAACTCGTTAACCTAGATCAAAATTGTTGTCGCAAAACGTCTGCATTTTTCGTAAGCAAATATAACCTTCTTAGATCATATTGTGGTGTTGTCAGGTTTTCAAAGGTTGTTAATGTGCCTCATGCAGATCTTTTTTCATATTTTTCCTAAATGATAATCATGATACATTAATTTGAGCCTTTTTGATTGAAGTCGCCAAGTACATGGAATTTTCGTAAATAATTCCGTCTTTAATAATCATCTCCCGCTAAAATGCTTGCAACACATTTTAGTAAAATCAATTTTTCGTCGTCCCATGTTTCATGCTTTTTTTCGTGACTAAATGGACATTGAAAATTTGCGTGTTATCTATACACGTGTGAACAAAGCACTCTGATAAGTATCGACAGCACGACTAGCATGATTCCAGACCCTTCTATTTGAGTGAACCTGCACATATTTAGAACGTTTAACCACCAACTAAAGGGAATTATTTCATTTAAATAATGATAAATATTCATGAATATACAGAAAAATTAATTCTTACAGTACCGTCAAAATAAGCAGAAAGAACAATGTTTACACACCCCACAATAACGTACTAACCCCTGATGTTTTCAACAGCATTTCAGTAAAATACTAATGGGTCCCATTTTTACAAAAAATGCAATACAAGATACAAAATTGTGTTTATAGTCGGCTGGCTGATTAATAATGAAACATTAGCAATGAATTGCTATTGGCCGAAATAAACAGCTGACCCGGCACTGCTTTACAACATGAGATATTTTATTGTACAGTATTTTATTACTCATTAGAAAAACCACGTGCACCGCCATACTTGTATGGTATATTACAATATAAGTAAGCTTAGCCGTCACATGAATTAAAGCTTATCACAGTATATTACATAATAACAAACCTGTCCGTACTGTTGTCGCAACATTCTAAAACTGTCCACATCTTGGAACAAATTCACATCAGAAACATTCTGTTTTATCAAACATTGACAGCTGTCTTGTCCCGCAATCGTATAAATGACCAAATTTTATGAGTCACATGGCCACAGTTTTATTCAAATCTTACACAGGTCTGTTTAACACAAATTGTAACTTCAAGTGTATCTAAACCAACACATGTTCACGGGTGATACAAAATGGACACACGAGAAAGTCGTGCGAATGGATTGAATGTGCTACGGACGGTACAAAATTGTGTTTGGTAGAGGCGTAAAACTCCTCGTAAATTATTGCTGGGGTTCAAAATAGCTTTTCATCTCATTTCAGGAAGTAACAGCAGACGTTCTAGACGATGATTCAGCAACTGTTTTACTATGGAAAGCCACAATACACCCCAAACTACATGTACTACTATATTTTTCTATATACTGTTTGCCGACAATCTACAGTCTTAGCACAACAAAGCGTATTGTTTGGAAATACAATCATAAACTGCAATGTTTACTGCATACTCTGACCAAATGATTTTGTTTTTGTCCATTTTGCAATCTGATTAAAATCATATCCTCAAACCCACTACGCTATGAGCCGTAGTGTTTAGAATTGAAAATAAACATGGAAGAACATTTAAAAGTGAAAATTTGAAATATGAAAACCCTGAATGACATGTTGAAGTTATTGTTGGAGATTGTAGGTCAGATTAATTTTGATATTATGATACATTATTTTGGCTAATGGAATTAGCATAAGTTCAGGTGAGAATTATAGATACATGTTAATCATCAAATATTATTTTACTGGTGCAGAAATGTACATTTAATCATTGGCTATTGATAATCAAAGCTCTGAAGGTACTGCTGTTGTTCGGAACTACAAAGTAGTCAAAAGTTGAATTTCTTTGTAGGGTGACTTTTTGAATCCGAACGATAGTTCGCGCATGAATTTCGATGCAGACTTAAGTACTACTAACGCTTTTCTACACCCGCTATGCAGTTGTTAAAGCTGTTCCCGTTCCACGTGCTTTCAGTACTTTGATTTATGATTCCCATCTGATCACAAAAAGTAGTTATGCAAATAGCATAATATCATATAGTCTACATTACCTGCCTCTTTGTATACTCAACTTTTGCAGAATGTAATATCTCACACATGAAGACACACTCGAAGAAAAAGTTACACGTTATAAGCATTAAATCAATCGATTACAATTTCCCGATGAACCACTTTTTTAAAATATCTGGTTGACACACAGTTATCATCGCATCGTCCATGAATTCAATGATGACTTCTATACGTTTACAATAGAAGCTAGGAACCAGACAAATTAGCATATAAAGCACGAGGATTATGACGTCATCCTTCCTTAAAATGTGTGTACTGATAGTAAATATTGTAGTTATCCGAGGGACAGGATTGTTTAGATTTTTTACGACTGTCTAGTATTGCTCGTTTACGATATTGCATAGCCATCTGATTTTGACTTATATGCACGTAATATTTGAATTTGTATTTATGCCATTGAACTGAAAAAAATGGAACTGTGTTCGTAGGCGGAAGGTTAAATTAATGGAAGCTGTTCGGTATGCAGGTTTTCAATGAAAACTGAGCGATTTCTGAAATACGGTAATAACTTTATTGTTCGTACCGAACAACAAAAACTCATTTCAGTTATGTACTTTCAGTAATTCAGTATTGAACAACGCCACTTTTTAGGACGCATAGCAAAAATGTCAGGTGGCTATTTTTTCACAAATTTGTGCTGTGATGATTCACCTTAATGTGTCAGGAGTGAAAATCGAAGCCGCCCCTGACAACAACTTGCAGGACTTTGGTATGAATGATCAAAATCGTATCTTACCAGAGAGCGTGGTTGTAATGTATTGAGCTTAATCTAATACAGTGTAACTTCTGAAATCCGGACCCTCTGAAATCCGGAAACTTCTAAAATCCGGAATATTTTCTTGGTCCCGAAATTTTTCCCTCTATTTCAATCTGAATTCCTGAACTTCCGAATTCCGGACGTTATTTTAATAAATTAAATTTTGGTTTATGTAAGTGCTATTTTACTTCCAAAATCCGGACAGTGCAGAAAGTGTCATCCTTAAAGTCCCATAAGCATATACATTTATCGGTCCTAACAGTTTCTGTTTATTCTATAACAGAGGAATCCGGTGTGGTGTCCTCCCGTGCATACTTTATAGCAAGAAAAAATGTTTCGAAAACCACTATCGTATTTTTTTCAATATCATTGAAAAAATACTATTTATAGAACAGTTGTGTTTCCTGCAGTCATATTAGGCACACGGCATTAAGTGACGTCACGCGCTCTATATATTTCAAGTTTACAAAAGCAAAATAAACAGCGAAATGAGCGTTTTTAGAAGAAAAATAGCTGGTTTCGTCGGTAATAATTATCTTGGGATAATATCAGCAAATGTTTGTTTTTTACATATATTTTTTATTGCAAAAAGGTCATGGGGCTTTAATTAGTCCCGTGATTATATAAGCCCTAAGGCAAAATGTCATTTTCCCCTCTTTTAAATTGTTTACCAATCAGTGGTGTTAGTTTATGTTGACACGCATTAGAATCACAATGATTATGTCAAATGTATACAAAATATGACAAATAAATTTCACACTATAAAACTTGTTGGTTATACATTGTTAAACATAATAATATAATTATATTGCAACCATGGACCATCGTTCTAGTGATATGAAATCAAACGCATACACCAACAAACACCAAACTTCACATTTTGGTTCCTCATGATAATCTGTACAGAACCTGTGCATTTTCAGGTCAGTAGGTCAAAGATCACCCTGAGGGGGCATTATGTTTTAAGAACACATCTTGTTTCAAGCTGATATTTACATGTTCATATACATGTACAGTCAAACAAGTGAACGGCCACCTCCGAATAATGCCATCCAATGATTAAAGCCATTCTTTTAAAAACCGTCATTGATTATTTAAAACAAAATGACCTCTGAATAAAGGCCATCTGTCTACATTATTTTGTCTTTCCTTTCCTAAAGATGGCCTTTGTTCACATGTTTGACTGTACTCTATATCTCAGAACTTCAAAAAGATTTGAAAAAAGGTCTGCAGCCCTACTTTTAGGGGGACCGAGTTTCCTACATATAATGACAAATCATACATTTATGTTGTAAAGACTCAGGTTAAATAATCATAACATGAACAAGAGGGCCAGGCCAAGGTGGCCCTATATCGCTCACATGACAATCACTGTTCACTCATTAAAACATTGTTTTGAACCGGTGACCTAGTTTTTGACCCCAGACGACCTATGTTCGAATTTGTCTTACATATCATTAAGACAAACAGTCTGACTAGGTTTGGTGAAGATACGATCAAAATTTGACATCTACAGTGTCAATAAGGTTTTCCTAAGATTTGACCTTGTGACCTGGTTTTTGACCCTAGGTGACCCATATTTGAACTTGTTCTTAATATCATTAAGACAAACAATCTGCAAAGGTTTGGCCAAGACCTAATCAAAACCATGACATTTAGAGCTTTTACAAGATTTTTACCTAAGATTTGACCTGGTGACCCAGTTTTTGAACCCGGCTGACCCATGTTCATCCTTGACCCACATATCATTGAGGCAAACATTTTGACAAGGTTTGGTGAAGATCCAATTAAAACTGTGACATCTACAGTGTTAACAAAGTTTTCCTAAGATTTGACCTGGTGACCTAGTTATTGACCCCAGATTACCCATATTTATACTTGACCGTTATATCATTAAAACAAACGATTTGACAAAGTTTGGTGAAGATCCAATAATAACTGTGAAATCTACAGTGTTAACATGGTTTTTCATAATAATTCAGCTTTCCATAGCCTTCACTGGCTCAGTGTGCATGAATTTTGATGCAGACCAAAGCATAGTCATCTGATTTTGACTTGAATGCACATGACATTTGAATTTGCATTTATGGCATTGAATTGTAAAATTGGAACTTTTTTCGTAGGCGGAAGGTAACAGTTTTAATAATGCAATACATATCCAACTTTTATCAAGACTGCAAAGTCTGCAGTATGTAGGAAAATTTTCCAAATCAATTGTTGAGAACTGGTCATAAGTTCTTATTTTTGTGTTCGTATCGAACAATAAAAACAAACATTGAAAGTTCAATTCAGATTTATTTCAAATTCACTCATTCTTAATTAAAGAATTATGTAAAAAGATGTACATGTATATGTAATGCCATTATAAATATCATTATGATAAATTACGAGAAGCATGATCTATGCCTATACAACACTGCATATGGGTCTAATAAACAGAAGAAAATAAGCATTAATTACATGTGCAGGGCAATTTCACATAATATAAATCATACTTCGGCTTGAAAAAATTGTATGTTTCTGGTATCATGCTTATTAAAAATATGGAAGGTAGGTTAGGCATTTTTTTATTCTTGAAATTGTACGGAAAGGTAAACAAGAGGGCCATGATGGCCCTATAATCATTCATCAGAAAAATGACCTTTGGAGAAGAAAATTTTTCAATGTTTTCCTATATGAACTTAGAATGGGGACTACCCAAGGATCATTCCAGCAAAGTTTGGTAACAATTGGCATAGTAATGTAGGAGGAAATGTTGTTTTAAGTAAATATGGCCCCACTTCACGACGCACAACAAACACAAAGTGATCACAAAAGCTCACCATGAACACATTGTGTTAGAAGTTAGACACAAAGTTATAATGTGGATTTACTACATTTTTGTATTCCTCAGGCCAAGTAAAAAATTTAGGGTTGAGAGGAATTTTTTCTGTAGGTTGGGTTACCAGAAACAAATTTTTTTATCAGTGATCACTATAATGTGTTTAATTACAAATCAATCTAAAATAAGAGTCTTTGGGTCAGGAATGATCAAGGTTGATTCTTTCACTAACCTTGTCTTTTATAAAAACCAAATCCTGTTATCAGCAATAAAATATAAAATATGGGAAGAGATAATTTATACAGTAGGTAAAAACAAAACTAGATACATTTGTAATATATGCACATGTACTATATTTCAACTCATCTATTTATGAATTTTGAGTTAAATTATTTGAATACTCGTACATGTACATATGATATCTAATTATCTACATATTTTATCTACTTACACATCTATACTAGAAGCCTTGAATTACACAAAACAGTAAAATAATTAAATCCTACTACACGTAGTTGCATTTAGGAGAAAAGTAGGCACAGACATATCAGCACATTAAATTCATCACATCAATTAACTGAATGACAAGAATATAAAAGTTAACTGAATAGCCTATTATCAAATTCATCAGCTCAGTTAATGGAAACAAGAGGGCCAAGATGGCCCTATATCGCTCACATGACAATCACTGTTCACTCATTAAAACATTGTTTTGAACCGGTGACCTAGTTTTTGACCCCAGACGACCTATGTTCGTATTTGTCTTACATATCATTAAGACAAACAGTCTGACTAGGTTTGGTGAAGATACGATCAAAATTTGACATCTACAGTGTTAATAAGGTTTTCCTAAGATTTGACCTTGTGACCTGGTTTTTGACCCTAGATGACCCATATTGAACTTGTCCTTAATATCATTAAGACAAACAATCCGACAAGGTTTGGCCAAGATCCAATCAAAACCATGACATTTAGAGCTTTTACAAGATTTTTACCTAAGATTTGACCTTGTGACCCAGTTTTTGAACCCAGCTGACCCATGTTCATCCTTGACCCACATATCATTGAGGCAAACATTTGGACAAGGTTTGGTGAAGATCCAATTAAAACTGTGACATCTACAGTGTTAACAAAGTTTTCCTAAGATTTGACCTGGTGACCTAGTTATTGACCCCAGATGACCCATATTTATACTTGACCGTTATATCATTAAAACAAACGATTTGACAAAGTTTGGTGAAGATCCAATAATAACTGTGAAATCTACAGTGTTAACATGGTTTTTCATAAGATTTGACCTAGCGACCTAGTTTTTGACCCAAGATGACCCATGTTCGAACTCGTCCAAGATATTATGAAGACAAACATTCTGACAAGGTTTCATGATCATCCAATCAAAACAGTGACTTCTAGAGTGTTCACAAGGTTTTCCAGCAATTTGCCCTAGTGACCTAATTTTACTACAGAAATGACCCATTATCAAACTTGACCTACATATTATTAAAATAAACATTCTGACAAAGTTTCATGATAATAAAGTCAAAACAGTGATTTCTAAAGTGTTCACAAGGTTTTCCCTTATTTGGCCCTGGTGACCTAGTTTTTGACCCCAAATGGCCCAATATCGAACTCGTCCGAGATTTTGTTGATATTAAAGTTCTGACCCAGTTTTGCTAAAATTGAGCCAAAAATGTGGCCCCTAGTGTGGTCACAACAAAAAGTTTGACGACGCACGACGCACACCGCATGACGCCAGACGGAGAGTGATCCTAATAGCTCACTTTGTCACTTTGTGACATGTGAGCTAAAAACAGGAGAAAATGAACTGCATACAAATTAAAAACATGTACCTAAATAATTATCAATAAGATAATCATCAAAGGTATTTCAAACTACTTGGAAGGACCCTACATATAAAGTTACTTCAATTGAAGACAATACCAATGATACATTTCATAAAAGTGCTCAGCTTTAAATGAATGTTATACTAATATTGGGGAGTGGGATGTGGGAAAGGGTGTAATCCCTCCTGCTACAGGGATTAGATCAAATGCCTCGGCGTTCAACTTAGATACCATTTTTGGACATACATCATATTTATGTTTTCACTATCAAATTGTTGTTACCCACATGTGAAAGAGTGCATTGCTGGCTATACCTCTAGTTTCCTTGGCATGGAAAATAAAAACATGTATATCATTGTATATTTAAAGCTACAATACAAACTATTTAATGAAAAAATAGAATATTTATAACAGTTATTTACTTAACAGCAGTACAATAAAAAGCATTCAGAAGACATAAGGGAGATCATCAATACTAACATGTAATGGGGAAAGGGAGGTAATTCTTACTACATGTAAATAGAAAAAAATATGTTCACAAACAAAATATATAACAGTTATAGAGTGTACACTAAATCACAGAAATGTCATGGAGTATGGTAAAAGAGATTAATCATGACAGATTAGAAAAGCAGAAAAATGAGTACATCCCAAAACAGACAGTTCAGGCCTTTAAAAAGATTTTTGAGCATAACATCATATATTTCAGTGGGAAAAATAATGCTTAAACAAAATTTAAGAAAAAACAACTTTATTATTAATACATTATTTTGCTCAACTATACTCAAGAAAAACGTTAAGATAAAAACTGAGTTGCCAAAAAATTTCTGAGCACTGTTTCCATTATCTACATCTGCCGTGAAAATGCGTCCATTTTGTAATATCTATTTTATGAGATCATAAATAGAAACCTCTTGTTATAATCATATGAGTACTTTAAGAACTTTGATTTTATCAACTGTAATCAGTTAATAAATGTATCATATAAAACAATGAGCAGTCAATAATAAGATAATCTTTCAAACAAATTTGATAAAAAAAAACATAATAATACAAACACAAACATCCTACAACACAAAGTGCACAAAAACAATTAAGAGAAATACAGGTGAAATATATTCAGATTGATGACTATACAATCAAACCTGTCAACAAAGACATCCCTTGGTAAGACTATAATGGCCTTTATTGACAGGTGGCCTTTATTCAGGGGTAATTTTGTTGTAAGTAATCAATGAAGTTTTTTAAAAATGGTCTTTATTCAGAGGTGGCCTTTTATACAGTTTTGACTGCATATGTAAGTTACAATTTTAACATACTATCATAATACCGGTAGGTTATGCTTGAATAACATTACGATATGATACTATTAATTTATTAATGACAAAAATTTCTTATAAAATCTCTTACTAGACATCAAACGTGGGCGTGGTTTCAATTATTGAACCAGGAACATTAGCGATTTTGATTGGTTATCAAAAATTGAAAGGGGTGCGTCAAATTTGTTGATTTCATGAGACGATAATGATCCAACACTATAATTTTCAATTGCTTAGCTTAAAAAAACACAGTAGGTGTCATTTTTGAATTAACATTGCAAATTAACATTTGATGACGGATTTCAAAGAGGTTTTTGGTATTTTGAAGCCGAATTGTTAATCTAGGGAACCGTGCCTCAGAATTTTGATACTTGTTTTCATTTTTCATCTATGGCGTATAACGTAATAAACAGCAGGGTTTTGGGTACGGAATTGCTTTAAAGTCAAGTATCTTAACGTACCAAGGATGTTATAAAAAAAACTGAGGCATGGATCCCCACATTATACATTTATAGTGATTTTAAGGCTATTTGTTGTAATAAATTCCTAAATACAGAGTAGTTATCGTTGTTAAAAAAATTGAAAATTAGTTGCGATATTGGTTTATAGAAGATATTTATCACATGTAATATTTGTTTCAAATCACTTGCAATGCACTGTATACAGTGGGTTTATTTTAGTATATAATTATCGTTTAGTTTTTAAATCTATATATTGGTGAAACTTGATTTGACCTCACATCCAAGCCAGATACCTTAAACAAAATGACCTCCGAATAAATGCATCCTGTCAATAAAGGCCAATATTGTCCTTTGCTAGATTGGCCTTTGTCCACAGGTTTGACTATATATTCCATTAACATTACTACAGAATTGATCAGATCATATAGAACAATCCTGTCCATTCAGGCTCATGAGTGTAAATCATCATGTCTGGATCCAGGAGAAAGTATTGGTATTATTATTTGTATGAATCTTTAAGAATGGTCAAATGAAATGACAAAAGATAAATACCAAACCATAAAAACTGTGCGAACAAATTATAACTCCACATCCACAAACATAAAGCATTCCACATCCATCAGTAAATCAAATAAATCCCAATTCATCAACACAATACATTCCAAACCCACCAACATACACAATTCCCCGGCCACCAACACACAGATTGTAAAATGATGACAAAAAATTGAAAAGTTCATTAAAATATTCCAGCAAGATCTGATTGGGGTATAGTGTTAACACATTTACCCTGATTAAGGCATTATTTGGTATGAAAGTTAATTAAGAAATGAAAAAGGATGACATTAAGGCTTTTACAGTAAGTCATTTTCAGTTGGCACATAACCTTTGCTAAGGAGTCCAACCTGTGACCAAAGGTCACTGTAGGATAAGATAAAACATGGCCATTAGCATAAGCCAATGTAGCATTATTCATAGCTTTTATCATTTTACTCAAAATTTGATAAGGATCAATATAAGAATCATCTGTGTATACAAATATACAATATACAGATAATGCTGAATGGACGTCATTTGTTTCATTGTTTGCACCGAATGACCAAACAACAGTAGCATTAAATCATGATGATGACTTGTAACTACCAGCAATATAGGGAACATCGTGTTTACAAACAAAACCGATCGATCTCGTGCATGTGAATCAGCTGCTGGGCAAAAAAACAACGATTTCAAAATAACAATGGCCACTGGCATTGTAAGACGTGACCGGATTGATCCTTTGTCGGATGATATTGAATTATCTGATTATGCGAACAAGTTACCCTTTGAGGCAAAGAAATGTTACATAGTAAAACTACAGTATAATTATGGACAGTGTTTGCTTCCGGATCCATACCTCATAAATTCAACTTGGAGTGACGATCCTTCGTTGTGGCCAAACATCGAATTTGGACATGTTTACTGCTATTTGATTGAGACTCCTGGGTCATTTACAAAGGAATATTTGAAAGCCTTCAAGTTTCTAGATGCATACAGGTTTGTTAACAACTATTACATAGCTAAGATAACAAGTATTTACAATAAATCTATAGCCATATCGCCAGAGGTCCTAACTGCACCAGTGACCTAACACCATCATCCATCTTTCTTAATTTTATTGTAAAAATAAGAAATGTCATAATTTTATTATGTGTGTGTTATTTTATAATAATTTCGGTATGTTATAAACAATGTCGATAACTGTGATCTATTTCAGAGTACTGCCTGTCTTTTGTATGCACTTTGATGTGGTATACATGTATATACTTTTCTGTACTGTATGACTGTGTCATGCAACAAATTAAAGTTTTATTAAGGGTGTTGTTTTTGTATTGTACTTTAATTCAGGTTTGTTGTCAGTGGCCATGTTCAGTCAGTTGAATACCATGGTATTGGTGACAATGTACCATTCTGTGCTGTACATGCAAAAGTGATCCCTTCACAGAGAATTACAGAAAAGCCGCATAGACCCTGGGCGTACTTAGACAAAGAAACTGCATCAGTATATTGTGCTCACTGTACATGTATGGTAGGGTATGTTTCTGTTCTTTCCCAATGATTGCCCCATATGTTTTTCTCAGTATGTAGCTCAATTGGCCATATATGCAGTCTTTGAATTAGTGGATGAAGCCTGAATTAGTGGGGAGCCCCCTGCCTGAAACATTTGTTTTACTTCTTAAGTCTTTTGGAGGGACAACCTGGTTTTAAAGAGTTTCCTTCATGAAGTATGTAGTCGGGCAACCTGTCACAAAAATAATTCAGCGACTGCATATAAATTATATGCACTAATGGTGCAAACTGAATGTCTTAGATAATTTAATTAAAAGTAAAACAAATACATGTATTCATCAAGTATGGGTAATATTAGAAAAAAGTCCTTTCTTAAGTCTACTTTGATGTAATCAAATGTTATGAGACCTATTTCATTGTTTTGACCTTGTTTTAGCATAGATAAATATGAATGATATACTATAGCATTGTTTAAAGTCCTAATCCTTCAAATTTCAGGTTGGGCGAAGTATACAGCCATGTAGCAACTCTTCTATTCAAGATGGAAATAGGCGTGAAACTCGGGTTATCAAGTGTGTCATCAACAAGTGAAATTTGCAAGTGGAATCAAACATTTCACAAACAGGTAGACCGAGCATAAGTCATTGTGGTTATCTTCTATACCTATACAACATTGATATATAATTCTGAGTATGGCTCCTTTATTTAAAGGCTATCACAATGTATCAAAACATTGCTTCCTGTGTCGCGATACCCATTGCAAGATAAAAATGCAAATTTACTGTAAAAAATAATACAGTTTATTGTTGGTAGTCTTGTCAGAAATCCAGTTTCATCAAAATTCTTTTCAGCAAATTGAAACTATTCATTTATACGTACAAAAATAATTATATGTGTGTATGCTATAAATGATACAATATTGACCAGCATTTAGAAATGAATTATTCTTTAAGTAATATTGCTATGCTACAAAATCATTGTGTTAAATGTTTTGTCTATCTGATATTGCAGTATACAGCTTTATATAGATTTAAATTGATTGAACATTAATCATGCATCCCTTACTTGGGACATATCTTGACTCAAACATTTATTAGGATTTAGGATAAGTCTAACTTTTGTGATTTAAAAAATTGTTGACGTACATCATACATGTAATACAAATTGGTGCTACCTTTTTAAAGAAGAAAATATGGACGATAAATATGAAATTAAGTCAATAATGCATTTCTTTTTATCACTCTTTCAGTTGCAACCTGTTACAGTGAGTGAGCTGCAACCATTGTTGAAAGGCAGCCGAAACAAACCAGTTGCTTCAGTGATACCCTCAGGAAGGGATGATTTACCAGATAGGTCTGTACTTTAAACATTAAAGGAAGTCTGTCCAGATGTAGTATATTTCACAACAATACCGCCACTTGACCCAGAGGAGACATGTAGACATAGCATCTGAAACTGGAGTTCATCAACAGCATGTACAACCATTAAGAGACTTACATAGAGAGTACAGCAATGTCCAAGTCACTGATGAGACCCTAAAGAGTATATGGAATAAATACAAGTGTACAGACATACAGGCAAAAGATCTTGAATCTGAAACTCGTGGACAGTCTGTGTGCCCAACTTGGTATGAGTAATACAAAGGTAGAATTACCACCAGCAAAGCCCATGATATTTTTGTGCAGAAGAATTCTACAAAGCCGGACAATCTTGTAAGAATAATAACCGGTAGTAAATGCTACAACCTATCAGACAAGAAAACTGTCAAATGGGGAATAAGAAATGAGGATATAAGGCCAGGTGAGAGTATATTCAAACTGAAAAAAGTAATCACAATCATCTTAATGTGACACATGTGGAACTCTTGATTGACTATAGAAAGCCCTTCTTAGCAGTATCATCTGATGGTTTAGTGTCATGTCATTATTGCCCTAAACGTTTGATTGAAACGAAATGTCCATACAAACACAAAGAAAGGAAGATAAATGAAATAAAGGACAAAGATTTTTGCTTGGACAAGAATAGAATGTTGAAACCTGATGTCACAGATATTTCACCCAAGTTCAGCTGCAGATGTATGTGTATGATTTAATGAGTTGTCATCTGTTCATCTTTACTAACAAACACCATATAAAGTTTGTAATATGACTGTGTTAAGGGTTGATCAATTATGCTCTAATCTTGTAAGCAAATGTGAAGCATTCTTTTTTAAATACATTCTATAGGAACTGGTAACATGCCGACTAGTAAATTCAACTGACATTCATATCCCAGAAGTCAGTGGGAATGTTAGCGATGGCACTGAGGTCAATGTTTGGTGTTTATGTAGGGAACCAGAGTATGGGAGCTTGATTGAATGTGCTTAAGTGAAGACTGCCCCATACATTTGTTTCATTATGAATGTGTAAACATAAGGAGATGTCCAAGAAAGAAGTGGGTCTGCCCTGAGTGCTTGGATATTTGAAAGATTCATAACTTAAGTGTCAAGATTTCATTAATACATTGTAATGTGAATAGTGAACATGACAGCAATATGATTCAGACAAAGCTGTGACATAGATTTACTCTTCTTAGATTGGGCAACTGATTAATGTAATATTTTGTTACTATATTTATCAAAGTTCTAAGATAAAATAAAATTCAGTGTAATATTAAAAAGGCAAAAATCACATTTATGTGCCTATCTAAGCCAAATTCATATTATTTATGGCTTACCCAAAGTTTGCATTGTTCCTTATGTTTTTCTTCATTTCACAAGATAATTTAGGCCAACCTTGAAAAAAATGCTTGCTTGTGGTAACCCTACCCAGATAATTATCAGTGGCTAGGTAGCAGATCGTTTTTACACTTAATTAAAGTTTAAAAGCCCAGTCAATTGAGTAGGTTATTAGGTAGTGTTACCACAAACAAAATTTTTTGAAGATGGCCTTATCTACTTCTAATTGTCAGTTGGTCATAGAGTTATGGATATAACTCCATATAACACAGACTTGTTGTTACATGTATAACTATAAAGGTGTCTCAGAAAATGTTTAACTTCAAAAACAATTGACATTTTACTGTTTGACTTAATGACCCTTATCAAATTTAGACAAGAATGGATCTATCTTACATACAAATGTGCACCGCTAAACAATGGAATATGTTCACAAGATGGACATTATGCACAGACTTTTTTTATAACTTGAGTAAAACGACAATGCATGACTGACTTAAAGAGTAAATTTGATTTTAAGCGATTTTGATCATTTAAATATGAGAAATAAACTGATCATGTTTTTGTACAGTATCATCACTGTATGTATGCAATGTTGAAATTCTTTTGAAGAACATGATTAAAGTACAAAAACACCATCCTTTCAGTCTGAATTACAATTTACAGATAATGAATAATTACATTGTATCACCAGGATCAAATCAGAAATTATCACAGTGAAATATCTACACTCAACCTCATGACCAGATAGATCTCATTACATGGACTATGAATAATGTACTGTATGATTCTTTCCCAATAAGCAAACTAGTTAAAACATAGAATTGTTATGCAATATAACTTATCACTAATAACATATTTTTCTAACTTACAAGTAGTAAAAAAGATTTGAAGAAAAGTGATGTCATCTGACATGCAATATTATGCTATTCATGTCTTAAACTAGTCATTTTAAAATTTCATACTTACAGATTGGCAAAATAAGATTAGGAAATATCAATGATGTAAAGTGATTCAAAATACAATGATATTTCAAGATGAACAAACCATATTGTTATACTACAAATTTAAGGAGCACAAATAACTAACATCAAAGAGAGGTAATCAGTACTAAATAATAATTGAGAAAGGGAGGTAATTCCTAGTAATATGAAAAAATATATATTCCCTCACAAATATATGGCTTTTTAATGAAATTAAACATTTACTGGTTCTGGTATATAGATGATTTTACTTGTATAAAAAACTGATTATGATACATGTATATTATTGATATGATTAACACTATAAATTAGATAATGAATGTACAAATGATACATCTAGAGACAATGTAAGATCTTATCTACCAGGACAGACCCAGGTACTAAATAACTTGGATTTCTTATTCTAGCAAACTAAAGGAGAACAAACCAATAGCACCATTTTAAAACCATTCATAGATTAATATAGACTACAAGACCAAACTGTATGTAACTCAATAGTTTTCAAAAATGTGTTTTGCTCTTAATAGAATAAGTATTTTTGGTAAAACCAATGACTAGTTGTTCTTGTAAAACTGTGGTCTCTTTCTTGAAATCCAAAGCTACTGAATTTACACAGAATTTTACACCCGACAGTTTTAGTCCATCATCATCACATCTTACTTCTACATGATACTCACCTATAAAATATACAGTAGACAAACATAAACAAGAGGGCCATGATGGCCCTATATCGCTCACCAGAGCATTGTAACACTTAGGAATAATTTGATCAAGGAAACGTTATTTGACATGGTAGTGAATTCTCTACCAAAACTCTTAAGTAGGTGTTGAAATCAACTGACCCCCGGGGCTGGGCCAATATTGACCATGGGCCATGATTTGAACAAACTTGGTAGAGTTCAACAAGAAAATGCTACATCCGAAATATCTAAGCCCTAGGCCGCGTGGTTTTGGACAATAAGATTTTTAAAATTTTTTTAAAAGATCTAGTGACCCCGCGGCAGAGCCGATTTTAACCCCCCAACCAAAATTAGAACTAACTTAATAGAGGTCTGCTAGACAATGGTACATACCAACTATCTTAGCTCTATAGGCCATGTGGTTTTGGACAAGAATAAGTTTTTAATTTTCCTATATAAAATAGAGTAAACCCTTGGGTGGGGCCAATTTTAACCCCCAGGCCATAATTTGAACAAACTTGGTAGAGGACTTATAGAAAATGCCACATACAAAATATTGAAGCTCTAGGCCTTGTACTTTTAGACAAGAAGATTTTTTAAAATTTATCTATATAAGTCTATATAAATAAAATGATCCCCCAAGGCGGGGCCAATTTTGACCCTAGGGCAATTTATATAAGTTTGAACAAACTTGGTAGAGGTCCACTAGACAATGCCACATACAAAATATTGAATCTCTATGCCCAATAGTTTTAGACAAGAAGATTTTTTTACTTTTCCTATATAAGTCTATATAAATCAAGTAAGCCCCTGAGCGGGGCCAATTTTGACCCTAGGGCAATAATTTGAACAAACTTGGTTGAGGTCCACTAGGCAATGCTATACACTAAATATCTAAGCTCTAGATCCTCTGGTTTCAGAAAAGAAGACTTTTTAAATTTTCCTTTATAAGTCTACATTTGTCTGATTTGTCCAATTTTCGCGAATCGCTGTGGAATTAAGATCGCGCTAAGCCACAGGTAGATCCTTTCAATGTGGCGATTTGAATTTTGGCTGTCATGTTCAGAGTGACGATGATCGACGGTGACCGTCACCACTGAAGGGCAATAATTCGCAGTGGATTGCGGCGATGATCGCTCAACCCGGTGATACGCGATGTTTCCTCTTTAGTTTACTCAAAACTTACAAATTTCTTGTCAATAACAGTGTTATTCACATATTATTTAATTGCACTTTTGAACAAATTGTTACCTGATATGTGTGAAAAATTAGCGTTGACATAAATTATGATCAACGAGTGTTGAGAACTTAATAGTAGTTGATGAGCTTTAATTAATCTGTCAGCTTTTGTATATTATTGCGCGAAATAATATTACATGTAAACAGTGGACTGTTTTTATTGATTAGAGCACCAAGCTACATAGGTAAAATGAGAGACTGCGACTCGGTCTAAATAATGATTCTCGCCCTGGTACTCGATATATAAAACACTAAAAATAGACACATGAATATCACCCTGTACGTAATGCTGCATATGTAAAACATAGCTACACAGTTTACATACTGTACTCGCTTAGCAATTTGCTGGGTTTTCTACATATTTACAAGGACTTATATACGTATATACGTCCTTGATATTTTACTTCAAGAATGGGATTTTCTACTTGACAAAATTTAATCAGATGTCTGGATTTCAGTCGGTCTTGGCCAACGAATTTAGTAAGTGTTAAATCCTGAATTATCTTACCATGTGACTGTTTTCGGAAAATGAACGGTCAACAGAAAGCGAAAGTAGACGAAAGATTCACAATAAATATCATTTTAGCTACTTGAGAGTCGGCTTTAGACGTTCACGAAATCACATTGATCCACCGCTATCAAAGATTACCACCTGACAATAAGTCATAAAAGACGGTGAATAGCGACATTGCTGTGATTCACGTTTTTTTCAAGATCGATGCCGCTACGGGTGATAAATTGCCGATTAAGGAATGCGGGGTAAACGCGAAAATCAGACAAATCACCCGAACCGTACTGTACCATATACTATATACGTCTTTAATTCTGCTGGTGCAAAATTTGGTGTTTTTAAGATGTTCATGAATTGGCAGGTTCTATATTTGGCGGTTTCATATCCAACCGCCAAAATAAAACTATGTCCTGTCTTCTTAAGCACCAAAATTAAAACACTTGTCTTAAGAATATCAGTTTCCACCATTTTCAAGGCGAACAATTAGACTATTTTACTAATTATCTTCATAACTACTTTCATATCAAGTGAGGAATGTATAAACAGCAATAATAAGATATATGAAAACCAAAGTGTTGGTAATTAGTTGGGATCGAACACGACTTAACACAATGACTAAAAGTGATTATTTGTTTCGATAATTTATTTTAAATTGACACATATTGTTATTATATCGGGTTAGTTTAGTCTTTCTATACGTGCCGATGATATATAGAGAAACTCGGGTCACTGTCCGGTGAGAACAATGTTATCAGGCGCCACCCTGGACGATATCGCCGAGTCTGATAACATTGTTCTCACCGGACAGTGACCCGAGTTTCTATTTATCATGTAACTCAGTTTTCGGAGCATAATTTAGTGTCATTTCACCTAAAATTTAGCATTTAATTCGCTAGTGTGATGATAACGGTCACCCGGCAAATCACACTTTAAACAGTCAACATCCGCAGATAAATAGTTCACTACAATTGGGCGAAATAATAAAAAAAACTCCCATGGATCACAAAATTTAATTTCACATTAAAGAAATCATTTGTTAACAATTACAAATTTGGTGAAAAATATTCAAAACAACAATTGAATACACAAAAACATATGCGCATTAATTTAAATAGTCGAGTGGGCGGAGCCAAAAAGTGTTCTCATGCTTCTATAGCATCCTATTGACCTGAGAACACATAATGTTCTCAGGTCATGTGTTATCAGGCAGTTACCATGGCAGTTGCATGATAAAAGTTTATATCACGCCTACTACAAAATACGCTTCTGTCATTGGATGATTTGACGTCACGTGGTGACCTAATATATCGTATATTAGGTTAACAGAATATATTAGGTCTGTAATGGAGTCATTTATATTTAAATATTGGGTCTGTAATGGAGGCTTTTATTGGAAATTATGATGAGAAAGGTAGTCTGCGTGATATAATCGTTACAGGGATAGTAACTGACCTGATACGGGATATACGGGTCTGTGGAAAACCATATCGGGACTCGACCTTCGGTCTCGCCCCATATGGTTTTCCACAGACCCGTATATCTTGTATCGGGTCAGTTACTAACCCTGTAACTATTAATATTGTGTGACAAATACGCTGTATGGTTTGAATCGTTTAGATTTTACCTTGTTTCAATTAAGATTTAGGCAATAAACGTAATGCATGTATTTTAACTGATAAAAGTAAACAAGTAATAATACATGTACAAACGTACTGAACAAACAAATAGTTATGTGAAAAGGTGTAAGTTACACCTTTTGATAACAAAAGTTACAATAATTTTCTTTGACAAAATAGTTGGCGGTGTTCATTATTGGCGTGGTTTTATATTGGCGCGGTCTAGATTTGGCGGTTCCGATGATGACCGCCAATATCGCCAAAATAAAATGGGCGCCAATATTAAGACATATACAGTATCTAAGATCCAGGCCTAGTTGTTTCAGAGAAGAATTTTGTAATTTTCCTATATAAAATAGAGTAATCCCTGGGGTGGGGCCAATTTTGACCCCGGTGCCATAATTTGAACAAGCTTCGTAGAGGTCCACTAGGCAATGCTACACACCAAATATCAAAGCGCTAGGTCCTCTGGTTTTTGAGAAGATGAATTTTGAAGATTTCTTTAAAAAATCTATGCTATGGCAACCAGATGGAGTTCTTCATAGAATGGAATTCTTTGAACAACTTTGGTGGGCTTCAAGCAAGGAACACCTGTGAAGTTTTGTTGAAATTGACCCAGTGGTTTAGGAGGAGATGTTGTTTAAAGAAATTGTTGATGAGGGACATAGCTCGATCCTAAAAGTTCACCTTGGCACTCTGTGCCAGGTGAGCTAAAAAATTACACATCTTGTTGTTATGTCATGGACATGGTTCATTAGATAACTCTATTAAACTTAAAAATTCCATTCATTGCTTGTTATGTTGAAATGTAACCATCTAGCAATTAAATTGTCTTAATTCTGCTTACGGTTTAAAGTAACTGCCAGAAATATAGACCTTTTGTGTGATTTCTAAGTTTATTTTTTCAGGCTATAAAATGGGTCTTGCTTTGAACATTATAACGTTTGATATACCAGTTATAACATCATCTTAATCTTTTTCTGATAATTACCTTTCGTTTATACCGGGAAGATGAGGCATATATTCTAGCCAAATTAAGACCTATACTAACAGAGATTAGACACTCTCCGAAATACCGCATCGTCTCGCGGCTGATAGCAGGTGCACGTGATTTCACGAGATTATGCAAATTAGGTTGCGTCTGTAGTAACTGCGTAGTCTAATTGATATTTGTCCAAAATAATCGAGCATGACTGTTTTGTTTGATGTTTTTTTGTACATGTATTTAATTAATTGTAATAAATACTTCAACTACACAAAGTTGTTAATTATTGATATATTATGTTATATGTTTGTATTCTTTTTGTAAATGGCCTAAAAGTTTATGTAAATAAAGAAATTGCATTGTTATGAAATGATCATTATAACTAATTAGAGATCGTAATTATCAACAGCATTTATCGGTATTTTTATTTCATCAATCAGTAATAATTGCAGTAATTATTAAGATCAGTGGAAAACATCGATAAATCTTAGGTAATTACAATCAATATTGTCGAGAATAATATATTAACAAACAATGAATTTTGCAAACAATGTTTGCAGATTGTTATTAATAAAAAAAAAAACTGTCACAAACACTAAACACATACAACACTGTAACTTAAAGCACACTTATCAAATATATCAGTTTATATTTCACCATCCTGCTAAGCTTTACTATTTTGTCGCTACATCGAGGTTTTAATCGATTATTTGAAATAATCAAAATTTTAAAATGCCTACGAAGAAGGACCCAGACTTTTTGTTATGGGATGATGACATTGATTTAGATTCGTTGTTGGGAGATTACACCGATGATGATGATAAGTTAGTTGATAGAAGTAGTACTACTAGTAATGACACTTGTCTGTACGTGTGTCCAGAGTGCTCCCGTGAATATAAGACAATTTCTGGCTTTCGAGGTCATGTGAACAACAAGCATAACAAATCCCTGAAGGGTATGTATACGATTCTTTTGTAAGCTTATTCTTTATGGTGCGATATTAATACTTGAATTCTGAACCTGTTTTGTTGTAGTACATGATGAATAACATTATTTAAATATCTGTCTAAGTTTCATGTGCGTCCATTTATGTTTGTCCCGTTTGTATTGAACCCTCATTTTAAATTTTATTCAACAACCTTTTTACATCTCAACAAAGTGTAGCGTTCTTCAGCATACTTGTATCATTTTTAAAAATGACAATCGTGTAAATTAAAACGCAATTGTGATTATTTTTTTTACGAGATGTGGTTAAAATAATGTAAACATCGATTAGAGCACTCATTTTTATTTCTTATATTTTACTATCATTTTATTAAATATTCTTGCTGTATTAGTAAATTAGTCAAGTTCAAAGAGTTACAACTTTATGATTATATAGGGATTAGATAGATATTTTTCTTATCTTAATTATCTGCGCGGCTCAAGTCAATAAACATAATTTTGTCACTTGATAATCATCATTATATCGGGGTCATTAGTATGTCTGACGTAACATTATGTGATATACAATGGTTATCCCCATATGCGCACTACATAGATAATAAGCTCCATATACCTTAGGGCAGTTTTATGGTGTCTGGCTCAGTTGGATGCCAATATACACCCAATCAGTAATAATATAGGTCTTTGATCATATCATACTTATTGTATGAATTAAAGAAATATGGTTTAATTGACATACGACTTAACCTTTCCATAGCCAGTAATAATTCATGGTTGTAAGTGTTTCTACAATATAAATATGTTGTTTTTTCAAGATTGAATACCATTAATTTTATGACTGGATGTACACATGTCAAGAGAGTTAGGTGTACATGTACCAAATATATTCCTATTTTTAACACCTTAGCAAAAATTCAAGCTGATAATTCTGAAAGAAATGTAAAATTTGTTGTATTATACATGATGTACAGATTGCCGTCCTCTACGTACTAAGAATTATAACAGTGATGGTTTTTGTGTATAGGGGTAATGTGAATGTATCTGTTCGGTCATCCTTAGAGAATTTTTGTTAGCAGCTAGTAACCCTACCCAGAGAATTTTGATTGGATTGGTATGTAAGAAATATTCTTAGAAGTCCATTTTTCATTTTGAGCCCCATAATTCATGTCAGAATGCTATTTTTATCACTTAGAGGCCAAACAAGTTGGGAATGTGCCTCTTTAATGAGTAGGTATCATTACTGCAAACAAAATTTCTTTTAAGGATGTTCTCATAGGATAGTGACCACTCAAAATGCAATACAATTGAATGTCAATGCAGAAGTTAAAACCACTGAAAATACAACAATAATAGTTCAGCTTAATATAACTTTATTTATACTTCTTAGTGACTAATATAGTTCTACATAATACAAATATCACTGAATGAAATTCATACACAGCTTTATATTTAAAGATAACATCTTATTCAAATCATGAAATTATTGATGCAGTTAGTAAAATTAAGGTCTTTTATCACATAGAATATTTAAGCGATACATGCAACAAGTATATATCAGAGGAAAATGCTGTCATACTAACCTGAATAATGGCAATCAATGTATATAATAATCAGCTCAGATGAAATATGTGCTGCTGGGTAAAAAGTACTAGTTATTTCAATAGTAGATTAGACCCTTTGGTACAAATTCTCAAGAATCAGTATAGCTTTATTCTTACAACTTCATGAGTCAAATTGTCATTTTAAGGGTAAAATATCATCACTGTACAAGAACATACCACTACGCGCCCATATCGGGAGGGCTCAAATAATCTCCACATTGCAACTATTTTACATAACAAACTAACCAAGTTTCAAAAACCTTGCTTGAATAGAATTAAGTCATCGCAGGATAAAGTTTGGGTCGGCCAGACAGACGGAGGGACTGACAGAACCACTGTTCCCTCCAGACTTAACACCGGTGGGGACCAAAAATATGTTAGTTCTTTCAAAAAAACTTATTCTTAAAAAAACTTATTCTTAAAAAAGCATTAGGATATGGGAATTTTGTCCGATTTCGAGTGAAATTAAATCTATCTATAATAAAACAGTTCAACTCAATTTTACAATGAATTTTTGGTCATTGGTATACTATTACTATTAGGTTACTCACAACAATTAACATATACATAATGATATGTGCATAAAAAAACTCAGCTAAAGTCTTTCACAATTCCTCCTTGGTAATTTGGAATTGTCCACATTTTCAGTATCATTGCAAGTCCTTTTGGTGTTTCCGTGTTTTGGGGCAATAGCTTGAGAATTTACAGCCCTCAATGTTGTTAGAGCATTTCTCACTTCGTAAACTGATGGGTTGTTATTTGCTCCACTTTTGTGCCTGTAATGGCCAAAGTGTTGCTCCAGAGGATCCTGATTAAAGCAATGAGTCATTACATAATCTGCTCCATCTCTTCACAGTGTCTTTACACATTCAGAAATGGATTTAGCCGAAATTTTTACCCCATTTACGGTCTGGTGAGTCAACATCATACCGGCACGTTGAATTTTAGAGAATTCGCCCGGCCTAGCTCTAACTTGCTGTTGCCAATCAGCAAGATAGTCAATTAATTCAACACAAAGAAACTCCAGTCTATGGTCATTAACACATTTGTAGGGATTAAGGTTTTCATTCCTTTTGTTCCTTCCTTCCCAAATACTTCGTACATTCAAGCAGTCAAAGAATTTATTGAAAATCTTCAAGAAGACAACAGTTTCCGACATTTCTGGTCCATACAAATCAGACAGTGCATATGCTACCGAGTCACTTATCACTTGTACTGCTAGGTTCACTTTCATATAATTAAACGCAGCCAAATGAATATGTTTCTGGGTCAGTTTGGGACATGGGTTGTATAGTTCTAATTCACAATGTTCCTCGAACAGCCGTACTATATGCATCCAAGAGATGTCTTTTCCGTTACGCCACATTTTTCTAGTCCTGTTGTGTGAATACGAATTACTAAGATTATTTCTAAGAGTTTTAATCAAATGAGGTACATCTGAAATAAAATAAATGTATCGACTTCTGTCTTTGTGTGGATTTACAGTTCTATAAACTACATCTTCATTCCCCACGCGGTGCATATTAAAAAAGCGTCTGTTCGGAGTTGCTCCATCGCATGTGAAAAATAACACGCTGAGATTTAACTGTCTTTCAATAATTGCCACAGTTTGCCAAATTATAATATAAAGAAAATCTGCAGTTACACTGTTGGTGGCAAAAGCACAAAGAGGAAAGGTCAACTTACTGCACACACTGCGCATCATTACAACTAACACATATTTCGCTAAGTCCTGTTTACCTGTATTAACACATTTAATTCTCAAATTCCACCATCTGATTACCAATATCACCTAGGTTACAATAGCCTATCAACTCCCCACTGTGTTTGTCATACACTAAATCTTCTTTTATTTTGACTTCATCAAAAAGGAGTCCAACATTCTTTCTCCATGACTCTCCATACAAGCCATATTTCATTGCTTCCTTTGATGCTAAATCAAAAACATCTTTCGGAAACCCAAGTTCACTTCTTAAAAAATGACTGTAATCAAACAATGACCGACAAGATGGCAAATTTATGAAACCAGAGTCTTTAATAGCTTCATACGCTTTCTCAGACTTATGCCTGATGTACAGGCACCAGCGAATTATCATCGGATGCCAACGCATCCCCCGCTTGTCGCCAGTCTCATTGTATCTCTGTTGTTGTTCCCAAAAAAGACGCTGTCGACTAGAACAGTCTGGAAATGCCTTGGCAAATTCACCAGTACATGCAGACAGAAGTCCAGATAATTCCTTGTGTTCATGATCTTTAACTCTCAAACCTTCAACCTTAATTGCTTTTTCATACTGTCTCTTCAATTTCCATACCGTATTTTGCAAATGGTCTATTTCATTTTTTTGTTCAGAGAGTTTTTTACACAATTCTGAGTTAGTCATATCTGAATGTTTAAACGATGTGTGACTGTAAGTTCTATTGCTGTTTAGTCTTTCGTCTAGCCTTTTTTGTCTCTTTTTCAATGCATACCCATAATTTAAACAGGCCAAACAATTCAAATTTCTCTCAGTAAGCATACTGCAATTTGTTGATCTGATGGTAGAACTATAAGGTAGATTATCTGAAGATATGGCTCCACAATCACCTTCTCTGTACGCCACTATTTCTGGTTCAACACTGTTTGATAGACCACAACCTATAGGCACTAAATCATGGAATTTTTTATCTGGATTGCCACAGCACACAGCCAATGAATCAAGTTTGTCCAACAAACGTTCAATACTACTAATTCGGTTAAATATTGACGGCATGTCATTCCAAATGGTTTGGGACGGATCTAATTGTTTCCTATGTACATAAACCTGGCATGTAAAATTTGAATTTATCATCACAGACAATTTCACTGAAGGTGTTTCACTTTCATACATTTTCAACAGCATTATGTGAGACTCAGATTCACGAATCACGTAGTCTCTACATAGAACACAAGACTTAATGTCTGCAGCAAAACCTTTCAAAGTAGATGATTCCACTGTAACTTCTTCAACTTCAAGGACAGGGACATTATTATTGTCAACACTGTCCTCACAAAGGTCAATCACTTGGGCACCCAAGTCTGACTTGGCGTAAAGATGATCATCTTTTTTTCTCTGATGTATCTCGATTCGCCTATAGTGTCCTTCTGTTCCTTCGAATGCATCTGACTTGGACTTTTTATAGTGATATTTTGTACTTTTGTAATTTTGTAATTTGCCCTTTCTTTTATTCAACTTTGGCATTGTGTCTGAAAATAAAAAACAAGGGATATTAATGAAATTTGTCAATTTATAAACATGTATTGATAGATGCATTTCGACTACTAAGGGCTGCAACTACTATATGTAACAGTGACTACTGCCAGTTTTATAAATAGTGACAGAAGTATGGATATCCGAATGGATATCCAGACTTACAACATCTATGCCAAACATTTCCCTTCCACCGTTGAGGGTGGATAATATTTTCATAAATAATCCTGTTGGCAATGGACCAATTAAATGAATGGACA
This sequence comes from Lutraria lutraria, assembly GCA_964023205.1. Lineage (NCBI taxonomy): Eukaryota > Metazoa > Mollusca > Bivalvia > Venerida > Mactridae > Lutraria > Lutraria lutraria. The sequence goes on from OZ026847.1 coordinate 20,121,702, forward strand.
AATAATACTGTTTATCATATATTTAATCATTAATGTGTATTATTTAATTTAACATCATGTTATCTATTCTATTTCTACACATATATTCAATATAAATTTTAAACTTAGTTTATCCACATTATCATTAAAATACTTGAAACATGACCGAAGAATAAGTTTAAACGAAAAAAATATATTCATTTATCCGAAATGTCTTGATTTTACAAGGTAACTTGATCTATATTTATAGGACAAAATGTTAATATAAGGATTGTTTCTAATTTTTCAGTCGTTCTGCGGTATAAACCCTCAGGCTACTGTGCTTCATGGAATTTCCATTTATACTGCATGAAGCCCGAAAAATAAGAAACAATCCATGCATTAACATTTTCTCCTACGTTTTCTTACATAAATCACTTTTGAACATGTGCAAGAAGAGGTTAAATTTACAATAAATTTCAACTTAGGGAAATTTTGAAGGTGTTGTTATAGAGAGGTTGTTGCTCTACAGAGGGCCGCTCTGGAGAGGTTTTACTGTAGTATAAAAAACCTATTCAATTTTGGTGATTTTGACAAGTAGTTCCAAATCCTAAATTCATAGACTAGATACGTATCTGCCCGAAGCAGTTTCACAATACACTGGTTTATTAATTAACGATCTAATGTTATAGGGAAATAAGAAGTATGTAAATGACACTCAATACAATTCTTTAATCATTGAATATATACTCAACAAAAAAGAAACTTTACATATTTTAGGTAAGAATTCCATATAACCAGATTTGCTCAGACTGAAGTTTTTAACTAAATCTAGAGAATATACCTCTCAACAACCTAATTTTTCTACTCCCGAAGGGTGTTGCTTTAGAAAGGTTGCACTGTATATATTAAAAAAAAAATTAGACGAAATCAAAATATCTTTCAATATGTCTACCTTTATTTGGCCCGAACGATATTTTCAGCTGGTCAGATCAAATGTCTGACAGATTTATTTGCCTTTAGCTAATATTATAATGATTTTTTTTTGTCGATTTCAGCATATGAACATAAAAAGGACAAATCACATACAAAATCTAAAAAGGAATTGTCATGTTAAAAGGAAAAGCTGCTGAATGTGTTTCCTGGAGCTTATAGCAGAAGCCTTGGAAATTTGATAAACAATCCAATTTACAACATCTTTGGGGAATTGACTGATTCTAAAATAGCAAAATTGTGTCCGAGTGATGGAGCGATCAGTGAGATAATGGCCAACTTATTTACAGACATATTTCAAGACTACAATGCTGCAAGTAGCAATGATCGGGAGAAGATACTACAGAAACTTCACATGCACAGGACTGACAGAGATACTATGAATAATATAATTTCCACTGTCAACAAGACAACTGAAAACTCATTCAGCACCAATGACACTAACGACTTTGTGCAAATTTTCTTTATAGATTTGATAGGTGAAATTTTTAAAGGGTTTGTGTCCAGTGCCAAAAGTACCTCACAAGAAAAAGCAACCAACTGAGTGACAACGACACAAAAGTTCTGTATTACATCACTGGTTATATCATACATGCTCTGGAGAAGAAGTATAGTAAGATTAACAATAAAAACTTAAGGGAAGAGAAACTTGAAAATGTGCAAAACTTAAAATGTAAAAACTCAGAGCCAACCTTCACAGAGAAGTTCAGCAAAATGTTGAATTACAAGGACAGAGGTGGGTTAAAAAAACGTCCGATGAGTTTTTTTTCATGATTAGAGAGTTTGAAAACATTATAAGACAGAGTATCAACTTGGATGAGTTACATGCTCGATCAACAATGAAAGATCAGTTGAAAGAAAGACTCCTTGACGCATTCATGGTTCAACACTACAGCTGTGAACTGTTCACAGAGTCTGAATGTGATAATGTGAAAAGGGAAAGCTACACAGAAGACTGTATAAATATCTTCCTAACAGTTAGAGGATTTGCAGTGGCAAAACTCGCAAAAAAGATCCGCAAAAATGAAAATGTCCGTAAGAAATCATCAGCGAGTCTCAGAGATGGACTAAAAAGTGTGAATGAGATGCTCAAATAAATTCATAATCTAAATCAGTAATATTCATGAAGCTGTTTTAACTAATGAAAAATGAAAGTTAACAAATACTGTTGATAATACAATCTTTTACAGGGCTTTTTTACCTTCTATAGCAGGGGCTTTTAACAGGATGTCTTCCCCCCCATCAGGAAAATTCTTTAAAATCATTCAGTTTTCCCCTAAAATTCACTTGACATAAAGTTTTTTTTTCCCCTTTTGCAAAGATTATGCTTTATTTTCCCCCAAATTTGAAGAAAAGGTCCTTCCCCTACCCATGATAAAAGCCCTGCATTTATGAGTATGGAAATAAGTTTGTTGTACCTGATCTTTATTAAATGGGACATACAAATATATTAAATGAACTTTCAACCATACAACTGTTTGGAAGATTGAAACCGGATTAGATATATATGATTTTGTATCAAAACTAGTACTAACTTGTTGCTCCCTATTATATGATTATGTAGAATTTTACTTTCATGTTAAATACCGAAAAGTACATTTCAGAAAAAGCTCAATGTAAATAATTTATGATTGATTCATCCAAGGGTCATTTGCTTCTACTTAGTCTATGAGTTGAAGGAGTAATTGAAGTGTATACTTACTTTCTTATCAGCTATCAGGTTATGATAAATTGGATGAAACTTTTTCTTGTTGTTGTTCTTTTTTACCATATTCTTCCCTTCACCACATTCTCATTCTAGAAATTAAGAAAAACACATGAATATTTAAAGGGCATGTTACATGAAATGGATTTTAATGTATGCAAACACAGTGATTTCTACTTAAAATCTATCCAACATTGCGCTGTTGAAAAGAAGTTTTTCTTTCATATATATGCATATATAAACTTACCAAGATAAAAGCAAGACACTGACAGTATAAAAGAAAGCATTATGGCATTACATCAGTATATATAAACTAATGAAAAAGCAAAATGCGATGGTAGCCTGATTGCCAATTATGCTGGAATGCAAAAACTTTGCTGAGACTGTGGCAAGGCAGTTTTTCCATTAACCAAATAGGTGAAAAATGGTAAGGTTCTTTTCATAGTCATACTACCAACCATAATCACCAAAAGTGAATCATTTTCCTTATTACATAATAAGTGCACTTGTCCGAATCAATAATTACTTATCACAGACTTCTGGACAAGTGCTAATTTTGCAAACTGACATGGATCTAAACAAAAACTATTTTTATAAGGAGATAGATTAGAAAATACTGGAGATAATCATATAAATATGACAAAAAGTTTAATGTGAATTATCAACCATAGTTACCATACCATCCTGTTATTTGCCTTATGTCAAATGATTGATTACTTTAAATATATCCACCTTACATACTAGCTGTCGACATCATATGATAGCTTGACATTTACTGAATGTATCAGTTTTTAAATTATCCAAATTGGTGAAAAAATGATAAGTTCTGTTCATAATTACCAACCAAGCAATCGGCTGGGCAGTTATTCCAGTTAACTAAAGAATGCTGATAACAGACAAAAATTTTTAAGTGTTTGGGTATGTTTATTACATAAAATATGGATCTAACCAAAAATCTATTTGTTGCAATAGACAGATTAATATCTCTTGAACATATTAGTGGATAAATTATCTAAATAGGTGAAAAAATGAAAAAGTTTATTGAAAATATAAACCATACTGTCCATCTATGAGTTCCTGTAGAATGTTGACTACACAAAATATATAAGGAAAGTCTATTCCTGTTAAGTACATTAAATAGGCAACTTACATACAAGCCTTTGGTATCTTTTGATAGATTAATAATTACTGAATGTATCAGTTTTTAAATTATCCAAATTGGTGAAAAAATGGAAAAGTTCTGCAGATATTGCCAACCCTATCATCTGCTGGGGCGCTATAATGTATTCCAGATAATATTATGAAATGCTGAAAATTTTTCGACAACTAATTATTCGTGTCTGTTCTAAAAATACAAAACAATTAACTTTTCTATTGTACAGTGCTAGCATTAATCTTATAAAAAAGTACTTAACACGGTGGAAATAGGTCTAATTACGTTTCACGACACAATTTTCTTTTTTATTTACCATCCCCCACCCACCATCACATGCGAGACTGGTTTATTGCCATTTCTAACCCGGCATAAAATAAACGGATTCACATCAAATTATTTAAAAATGTACTCAATATTGGGTAAGATAAATATACTTACAACTTTGTGTACCTTTACCGTTTTATAAAGCCTTATTTTCAAATTAACGATGCTTATTTACATATCACAAAAGCATAATTGACAAGATGGCGGCGTATTTCGTCTGCTCTCGCGAAATCACGTCCTGCCGGGCGGTTTCTGCGGGATTCGTTCATTGTTAATGAGAAGTTTCCAATCTCTGTATAGTATAGGTCTTTGTTCTAGCTGACCACTACAAGAATATTAAACACAACCAGAAAAATCGCCCTGTGTGGCTTTTACTTTGTGGAGATGTGCAACCGTGTCCAGGCCCTGTTCATATGGATACAGGTAATTCCTCCATCACACCAGAGCACGTCCGCACCATGCTGACAAATTTCCCATCACGTTCTGAAAATGTTGATGGACGTGGCGGGGATGGGGTCAAACTCGAAAAAAATTATGCATAACTAGCATGTACATTTTCAATGCTGCAGACCAAATAATGGTAGAGATATTGAAAATTAAAGACTTTCAGAACTCTCGGAGACTTTTTACGAAAATGGCTATTTCTAGAATTTCAATAAAGTCAAAAGAAAGCAGAGCATAGCAAATTTAGCCTTGCCACTGACTTTTGTTCATGCCAACTACTTGTAAGTAAAGTTGCATCCATGTACCATAGACACTTAAGGAGAAAATAAACAAGAGGGCCAAGATGGCCCTATATCGCTCACATGACAATCACTGTTCATTCATTAAAACATTGTTTTGAACCGGTGACCTAGTTTTTGACCCCAGATGTCCCATGTTAGAACTTGTCCTACATATAAATAAGACAAACATCCTGAAAAAATTTAGTGAAGATCCAATCAAAACCATGAAATCTACAGCATAGACAAGGTTTTCCTAAGATTTGACCCCGTGACCTAGTTTTTGACCCCAGACGACCTATGTTCGAATTTGTCCTACATATCATTAAGACAAACATTCTGACTAGGTTTGGTGAAGATACGATCAAAATTTGACATCTACAGTGTTAATAAGGTTTTCCTAAGATTTGACCTTGTGACCTGGTTTTTGACCCTAGGTGACCCATATTTGAACGTGTCCTTAATATTATTAAGACAAACAATCTGACAAGGTTTGGCAAAGATCCAATTAAAACCATGACATTTAGAGCTTTTACAAGATTTTTACCTAAGATTTGACTTGGTGACCCAGTTTTTGACCCTGGCTGACCCATGTTCAACTTTGACCCACATATCATTGAGGCAAACATTCCGACAAGGTTTGGTGAAGATCCAATTAAAACTGTGACATCTACAGTGTTAATAAAGTTTTCCTAAGATTTGACCTGGTGACGTAGTTATTGACCCCAGATGACCCATATTTATACTTGACAATTATATCATTAAAACAAACGATTTGACAAAGTTTGGTGAAGATTCAATAATAACTGTGAAATCTACAGTGTTAACATGGTTTTTCATAAGATTTGACCTAGCGATCTAGTTTTTGACCCAAGATGACCCATGTTCGAACTCGTCCCAAGATATTATGAAGACAAACATTCTGACAAGGTTTCATGATCATCCAATCAAAACAGTGACTTCTAGAGTGTTCACAAGGTTTTCCAGCAATTTGCCCTAGTGACCTAGTTTTTCACCGGAAATGACCCATTATCAAACTTGACCTACATATTATTAAAATAAACATTCTGACAAAGTTTCATAAAGATCCAGTCAAAACAGTGATTTCTAAAGTGTTCACAAGGTTTTCCCTTATTTGGCCCTGGTGACCTAGTTTTTTACCCAAAATGACCCAATATCGAACTCGTCCGAGATTTTGTTGATATTAACGTTCTGACCCAGTTTTGCTAAAATTGAGCTGGATGTGGCCCCTAGTGTGGTCACAACATAAAAGTTTGACGACGCACACCGCACGACGCCGGACGGAGAGTGATCCTAATAGCTCACTTTGTCACTTTGTGACATGTGAGCTAAAAATTTAAATTTGTCAAAAAATCTTGACGCTAGGAAATTTTCTCAAAAACTGTCATTTCTAGAAATGTAATAAAACCAAAAGTAACCTTACCATACCAAATCTGTTCTCATCGCAGATTTCCATTGATCCACACTACTTGTATGTAATGGTCCCATGTTTGTACAGTCTGCAATTAAAGAGTAAATAAAAGATAAAAATTTGTCAAAAAGTGTCAGCGCAAGAAAATTTTATTTTGCCTGAATGTCTATGAGAAAAATGTAGCCAAAACGTCTTTAAGTGCCCCACATAATTATGTGTCACTGAACAAAAAATTTTTGCTATTTGATAATGACAATACTATGAAATGACCGAATGTTAAACATATGCCCACTGATCCCTCAGCTAACCTGAACTGAAAAATTCTGAAATTCATGATCACTGCATTATCAAAAGATTGTGTGCATGCATGCTAAAAAGGGGATACTGATTGGCGACCTACAACTGGAAACTTTTCGCACATTTTTTTACCTGCAGGAAGCTAGGTTCAAGTCCAATATGATGACATGATCTTACTTTCCTTTCTAAATAAAGAATACACCTTTTGAGGCCCCGACATGGGGGTCATTAAATTGTGTTAATTTCGCTTAAAACTGTATAATGTTTCTGGACACTTAGTCGGCAGTTATAATATGTCCGTTTTAACAAATTGTCAGACTTTTATACCATGCATCATTAATTTATGAAATATTTCACTTAATATATAATTATGTACCGGTATACTAATTCCAATGTAAATTCTCTCCGCAGCATAAGAGGATAAAATAATAAACAAGAGGGCCATGATGGCCCTATAAATGCTCACCAGGAGAAAAGGTCATTTGGAGATTAACATTGTTGAAGTTTTCTATACGAGTCTAAGTAAGATCAAGTGACCCATTTGGGCTGTTTTTTGTCCCATGGCCATTATATGAACAGATTTAAAAGAGGTCCATTAGACAAAGCTAGATACCAAATATCTTAGCTCTAGGCCTTGTGGTTTCGGAGAAGATTTTTTAAAATTTTCCTATATAAAATAGAATAAACCCCAGGGCAGGGCTAATTTTGACCCCGGGGCCATAATTTGAACAAACTTGGTAGAGGTCCACTACACAATGCCACATACAAAATATCTAAGCTCTAGGCCTTGCGGTTTCGGAGAAGAAGATTTTTTTAATTTTCCTATATAAGTCTAAATAAATCAAGTGACCCCCGGGGCGGGGCCAATTTTGACCCTAGGGCAATAATTTGTACAAACTTTGTAGAGGTCCACTACACAATGCTACATACCAAATATCTTAGCTTTAGGCCTTGTGGTTTCAGAGAAGAAGATATTTTAAATTTTCCTATATAAAATAGAATAAACCCCAGGGCAGGGCCAATTTTGACCCTAGGGCAATAATTTGAACAAACTTGGTAGAGGTCCACTAGATAATGCTACATACCAAATATCTTAGCTTTAGGCCTTGTGATTTCGGAGAAGAAGATTTTTTAAATTTTCCTATATAAAATAGAATAAACCCCAGGGCACGGCTAATTTTGACCCGGGGGCCATAATTTGAACAAACTTGGTAGAGGTCCACTACACAATGCCACATACAAAATATCTAAGCTATAGGCCTTGCGGTTTCGGAGAAGAAGATTTTTTAAATTTTCCTATATAAGTCTATATAAATCAAGTGACCCCCGGGGCAGGGCCAATTTTGACCCTAGGGCAATAATTTGAACAAACTTGGTAGAGGTCCACTGGACAATGCTATATGCCAAATATCTTAGCTCTAGGCCTTGTGGTTTCGGAGAAGAAGATTTTTTAAATTTTCCTATATAAAATAGAATAAACCCCAGGGCAGGGCCAATTTTGACCCTGGGGCCATAATTTCAACAAACTTGGTAGAGGTCCACTAGACAATGCCACATACAAAATATCTAAGCTCTAGGCCTTGCGGTTTCGGAGAAGAAGATTTTTTTAATTTTCCTATATAAGTCTATATAAATCAAGTGACCCCCGGGGCGGGGCCAATTTTGACCCTAGGGGAATAATTTGAACAATCTTTGTAGAGTTTCATTAGACAATGCTACATACCAAATATCTCAGCTCTAGGCCCTGTGGTTTCAGACAAGAAGATTTTTTAAGTTTTTTTAATTTGTTGCCATAGTAACCAGAATTTTTAATGAAATTTAATTTTTTGAACAACTTTGAAAGGGGACCACCAAAGGATCATTCCAGCCAAGTTTAGTTGCAATCGGCATAGCGGTGTAGGAGGAGATGTTGTTTTAAGTAAACATGGACGCCACATATTCGTAACGACGCACGATGGACGCAGGGCGATCACAAAAGCTCACCCTGAGCACATTCGTGCTCTGGTGAGCTAAAAAGTGCTGTACCGCATTAGCAAAATGTGCAGTTATGTACTGAGGATAAAATATTATGGTTAATTATTATAATAATTATATGGTATGTTTTAAGTAGTTACATCTTTTTTGGAAATGTTCATCTCCCTCATATGTTCTAGTATTTGACCCTTTTAAATAAATTTTTCTGGGCCTCACTGAAATATTTGCACATGCACAATGGACTGTATTACCTGTAGTCATCCCCAACGAACGCACATGTAAACAACTGGCTGACACATGTAAATATTGTATTTCAATCAAACAAATTTACATTTCATTCAAGTTGTTGAAAAGTAAGAAATTTGCTGTGTTTTGAATCATTACAGATTTTCTCATAAACAATAGCCATCAATATTGGAAAATCATTGAAGCGTTTATGTGTAGAGTACCGGTACACTGTACAAACAGATTACTGTTACTCAATTCATATTCCCGACGACTGGGAAAAACACATCACTTATAGAGCGAAAAACGTAAGCAAAAGGTTTAATGGGTACTTGTACGTCCGAGATTTTTTAGCAATGCGTTTTCTGATAGAAAATATGCGTGATATATGAGTGTCATATTTTCACGAAAAATGATCGGCCATTTCCTCCCATAAATGATATTTTAGTCGGCCATTTTGTTATATTTCTCGAAAAATTATCGGCCATTAGCAATTTTTATCGGCAAATTGCCGATGGCCGACGCCAATCTGAATCACTGCATGACTGCGTTGAAAGCTCACATTGTGCCCTCAGTTTAAGTATTACAACAACATATAGAACTAGTTCTAGCAATCACCAATCTTCTACATATATTGATATAAATGAGAAAAGCAATGACTCATATGTTAACATTTTACAGGATAGTATCTTACAGGGGTGTTTTTATGCATTTGATAAATTGGTAGAAGACCACTCAACTGATATTAATAATGTATTGTCCCAATTTGAAAATGCCATGCTAGATATATTATCAAACACCTTCGTTAGGTAGAAAAGAGTTTTTACTGGTAAAAAAAAGAACAACTGGTTTGACAGTACATGTAAGGAGTCTAAAAAGAACGCTATGAATATTTAAGGAACTTTCGCAGATTGAGTACTAATGAGGCCCTTGGTCAATATTTAACCTACAAAAATGAATATAAAAACATATATAAAAGTTAAAGAACTGATTATTACAGAAAAGTTTTCGAAAAATCTTAACTCTTCAATTACAAATTCTAAAACATTTTGGGGTGAGATTAGAAAGCTTACCAAAATTGCTTAGCCGAATCCACAAATATCCCCGAATAAATGGTACATACATTTTAGTACTCTGTTTAGAGATAATGCACATGAGTCCGTACATAATAATAATCATGTCATTCATGTCATAAAAACTGATGAGATTAGTGATACCCTGTTTAACTCACCCATTACTAATGATGAAATTTTGGCGGGAATCAAAGCGCTGGATATAAAGAAGGCATGTTCGGGTATTTATCCGTGCTCATTTTTTTTTTTTTTGGAGTGAGATATTACTTCCCTATATGCATAAACTTTTTAATCATATTTTCGATAGGGGTGAATTTCCCTCTGCCTAATTGGGCTATGTCTGTTATCGTCCTCCTACATAAAAAAGGCAGCATTCATTCTCCAGACAATTACAGAGGTATATATTGCTCTATTGGATGTTTTAAGTAAAGTGTATATTTCCATTATAACCAAAATATTGACTTTTTACGCTGAAGCATACTCTTAGATTACTGAATGCCAAGCAGGATTCAGAAGTAAATATTCTACTATAGATAATGCTTTTATTTTATACACTGTTATTTACAAATACATAAGTATCAAACGTGTAAGGCCTTTGTATGTACATGTAACCTTATTTGATTTCAAGAAGGCTTTTTGACTCAGTAGATAATCAAATTTTATTCAACAAACCAAAAAATGATGGTATATATGGCAAATTATATGATTCCATTCTTTCAGTCTATAAAAGTGTCAAAGCTGCAGTCTGTACCAATAAAGGAATCACTGCAGATTTTTCTTGCCCTATTGGTTTAAGACAGAGCTGTAGTCTATATATATGAGCCCCATTTTATTCTCTTTGTTCATCAATGAACTAAGTGATTAAATAAGTAACAGAGGTCTTAAAGGGATTTAATTATTCCCTAAGTTAACTGAATTATTTTTACTAATGTTTGCCGACGATGTAGTATTCTTAGCTGATACTGTCATAGGATTACAACAGAGGCTAAATATTTTACATGATTATAGTGATATATAAGATGGATGTTAATAAAAAAAAGATAGTTGTTTTTAAAAATGGCAGTAGACTTTCAAGACATGAGAAATGGAGTTACAATGCTGAGAATATATATATTGAAAGAGTTAGTTTGTTTACTTATGTTGGAGTTCATTTTACAAGATCTCTTTCCATTTTAGAATGGTCCAAATTAATGAATATAAAAGCCAAAGTGGCGTTAAACCCATTTTAGAATTGTCCAAATTAATGAATATAAAAGCCAAAGTGGAGTTAAACTTTGTAAGCTCATTTAATAATTTGCCATTCCATATGAAATTTTCTTCAAGGTATTTGATTCTAAATTCTCAAGCATTCTACTGTATGGGGCTGAAATATGGGGAATTTTTTATAGTAAATTATGTCACAAACTACACATAAATTATTTGCTGGTAAAAGATATCTTAATATGAATTTAAATGCATGTAATGATGCAGTGTTGGGTGACCTAGGAATATCTCCTTAGGAATTATTCCTCCTTATGACATTAAGTTCAAAAAAACTTTCATCTTCCAAATATGAAAATTTGATTAGAAACTTGGCTATATGTATTTATATTTTGCTTTTTAAAGGAGATCAGAATTTCTTGCCAACCATGAATAATTTTGTATTTTAAAATTTCATCTTACATTGCATTTTAAAAAGTATTTTAAAAAGTATGGTCATTATTATGTCTTACAGGGGATCTTATCATTTTGATAATTTAAATAGCATTTTATTTGATTAGCTATGTTGATTATCATGTCTTTATGTCTAAGTAAATTACCATGTCTTGAAACGATATCTGGTTAATAATAATAATCTTGAATATTATGTTATAATCTGTGCAAACGAACATATGTCTATATTAATGTGACATATATATCTATAATCTATTCTTGTAATAACAATGTCTCAAAATGAGATCCTGATCATATCTAGACTATTTGGAAAATGATGTATTTTTACTATCTATGTAAACTTCTATCTCTATATGTCTTGTAAACCAATATGTCTTTAGCATATGCGGTAATATTATGTATATTTATGCAATGTAATTATTATTGTGTATGGGCCGGTGGCCCGCATGTCACAATTAAATCAACTTGTAAACTTGTTGAGTGGTTGACAATGAATGATCAAAGCAAATGCAGAAATAAAGTGTTTAAACAGGTGTCTGGAATTGATGGTTGTCCGAAATTGTAGGTCGATAACCAGTAGGGAACATCAACAAGTGTTGATGAATAACTTTGCACACAAACAGTTTGAACACAAAATGAAGCTGGACTACCAACACAAATTAGTACATACTCTGTGAAAGTTTCGGCTAGGTGGGACATGGTAAAATTGACAGTATATCCCTTCCGTCACAGGTAATATGACGTTATATGTAAGAATAATTTTGAAGTTTACAAAGATAAATCGCAAAATCGCGAAAATATATGGCATTCAAATAATTAGCACTTACAGCACAAAAAACCAGTAAACAATTATATTTCGTCATTAAATACATCACATTTTATCAACAAGAATCATCATTCACCATGTTTTAGTTCGTGAACATGAGAAAACTGTACATAAACAAGCAAAAACTTCCCGTACAACTGGACGCATGCTGACCATGATCTCAACAAGGGAGACAATTCTGAGTATGACTAAAATCAAAGCACTGAAAGCTCCCGAAATATTAGTCATTCACGACGTCTCTCGTTGTCTAGAACATCGGTTAACTTTGCTAAAAACAAAAGGAGTCAATAAATAAACCAATCAAAATTTATCTACAGTCAAAAAGTTTATCTAATAGAATGCAATATCAATGCAAAGTTCATTTCCAACACATAGTCTGGTCTACAATTCCGTCATGCAAAGCTCAGTAATGGCGGCCTTCAGCGGTAATGCACAGGCATTTGAATATTCTTATCTTGACTGATCATATGTGATGTTATGCTTAATTTTAATTGTTTATGTACTGATATTGTAACAGCGGCGAGATAGTTTAATGATCATTCTTATTTGTTGATAATATCAAGGACTTATATACATACATGTATGTATGTATATAAGTACTTGATAATATCAGAAACGTATAATACAATATTACATCTCTGAAAATATATACTTTCATGAAGTAGCTATAATTTCGGTCGTGAGTCTTTATAGTTTCAATCTTTTGTGATCATCTAAAAATGGACATCTATTATATATATCATATAAATATGATTCATAAGCAACCATCACCAGCATTTGATCACTTGATATAAGAAAATGCCCTAACTTTAGAATGTACATACGATGCCGCTGTAACATGAAATTTTGACCCCATTGAAAAATGACCCCTAGGACCAATACGACTGCCCTCTGACAAATAACAGGGCCTATATCAAATCACTGATTTATTAACATATAATATAAATTTATTTTAAACTGAAACTATACAAAAAATTGTGATGACATATATACAAACTAAATTTGTGTTAGTTTCATAAATATCTTGATATTATTTATAATCACCACTTGATATTGTCTATTTCACTATTTATCTGATCAATATATTCTGAGCATGTGCATGTGTCTCATCACCATACACAATAAATTATCTTGGGGTACATGTACAAAATTCACTTGAAATTCTATAGTTCGTTTTGATGTTGACAAAGCCTTCTTTTCTTTTACTGTTCATCATTAGATGATGTAAGCAAAATAGTATGATTGCTTTAGTAATTTAATCTAATCTGAATCATGTATAATACTGTCAAAATCAACATTAAACCAGGGACCACTTGTTTGATAAAACCTCTCCATTTAATGTCTATACGATCAGCCCGATAATCCCCTATGATACTAATTAATTGCTTAACAATTACACATTTTAGACCCTTCTCCACTACAAACAATTACAGCGTATCATAAAGTAGTCACATGTTGTAAAAAACGTAATTAGTCTATCAGTGTATGTCGTTATCAATAAACCACAACAACAACCAAACCCCTGCGGCTAGGTGTGAAATGTATACAGCTATGGCATACGATAAGGGTCATAAATGCAAGACCCTGCATGATGCTAAAGTTTTCAGCATGATGCTGAAAGTTTCAGCATGATGCTACAAACTTTCAGCATGATGCTGAAAACTTTTAGCATCATGCAGGGTCGTGAATTTATGACCCTTATCGTACGCCATAGAAAACTTTTAGCATCATGCAGGGTCGTGCATTTATGACCCTTATCGTACACCATATACAGCCAGATAATTATCCACTTGTTCATGGTCGCTTTAGTTAGACTTAAAACTGCAGTAATTAACAGATTGGGTCCAATAAAGTGGTCGTAATACGGAATAGTGGACCGGTCGTATTTTCGGACCTTTAAATCATTGAAATGAGAAGCGAAATTTTTGGTTCTTTAGAAAAGCGGTCGTAATAGCGGAACGGTCTTATTATCGGACCAGTCGTTAGGTGGAACTTTACTCTAATACATTTACTTTGTATATTAAGTAACTATGTCAACACAGCACTGCAGTTTTTGACAAACTACTATCTAAGGATCCCCATTTGGCCCCAAAGAAGTTTATGAGATTTCTTTGCAAGCCAGTTAGTTAACAGTGACCCATTTGCCAAAAAATTCTTCAGTTGGTGTCTAAGGTATTAAGCTATGTACGCACAATGCAGACACTGTTTTTCTGTTATGTACATGCAACAGTGACCTCTACCTGAATTTGAAAGACCCCAAATACAATCCCAAGCTAGGTTTCCATACATGGCAAGATTAGATAGCGCTTTTGAGCTGATTATACAACTAGAGTAAGCAATAATAACAAAATATGCAAAAGCTGGACAAATGACAAATCGAGGGTTCAGCGCAACAGTGTTGTAACTCATATTGAAATATGAACAAGTTAAGACAGTTTTGCGCTGAGCCCTCGAAATGCACATTTAAGAACACACAAACTATAAGCAATATGTTAAACATGTATTAATAAGAGTATCTCTTTATAAATGAATAAATAGGTAAAAACTAATTTGGTATCATCAGGTACAACAATATTACCTGGTTTCATCAGCTGATCCTTGAGTTGCAATATCAAGTAAGAATAATTTTCATATATTCCAATCAGTATTGAAATGATCTGATCAGCAGCTTGTACTTGGACATTGCCTGAAAAATAAAATTGAATTGTCTCCCTTTGATCAGCAAAAACTGTTTCATACACATAAGCATAACAATCTAAGCTTTCAACAAAACATGCAATGACACAATAAAAACTTAATAGTAACACACATTTGTACATTCATGCAAAAACTTAAATAGCAATCTTTGGAACATATATTCATATGTCATACAACACCTGTACTCAGTGTAACAAGTTATGCGATATATATCATTTTTTGTAAGCATTACATTTACAATCTGACTGAAGCTGTAACATTTTCGAAAGGCTTCTAGGAGAGTTCCATAGTACAGGGACTGCATACCTGAAGTAGTTCTTACCAGCTTTAGTTGATGTCACAAGTGGAATCTGTAACTGAAAAGAATAGCAGAAATTATGTGTGTTATTTTGTTTCTGAATAAGATCTGATAAGACAGTAGGGGCCATAGTATCACTAATTCTGAATGTTTCAAGGGCCATTGTTCTCATATGTCTAATATGAAGGGATAGCATCTGGTTCCTTTACAAAAGTCCTCTGTAGGAAGACTGATCATCATCATAAACAAATCTTAATGCTCTTTCCTAAATTTTCTCCACTGTTTGAGAGTTTCATTCTGAACAAAAATATCAAGATAGTGGATAGATATTAAAGTTAAGACAATGAAAGTATGCAATATGGTCAGTCTATTTAATTTTCTGAAACTTCGTCCTCCTATCTGAAAAAATGTTGTTTGAAATGACAATCGTGAAGAAGAAAATTTAGAAATACTGTTTTAATATCAGTGATTTTTTCAATTTCGTCACTTTTTCCCCCCAGGGCATTTCATTACACTGCCTTGCACATGACATTCTGATGAGCACCATGTAGTTTTCTACAGTTACCAAGGAGAATGTGTATTGTTTCACAAACATTTGTGAAAGGGGCAATGCTATATTCTATGATATTTGCCATTATATCACAGCTGATGCATACTACAGGCATGGAGAAATTAAGCACATTCAAGTCTACATCAGGTCTACGTATGTTTTCTTATGCCTCGCCAGTGATATACTATACTCAAATTTTACGTATGCTTTTCACATTATTACTATAATTACCACCATTAACGCGCATGATAAACAGTTTATCTTTAATTCAATAAACAAAACCCATTTATTACGAGCACAAGGTTTATCTCGACTTTAATCTAGTCCGTTGACTCCTCAATATAACAAGATTTACTAAAGTTCAAATACACAACCTTTTTGAGATGGTAAAGAGAAGGCTCAAAGCCTTTCATGAAGAAGGTATTTTCTATGTTAAACATTTCAATGAAATATTAAAGGTTTACCTTTCCTGTTACAACTACAGTAAAACCTCGATTATCCGAACACCGATTATCCGAATACCCGGTATTATCCGAATAAAATCTACGGTCCCGATTACGTCTCTATATATTTCAAGTACAACGAACCCCGGTTATACGAATCGGATTTTACGAATACCTGGTGTAATCCGAATGCATTATTTGGTCCCTAAAGTTACAAATGCGCGTATTTTCACACCTATTATTCGAATCGTCAATTTAACAATGGCCGATTGAGAATCAAATGTCGTGTGACAAACAATGTGTCACATCAATTCATACACGAAGCGTGTCAACAGTTCAATTATCGTTAAGTTGACCATATTGTTTGTTACGCTTTTATACTAATCGCGACGAATATTACACTATGATCTAGGGTATAATAAGTTAATATGCGTACGTACCTGCATGGTGATCTGTATGAACTTATTTGCATTTCAGCGTCAATAAAAAATTAAAAACAGATTCGAACACAGTTAAACAAAGCTAACTAGAATATGATGATTTAGTGAAAAAAAGTACCAAACCTAAAAACATTACGTCTTCGATTCTTTAATTGTCTTAGAATGTTACGATAGCGATGCCTAGTCGATCGTTAGTAAGTGAAGTGAGAATGACATATTATTGTGTCGGATTGTGTTCTGCATAATCCATAAATGCGCGGATATTTATTTAACAAGAATTATTGTTTCATTGGTTATACATTCATAAAACAATGATAAATAATAAGTGTTTGTTGTACATTTTATTTTATTCTTATTATCACTCAAATAAATAACGTCATGTTTACATACGAGAGTTAACTCCCTTGCAATATACGGACAGTACGGAATTTATCGTTTCCAACCAATACATTATACTGAAATGGATTATTCGAAACCATGGATTATCCGAATGATTTTTCAGGTCCCAATGGCATTCGAATAATCGGGGTTTTACTGTAATATCATACCTTAGATCTTGTTACAGCTAATATCATACTTTAGGTCTCTCTTTATTAACCATATAAAGGTCTGAAAAATTGATACATGTGTAAAAACATTAGAGAAATCTGAATCCGAATGACAACAAAAACACTCCCTAGATTGGTTTTCATACAAGGATGTTACATACATTGATTGGTCAAGTCAAACTTATATCATTGATCTGAAACCACATTGATGCCCGCCCACCTGCATTCTCCAAACTAATAACCAGGCCTCACTTTCACAAACAAACATAAGTTTTTGCTCAAACTCAACTTATTCATTTTATCAATCATTTCTCTGTTTTGTTGTGTGTAATTCTGAATGTGGTATTAAAAGAAGGTACAAACATGGTACATGTACAAACATGGTATTATACCTCAGGTGACTTATTTACTCTATAGTCTTATGTGACATTAGAGGGTGACAATCCGTAATGTTACCCTCTGACATTACATTTTGGCCTGCCTGCCATAACGAAACTGCCCTCACGCGCTCATGCGATTTTACCGGGTGTCGAATTTTAATCCATCTCTGTCGTATCGAATACTAACCTTGTCTAGACACTTTAGGCACTTTAGTAGAATATACTATGTAGTTTGTCATACGGTTTTGCAGTAGACATTTTCACAGCAAAAGTAACTATGGTGTCAGAAAGAAGCTTCGTTTCAATTTCTATTATAGTTTCGTTATATTTGTTACAATGTTTGTTGCATTTAGTGTCTTTCTTAATTGTTTTTTTTTGTTCGGTATAATAAAATAAATATCACATCCCACATAGGGTGATAGAGGTGTTAGCCGAGGTTGACATTACTATGTCAAGGGTGAACATTACGTTCTATCACCCTATGTGGGATGTGATATTTATAAAATAACACAATTTCAACCTAACAATAATCTCTTGATATCATGGATTAATTGAATAAATGTAACTGGGAATTTGACATTGGACTCAAATGAAAAAGGAGTTTTGAGATGTAATTTGTCTGCCCGACCAAAAATATTTTATGCTGACATGTGTAACATGATTTTCGTAAATAAGAAAACAAATGGTAACATTTCTGGTCAAAGATACAAGATTTCTAGACAGAAGAAACATTTGAGTCAATTATTGAGTTTCTTATCAATTTTGTTTGTACAAAAAGTTGAGTTTGAGCAAAAGCTTAGGTTTTTTTATGAAACTCCATGGGGCCAGATTTCACATTGGTGAAAACCTGGTTGTATAAAATAAATTGAGTTTTCCAAACAAGACTGCTAAGAGAAGGATATACACACATGGACGAGCATCGTCAAAATATCATACAGTTCTTTGGGCATATTTATGGAAATATACCTTCCTGCAGGCCCAACTGCCATAGATTTGTATGACCAGCTTGAGGACCATTTTGTTGAACTGAATGCTACAATGCCGACCATTCATCACTCTCCACATGCCATACCTAAAATATTGTAAATCCTTATATTGTATAATATTGGAAATCTAAGCAATAAAAATCATATATAAGTTAATTCACCAGTGTTTAAACTGAAGTTAATGGATCATTTAAGTTCAGTGTAAAATAAATTTTATTCGGATAATATCTCAAAACCTAGTGTTATCTGAAATATATTTTCAGTCAAGATTTTATTTATTAAAACTTTTTGAAGTGTGTTTACAATTAATATTCTTGTATCACATGCGTATTTCATTACATGATTTCTTTTCATACATCCCCTTCAAAAGAAGTGACTTACATTTTTTTGAGTGATCTCCCTTTCTTCATTGATTTTTTTCATTAATGTAGAAAACCTGCTAAACGTTGAACATTTTGTTCCATGACATCAAATTAGCTGTACTTATGTGTTTAATGGCACGTCATATCCCTTAATTTATGAAGATATCCTAGGAAAACAAGATGCCATTATTAAAATTTGTAAGAATTTATCAATTCACTTTAACTTAATTTAGATCGAATGCAACAGCAAGTTCAGGAAAGGTAATTCTGCATTATCTAGTGTATAAATGGCATAAAAGGTTCAGTGAAGGACGTAAATATGTTAAAGATGATACATGGTATGGGTGGAAGACCATTTTCACCACAACAATGAGGACAACAAGGTGTGTTGAGACGGCAAGATATTGAAGAAATTGTGAGGTTGATCAGGTGGGGTTATGAAAAATTATGGCACATCCTTCGTGTTCATCCACACTGACACATTGAGTTGTCACTGATGGAGCTCAAGACAGTTTCACATTCCGTCTACTCACGAAACATGCCTGTTATGGATTTCCCGATATTTCCGGGGTAGCTTAGTCACTCAATTTATTGGTCCCTCAATATAAAGTGTTATTATGTAACAATAATGTTAAAACAAAACAATAAAACTATTACTTAATAGACAAAACTTCATAATATTGATTGTAAATATTATTTTGATAATATTTAATAGTAAATAAAAAAAAAATTACATCATTTTCTATGATTCAATAGTAACAATATCAGTTAATTTAGAGCATAAGAGACAATGGCAGGTCATTGATTGGATTCCATTGCAGATTTAGTGAACTCTGCTAAACAGATTTGTCTGGTTTTGGTGAAGCTTAGTTCCCTAATTAATGTGTATGATCGCTTACATGCCTGTGGTGATTATTTCGAGAAACAGTGACTCAACATATGGTATTGACTCTTGTAACATTACATTATTCTGATATTGGCTTATTTCAGAGTGCTCCATGCACAGTTGCCAAGGTGTGACCTAGATGTGTTTATGAAAATTCCTGTATTTTAATGATGAATACAGCTATAGTGCGATTTTATTAACCTGTCAAAGCTGAATAATTATATGGTTGCTGAATGTGATTACTTTTAGCTTTGTACCACAGTCGATTGTTTACGTTTATATTACAGTTAGGGAATATTCCATTCTGCATTTTTATACAGTATTATGAAGCGCATTGTTAAATACAATAACCGGTATGTTGAAAATTATTGCATACCATAGATACGAAAGTAACCGAATCCTACCGAAGCCAAAAATAAATGCAATCACTGACTGTGAAATTATTCAGCTTTGACAGTTTAATAAAATCGCACTATACAAACAGGAAAATTTCTGCGATTATTTATTATGTTTTCTTCTAAATTGTTTACATATTTTGGCTAAATATCTTGAATAGATCTTACACAATAAAGAAAGTCCATGTAATTTTGGATAATCCCTTGTACATATAAGTTTGCAAGTACCCTATCACTGTGTTATTCTTATTCCGTCCAGATGAGTTGATCATATGAAGTTTCAAACTGGACTCATCAAAACTGAACATTAAGTGGTCATGCAGCATGCAAGTTACACTGGAGTATGCCTCATCCAGCAAGTAGAAAACTTGAGAACCTGAAATAACAAAACAATTTACTGCATTTTCAAATAGAATAAGAAATTATATTTATCAAATGAAACTTCAGTTTATAATTCTATGGTGGCAGAGCAAAAAGCAAATAACATGAGCTTAATGCTTGGTCATCTAGGGAAAGCCTCCTAGATAATGAAGCATTTTCATAAAATTGACCATGTTGCAAAATACTTGTATTGAAAAATGTGAATATTAAGAACAATGTAATCATAAACTAAAATTATCACTAAAGGTGATGAATACCCCCAGATGCGGCCTTGACACAGTTATTGTAACATTTTACAGAGGGAAATATAATGCATTTTCATTTTTTTAATACCTGCAAATTGTTGCTTAGATATATCCTGATCAGTTTCTAAATATACATTATATAAAAAATAACTCATTAAAATTTACTTGGACAAAACCTATTGTGGACATGCACTTGGCAAACTACTTATCACTTCTAAGAAGTTTCACTGAATTCCTGCATGTGGTTGCTGAGAAATGCCAAATGGTACGGACAAAATTTACCTAATTGTATAAAACAAAGGGCCATAACTCAGTGAAAATTAATCCAAACAAAACCTGGTTATTGCATGCACAACTTGGCTTACTTTTTATAACTTCTGTGAAGTTTCATTGAATTCCTATGAGTAGTTACTGAGATATTGTATATACACTGTCTGTATAAAAAACAACAAAGGGCCATAACTCAGTGAAAATTTAACCAACCAAGACAAGCTTAATGCATGCACAACTAGGCTAACTACTTATCACTTCTTCTGAGAAGTTTTATTGAATTCCTGGCAGTAGTCAATGAGAAATAGTCAGGACAAAATTTGCCTAGTAGTTGCTGAGAAATTCTCCGGACAAAATTTGCCTATTGTATATACTGTATAAAAATAACAAAGGGGTATAACTCAGTGAAAATTAATCCGAACAAAAAATGCTTTAAGCTAGCACAACTAGGCTTACTACTGATCACTTCTGTGAAGTTTCATTGAAATCCTGTAAGTAGTTGCTGAGAAATTCTCCGGACAAATTGTGTCTACAGACGCACGGACCTACCGACCGACCGGCCAACCCACCAACCGACTGTCAAGCGTGAATCAAATATAGCACCCATATATTTCATATCTGGGGGTATAACAAGATGCTGTGTTCAATAAACACATAATTATGCTCTAAAAGAAAAAGTCTATTTGAATACTTCAAAGTCCAAAATTATAAGGCCAAGGTCAAAGTGGTTGATATTGGTGGATGAAAAATGGTCATAGGCAACAACTGAGTATATAAGTACAATGTATTCAAGTGTTCTAGTAAGCAGGATTGGTGCCACATGAAATGATAAAATCTACTTAACCTGGTATGGACAATCACTATATTCCTCCTGCATCATACACAATTAAGTAAATAACTGAAACAGTGTACAATTGACAAAGCGTACATAACTTTAAGTAAGTATAACTGATCAAGTGTATATAACTAAGTAAGTAACTAACTAAATGTATACTTATAACTAAGTCATTAACCAAGAACTAAATACAGATCCACCTCGGTTGTCGAGTGGTTAAGGTCACTGACTTCAAATCACTTTACCCTCTCACTGATAGAGGGTTGTGGGTTTGAGCCTTAGAGCTACCGACCATGTTTCATTATGTGAAAAAGTAAGCAGTTTCTTACGAAGGACGGGAGTCTAGTACAGGTTCTTACAAAGAATGTGTTTAATCAGAATGTGTTTAATGGGTATCATTTGGAAACAAACAAAAAACTGAATATGCGAAAATTTATAAAACCTGTAGGACTGCCAACAAAATTAGGGTAGAAGACCTGCCACACTTCATCAATCTGTGATGACATGTGATGTTTTGACTTCATAGAAGCTGTCCTAAAAAGTAGGGGATATATATAAAGTACATGTACTTGTAAATGACTGTTCAAATTTGATATGATATAAATCAGTGACTACAGGTCTTGCAATCACTACCCAGAGTTGTCGCCCCACTACACTGCACAAATCTCTGTCAACATCTAAAATGTAGTCCTGCTTCACAATGACCAACATGTACTATCAAAATGGTGACAACACCCTGAAAAGAAACTAGACTTTAATAAAATGATGGGAAACTGACATTTGATCATTATAGATTGTCTATATGCAAAATGGCTGAATCGATGTCTGTGAAAGCCACATGTACATGTATTAGCAACTTGTTTTATGTACTCCACAAAACACTTTTTAAGGTATTTGATATGAAAGTTTCACCCATTTTATTGTATGCCTCTGAAATATAGCTTTAGTTTGCCAAGAATCTTAGTACTGAGACCAGGGCTTTTTTACAACTAGAAGCCCAAGGGCAACATGTCGAGCCCCCTGTATAGCCAGCTTGTGATCTTGACCTTTTTTTACTACAAGTATGGGTGATGTTCATGATACATCAATTCATTTTGAAGTAAACTTTTATACCAATTTATTTTAAAATCCTTGAATGCACACAGAAGTCACAGCCCAGACAAGGAAAATAGATTTGACAGAATGTGTAATCTTGACCGTTGACCTATGAAATCTGGGTGTTGCCCAAGACACATGGTCTCATTGTATTATCATGGCAAGTCATTTTCAATTCAATGCATAAGGGAGACACAGCCCTACAAAGTGTATAATGATTATTTTTTATGTTTGACCTCTAAGTGTGACCTTGACCTTTGAGCAGGAGACCTTGACCTTACGCACTGCACACCGTCTCATGGTGTTTAACAATTATGCCAAGTTATCTTAAAAAGTTTCAATGCATAAGGGAGATACAGCCCGGACAAGGTCTATAATGCTCATTTTTGACATTTGACCTCTAAGTGTGACCTTGACCTATGAGCTAGAGACCTAGATCTTGCGCACTGCACACTGTCTCATGGTGTTTAACAATTATGCCAAGTTATCTTAAAAAGTTTCAAGGCATAAGGGAGATACAGCCCGGACAATGTCTATAATGCTCATTTTTGACGTTTGACCTCAAAGTGTGACCTTGATCTTTGAGCTAGAGACCTGGATCTCGCGCACTGCACACCGTCTCATGGTGTTTAACAATTATGCCAAGTTATCTTAAAAAGTTTCAATGCATAAGGGAGATACAGCCCGGACAAGGTCTATAATGCTCATTTTTGATGTTTGACCTCTAAGTGTGACATTGACCTTTGAGCTAGAGACCTGGATTTTGCGCACTGCACACCGTCTCATGGTGTTTAACAATTATGCCAAGTTATTTAAACAAGAGGGCCAAGATGGCCCTATATCGCTCACATGACAATCACTGTTCACTCATTAAAACATTGTTTTGAACCGGTGACCTAGTTTTTGACCCCAGACAACCTATGTTCGAATTTGTCTTACATATCATCATTAAGACAAACAGTCTGACTACGTTTGGTGAAGATACAATAAAAATTTGACATCTACAGTGTTAATAAGGTTTTCCTAAGATTTGACCTTGTGACCTGGTTTTTTACCCTAGGTGACCCATATTTGAACTTGTCCTTAATATTATTAAGACAAACAATCTGACAAGGTTTGGCCAAGATCCAATCAAAACCATGACATTTAGAGCTTTTACAAGATTTTTACCTAAGATTTGACCTTGTGACCCAGTTTTTGAACCCAGCTGACCCATGTTCATCCTTGACCCACATATCATTGAGGCAAACATTCTGACAAGGTTTGGTGAAGATCCAATTAAAACTGTGACATCTACAACTTGTTAACAAAGTTTTCCTAAGATTTGACCTGGTGACCTAGTTATTAACCCCAGATTACCCATATTTATACTTGACCGTTATATCATTAAAACAAACGATTTGACAAAGTTTTGTGAAGATCCAATAATAACTGTGAAATCTACAGTGTTAACATGGTTTTTCATAAGATTTGACCTAGCGATCTAGTTTTTGACCCAAGATGACCCATGTTCGAACTCGTCCAAGATATTATGAAGACAAACATTCTGACAAGGTTTCATGATCATCCAATCAAAACAGTGACTTCTAGAGTGTTCACAAGGTTTTCCAGCAATTTGCCCTAGTGACCTAATTTTACTACAGAAATGACCCATTAACAAACTTGACCTACATATTATAAAAATAAACATTCTGACAAAGTTTCATGAAGATCCAGTCAAAACAGTGATTTCTAAAGTGTTCACAAGGTTTTCCCTTATTTGGCCCTGGTGACCTAGTTTTTTACCCAAAATGGCCCAATATCGAACTCGTCCGAGATTTTGTTGATATTAATGTTCTGACCCAGTTTGGCTAAAATTGAGCTAAAAATGTGGCCCCTAGTGTGGTCACAACATAAAGTTTGACGACGCAAGACGCACACCGCACGACGCCGGACGGAGAGTGATCCTAATAGCTCACTTTGTCACTTTGTGACATGTGAGCTAAAAAGTGTCAATGTATAAGGGAGATACAGCCTGGACAAGGATCCAGACGGACGGACGGACGGACGGACTCACTCACTCACTCACTCACTCGCTCACTCACTCACCCACCCATACCCACCAACCCACCCACCAACCCACCAACCAACCAACCAACCAACCAACCAACTAACTAACGTACAGACTGGCAACCGCCATTGTGGCGACTAAGTCGAGCTCACCGCAGGGGGGCTCGACAAAAATTGGGGAGGGGCCTCAGCCTTTCATTATAGGAAATTCAAGCACGATATTTGGCAAAATTTTGACAGGGTTAGACAACTGAGTTTGAATAGCATTGCATTTTTGTGAATTCATTGCCTGAAATTCGGAAAAAACAGCCTTTTTGCAATTGGGAAGTCACTGAATTTCGGCCTCTGTTCTAGAAGGAAAAATACGCCTACTGATCCCTCAGCTAACCTGAACTGAAATATTTTGAAAATCAAGAATAGTGAGTACCAGGATGCAGGAATGAAAACTCAGATACTCGCGGGAAATATGGTCTCGGGTATGGTGCAGTCACACTATAGCGTATAGCACTAACGTATGTGAGCGTATGGTAAAAATCGCTCATAAGCAGATATACGCTTGATGTATGTTAGGCATAAGTCCTTTAAGTTCCGAGTATGCTGACATATGTCAGTGTATGTTCTAATATGCAGAGGTCAAAAATATATTTTGAATATGTTCAAAGCGTTTCAGCGTATGTGAGCGTATAGCAAACTGTTACGCATATGCTCATCATATGCTAGGCATAAGCTTGGTATGTTGGAGTGACGCTAAAGGTACATTATTCATACTTCAAGAACGCTTCTCATACGATGGCATGAAGGTGATCAGTTAAACTATAAATATATACATGGTCTCTTTTCCTCATCTTTGCCAGTTGTAGATTGAGAGATGATGGGGACAGGCTCGTCTCCAACACCATCATGACCTAATAGATATGTTCAACAAAACAGAAGACAAGGAAGAAGGAAAAGGTCAGGATTAGAATAAGACGCTCACTCTAGAGTTGAAAGAGATGAACCACATGATCATTCTTTGTGAAGAGGAGGCCATGAGGTTATGAGGAGGTTATGAATCTTGAGATTGGTCTCATATTTTGTCTTTTAATGGTTCTAAGTTAAATAATGCTATTATTGATACATTCGTCTGACAGTATAATTGATCTGAATAGTTTAGCAATAATCTGCTCTATCTTTTCAACTGTATAACTTTGAGCTGGAGACAGTTCTCAAGTTTTATAACCTCAGGGCCTGGAGTGAATACTACCCTCAGCAGGTATATTGGACAGTGCCTCACGAATCTCCCCCGCTAGATCATCTACATCAGAGGGGGGTCAGTAGGTTTATTTTTCTTGCCCTTTCCTTTCCCTCGAGTCTTCTTTGCAGACATCTTTAAAGCTGGGACAGTTCGAATACTCATATGTTACTGATATAAGTTATGCATGCGTTACTCATATGCGTCCATACGCTACCCCTACGATGATAAACGCTACACTGATGGTGACATAAGTTGGTATACGCTAAAAACGTTTCTCATGCACTGCCTATACACCTGTAATATGTTATAAAAACGCTGTGCATATGCTATTCATATAAAGGGCAGTCATCAAAAGCTCAGTTTTAAATGCTCGAAAGCTGTGCGTGTTAGCAATTTTTCTAAAATTTCACAGGGAATACATACGTTCCTTTCATATGCTACAGTGTGACTGCGCCTGCACCCAGATACACATTTTCTATGCGTACTTTCACATTGTAATAAAATCCTCCAAAATAGTGTTTGTACTATGTACTACACAGTAGCCTGAACAAACATGGAAGAAAATTCACTGTGTGAAAGTTGAGGACTGTTAAGAATTGAAAAAAAACATGGAAAAACTTTTAATAATGAAAATTTCAAATATGGAAACCCTCAATGACTATTGAAGTTATTGTTGGACATTGTAGTTTAAATTAATTTTGATATTATAATACCTTATTTTGGCCACTGGAATTAGCATAAGTTCAGGTGATAATTATAGATACTTGTTAAGACGTTTTTTTCGGTAGTTCGCTACATTTTTCACATAGACATACAGGAAAAATTAGAACCGATCAATGATTTTTTTTAAAAGTTTGCATGATCGTAGCATATGATAACAAAAACATTTTAAATGAAAAAAAAATTGGGGGTCACTGATCTCGTTTTTGAGTTATCTGCCCTTGAATTTGAATTTTATTTTATGTCATTTCAAGGCCAGATAATTCACCATAATGGAAAAAAGGCCTTATCCTGCAGTAAAAGAGTAAATTTAAGCCGGTTATGGCTTTTAAACGTCCTAAGAATCATAAAGATGCTTTAGTTAAAACTAAATACTGTCTGATGATGCCTATCCACATCTCATTTCTAATAAGTGTAAAAGACCTAGATGCACACATTGTTCTACAATTTGTGAAAGTGATACTTTTAGCAGTTCAGAGTACAGTACTACATTCAAACTTCAGTGATTTTTTTACAATTTAACTTGCTTGAGTCCTAGGACTCATAGGACTAAAAATCTTTGCATCCCAATGTTTGAAGTGCGAGTCCCAAATTTTGTGATTTAAATGGATGTAAATATTGCCCATCCAACGAAGGACGACAACAATATGGTGCAGTATGATGATTTGTCTGCAAATCGCTTTCAGCAAACAATTGCAATTCCAAATAAACACAGAGCGGCCATTTGGACGATGTCACATATCTCATTGTTATCATAAAAATATCTTTTATCGCGAAGATTAGAAACTTAGTCAAGTTTTTCGGTCTGAGACTATAGAAACCTGGGCATCTAATTAATTTGTCAAGATGGAAATCCCAATCATGAAATAAAAAGCTGGCAAATGTTATCAAACAAATGAATCATCGTCGCAGTTAAAACACATTTGTACACTGGTAGCGGAGTTTTATATATGCCGGGTACATGGCGAAAACATCTATTTATAGTCATTACTTAGACTGTGTTGCTTTTGTTCAAGCAGTAATGTTATATATTTAATAACATGCAAAAAGTGCAATGCATGTAGTATGTTGGTGAAACTAGCCAACAAGTTTCTAGTCGTATGAATAGTCATACAAGGTTTGATATCAATAGTTTTGTCAGTCCAGATTTTTCAACTAATGTAGCAATTCATTTTAATGATATCAACCACAGTTACACTGATTTCAGTTTTATGCCTATTGACAGTGTTAATAACAAAATGGATAGGCTACTTAAGGAAACTTATTACATGCACAAATTAGGTACTGTATATCCACAGGGTATAAACTCTAAAACATTATATAATATACAATGATTTTTCTATTTATTCTCAATTTAATTTTAATAAAATGCTGCATTGGTTGGGAGGTCTGGTTTGGCGGGGTTGATGGTATCAGACCTATGACTGTATACAGTAAAACCTCGATTATCCGAACTCGGATTATCCGAAAACCTGGTCTTATCCGAAGTGAAATTTCGGTCCCGAATTTCCCTCTATATATTTCAATGTAAATAAACCTCGATTATCCGAATCGTCTAATCCGAATACCATGGCTTATCCGAAGTGATAAACAGGTCCCCACAATCATCCGAACGCGTATTTTCGCACCTATTATCCGAAGTTGACAATTAACTCTGATCGATCAGACATGTTCATTGTAGGATTTCTTTAACGTGTCAAAAGGTGTAAACAACAAATTATCAAACCACTGAGAACAATGGATTGTTGGTTTGGATCATTGTTTGCAGTAATGGGAACACAATTAGCCTATTATGATATGACTGGGTTAGATCATTCACCTTTTATTTTTCCCTTGATTTATGAATTGCATCATAATTTCACTTGAAAAAGCAACCAACATTAAAAATGTTCATTTTATTTTTCGAAGTTTGTTAAATTGACAAACAATACACATGATCAATATAAATTACCGGCACTCGATTTCAAAATCATTCTATTTTCGGAAAATGAATACAAACACGATAAATTAAGATATCTTAGGACGACAACGATTTGTGTGACGCTCGTAAGTGTTTGTGACTGTAGCATTAAAATGAAACTCCGAGTTGGATTTTAATTTTAATTCTGTTTGCAATTTATTTAAACAGTGTCCTTATTCTATATCCCGTGTCTATTTCATTTCACGGTTTCATATTTTATCGATGAATTAATGTGCTTTCAACATGACATAGGCTACCGTTTGGGTATTCATTTGTATTCGTAGTTTCACTCTAGATTCCTCATGACTTTGACAAATTAATAATGGTACAAACTACTCATACATTTGTTTTTACCTTAAACATACACATGCTTGTCGTAAAATGTATTTTTTTCGTAAATAAATTAAGAAATATAACGCATTAACTTTGTTGTTATTATATCTATACGTTAACGCCATATATATATGAGAGTGAACTCCCTTTATTTTCATGAAATTGTCTAGATTTCCCTTACCCTGGATTATCCGAAACCCCGGATTATCCAAAGTAATTTTTCGGTCCTGACGACTTCGGATAATCGGGATTTACTGTATATTATTATTATTGTTATTATTATTCTTTTTGTTTTTTTAAATTTAAAGATGACTACGACAGACTTGACAAAGTACAAAATAAATGTGCCCGTATAGTCACGGGCGCAACAAGATTAGTTTCATTAGAACGACTCAAACAAGAAAGTAATTGGGAATCTCTATCTGACAGAAGACACAAACATAGAATAACACACTTCTATAAAATGTATTATGACCTTGTACCAGAAAACTTTTCTTCTCTCGTCCCAATAAAGCAAAATACTCGGTATCATATTAGAAATGTAAATGACATTCCTGGATTTAATTCTAGAACAAGTCAACAACTCTTTATTTTAACTCATTCCTCCCAACTTTAATTTGCAAGTGGAATGCTCTTCCTCTAGAAACAAGGAATTTACAACCACTTTCAGCTTTCAAGGAGCATTTGAATAGAAACATGACCAGATTACCATCATACTATTTCCCGGGTCCAAGAAAACTTCAAGTTCTACACACCCGTCTGAGAACCAAATGCAGTTCACTTAATTATCACTTGTATCTATGTAATATTTCCCAGTCAGCACTCATGTGGGCAAATTGAATCCAATTATCATTTCTTCTTTGAGTGTCGACTTATTCAAGAACCTGTGATACTCTTTTTAACCATAAAAATATAACTATAATATAACTATGCAATCTGTTTAGATGTTCTTCTTTTTGGTGATTCAACCCTCTCAGATCAAGAAAATACATTCATTTTTAATCAGGTCCAAGTCTACATACATGTACATGACAGCAATTGATTCACATGAAAAGTACTATGCATACTACTTGAGAAGCCTCATTCTTCTTCACTTCTACACACACCCTTCTCTCTCTCTTGATTTATACAGTAATATTCTTTTCCCGTTAAGTTACTGTCTAAGTTTTTTCCTTCTGTTTTCTGATTTATTTTTACTTTTTGATCACAAGACCCATATCCCTACCTCTGTATGATTTAATCTTTAATCTATTTTATACATACCAATATAGTTAAATTGTTTAATAGTTCTTGAAATTTAACTGGAAGCCTATCCAAGGAGAAGAATGTAATTAGAAGTTCTGTCTTCCATTCCAATCCTTTCCAAAATTGATGTAAATTTTGTATATTTACCTATATGTACAATGTATTATAGCAAGAATAAATATGTTTAAACTAACAGTTCACAGAATTAGACTACTGTACATCAAACACAAATCAGTAGCTACATATTCGGTGGAATTTTCGGCTAGGTGGCTATGTGGGACAGGGCATTGTATCCATTTCGTCACTTTAAATACGACACTCTATTAAGAATAACCTTGAAGCAAACTACAAAGATACATCGCTAAATCGCGAAATTATATGACTTTCAAATAACTAGCACTTACTACACAAATAAAAACAGTCAACAATTATATCTCGTCATTAAATAGATCACATTTCGTCAACAAGAATCAACACTTACCATGTATCAGTTCATGAACATGAGAAAACTTTACATAAACATAATACTTTCCGTACATCGTGTTGACAATGATCTCAACAAGGGAGACAATTCTGAATACTACTAAAATCAAAGCACTGAAAGCTTCCGAAACATAAACATTCACAACGTCTCTCTGTCCGTCTAGAACATCGGTTATCATAGCAAAGAAACGAAATAAGTCAATAATAATAAACCAATCAAAAGATATCTACAGTCAAAGAGTTTATGACATAAAATACAATATCAATGCGAAGTTTATTACCAACACTTAAAGCAGCGTACTGATGGAACTTTGGATGGATGCTTAAAAATCAAGGATAGAGACAAAGCTATTCATAAATGACATGAAATAAAGCACTGCCTAGAACAGGGATTTAAACATTTGTCAAAATAAGAAAATAGGATTTTAATTAGTCTGATGTAGATGTAGTTAGAATGTTCAATTAGCACTGCTGAAACTTAGGACACTGCTCAAAACAAAATAAATATATTCAAATTCTGTTCCCAATTTTTATTTTTACGGTTACCCATGGAAGTCAGATCGGGATTCGAACCCGAATTTCCCCATAGCCAATTAACTGGCCTGGGTTGCTCTATCCAATTAAGCTATCTGACCATAAAATTATGGGTAAGCTGTAATTCTATAAATTAGTCAGTTATTCAATAATAGTTACTAAACACATGGACAGTAGAGCAACATTATAACAGTCCTTGCAACCTTGTAACACATATCTAAACCATACAGTGACACAATATTATACCTGAAAAGAGGATACTGTAAGACAATGAACATAAGATTTTATATATAAAAATCAATTCACCCAAACAAGAAACCAAAAGAGATGAAGATATTGATCCTATTGTGTGTTCAAATCCACCAAGCCAGATAGTAGTACAATATATACACATTTTCAACATGTTAAAGGTCATTTTATTGGACATCATCCTGCAAAAGTTAGTGGTTGGTCTGTCTGATTCTAGTATGAATAGCATCAAGAAAGGAACCGAAATAAGAAGTTTGTGAAAAAAATTGCTGTAGTGTGTAATTTGATATACATGTAAAACTATTTTATTATTGATTACAGATTCCAACATGACTAACATAATGAATGCTGTATCAACACATGAGGTTTACATAAAAAAATGGAATGCTATTTGATGATCTCAATATGCAGCAATTTATAAGGTATACTTATTTTCATTCTTTGTTTTTTCTACAATGTATTTGAAAATAAAAATGTGCATAAAGTTATTATTTTATTACAATTCATTGAAATTATGTTTTACCATTGCTTATAAATCATTATATCTTTATAAAACTATTGAGTTATTTAACAGGACATGTTTTATATATTTCTTATGCATTTGTGCATATAAACTTTGAAAACATGCTATGAATTAAAAATGATGTACTTTGTATTCACAGATTCTTTTGAACACTCCATGAAACAATGTATGGTGACATAAGTAAAGACATTGACAGTTAATGATTTGGATTTATCATTAATCATGTAGGTGTACCAGATGCCAGTGTTTGATATGACTTTGGTGTGATAAACATTTAGACAGATAAATTGCTTTACATGAACTCTATTGAGTGCAAATATATTCAACTACTGTTTTGCTGTATCACTTTCTGATATGAACATGAAATCCAGAGACAACTGTATAATCCTAAATCTGTATTACCTTGTATACATTTTTTTTATTGAATGCCCATTTTGTAGTAAAGTTTGTTCCAGCTGTAAATACATGCATGCAAGTACTTCACTGTGACTTTATAGTATATCATCTATTATAGTATAAGTATTCTTTTGTGCAGATTGTTGTAGAGTATGATTTAGGTATAGGATATTGATAGTGATGACAATACCAGTAAGCATGCAATTATTTCCTGGACAATTATATGAGTTCAATGAAGTAAATGATATAAGTTACATTAATTTTATAATTTGCTTTTGTATGATTTCAAAATAAATGTTGCACAATTGAAAGATGTTATTTGTCATAATAAATGTTCAGGTTTTAGATGACACATTCTACAGTCATGCAGAGCCACTGTTGCTATAACGGTAACCACATGCATTCAAAATTTCATAACTGTGTGAGTAATGATATAGCAAGCAGAAATATAACAAATAAAATACATGTATACATGTATATTTCATAGTAAGAGTCAATTGAGAACATGATTGATCAATGCTACTTGAATTGCATTTGAATGAATTATTATTTGAATTTAGTGCATTCATGCTGCTGTTTGTATTAGTCAATATATAAATTGACAATACATACAATACAACCTCTCCAGAGCGGCCCTCTGTAGAGCAACAACCTCACCACAGAAACAAATTCAAGATTCCCCTAAGCTGATATTTACTATACATTTAACATCTGTAGAGCGACAACCTCTAAACAATGGTCAACATTTGCAGCTCCCATAGGGTGTTGCTATACAGAGGTTGTACTGTAATTTATTATCTCAGAATTGAAATTAAATAGGTAGTTGTCAAAATGGAAGACATGTGCAGAAATGAAATACTATTACTGGTAAATTTTGAGTGGACAGGATGTTTTAATGCAATGGATTGCAAATCAATAATACATGTACCTTAATATGTGTTAAAAGAAGGAGAATGGAATGTGTGGATTTATTCTTTTTCAACAAAAGTCACCTGAGATGCCACTGGACGCTGTAACTAATTCAAATCTGAGTGTTTACTAAGTAGTATGTGAAAGTTGTGGCTCATTCAATGATCACCCAAATTACAATTCTTTGATACAATTAATGGTAATCATAGCTGTAATAGTGTAACTGTCTTACTGCTTGAATGTAACATTATCAGTAGTGACAAAAACATTTCTGATGGTTTCAGATAATGTTTTGTGCATGAGTTTTTTTTTTTACTATCGCAGACATGAGAAGGGTAAAACACTAAACAAGAAGTTTTAGAACCACAGCAAACTTTCGATTGTGTTGGTTTTGAAAGGTATATACAAGGCAAGCTAGATATTATTGGTATGTGTCCCCCTCGTCCATATTGAATACACAATAACTCGTATACAATATCGAAATTGAAGTCAACGTAAGACGTCAAACATATAGACTTTTTAACAACGTACGTATGTACAAAATACATGTACATTCATTTTGTATCTCTTTGTTTACACATTTCGTATAAAAGAACACAAAAATAGTAAATAACTAAGTACAGAATAAATTTATGTCGCAGCATTGTTCGCGTATTTTACAGATAAATCATGGTTTCAATTTAGATAAAAAATCATTTTGAAATAAACGTTGTTCACCGATAGACTTGTGTATTGAACTACATTAATTTTGTATCTCTTTGTTTACACGTGTCGTATAAAAAACACTCCAAAACGGATATAACTAAGAACAGAATAAATTTATGTCGCGGGATTGTCCGCGTATTTTACGGATAAATCATGCTTTCAATTTAAATACAAAATTTCATTTCTAACATGCCGAATTGAAGACATTAACCTCGTACACAACAAACTAATATCTCAGTCTCTGTGTGTATTGAATATCGTGTATTGGTTCATTATCAATATTTCAGATACATGTGTTCATGCCGTGGGTCTGTTTACTTTTTATACAGACATCTTAAATGAAGAAATAAATGTAAATATGATATATATCATTCCCAATAATTCATCTGAACTGATTAAGTTGCATAATTATTGTACATAAATGTAGAAGTACAAATGAATTCATGTCGCGGGATTTTTGGTGTATTTTGCGGAAAAAATATGCTTTCTTTTTAGATACAAATTGTAACTTGTAATATGTCGAAATGAAGACATTTACAACTTAAAAATCATGTTGAATCCGCAGACCCTATATTTATTTAATTTTGTGTATTGGTTTTCTTGATAAACAATCAAAATGGTCAATATCTATGACGGAAATGCTTGGTATATAAGGGGCGGATCTTGTGTCATTTTTCAATGTAAAAAGTCTTGTCCAAATGATGAGAAAAACTAGTAAACATCAAGCCGTTACTCATACTTCTTGATAAACTATCAAAATGGTCAATATCTATGTCGGAAATGCTTGGTATGCAAGGGGCGGATCTTGTGTACTTTTTCATAGTACAGATTCTTGACCAAATGATGAGAAAAACT
Organism: Lutraria lutraria; assembly: GCA_964023205.1. Taxonomy (NCBI): domain Eukaryota; kingdom Metazoa; phylum Mollusca; class Bivalvia; order Venerida; family Mactridae; genus Lutraria; species Lutraria lutraria. Next base: position 20,157,046 of record OZ026847.1, read on the forward strand.
TGTAAACAACAAGCCGTTACTCATACTCTATAATATTCAATTGATATACACCTTGCAGAATAATTTATTAAAAAATTTGCCTACATAAACGTTCATAACTATGTTGAAACCATGAATGTGAAAAATACAAGGAGCGTTATATGATGAGAATATTTTATGAATAAAATGCGCAACGCATATTTTATGCAAATAATGCAGCATTTTAAATCATTCTAATTTTTTAAATAAACGTTTTTCATCAATAGACTTACATGTATGTATTGAACTAAATTAATTTTGTATCTCTTTGTTTACACGTTTCGTATAAAAGAACACACCAAATCGTATATAACTAAGAACAGAATAAATTTATGTCGCGGCATTGTCCGCGTATTTTACGGATAAATCATGCTTTTAATTTTAATACAAAATATGATTTCTAACATGCCGAATTAAAAACATTAACCTCGTACGCAACATATTAATATCTCAGTCTCTGTGTGTATTGAATATCGTGTATTGGTTCATTATCAATATTTCAAATACATATGTTCATGCCGTGGGTCTGTTTACTTTTTATATAGACATCTTAAATGATGAAATAAATGTAAATATGATATATATCACTCTGAACTGATTAAGTTGCATAATTGTTGTATATAAATGTCTAAGTACAAAAAAATTCATGTCGCGGGATTTTTGGTGTATTTCACGGAAAAATATGCTTTCTTTCTATAAACAAATTGTAACTTGTAATATGTCGATATGAGGACATTAACAACTTAGAAATCATGTTGATTCCGCAGACCCTGTATTTATTTAATTTTGTGTATTGGAATTCTTGATAAACAATCAAAATGGTCATTATCTATGACGGAAATGCTTGGTATGTAAGGGCGGGTCTTGTGTCATTTTTCAATGTAAAAACTCTTGTCCAAATGATGAGAAAAACTAGTAAACATCAAGCCGTTACTCATAATTCTTGATAAACTATCAAAATTGTCAATATCTATGACGGAAATGCTTGGTATGCAAGGGGCGGATCTTGTGTACTTATCATAATCCAAATTCTAGACCAAATGATGAGAGAAACTTGTAAACAACAAGCCGTTACTCATCTTCTATAATGTGCAATTGATATACAAGTTGCAGAATAATTCATTAAAAAGATTTCCTATATAAACATTCATAACTGTGTTGAAACCATGAATGTGAAAAATACAAGAAGCGTATATGATGAGAACATTTTATGAATAAAACGCGCGCTATGCATATCTGATGCAAATAATGCAGCATTTTAAATCATTCTATGTTTTGAAATAAACGTAGTTCATCAATAGATTTATGTATTGTACTACATTAATTTTGTATCTCTTTGTTTACACGTTTCGTATAAAAAAAACACACACCAAATCGTAAATAACTAAGAACAGAATAAATTTATGTCGCGGGATTGTTCGCGTATTTTACAGATAAATCATGCTTTCAATTCAAATACAAAATTTGAATTCTAACATGCCGAATTAAAGACATTAACCTCGTACACAACAAATTAATATCTCAGTCTCTGTGTGTATTGAATATCGTGTATTGGTTCATTATCAATATTTAAGATACATGTGTTCATGCAGCGGGTCTGTTTATTTTTTGTACAGACATCTTAAATGAAGAAATAAATGTAAATATGATATATATCACTCCCAATAATTTATCTGAACTGATTAGGTTGGAAAATTGTTGTATATAAATATCTATGTACAAATGAATTTATGTTTCGAGATTTTTTGTGTATTTCACGGGAAAAATATGCTTTCTTTCTAAATACAAATTGTAACTTGTAATAGGTCGATATGAGGACATTAACAACATAGAAATCATGTTGATTCCGCAGACCCTGTATCTATGTAATATTGTGTATTGGTTTTCTTGATAAAAAAACAAAATACTCAGTAGTCAATATCTTTGACGGAAATGCTTGGTATGTAAGGGCCGGATCTTGTCTACTTTTTCATAGTCAAAATTCTTGTGAAAGGATGAGAAAAACTTGTAAACAACAAGCCGTTACTCATACGTCTTGATAAACTATCAATATGTTCAATATCTATGACGGAAATGCTTGGTATGCAAGGGGCGGATCTTGTGTACTTTTTCATAGTACAGATTCTTGACCAAATGATGAGAAAAACTTGTAAACAACAAGCCGTTACTAATATTCTATAATGTGCAATTGATATACACCTTGCAGAATAATTCATTAAAAAGATTTACCTATATAAACATTCATAACTGTGTTGAAACCATGAATGTGAAAAATACAAGAAGCGTATATGATGAGAACATTTTATGAATAAAACGCGCGCTATGCATATCTGATGCAAATAATGCAGCATTTCAAATCATTCTATGTTTTGAAATAAACGTTGTTCATCAATAGACTTATGTATTGTACTACATTAATTTTGTATCTCTTTGTTTACACGTTTCGTATAAAAAAAACCACACCAAATCGTAAATAACGAAGAACAGAATAAATTTATGTCGCGGGATTGTTCGCGTATTTTACAGATAAATCATGCTTTCAATTTAAATACAAAATCATTCTAAGTTTTGAAATAAACGTTGTTCACCGATAGACTTGTGTATTGAACTGCATTAATTTTGTATCTCTTTGTTTACACGTTTCGTATAAAAGAACACACCAAATCGTATATAACTAAGAACAGAATACATCTATGTCGCGGGATAGTTCGCGTATTTTACGGATAAATCATGCATTCAATTTAAATACAAAATTTGAAATCTAACATGCCGAATTAAAGACATTAACCTCGTACACAACAAATTAATATCTCAGTCTCCGTGTGTATTGAATATCGTGTATTGGTTCATTATCAATATTTAAGATACATGTGTTCATGCCGCGGGTCTGTTTACTTTTTGTACAGACATCTTAAATGAAGAAATAAATGTAAATATGATATATATCACTCCCAATAATTTATCTGAACTGATTAGGTTGCATAATTGTTGTACATCAATATCTATGTACAAATGAATTCATGTCGCGGGATTTCTGGTGTATTTCACGGAAAAAATATGCTTTCTTTCTAAATACAAATTGTAACTTGTAATATGTCGATATGAGGACATTAACAACTTAGAAATCATGTTGATTCCGCAGACCCTGTATTTATTTAATTTTGTGTGTTGGAATTCTTGATAAACAATCAAAATGGTCAATATCTATGACGGAAATGCTTGGTATGTAAGGGGCGGATCTTGTGTTCTTTTTCAATGTAAAAAGTCTTGTCCAAATGATGAGAAAAACTAGTAAACATCAAGCCGTTACTCATACTTCTTGATAAACTATCAAAATGTTCAATATCTATAACGGAAATGCTTGGTATGGAAGGGGCGGATCTTGTGTACTTTTTCATAGTACAGATTCTAGACTAAATGACGAGAAAAACTTGTAAACAACAAGCCGTTACTCATACTTCTTGATAAAGTATCAAAATGGTCAATATCTATGACGGAAATGCTTGGTATGGAAAGGGCGGATCTTGTGTTCTTTTTCAATGTAAAAAGTCTTGTCCAAATGATGAGAAAAACTAGTAAACATCAAGCCGTTACTCATACTTCTTGATAAACTTTCAAAATTCTCAATATCTATGACGGAAATGCTTGGTATGCAAGGGGCGGATCTTGTGTACTTTTTCACAGTACAGATTCTTGACCAAATGATGAGAAAAACTTGTAAACAACAAGCCGTTACTCATATTCTATAATGTTCAATTGATATACACCTTGCAGAATAATTTATTAAAAAGATTTGCCTACATAAACGTTCATAATTATGTTGATACCATGAATGTGATAAATACAAGAAGCGTATATGATGAGAATATTTTATGAATATTTAAGATACATGTGTTCATGCCGCGGGTCTGTTTACTTTTTATACAGACATCTAAAATGAAGAAATAAATGTAAATATGATATATATCACTCCCAATAATTTATCTGAACTGATTAGGTTGCATAATTGTTGTACATAAATATCTAAGTACAAAAAAATATGCTTTCTTTCTAAATACAAATTGTAACTTGTAATAGGTCGATATGAGGACATTAACAACTTAGAAATCATGTTGATTCCGCAGACCCTGTATCTATGTAATTTTGTGTATTGGTTTTCTTGATAAAAAAACAAAATACTCAGTAGTCAATATCTTTGACGGAAATGCTTGGTATGTAAGGGCCGGATCTTGTCTACTTTTTCATAGTCAAAATTCTTGTGAAAGGATGAGAAAAACTTGTAAACAACAAGCCGATACTCATACGTCTTGATAAACTATCAAAATGTTCAATATCTATGACGGAAATGCTTGGTATGGAAGGGGCGGATCTTGTGTACTTTTTTCATAGTACAGATTCTTGACCAAATGATGAGAAAAACTTGTAAACAACAAGCCGTTACTCATACTTCTTGATAAACTATCAAAATGGACAATATCTATGACGGAAATGCTTGGTATATAAGGGGCGGATCTTGTGTCATTTTTCAATGTAAAAAGTATTGTCCAAATGATGAGAAAAACTAGTAAACATCAAGCCGTTACTCATACTTCTTGATAAACTATCAAAATGGTCAATATCTATGACGGAAATGCTTGGTATGCAAGGGGCGGATCTTGTGTACTTTTCATAATCCAAATTCTAGACCAAATGATGAGAGAAACTTGTAAACAACAAGCAGTAACTCATATTCTATAATGTTCAATTGATATACACCTTGCAGAATAATTTATTAAAAAGATTTGCCTACATAAAAGTTCATAATTATGTTGAAACCATGAATGTGATAAATACAAGGAGCGTATATGATGAGAATATTTTATGAATAAAATGCGCTACGCATATTTTATGCAAATAATGCAATATTTTAAATCATTCTAATTTTTTAAATAAACGTTTTTCATCAATAGACTTATATATTGAACTAAGTTAATTTTGTATCTCTTTGTTAACATGTTTCGTATACAAGAACACAACAAATCGTAAAAAACGAAGAACAGAATAAATTTATGTCGCGGCATTGTCCGCGTATTTTACGGATAAATCATGCTTTCAATTTTAATACAAAATATGATTTCTAACATGCCGAATTGAAGACATTAACCTCGTACGCAACATAATAATATCTCAGTCTCTGTGTGTATTGAATATCATGTATTGGTTCATTATCTATATTTAAAATACATGTGTTCATGCCGCGGGTCTGTTTACTTTTTCTATAGACATCTTAAATGATGAAATAAATGTAAATATGATAATATATCACTCCCTATAATTTATCTGAACTGATTAAGTTGCATAATTGTTGTACATAAATGTCTAACTACAAATGAATTCATGTCGCGGGATGTTTGGTGTATTTCACGGAAAAAATATGTTTCTTTCTAAATACAAATTGTAACTTGTAATAGGTCGATATGAGAAAAACTAGTAAACAACAAGCCGTTACTCATACTTCTTGATAAACTATCAAAATGTTCAGTATCTATGACGGAATTGCTTGGTATGCAAGGGGCGGATCTTGTGTACTTTTTCATAGTACAGATTCTTGACCAAATGATGAGAAAAAACTTGTAAACAACAAGCCGTTACTCATATTCTATAATGTGCAATTGATATACACCTTGCAGAATAATTCATTAAAAAGATTTCCCTATATAAACATTCATAACTGTGTTGAAACCATGAATGTGAAAAATACAAGAAGCGTACATGATGAGAACATTTTATGAATAAAACGCGCGCTATGCATATCTGATGCAAATAATGCACCATTTAAAATCATTCTAAGTTTTGAAATAAACGTTTTTCATCAATAGACTTATGTATCGAACTACATTAATTTTGTATCTCTTTCTTTACACGTTTCGTATAAAAGAACGCACCAAATCGTAAATAACTAAGTACAGAATAAATTTATGTCTAGGTATTGTCCGCGTATTTTAAGGATAAATCATGCTTTCAATTTAAATACAAAATCATTCTAAGTTTTGAAATAAACGTTGTTCGTCAATAGACTTATGTATTAAACTACATGATGAGAACATTTTATGAATGAAACGCGCGCTATGCATATCTGATGCAAATAATGCACCATTTAAAACCATTCTAAGTTTTGAAATAAACGTTTTTCATCAACAGACTTATGTATTGAACTACATTAATTTTGTATCTCTTTGTTTACACGTTTCGTATAAAAGAACGCACCAAATCGTAAATAACTAAGTACAGAATAAATTTATGTCGCGGGATTGTCCGCGTATTTTACGGATAAATCATGCTTTCAATTTAGATACAAAATCATTCTAAGTTTTGAAATAAACGTTGTTCGTCAATAGACTTATGTATTGAACTACATTAATTTTGTATCTCTTTGTTTACACGTTTCATATAAAAGAACGCACCAAATCGTAAATAACTAAGTACAGAATAAATTTATGTCTAGGGATTGTCCGCGTAATTTACGGATAAATCATGCTTTCAATTTAAATACAAAATTTGATTTCTAACATGCCGAATTAAAGACATTAACATCGTACACAACAAATTAATATCTCAGTCTCTGTGTGTATTGAAATTCGTGTATTGGTTCATTATCAATATGTAAAATTCATGTGTTCATGCCGCGGGTCTGTTTACTTTTTATATAGACATCTTAAATGAAGAAATAAATGTAAATATGATATATATCACTCCAAATAATTTATCTGAACTGATTAGGTTGCATAATTGTTGTACCTAAATATCTAAGTATAAATGAATTCATGTCGCGGGATTTTTGGTGTATTTCACGGAAAAATATGCCTTCTTTTTAAGTACAAATTGTGACTTGTAATTGGTTGAAATGAAGACATTTACAACTTAGAAATCATTTTGATTCCGCAGGCCTTGTATATATTTAATTTTGTGTATTTGATTTCTTGATAAACAATCAAAATGGTCAAAATCTATGACGGAAATGCTTGGTATGTAAGCGGCGGATCTTGTGTACCTTTTTCATGGACAAAATTCGTGTCCAAATGATGAGAAAACTTGTAAACAACAATGCGTTACTCATATTTTTTTAATAAACTATCAAAATGGTCAATATTATGATGGAAATGCTTGGTATGCAAGGGGCGGATCTTTTGTACTTTTTCATAGTCTAAATTCTAGACCAAATGATGAGAAAAACTTATAATCAACAAGCCGTTAGTCATGTTTTATAACGTTCAATTGATATACACCTTGCAGAATAATTCGTCAAAAAAGAGTTGCCTACAAAAAACGCTCATAACTGTGTTGAAACCATGAATGTGAGAAATATAATGAGCGTATATGATGAGAATATTTTATGAATAAAATGCGCGCTACGCATATTCTATGCAAAGAATGCAGCATTTTATTAATTCTAAGTTTTGAAATAAACGCTGTTCATCAATAGAGTTATTTGTTGAACTACATTGAATTTGTATCTCTTTGTTTACTTGTTTCGAATAGAGAACACACCAACTTGTAAATAACTAAGAACAGAATAAATTTATGTCGCGGGATTGTTCGCGTATTAATGGATAAATCATGCTTTCTATTTAAATACAATATTTGATTTCTAACAAATCGAATTGAAGACTTTAACCACCTACACAGAAATATAATATCTCAGTCTCTGTGTGTATAAGCCTTAACACATATCTTTTTTCCGGGAACAAACCAATCCATTTCATTGTATTGTACTGAAAACAATCCGAGGTGTAAATTTCTTGAAAATTATTTGGTTGGTTATCATCTTGATGAATTAATTAATTCTGTGAAAATAAATTGAACACCCTGTCGCGCATGTCAGTTTCTTGAACAAGATTTGATTAGAAAACGTCCCGTCTTCTTACTTCAATCTGAATTATTATCCGTAGTACCATTAATATTTAAAAAAAAACGTAATTTGTTCAAAATTTCAAAAATATCAAAAATAATTTCTTCCTTATCCTAAAAAAATAGTGCATGTGAAGTTAAATTATGTGAGGGCCCCTATCATTGTGAAATTAAGTGCTGTGAACAAGAAAATCCACCTACTTCGTAAAATTAATCCTATAATTCCAATATATACATAATTATATTCCTTAATTCCTATTTCCTAATCACAAATTATAACACACTTAGCACAAACAATATGCACATTTCACTAAGCACAAATACTGCGTATGCACATTTCACTAAGCACAAACACTAAACACTTATAAACTTCCTTCTTCACTTGGAAATCTCGTAGACCTCACAACTTCTATACCCTAAAATTCGATGGTAAATCAATTAACAATGGAACGAAGTACATATCACATTTTATAAAGTACTAACATAACTAAGTACCTCATATGAGTAATTAAACACTGACAGTTGACTATATAGACACAAGTACTTGTAATTACGCACTTGTAAGTTAAACGAATATGTATATGTCTTCAAGGCATCATTGGCATGCAAATTAACTTACTATCAATTAGAAGTTTCAATCGGCACTATAATGTATTCTCTCTAAAGGAACACCCTTTGGGAGTAGCAAAACTGTGTTGTTGTTGAGAGGTTGTTGCTCGACTAAGCGAGTTTATGTATGTATTGACATGTACAATATATGACATAATGAACTTAAATATACTTATCCACATATGGAATTATCCAGCTGCAATTCTGTCAAATGTCTGCACTTAGCAGAATTTTTATGTACAATCGCTAGGCCAAAACAATAAACACCATGAAAATATACATGATCACAGTTCATCTTAGATATTATTGTACGTTGTTTGCCCTGAAATTGAATGGTAAAATAGTAATTCAAGGAAAATTACACATCATGTGTCACATGTTCATATAGTACGAATAATAAGTATATGGGGCGCACAAATCGCACGTACATGTCCAAATGCAATTGCAATAAAACAAATAAGAATCTTTCATTAATTAATGTCAGATCATATTAATTAATTATTAAATTATGTGCACGTTATAAACAGAGCAATTGGTAAATATAACACGTGTATTTGTAATGATGTAAATGTGGGACAGTAATAATCAACTGTCTATATGTATATCATAGTAAGTGTGTCTTTGCATATGATATAAGAAAGTATACAATTTGAGTTATTCGTACTGCAAGGCTGTTAAATGTCTGCTTCCACTAAATCGTTTATTTAAATCTGAAACATTATATCAAATTCCAAATACTTCAAAATAGTCATCTTATAGGCTCTTACAGGCGGTTCGATAGCAACACTCATTAATACGACAGAATTCCGATTAATTGACAACAGTTTATTAAAACACTTGGATGTGTAATCCGAAATGAACTTACAGTCCCGATATTGTCCAGGTATATTTTAATTCAAATTGTCATCCATTATCCGAAATGTTTAATCAGTACACTGTGTCTTATCCGAAGTCATAAACAAATCCCTTAAATCATTCAAACTCGTAATTACACACATATAATCCGTAATTGACAATTCAATCGAAGACTTAGATCAACTTGTGTTAAAGGGAATCGTCGTGTTCAAAGGTGCGAACCACAAATAATGAGGCCAAACAACAATAAATCGTTTGCTCGCATTAAATATTGGAGCAAATTTATCATATTATGACGCTAATGCGGTATGATGGTTCTCTTTAATTTTGGCCTTATCAATTGATTGCATTAATGATATCATGATACGACTTTTACGACAATCTACAATAACAGTGTTCACATTAATTCTCGGAGTTTAAACCAAAATGCCCGAAACTAAACCAAAAATCAAAACATAGACAGTTTAGACCTAGATAAATCCCTAGCAAGCGAGTTTGTAATCACACCATAACGGAATTCTATGGAACGTCATAGTTGCCAGACAATAACCTGTTTTAATATGCTATAAATACATGTACATGAATATGATAACCTCACGTCTCACTATACCAGAACAATTTGTCATTATACACTGTGAATATATCATTGCATGTTGCCGACCAATTACTATATCATGCACATACTAATTATATCAAGTTACTGTGCTATTATACTCTGACCAGTTATCCTTGTTTGATATGCGAGTTTGTCTTATTACGCGGTTATTATTATATGATTGGTACCTTAAACACAAGCAAACTTAAGCCTTTTTGCGCTGTTAAGACAACAATCCCTTGAGTCACCGTTCATGCAGTGCATTTTTTTCAATGTTTAATGGTCGAATTGAGTTTAGATTATTTCCCTTGATTGTATGAGCGTAAGTGGAGTTACGTATATATTTCCAATGTCGTAAAGGTCTAGTGATCACCCTTTGCCTCTGTTCCGCCATAGGACATTTACCATGACCGTTCGCGAAACGGTTAAATTTGTCTTGAAAAAAAGAGTTATGGTGTGGAGGAACATTACTGAATCTATCTGATAATGAACTTAATTAATCGTCGTGGTGACACAACAATTGGTGATAGTTTTCGACTAAGGGAAAATGTTATGCAAGTTTGATTCCAAAACAGCACGAACAATAGGTGTGATGATGTAATGACAAAGAAACATCGTATAGAAGCAAATAATTATCTTAATCAGTATCATTATCGGCAATTAAATATAGAGTAAAAGTATTTCCGTCATAAACTGACATTGTATCACAATAAATAAAGGGACTAATAATCAATATGTAATGGAAAAATGTATAATTATACAAGGTACTGTGATCAGCATAAAACTCAAAATGGACGAAACATAACAGAAAGTTTACTTCGTAAACTGGCTAACCGATTCATAAAACAAAAAAGCCAACCACAAGTAATTACAGACTTTCGTAATATAGTAAAACGCGTTATCCGATGTTGACTAAAGTTGATGTTATCCGATGTTGACTAAAGTTGATGTTATCTGTTTTTGACTAAAGTTGATGTTATCTGATGTTGACTAAAGTTGATGTTATCTGATGTTGACTAAAGTTGATGTTATCTGATGCAGACAACAGTTGATTGTATCCGATGTAGACTGAAGATGATATTATCTTATGTTTTCAGTAGATGATGTTGACTGTATATGTTGTTATCTAATGTTGACCGTAGATGATGTTTTATGATGTTGACTGTAGTTGATGTTATCAGATGTTGACATGAGATGATGTTACCTGATGTTGACTGTAGATGATGTTTTCTGATGTGTACTGTAGGTAATGATATCCGATGTTGACTGTAGTTGATACCATCTGATGTTGACTGTAGTTAATGCTATCTTATGTTGACTGTAGACGATGTCATCTGACGTTGACTGTATGTGTTTTATCTGACGCTCACTGTATAGGTGACTTTATCTGATGTTGACTGTACATAATGTTATCTGATGTTGGCTGTACTTAATGTTATCTCATGTTGGCTGTTAATGTTATCTGACCTTAACTGTAGACGACGTAATCAGGTGTTGACTGTAAACGATCTTATCTCATGATGTTGACTGCAGACGATTTAATCCGATGTTGATTGTTGATGTTATCTGATGTTGACTGCAGTTTATGTCCGTGATGTATATATATAATGTCGGTGATGTATATATATATAGTGTCGGTGATGTATATATATAATGTCAGTGATGTTATCTGATGATGTTAACTTTTGTTACTGTTATCTGATAATGACTGTAGTTAATGTTACTGTAAGTGATTTTATCTGATGTTGGCTGATGATGATGTTAGCTGATATTGGTTGATGGTGATGTTATCTGATGTTGACTGATGATGATGTAATCTTAATGTTATCTGTTATCTGATGGTACTGTATCTGATGTTATCTGATGATGTTAGCTGATATTGGTTGATGGTGATGTAATCTGATGTTGACTGATGATGATGTAATCTTAATGTTATCTGTTATCTGATGTTACTGTATGTGATGTTATCTGATGTTGGCTGATAATGATTTTGTCTGATATTCAGGTGTACGTTTAGGTTCTGCATCCACTATTGTAGCCGACAAAGTCGCTTAATGACACTGACTGGTGGTCGACGTTTTACTCCCGTAAAAAGAAACCTTATCGGAATCTAGTAATAAAATTACACATTCATGAGTGCAGTCAAACCTGTGTTTGCGGCTACCTCTGAATGAAGGTCACCTGTAAATATGCCATTCTTTAAGAAATTTGATGATCATCTAGATCAATATGACATCCGCATGAAGTCCATCTGTCAATAAAGGCCACATTGTGCAATTCCCGAGGATGACCTTTGTTCACATTTTTGACAGTATTTCCGAGTCTAAAAATGTATTTGATTAATAATATGTCACAAACTAATCATCATTGAATGGCTTAAGCCAGTCAACAAATGATCAGTAGAAAAGTTTAATGTTGTGAGTTAGCAAAGAGTGGTTAATTCTGGAGAAGGTAAGAAGATACGAATAATGCCAAAATGCAATTAATAGATAAATAGAATCAAAACGGCCTCCTGTATTATGTATGATGAACACATACAGTGCAACCTCTCCTAAGCAATCCCTTCGAGACGTCAGTAAAATTATTTTGCTGTTGAGAGGTTGTTGCTGTAGAGAGGTGAAATTAATGGTGAAATCATGCAGTGGGATAAGTCATGCTGCTGTATAAGGGAGCTTGTTGCGCAATAGATGGCCGCACTGGAGAGTTGGTACTGTATGTCACCGACATTATATATATATACCACCGACATTATATATTTACATCACTGACATTATATATATACATAACTAACATTATATATATACATTACTGACATTATATATATACATCACTGACATTATATATATACATCACTGACATTATATATATACATTACTGACATTATATATATATGCATCACTGACATTATATATATACATCACTGACATTATATATATACATCACTAACATTATATATATATACATTACTGACATTATATATATATACATCACTGATATTATATATATACATCACTGACATTATATATATACATTACTGACATTATATATATATGCATCACTGACATTATATATATACATCACTGACATTATATATATATACATCACTGATATTATATATATACATCACTGACATTATATATATACATTACTGACATTATATATATATGCATCACTGACATTATATATATACATCACTGACATTATATATATATACATCACTGATATTATATATATACATCACTGACATTATATATATACATTACTGACATTATATATATATGCATCACTGACATTATATATATACATCACTGACATTATATATATACATCACTGACATTATATATATACATTACTGACATTATATATATATGCATCACTGACATTATATATATACATCACTGACATTATATATATACATCACTAACATTATATATATATACATTACTGACATTATATATATATACATCACTGATATTATATATATACATCACCGACATTATATATATACATCACTGACATTATATATATACATCACTGGCATTATATATATACATCACGGACATTATATATATACATCACGGACATTATATATATACATCACGGATATTATAATGTAAACTATCGCTCTTGGTTAAGTATCGAAATAGATTACCTTTTTAAAAAGTCGTACTATTTTCAATAAAAACTTATATCTTATATCATATTTTTTCAAAACTCGTAATGTGAAGGTTAAGGTGAATATAATCACAGTTTGTTTGGCTGTTTAAATGATTTAGGAAATATTGGGAACACTAGATTTAATTTACCCACAGTTTGAATAGATATATTTGTGGATAAAGTTGCTTCACGAAGTTCATTTGACAATGCGTTCTGTTTTTCATAAAACAGAACAGACATTTTAATTAGCGTAAACATAAAGTACATAGTTATACAAATGATGCAATATATATGAATATAATTCATAAAAGTAAGATAATGAAATGACAAAGATGAAAAACGAGCCCCAGCAAATGACCAAAATTTAGTTTTCAGTGTGATATGATTCTTTAACTTATTTTTGTCCATTGACAAAATATCGCACATACCGACATGTATATATAGCGTGTTCACTTTCGTCCCTATTTGAGTTACACAAATTACTACGATTTATGAAAACATGGTTTGTTTGACATCATAGAAATCAGTTTGAATACTACACACCAATAACTGTTACAGAGAAGACTTCATATGAATATACAAATCATTTTCTACCAACACATTTCGTGAATTCCGGATAAAAACGTGCTTCACGAATCTCTCTTATTCATCAAAGCAAACATATTTTATTACTTTAAGTATCCCACATTCTTTCTTTTGTTATGTATTTAAAACCTAATCCATTCATCCACACATCACAAACATTATACATATAAAACGATGTCCAGATGAAGGGAAGTAAATCGAACAACTGGCAAAAATTAGTCAACATACACTATCATTTGTACTTCATAAAAAGAACATTGAGGCAATGAAAAAGAAATCTGGAGGTTTCTTCAAATTTGTATAAAGGAATATGTTTCATTGCTATGGTAACAATACTCATTTCAGAACAGTTTGAAACACGGTTTTGATGAGGAAGCATCCAATATGTTATACTGTCAAATATCTAGGAATTCTGACACAGGGCCATTTTAAGCGCTAAGTGAACCTACCCCACAGTGCTATGATGATTGGACTTTGAATCTATCTGCCCGTCCTGTACTTAAAAATATGCTATATTTCAACGAAAATGCTCAATTTTCTTAGCGGATACTTTCAGGAACGAATTAGTAACGACTCGCCACATTAAAACAAGTATGGAAGTTGCTGCTGTTCCCAATAAGGGAATCGAAGCCGAACGGAAGTAGTGAAATTCCTAAATATATTAATAAGGATGTGCTTTCTTATGTAAGTCTATGCAAAAGAAATAGGTATCTTCTGAGCGAGGACAATTTAAATCGCAAGGACATGATTTATATAACAATATTATATCATTTGCATAGGAGCGTTATGCGATGCTATATATTAGATATGCAAGTTGGTCTTGTAGTTTCTGCCACGAAGGTTTTTGAAGATGTCATTTTTAAGTATGTTATATAGCTCCTGTGACTTGTTCATGCATCATACTGGAACCAGTTATATATATATAACATATATAGATAGAGGTCCACAAAGGAACAATATATATATACAAATGTATATACAAATGTACTGGTGAAGTTGGGTCATTATTCGCACACTAGTTCGGAGTTTTTTCATTGTAAATTGACTATTAAGGGCCCACAACTCTTCCAGAAATATTCCGAGCGTAAAATCCTGTGTGTTGATTTAATGTGAAAGAAATCAAGGACCTTCGTAAATCACCGCCGAAAATGATCCCAGCCCAAAATCCTGAGATTACGCACACTGCACAGCTAAGCTTTGTGACAAACATTGCTGTGAAATTTAAAAACATGTGATGTATGTGCAGCTCCGCTTCCTATAAATTTTCATACGAATCCCATCAGTAGTATAGCAGAACTTTACTGAAAACGACTCTTCTGTACGTGCTATATATTTCTCGCTCCCTTTGTTTGCAATGCAAAAAGTGCACATATCAGAGATTATAATAGGCCTGCATATTATATCATCGTAACATACCAATATCTTCGAAGGGTTTAGGAAAATTCAAATAACATTGATGGAGACATAAATATTATACCTCGAAAAAGATCAATTTTACTTCACATTGCGTAGATAAGCTGATTAATTTGGTCGATGATATAACAGAGCGAACAAGGGCATGTACGAAAGAAATATTTTTTAAAACGAAATTAAGAAGTGCCGCTATTACGGATTTCGGTCTGTAATGGGCACCTCCCGGAAGCAGCTTTCATTATTTAGAAACTTTTTTAGAAACTGTAAGACATGTATTTTTTTAAATTTGAGCATATTTCACCGTCCCATTATTTAGATTTTTCATTTGAAGTGCCACACACTCTCTTATCAATTTGCCCAAATTTGAAAAACAAGGCATATTTAGAAAAAAATGCATATGAAATAAGTTTTTGTAGGATTTATTTTTTGTTTTTGTTTACATTTTGGACCCATTCATTTAACAAAACGACCTTTAGCAACAAATGAACATTGTTTTTAACATGTATATGTCTTTCGTCTACAATAAACGCATGTGCATAAAACAGGCTCCCGTTTTCACAGAAGCAAAAATTGCACATTTGTTTAAACAACTATATCCAGTGCCCCTGTGTGTGTGCATTCTATAAGACTCAAATCAAAAACAGCTTCAAAGATATATAGACAAGCTGTGAAAATATAAAACACTTTCATCTAGTTGATTTTTCGGCCAAAACAGCTTGAATTTGATACATGATCAGGTTTTGTTTTAAATTACTTTAAACTGTCTTGTATGTTTATTCATTTCTTTAAACACAAGCATACTTTCCCTTTGATATATTAGCTAGTTAATTGAGAAAAGATACTAAAGAATAATAGGCTCCGGTCGGGGATTGAACACAGGACCTCTTAATTCATAAGCGAGCATCTTACTACTGCACCACTGGTAATCAATGACGTCTCTCGGAAAAAGGTAAAAGTCCATTAAATGATTCTACATTTATAATTTCCATTAGAGTTTGACATCATTAAATGTAAAAACAGTACATAAAGTTCAGCAATAGCATTTCAATTCATAACACGAGATGGCATTACGTGTCTATAGTTGAATTATTTCACGTCTACATTTTATCACTTTGTAACACAAATCTATTCACTACCAGCAACACTGTTCACTACTACCTCACCAGTGACAAAACAATACATTCTATATCTGCATGTAATACTGTTGATTTTGTATTTTTATGTTTTACTGAGAGTGTAAATGTTTGACTTTCTGATAACCGCTACGCTATGATGATGTATTCTACGCTATTCTTTGCGAATATAAGTGAAAGAAGTAGCGCGTCTACTGCATCTTTTCTTGTTGCTGCCCAAGCATTTTTTTTCAACAATATTTCAGTTACATACGGCGGCCGATTCACCGACTCAGTTTTCCTGGTGTGTTTATTTGAGTTTTACGCCCCTTTTCAACAGTCAGAGTCATATAAGACGGACAGTTCACCTAAGCATCGTTGCTGTGAAGAACCAGTACTAGACTCCCATCATACGCAATTTTAGCAAACAGTTTACTTTCTCACATAAAGAGACATGGTCGATAGCTGGGCTCGATCCCACGACCCTCTATCAGTGAGAGGTTACAGCGACATTAACCACTCGACCAAGAAGGCGGATCGAAGAAGACTTTAAGTTTTGTGTTTGAACTAATGAAACATAAACACGTTTTGAATTGTTTCTACTTATTCATGATTTTTTACGGTTAGACCTCTACAATAAAATAGGACACTGCAACGTAAGGCCATTCTGTTATTCTATTGAATCTGATTTTGCAGAACATAACCACCTACTTAAAACACAAACAAACTCATTTTGAATAACATTCAATTTTCCGACATAAATAAAAACATAATTCATTGTATTAATCATATTAGAAGACATACAGCCAATTGGCAAGCTTTTAAAAACTCAGAACATAGAAATCAAACACTTCTGATTCCTGCGAGTCATTGTATCCTACATAAGGATGCATGAATTCAAATGTCGTTATCGTCTTTCTTAAAACTATGGGTAAAAAGGGGTTATATACGTATATAGGTCCTTGGTAACTTGGTTTTTTCCTGTTTTATCTTTACCAAAATTGTTTTGTTTGGCTGATGGAGCTCAAAACCTAGGCTTATGCGAACGCTTAACAAAATAATAAAACTGAATGGCCTAATAAAGAAACAGCATTCATGATATACACAGTACAGTAGATAGAAGAGAATTTATGTAGGACATTATTAAATATCGATTGGTGTAAAACAATCATAATGATTTTTTATTCATGAAATAATAATTCAAAATTTAAATTACATTTTGTACTCTTCAAAGAATGCAGAATGAAACTATTGCAAGTACGTTTTTATTCTGAATACACGAAAGTCGTCCGTCATTCGTGTTACAGACCGTCACTCATCAGTGCAATGGTGTCTCATTCTTGCAATTGCCTTAGTTGACTGTAGAACTTCAAATCGTTAGACAAATTTGTCAAAATCACTTCCGCGTCGGATATCGTATTTCACCTTATTACATTTATATGAACAATGATAATGTAAGTATGTCCGATCTTTTAAAACATCAAGGATACCTAATAGTTGAAACAGTCAGTACAATGTTAGTTGTTATAACATGCAGACTGTGACTATATAGTACAACCTGTGTAGAGCAGCACCCTGTGGAGCTGCAAATGTTGGCTGTTGTTTAGAGGTTGTTGCTATACAGAAGTTAAATTTAAAGTAAATATCGGCTCAGGGGAATTTCGAAGGTTTTTTTAAAGAGAGACTCTTGCTCTGCAGAGGTCCGCTCTGGAGAGGTTGTACTATAAATGAAACTTAAAAAGGAAGGTTACACGAACAGTATTGTGGGTACTTTTAAGGCAAGTTACCAAACATTGACCGATATTTATCTGGTAAGCAGGTACATTGCTGAACACGATGTATCGTTGTAATGTAGATCTATATTGTTACTGGAGTACAGTCATACTTGTGAACAAAAGTCATCCTTAGGAAAGACAAAATGTGGCCTTAACTGACCGGTAGCCTTTATTCGGAGGTCATTTTGTTCTTAATAATCAATGACGGTATTTTAAGAGCATTGTTTTATTTACAGGGTGACCTTATTCGGAGGTGGTTGCTAACACAGGGTTGACTGTTTTAAAACCGTTGCATGAACTTAGGTGTGAAATAAAAAGATATGATGAAAATAAAATGTACAATTAGTAACTATATCAATCTGTGTGGACACATTCAGTCACTTTAACAAAATAATGACTAGGTCTGGACAGTGGTCTTCAGCTTACGAGTTATACTATACATACTGTATCATCAAATATTTCAGGTTGGGAGAATTTGTATAATCACTGAAATCACGAGAAACATGCGCATATTGTAAATATTCGGTTGTAACTAAGGAATGTCATTGACGGAGAACAGAGGTGTAGGATTTATGAGTTCAAGCAGACTTGGGTTTACGATTGTAAGTAAGAGATACAGTACGAGGTTTTCTTCAAAAGTGTGTTCTTGGACTGTTGTCTTAGACAACAACTATTTAGTCCGAGGCGAAGCCGATGTAAAAATGGTTGTCTGTCTTAGCGAACCGTCTTCGTAACGTCTGTAAGAATATACTTTTGAAGGAAATACGAGTACGTGTATCTGACATATACGGCGATAATGGATTATGTGCAAAAATAAAAATGGATAATATAGATCTATATGAATACAAAGGGGGCATGATGGCCCCTTCCTCGCTTTGTGAAGACTGCGACTTCTTTCATTTTATTGTAATCGTTTAACTAGGAGAGCCTAATACTAACCTACAAATCACCAAGACAGACATTCTGAGCGACTTTCATCAAGACTTGATCAATTTAAAGAAGAAGAGTTTTAATGATTTATAATGAAGTTCTTACTTATAGGGAAAACCCACAATCCATCGGGGCGGGGCCAACTTTGACCCTAGGGCCATAATTGAATAATCTTGGTAGAGATCCCCCACCCGATATTTAATGCCAAATATATATTTAGCTCCTTTGTGGTTGCAGAGAAGAAGTTTTTACTTTATGCATATACGAACCCATACCACCGAGACAGGACCAAGTTTGACCCCTATAGGACCACAATATTGGTGTAAGACTACTAGACATGGTTACATATTTCAGAGATGAAGAATACTTTTAAAAATACCATATGCATACAAGGCAATATGCCAAATGCACTTACTTTAGCTTTAAATGTATGGTTTCAGAGAAATAATTCAGGTGAGCAAAGAGATTAATACTATGAACTACAAATAAACGTATGAAAGTGTTTGTTGAGACGTGAAAGCTATATAAATGATATTCTTTTGTCTTAATACAATGAAAGTATTGACAAATAGTAATCTGACGAAATGTTCGTGCTATTAATTCACGTGAAAGTTAAGTTATTTTAAAAGTATTTTGAATAGTTCTACTGGGGATATAGTCATCTGTAAGTAGCACGACATGTCGTTTAGTTCAGTCAAACTATGTATTGAATATTATTAGAATATAATACAACTTGAATGTTAACTCCAATCGACAAATGCATGAAATTTCACTAATATATACTTCATATGCAAATAAATACGGGCAATAAAGATATTACCGAACTATTGAATAGGGTAGAAAAAGAGAGTATTCCTGTGTTAGCTGAGATCAGACTCCGAGGTTATAAAACTTGAGATCAGTCTCCTAGCTCAAATCTCATATCTTGTCTATCATTGATTATACTTTAGTCATGATAAGACAATAAATAAAAACCTGATACATTCACCTGACAGTATAATTGATCTGAACATGTATTTGAACATTAATCAGCTCTATCCTTTTAACCGTAATACTTAGAGAAAAGAATTCAGATTTGAGCTCAGCAACTTGTGTCAAGTTTTATAACCATGGGTCCATATTTTGTATTTATATGTATATTAGTTCATTGTGATCAAATAATACTATTATTGAATATTAGCCTGACAGCACAATTGATCTGAACATGTATGTACACATTAATCTGTTTTATCCTTAAATCATTATACTTTGAGCATGGACCTGGGATTCGAGCATTATGAATAATGATAATGAAATTATGACCGATCTTAAGGGAACTAATCGTGCAGTATCGTCTCAGAGAAATGTGTAGACAATGTAGTGAATACGACTCTTTAACTTTTTACTTACTGTATCACTATTTTATCATTTTAACAATTATTGTAGCCTAACTGCTAATATACAAGATTCGAAAAGCTCAACTATGCTAATCAATAGGAATATGAACTAAACGCTAGTAAATGTAAACTGATTGTATTCGGTGAAAACAAATCTTAAACACCTTCTGTGCGTATTGGCAACGAAAAATTGACATGCAGCGAATCAGCCAATCATGTTGGTATCGAACTTCATCAATCAATGAAATGCACCCAGGCCATCACTACAAGAATTAAAAAAGCAAGAGCGTCTCTATTTTCACTACTTATAATCGAAAACAATCCGGGTGATATCCATCCTCTAAGCTTAGGCTCAATTATCAAACGAGTGTCAGTGCTAATCGTACTATATGGTGCTGAACTCTGGAACACCATGACAATATCAGATTCATAACGTACAGAACGATTTATCCGTCTTTGTGCAAAACGTGTACAGCATCTACCCACAAGAACAAAAACTGACAGTGCGATAAATATTCTCCTATGGCGACCCATTATCGCTCAAATTTACTTAAGGAAGTTAACATTCCTTCACAAACTGTGTACACTGCCAACATATCTACTCTCGAGAAAGATATTTGATTATCGATTACAACTATTTGCCATACGGGGATACAAAAACTAAACTGGATTCATTCCGGATATCTACTGAATACTGCAGAAGTATTCCCTGACTCACCACCTAAAATAAAAAAAATATCTGGAAAACTGTCAACTGATGTACTTGTAGACTGTAGTTGATGTTATCTTATGTTGACTGTATGTGATGTTATCTGATGTTGACTGTGTGTGATGTTATCAGATACGTATACTGTAGTTGATGTTATCTGATGTTGTCTGTAGATCTGATGTATATGTAGACAAGTTGATGTTATCTGATGTTGTCTGTAGATCTGATGTATATGTAGACAAGTTGATGTTATCTGTTGTTGTCTGTAGATCTGATGTATATGTAGACAAGTTGATGTTATCTTTTGTAGGCTGATGATGATGTTATCTGATTTTGATTGTAGTTGATGTTATCTATCTACTGACAGTTGTATTGATGTACGGTCTACTGACGCTGACTTCCATAGGCCTTCGTTACAAATACATGTTAATATATATCTAGAGTTTTCTATAACGCATAGACATCATTGTGCCATGGTTCGTGCGCATTATGTATCTACAATAATCCGTCACCTTAATGTACCAGTAATGGCTGAATAAGAATTTCATCGGCTTTTAATACTAGATAGGCGTTAAATTCAATGATGTTTTAAAACAGAACAAACTATGAATGATTCATATCTGCTCCACGCTTAATACTAGTAAGAAAAGTCAAAGTGATAATAATGGTATGTGCTGTAATAATGCTGACGTTTTGAAAAATTACTGTTCTTACTTTAATCATTTTGAAAAAAAACAAGGATTAACTCATTATTTCATAAAACACGGCCAATAGATGCTATTACTAAAGGAGAAGTCTTCCAAACTGGCCAAATACAATATCGCTGACGATGCATGATACTGTTCCTCGTAGAGTTCAAGCTGTTGCTTGCTGACAAGTCTTAAACATGCAGGGTTACGATAACTACCTTGTAGGCTCTTACCCGTTCCAATAATACTGACATATACGTGTCTGTACTTTTTACTGAGAAAAAAGATACAATACAATTTACCAGCATGCTAAAACATCTGCCTGGTGGTGTCCAATACTTCTACAGAATAATGAAACTAGTCATTTAGACCGACACGAACAATACTGTGCAAACTATCTTCTTGTAACTTTGTTGTTTCTGTTTGAACTCTACAAGGCACAGTTATGATTTCGTATACATCAAACACTTAACTCTTGTGAATGATATTCCATTAAATTTAAGTCCAAGAATGGACTTCTGATTGTTATGAATGGTGTGTTTCTGCATCTGAAACGGGTCTCCTTCAATTGCCTTACCAATGCAATGGATGTTATTTACCTCTTTAAATTGTTAATAAGCTGTTGATACGAATTCGGATGTCATGCGCATTTCCATTGACAGATCACAGCCCATGATACTATTGTAAGGACATACTTATAATAATGACAGCAATAGTATATTATAATCACTATCATTATTAGTAGGTATAGTGTTGTGGCCTAGAAATTAATATAATATTATTACATTAATTGTTATTCTGTATAACTGTATAATGCAAATATACGACTCTGGAGCATATTGTCGATTTTAGATTCAATTAATACAATTAAGATGTTATGTTTTAATAAAATTCGTTTTTAATCATAAACCTTCTATTTATTACATTTGAATTACATTGATATATATAGTGAGATTTCTGTCATATCACCAACATTGTATGTATCACCGACATTATATATACACATATATCACCGACATTACATCTAAACTATCGCTTTTGGTTAAACTATTTTATACACACAATAAGGGAAAAATTGAAGATTTTTCTTTCGACAGATTTGCATTGTTTGATGGGTGAAATTGCAAAAGAACGTCTCACTCTGTAAACGTATAAAAATCACGGAATCGAGTGCCTATGATCCCGACAACAATTTGGCATCTTAAAATAATACACAGCTACATGATTCAGACTTAAATGTAGGACAGGGATCAGTTGTAGGTGTAGGGCTCATATATGGTGTTTCAGGGTTTACTTTGGGTCTAGCACCACCATATTGACTATAAACTGCTTTTTTCGGCTTGCCGTCTAATATTGCTTTTGACATACATTTGTAACCAATGAAAGTGTTTGATACAAAATCTTCAGCTGAAGTTGGAGTTATTCTCATAGGTTAAAGGCGTTGTTGCACATTTTTAGGGCAGAGTCTGTAATTATTTGTTTTATTGCCTCTGAAAACAATGCAATAATGAACACGTCAATACAACCACATATTGAATATTAAACTGTTTAAACCATGAAAAATTATACTAATTAGTATTTATGTACAGTAAATAACATAAATATATCATATATAATCTAATTTACAAAAAAATAGTTTGTATAACTCAAGAGTTTTTGTTTATAGCCTTAACTGTTAGTATGCTCGAGAAGGTCACATATACTGTTAGTTCATGTAAACCATCACTACAGAGTCTTTAGACACTCAATACTTTGTTCCAGTTTTCAGCCCATTTGAATACATGAGATAATTTACTGTGTTAACTTATTGTCTACAAGTCGATTATCTTCTTTAAAATATATTTCTTGTTTATCCATAGCATTATGTCTGAAGTATAAGGTTTCATTTGTAATACTTTAAAAGCTTCATTTAGCTTAAATTGCTCATCATCTGAAAGTATCTCATTATCTGGTAATGGAAGTGCTGTGGCAGCCTCTTCCCTTTCAGGCTCCGTTATTTTTTATCAATTAAAAGCAAAAAATATGGAGTTTACCCTAAATTACCAAGCAATATATATTTAACAGCTGCAAACCTTATAAAATACTAGTATATGCCAAATTGTTTATAAATTGTGTAATTTAAAAAGATATTATTAATAATAACCAATCTGTAAATCCTAAAGTCTCCAAAGTAAACTTTTTTTCAGATTACCCGACCTATTTTCAAGTAATTTACAAAAGTCAATATTTAAGCAAAATACATGTACGACCGCGTTATTAAAGTTTGGGTAATATTACATTTGAAAAAGGCAAAATTGACGAAAGAAAATCCTGACTTCGAGTTCCTAAGATCAAAATCTGGCTACAATGAGTTGAATGGTATCCAATGATACCGCTGTCTTGAGCAGATAATACTTAATGTTTAAATATTATACATGTATACACTGAATTAAGGGGGACCAGAAACTATGAATGTATCTTCTACTTCAATGTAATACTCCAGAACGCCATATATAATGTATTGTTCAGTCAAGTTTATATTTTTCTATTATTTTTATCATAGTCATGTTGCATTATTACATTTGTACTTACAAACTGTACAAGCATTGTCATAAATAAAACATGTCTAATATAAATATTATATACTTATCATGCTCTTCATTTGTGTCAAAATGCATCTATAATATATTGTTGAGCTATGTTTATGCTTGACTAGTTGTTAATATAATCTATCAAATGTTGCATTTGGTCTAGTTAGAATGAAAATATGTTTTGTCAATTCAAGAAACTGAATAATCAACAAAGTCAAGTTAGTGTACCTAAAGTTATTTGGGTCACATAGGTCCATAACGTCGCAAAAGCGCTCAAGTCGCACTTGTTGTCAATCGGAACTGATCTAGACTCTGACATGAAAGTATTAGTGACAAAAGTATGGAAGCTACGATGACTAATGCGTACTAAGGGTGTTACAGAAACTTTATTTTAGGCGGGTGATCACATGACTTTGTTTACGTTAACATTGTTCTTGTTTGTTTATATGGAGTGTTACGCCCTTTTTCAACAGTCAGGGACAGTTCACCTAACCATCATTCCTGGGAAGAACCAGTACTACTAGTCTACTAGACTCCCATCCTCCATAAGCAACTGCATATCTTCTCAAATAAAGAAACATGTCGGTAGCTGAGCTCGAACCCACGACTCACTATTAGTGAGAGATTACTGTAACAGTGATTTGAAGTCAGCGACCTTATGGTCACTCGACAACGGAGGCGGGTGCGGTAACATTGCATCACCCGTAATGGCAGCGCTCATGACTTAAAAGGTAGTTTCTCTTTTTTCACAGTATCTGTTAATGTTTGAATACTTAATTATTTATCCACGATATTCCAGGCAAAAACGTTCCGATTTCAGCGGTACATGACTTTCCAGAATGGCTTAAGTTTGTACTTTTCCAGTTAGGCTTGTAGAGATTTTTGCAAGCTAAAATTTGTTGATGAAAATGTGTGGTAACATTGGGTGTCAAAGTATTATTTTGTCCATCTAGACCAAGGAGGTGGGTACAGACTTTAAATATGAAATCGTGACCTCCATCATTCATTAAAAAACCTGAACTGAACTGATGACGAATGATGCAGTGGACAGAAAGTTCATTGGTATAGTAACTGTATCGCGATACGTATTGCAATAAAAATCAATTGTGTCAATTTCCCATGCAATATGTACAACATATCTGGGAAAGAAATAAAGGATTTGTTCTGTTCTGTTCTGTTCTGTTCTGTATTGCAATATATCGCAATACGGGCTATGTCATATCGTTGTACCCCTAATGTTTTGTAGATCTATATTGGTACTGAATACAGTCATACTTGTGAACAAAGACCATTCTCAGGAAAGACGAAATGTAGTCTTTACTGTGTGACAGGTAGCCTATATTCTGAGGTCATTTTGTTCTTAGTTATCAATGACGATAATAAGAGCGTGATTTTATTCACACGGTGTTCGTCATAACCAGCAAAATCTTTAAACCAATATTTTGTAGTGTGTCATATGAAAATGTATTTAAGTTTGTTTTGTTGAAAATGTAACTTTGAATAAATAAAATATACCCAGTATTATACATGTATTACATTGTAGATGACTGACTAGCACTGTATTAATTGTCCATTTGAGTGATGTAAGTAACTTATAGAAATGTTATGCTATTAGATATATGTAAGTCTGCAGCAATGCATAATGACAATAGCTGATATTACAATGGGCAAGTTACCTGAACGAATGCTGGAGCAAATAAGTGGATATTATTATTGAATGATAGGCGGACGTACAAATAAACAAGTAATTTGCAAACTTTTAAAGGTTTTAACTTTTAAACCTTCTAAAGGTTACACATACCTTCATTCTGTATATTATACATATTATATTATAAACGTTATAGAGTACTAAAAAGAACTGCGTAGTTCTACATGCAAAAGCAAAACAAATAGTGCACATCAACATTGGTAAATTTTAATCCATAACAGTACAATATAACAGCTGTTGGGATACTGCTTACCGTTTTGAACAAATACTTTTCTTACTTTAATTATTATGAAAAAAATAAAGGTTAATATTACTCATTCTTGCACGAAACACTAAAGAAAAAGTCTTCCAAACTGACCAAACACAATATCACTGCTGATGTATAAACGGACATCAGTGGTCACGTGGTTATGGTTTCTGCCTAGTAACCACTAGCCGCTCACTACCATGACTTCGAATTACACACGTGACCTGAAGAAGTGATGAAGCTGTCCATCTAGCTTACAGAGGTTCGAGGGTTATATTCAGGTGTATGTTTAGGTTCATGAGTCGCTTAATGATACTCTGTCGGAATTTAATGAAATTACACAATCATGAATTACTGAAGGCCGTCCTGTAAATTAACACCATTGTTAAGTCAGTCATTGGTCATTTAGACCAAAATAACCTCCGAATAAAGTCCATCTTTCAATAAGGCTACATTAGTCCCTTCTCCCAAGGGTGGCATTTGATGACACGTTTGACTGTATTACCGAGTCTAAAAATGCATTTCACTAATATGATGCCAATGAATGGCTTACATCGTTCCTGGGAAGAACCAGCACTAGACTCTCATCCTCCGCAAGCAGCTGCCTACTTTCTCACATAAGGAGACATGGTCGGTAGCGGGGACCAACGACCCTCTATCAGTGAGATGTTACAGTGATTTAAGGTCAGCTACCTCAACTACTCGACCACGGAGGCGGGTCTTTAAGTGTGCAGATTAGATGTTTTATTTTTATACATAACTCAGATACTAAATGTTAACATGTAAAAATGTGTCCCTCATTAAAAATCACATTAAATTTTGTTAATTACCGTTGATTTATAATGTTCATAGGTGGTTCTTATTAGTTATTACTTGTTCTTTTAGTTCATTAGTGATACATCATTAGTACCAACCAAATAGTGGTCAATGAAGGCAAGGGTGATAAAGGGCCACAGTTAGTGTGTACGGCTCTTTGAAAGATTTAGGAAATATTAGAAACAACTGATCATTTCTCCACAGTTTGAGTATATACATTGTTGTATATATATAATAGATATATTTGTAGATATAGCTGTTTCACGGAGTTTTATTGGCAACGTGTTCTGTTTTACATAAATATAAGATATTGAAAAGACATAGATACAAAAGAACCGAGTCTCATTAATAACTGACAAAAATGTAATTTTAGTGCGATATGATTCTTTTACTCATTTTTGTACATTGACAAAATGTCGCACATACCTATATGTAATAACGTGTTCACTTTCGTCTCTTTTTGATTTACACAAATTACTACGATTTATGAAAGCATGGTATGTTTTGACGTCATAGAAATCACGCCGAAAAACTTTGCATGAATACGAACCATTTTTTATCAACACATTTCGTGAACTCCAGAGAAAACGTGTTTCACGAATTTCTCTTATTCGTTAAGGCAAACATCTTTTTACTGTATTTATCGCACATTCTTTCTTTTGTTATGTATTGATTACCTAATCCAGTCATCCAAACATGCCAAACATGAACAATATAAAACGATGTCCAAATGACGGGAAGCAATTAATCGAATAATTGGCGAAGAGTACTTGGCTGAATTATCGCCCATTAAAGATTTACAGACGACAACCGTTCTAGCGAAAATGCAATTTTTCTACGGTTTTGTGCATAATTATCCTTAATACAATTAAGTTCCGTTGTGCTGAGGTTATTTCAATGTCACCGACAAGTATTTGTCGTCTTAAAACTAACACTAGTTCGCGCCACATGTGCAATCATTTAGTATGATATATCGGGTATACAATGGTAGCCCAAGTTTCTCTGCGGTTTCCGTGTAGTTATTTAACTGACATGTCCTGGGTTTCGTTTGGATATTTTACAAGTCAGCCTATTAAATTAATAGCTTATGGCTTTACACATAGTAACATTTATTCATGGCGGTCATTAACTCAGGTATAATTATAACATAAAATATATAAAGTCAATGCATGTGACTTAAAGTCTAAAGTAGGCCTATTGCTAATACCAATGCTCAAAAGAACAAACGTACGAGTACATGACATAATACACATATTGCAAAAATGTCAAAATGTATGGACGTTTATTTTCGACTCGTTTGACGTCCTTGATATGTATGTAATTTTAGTCATTTACGAAGCTTTCGGAAGTGCTGGGCAAATGTTAATGGAATCACTACCATGTATTTTTCTCCTGTACAGTTTCGCTTCTGACAGTGCTCTAAGTGCTTTGATTTGAATCACGAATCTAAAGTTGGGGAAGGAATGTGCTTGTCTAATAAACGAATAAATATCTCATATGGAACAATACTGAACCAATATTCGTTTTAATCGATGTTGTTATCTCCCTTGAAATGACTCGATAAACCATTTGCCCTGTTTTAACTCTATATAGATTATATAGGGAAATAATTTAAAACTTGCTATAAAATCTTTATTCGGTAAATGCCAATAAATTACCACATATGACTTTGTAGATAAGTTTTATTTTACTTGAAAAAAGTACATATTTATCGTTGTAATATAGACCAATCATCTACCGTCGGTACTATCAGTGCTTTGATTCAAGACGGGAAGCAATTTGTCGCCTGTTGCTAGCAGAAAAAATTGAAACAGGTATACCATTACATAATATATTTATTTTCTACATATATTTCATTCGAAAATGACAAAGACGGACTAATATTTAATCAAATATTGGTCACTTAATTTCTGACCAAGTGTAGATCTATTTGCTTACCTTGAATATATATATCGTGTTTTTATGCATTTTTTAACGTATACTGGTAAATAAATATTACAGGTCACTGGAATATATGTTTTAAGTCGATTCTTTTGTCGTGAAACTTAGACTGTAAATATGAAATCGTGTCCTCCGTTATTTATTTAAAGACACTTGACTTAATTAATTTTAGCGAGGACGAATAATATAGGGGACAGAAAGTTAATTGGGATAGTCACTGTATCGCGACATGGTCGACTGTATTACAATTTATCGCAATACGGGCTATGTCATATCGTTGTACCCTAATGTTTTGTAGATCTATATTGTTACTTGGGTACAGTCATACTAGTGAACAAGGACCTCTACTGAGTGATAGGTAGCCTATATTCTGGAGTCATTTTGCTCTTAGTAATCAATGACGCTATATAAGAGCAAGATATTATTCACAAGGTGACCTTTATTCGGAGATGGCCGCTAACACATGTTTAACTGGACAGTCACCTTACAGCTCCAGATGTCACTTGGTGGCTGCTACACTAGGAAAGAGTTCGTGGACCCGCGAAATCGATGTCGCCCTGGTAAAACAATGGTAAACATTTTGATGACAGGCGCCGGAGCTGAAAGTCCGGGTGAACTATAAGTAGATGTTTGAAAGAGATTAGACAATGGACGTTCATCTGCGGACGACCTGGGAGAATTAAAAACGTTGCATTAAATGGGTGAAATAAAGAAAATACGATAAAACCAATATTTACAATTAGTAGATTTGTAAACACATTAAAGTCACTTAAACAAAATAATAAATAGGTCTTGACAGTGGTCTTCAGTTGACGAGTTATACTGTGCATACTGTAACATCAAATATTTAGGGTTGGGAGAATTTGTATAAGCACTAAAATCACGAGAAACATTATGTAGATTGTAAATACACGGTTATTATTATGGAATGTCATTGACGGAGAACAGAGGAGTAAAAGGGACTTAGAATAAACCGACTTTAACTCTTATAACTGTTTTAATGGAAATAAATAACGAATCCAAGTATCATTACAAGTATCTCTCAGACATATTTTATAAATCCCCAGTCTGTAAATTATTTATATTTTTTTACTTTAAAATGCTGCAGTCTTTTTTTTTGGGGGGGGGGGGAGAAAATGAATCTTCATGCTTTTTGTTGAAGATAAATGATATTCATGAACGCATTTAAGAACTACCAAAGGCCTGAAAGCCTGAAAGAAGTCACAATTCCGTGACCATGAACCACTTAGAATCATTATGAAAATCAAGATAAATGATGGCCGACTGTATATTTTAAAAGTGTTCAGTTGCCTTAATTCAATGAGCTATAACAATTTATAACCTTGCTCATCTTAATTAAAAAAATAGCGATAGGGTACAGTTGTCATAGGATGGACGACTCTTCTTTATGTAAATTGGTTCATTGAGATGTGTAAGCAATCAACTTCCCATTTTAGATTCATGTACCAGGACTGGTATGTAAGAGAAGGTGGATTTAAAAGAAAGTTGTATGGAGGGATTGCACGAAGGATGAATACTAAAAGTAACTGAATGAGTATTCGTTATATTGATAACATCAATCAAAGTACTGTATTTGTATATGAACATGCCACTTTCAGGCAATTTTATTGAACAACAAGAGACAGCATGCTCGACTAGCTATTCTCAGTCACAGGTGGCTGTGTTCTCAGTGCTTGATAGCAAACTAACTTTTGTCTACAATATATGTGTAGTATTTAAGAGTTAAAAAGAGCTGTCTGCAAAAAATTGTGTAACAAAGAAATACTATCATATTACATGTATATCATTTTTTCACAAATGTAAAAGGAACAGTATCTATAATTTCATGGATATAGTTGTTTAGCTTGTCTGTCTGAAACACCGGTACATTTACATACAGTTCCAAGTCAGTCCCATAAGTACTGAGATATGTGCATGATAGTAACTTGAATGCAGGACTTTAACATTTTCTAAGTCAAGAAAAGGCCAGAATTTTGCTAAGATCCAATCATGAGTAATGTAACTTGTCTGTTTGATACTCCTGGATACTATACCAGTGTTAGCTCTCCATATACTTCAAATAGTCGAGCTAATAAATAGTCATACTATATAAAACAAAATCAGTTGATCAGCACTGTCACGAAGTTAATTGTGATACTTTCAAGTTAACGATCATGCAATGAGAACCTCATAAAGATCAGCACGGAGTAAAAATAAAATAGGAATGAATAATTTCTCCACAAACATGAACAATTGTAAGCAGAATAGTGCCCGATCCACATGACTTACACGCTCGTTATTTTTTGACAGTTCTATGATGCGCCTTTTTTCCCCGTTTATTCTGAGGCACTGTTTGTCCTTGGCTATCTTCAGTATTACCATGAACATAACTTATCCAATGAATGCATTTGTGATTGATCATAACACGCAGTAGAACCAAATTAACACTCTATTTAATGATCCTCGTTTATTTCTTACGCGATAGACAAATGTCATAATTCATTGAGTACATGGTGGCTATAGTACATCTGAGTTTATCTCTGTTGTATGGATCTGGTGGCTGTTGTTGAGAGAGTGAATGTTAAGTAAAACGTCAATTTGCGTTACTAGTTTACTGACTGTAACAGGGAGGTGGCTGTTGTTTGGAGGTGACCGTTCATTCTAAGACACCAAAGACAAAGCGTCAGCAAAATGAATAAAAATTAAGACGACTTTGTAATTCTTACTAATATTTGCAAGACTTCAAATATACAACGCAAACCTTAAGGCTATATCGTCATATTTTTTTAATTCATTCTAATTGATACCTTGATTATGTTCTTATTATCTTCAATTGTATTCTCTATTGAGTGTATAAAAACATCCAGGTATAATACTGTTTAAATGAAAGGCTGTTTATCCTTAACTGTTCAGTGAACCGAATTATAAAGTAAGAATGGTTATGTCTATATTGAAAGGTAAAGCACTGTTAGCTGGGTTGGTCAATATATATACAGTAATTACATATATGAAGTATGGATAGTACGTCAAAATTGAAAAGCAGAGCACTATTTGCTTTTCAGTCAGTCATTGAAATAACAGTGAATATACTCCTGTCTTAAAAAAGGTGCTTCACTTTTTCACGGTGACTTAACAGTTATTGTAACTTTCAATGTCACTTCAGCACTTTCAGTGCTTTGATTTATTGACATTGTTATCCATCTCTTAATCAACAGCTATTCAGTACATGTATGTGTAATAGAAGAAATGTTCCCTCATTACTACACCTCCATTAGAACATTAATAACAACAAATTAACAATTGTTTTTTGGTATAAGCCGTGGGAACCGCAGACCGACTGTATATAATATATTCTCTTCTCTATCCACATACATTTATATACACTTATTGTACAATTACACTTTATAATAAATCATAACATAATAACATGTTTAGCTATAAACATTCAAAATTTATCATACACATTAATTTTATAAACAAGTGTTTCTTATTATCAGTTTGCCATCAGACTCGCCCAGTAAAAACCAGAGCTTTTACTCTGGAAAACTGTGCCCAGTTGTCAATTGTCTGTCGCCAAATGTTGGGCCTCATTCCTGATATAATTTTTTTCCAATTCAAAATTAACTACAAAGCTATGCATTAGATAAACATGAACGTTCATAATACAATATCATTTCTAGTACATTTCATGACATCTATATGCATAAATATATAAAGTTAGCTATAAACTTTTAAACAAATGTAATCAAATTGCATTTTCCCTTGCAAGATTGGGCGATACTGTCGAGTGAAGGAATAAAATGTCAATTTCTACAAAGTTACATTTTTTTCAATATATATCGATGTTGAACAGAATAAAAACAATTAATCAAAGGTTATTTATTGGGTATTTATCCAGTCAAAATTCAGTTCATTGTTGTTAAACACAACACAGGAATTGGTCGCTGGAAATCCCCGTCTCTTTAGAAAGTCCACAAACAAACCTGAAATTAATACAAGGTGCATAAATTCCCAGACCCAGGAAATTTCTAGCAATGCAATATTGTAAATACAAGAAATATTACAATACAGATACTTAGATGCAAAAACGAAACGCTATTACAGATCGTTTACTGTTAAACCTGTCTACAAAGACCACCCTAGAGAAAGAAATATTGTGGCCTTCACTGATAGGTTGCCTTTCTTAAGAGGTCATCTCATTCTAAATAATGAGGAATTTTAAAACACAGCCTATTATTCACAGGGTGACCTATTATCGAAGATGGCCACCAACACAGATTGTAAATGTGTATCCTGGTAAAGACATCTCGTGTTGCCTTCACAGACAACTGGTCTCCATTTGTAGATGGCATATAGCAAAAACATCACTGAAGCTGCTCAGGAAATAACGACAAAATGCATAAAATAAACAACACTTACCTGGAAGCGCACAGCTGGTTGTCTCAACCCGTAGACACAAAAGATAATGGCGTCTGCCCTTTCTTATTCAGCACTTCTATTCAGAGTGGCATCAGAACATATTTTGCACAGCAATGCCAACTCATGATATACATTGACGCCTAGAGCAACCTAATCTACAATAATCTAAAATATAACACTGTGCAAACTGATTTAAATTTTAATTATCTATGCAGAAATCACACATTTTTGTTTCCATTCATTTTCTGCATAATCAGACACATTTATTTATCTTATCGCAGGAAGAAAATGCTATGCCAGTATGCTAAATGTTATCAGTTAAATATAATCAAAATTAAACTAGGCAAGCCAGATGCAGAAATACCACCCCAGTAGGAAACCTACCGGTGCCCGGGCAGCTTTCGACATGGTGTAGCCTTTATCCTTTATTCGAGATTTTACTGGACATAACACGATCATCCTACATGCACCAGTGTTCAGACAAATACAGAAATCAACAAATGCTCCAAAAGTCGCTATACACCAGTCTGTCAGCCTTCAGAAGCTAGCAAAATGAACTGATTTGGAGATATCTGAAGCCATCACATCCAACTGCTGAAATAATATAAAAAACTATCCTGTCAATGCTGAACAGATAAAATCATTCCACAGGCATATCTACATTATGATGAAAGACACACTGTGGCCTTTACCAACAGGTTGCCTTTCTTTAGAGGTCATCTTCTTCTAAATAATCAATGAGGAATTTTAAAACACTGGTCATTATTCATAGGGTGACCTATTATCGAAGATGGCCACTAACACAGGTTTGACTGTAAACTGAGTCAACAATCCATGAATAGAAAAAATAGCTAGAATGAATAACACAAACTTTATGTTTGGGCTGGGCAGTCTACTCCGGTTTGCGTCAAACTTCCAAGTCAACCTGGGTTGCTAAGGCTAGGTCAGGTTTGGATAACATCTTCTTTGACCCGAAACCAACAGTGTACACTGCACATCAGTCCTGAATGTTGTCACTTATGTTGCAAGTATCATAACTGATACAACCACACAACACAGGAAGCCATCGCTGGAGAAACTCCGCCTCTATAGAAAGTCCACAAACAAACCTAAAATTAATACAAATAGCATAAGTTCCCAGACCCAGGAAATTTCTAGCAATTTAACATAGTAAATACAAGAAATATTACAATATGGATACTTAAATGAAAATCAGTAACGCTATTACAGATCGTTTACTGTTACACATGTCTACAAAGGCCACCCTTGAGAGAAAGACATATTGTGGCCTTTATACTCGCACCTCGTTTTTCCACGGTCCCCATATAAGTTATTCGCGGTATATCATATTTCCAGTATAAACAGAACGATGTGCCACCTGTAGGTGATCTACTTACACAAAGATGCTACTTTCGTATTGTTCATACAGTTTCGGCGATAGGTTTGTTCCGTATGAAGGTATTTGCATTAAAATCAAAAGATTATATCAATATCAACTTATTTTCAATGCTCATACACAACCGCTAAAGATAACTTCCTGCATATTGTTATATTCCTGTCATTTTACGAATGAGAAATACCGGTCGCCTGTTTGCGCTAACCCATGACATCACCCGAATATTGATTGACAGTTAAAGGTACTTTTTCATATACAATTATTTTAGCAATTATAATTATGGGGCTAGTCATGAAGTGGTTACCGCGGAAATATAAGAATGTACGTTTGTAATATGGCTGCCGACGTCAGTCGATCCTAAATGTTTTTAGAACATTCACACAAGTGCGAGAAAAATACGATAATTTTAGAACATGCCGTATTAAATAAAACGAGAGAAATATCAATTGATTAATGCAAGGTAAGTCCTTATATTCGTGTTTTCTTTAGTTTTAATGATAAGTACCGCAGAAATACGAGACGCCGGTATACTGACAGGTTGCCTTTCTTTAGATCTAAGGTAATCTTGTTCTAAATAATCAATGACTAGAGGAATTTTAAAACACTGCCCATTATTCACAGGGTGACCTATTATCAAACATGGCCACCAAGACAGGTTCAAAAGTGTAACCTAGGCAGGTAAAGACATCTCGTGTTGCTTTCACAGACAACTGGTCTTCATTGTAGATAGCATATAGCAAAAACATCACTGAAGCTACTCAGGAAATAATGCACAAAATGCATAAAATAAACAACACATACCTGGAGGCGGACATAAGAGTGCCTCGACTCAGTCACGGTACAGCGTCCGAGACATGTCTACTCGACTCGTCTTCTTCGTCCTGAAATTGAAAGCGTTCAATGTATATCTGGTAAAGGGTTCTCATTGTGTTGCAAATATGTATCATCACAGATAGAATTACAAAAGAACCACCAGAATTTAAGTAGCACTGAAATTCAAAAAAACATGAAAACTATTCACGACCATTAGACTTCGCAGAGAACTGAACTTCATTTGTAGGTGGCATATAGCAAAAATATCACTGAAGCTGCTCAGAAAATAATGCGCAAAATGCATAAAATAAACAACACATACCTGGAGGCGGACAGAAGAGTGCCTCGACTCAGTCACGGTACAGCGTCCGAGACATGTCTACTCGACTCGTCTTCTTCGGCCTGAAATTGAAAGCGTTCAATGTTTATCTGGTAAAGGCATCTCATTGTGTTGCAAATACATGTATGTATCATCACAGATAGAATTACAAAAGAATCACCAGAATTTAAGTAGCAATGAAATTTAAGAAAACATGAAAACTATTCACGACCACTAGACTTCGCAGAGAACTGGACTCCATTTGTAGGTAGAGGTAATATATAGCAAAAACATCACTGAAGCTACTCATGAAATAATGCACAAAATGCATAAAATAAACAACACATACCTGGAGGCGGACAGTAGAGTGCCTCGACTCAGTCACGGTACAGCGTCCGAGACATGTCTACTCGACTCGTCTTCTTCGTCCTGAAATTGAAAGCGTTCAATCTATATCTGGTAAAGGCATCTCATTGTGTTGCAAATATGTATCATCACAGATAGAATTACAAAAGAATCACCAGAATTTAAGTAGCAATGAAATTCAAGATAACATGATAACTATTCACGACCACTAGTCTTCGCAGAGAACTGGACTCCATTTGTAGGTAGAGGTAACATATAGCAAAAACATCACTGAAGCTACTCAGGAAATAATGCACAAAATGCATAAAATAAACAACACATACCTGGAGGCGGACAGTAGAGTGCCTCGACTCAGTCACGGTACAGCGTCCGAGACATGTCTACTCGACTCGTCTTCTTCGTCCTGAAATTGAAAGCGTCCAATGTATATCTGGTAAAGGCATCTCATTGTGTTGCAAATATGTATCATCACAGATAGAATTACAAAAGAACCGGCAAAATTTAAGTAGCACTGAAATTCAAGAAAACATGAAAACTATTCACGACCATTAGACTTCGCAGAGAACTTAACTCTATTTGTAAGCGGCATATAGCAAAAACATCACTGAAGCTGCTCAGGAAATAATGCGCAAAATGCATAAAATAAACAACACATACCTGGAGGCGGACAGTAGAGTGCCTCGACTCAGTCACGGTACAGCGTCCGAGACATGTCTACTCGGCTCGTCTTCTTCGTCCTGAAATTGAAAGCGTTCAATGTATATCTGGTAAAGGCATCTCATTGTGTTGCAAATACATGTATGTATCATCACAGATAGAATTTCAAAAGAATCACCAGAATTTAAGTAGCAATGAAATTTAAGAAAACATGAAAACTATTCACGACCACTAGACTTCGCAGAGAACTGGACTCCATTTGTAGGTAGAGGTAATATATAGCAAAAACATCACTGAAGCTACTCATGAAATAATGCACAAAATGCATAAAATAAACAACACATACCTGGAGGCGGACAGTAGAGTGCCTCGACTCAGTCACGGTACAGCGTCCGAGACATGTCTACTCGACTCGTCTTCTTCGTCCTGAAATTGAAAGCGTTCAATCTATATCTGGTAAAGGCATCTCATTATGTTGCAAATATGTATCATCACAGATAGAATTACAAAAGAATCACCAGAATTTAAGTAGCAATGAAATTCAAGATAACATGATAACTATTCACGACCACTAGTCTTCGCAGAGAACTGGACTCCATTTGTAGGTAGAGGTAACATATAGCAAAAACATCACTGAAGCTACTCAGGAAATAATGCACAAAATGCATAAAATAAACAACACATACCTGGAGGCGGACAGTAGAGTGCCTCGACTCAGTCACGGTACAGCGTCCGAGACATGTCTACTCGACTCGTCTTCTTCGTCCTGAAATTGAAAGCGTCCAATGTATATCTGGTAAAGGCATCTCATTGTGTTGCAAATATGTATCATCACAGATAGAATTACAAAAGAACCGGCAAAATTTAAGTAGCACTGAAATTCAAGAAAACATGAAAACTATTCACGACCATTAGACTTCGCAGAGAACTTAACTCTATTTGTAGGCGGCATATAGCAAAATCATCACTGAAGTTGCTCAGGAAATAATGCGCAAAATGCATAAAATAAACAACACATACCTGGAGGCGGACAGTAGAGTGCCTCGACTCAGTCACGGTACAGCGTCCGAGACATGTCTACTCGGC
This sequence comes from Lutraria lutraria, assembly GCA_964023205.1. Lineage (NCBI taxonomy): Eukaryota > Metazoa > Mollusca > Bivalvia > Venerida > Mactridae > Lutraria > Lutraria lutraria. The sequence goes on from OZ026847.1 coordinate 20,195,594, forward strand.
TCGTCTTCTTCGTCCTGAAATTGAAAGCGTTCAATGTATATCTGGTAAAGGCATCTCATTGTGTTGCAAATACATGTATGTATCATCACAGATAGAATTTCAAAAGAATCACCAGAATTTAAGTAGCAATGAAATTTAAGAAAACATGAAAACTATTCACGACCACTAGACTTCGCAGAGAACTGGACTCCATTTGTAGGTAGAGGTAATATATAGCAAAAACATCACTGAAGCTACTCATGAAATAATGCACAAAATGCATAAAATAAACAACACATACCTGGAGGCGGACAGTAGAGTGCCTCGACTCAGTCACGGTACAGCGTCCGAGACATGTCTACTCGACTCGTCTTCTTCGTCCTGAAATTGAAAGCGTTCAATCTATATCTGGTAAAGGCATCTCATTGTGTTGCAAATATGTATCATCACAGATAGAATTACAAAAGAATCACCAGAATTTAAGTAGCAATGAAATTCAAGATAACATGATAACTATTCACGACCACTAGTCTTCGCAGAGAACTTAACTCCATTTGTAGGCGGCATATAGCAAAAACATCACTGAAGCTGCTCAGGAAATAATGCGCAAAATGCATAAAATAAACAACACATACCTGGAGGCGGACAGTAGAGTGCCTCGACTCAGTAACGGTACAGCGTCCGAGACATGTCTACTCGACTCGTCTTCTTCGTCCTGAAATTGAAAGCGTTCAATGTATATCTGGTAAAGGCATCTCATTGTGTTGCAAATATGTATCATCACAGATAGAATTACAAAAGAATCACTACAATTTAAGTAGCACTGAAATTCAAGAAAACATGAAAACTATTCACGACCACTTGTCTTCGCAGAGAACTTAACTCTATTTGTAGGCGGCATATAGCAAAAACATCACTGAAGCTACTCAGGAAATAATGCGCAAAATGCATAAAATAAACAACACATACCTGGAGGCGGACAGTAGAGTGCCTCGACTCAGTCACGGTACAGCGTCCGAGACATGTCTACTCGACTCGTCTTCTTCGTCCTGAAATTGAAAGCGTTCAATCTATATCTGGTAAAGGCATCTCATTGTGTTGCAAATATGTATCATCACAGATAGAATTACAAAAGAATCACCAGAATTTAAGTAGCAATGAAATTCAAGATAACATGATAACTATTCACGACCACTAGTCTTCGCAGAGAACTGGACTCCATTTGTAGGTAGAGGTAACATATAGCAAAAACATCACTGAAGCTACTCAGGAAATAATGCACAAAATGCATAAAATAAACAACACATACCTGGAGGCGGACAGTAGAGTGCCTCGACTCAGTCACGGTACAGCGTCCGAGACATGTCTACTCGACTCGTCTTCTTCGTCCTGAAATTGAAAGCGTCCAATGTATATCTGGTAAAGGCATCTCATTGTGTTGCAAATATGTATCATCACAGATAGAATTACAAAAGAACCGGCAAAATTTAAGTAGCACTGAAATTCAAGAAAACATGAAAACTATTCACGACCATTAGACTTCGCAGAGAACTTAACTCTATTTGTAGGCGGCATATAGCAAAATCATCACTGAAGTTGCTCAGGAAATAATGCGCAAAATGCATAAAATAAACAACACATACCTGGAGGCGGACAGTAGAGTGCCTCGACTCAGTCACGGTACAGCGTCCGAGACATGTCTACTCGGCTCGTCTTCTTCGTCCTGAAATTGAAAGCGTTCAATGTATATCTGGTAAAGGCATCTCATTGTGTTGCAAATACATGTATGTATCATCACAGATAGAATTTCAAAAGAATCACCAGAATTTAAGTAGCAATGAAATTTAAGAAAACATGAAAACTATTCACGACCACTAGACTTCGCAGAGAACTGGACTCCATTTGTAGGTAGAGGTAATATATAGCAAAAACATCACTGAAGCTACTCATGAAATAATGCACAAAATGCATAAAATAAACAACACATACCTGGAGGCGGACAGTAGAGTGCCTCGACTCAGTCACGGTACAGCGTCCGAGACATGTCTACTCGACTCGTCTTCTTCGTCCTGAAATTGAAAGCGTTCAATCTATATCTGGTAAAGGCATCTCATTGTGTTGCAAATATGTATCATCACAGATAGAATTACAAAAGAATCACCAGAATTTAAGTAGCAATGAAATTCAAGATAACATGATAACTATTCACGACCACTAGTCTTCGCAGAGAACTGGACTCCATTTGTAGGTAGAGGTAACATATAGCAAAAACATCACTGAAGCTACTCAGGAAATAATGCACAAAATGCATAAAATAAACAACACATACCTGGAGGCGGACAGTAGAGTGCCTCGACTCAGTCACGGTACAGCGTCCGAGACATGTCTACTCGACTCGTCTTCTTCGTCCTGAAATTGAAAGCGTCCAATGTATATCTGGTAAAGGCATCTCATTGTGTTGCAAATATGTATCATCACAGATAGAATTACAAAAGAACCGGCAAAATTTAAGTAGCACTGAAATTCAAGAAAACATGAAAACTATTCACGACCATTAGACTTCGCAGAGAACTTAACTCTATTTGTAGGCGGCATATAGCAAAAACATCACTGAAGCTGCTCAGGAAATAATGCGCAAAATGCATCAAATAAACAACACATACCTGGAGGCGGACAGTAGAGTGCCTCGACTCAGTCACGGTACAGCGTCCGAGACATGTCTACTCGGCTCGTCTTCTTCGTCCTGAAATTGAAAGCGTTCAATGTATATCTGGTAAAGGCATCTCATTGTGTTGCAAATATGTATCATCACAGATAGAATTACAAAAGAATCACTACAATTTAAGTAGCACTGAAATTCAAGAAAACATGAAAACTATTCACGACCATTAGACTTCGCAGAGAACTTAACTCCATTTGTAGGCGGCATATAGCAAATACATCACTGAAGCTGCTCAGGAAATAATGCGCAAAATGCATAAAATAAACAACACATACCTGGAGGCGGACAGTAGAGTGCCTCGACTCAGTAACGGTACAGCGTCCGAGACATGTCTACTCGACTCGTCTTCTTCGTCCTGAAATTGAAAGCGTTCAATGTATATCTGGTAAAGGCATCTCATTGTGTTGCAAATATGTATCATCACAGATAGAATTACAAAAGAATCACTACAATTTAAGTAGCACTGAAATTCAAGAAAACATGAAAACTATTCACGACCACTTGTCTTCGCAGAGAACTTAACTCTATTTGTAGGCGGCATATAGCAAAAACATCACTGAAGCTACTCAGGAAATAATGCGCAAAATGCATAAAATAAACAACACATACCTGGAGGCGGACAGTAGAGTGCCACGACTCAGTCACGGTACAGCGTCCGAGACATGTCTACTCGACTCGTCTTCTTCGTCCTGAAATTGAAAGCGTTCAATGTATATCTGGTAAAGGCATCTCATTGTGTTGCAAATATGTATCATCACATATAGAATTACAAAAGAATCACCAGAATTTAAGTAGCACTGAAATTCAAGAAAACATGAAAACTATTCACGACCATTCCACTTAGCAGAGAACTGGACTCCATTTGTAGGTGGCATATAGCAAAAACATCACTGAAGCTGATCAGGAAATAATGCACAAAATGCATAAAATAAACATGTCATACCTGGAGGCGGACAGCGGAGTGCCTCGACTCAGTCACGTTACAGCGTCCGAGACATGTCTACTCGGCTCGTCTTCTTCATCCTGAAATTGAAAGCGTCCAATGTATATCTGGTAAAGGCATCTCATTGTGTTGCAAATATGTATCATCACAGATAGAATTACAAAAGAACCAACAGAATTTAAATAGCACTCAAAGTCAAGAAAGCATGAAAACTATTCACGACCATTAGACTTCGCAGAGAACTGAACTCCATTTGTAGGTGGCATATAGCAAAAACATCACTGAAGCTACTCATGAAATAATGCGCAAAATGCAAAAAATAAACAACACCTACCTGGAGGCGGACAGTAGAGTGCCTCGACTCAGTCACGGTACAGCGTCCTAGACATGTCTACTCGACTCGTCTTCTTCGTCCTGAAATTGAAAGCGTCCAATGTATATCTGGTAAAGGCATCTCATTGTGTTGCAAATATGTATCATCACAGATAGAATTACAAAAGAATCACTACAATTTAAGTAGCACTGAAATTCAAGAAAACATGAAAACTATTCACGACCATTAGACTTCGCAGAGAACTTAACTCTATTTGTAGGCGGCATATAGCAAAAACATCACTGAAGCTGCTCAGGAAATAATGCGCAAAATGCATAAAATAAACAACACATACCTGGAGGCGGACAGTAGAGTGCCTCGACTCAGTAACGGTACAGCGTCCGAGACATGTCTACTCGGCTCGTCTTCTTCGTCCTGAAATTGAAAGCGTTCAATGTATATCTGGTAAAGGCATCTCATTGTGTTGCAAATATGTATCATCACAGATAGAATTACAAAAGAATCACTACAATTTAAGTAGCACTGAAATTCAAGAAAACATGAAAACTATTCACGACCATAAGACTTCGCAGAGAACTTAACTCCATTTGTAGGCGGCATATAGCAAAAACATCACTGAAGCTGCTCAGGAAATAATGCGCAAAATGCATAAAATAAACAACACATACCTGGAGGCGGACAGTAGAGTGCCTCGACTCAGTAACGGTACAGCGTCCGAGACATGTCTACTCGACTCGTCTTCTTCGTCCTGAAATTGAAAGCGTTCAATGTATATCTGGTAAAGGCATCTCATTGTGTTGCAAATATGTATCATCACAGATAGAATTACAAAAGAATCACTACAATTTAAGTAGCACTGAAATTCAAGAAAACATGAAAACTATTCACGACCACTTGTCTTCGCAGAGAACTTAACTCTATTTGTAGGTGGCATATAGCAAAAACATCACTGAAGCTACTCAGGAAATAATGCGCAAAATGCATAAAATAAACAACACATACCTGGAGGCGGACAGTAGAGTGCCTCGACTCAGTCACGGTACAGCGTCCGAGACATGTCTACTCGACTCGTCTTCTTCGTCCTGAAATTGAAAGCGTTCAATGTATATCTGGTAAAGGCATCTCATTGTGTTGCAAATATATATCATCACAGATAGAATTACAAAAGAATCACCAGAATTTAAGTAGCACTGAAATTCAAGAAAACATGAAAACTATTCACGACCATTCCACTTAGCAGAGAACTGGACTCCATTTGTAGGTGGCATATGGCAAAAACATCACTGAAGCTGATCAGGAAATAATGCACAAAATGCATAAAATAAACATGTCATACCTGGAGGCGGACAGCGGAGTGCCTCGACTCAGTCACGTTACAGCGTCCGAGACATGTCTACTCGGCTCGTCTTCTTCGTCCTGAAATTGAAAGCGTCCAATGTATATCTGGTAAAGGCATCTCATTGTGTTGCAAATATGTATCATCACAGATAGAATTACAAAAGAACCAACAGAATTTAAATAGCACTCAAAGTCAAGAAAGCATGAAAACTATTCACGACCATTAGACTTCGCAGAGAACTGAACTCCATTTGTAGGTGGCATATAGCAAAAACATCACTGAAGCTACTCATGAAATAATGCGCAAAATGCAAAAAATAAACAACACATACCTGGAGGCGGACAGTAGAGTGCCTCGACTCAGTCACGGTACAGCGTCCTAGACATGTCTACTCGACTCGTCTTCTTCGTCCTGAAATTGAAAGCGTCCAATGTATATCTGGTAAAGGCATCTCATTGTGTTGCAAATATGTATCATCACAGATAGAATTACAAAAGAACCGGCAAAATTTAAGTAGCACTGAAATTCAAGAAAACATGAAAACTATTCACGACCATTAGACTTCGCAGAGAACTTAACTCCATTTGTAGGTGGCATATAGCAAAAACATCACTGAAGCTACTCATGAAATAATGCGCAAAATGCAAAAAATAAACAACACATACCTGGAGGCGGACAGTAGAGTGCCTCGACTCAGTCACGGTACAGCGTCCTAGACATGTCTACTCGACTCGTCTTCTTCGTCCTGAAATTGAAAGCGTCCAATGTATATCTGGTAAAGGCATCTCATTGTGTTGCAAATATGTATCATCACAGATAGAATTACAAAAGAACCGGCAAAATTTAAGTAGCACTGAAATTCAAGAAAACATGAAAACTATTCACGACCATTAGACTTCGCAGAGAACTTAACTCTATTTGTAGGCGGCATATAGCAAAAACATCACTGAAGCTACTCAGGAAATAATGCGCAAAATGCATAAAATAAACAAAACGTACCTGGAGGCGGACAGTAGAGTGCCTCGACTCAGTCACGGTACAGCGTCCGAGACATGTCTACTCGACTCGTCTTCTTCGTCCTGAAATTGAAAGCGTGCAATGTATATCTAGTAAAGGCATCTCATTGTGTTGCAAATATGTATCATCACAGATAGAATTACAAAAGAACCACCAGAATTTTAGTAGCACTGAAATTCAAGAAAACATGAAAACTATTCACGACCATTAGACATCGCAGAGAACTTAACTCTATTTGTAGGCGGCATATAGCAAAAACATCACTGAAGCTGCTCAGGAAATAATGCGCAAAATGCATAAAATAAACAACACATACCTGGAGGCGGACAGTAGAGTGCCTCGACTCAGTAACGGTACAGCGTCCGAGACATGTCTACTCGACTCGTCTTCTTCGTCCTGAAATTGAAAGCGTTCAATGTATATCTGGTAAAGGCATCTCATTGTGTTGCAAATACATGTATGTATCATCACAGATAGAATTACAAAAGAACCACCAGAATTTAAGTAGCACTGAAATTAAAAGAAACATGAAAACTATTCATGACCATTAGACTTCGCAGAGAACTGAACTCCATTTGTAGGTGGCATATAGCAAAAACATCACTGAAGCTACTCAGGAAATAATGCGCAAAATGCATAAAATAAACAACGCATACCTGGAGGCGGACAGTAGAGTGCCTCGACTCAGTCACGGTACAGCGTCCGAGACATGTCTACTCGACTCGTCTTCTTCGTCCTGAAATTGAAAGCGTTCAATGTATATCTGGTAAAGGCATCTCATTGTGTTGCAAATACATGTATGTATCATCACAGATAGAATTACAAAAGAATCACCAGAATTTAAGTAGCAATGAAATTCAAGAAAACATGAAAACTATTCACGACCACTAGTCTTCGCAGAGAACTGGACTCCATTTGTAGGTAGAGGTAACATATAGCAAAAACATCACTGAAGCTGCTCAGGAAATAATGCGCAAAATGCATAAAATAAACAACACATACCTGGAGGCGGACAGTAGAGTGCCTCGACTCAGTAACGGTACAGCGTCCGAGACATGTCTACTCGACTCGTCTTCTTCGTCCTGAAATTGAAAGCGTCCAATGTATATCTGGTAAAGGCATCTCATTGTGTTGCAAATATGTATCATCACAGATAGAATTACAAAAGAACCGGCAAAATTTAAGTAGCACTGAAATTCAAGAAAACATGAAAACTATTCACGACCATTAGACTTCGCAGAGAACTTAACTCTATTTGTAGGCGGCATATAGTAAAAACATCACTGAAGCTGCTCAGGAAATAATGCGCAAAATGCATAAAATAAACAACACATACCTGGAGGCGGACAGTAGAGTGCCTCGACTCAGTCACGGTACAGCGTCCGAGACATGTCTACTCGACTCGTCTTCTTCGTCCTGAAATTGAAAGCGTTCAATGTATATCTGGTAAAGGCATCTCATTGTGTTGCAAATATGTATCATCAGAGATAGAATTACAAAAGATCCACCAGAATTTAAGTAGCACTGAAATTAAAAAAAAACATGAAAACTATTGATGACCATTAGACTTCGCAAAGAACTTAACTCCATTTGTAGGTGGCATATAGCAAAAACATCACTGAAGCTGCTCAGGAAATAATGCGCAAAATGCATAAAATAAACAACACATACCTGGAGGCGGACAGTAGGGTGCCTCGACTCAGCCACGGTACAGCGTCCGAGACATGTCTACTCGACTCGTCTTCTTCATCTTCTTCTTCTCAGTTGATCTTGAAAAGATACAAAAAACAAAACTATTAGAGTGTGATCATATCAAAAGCATGAAAATAAAGAAAGTTGTTTTCACCTTTTTCTAAATCTTCTTCATCTTCTTCGGAACATCCTCTTCTTCATCATCTTCGGAATCTTCTTCTTCTCGGTTGATCTTGAAAAGATACAAAAAACAAAACAATTAGAGTGTGATCATACCAAAAACATGAAAATAAAGAAAGTATTCTTCACCTTTTTCTAAATCCTCTTCATCTTCTTCTAAATCTTCTTCCGAATCTTCTTCTTCTCAGTTGATCTTAAAAAGATACAAAAAACAAAACTATTAGAGTGTGATCATATCAAAAACATGAAAATAAAGAAAGTATTCTTCACCTTTTTCTAAATCTTCTACATCTTCTTCGGAACATCCTCTTCTTCACCATCTTCGGAATCTTCTTCTTCTCAGTTGATCTTGAAAGAATACAATAAAAACCAATTAGAGTGTGATCATATAAAAAACATGAAAAGAAAGAAAGTATTCTTCACCTTTTTCTGAATCTTCTGCATCTTCTTCGGAACACCCTCTTCTTCATCATCTTCGGAATCTTCTTCTCAGTTGATCTTGAAAAGATACAAAAAACAAAACTATTAGAGTGTGATCATATCAAAAGCATGAAAATAAAGAAAGTTTTTTTCACCTTTTTCTAAATATTCTTCATCTTCTTCGGAACATCCTCTTCTTCATCATCTTCGGAATCTTCTTCTTCTCAGTTGATCTTGAAAAGATACAAAAAACAAAACAATTAGAGTGTGATCATATCAAAAACATGAAAATAAAGAAAGTATTCTTCACCTTTTTCTAAATCTTCTACATCTTCTTCGGAACATCCTCTTCTTCACCATCTTCGGAATCTTCTTCTTCTCAGTTGATCTTGAAAGAATGCAAAAAAAACCCAATTAGAGTGTGATCATATAAAAAACATGAAAAGAAAGAAAGTATTCTTCACCTTTTTCTGAATCTTCTGCATCTTCTTCGGAACACCCTCTTCTTCATCATCTTCGGAATCTTCTTCTCAGTTGATCTTGAAAAGATACAAAAAACAAAACTATTAGAGTGTGATCATATCAAAAGCATGAAAATAAAGAAAGTTTTTTTCACCTTTTTCTAAATATTCTTCATCTTCTTCGGAACATCCTCTTCTTCATCATCTTCGGAATCTTCTTCTTCTCATTTGATCTTGAAAAGATACAAAAAACAAAACAATTAGAGTGTGATCATACCAAAAACATGAAAATAAAGAAAGTATTCTTCACCTTTTTCTAAATCTTCTTCATCTTCTTCTAAATCTTCTTCCGAATCTTCTTCTTCTCAGTTGATCTTAAAAAGATACAAAAAACAAAACTATTAGAGTGTGATCATATCAAAAACATGAAAATAAAGAAAGTATTCTTCACCTTTTTTCTAAATCTTCTACATCTTCTTCGGAACATCCTCTTCTTCACCATCTTCGGAATCTTCTTCTTCTCAGTTGATCTTGAAAGAATACACAAAAAACAATTAGAGTGTGATCATATAAAAAACATGAAAAGAAAGAAAGTATTCTTCACCTTTTACTAAATCTTCTTCATCTTCTTCGGAACATCCTCTTCTTCATCATCTTCTTCTCAGTTGATCTTGAAAAGATACAAAAAACAAAACTGTTAGAGTGTGATCATATCAAAAAACATGAAAATAAAGAAAGTATTCTTCACCTTTTTTCTAAATCTTCTACATCTTCTTCGGAACATCCTCTTCTTCACCATCTTCGGAATCTTCTTCTTCTCAGTTGATCTTGAAAGAATACAAAAAAAACCAATTAGAGTGTGGTCATATTAAAAATATGAAAACTATTCATGACCATTAGACTTCGCAGACAACTGGCCTTCTTAATATTAAATATTGCAACAGGATACAAAAGGTATAAGAGCTAAAGAAATTGAAGTAATCATTCATAAATTGTGCGAAAGAGTAAATATCTCATTTCCTACCGAACAACATACTGGTACCGTATGCCATTGTGTGTGTACATTTGTTTCCGGACAAAATGTGATTGAAACTCTACTATACATATAGACAACATCAGACAACAAAAGTAACATGTATATAGTACAGCTGTAAATTTGAATGTCTCTGTTTTTGGTGATTCGGACAAGTAGTTCCAAATCCTTAATTCACAGACTGGAGAGTTCTATAGCCCGAACAGAAATTTACTAGCCCCTGGCTGTGGGCTAGTGGGTTAGCGGCAGTCTTCCTGAACTGTCTACCCAAATGCCATCTAAATTAACTGAATTGTAAAATAATTGAAGAGCTACCTGCGGAAAAAAACATGAAATGTATCATTTGATGCATTCTAAGACACTCAAATGTGATACGTGACTTCATGGCGAACAAATTTTGTCAAAAAAATCCATCAAGTCGGTTTGCAAAAACACCTTTTAAACAAAATAAATGTGATACGAGTAGAAACAAGCTTACCTTTAAATTTATCATAACACAAAGTTGAATAGAACAATTACATCCACATTCCACAGGCGAAGCCGACCACAAATCCCCAATGGTGCAAATACCCGCCTTCTCCGATTTAACGATGACCCAGAAATGGGAACAGTTTAAAATATCGCGCGTTCGTTTCAATTCCGGTCAATAAGATGAGGCACCCAATGGGTCTTTTAAAGTAAAAGAGTCAGTTTTATGATTACCAGGCAATGTGAGATTGTGTCATACTCCCGACTTTGCCAACTTTTACCCACATCGCACCTCATTATCCACCTGTCAGGTAGTCAATTTCAATTCATGTTTTCACGAATCTCGTGATTGAAAAGTATATCACTCGACATGTTTCTTAACCGATCATAACGTCTCTTTTAGTAACGGATCAATGTGTATACACGCAGGTCACGTGTTACACACATCAACCAGTGTAACACAGCAATTTGGAACTAATTGCAACTGTCATAATTTACTTCTCAGGTAAAGATGTCAATTAATAGAGAGCCAGGTGATCTAGTCATTCGTGTTATTATCTAACAGCGTAATAGTCAACGCAACAAAATCTGCACAACACAGGTTACCCCCTTATGATATGACATATAAAGCAGCACGTGCGAGGCAATTAATGAGAACTATTTCACTAACCGGAGAATTTCAAGCAAATATTTCCCTTGCATCTTTACTGCCTCTGAAAATAATGCAATAATAAAAGCAAAGAAAAAAACAACATCAATATAACCACACATTCAATATCAAAACGTTTAAACATGAAAACTTACACTATGTGGAATTCATACACAGTAAATAAGATAAATACATTATACATAATCTAATTTAATGAAAAGTAGTATGTACACTTTTAGCATTTAACTCCAGATTTTTTGTTTGTATGCCAATCACAGACTTACGTTATTTACGTTTGACAGTTACTGTAGCCTGTTGGGTGGTTTATGTACACTTCGGCACAAGTGGAGGTTCTCTGACAATGCATTGTGCGATGAGACAATTTTAAATAAATACGGCCATATCAATGTTGTTTGCTTCATAAATAAAAGTTGCTCATTAAGTAATTATATTGATCCAAACAGATGTAAAGTATACAGGCAAACATGTGAACAAAATGCCACCAAACCGAGAGAATAAATACGATCAGGGACACTCCCCGTACCCCGAACTGACTGAATTAAGTCAACATGCAAGCTATTTCATTTCACGTAAATCTCGTTTTCCACTAGAAACATGCACGCGAGTCAAAACAGTGTACGTTGAACCTAAAATATTGAGCATCTGTATTGTATTGTTTTGTAATTCGGTTATGATCTTACTCAACTTTATATACTGTATATGCATGCACTAGTATGCATCATTAAGCGTAAAAGCTAATGGTATATCCGCTAACTCAGTCAGTTTGGCCAATGACTGAATCTATAATAGTTGACAGATAAGTAAATCATGAAGGCATTGCCTAGATAAGTTGTTGTGTGGCTATTTGAAGTTCAATGTGGTTGTATGATAGTACTTTAGGGTTGATTCGATTCATGTAGGGTATGATAATTACGATGTGTACATATTCTCTGTATTTCTAAATGCAATACAAAACATTTCACTTGTTAAAGTTTATTATATTAGCAGTGGTAAAACGTTGACATTTGCTCCATTGTTTTATTAATTCCTCAACAGACATGCTATTGATAACCCATTTTGGGTGAAGACCACCTGAAGAAAAGTCTAGTCATGCAAAATTAATTGACAATACATGTATTCGCGTCATATACAGGGGTATTCCCATGATTCGTAAGTGTATTTCGGTATATTCTGATAATGGGGGTATTCTGGTAAAACATGGGGCCGTTGATAACTTTTTGTTTAACTATTTATACTTTTAATACAACTTATGTAGTTGTATTCTGTAATATTCGTCGTTTATTTCATAACAAACGAATTCCAGTTTACCTATAATTTTAAGGTCATATAGCTTAATTGGATAAAGCAATCCAGGCCAGTTATAATTGGCTATGGGGAGATTCGGGTTCAAATCCCGATCTGACTTTAATGGGTAAACGTTAACAGCTTCAAAAATCGGGAACTTATTTGTACAGCAAACAAGGAACCAGTGTAATTACTTCAAATTCAAGTTGAATAGTGCTGATTAAAAATTCTAACTAAATTAAAGTACATCTACTTATCTACAATTAGACACTAATTAGACACTATAGTTTATAGAGAATGTTATGACGTGTGTGTCTGTATGCACGTTATATCTAATTATATTTACTCGAAAACAAACCATTTTTCACACAACATATTCTCGATTAAAGGCATTTTCCTTTTTTTCAAAACAAGAGTATGTTGTCGCAGTTATACAGAGAAAACTGATTCAATGACTTTGTCGTCAGTTTGCTTTAATGGGTAGCGAATTCCACTGAAGTAAGACGACAATGATAATTATGACAGACAAATTTGGGTCTGACATTACATTTTCACAACGCCCCGGTGCTGCCATGTTGTCTACGAACATGTCCAGAGCCAATATCAGTTTATCATATAACGTTGTGTAAGAGTAACACAGATGCTATTCATCCTCGTAAATCGGTCTGTGTTGAAAAGACCACGGGAATCACGAAACACCTCGAGCACTAGACGCACTCGGAGGAGTTCACGTGAATCCCATGACCAAGTCTTTCCTAAGCAGATAGACATCGTATTCAGCAAGAAGCGTATACTTACTAAACCTTATATCATATTGATAATAAGCTGAGGATCCTGAAAATTAGGTACACATTCTATCCTAGCCTACCTGAATACGAGGACAGCGAAAAGTGAAAATTAAATGGCTGCCCATTAGGCGTTGATGCTACATGTATATGATATAAATTATATCCCTGCATATTTGCGTGTTTTTGTGGAAATTGAAATATAGCAATTCTGAAAGCTTCCGGTATTATTATCTTGTAATATACGACCATGTTTGATACATAATGATTACGGACGACGGACACGTACTGATGGAAAAGACCCCGCGGATTTCGCATTCGGAAGTGGACGCACACACGCATCATGGATCACGTATGCATGGAAAAACGGTCTTACACTAAGTACAAATACAAATGTAGCTTTTAACATTATTGTGTATAAAATTTCTTTATCTAAAATAATCCTAATCACTTACACGACCCTATTTTCTTCTTTTACTTCTGTTTCGGTCAATTTTTGTAGTATTTTATGTATATCTTCGAACTAAAAATACCTTTGAAGACAGTTCCATGACCCTATATTCTTGGTATGTCAGTAAATACCAGATTGTGTATTTATAAAGCAATATCTGACAGTCCTAATATTAGACATTTGCGATTTAAGACGGTGACGGTGACGGAGACGAACTTCGGATTAAATTAAAGGGGTCGTCTCACATTTATAATGAAAATGAATTACATTGGTGTATATGCATGTTATTTTGATATCAAGTCATATTTACAGAATTAAACCGATTTGGGTTTTTTTCGGCACAAAATACCCGGCGAATATTTAACTTCCCGTCGATGTCTCCATGTTGTTCCTACTGATTTATAACACTTGAGCTCAACACAAACACGATACTGTCGACTATATCTGTTTAATGTTCGATACTTTCCAGGGGCGTAGCTTGACCAATAATGGTACGTACGCAAAGTTTCTGAATGCTCGTGGGGGTTAATATGTACCTCGGCCCAAGTGCCTTTTAGATATTTCGCTTGAAAATCTATGCTTCTTTCAAGTTCGTAAAAAACTTCCACGACCTTTTGCATCCACACACTGCAATACCTTCCGACTGAGGTTAGTTTTTTAACACTGGCAAATAATTCGCATGTACCAATAAATCTACCTGCAAATCTTACTGCATACAAAGTCACATGTCTATTAAATCCGCATAGATCTACATGTACCTTAAATAAATTACGATTTATTTCAAAAACGCATTTCAATAAATACGACTCGCATTTTCCAAAAGTAATCAATATTTCATGTGACTGTTTCAGTAGCAGCAAAGACGCATGACGAACTTATTTAGTTCTAATCAAATATCAGTGTAATTTTACGATTCCTTTTTTGGCTGATTACATCTAGAACATGTTCAGAATCACCTTGTGTACGGACGGGTACAAATCTCGGTTTGTAGCCCTCAATTCTCTAGACGAAGTTAAGTCATGGATATAAAGTTGCTCTATTAAATGTTTGTGTCCAAGTAGGAAAGGGTATTTCAGTTCCATTGTGGCACATTAAACCAAACCGCTGAGCATCATTCAGATGTCCTATAATATAATTATATGATGCGTATATTTGGGTACGTTGCTATCATTTTTAGGGTAAATTACACTACAACTCTAAATAGTCTAGATTCGTGATCATGTGAATTATTAATTTACTTTATTAACAAATTTTGATTTTAACAATATGACAAATACAGACGTAAGTAGTTTTGTTCATGAATGTGCATCTCTGTTTACGATTCCATTCACACAGAATCAGCTTGGAGCTTTTGGGTATATGCCAATTTAGGAGTCACTTGAAAATGCACAGTCGCCCGATGCCAGTGACGGGAAAGAGCCACGTAAACGCAGTTGACGCAGTTGACAGCAGAAACGCCCTCTAGCAGAATTAATTCGCGACAACCAAGAATCGTATAACAGATTCATTACAAAAAAGTACCGAAATTGATGCGTATGCTTGGTTTAGTTCTAGTTCTTATGAAAATGAATACAATTGTAAAATAAACACGTTTTTTGAGTTGACTTGCAAACACAATAATTAGTAACACTTGCCCTATACAAGAGTATGTATCAATAATTTTGAGATGACCCCCGAATTTAAACCGAGATCCGATGTCCACCACCGTCACCGTCTTAAACCGCAAATGTCTAATATTGGCAGAATAATTGTATGTGATAGGAATCACACCCAAGTACATAAATTTATACAATGAATATTGGAAGCGACCTGTAAATCTTGATAAGCAACTATAAATCAAAATGAAAGATGGATAACATAATTATATTATTATGTATTGTAATTGTATACATTAAAAAAATTGTTTATATGAATGTTAACATAAATATATACATGTCTACGTAAAATATTGTCATTATGAAGTCAATACATGTATGTGAAATCTCTTTTTTTGTTTAAAGAGACAAGCTGCTTACACAACTCTACATGTATATAACTTTTGATGTGTACATGTGTATGAATATGTATTCTTAGCCGATGGCCTCTATTACTAAATTGCATCTTTAAATCTTGAATCAATAGCTTTAGTTGTATACTATTCTTATACAAAGATAAATAACTTACAAATTTATTAATATCTATATTGTGCTTCTCTTGTCTTGTGTGTATATGTATTTATACTTGTTGTGTTAATATCATACATACTTACTGTATACTGTTTGTTATCTTGTGTATAATTGTCTATATTGATACACTTTTATTGCAATATACTAAATGTTTATGATTTTCAACATAATAATTATGTAATAGATACAGTACGAGTTTTTCTTCAAAAGTGTCTTCTTACAGACGTAAGAAGACGGTTCGCTTAGATAAACAACCAATTTGTCCGAGGCGAAGCCGAGGATTAAATGGTTGTTTGTCTAAGGGAACCGTCTACTTAGCGTCCGTAAGAAGACATTTTTGAAGAAAATACGAGTACGTGTATCTGACTTATACGACGGTAAAGGGTAATGTCCACGTGAAAGTTGAGTTATTGAAAAGTGTCTTCTTACAAACGTTAGAAGACACTTTTTGAATAGCTCTGCTGGGGGTATAGTCGTATAAATACATTATAGTTTGACTGAACCAAGCAATATGTCGTCTGTTACTTAAACACGTAAATCCAATAATCTGTTCTCCGTCAATGACATTCCTTAGTTACAACCGAATATTTACAAATATCACATGTTTCTCGTGATTTCAGTGATTACGCTAATTCTCCCAACGTAAACATTTGATATTACAAAATGTACAGTATAACTCAACAAATGAAGACCACTGTCCAGACCGATTCTTTATTTTGTGAAATTGACTTAATGTGTCCAAACAGATTACAATTTGTAAATATTGGTTTTATCGTATTATTTTATTTCTCTGCTAATTGTATGCAAAGTTTTTAGTATTCCAGTAACTATCTACAATACACTGTATTTCAGAAATTTGTATGCTTGCAAAAGAAATATCGGTCAATGTTTGGTAACTAGTCGTAAAAGTACCCGCGAAATTGTTACATTTGTATATTGTTATCTCCCTTATTTAAGTAATTTACAGCCACATTCTGCATATAAAAACTACGCATATTTCACTTACTGTTTCCATTATTTAGTATCATGGGGGTAAACAGTGTTGTTGATAAGTACATTACTTAGTGAGCTTGTACATAAAAGCTCAGAAATTGAGGAATTAAAAATGGTTTCATGATGTTGTGTCATTATCATGCTGCAATACAGATTTATAAGTATTGGAAACTTTAAACAAGGCATACAATTAATTTGTTTCACATATGTTTGATCATAATAGTACATACAATGTACATCCATACTTGGATGGAGGGAATCAAGCCACTTATCTAGGGATAGACATAGCATCTGATCTTTCCCGGTCAGCGCACGCAAATAAAGTTACAACTAAAGCTAGTCAAACACTATGGTTCCTAAAGCGTAATTTGCATTCAGTTTCTAAAGAAACTAATTATGTGGCTTATATTCATTAGTTCGCCCAATATCAGAATATTCCTCTTCCACTTGGGATCAATATTTAAGGAAAGATATTGATAAAAAGCGTGCTGCAAGATTTGTAACTAATAAATACTCTAAGGCACCAGGTACGATAACCAACATTCTCACATCCCATAATTGGCAATCCCTAGAAAGTAGGCGTACCACATACCGGTTAATTTTATTTTACAAAATAGTCAATAACACAGTCGCACTTAATATGAATCAGTATCTACAATAATACACAAGGCAATCAAAACATTACCATAATCAGGCATACCACCTAGTACAACCGACAAATGGCAAATACAAGTACAATGTAATAATTCGCTCCCCGTACAGTCTATGTGAAGAACACTCTACCACAGGATGGAGTCAGCGCTGACTCCATAAATATGCCCTGCATGCTTTTATTTTTGAAATACTAATACTATTTTCCTTTGCACAAAAAACATGTACATATTACAGAATGTATTAAAGCATTAAGGTATTAGGTTTTTGCACCACTTTTTCACGTTGCTAGGTTTTCCTAGGTGGATTGAGTAGCTTGGGAGACATAGCACCCCTATCTCTTTTACTAACACCCACGCATGACCATTATAATCAGTAAATGATTGCTAGCCATTACCATAGAAGAAGAAGATACATGTATCAGGTTTTATGCACTCATAAAGCAGGGTTCAACAATTATATTCGCTCAGTTGGTTGAGCATCTGACTTGCAAGCAGGAGGTCGTGGCTTCGAGCCCCGCATAGAGTACATTATTTTCCTTCTTCTATTACACATGTAACTAGTAAGGACCCAATACGCCTACCCCAAAACGACAGCCACCTCCTTTCAAGGGCCATACATTTCTCTCCCCAGTGATGGCTGTTGTAGGGAGGTCGCATTATAGTACCTTCCGATTTGGCGTTTTTTGGTAAAGCTGGGTTTAATACAGCTTATCATACCTTTGTCCATGTCATTAAGATGGATTAAAAATATGAATGGTTAAAGTCGCAAAATATATCTTCAAGAAATAAAAAAAAATATCATTGATTATCAATGTCAACACTGACAATTGCAACTATGTGGAAATATTTATATTAAATGACTACTAATTATGTTTTGTTTGTTTATTGGAGTTTTACGCAACTTTTCAACAGTTCATCTAAGCATCGTTCCACGTAAGAACCAGTTCTTGACTTCCATGCTCCGTAAGAAACTGCCTATTTCACCCCTACTTTCATGGTCCGGGAAGCTGGGCTAGAACCCCTTGCTTTCTAACAGTGAGATGTTACTGTGGTAACAAAACTTGCACATTGTGTCTGTCAGTTGAATAAGACTGACTTCCGACTTTTTCACTAGTCTAAAAAGACAAACAATGAACATACATTGTCCTCCGAAATTTATAAATTATACGTCCATATGAAGTCAACAATGAATGTTGCTAAATATAACAATACATGAAAATACAGATAATGAATTGTAGAAGATATAAAAGATAATCATTGAATTTAAAACAAGGTATCAAGTGATGTTAATATGTTTAAGTTAAAATCATTAACAGAAATACAAGTAATAAAATTCTATAAACGATACATTTACTAATACGTTATACATGTACTAATTTCACGGTAAGTTCAAACGTTAAAATCCGACAGTTCGTTCTGTAAAAATATCCTCATAGTAGTACAATACATAATTAGCCATAGAAATATAAGCAAGATATTTCAAGGCCTAGAATACAAGTTTAATGTACATCAACTTAAGAACGACTAAAAATCTCAAATTGCTAAGAAAGAACAAAAACATGGATCTTACGTATTACTAATGAGACCAAAAATGGACATACATTTTCCTCCGATTTTTATTATTTACGTTCACATGAAGTGTGAAAAATAGTGTTTTGTTTTTAATTTTAATGTAATGTACTAGTCTCTGTCCTGTTCGTTGTGAGAGTACTTTATTATTGGGGAAATAAATAACACAATTATGATTTTCTATTTTATTAATTTCCGATGTTGTTCGGTCTAAATTCAAACTAAAACTCTTCCAAAATGTTCCAAGCATGCACATATATAAAAGTACAAGGAATCAAGTTAGACTAGGTCAGAGAAGTTCAAAGCATTCAAACATGAAACAACTTGTCAATCAAATTAATGATAGGAATCCCTAAGGTAATTCAATCTGGTTGGTACAGGAAGTCCATGCCACACCAAGAGCAATATCCAAGATGTATAATAATTCAAATAAACAACTCAATGCCTTGATCTAACTATTTTGAAGTATCAATTACAAATGACATATTAAAGAATTTGATTATTGTAAAACCTGCAAACTAATAGTATATATAGGTATATGTATGCAACGCATATACATAACATCCCCCGCCGAAAAAAAACATATTAAATGAACTTGTCAAAATTCTTTAGTTTTCATATAATATTATAATCTTCATGTAAAATTCCTATTTTTTTTCTTTTTATACATCTATATACAAGACATATTACTAGTATTGAAAAACAATAAAACAAAATGAACTATCCTAATTCTATTCACACAAATGGTTTGTTTATGATAACAATAACATTATATTTACAAATGTATTGAGACAAATAAAAAATCTACAAGGCGAAAATCGACAAAGCAAAAATCGTTTCCGAATTTAAAAAAACACAGTCCATCTCATATCCATTTCAGCATTGAATTAATGTAAATAAGTGATATTATGCATTTTGAAAATGCTGCTTATTCCACCATTTACAGACCAGCGGTTATATGAAACCTAGTTGTATTTAATGTACCCCATTGTATATACATGTTCAAGTTGTGAGTTTCAGGTCATAATGCAAGTAACTAAACCAATGTTTAAAAAGTCATGAACTTCTGAATGTGTCTGAATATTGCATTTACTGTATCTTTGACTGTATTTATTTTTCATAGTGAAGCTGATATGAATTCTTGATTGTTACAATTCTTTGTTCATTTTTCAGATGTCTAGTTTTGAAATTAAAAACAAAACACCACTTTTCACAGAATATCACATTCGTGCATTATTTTTCTTCAGGAAAAATATTTAAAATGAAAAATATATAGTTTGGAGAGAGAGCAAAAAGATAAAATAATTGTAAAATATTACTATTAAAGTTCTTCTACTGAGACAGAGCAGTAATAACAACTGTTTGCATACTTTTGCAGACTAAATAATAATAACATGGTAAAAGTGCTCAATGTTGTATATTTATAATTCATATATATAATGTAAAGTCAAACCTGTGAACATAGGCCACCCTTGGGAAAGACATAATGTGTCCTTTGATAATTATTTACAGGTGGCCTTTATTCAGTGGCGGCCGCTAACGCAAGTTTGACAGTATGTATATGTGCGTACACACGTGTGCACAAGAAAATTCTTGAATATTATAAGATAAACGTATTTCAAAAGTTCAAGTATTGCAAACGATGAATAATAACCTTCTGAATTTTTAAAGCAAGTCGAGAAGTGCTCGTTACTACACGTTTGTCTTTACCGACAGATGTTCATTACTTCAAGTTGGTCGTTCATTTATATGTCTGTTTTATTTTCATTTCACAGGTCGTCATGGAAAGAGTATGTGTGGCCCTTCCATGTATACCAGATTATTCCTTGTCTAAACGTTCTGTTGTTGTACTCGCCGTTAAGTTACTCAGGTGGCAACGAACACACTACCAGGCAACAATGTATAATTGTGCGAAGCTTTTGAAACTGGGATCGTTGTCTCTGTCTATTGTTGAAAATCGTCTGCCATTATGATGGCTTAAACTATCACCAATATTTCCTGTAAACCCGGATACAAAAAGGGTATAGTTAGAAGTTTCATCTCCAACTGCAAAAGATCTAGCTATATACTCGCACCATACCTACGTTCGTTCCCCGACTTGTCAATCTCCAGATTTGGTCATTTCTTATCCAAAAGCTTATATACTCTTTCCATTTTTTGTAGAAGTCACCAGATAACATCCCTTGCTGTATAATTATATAGCCGCCTGTGTCCGATGACGTGTCACATCGGAATGGCAAATAATCGCTGCCTCTCATATGGATTCTGTAAACTTATGATCCTTGATACCAAAGTTGGAACACATCGTCACAGGTCCTTACATCTAAAGTTTCAATAGCTATATATAGTTCATTATTTAAAGTGTATTGTTGTAACACATTTAACCATTTCTATCAGAATTACAATTGCATGTATCCGTTACAGTAGTCAAAATAATCTTATTTTTTTATTACTAGAACAGAGACGTATAATAATACGTCTCTGCCAGAACATCCAATTACAGATGCAGACTTTTATTTTAGTTTTCTGTGCATATAACTTAATTAACAGGTAATTTGTATTTAACATGTATAGACGATTTGTTCGGGGTTTTCATAAACAGTTTCTTTCATGTATTGATAGGGACTAACACCGATTTTTTTTTAAATTTTGCTTTAAATGATGACAAATTGCATGAAACGTTGAAAAACATCACCCAAAGCTGAAACTAGAGTTCTGCATATATGTACATATAGTTTATTTAATTCAGACCCGATTAGACCCATGTGAACAACATGGTTGGTGTCGAAATTGAGAGGATATCCGATGAGGCTTAGAAAGCGAGTTAAACATGGACAAGCCTCCGGATGAACTTTCTCCATCTAGGCACCATTCATACATGCATTTTTCAACGGGGTCAAGTTTTTATGCTACGCCGGCGAATACACATTCCCCGGAACCGAAGTACTCCGAAACCAAAACACTTCCGGTGAATCAGACGGTAACTGGACTTTTCGGACCCCAGACTGTTCGGACACCAAATTAAGTGGACTTTTCGGACCCCAGATTTTTCGGACACCAGACTTTTCGGACCCGATATAATATAGTATGTAAATGTTTTGTAGAAATGTTTTGTTGTTAAGTGAATGTATATTGCATAGTATTCATATATGAATAATGTCATAATATCTTTTTTTCCAGTAAATATGAGCAACAAACAAGATAAGGGTTCATAGGCAATTATTATATTTCATTATAAATATGTATGTAACAGTTAACATTTATACATCAAATTATCAAAAATTATCAAGGATAGATTAAAATACAGGACAAATAATAAACACACAAGGATGCACGATGAACGATACGCCAAATGATAATTTAAAGAGAACAGACATGACACACTTAAGATACAATATATATGAAAATATAAATAATTAGAAATAAAAAAAACATTTAGCAACATATACATGAAGATAACATATCATACAATAAAATAAACAGAATGACAAAAACGATACAATAAACTATGACAATATGTACAGACACGCCAACTGAACAGACATGACACAATTAATTAAGATGCTGTATAATAAAACATTTAACTATATACGTGAGTTACGTTTTACACACGATAGAATATGTAAACACACAAATCAACTATCTGACTGAACATCTGAGTACTTGTTACTCTCACAGTATAGGTATAATCACCACTTTATGTGAAGCCTCACACAGCAAACTGTCCACTGTAAACCTCTCCTACTTCCTCAAGAAATCCTCAGTCACAATCTCATGATTATCATAAAGTTCCCACATATTAAACAATTTGATATCCATCTCTACAGACCGCTGACGTCTGTCCCTTGAAATAGTTCCTTCTGATACCTCCTGCACAGTGAGGGGCACCAACTTCGCTTCCTTCAGCAGGAGGGTTACTAGAACGTAGAAGGGTAGACTTGAATTCCTTGCCCGTCTGTTGACACGGTTGTGCCAGCCTGGAATTATAAAAAATGTAACTGGTTAACATACGTGCAAATGAATCATGTGAACAAAGATCATCCTTGATAAAAACAGAATGTGATAATTATTTACTATACTTATGTTTCCAATAAAAGTAAGACGGATGTTATGAAAACAGAAGTATATAGTAAATAAATTCAGTTGTGAACTTTATGAAGTTGAATAAACATTAAATTGAACTCTTGTCACGTAATATCCATTTTTGAAATTCATGTTCTGGATCTTATTAAAATCATTTTATAATAATAGTTATGTACCTTCTACATCATTATTTGTACGGACGGCTTGTTTATATACAGTCCAGCTGTTGATGTCCCACACGGAGCTTGATAACCATGTTGCTTCAACATATTCAAATAGTTCTATCATCTGAGGAGACGACCCCTCAACCTTCTCCCGTAGACGCTCGAAGGCCCTGGGTATGTCTGCGACCGGCAAGAATGGTAACCCAAGTAACTTTCTGATGGTCTGAGCTGCAGCTTCTCGTCTCTGGTATGTTGTCTGCAGACCCACATTCTTAACCTTCTTGTACAGCGCCTGACCCCAGTGGAAGGCGCATCCCTTCATCTGTCGTCCTGGAAAAACGTCCCTTAGCGCCTGCCAGAGCCCAATCTCGAAATCCATCATAAAACCCTGGACGAGAGGCGCCTCATGTAGTCTATCAACAATCTTCTCAAGAACCTGAGAATATACATATAATTGTATATTTAAACATGATGACAAATCACTTAATAATGAATATATATCAAATCATTGTACATAACTTCTCACATGCAGAAAGTAGGCAGTTGCTTACGGAGGATGTTTATGGAAGATCGATTACTGGTAAAATGAACCGTCTGCCTCATATGACTCTGTGTAGTGTCTATAGTACTATTAAAACGCAATGTATACTAATGTAGTAACTTACGGCACGACACATTTGCACACGCTTGGATACCAACGGATCGGCTGCGTGGCAGTGAAGATGAGACCCATGGATGAACGTATCTCCACGCTGGATAGCGGTTGCGTGACACTCCTGGTTTTTTCTTCTTACACAACAGCGCCAAAGGGTACTGGATTTTGACGTTTTCTGTAAACAATGAATGTCTATTTGAAATTGAAGGCAATGTACAATGATTAATTAATTATGTGATCCAGATATTTCATATATTATATAATGTAATACACATCTAGGATTTAACGATTATGTAATTATTATAGTTTTTAAAATGTTATATGAAACATATAATGAATTTTATATTGGCTTAGTTTTACGAGAAATATTTTAAAAAGATATATACTTATAATGTTATTAGTTTTACTAAGATGTTTTATTCCATAGTCATAAACATCCCTTTCAGTCGTACTTTTTATGATTTTAATAATTCAACGTTATGTCTAATATTTAACTAACGTTAATACTCAGCAATACAAACCTTGACGGTATAGGCAAATCCATCGGAGCAGACAAGCTTCTTACGTTTGCGGGTGGTACCTTCCTCAACGACCTCCCAGTACAACGGACGTTCTTCAATGACTGTATCTGAGAGGGTTGGTTCATCAAGCGATCGTTCCTGGATGACGGTTACTTCTATTGGAGCCCCTCGTGTCACATCAAAAGGACTTTGGGTGGTCTGGTCATCAGTGAAACTATCTTCGTAAGCACCATCAGTCACACCAGTCTCGTTGGATGAAACACTATCTTCTGTCGTTGGTATGTTGACATCCATCGTCTGTTCATCATCCTCGTTGGTTGCAACACTGTCAGTGGTAAAGTCGAAATCCAGATTGAACGTCATGTTCTGTAATACAGTTGAACTTGATGACTCGGTCAATGTTGAATTCAGCGTAGCACCATTTCGACACTCTTCGCACGTGAATTCTAGCTCTATCGAACGACGACGGGCTCTGAAGTAGTCTAGTTGATTGATGCCTGTGCGAATTGCAAAAAAAAAATATTTGGTGTATATTATTGCTTTTATTAGTTATTCGTCAAAAAACATTTTGTTCAATTTAAAGGAATTTATACATGATTAATTAACAAAAATCAAGTAACTATGGATTCTGACTCACATCTTTTCAAAACGGTAAAATTTGTTGTATATTTTATAAACACATGGTAGTTAATTTCGATTACCTTAATTTGATTCTAAACAGCTTATATTTACAAAACATCATTATCACCTTGACAGTCCCAATTAAACCCAGTAATAAGCGGTGATTGGTTTATAACACCTTCATTAACACATTAATCAGCTATGATTTGATTATATGTTCAATTGATCGCAGTTTAACATTTCACAAATGAATTAATTATAATTTAATATAATATATAAATCTAAATTTATTCTGTCTTTGACTGACTCAATGAAATAAAGAATACATCATTATTCTTTTGTGTGGAATAACAAGAAGGGACATAATAACCACGTATATATATATATTCATATTTTCCATATCTATATTGTTGCTATAATTATATTCTATGACATCAGAATAATTATCTGAATTATATTCATTAGTTGTTTTTAAGGATGAAATCATGATTGTATATTAATATTATGATTCATTTTAAAGCTAGTATGTTGGTATAGGTGTAATATATAAATTCTGTTATTGTAAAAAAAAATACAATCCCTCCAATTTTTCAGGATATTTAAAACGATGGTGTGTGCTGCGTTATGGAACCATTACGTATTATGCTGATAAGACTGTACGTTTTTATACACCATATATCTTACATTAAGCACGAGGGTTGAGCATGAGTTGCCTTCGATTGTTGATCAATTTCCTATGAGTCCGTACGCTGATTTTTAACTGATCAAAATATGTCTTGATGCAATTACTATCTCACTTTACATACACGTTGTTAAGTGATAAGAATAAATGAAGGAAGCCCATGTCATGACCCGACTCCCGGGAGGGTTACATTGGGTCGCTATATCGGCTTATAACCTTCAAATCACGGACAGCAGACTATATAAAAGCAATACCACATTGCCATGTTTAATATTTTATCAAAAGTTATTTGTTGTTTTGTTGATGGAAATTTTATTTGAAAATGACCGTCTCCCGTCCAATTTATATCAGGTGTTTCTTTTTTTAATACTTCATCAATGCTGAAATTAAGTTTATAATTCAAGTAGGTGCAAGAAAGTGATATTTTAAAATCAAAATATTTGCAAAAGACACATCCTCATATTTCATTTCATTTGTTGTTTCAGAAGCCTGTTGAAAAGGGTTGTGTTGATTTGTCAAATGCGACCAGTGTGTCTACTGTAGTTGGGAACAGGTAATTGCTTAATTCTTCATGGCATTTCTATTGTCTCTTTCCATCCAAAACCACATTATGTGCAATTGTCAGTCATATTGTACATTAGACGTCTCTTGGTTTTCGTAGTTTATTTTCAAACATTGATTCAAGTTCGAAATTTTGAAACGCCGTAATGTCAATATTCCTATAAAGTGGAATACATACATGATATATGTGTCTAGTTCGGTGGCAACTAACGTCCTCAACAAATATTATCCGGGTACATTCGCACTTAACTATAATGATAATAAAAGGATTTCTAGAAAAAATACACACAAAAAAGCTCATACTCTAAAAAATACTACCTTCCCAAAAACACCAACCAAATGACGTAGTATTTTTTTTTGTAAACAACGTCACCAACGTTAAGATTTAAATGGAATCATAATTTGCTATTACGAAAGTTGGATTTATGACTCGTACCTTGATTATTATATGACTTCAGGGAACACAGTTTTGATATAGGCACCTCAGTAAAGGGTCGTGTTTACAGATTTGCTGCACCTGATAAAGGTTCAATGCAAAAATGGTTGACTTTGTTATCCAAGGTAAACAAACACAACTTCTTTATTTTATTCTAAATAATCTGAATTACTTTATAAAACCTAATGAATTTGATTCCATGATACTTGATATAGAAACAAGTGTTTTCTTTAAAGACATCTTAATAACAAAAACTACTCAATCTTTTTTAAAGAAAAAAGAATAAACATAATTTCCCTAACAGAGAGTGCGCCAAATGTATATATTTAAAATACCAAGTGCTGAATGTATTCATTTGAAACTTAATACAAGTCGGGCTTGTCATTCATTTTGTCATTCATCAAAGGATTTTGAAATAAGTTATAGCTCCACGGTCAAGGTCACACTTAGAATTAAAAGGTCATACTTTTGATATTTTTTAACAAAGTTTATGGTTTATCCATAACAGTCTTTGTGGCAGGGCAAGTTACGACTGGTTAGAATACAGTCCGGGAAAACTAGTTAGGTGAACCGACCGCCGTATATACTGTACATAACTGAAATATCGTTGAAAAATGGCGCTAAACTCATTGCAACAAATCCGTGACATCGTATTTGTGCCTTGATGATTTAAATGTTTGTGGATTCAATTGCCAGGTACTAGGCCCCGAAGACGCTAATATAGAAGATGATGTAAGTATGGTAGGGCATTTCTACTGTAAATTTCACAATACTCCTGAATGGACGAAAATATGGCTTGTGTTGTATGGTAATCAACTTCGCCTCACATGTTTAGTAAGTTTAAATCCATGTCAATGAAAGACATTACGATGAAAACATTCAAATTAAACTAACGAACAAAATACTCTTGCCCCCAAAAATGTTAGCTATCGCCTCTAAAGACATAGGCTCAATAGGCGGACCAAACTCCTCTTTTCAAGTCTTGACATTTTTTAGTTCGGAGTTTATAAAAGTAAGGTCAGCAGTATTGTTCGGGTTCTAGATGTCTGGTAAAAGGCTACATTGTGGCATCTGTTGTAAGTATTCAATTGACACATTACCCAAAGCTCGAAAATGGATGTTTTAAATCGATACATGCATCATCTAGTCAAGAACTGCGAACATTATTGTTATTATAGATATAACACATGGATACAACTTCATATACAGTGTCATGTAAATTGACACATACACAGTCAAATAACTCGTCTGCAAGCATTCGATCTTTAAAAGAATTGATACCACGAACTAGTTTACAATTTAAATGCAAATTTGAATATAAATTTGTTCTAAGATATGTTGTTACACTCATTTTACGGTATTTTCATACTTTCATAGGACAAAGAAATGACAGAAGTTATAGAAATGTCAAAGAAGGTGAAATGTTTTGAATGTAAAAATGGGAAGCATGTAGGTAAGTAGACACAAATCTATGATATACTCCTTCATGCCATGTCTGAACATGTTCAGTCTTTAATTGTTCAACATGTGCACGAATTAACAGCATTGTTATATGACAGGCATTTTCATGTTTGTTATAGTAAATTCATGTAGATTTATCCGTATAATACATGAACTAAAGGCGAACATTTTCTTTCATTATTATGCATGGCTCACTCTGGAGCATTGTTGAGTCCCAGAGCGAGTGTTTGCATTAACCTCAGAATCTTTATAATCAGGTCAGATGCTTGTCAAACCTTCAGCATTATTATTCTATTTGGTTTACAGTGTGACTTCCATGAACGGTAACCTCCGAACAACAGCCACCTCCTTGTTACAGTCACTATACTTGCAACCAAATTGACGTTTTACTCACAACAGCCATCTCCTTACAACTGTCATTTTTGTCTTTTCCATTGGTGGCTGTTAATGAGGTTTAAGGAGGTTACACTATATTTTGTATTATTTCTGTGTTCAATAATTCAGGCCTTACACTCTTGACTCAGCTATTTCATATTTACTATTTTCACATTTCTATTCTGACAGAGAGTACTACTGACAATGTTGTGATGAACAATAACTATAGGATAGAACTGGTTTCTTCAGATATGTAAGCCATTACAAGCTAATTAAAACTTTAAAATTATCATTTACGACTAAGCACATGTACATTCTTTCTGGCAATTAATTTTTCGATAGTAAAGTTATGTGGGTTTTTTTTTCAATCTGAAAAAAAATCGAATTTAAGGATTTTAGCCAGTTTTCAACAGTATTTTCGCCATGATTATATAACTACTGTATCTTGAACCAGTGTTTCTATATTCTCAACCAATATTTGCTCTCTCAGCAAGGTACCAGCCAACATAATCGAGTGATGTAAGTTAGCTTTCTCATCAAAAGTCATTTAGACAATACATATTATTATACAGCATTGTAGTATAGATCAAATGTAGAGCGGCCCTCTCTTGAGCAACAACCTCCCTT
Organism: Lutraria lutraria; assembly: GCA_964023205.1. NCBI lineage: Eukaryota > Metazoa > Mollusca > Bivalvia > Venerida > Mactridae > Lutraria > Lutraria lutraria. The sequence continues at coordinate 20,224,938 of OZ026847.1, forward strand.
CAACAACAGCAAGATTTTTTCAACATCACGATTAAACTATTACTTTTATCTCTCTACAACAACAACTTCTCATCAACAACATAACTTTGCTGCTCCAAAAGGGTGTTGCTTTGGACGGGTTGCACTGTAGTTTTTACAAAATTTTTACCGTTTGTCGTGTACCTGAACACAACTTAAGCTCTGATCTGAAGCTACGAATTCTTTGTTTTTTATCCTAGGACGTCAATTACCAGAATACAAGGAACCGTTATAAAAGACACAAAGAAATTATATTCCTTATTACAACAACTCGTGTCCTAGCCTCACTGACATAGTAAATGGAGAAGCCAATACTACGGGAGTAGATGTAGGAGCAGAAAAGACAATTTGATAAAGCAGTTAAATATTAAACTGCAGTGTGAGGGAAGATGACTTCCACAATGTGTGTGACAATTGATATGTTTTCAGTTATTCTAATATCTAAGAACATATCGACATTGGTGCCAACACACATTTTCATTTACATAACGCCACGTGAAAAAAAACTATAATAATGGAATTAAAGTTTCATGCTGTGTTGTTAAATCGTGTTTATGATGAACATTCTATGATGCAATTATTTGTCATGCATATTGTACATTAAAATCATTAAACAATTCAACAAAGCTGGCTGTTTTTGTTCATTCGTCCTCCAGGCCTGAGCATTCATGTGGAGATAATGTCAGTAACTTGTGGAGATTTAGGTTAGAACACTAATCTGGTACGGAATACAGGAACAGTGGTTTGATTAACTGCCCACTGCTGGTATATAATTAAGCCAGTAAAATATAAATAATGATTTCCAGAATTAAATAAAGATAATTTACACAATGTTATTTGATTGAAGTTTTAGTTAGTGTATGTAATATATCTAATTGTGCTCTATTTCTTCATCAAGTTTATCAGACATCATAACAACAGGTGCTCGATGACCGAAATTCGCTACATGTGATTGTTTGTACAAATGAATGAGATTCCCTTTCATGATATCGCTATATACAAAACAGTAAAACACAGTCACCCTTAATTTCAATTCATTATCCCTTTGTATTGGAAACAATCCTGTGCTAGTTATTCAATTGTAGTCACGTTCGCATTCTATTTAAATCCATAGACCCTTTCAGTTCAAACGTTTCAGTAAAAAAGTAGAACTCTAATCGTTGAGATACAATCATAACTTTTCTAAAGATGTACGTGTAATATGAACCACTCTGTTTATGAAAGATAACAAATATCTTCGAACAGCTGATTAATTCCATTGTTTTATTTAGATCTACTTTTAGCTATATTATCTAAGATTTGAAAATATTCCCAGAACGTAGCACTTTTATTATCTATTCGATTTATTTAGAATTTGAAAACACAAAACAATATATTACAGATTATGACATGAGTAAAATACCTATACGTCACAGCAAAGCGAATGTCAGTAATTAGAAATTTGTGATATAACATTTATAAGTGAGTTTTCAACAAAACAGACATATTTCTATTTTTTTTCTATCAAAGGAGTGCATGATGTACTTGGTCACGTTTGTATGGTAATAGTGACAGTGTTGTATCATTCGTATAGCGGTAAGAAAAGGTAAATCTTTTTCTATCATCGTAACCTTTAAAAATGATAAAGGTTCCCAAAATCTGTCCGCTACATTTTGAGATAATAAAATAATTTTGGGCATTATGGGTATAAAGCAATAATATTGGGCTGTGTATTTTCACTCATTTTGCTAAATACTTACTTATCACATCAGTTTATGAACAATGTGACGTAGCAACAAGACCCTTAAATCTGACAGCGACCACTGAGGGCCAGTACTTCACGTCACCAAACTATCCCGACGACTACACCAAGTAAGCCATGTTCTTCCATTATACTGACATTTTCGAGTTGAACACATCAATGGAATCAAGAATTACAATTACTTGTTTGAAAATATGGTCTTCGAAAGTAACGAATACTTTTCATAATTATGTACTATGTGTAACACTTTGGTACCTTAAAATAACTGACATTCCCTTGTTAAACAGCTTCACACAGATCACTCAGATGGGAAGCAAGTTTATGTTTGTTGTCATTCAAAATGATGGTCAATGCAATTGGAAAACGTACCAAATTCTTGAAAGCACATGTAGTGTAGATATGACGAACTATCCGTATGATACCCAGACATGTGAATTACAAGTAAGTTGGCTTGAAATTAAGTGTTTGTTGTCATTTGCAATCACTGAAAATCCTTATAACTTGTTTGAAAAAAAATGTAATTGATCAGTGTTAAAGACTATAAAGTACTGCTAACAACAATGATACAGAACTGATGATTTTAAAATATGTTTTTTTTTCAGTTCAGTTCTTGGGCTGCAAGTTCGAGTCAATTACAAACAAGTATTGGAGAAAAAGGGATGGAGAGACACGAATCCTTTGTGGAGAATACTGAATGGAACTTGCTGGCAATATCTCACAGAACTGAAAATATAAACGGTCAAAGCACGGCAATATTTACGCTCAAGTTGAAACGAAATCCGTCTTTTGTTGTCGTCTATGAAACGATCCCTGTCGTTTTGTTGTCCATTCTGAACGCTGTGACCTTTGCACTTCCAGTGCAATCCGGTGAAAAGGCATCTTTCGGCATCACAGTTTTTCTTTCATTTGTTGTTTATGTTATTGTGACTTTTGATAAGATGCCAGAAAGTTCGGGCAGCATATCTCTGTTCGCCATGTATATTTTATTTATGACATGTTTGAGTGCGCTGATCTCCGTCCTTGAACTTAGAATGATGACGCTAAAAACCAAACATAGACCCGTAGCACGGTACACGGTTGTTTTCACAAAGTTGATATTAAGACTGCAAGACAAAATGATGTGTATTAGTAGACAGGTTAAAAGGCAGACGAGAGAAGATCTTGACCTTGATGACGATGAAGATACCGTATGAATGGAACTTGTTTCCGCTTTAGATTTTATATGTTTCTGGATATTTTTAGTAGCAACGCTTGCAGTTTCCTTCGGTTTTCTAATAAGTCTTGGTCTTTAATGAGTAGTCTAGTTATGAAAGCATAAGGTAATTCTAAAAAAATCTTTTTGTTTTCGGTAACCCTACCCAGAGAATTTTCAATGGGTAGGTAGGTGGGATTTTTTTCTTTACTATTTTAAATTTATATTGAACACAAAAAAAAACGTGTTTACCCGAGAGGCACAGACAGTTGAGTATGGGCCTTTTTAGTGAGTAGGTAGCGCTACCGCAAACAAACTATTTTTTAAGGATGCCCTGAACAGTTAAAACAGAATAAGACCCTGCACGTACGGTATCTGCATGTACGATCATGGTATTTTTTATTACGTCAGTTTAGCAGAGACTGTAAAGAGAAATAAAACATCAGCTGATAGAAACACTAACCATGAATATTTATATGCACTTAGATAACTATGTAAAAAATCAACACATTCAATATTGACTCTGATATTCTTAGTAAATGATAATAAAAAATGTCAATGTTAAATTAAAGCCTATTTTTATGTTTCCCCCAAGGACGAGTGTGAGGTCGAACCCTCAAAACTAGTTTACCCCACCCATCCTACTGGCTTGGCTACAGACCATTGGAATGCAGTATCCTCCGGTAGACTGTGTTTTGTCCCCCATTTTATATGTCCCTGTATGTTGGGTGGGTTTGGGATTGAAGGATTTGGGTGAAGGTAGTATCTTGGGTATAGTAGGATGTTTTGTGTGTGTATTTTAATTCTGTTTTATTTACTTGTATGTATATTCAGAAGAGCTTTAATTAGGATGCAGACAGGGTGTAAATATAGATTGGAAAGGTCTTCTTTCAATAAATATATACAGGACTGGGAATAAGAAAACGTAATAGATTAATATTCGAAAACAATATGATCATCAGTAATAATGGAATATACATTTCAAGCAATTACACTGCCAGTTCTATTGTTCATTAAGCATTCTATTCAAGCAGTCTGTAAGATAACAGTCAAACAGAAATAATGCGATAAGAAAATATATTTACATCATTGGTTAAACTCCATATATAGTACAATACGGTTATAGTGAAATCCCAAATACCTGAATGCATGTAATTATTTCTTAATATTCTCATTTCATAGTATCAAATGTATTGGATTAAAGAATGGTACGGTAGACAATAATTACATGTACCTCAATCCATACGATTCTGTATTATATCAGAGTTCTTTGGTTTATTGTACTACATAAAAATTGATATGCTAGACAACTCCATGAATACTATCAACATAAACGTTATTATATCTTGAAATGTTTATAAGAACAAATGAAAACGGACATTGTCATCTGACCATGCGATCATAAGTGTGAATTATTTACATGTTAACAGGCTGTAATGTATATATTGATACAAAACTTGATTTACCAGCAACAATCAGCCTAGAGTTTTCATGGTCATACACAATACAAAGCGCCCTTGTTTGTCCAACGCTACTGTCAAATTTAGTTTCTTTTAGATTTCCATCTTCATCTATCTGACTAATTTTGCCTGTCGACAAGCTCCCAACAAAACATATTTGACCCGGTAACAGACATAAAGGCCAGGTGTCATTGAAATCCAATGAAGATATTTTCATTTTCAAATTTCCGGTTTTATCTAAAACGAACAAACCCCTGTCCTTATCGGTCACGTATATGTCTTTGTTTACACTTATTGCAATCTGTCGGCATGCTGAGAAGATCTGTTCACCATTTTCATCCGTATCGTACGTTCTAAGATGATTTCCAGTTTTACTGTAAACACTCACCTGATTTTCTTCACAAACGAGTAATTCTTCAACATCAGTATCATATGCCATTCCATACCCATTTTTAGTGATAGTGAAGGAATGCCTTAGTTGCATCGTTTGTCCAAGTGATACAGTGTATATCTCTCTTGTACTCCATATCCTCACACCTATCTCGTGGTTTTCTAGTTTATAAACTGCACTTGGAAAACCAGGTAACAAAATCTCATCTTTATACAGCAACTCTGAATTGTATCGCATCAATGTCTTACATTCCCGTTCTGTTAAAAGCATATCGCCAGTATCCGTAACTGACATATTAAGTACAGACATATCTTTCAAACCGCAGTCTTTCAAATCAGCATTTCTCAGGAATATTGACGTGTATCCATAAGTTGCCAAATTATCCTCCAGACAACTTAATGACTTCATTTCATCTACATTTCTTTCAAGCCGCCTGTTTAGGAATATTTTCAGTTCTTTCTCTTTCCCGCTTAATTCCACTGTTTGCAGCAGCATTTCTCCGTCTTTTAATACTATCTTACTTGTTGCAACATTAGCAAATAGGAGCTCATCATCAGTTTGTTCCAGATTGTCAACATACGTAGCTATTGTTGTTATCACAACATCTATGGTTTCAATATCTTTGTCCAATTCTGTTTTCTGTGTCTCATATTTTGAACGTATTTCATCTCTTGAGGTATTGGCAAGCTCCTTAATTTTTGCAATAATCGTCTCCTCATACTTATCAATGGTTTCAATTAGTTTAACCTTCTGGTCGCCAATACTATCAATATTTTTGACACGTTTCGTCTTCGCTTGATTAAAATGTTGAAGGGCATTCTTCAATCTTTCTTTGCATTCGTTCACCTCAGGATTTGAACTAAAACCTTTGGCTGCATCGGAGACTGATAGAGTCATACACGATCTGTAAGTTTAACATAACTAAATAAGAGTTTGTTTAATCATTTAGTAATGTAATTAGTCGTACATAATTATATTACGGTGCCAAATACACGCATATTATATTATAAACCACTATATCGTGTCAAGGTATCTGGCTTGGATGTCAGGTCAAATCAAGTTTCACCAATTAATAGATTTAAAAACTAAACCATAATTATATACTAAAGTAAACCTACTGTATAAAGTGCATTGCAAATAATTTGAAACAAATATTACATTTGATTGGTCTTCGATAACTACTCTATATATAGGATTATATTACAACAAACAGCCTTAAAATGACTATAAATGTATAAAGCAGGGAACCGTGTCTCAGTTTTTTTTATAACGTCCTTGGTTCGTTAGATACTTGACTTTAAAATAATTCCGTACACAAACCACCGCTGTTAATTACGTAATACGACATAGATAAAAAATGAAAACAAGTATCACAATTCTGAGGCACGATTCCCTAGATTGATATTTCCGCTACAAAATACCGAAAACCGCTATGAAATCCGTCACCAAATAACACGGCAATGTTAATTCGAAAATGGCACCTACTGTGTGTTCTTCAAGCTTAGCAATTAACAATTTAAGTGTCGGATCATTATCGTCTCATGAAATTAACGAATTTGACGCACCCCATCCAATTTTGATAGCCAATCAAAATCGCTAATGTTTACGGTTCAATAATTGAAACCACGCCCAGGTTTGATGTCTAGTAAGATATTTTATAACAATTTTTTGTCATTAATGAATTAATAGTATCATATCGTACCAATACAATGCACATCACGTTAGAGATGTTTAACGCTGATAAGGAAAAGTCGATAAAGGGGTGCAGTATTTATCTCAATAAAACACCATTTTTGAGCGTTCGGTTAGAATATTTTGTTGCTTGGTATTATAAAGTATGATATTTAATCTTTGTAAATAACGTTAAGTATTATTTTACGTTATTTTAGCGATTTTAGCCAATGCCGATACGTTAAATTGAATGTATGTAAACATCCATTCAGTCATACCACGGTCTAGCCGGATCAAAATATGAAACATGTTTACATTAATAAAATAAATCATATATTTTTTAACAAAAGTTTCGGGTTTTACGACTATATTTTGGTCATATACCGACTGGTTAGCCTATGTAGTTATGTATCAAAGTATGAAAATTAATTTATAAAATTTATTTCGAGTGATTCATTATGTTAGAAAAGTGTTAAAACGTTTCTGTTTCTAATTATTTAATTAATCATTACCTATGCTTTACAATGGCACATGACCTACAACATATTTCATCATCATCCTTGCAATAAGTATCAATCGGCTTATCTTTATGAATAGCACATTTCATGATCTTTTTAAACACTGGTCTACCATCTTCATCATCAGTCGTCCAGCTAGAATTATCAACATCGTTTAACTGATGAGATTTTAATATCGGGATTGTGTTGTGACATTGAACACATTTACTGCAGAAATAAAGTGCACAGTCCACACAATAATGTCTAGCTTTCGAATTAATTCCTTGTTCCGAGCAAGGTGAGCAGCAAGCACTTTTACTCTCGTTGAGCTGATCAGTAGAATATATAGAATCCTCACATGTCGCCATTTTGTGTTGGTCTGTTCATTAGTAACGCGACAACGTACTGTTTATATACGTACACTATTTTCTGAAAATAGCCGACCTACATAGATTGATTTCTAGGAATGGCTAAATTTAGATCTAAATGTATTGCATTTTTAAAAATCGACAAGATACATACACTGTTATTAACTATCTTAAACATTAGATAATGGTTGTGTAAATTAAATGTATCCAGGTTTATTTAATGTATTCCTTTTAGTGCTTTATGGGCTGAACATATTATTATATAAATATCATTTTGTAAGGTTAGCAATGATCATACGAAATGTGTATGTAGTTCGTACATGTATAATTGTATATTATTATACGTCCTTCACGTCTACATGTTGTGAATGTCAAATTGTGTTTATACCATATAAGGTTATACAGTTATGTAAAACCGAACATAATGACCGCTTCAAACTATAAAGAAGGCTTGATATAAGAACCGCTAATTTTGACTGGTTCTACGTAATTATATTATCTACGTATGTGTTTTAACCATTGGGGGCTAGCACGTTGAAAGGATGTTGTATAATGGATATTAAGGCCTTAAATGGCAACACGGACCAAAAACACATTAGACATACAAACATCGGCTTGCATATTTAGTGTAAAAACTTCATCAAAATCAGAAGCTTTTTTGAGAGCTTTATTGCACGGCCGATCACGACCTTGCATACTTAGTATCACGTTATAGTAATGCCATGGTAAGGTATGACTCATTAGTAATCCTTTCGATTCTTACAATATGGGCGTGCTCGATTACTATCATTAGACTGTCAAAACTGTACCAGAATTGAATTCCGGCTCTACCAAACATTCTATCAAAAGAGCGAGATTGATCGGAACTGAATCGAAAGTTTAGTGATGTTTTTTTGTAATTTGATCTTTCATCGGAAATCAGTATATCAATATTCCTTTATGTTAACCTTTTTACTTGTTCATACATGTTTTACAATAAGTGCTTATTACGAATTATTTATTACCATACTACTAATTAAGAATACCATATATCCATTGTATAAATTTATCTCTTAACCAGTTCAACAGCATTAATGCATAATAGCATTCTTGTTAAATTACAAAATAATTCATAGCCTGATATTGATACACTTAACTTATTGATAAAAGATGAGCTTTAATATACCATTGCCTAGAAACGACGCTCTATAATGTAGAATGTTGCTGTGTTTGGCGTTTATTGTCTAATATTAACAATATAAATATTTGCCTCCTTCAGTTTTATAGTAACCTTGGTCTTTAATGAGTCTAGTTATGAAAGCATGAGGTCATCCTAAAAAGTGTTTCTTTGCGGTATCCCTACCCAGAGAAATTTCAGTAGGTATAATATAGTTAGGCAGGATATATTTCTCCAATATAATTTTTATATTGAACCCAAAATGCAAGTCAAAATGCTCCTTTTTATTTTGAAAAATATCTGAGAGACCATAAGAAGTTGGTAAGTAGCAGTTCCACAAACAAACTATTTTTAGGGATGACCTGAACAGTTAAAACAGAATAAGATCAAAGACCCTGCACGGAATCTGCATACAGTGCGATGATATTTTATTAGGTCAGTTCAGTAGAGACTGTAAAGAGAAATAAAACATCAGCTGATAATCATGAATACTTATATGGACTTAGATAAAAAAATACAAGTCAACACATTCAATATTGACTCTGTATTCTTGATAAATAAGAAAAATAGTCAATGTTGAATTGAATTTCGCCAGGGACGAATGTGAGGTTGAACCCTCAAAACTATATAGTTTAACACACACATACTCTCCTCCTGTAGACTACATATTATGTTTGTTGGGTTTGAGATTGCGGGATTTTGGGGAAGGTAGTATTTTGGGGAAAGTGGGATTTTTTGTGCATGTGTGTGTTCTAATTGTTTTATCTACTCGTATATTCGAAAGAACTTCAATTAAGACAATGGTGTGAATATAAACTGGAATATACAGGACGGGGGAATAAAAAAACGGATAAGATTAATACTCGAAAACAGTATAATCGTAAGTAATAAATAAATGGAATACATATTTCGAGAAATTACCAATTCTACGATTTGTTTATGTTTTATTCACTTCAAACAATCTGTAAAACAAACAAAAATGATGTATTAATAAGAAAATGTATTTACATCAATCATTGTTAAACCTCGTGTACAGTATACAACACGGTTATAATTAAATCCTAAATACCTGAATGCATGTAAGTATCTATTGATAGTCTCATTTCATTGCATTGTATTTTGAAAAAATGACCTCAATCTATCCGATTCTCTAATACATCCAAGTGATAAACTGCACTAAATAATTGATATATGCTAGACAACTCCAAGAGTATCATCCTCAAAATGTAATTACTAGTATGTCTTTAAATGTCTAATCAAACAAATCAAACACTCATCATGTCGAAGAAAAAAAATATGCAAAAAGTTCATCCATGTTTGATTCCTTAATTTCAACCTTGATATGTATCAAAAAGTAACACCATATATATTTAGAATGCCATCGTTTTAAACAGCAACATCCCTCATTTGAAGAAGTAAACTTTATTCATGATATTTTATTTTTTACAAATACGAGTACCTTTCATGTTTTCAGGCAACCATACACACAAACACATTGTTATATTTTTTAAACAATATGTACATTGAAAACTGAACACTGACCATGCGATCATAGGCATGAATAATCTACATGTTATAAGGCTGTAATGTATATATTGATATAACGTTTGAATAGCCAGCAACAATCAGCCTAGAGTTGCCATGCTCAAAAGCAGCACAATATGTATATATTCGTTGATCATTTGTGAAGGTTTGTTTTTCTACTTGTTTTCCATCTTTACCTATCTGATAAACCGCACCTGACGACACGTTGAAAACAAGACATACATGACCAGGTAATAGACATAAAGCCGTTATGTTTTTGTTTTCAAATGAATTTACTTTCATTTTCAATCTCCCGGTTTTGTCTAAAACAGTCAAACCTGTTGTGTTGTTGGTCACGTATATATCTTTGTTTACGCTTATTGCAATCTGTCTGCATTCTGAGAACATATTTTCACCATTAGCATCTTTGTCATACGTTCTTAGATGCTTCCCACTTGTACTGTAGACATTTACTTTATTTTCTTCACATGCAAATATCTCTCCAGCATGATATGTCATCCCATATCCATTGCCATGAAGGGTGAATTTTGATTTGAACTGCATTGTTTGTCCAAATGATACAATGTGTACCGCTCCTGTATTCCAGATTCTTACTCCCACTTCATGTTGTTCGATTGTACAAAGTGCTATTGGTTGACCTGGTAACTTTATCTCATCTTTATATTCAAACTCTGAATTAAATCGTTTCAGTGATTGACCGTTATGGTCTGCTAAAAGTAGATCACCAGTGCTTATAAAACACATATCAAAAACATACGTCTGACTGTTGCAAAGAATAGTTGTGTTTTTCTGAAATGTCGACTTGTAACCGTGGACAACCAAATCGTCTTTAAAGTGTCCCAATGATTCCATCCCGTCTACAGTTCTCTCTAACGTCTTGTTTAAAAACAGTTTGAGTTCTCTCTCACAAAAATCCTTCACAATACCTTCTACAAGTATTTCACCGTCTTTTATCACCATCTTACTTGTTCTAACATTAACAAACAGCACCTCATCATCAGTTTGTGCCAGTTTGTCGACATACGCAGTCGTTGTTGTAATCGCAGCGTCCATTGCTTCAATATCTTTGTCCAGAGCTTCCTTGTCTTTCTCATATTTTGAACGTACTTCATTTCTTGAGTTATTAGCCAACTTCTGTATCTTTTCAATAATCATCTCCTCATATTTATCAATGGTGTCGAGCAGTTCAATTTTCTGTTTACCAATAGTTTCGATATTTTTAGTACGTTTCTCTTTCTCTTGCTTGAACTGGATAAGAGCGTTGTTCAACTTTCCCCTGCATTCATTTACCTCAGGGTTTGAATTAAAATCTTTGGCTGCAACGGAGATTGGTGTAGTCTGACATGATCTGAATTAGAAAGTGATACATTGGATATAAAAAAATGTTCTACTTTTTGTGTTGTATTAAGACGTAAGAGTACTACACCGACAAGTTTTAATCATTCTGAGTTCTTTTTTATGAGATAACATAAAGTGTTTCAATGTATTTTTCAGTCAATAAAATAAGACATAAAAAGGTAAGATACTTGTGCTTGTCTGTTTTAGATGTTTAAATTGAAGTACAATCTTTCAGTCGATTTTTTAAAATTAAGTAAACACGAACGCTCTTGATGTTCGATTATTCGTGTTGCGAAAGTAAAAGTTTTCGAGTGTTGCGAAAGAAAAAGTTTTCGAGTGTCAATCATTGCAAGTTTATATACTAAGGATTATAATATTTTTCTGTACACGTGATCATTTGGTTTCTTTAATAAAATGGATTCGGATATTTCCATGAATTGGTAAATTGGTATGATTTCATGATCATTTAGGGAATGATAAAAAGATTAATTGATGTTTTCAAATTACAATCAAGTAGTATCGGTATTCGCAATTATCTTAAATGAAAGAAATGTCACAAAATTCGACCCCGTTTAACTGAATGCAGTGATGTATTTATATACAAGGGTTCTTTTTTCATTTAAGATAATTATGGGTTAAATTATGGAGTTAAATCAAGAATTTATTACATTTTTACCATCACATGTTCGTTAGTACTGTCTGTGTTTAATATAAATTACCATAATTTTGATTACCTATGTTTTACGATAGCACATGTTCCACAACATATTTCATCATCATCCTTGCAATAAGTATCAATCGGCTTATCTTCATGAATGGAACATTTCGTAACCGTTTTTGACACTGGTTCACCATCTTCCCTAGTTTCACCATCAATCGTCCAGCTAGGAGCATCAACATCGTTTAACTGATGAGATCTTAATGTCGGGATTAGCTTGTGACATTGAACACATTTACTGCAGAAATAAAGAGCACAGTCCACACAATAATGTCTAGCTTTCGAATTATGTCCATCTTCCGAGCACGACGAACAGCAAGCACTTTTATTTTCGTTTAATTGATCCAAAGAAAAATCAGAATTTCCTCCAGTCGCCATTTTGTGTAGATCTGTTTCATTTGTAAGACGGTAGCAAACTGATTATATTTTTTGAAAATAGCCGACCTACTAAGATTTACTACATAATATTATAGGGACCGCATTTTCGAAAAATCGCCGACCAGGATACACTGGATCTCTTAATTTAGATTTCAAACATCAGATAATGGTTTAACAATGTACCCAGATTTATTTCATACTATTTTACGTATTAATTTAATGCAGTATTACTGTGATCACATTTATTATCAGCATTTTGTAAGTTTAACATACATCGTAAGATATGTATGTACATGTATTCTTACACGTCCTTCAAGTCTGTATATCATGAAATCAATTATGTTTATGTCGTTGAAGATTATACAAATACGGTAAAACCGCCGATAGCGACCACTTCAAATTATAAAGAAGCCTAGTTATAAGAACCACATAACTTTCCGAATATTTTCTCACTTTGCACTTTATTCTTTTATATATTGGTCCCAAATATCTTAATACTGTTCAAATTAAATTGTTATGGTTCATAGTTTAAAGTGTTACTCATTTATAAATAGTCATGTTTGTCTACTGTATAATATTTATTCATATTTGTTATCTATCTACATTTGTTCATGTCTTACTGATAAGTTATATGCTTACTGTAATAAACAAGTGGAAATAGCACAATAGTATGAACGTGGGTTGCTAGTAAAATATGTATTTGTGTTTACCACTTATGATCACTGATGAGCATTATAATTACAAACGAATACAGTGCGATATCTCCAACGCAACACCCTTTGAGAGTAGCAAAATAACTGTGTTGCTCTATAGAGGTTAAATTAACAGTTAAATCATACAGTGGAAAAACCAATGTTGTTGTTGAAAGGAGGTTGTTGCTCAAGAGAGGGCCGCTCTGGAGAGATTGTTCTGTAGTTGTTACTGTTGTTGAAGTGCCTTATTTGTAAACAATGGTGTATTATGTATTAGAGGGTTATGGCTATGTATTATATATTGTTGTTACTGTTAAAGTATTATGAGCTGTATTCTGTATTAGTGTTATGTATAATGTAAGATTTCACTAAGTTGTAGTTTTTATCTTTTATGAACAACATAGATATTAGCCTCCAAAGCTACTTGATATAATATAAATGCAGTAACAAATATATATAAGCGTAACAAATTAGATTATAAATAACATGATGTTGATTGATGGTGGTGTGCATTATATAGCACGTTCGCTTGTACAAACTTCTGTATTGTTCATACTAGTATCAACCACCGAACGCGGTCCAATTATGTAGCAAATTGTGGGTTCATGTAAATTTTAGATTGAATCATATTAAAATATTGCTGGAAAAGTATAAGGTTGGTGGTAGTAAGACCAATACAGAAAATCAAGATGATTCATTTTTGAATCCATATCAGTTGACCTCATACTGAGGTATATAAGTGAGGTATATAAATGGCGCACTTGATAGGGGTCAAAATAAAAATTGGAGTTCATTTTCATGGACGATAACGCCGTGTTCATAAGGCCACTGACACCAATCAATACCTTGAAAGGGACACTATTGCTCGAATGCACAGGGTCCGTATTTACAAAGCAAAGATTTTCTTTAACTTAAGCTGAAATTTTTACTTAAGTGTAAATTTGTTTCATGGTAAAAGTTTGTAAACCCGTCATCAAAAGTGTGAAAATGAATTATCATTTTCATAATTGGCATCTTTGGAACAAAGATAAAATCATATTATTGTGATTTCCTCCTTTATATTAGTACAAAAGAGTTAAGGAAAAGGTCGAATTTAAGGGAAAAAATAACTTACGTTAAAAATTACTTAAGATGCTTTGTGAATACGGACCCTGGTCCGCTCGATCTCGCGACCTAAATCCCATCGAGTACGTCTGGGATATGCTACAGAGAGCGATATCTGAGCGTCCTGCATTTAGCCAACAATCACCAGAGAGCTCAGAGAGGCACTTCCGGGAAATGGACTCGAATCCCACAATTTATGTTTGGACGGCATCAGAAGCATGAAGAGTCGATGTCAGGCTGATTTTGACGCACGAGGACATATCTTATATATTATGTAATCCAAAATCGACGATAATGCCATACAAAACAAAAAGTGATCCTTATCAAATTTTGAGTAGTATAGTTTATAGGATCATACAAGCTAACTGTGGCCCCCTTTTGCCTAGGCCTTCATTTACCAGTTTGATATACAAAGGGATAGAATGAAAAGCAACATAAGATAAAAGGTTTTGTTTAAAATATTACTTTCTACATTTTGAAATTTAACCGAAAGAGATAATTTAAACATACTGTCGGTGATATATAATTTATATGTGTAAATAATGTTGTTTTGATTCTATATTTCTATTAATTGCAATTTGATCTCCAGAATTAGCAATTTGTTACTAACTCACAACATTTAACATTTCTACCGATCATTTGCTGACTAGCATAACTATGCCATTCCTTGACATCATATTAATCAAATGCATTTTTAGACTTGGAAACACAGTCAAACTTGTAATTAAATGCAATCCTTGGCAAAGGCATAATGTGGCCTTAATGAAAGATGGACGTCATTCCCAGGTCAGTTTGTTCTAAATGATCAATGGCTGTCTTAAATACAAATGTAATGGCCTTTATTTACACGAGGGCCTTCATTCATTCATGAATGTGAAATTTCATTAGTTTAACGTCGAACCACTAATCAGAATCATTAAGCGACTAATGCATAATACAGAAGGTTGTTTTGATTCTATTTTCTATTAATTGCATTTTGACATTAAACCATACCTTGTTACCTTCTCCAGAATTAACCATTTTTTACTAACTCACAACATTCGTTGACTGGCTTAAGCAATTCAATGATGATAAGTTTTTTACATCTAATTTAGACTCGGAAATACTGTCAAGGATGTGAACAAAGGCCATCCTTGGAAAAGGCACAATGTGACATTTATTGGCAAATGGACTTTATTCGGAGGTAATTTTGGCTTAAATGATAAATAACTGTCATAAAGTATGGCAAATTTACAGGTGCCTATATTTAGAGGAGGCCGCAAGCACGGGTTTGACTGTACTGATGAATGTGAAATTTCATCGAATTCTGACAGTTATTCTTTTCACGGGAAGTTAAACGTATAACCACCAGCCTATATCATTAAGCGACCTTGTCGGCTTCAATGGTGGATGCAGAACCTAAACGTACACCTGAATAGAGCAATTGAACCTCTGTAAGCTAACTAGGCAGCTTCCTCTCTTCTTCAGGTCCCGTGTGTAATTCAATGTCATGGTAGTGAGGGGCTAATGGTTACTCGACAGAAACCATAACCACTTGACCACTGATGTCCGTTTATCCATCATTAGCGATATTGTGTGTTTGACCAGTTCGGAAGGCTGCTTCTTTATAGCGTGTACGCAAATTGGACGTGTTACATGCAAGAAGGAGTAATATTGATCTTTATTTGTTAAAGATAAATGAAGAACAGTTATTGTTCAAAATGTCAGCATTAGTACAATATACATACCATTCAACTAGACTTTTATTACTTGCATTAGTCGTGGAGAAGATATAAGTCACGTATCGTTTGTTCGAAAGTAAAACATTCAATGTTATAACTAACTAGTATGAAGAGCCCAGGATGGAATTCTGCCAAAACATCAGATAAAATGGCCTACAGTCAGCATCAGAAAACATTAAATATACTGTCAACACCAGGTAGCATCATCTACAGTCAACGTCAGATTACACCATCTGCACTCAACTAGTATGAAGAGCCGAGGATGGAATTTTAATTTTGACATAACCTCAGATAATATCATCTACAGTCAACATCAGATGACATCAGCTACAGTCAACATCAGATGGCATCAGCTACAGTTAACATCAGATAACATAAAGTAACATCCATTACATACAACATCAGATAACATCAACTACAGTCAACATCAGATGACATCAACTACTGACAACATCATATAACATCATCTACAGTCTACATCAGATAACATCACTACAGTCAACATCAGATAACACCAGGTAACATCCACTACAATCTACATTAGATAACATCAACTACAGTCAACATCAGCTAACATCAACTACAGACAACATCAGATAACATCAGCTACAGTCAACATCAGATGACATCAACTACAGATAACATCATATAACATCATCCACTGACAAAATCAGAAAACATCAACATCAGATAATATCAGATGACATCCACTACAGTCAACATCAGATAGCATCGACTATACAGTCAACATCAGATAACATCAACTACAGTCAACATCCGATAACATCATCCACTAACAAAATCAGAAAACATCAACTACTGTCAACATCAGATAATATCATCTACTGACAACATCAGATAACATCAACTACAGTCAACATCAGATTCATCAACTACAGACAACATCAGATAACATCAACTACAGACAACATCAGATGACATCAGCTATAGTCAACATCAGATAACAACAAGTAACATCCACTACAGACAACATCAGATAACATCAACTACAGTCAACATCAGATAACATCATCTACTTACAACATCAGATGACATCAACTGCAGTCAACATCAGATGGCATGAACTATGGACGGCATCAGATGACATCAGCTACAGTCAACATCAGATGACAACATCTACACTTCACATAAGATAACATGATCTACAGTCAATATAAGATACCCCACCAACTATAGCAATCAACAGATAACATTGTCTACAGTCAATAAAAGATAACATCTACTACCGACAGCAGCATATAACATCGATTATACAATCAGCATCAGATAGTATCAACTACACTCTGCAGGCAACATCAGATAACATCAACTATAGTTAACACCAGATAACATCAACTACAGCTAACATCAGATAACATCAACTACAGGCAACATCACAGCACCAACTCAGTCCATGCCTGGTAGCATTTATAACAGTCAACACCAGGAGACAGTGCATCAATTGTAGTTCTGAAAGTACAAATGGAAACTTAGCTTACATACTCGCACGGCGATATCGGTAGGGAACTGGTTAAACAATGTGAAAGGTGAATGTAGCAAGATGTAGTGCTTTTGTTCGCAACAAAATCTCACAGTCTTAATGCAGAATAGATGATTAATACCAAATCTTGTAGGAATGTCTTCAGGTATGTTATATTTACTGTTGGATAACTTATCGTGTTTCATGCGATTATTGATAAGTTCAATGCAAATTGACATTCCTACAGCGTCTTGATTCTGTCTTCCAATGGTTTATGACAGGTTGACCTTCCGATAATCAACGGAAAACATCAACACTGTGTGGTCTGGAAAAGACAATAGTTACGTAAATTAGAAAGAACATGACTTAAGAAATATGGAATAAGTCAACACGACTGTATGTTTTGTGGTTCACATCAGTGTTACGTTCTGACACGTTAATTGGTGTAGACCAAGCTGCGCATTGTCATTCGTTAAAAAACATATTTTAAATGACTCTACGACATGGTATAAATCATCTGTTTTAATGGAGATTTTCCGTCCAGGACTGGGTTCATCTTGGGTGCGGGTGACCTCCCCGCGAAAACTTTAAATTTGAAGAAGTGAAATGATGTAGTTTTGCACATCATAAAAAGGTGACTCGATCGATGAATAACCAAGGTATATTGTCAGACAAGCGGAATGTAATGGCACAGAAGCATAATGATTCATGAACATGTATATTTTTATGTAATGACACATTCACAGCGTATTATGACAAATGGTCTTCGTATAATTAAAAATGAATATGATTAGATTGCACATCAATGGCTGGTGAATTAACAGCGCACAAAGGTTTTGCTTGTTTTTAAGGCACCAAATTGACATCATACAATGCAAAGGAAATCGCATATAAAGACAAACGCTGGGAAACAAGAAGTGTTTATGAAACACGGATAATCCCAATAAGACAACTGGATTGTATGAACTTGACCTTTGGACATACTGACCTCAAAATTAATAGGGATCATCTACATGTGATGGCCAACTTCGCAACCAAATCCTAGAAATTTAGGCCAGGAAGTTCTCTAGTTATTGCCCTGACAAAGTTTGATTAGGGACGGATCGACCGACCTACGGACCTACCGACCGACATGTTCAAAACAACATAGCCTATTTTCTTTGAGAGGTGGCATGATATGGAGAAATGGCCATATAGTATAACACAGCTACTTAATATAATTAAAACGTGGATGGCGTATAATGACAAATTGTCATCGTATAATGAAAAAAGATAGGACATAATCATTAAAATTGCAGCTATGGCGTTCCATAGTTTTCCGTAATTTTCACGTGCTGGGGATCTATATCGGTCTTGTGTTGTCGTGTTGTCGTATGTTTGGGGTATTTTCGATACATTTTTTTGTTCAAACACTGAGAATTAATGTGAACACGTTTTAATGTTGATTCAGTATAAAAGTCAAATTAAGATATAATTGATGCAATTTATTGATAAATCCGAACTTGAATGAAGTTCGCACATTTTGACACAAATATTACCTTCAATATGCAACTCAGGTTGATCTAAGTGTGGATTTAGGATTACTGGTGTGTAATTACGAGTTTGAATGATTTTGGGGACTTGTTCACCACTACACATAATCCATAGTACTCGGATTTAACAAAAAAATCGGATAATGGTTGTTAGTTTGAATTGAAATATACGTGTACTGCGAAAATATCGGGACTGAAAATTCTTTTCGGCCTACACCACGACTTTTTCGGAAAAGCTGTTGTCAAATAATAGGGTCTCTGTCTATTAATAATTGTTGCTTGTCCCAGCGAACCGCGGCCTGCTTGTGCCTGTATGATGACTATTTTGATGAACATGAATTGAGTAAATAAAAGTTTGAAGTTTGAAGAAGAAAAACATCGTCGTATATAAACACACTAGATCTTTGTCTGTGCTTACTTGTTGGTATATGACATGTATAAATGTGAAACACCTGTTGATGTTCGCGTGCAAGAAAACAATTTTTCTTTTGAATGTATTGGACTATCATGAAGTATGTTGATTTTCTAAAGTTATGACTTTACAATTCATTTTCATTTAATAAGTTCTTAATAAAAGCCTTTGGTCAAAACCACGACGATGTTATTGTGGAATTGCATTGTATATATATAAAATGGCCACCTGACACTTTTGCAACGCATCCTGAAAATGGCATTGTTTAATATTTACTGAAGATACATAACTGATATGAGTTTTTATCAATAGCTTATGATGAAATGTACATTTCTGTATCAGTAAAACAATATTTGATGATCAACAATTATATATATTTCTCACGTGAACTAATGCTAACTTCAGTGTCCAAAATAAAGTATTATAATATCAAAATGGATTTAAACTGCTATATCCAACAGTAACTTCAAAATGTCATTGAGGGTTTCCATATTTTAAATTGTCAGTTTTAAATATTTTTCTATATTAATTTTCCATTTTAAACATAGTCTAACTAATAACTAATTGAGAAATTCACCATTGAATTTCAGGACAAAGCAACGCACAATAATATCAAAGATGAATTGAAGTGTTGTGGTATTGTATGTTTCCATGCATTTCCGAGTGCAAGGTGATGCTTCCTAAAATGTATTGCTCTGGTGATTAGTATAATTTCTGCTAAGTGCAGACATTTAACAGAGTTGCAGTTGGAGTAACCATTTGTGAGGATACGTATATTTTGTTACTTCCTTTTGTCATGTATTGTAAATACATACATAGCTCGCTTACCACTATATATATACGGCTGATTGAAACTTACCTACATGTACAAGTTTACCTATAAATATTTATCAGTTGCTCTATTCCTAACGTGTATTAACGTAATTACAAGTTTTTATATGTGTCTTGTACCTACCTATCAGTATATACTACTTTTATAAGGTACTTTATTGTTAGTATAATTACATGTGATATGTACTTCATTCCACTGTTGACTGATTTACCATTAAATTTCAGGATAAAGCAGCATAATCATGATAATTATCTAGGATGAAATGAAGTTTTGTGTCCTACGAGTTTTCCAGTGACAAAGTGATATTTTAGAAATAGTGTTTATTATTGTGTTCAGTGTTTAGTGTTTGTGGTTAGTGAAATGTGCATTGTGTTTGTGGTTAGTGAAATGTGCATTGTGTTTGTGCTGTGTTTCAGAAATAGGAATTTTGGAATATATATATTGGAATTTTAGGATTAATTTTACGAAGTAAGTGGATATTCTTGATCAATGCATTTAACTGTCACAGTGATAGGTCCACTCACATGATTTAACTTCACATGCACTATTTTTTTAGGATTAGGAAAAAACTATTTTTATATGTTATATGAAGTTTTTCCAAGATATTGACTACTGATGTCGATTTAATTAATTAAGCCGAAGTCATAGATATTACCACCGATGAATTGTACTAGGTCCATGTTTTATCTTAGATGTTCAAAAAAACCATTTTAACAAATCACTGCAACCAAGCCTGAATGAAAAATATGTCATGTGTATAAGTCATGTTCATCAGCATATACGTATATGTAGATTATTTTCCATTGTGCTTACTACAAACAATTGTGCGTGAACAAAAATGTTTAGAAAAACTCTATTTTTAGTCTGAAAAAAGTGTATATTCAAAAAACTATTGTCCGTGAAATAAGGAAACAGATTAAAGCGCTGGACGCATGCTAGGTCTGTTTTTACCATTCTCTTCTTGCGTAATACCACAGCAGATTGAAATTGCACACATAATTAAAATACACGCTGGTTTGTTTAATTTAATTTCCGTTCAAATATTAATATATATGGTCATTCTAGTATTAAATCTAGTCTACATTTATGAGACGTACAAGCAATCCGTTCATGATTTTGCTATTTCATCTATTGCCCGCGGAAGATAGATATCGGCAAGCGCAAAAAATGTCTCGATATCATCTGTAGTGTACAATTAGTTGGACTAGTATCAAATCATAATTATGATTGAAATAAAACGTTCAAATATTAATACGCGGAATTCTTATTAATTACACACTTAAAATACACGCCTTTTGATGTCTTTGTGATATAAGACTGAAATGAGCATGGGTTGTTAATATAATTTTCCGAACAAATAAGTTAATTAACATTCATGACTCAAACATAATTGAATTACACGCGGAATTTTATACAATTGAAATACACGCTGGTCAGTCAAATATTAATATATATGTTCATTTATGCATGAACTCATATGATTGATGCACACTGGGTATTCATTTAATTTTCCGTTCATATATTAAGTCAAATGATATTTTGAATTAATAATCAAACACAAATCAAATAAACGCGGGATTCTTACACCAAGTTTACCAATCTTACACTATTAAAATATATCCTGGTTGTTTTATCTAATTTATATAAGCGCAATAACATTGAAAAGCGCACGCGTTGTTAACATAATATTCCGTTCCTATAAGCAAATTAATATTCATAATTAATAATCAAATAGGCATGATAAGTTTGTTATTAAAAATTTACACTAATCATATAAAGCATTTGGCCAATATATTGACAAAGAAAAATATTATTCAAACCCTACAACCGGAGAACCAAGCATTTCAGACCCAAATATTGAACATTTCTTAATGTAAAGATTAAAATAAGACGAATATACACAAAGTAACCAACCGTGTAGTACTAAAAAATCTTAAGTTCTGTTCGGTTTGTTTACTTCATGTTCCGTTCAAATATTAATATATATGCTCGTTTTTGCATTATGTACTATGATTGATATAAAACTGAAATGTGCTCGGGATTTTTACATAATTTTCCGATCGAATAAGTTACTTACTATTCATAATTAATAATGATTATTTAAATTTTGCCATCTAGCACAATTGAAATACACGCTGGTTTGTTTAATTTAAGTTCCGTTCAAATATTCAATACACTATGGTCATTTTTACATTAAATCATGTTAATGAAATAAAACGTTCAAATGTCAATATATATGATTATTCTAAATCCATGACAAACAAAAGGTATACACAGGTGGTTCAATGCATAGTCAATACCCAAAGATTCTGCGATATTAACATGTTGCACAACGCTGTTAAATTCATATTTATATATTTAAAAAGAAATGATAATTTATCCGTGAAATATGCGAATAAACCTGCAACATTAATTCAATTTATTCTTAAATATTTTAAAATCCATGCAACCGAACCATTTCAAATAAATTATTGCGCACGATATTATATCAAATATAGGTTAGTTTCATCATTTAAAATGTCTAGATAATCAGTAAAAGAAACGAAAATGTATACAATGCGCGCTTGTTGTTAACAAATTATTCTCCGCACATTGGATATCAAGCATTTTCGTCATTCAAGAATTTGTGATTCATCAGTGTTATCCTGCAAGTAAATTCATATTATTCTTAAATATATTTACAATTTGGCGTATGTGTTTTTTACATGTAAACAAACAAATACACATGTAGTTCGATGCTTACTCTATTGGTGAGCAACGGTTATTTCAAAGTTTAGAATAAAATTCGTTGAAATCTGGTAATACTATGTACAATAAATGCACATGCCGCGCGACTTGAATAAATCATTCGCTAAATGTATATTATCATTTGAATATAATAAATTTATTATTCGCGTAAAATAAGCTTTATTTACAAATAAATCTCATTTCGTATGAGAAACAAGTACTCGGGCCTGTGACATGTTTGGTCGTTTGCTGGTTCAATTTAACTATTCGCTACATGCATAATACTCATTTGAATCTACAGAAAAATACTTTGCGTTAAGTATGCGTAACGCGCTTTGTTTACAAACTATTCTCATTTCTTCAGCTCATTATTTAGGGTGTTAAGTCATAATTCTGTCTATGAAATAGGTACATAAGAACCGCAAAACAAGTACCACAAATCTTTATCGTATATATTGATCGGTTTTGAATTTCATTCAAGTAAACAAGTTTCAAGTATCAAAGTTTATTTGGCATAAACGTAATTGGTTGTTGCCAATCCATGTTATTCATGGTAACAATACACATTAATGAATACACAAGATAAAAGACTCTGTTTTGAAGATATAATAGAAATAATTGGCCGTGAAAAACGTCAACAAACCCGGGATTATTACAATTCACTTTGATCTTATATATTTTTAATTACGCAGGTTAATTTGAGTCAAAGCATGTAATCAATGAAATACACATGTAATTCGATACGTAGACTACTGCATTTCCAAAATTTAAAATGAATTTCTATGAAGTATCACATGCACCATAAATGCACGCGACTGGAATTTATTATATATATTAACATGCGTTGTAGCGCGTTCATTTTTTTCAATTCGGTCTGTTATATGAAGTATGATCTTGTATCTGGAGATAAATATAAAATATTGTCCGTGAAATATGTCAAAGAACCCGCGATACAAATGTCGTTCTATATACATGGTACTATTGTGGACGATTGTTTATTTATTCCTTATTTTTTAATGAATTTCTATGAAATCATGTATGTAGGTCAATAAGTACACGAGCCGCCCGTCTTAAATTTATTATTTGCTGCATGCATATTATCATTTGAATGTACCAGATTGATATTCATCATAGATACTGACCAATATGTTTTTAAAGAACCAATACACATATTAGTAATTGAGGACACACATATCCCGTGAGCCTACGCTCTTTTATTGCATTATATTCTATATAGGCAAATGATTAATATGTTATTTTTTTATTGAAATCATTTTGAAAACACTAAATGAAATAAACGCGTTTTGTGAACGTTCAATACTTATTCTAACCCAACACAATATAGTAAACAAAACGTATACACATGTCGTTCAATATACATAGTCAAAACTGTTACTTGGATATCAAGCATTTTCGTCATGGAAATTGACCATTTTGATTTTTCTTTCAAGAAAACAAATGCACACTATTCAATACATTGGGTCCGCAATATTAACTTGGTGTGTAAGACTTCAATTTCTACATTTTAGATCAGTTAGAAATCAAATTTTGCATTTAAAAAGATGTTGTAATTCGTCAGTGTAATACAACAACAATCCTGCAACGTAAATTCATATTATTCTTAGATATTCATTCACAATTTGGCGTGCGTGTTTTTCAACCCAGCATGTAAACAAATAAGTACACATGTCGTTCGATACATACTCTATTGGTGAACAATATTTATTTCAATGTTCAGGAAAAACTCACTAAAATCTTGCATGTATAATAAATACATAAGCCGGGAGACTAAAATCTATTATTCGTTAAATGTATATTATCATTTGAATCTTATAAAATAATGATTTACGTAAAATAAGCGTAGCACCCTTGTTATTTACAAATAAATCCCATTTCGTATGAGAAACAAGTACTCGGGCCTATGACATGACTAATCAATAGTTTGGTCGTTTGCTCGTTCAATTTTATTATTCGCTACATGCATAAAACTCATTTGAGTCTACAGAAATATAATTTGCGTTAAATATGCGTAACGCGCTTTGTTTACAAACAATTCTCATTTCATGAGCTCATTTATATAAAATTAGGACGTTAAGTTATAATAGGTTTAGGTACATAAGAACCGCATATAAATACCGCACATCTTTATCATATGCATTGACCAGTTTTGTTTTTTATTTATGTAACCAATACACATAAATGAATACACAAGAGATTCCGAGATAATCAAAACTCTGTTTGACCTCAATTTCTTCATTTGGATATAAATGATATTCTGATATTGTATATTATGAAGACAAAAAAAAAAGAAATATAGCCCTTGAAAAACATCAGCAAACCCGGGATTATTACAATTCACTTTCATATATTCCTAATTGCGCAGCCAAAGCATGTAATCAATGAAATACACATTTCATTCGATACATAGACTACAACAGTTCCAAAATTTAAAATGAAGTTTTATGAAATATCATATTCACAATAAATGAACGAGCCGCGCGACTTTCTATTATACATGTAATAGACTTGCATGAAGTCATATGGGTGATTTAAAACTATATTGCGCACGGTTTGTTTTCAAATTGCTCCGTTCAAATTAGTAATATTCAATATGAATACTAAAACAGAAATCACGCGGGATTCTTGCACAATTGAAATATACGCCGGTTTAATGTTTACTTTATGTTCCACTCAAATATTATTATATATGGTCATTTTTTGCATTAAAACTGATATGAACTGAAATGCAGACGGGTTATTTACATAATTTTCCGTTGAAATAAGTTAATTAATATTCATAATGAATAATCAAACACAAATCAAATACACGCGGAATTCTTCTATCAATTTTGCCAATATAGCGCAACTGAAATACACGCTGGTTTGTTTTTAATTTAATTTCCGTTCAAATATTAATATGTATGGTCATTTTTTCATTAAATCATATTAATTCAATAAAACGTTAATAGAAAATATTTAAAGTTAATTTATATTCAATACTCAAAAAGATATGAAATATACGCGGGATTCTTACATAATTGAAATTCACGCTGGTTTGTTTACTTTAAATTCAGTCAAATATTAATATATATGATCATTACTAGTATTGAATTTAATAATATGATTGATGAAAAAGTGAAATGCGCTCGGGTAATTTACATATCTTTCCGTTCAAATAAGTTAATTAATGTTCATAATTAATGACCAAAGTACAAATCAAATACACGCGGGATTCTTATATCAATTTTGCAAATCTTTCACAATTTGAATTCATGCTGGTTTGTTTACTTTTAGTTCCGTTAAAATATTGATATACAGTGTCGTTTTTTGTGTTGTTTTTTTGGCATTAAATCATATGATTCAAATAAAACTGAAATGCTCACGGGCTTTTTACATAATGTTACGTTAAAATAAGTTAATGTATATTCATTGTTAATAAATTGATTAATTTGAGCGTTTAGTCAAGTCATTTTCGTTACAAAAATGAGAACAAACACCACGAATTCCATCATATAAGTTCATCGATTAGGGCATTTAGCCATTATATTGACACAGAAAAATATGTTCAAGCCCCGCGTCCAGAGAAGCATGCATTTTCTAACTAAATTTTGACCATTTTAAAGACAAATAATTCATTATTTGAATATACATGGTGCTGATAATATCTAATTTTAACATTATTTTGATTGCTTTAAAAGTCCGTGTGAAACTTATTCCGTTACCTCAAATATCATTCATTTTCTTTGTGTATATTTCATTTAAGTCAATAATTTAAGACGTTGTATAAATTCCATACGTATCAAGTAAGGGCATGATAAGCTTGTTGTTTAAAACGCACACCATTCATATCTGTTCATTAATTAGGACATGGATAATTTTAAATTAAAAATTAGGGCGTGAATCTGTCTGAGGAAAATGACACAAAACCCGAGACATGTTTACCGCGAATGTTCATATTTATATTTCATTCGAGTCAATGATTTAGGAAAATGGGTGAATATTATAAGTGATATTTAAAAAATATGATAAGCCTGTTGCTTCAAATTCATTCCCATCAGATAAGTTCATTAATCAGGGCATGTAGTCGAGTTATTTTTATTGAAAGAATGTAAACAAATCCCGTGTACTATACATTTCCAACCTAAATATTACCCATTTTGGACGATTTAAATGCAAAATGATTTATTATTGGTATTCTATGTCCAATCTCTTTAATTAAAGATCTCTATAATCAAATTGATAAATATGCTATTTTTATTTCAAATAGTTTTGAAAATGTCAAATACGATACACGCGGTTTGTAAACATAGGTCTCCGTGTAAAACTACACAAAACCCGAGACCATCATGTTGGTCCATATTTTATAATTAATTCAAGTTAATAATGTAGGATGTTGCGTGAAAATTCATATTTCACAAAGTCATAATAAGTCTTTAGTTTAAAACATATTTCCGTCAATTATTAGTTCGTTATGTAGGGCGTGTAGTCAAACTACTTCTATTGAAAATAAAGCCCGCGGCCACAGTACCTTGCACTTTTTACCTAAATATTGACCATTTCGAATGATTTTAGAACAACATAATTATCTAATAATTTCTGAGCGCATGTGTATATTTAACCTATTCAAGTTAATTTCATCATTTAAGATTCAATAACTAAAAAATGAGACATACGTCTTGATCATATGCATTTTTCATACGAATATTGCAAGTCCGCGCTATTTTATAACGTTAAATTCTATATAATCAAATTGATAATTTAATGTAGTACTGTTTTATTAAAATCACTTTTATAATGCAAAATGCAACATTTAAAGGCAGTGTCTAAAAACTCAATTCTTATTCAAACTAGTGAATACGCAATATTCAATTGTAACACGCATATTTGCAATTAATCAATGGTATATTGTTTGCACCATAAAAATACAATATGCGCGACTTGCATTTTGTATTTGCTACATGCATAACATCATTTGGATCTAATAAATTCATAATTTGCGTTTTAAAAATAAATGTAGCGCGCATGATAATTAAATGCATTCTTCTCATTTCGAATGATACATGAATACTCAAAACTCAACATATTAATATCTTGGCCGTATGCTAGGTCAATTTTATTATTCGCTACCTGCATAATACTCTGTTGAATCTATAGATAAATAGTTTGCGTAATGACATTTGTAACATGCTTTGGTCGATATACTGTCTATAGAACATGTACATATAAACCGCAAAATTACTACCACATATTTTCATCATATACATGTATACTGATCATTTTGATAGTTTGTTCTAACATTCAATACATATAAAGTAGCACACACAGTTCCCGCGATATTCATTGGTCTTGCATCACGTTCATTTCTTCATTCCGACATATATGAAGTTAGATACTAAGATAAAAAAAGAAATATTGACCTTGAAATACGTCAAAAATCCCACGTTATATAATACGTACAATTGATTTCGTTCTTAGACATTATATAATTGTGCATGTCGTTTTCAGCCAAAGCATGTAACCAAAGAGGCACACATAATCGTTCCATATCATAATATATTGGTGAACAACGTTATACTTATCACATTTTTTCAACATAGATGTGAATAATTATGCAATCGAATCAATTCAAACAAAGTAATGCGCACGATATATATCATATTTACGTTATTTTCATGATCTAAGATGTTTGTATAATAAATTAAAGAGGCCACATGCGCACATGCATTATCAATACTGATATTTGTAAGTCCGCGCTCAATTATTACCTTTGATTGCCTTTAATTCAATTGACAAATATGGTACTTTCGCTCGAAAGTATTACATTTGTACATGTCTTACAGGCCCAACGTAAATATTCAATACTGTTCAAACTATATAAATACACACTATTGAACACACACAGTCCGCTTCATAACTAGTTGTGTAAGATGTTAATTTCTTCATTTCGATGTGTAACAGTAAAAAAGCTTGTATTTAATTCAAAATCATCAATTGTCCGTCAAATACGCCATAAATCCCGTGACCTAATCTCATTTTGTTCTTTAATACTAGTACTTATAAGTTGGCGTATTATTTTCAACGAAATCATATAAGCAAACGAAAACTCATGTAATTCAATACATAGAGAATTGGGGAATTAATTTCGATGATATCTTGTATGCACAGTAAATACACGAGACGCGCGACTTTCATTTATAATTTGAATCTGATATACTAGTATTCATAATTTGCGTAAACTTAACGCAGCACGTATGGTATCTACCCATTAATATCATTTCGTATGAAATATGAATACTCAGAACCCAATACATTAGTACTTCGGCCGATATAGATTGTCACAATTGTGCAGGTTATGTTCAACCAAAAGCATGTATACAAACGTGCGTATATGTCAATTCATAGACAATTTGGGAAGATATTTTATTCCAAATTTAGAATGAATTTCGTTACTAACTTGTATGTACAATCAATACACGAGACGCACGACTTTCAGCTATAATTTGCTACATGTATAATATCATTTTAACCTAATAAGTTCATAGTCTGTATAATGTAAACATAGCGCGTATGTTGATTACACATTAATCTCATTCCATATAAGGTATTGAATATTCGAAACCCAACACATTAATTCTTTGACCGTATGCTATGTCAAGTTCAGTATTCCCTACATACATAATACTTTTTTTATCTAAATATTGATATGTTCCGTATGCATAACACCCTTTGATTACTCATAGACTCATTGATTATTTAATTTGGCCGATATACTGTCTGTGGAACTGGTACATAAGAACTGCAAAATCAATACCACACATTTTCATCATAAGCAAAATGTACTTATATATTGATCATTTTAATATTTTGTTCAAGCATTCATTACGTATACAAATAAAGAAATACGCACATATTCCGTGCTATTCACTAATATTGCACTACGTTAATTTCTTCATTCCGACATATTCTTTTCAAATTCTTTCTTATCCCGACATTAAATATATTTCATTTTCTCCCTTCAAATATTCATTTATATATTCTTTCTATTTCTACCAACCGAAATTTGTCAGCTATTCCCTGCTGCTTTAATGATTTATAAGTGAAATAGAGTTTATTTATTTCAGATTCATAAGGCTCTCAGGCCCATGTGAACAACATATTTACATACATAAGTATATACAAATACATATATTACATATTATAATAATTACCATATATTTAAAAAAAACATATTTACTGCATAATGCCATAGGCGCTTGGTTTCACGTTTTTGTCCGTTTCTGTCGATCTTTCACAATCAATTGTGAAAGATCGACAGAAACGGACAAAAACGTGAAACCAAGCGCCTATGCATAATGCGCTTTTTGCTATTTATTTTTCGCCATAATTACTGATGTATTTTTATTTACGTTAACGGGGAAGAGCCGTAACTAAGTTGTTGCACGACCCCTTTGCACAAATTGTATACATTTACTATTTGTAATGTTATAATTATGAAAAAAAAACCAAAAAATGTTTAAACTACATACATGTAAAAGAATTTTACCATCAATATGATGATAAAAACGAAATATTGTCCGTGAAATCCGTATACAATATTTTAACCAACAAAAGTGAACAAACGAATACACATCTCATTCAATACATAGAGATTGGGGAAGAAAGTTTATTACAAAATTTAGAATGAATTGAATCTAATGAATCTAATCTTAATCTAATACTTGACCGTGGCCGAGTGGTTGGGTGTCCGTCTTCGGAATTTGATATCTGAGGTTCGAACCCCTGGGTTAGAACTGATGCGGTCGGGTGGTAAGCCGACCACTAGTTAAATAATGTTTTCCTTAGCCCTGTCTCCGTCAGGCGCCCGATGAAAGGAGAAGTGATTCGGGGGTACTGTGCAAGCAAAAAATTAATGTCTCATAAGCCAACTTGGCTGGCCCTTTTAATAGGGGTAACACTAACATACACAAATCCTTTACCTTTTTCTCGAAACTCAACACATTAATACTTCGACCGCATGCTATTCACTACATGTGTACTGTAATACTCACCGAATCTATATATTGATGTTTCGCGTTAATTGCGCATTGAATGCTTGAATTACAAAATATTTTCATTTAATACGCCCATAAGTTAAAGCGTCTAGTCAGTATACTATCTCTGGATAGATAGATAAAATACCTCAAAATATTAGTACCAGCTCTTTTCATCTGAGATATTGACCATTCTGGTATTTTCTTCAAACGAGCAATACACATGAATGAATACACAGACATTCCGTGATACTGAATCATTTTGTATGACGGCCAATACCTTCATTTCGTTATATATATGTTTTTGATCTTGTATATGACGATAAATATAAGATACGTCAACAATTAATCTTGAGATTTAAGTGAATATGTACTGTCTAATGGAATAGACAATTGATAACCGCAAAATAGCACCGCACAATTTGCTCTTATAGATTGAAAAGGTTCACTACCTATATATCATTTTGGTGTCAGGTGCGTTTATATTTTTAAAAAATACGTGTAGTACTCTAAGGTTATTGGTGTGTGTGACGTGAAAGTCGCTTCCAATGTCTGGTGTCAGTTGTGTGATATATATCAGCTAGACTTCTTCAACTAATAATAAAAAAACTTTTAAAAATGTACATCTTATTCTATACATCTTTGATTCTGGTAATGGCCCCGGGGGTTATTCCGGTATTTAAAACGTGGTACTGTACATGTTAACAACTTTTAACCATTCATACTTTTAACACAACCAATGACTTATATAAATAATTAAATACATGTACTAGTATGTCCTTGACACAGCTTATCTAGAGGGATTCTGACTGTAATAATTATCGTTTTTTTTCAAAACGCACGTTTCATGTTTGTTAATTTCCTCACTTTTGAATAGATTGTTAACTATTATTAGATAACGAACTAATTTATAGAATTTCAGTGTACATAATTTTATGGTCAGATAGCTTAATTGGATAGAGCAACCCAGGCCTGTAATTGGCTATGGGGAAATTCGGGTTCGAATCCCGATCTGACTATCATAACCGTAAAAAATCAAATTTGGTAGTTTAGTTTGTTTTGGGTTTACATGAGAGCAGTATCATTACTTCAAATTTGAGCAGTCCTAATTAAACTACATGTACATCTACTTGAGGCTAATTAAAATCCTAATTTCTTATTTTGACAGATGTATAAATTCCCGTTCTAAACAGTGCCTTATTTTAATTACATGTATCTACAAAAATGTTTTGTATTTTAAGCACTTCTGAGTCCACCAAAGGGTCAGGACGTAGTCTGGTTCAAGGACGTGCTCTTCAATAAACTGGTTCCCGTTTACTTGTGTGCACTGCCTGGAACGGGAACCAGTTTAGCTCTACAATTACATAGTGTAAGGGGAAGGAACTCCAGACTAGTCAGTACGCTGCTTGAAGTGTTGGTGATAAAATTTCACATCGATAATGTATTTTCTGTGATAGATATTTTGTCATAGAATAATTTTGATTGGTTTATCAATAACTCTTTTTTAGCTTAGATAACCGATATTCTGGTTGTGAATGATTCATGCTTCGGGAGCTTCCAGTGCTTTGATTTTAGTCATTTAGAATTGTCTCCCTTGTTGAATTATGACCAGCAAGCGTCCAGCTGATCTCCGGGAAGTTCTTGGGAAGTTCTTTGCATGTTAATGTGCAGTTTTCTCCTGTTTATGAACAGATACATGGTAAATGCTGATCCTTGTTGATAAAATATGATGTATTCAACGATGCAGTATGATTGTTGACTGTTTGTGTGTGTTGTAAATGCTAGTTATTTTAATGTCATATATTTCCGCGACTTTGCGAAGTATCTTTGTAATGAATTTGTATTTTGTTTCAAGGTTATTCTTGTAAAATGTCATGTTATGAATCGAAAATTCCACTGATTAAGGTTTGTCGCAGTCTAGGTTTGTTCTGCTAATTGTTTGTGTATGAAGATATTTGTCATTTGTCGATGTTCCCTAAGCCCCTTTTGAGCTTGTACACTATCTCTTGATAATTCAGTGATCTTGAATTTCAGGTTAGCAGAGGGAACAGTAGGCATATGTTTAACATTCAGTCTTTTCATATTTGTGTAAGTATTAAATAGCAACGAAATTCATGTGCGGCACTTCATGGCTTTTCTGGTCTGTTCACTACTGGTATACATAGTTCCCACATCTACAATATTTACCTCACTTGGCGGCCATCTTGCTTGGCAAATTTCTTATGCACTTAATAGAAGAAATCAGAAAATTGGTTATTAAACAACTTAATGTATAAAAGATAACTTAATCATGAAGTTGTAAAGGCCATAATCACATCAGGTTTAAGAAAATGTAGTTGTCACATATAAATATCCTATATTTAAAATTATCAAAACAAAAATATAAATATCTTCTATTAGTGCTTGTTAAATTTGCCAAGCAAGATGGCCACCAAGGGAGGTAAATATTGTAGATGTGGGAACTATGTATTGAACGTTGTGTTGTTTTGAGCCATACGTTATTTGAGAAGGTAACAAATATAAAAAAGCAGTTTATTCCCTTAGTGTGGAGAGTAAATAAATTATTCACTAATCATAAGTTACAGGACAAAGAAACAACAAATAAGATATAGACTTAAGTATTTGATAGGGTAGCCTCAAGCAAAACAAAGAGGGTTACATATATAAATGCATCAGTTTTTAGATAGTCTATATTGTCTAGATTTAAGGTTGCTTCACAATAATGTCTTTAAATTTATAATGTAATAACATTTGAATGTTCTTATCAGAATAAAGGAGCTCATCTTATACATAAAAGAGCCATTAACGCTAGAATCACAGCTCACGCATAAACTAGCCAACGTATAAAGCACAGCTCACACATAAATTAGCCAACAGCTCACTCATAAACGAGCCAACACATATAGCACAGCTCACACATAAATGAGCCAAAGCATATAGCACAGCTCACACATGAACGAGCCAAAGCATATAGCACAGCTCACACATAAATGAGCCAACGCATATAGCACAGCTCAATCATAAACGAGCCAACGCATATAGCACAGCTCACACATAAACAAGCCAACACATATAGCACAGCTCACACATGAACGAGCCAACGCATATAGCACAGCTCACACATAAATGAGCCAAAGCATATAGCACAGCTCACACATGAATGAGCCAACGCATAGAGCACAACTCTCACATTAACAAGCCAACACATATAGTGTACAGCTCACACATAAACCAGCTAAAAAATATAGCACAGCTCACACGTAAATGAGCCAACACATAGAGCAAAGCTCACACTTAAAAGAGCCAATGCATATAGCACAGCTCTCACATGAACGAGCCAACACATAATTTTATGGCACAGCTCACACATAAACAAGCCAACGCATATAGCACAGCTCACACATAAACAAGCCAATGCATATAGCATAGCTCACAGATTAACATAAAGAATCATTATAAATTGGTACAAATATCTTACAATTATTTCAGATGAATGATTCTGCTCCTTTCCACAACATAATATATGCACAAATTAACCACATATTTGTCAGTATAACTGTTTTGGTTGTGTAATTATCACTCAAGTTCTACAGCTGAACCATCTTCTATAATTACATCATTTTCAGAATATACTTCATACTAGTTAACACAATTCAGCAGGAGATTTCCGTGCTTAAACTATACAATGATGGGAAAGTATCAGTATGAAAAAATACCTGTAACATTGTGAACCTTGAATAGTTTTCATTTTGATACATTATCATAGCCTTAATTCATATTGTAATCGTGCAGTTGGATAATTCTTTGAAGGTCTTTTTTAGGTTTGATTTATTATGATACTTTTTGTTTCTCAAGTCTTTTCTTTACTTTTTATTCCTGCGGTCATTTAGTTATTGGTACCAGTCAGTCTGAGGGCCTTTTCTCCAAAACTTGGGAGGGGTCTTAGCCTTTCATTTTATGAAATTCAAGCTTAATATTTGGCCATATTTTGAGAAGGTTAGACAACCATGTGAAAGTATCATTTTATTTTGGGAAAATTTGTGTCTCAATTTCTGGAAAAAAACAGCCTATTTGCCTTTGGGAAGTCACTAATTTCGGCCTCTGTTATAGAAAGAAATAAAGTCCTGTCCGTGTTTTGGGTGAACATTCAGTCGTGAAAAAAGCCTGCTCTGGAAAATTCAGCCTTCAGTATTTTGTTAAAGCTAGATGTTTTTGTGACTCAACTGCAGAAGTCGTGTTTTCTATTAATTTGTAACTTGTGAAAGTCGGTTGAATATGTATATAATTTCAGACTATAAACCTATCCTTTACCTTTAATTTAAGAATGATTCTTGCTTATTAGTTTTCGAGATTTGAGAATGGTGGCTATTTTACAATTATAACTTGGTAATAGATACTTTAATCTACTGGTGATTTGACTAATTGACTCTATAATTAATTTGTTCATACTCTTAATTTATTAACTTATTTAATTTACAGATTAGTGTGTTAAGTTCCACAAACTGATAAGATTTGTTGTTCATTTTTATGTCGGTATTCTTTTGTTCTATGAATTAAAACAATGCTTCTGGAAATAGGGAATGAACTGACCACTAGAATGAGGCTTCTCTATAATGCACAACCTCCATTTTGAAGAGTACTCAATTTCATGAATTTTACTGATATATTGACATATTCCTGAGGGTCATAGGTTCAAACCCCATTGGCCTATATTTTTTTTTTTTTAATTTTTAGGTAAAGTTTCGTATTTAATATATGAATTTATACAGTAAAATGGAAGAATTAATAATTATCATTCCAAAATATTTTGTTCAGTTTATAGCAAATTATACTTGGTTAATTGCCAAAAATCAAGTAACTATAATAAATATATGGATTTCTGACACACATCTTTTCAAAACCGGACAGTAAACTTTTTAAAATTTGGGTTAGACATTATACACACATAGTAGTTAATTTTGAGAAAATTTCAGGTGTTGCCCTGCTATAGTTTTTTGATTTAAATGTTATTTATCAATTTGTTATTTTTTTGGTAAAAGGCAAAAATCTTGACTAAATCTTAAAGGAGCGGGGTTACATTTTTCATTATTTCTGCAACATAGTAGTTCCAAAAGTTAACCACACCCGTAAACCCTCCTGCTATGTTTAGTTTGTCCTGCTAGGTAAGGTCATGCTGCTATGGTTGGTTTTTATTGGAAAGGAAATAACCAAGGTAGGTGTTTGCTTGATTTTTATATAATCCATTTTAATAAGGAAGAAAAAAACTATTACTATATATTTATGTGACTTAACTGTCAGTCATAAAAATCCTAGACTATTTACTCAAACAATAAGAAAGATGCGGCGAGTAAAAATGCAAAGAAATGCTAAAAATAGATATTTTGCTGTTTATCAACTATTTACAGTCTTAAAGCATTAGAGAGTTATTTTTGAAAATATAATTATAAACTGCAATGGTTACTGTGTGAGTGTGAAGCTCCCAGTATCCCACAACCGTGGTTTGGCCTACCAGGACCAAAAGTACCAAAAAGGCTACAATATCAAATTAAGACAGTCATTGACATGTACATTTATATATTATATATGTATATCCTACCTTTCAGGACAGCCTTCAAAAATTATTTTGTGATTTGAATCATTAAAATGTGATTCCTATTCATTTTGCTTAATTTTCTATTCACTTTAGTTCTATTCACATATCAAGCCCAGGATGTCTAAAAATATGCCTTGAAAATAGGATTTTTGGCTTTGTAAAAATGCCTTGAATTTCAGAGTATTATATTAGAGTAATGGAAATGAAGTTTATCCTATTGATCAATTGTAGGTAAATATTAATGTTAGGCTGCTTTGAAAGACAGTGCACATGCTCAGTTAAATTCTCAGAGGAATTGGAAATGTTGTTGTCAATAAACTCTATCAAACTCTACATAAAAATGCCAAAGCACATGTTAAATTGGGTTTACAATTAAGTCATTAGTGATGAACCTATTTTTGGTAATACACGGCAGTTCTAGGACATGACTCTTTAACCTTTGTGTTGTCTACATTTTGTCAGTTACATATTAGGCAAACAATACTCGATCACTAGGTGCAGCGCACATAAAAAATGTAATTTTAGTTGGTATGATTATTACAAATTAAGTGAATGATAAATTGAATTTTTATTGAGGACTAAAAACCAGGACTTCATTAAACATAAGCATGCATGTATGTTTTGTTTTCATTTGTTCAGCAATTCTTCAGGTAGGTCCACTGATGTTTAAAACCCCTGGGAAGTGTCAGTGTATTTAAGTCACGTGTGAGGCTTCAGGTAATAAGATTACTTTTTTAGCTAAGTGCTCAAGGTGAGCTATTGAGATCGCATGTTGTCCATCTTTCGTACGTCCATCCGTCAAATTGTTCCTCGCATGTAGCTCTACATTGTACGAAAAATTATATTTCATTAGAAATTATTGTTGTCCGAAACCACATGCAGGGCCTAGAGCTCGGAGTGTAGCATCGTCCTGTGGACTTCTACCAGGTTCGTTCAAATTATTGGCCCCAGGGTTTACTCTAGTTTATATAGGCCTATATATGAAGATTTAAAAAATCCAAAACTACAAGGCCTTAGGAGCTAAAATATATGTTATGTAGTATTATATAGTAGACCTCTGTCAAGTTTGTTCAAATTATCGTCTGGAGTAAAAACTGGCCCTGCCCTGGGGGGTCACTTGATTTATGTAGGCTTATATAGGAAAATTAAAAGGCTTCTTATCAGAACTACATACATGTATTCTGTGTATAGTATCTAGTGGACCTCTATTGAGATTGTTCAATTAGTGGCCCCATGGTCAAAATTGGCTCCGCCCCAGGATTTACTTGATTTTTACATGGGCTTATATAGAAAATTTAAAAAAAATTGTCTTGTCAGAAACTACAATGCCAGTAGAACTAAAATATTTCGGATGTAGCATTGTCTAGTCGGACCTCTGCCAAGTTTTTTCAAATGATGGCCCCGGGATCAAGAATGGCCTACTCCGGGGTGACTTGATTTATACAGACTCATACATAGGAAAAAGATGAAAAGTGTTCTTCTCTGGAGATCTTTTTTGGGTGAGCGATATTATTACTAAGGGCCATCACGGCCCTTTTGTTTTTTAATGTGTACAAATTACTTTAAGAAGCTAGTAAATGAGTAAATGAACATACTTTATCCGTAGGCATTTATAACTGAACTGTTTGAAGACCATACAAAAATATTCAATTGATTCCATATTGGTGTCCACATTCCAACAATGAATTGGTATTGCATTTTGACAAAATGAAGCCCCTATTTCAGACCACACAAACATATTCTATTTCAGATATCTAAATTGTGTTTTTCCATGGTTTAAAATAACAGCCAGGAGCTGTTGTCAAATACATTTGAGCTTTATAGTACATGGCAGGAACATTAAAACCTGATACAGCACTTTTTATGCCCATGGCAACCATAATGCAGAAGGCATGTAGTCATTTTCCTGTACATCTGTCCGTACAAGATCACTTGAATATTAAGTCGGTTAGTTACTT
Organism: Lutraria lutraria; assembly: GCA_964023205.1. Classification (NCBI taxonomy): domain Eukaryota; kingdom Metazoa; phylum Mollusca; class Bivalvia; order Venerida; family Mactridae; genus Lutraria; species Lutraria lutraria. Next base: position 20,263,492 of record OZ026847.1, read on the forward strand.
AGTTACATGTACACTTAGTCTTTTATATGTATGTGCATATACAGTAAAATCCCGCTATTTCGTTCACCTTACGTTCTTAAGCAAAGTGGTCTTAATAACGGGGTGGTCTTATTCGTGGAACAAGGTATTCCTTTACCCTTAATTACCACCTTGAAACTGGTCATATGTAGGCCTATAGATCAACATACCAACATTCTGATTGATCAATTCCATTATTTCTTTCAAACTTAATTTTTACGTTTCCGTTTATCCATGATTTATTCAGGATACATATCTAATCAATATTTTAGCTATCAAAATCGAAAAATAAAACTGATTATGCGCAACATTTCAGATATCCTTGATAAATAGTCGTTATTTTACACAAATTTACATTTCTCAATTAATTGAATATCAGCAAATTTCGGCGAATACAATACAAATTTATAACGACCAAATTCCGGAAAAAAACGCAAGCATTTTCATTGCAATTTTCCGATTGAATAGTCAGTCCACTACAAGGAGAAATGCGCGACAAACACTTTGTCTTCATGGAGAATTATACGGCACAGACCTTAGTTAATCTGACCAATTATCATTGACATTAATGACAATCAAAAGCAATCAACAACACAGTTTTTTAACACTTTGTTTTCATAACGTGCAAACAGCCGACAATTAAACAATTACCGCAAATCGATACTGTAGATGTCATAAAAGTGTGGGAATGCCTGGGTGCACAGCGGTGGTCATTGTAGTGGATTATAATTAGGTGTGAAATGATGAATTGGTCCGAAACATGTGGTCGTATTAGTGGAATAGCGGGGTGGTCGTATTTTCGGACAAACGACCATTAAACTTTAGAACGAAATATTCCGTTCTTTTAAAAATCGGTCGTAATAGCGGGGCAGTTGTAATTTCGGGGTGGTCGTAAGTAGGGATTTTACTGTAGTCAGTTAGTTACTTAGTTACATATACTTAGTTAGTTACTTACTTAGTTATATACACTTAGTAAGTTACTTGTTTATATACATGTACATAGTCAGTTACTTACTTAGTTATATACACTTAGTAAGTTACTTGCTTAATTGTGTATGATATGGAAGGCATAATTATAGTGATTGTCCTGTCTGCATAAGGTTTAAAAGATTCTACCATTTCAGCATCAACTCTGCTTACTATAGAACACTTGAATACTCATACGGTTGTTTTCTATGACTACTCTCTATTAATATTTACCATACAGTTGTTGCCTATGACTATTCCATTTAATATTAACCAACTTTACTTTGACCTTTTAATTATTCTAATGGACATTTTCTTGACAATGATGTAAACAGGACATGTGTGTTTATTGAACTCAGCTTCTTGTTTATAATTGATTGGACCTAAATATTTACATACTTCAATATAATATTTCCAACATGGTCAATTTTATGAGAACACTTCATTATCTAGGAGGCTTTCCCTGGATTACAAAACTTTTCACATTACTTGCTTTTTACTCTGCCACCATTTTAATTTCATTGAATAATTATATATAAATTAAGAGTGACTTCTAAATTTATTTAAAAATGCAAAGAATATTTTGTCACTGCAGGTTCTCAAGTTTTGGATGAGGCATACTCCAGTTATGGAAAAGGGAGTGAATAGTGTAACTTCTGTGGCACATGACCACTTTATGTTCAGTTTTGGTGAGTCCAGTATGAAACTTCATATGATCAACTAATCGAGACAGAATAAGAATAATACAGTGAGTAGTTACTTGCAAACTTTATATGTATTTTGTTATTAAATTATTATGCAGAATATTGTTAATACTTACAATAAATTGAAGAATGTGTTGTGAATTTACAAAAAGCAAAAAATAAAAACAATGCAATTTCTTGTTATTAGATTGGAAGTAACACATACCATTGATGGAATACAAACACTTTTAGTGTGCAGAATATGATTTGATAAATTACAGTAAAACCTTGACTATATGAAATTGACAGGTCCGAAATATTATTTCAGATAAACCATGGTTAAGGATTATAGGTAAAAGAAATCTATGAAAAAAGGGAGATCACTCAAAAAAAATATCACCTACTTCATTTGAAGGGGTGTATAAAAAGAAATCATGAAATGAAATATACACATGATACAAGAATATTGTAAGCACACTTTGAAATAAATAAAATCCCGACCGAAAATTAATTTCGGATAACACCAGGTTTTCAGATAATCTTAATTAAGATAAAATTCATTTTACTCTGAACTTGAATGATCTATTACCATCAGTTTAAAGCTACAGTAAGCTCTGGGAACAGTGTATTGTCATCTTTTGATAATTGCAAATCTGTGGTACAGAATTCTAGAATGATCCATATAAAACAAAATAACACATTAAAACACAAGTGTACTGTGAACTACTGATTAATCTTCAATAACAACTTTCATGCTAACAGTTTACTAAATGGCGTGTTGTCAGAGATAAGGAGATTGCTGTAAATTTGATGAGTATTCTCTGATAACCAATGGATGAAAAGCTTTCATTTACAAGTACATGATGACCATATTACACATAACAAGGCAAATGTATGGAAGTTAATTTTTGACCTGTGTGACATCACTGGTACATGCTCAGGTCTGATCATTCACAAAACTTTTAGAAAATTCGGCAAATGTTAAATATAAACAGTATAATATTGTATTTTGTTTTCTGTTGGTTATTTCTCTAGGAATGAACGACCAAATGAGATCAGATATGGGTTCTTTCTGTATCATTTCAAGAACAAATTTAATGTCACAATTTTACATTAGGTCTTTGGTCGTAACTTTGAAAATGATACCAATTTTAAAAGATATTGTGACTTTATACATGGTGACTTTATACATGATTTTTATAGCTCAGATTTCCAGTATTATACAATAAGTATGTACTATATTTTAGTTATGGAATGTAGAACTGGTGATGAATGGTCTGCATTGTAGCATTCAGTTCAACATGCTGGAAGCTTGCTGTACAAAGTTCGCACCTGACTGACATTTCAGCCTTTGGAAGGTATGATTTCCTTAATTATGCCCTTAGAACTGTATGATATTTTGAGGATGTTTGTCCATCTGTGTTTCCTTCTCTTTGCAGCGTCTTGGAAAACTCTTCATTTATCTTTATATATTTAACAGGGTTTTCACCAATGTGAGTATATGCTCCAAACCTATGTATATTTACCTGCTTGCTATATTAATTTTTGCATAAATGTATGTTTTCATAATCTTTTTTCTGTGTCATTGCATGCTTTGTTCCAAAGCTTTGATATGCTTGTATGTGTATAAAACAATTTTGCTGATTAAAGGGAGACAATTCAATTTTCCATGCAATGACCACATGCACTTATTGTGAACTAGCTATTCAAATAATCTTTGTCTTGACTGTTGTTGGTTCAGTTACTGTTTGCATATTTTTCTTGTTGTATTGTACATTACTGTTTAAACTAATTTAGTGCTTATTTAATAATATGTACTATTTGATTATAGATGTGATGTATACTGTAGTAATTTTTACCCTCATTATGCAGCCTTTTTTTATTGTTAAATGTGTATGTTTGCTTCCTGTGCCTACTTATAATGTCACACATGTCTTATATATCTCAGAACTTACTTATTTTAATTTAACTCATAGTCTAGACATTGGTACTCTTAAAAGTACTGTATTTCCATGTATTATCTGCTGATGATTTCAATACTGATTCCAGGAATGGATGAAATGGATATATTCCCTTACAGATTCTTATTTATATTACAATTTACTTAATACTATAGTTTTATACTCATGAATCTTATCATTGTTTTTTACTTAATCTTACAACTCAAGGATCAGCGGATTATACTATTTTTGTATTTATTTATTCATTAATAGATGCTCTTAGATGTGCTTCATGCACTTATCAATGTTTACCCCCAGAGACTGTGGGGACAGAGGGATTATATTGGCATTTGTGGATTTTGCTGTCGAATTTCCTCCCAGATGCAGATGTGCCTGTCTAATTTCTTGGGAATGTCGTTCAGTTTAATGTTAAATATCTCTGTGGTATTTTTTCATTACAAAAAAATAAATAAATGCTTAAAAAATGACACATTGTGAAAATAGGCTACTGTCTAAATTCCCATCACTGGTTCATAAAGTATGGGCCAAGTCTGTTTCTTACTCCATGTGATGGTGTAGTTTATTAAATTGTTACTGTCTAATCATCTCTGTGTATCCCTGTTGCCGCCTCCACTCAGGGGAAAACATTGATAACCCACCCAGTTAAGTTGTTAGATAGAGCATTGGTCTACTGATCAAGAGGTTAATTTGTGAGTTAGAACCCTGGGCGAGGTGCACACTGTCACTGTCTGTGACAAATTTGACTGATGATATTAAATCCTTGGTTAAATTGTCCGCCCCCACCTCTGAAATATTTGGAGAAGGTTGTCAGAAAAAAAGAATGTGGTTAGTATTGATTAAGGCCTAAATGAAGTCCAGGGTAGCTGGTTAGGATAACAACCCTGAAATACTGTTTTAAAACGGTGTTAAGTCAGATGAAATATATAGACAATAGTAGAGTTCTAGTTTGTGTACAACACATGAACTCATGATGTTTGAAGGCCTCTTTTACAAATTTTATTTACAAATGCCTGAAATTTCAAACTGTCCTGTAATAACAATCAGTCTTTGATTATTAATATTTATAAAACTAGAATGTCAACTTATTTTTTAACTCATGTGAGCACAAGTGTTAAGGGTGAGTTTTTGTGATCAGTCTTTGTCCAGCATCATACAGCATATGGCGTGTGTGGTGTAGGGTGCAGCATCAACTTTTACCTTATGAATACACTAGGGGCCACATTTTAGTTAGATTTTCACAAAACTGGAGTAGAATGTTTGTAGGGACAAAATCTTGGACAAGATCTATAATGGGTCATATGGGGTCAATTATTAGTTCACTATGTAAATTCTTAATTGGATCTTAATTCATGATTTTTTGTCAAAATATTTATTTTAATAATATCTTGGACAAGTTTGAAAATGGGTAATCTATGATAAAAAACTAGGTCAACATGTAATCTTACGAACTATTTTGACACAGATAAATTTGGGCATAGAAAAACATTTGGGCATCAAGTTACAATTTAGATGACACATGACAAACAAGTTGTAGATCTTCTATCTTGCCAACACAGTAAAGTCCCCTATAATCAACTAAATGCTGAAATATACCATCAGTTGCACAGTGTGGTTAGGACCATAAGACCAATAAAATATTCACTTTGATATTTACAAAGTCCATCATATTTTTTACATTTTACCATTTTCTTTAGTATTTCCCAATATCACATACATCACAAATTTTTAAAGAGTTAATTTGATGGTTATTTGTCATTTATGGCAATAAATGTAGCAAAAAAATCACTGACAACATACTTATATGTAGACTCTTACAATTCTAAATAAATTGATCCTAAAATAGTGCCCAAAACAAACTGTTTAATACACACATTAAGTTTGATACAGTGTGTTCATGAGCAGTGATTGGAAATGCAAGGTTTTAAATTTTGATCTGCCCAAACAAATTGAGGATCCACTACACATTGCTACCCTGGTCTGTTAATCAATCCAGGCAAGACAGGTGAAGAATGAGTATCTTAACCAATACATTTACTAAACTTAACAACCTAAGTGTAATCTATAAATGTATTAAGTGTAGTGTCCAGAGTAATGGAGCACAGTGGCAGTTAGGTACTGTATCTTTGATCTCTTTCAGAGTAAATGCAGTAAGCTGGGTGTAGCAATGGTACATTAAAAGAGATAAAGAAAAAATGGCAGACTTTCCAGTCTGTCAAGGCAAAGGAAAGCCAACGACTGAAACATGTTATGGACACTGGCGGTGGACCTAGACCAAAGGATTTGTCAGAGGTTGAACAAGAACAACTATAACAAAACGAATTACAAGAAGCATTGGTTTAAGTTTTTTATATGAAATTGCTTTTTTCATAAAGGATATATTGACCGTCTACTTTATTCATTCCTCCATTATGGAGAGTATAACATATTTACAAGTTATAGATAATACACATATTTTGACAATCATGAGTATTTGACAAATGAATACATTCATGTATATAGTTCACATGTACATGGTATTACCATACCATACATCAATGGAATAAAATACATCCTAAATACTACCAAATCCACCATAGTCTGATATGATACAACAAAATTAAACTTACATCTATTGATGTTCCCGATATTATGCCACGTTAACATCATGGAATGATGCCTACATTACTTACTTGTGTTGCAGACGAACAGATTCAGTCAAACATGACTGGTAACGCAACAAATAGCCAGTCCAATGATTGACCAATCAAAATTACCAAAATCACCATTAGCCAATCAAATGGCCAGGATTAGCCAAACTAGTAATAGACAATACAGTAAGTACTCGCAAACAGCTATAATAAACAAATACTCGTAAGTATAATTCGTCTAGAAAATCAGTAGTGTTCATGATTGTTTCCATTGTTAAAAAGACACTTAAAATACCAATATGAATAGTACAGTATAATTGCTATTTCCATAACAACTCTTTCAGTAACATTATTTTAATGCCTTTCCAAGTAGAAGTAGAAATAAAGTATCCAAGGGATGACTGTCACTTGTTGTATTATTTTGAATTAAAACAAATGTAATTCTGATTTTACCTAATAAACTTATGTGCCTTTTCAAAGGACATAACATGCACATTTGTATTATCCTTTCAGGCACTGACTATCATTCCAAAAGCAATGTTGACTGGAATAGATGCTGGCTTGGAATCTGGTAAGTTCTAAGATATATCCAGATCTTTATGGACAATTTATTACATTTCTTAAACATTCATTGAGATTTAAGAAAATGCTTATTTAATTTAGCAAATTCAACAAGTTTGTCTTTCGAATTTCACACAATGCTTTGATGATAAATTATCAAAAAAAGAAGACTTGATCAATATATTCTAATGCGGGTTAGTTTCAGTAATCATATTGCAGAAGAAATCTCTAGTTCACGGTAATCTTTTATATGGCTGTTATAAGTGTACTGCAAAATCGTTTACTAGTTCATATTTCCATGTTCTCTTTATGGAATAATTCACTAGTAATCCTCAATACAAACACATTGATGAAGTGGAAATGAAATATTTTTACCAATAAATGAACTGGTCTGATAGTTCAGTGGTAGAGTCCACACTTCACTGAGGTATGCAAGGTATTTCGTTTGAGCCTCTCTAAATAAGGATACTAATTATTACAATTATGTTGAATACTTAATAGAGCTTGAACGGGTAGAAAATTTGTACCCAGGTACCCGAAACCTTATTACTGGCGAGTACCCGCTATTTTTCTCAAAGGTTTATCATTCCTGCTTTTTGGTACCTACTATAATATAATATAAATAAAATGGCAAACAACCAAACTGCTCAAAAAAGCCAAGTTTTACAATATTTCATGGTTCTTAGCGATAAACAGAAGACAAAATGCAATATCTGTGACCTTGAGTTGAGCTACCTCTTCCATATAAAAACATCTTCAACCTAGTTTCGAACCTTCCCTGCGTCCCCTCCCCATGCTCCCATATTTTGCCAACCATTAAAATTGAGAAATTGGGTTAAATGTACATGCGGACATTTTATTTACAGCAAATTGCTAGTTACATAAATACTGAAGAAGTTAGTTGAAAGTTTAGTCAGTATTGCAAATAAATGGATACAAAAAATCTGTATAAATATTTTGACTATTAGAACAATATTTCAAACTCGCTGACGCAGCACTAAAGCATAAAAAATGGGATTAGTAATTGTTGGTAAGTTAAATTTTGTATAGAAATAGACCAATGTATTTTCATAAAGTAGTTCTCATTAAGGTAGACAAAAAATTATAATTAGATCAAATCAATGTATATTTTGTTTGCTAAAAAATCAAAACAAGTTTAATATGGAGTGTTCGATTTCAAGGGTACCTGAATAGTAAATTTGTACCTAGGTAGTAGCCTTACTCAACCCGATACCCGGGTGCTCAAGTACTCATCCCAGCTCTAATACTTAATGGTATGCTTTGATGAGTGAAAAACCTTGCATTGATTAACATTAAACTGCATTCATCCACTATATGGGGCCCATCATCATAATAAATGTGAATGTTTGGGTTCTTGCAAATGTGAAGTAATTTATCAAATATCTCATTATGTCAGTGTGACAGTCATAATCTATCATTTACTGGATGTGTTATGTTAATTATCAATATTACTGCTTCATTTCAGATTTACAAGCCAAACTATTGAAAACTGAAGAATGAAAGCTGGAAATTATAAAGAAGAACATTTGGTTTTAGAAAGAGAAAAAACAGAAGCACAGAAACAGATAGCTTTGTTTTACAAACCTATCAAATAGATAAACTTTAACAGTAATCTAATCCATGTATTTGTTATTTCATGTTTGTTAAATCATGTGACATTTCTGTTTATATTGTTAGTTAATTTATGTCATATGAACTTTATAAGTTGTTGCTTCCTCTTATACTATTGTTCATATTGTGAATTAATTCATGCCATGTTAAATGTAAGATTTCTTATTTCCTGTAATATTACTGTTGATCTTGTGCAATAATTTACATCATATGAACTGTTTCATTTGCAATTTCCTGTTATATTACTGTTGAGCTTTGTGTAGTAATTTACGCCATATTACATGTTATTTCCGGAGATATTAACTTAATTTGTTTGATATTTTACTGATGATGGTTTTAATTCCAATTGTGCAACTGCTGTTAAGTTTTTATTGGAATTGCTATTTAATTTTTAAAAATGATAACATTAATGCCATGGATGACACTACATTTTTTCATCTTTGAGTTATCTCCCTTCCCCTGTTCGTGTTATATATAAATGTACCGGTAGTTGTTTCTACAAATTAACACTACATTAATGAAATATCTTATACCTCTGTACTAATGATATTTTGTCTAAAATAAAATCCTCTTACAGTCGCAGTCTAACTTTGAGTATTGCTACATATGATATATTTATTTATTTACAAAGTAGTATATGTATAACGAACTTGTTCAGTATTCATGGCAACCAAATGAAGCTTTATTTACATGTGAGAATGACATTATAATAGCAGATGAAATAGGGTAGTTTTATTAAAAGTAATAGTTCAAGCACCTTGTATGTTTATTTATTCCATGGCTTTATGCTCATCTGAGCATTTGGGGTTAAAAGATGGAGACAATGAATACAACTGCGAATTTCTGGAATATCTGTATAACTTAAAAACGGTTCGTTCCTGACATTTCAAATCTTCCATAATGATAAACATTTATCAACAGCATCTTTTTGAATGATTTTTACATCAGCTCAGAATCCAAGATGGCCGCCATATTCCAATTTGGACGCCCAAACTTCATTTGGCTTAAGATTAACTTTTGAATTGTATAAAAAGGTTTTCTACATAACAAACAGTCAAGCTAGTAGCTTTTAAGTGTGTCAGCATTGAAAGGTTTTCAACCAATATATTTCTTTAGTAATATACATTACAAAACTCAATGAAAGTACTGACGGAAGGTCAACTTTTTCGATTTTTCACATTTCGGCTTTGTCGTTGCGAAGAGTCGTGTCGTAGAGTACATGAATTAATGTTAAAAAGATAAAACAATAAAGGTGATTAACATCAGTATCAACTGCAAAGAAAACATCGCTTTTTTGTAATACACAAAATCTGACCTGTCCAGGATTTGAACCTGGGACCTCTATCTGCAAGAAATACAGTTAGCCCTATACCACTGAGCTGACAGGCCCTGCTGTGTTCATGCAAAGTATCTTTCAATTTGTTTGTTGTATCCCAAATGAAAACGTGTATCTGGCCATTATAGCTCCCGTCATAAATTCCCTCAATATAGTGTGTGTGGTTTCTATAAGGGCTCATATGTTTGCAGCAAGCCAGGTTCGGTTTCCAACTAATTTGTCAAATTGTCCGTTTGTTTAAAAAAACTTTTTTGAAACGAAAAAAGTTTTGCCATTTGTTTAAAAAATTCTCGAACCGGACGCACCTGACCAACATGATCCTTTATTTATTTATTTCATCGGATTTAACGCCATTTTCACTGTGACAATATTTCGTGGCGGGCTGTTACCATAACCAGTTTGTCTGGTCATCTTTTAGGCTTGAACCAGTCACTAACCACATTCTATCTGCGAGCTATTGCCAAGCTACCCCACATAATTCAGAGGTGGAGGACAATTTACCGTAGTAACTGGGTCATTTAGGGACATCCAACCACCGCAGTACACAGTTCATATAGCTTATTGATGCGAGGTAGCCGCGACCGTGGTCCAGTGGTTAGTGCGCTGGCAATCCGGGTTAGATACACGGTGGCGGGCATACCCTTTAATGAAAACCAGACGACAATGTCGATTTTTCACCACATGTGGAGGAGTTGCCGGTTTCTTGTGAAAGGTTCTGGTTCGAATACTATATATCCAGCAAAACTTGTTTGGTGAATCAGCCGCCGTATATAAGAGTTAAATTGTTAAAATAAATAAATAGTATTGATACAAGACTATAAAGATTGGACAGAACTAGAAAAACTGACACACAAACGACTACAGGGCTTATATAAAATATGCTTTATCAGCCTGTTATAAGTAGATCTCTTTATATAGCATTGTCCGTAATTGTGACACGTGCTTTATCTTTATTCTTTATATAGCATTGCCCGTAATTGTGACACGTGCTTTAGCTTTATTCTTTATATAGCATTGCCCGTAATTGTGACACGTGCTTTAGCTTTATTCTTTATATAGCATTGCCCGTAATTGTGACACGTGCTTTAGCTTTATTCTTTATATAGCATTGCCCGTAATTGTGACACGTGCTCTTATATATATGCAGAATGAGACTATAAACGAAACTTTTAAATATGGGAGATAACAAAAATTGTATTGATGATACTTTTGTGACGAGATTTCAAACATTGGCTGATGCTTATTTGTATATGTAGATATTGTTGATGGAGTATTCAAAATAAATGAACGGATCAAACCAATATATACAATTAGATTACTTTAACATGTCATATAAAGAATAGGTCTGACAAGGACTTATATAATAATATGTACATTATGTTTTTACTCACATATAAGTCCTTGGGTCTGGACACTGCATGCAGTGGTCTTCAATTGATGAGTTCTACTGTATCATCAAATATTTAAGTATAATTTGTATAATCACTGAAATCACGAGAAACACGTGCAGTTTGTAAATATTCGGTTGTAACTGTGGAATGTCATTGATTAGGATTTATGAGTGTAAATAGCAGACGACAATCAAGACATTACACTAATATGATTATACTTCATATGCGAATGAAATACCGACAAGAAAAATATTGATCTAGACCGATTTATTGTCTCGTGTCGGAAGATAAAAAATATTTGAAAACTTTATTCTGACGGCATATTCTGAATAGAGATGTCCATACGGTTGAACGTTGGTCCCGTAAGATTATTGCAACACAGTGTCTTATATATGGTGTAAATTTGTGTGCACTGGACGATACAGAAGCAGGTTTGTCATGAACATTTATTCACATTATTTATTGAATTATTTTCATTATATTTCTATGCTAATCGTAAGATGCTAATACAATTTATGGATTTGGCAGTGCCAGTTGAAGCCAAACATTGGAAAAAATCGGAAAATTAATTGATACTCATTTACTAAGTAGATACAGTCGTGTAGTCTGAAGATCAATACATTTTTATTAAAAACATGGATTAACAACCAGAAAGTATTATTTCAATACAAGTCAGGATTTATAATTTAAACTGAATTGTATCATAATGGATTTAAGAATGCATTGATTTCGGTTTTCTCATGATAACACCAGTGCTAAACCGTGGTTACCGTCAAATACAAGCCTACTTGTCCATAATCATGTTAACAAAAGTCTAGATAAAACAGCTTATTATTCATGGCATTTTTTCTCAAGGAAGGAAGGTCAAATGGGATCAAAAATGAGTCCTTTCTGTACCATTTTGGAAACATTTTAAAATCAAAATCTTGCGAGGTCGTTTGCACGTTTAAAATAAAACCAATTTTTAGGCAATGTGTGGCTTTAGTTCAGGACATAATAGACATTGATATCATCATTAAATATCATTTTATGTTCGTGTGGATATGGATTCTGTTGGATCCGTTTAAATATCGATGAAACATTTCACCATGGTAATCCCGGAACATCCCTTCCGTATCACTGATTACTGTATCTTTCGTATTACAAGTAGGCATCGGTTTGTACTATGCCTTATCTGGCGGAATACAACGATCAAATTCTGAATACTTCGTGGGTAATTGGAAGATAACTGTCATGATGCTTGAAGTTCCGATAGAGCAATTTATTTACTTTGGAATTTTAAATACTGGCATACATTTTGTTACGCTTTGCCGATTCAAACTGATAATGGTATTAATGGTGGTCACTTTAATCATGAAATTTCACAATACTTCTAGTATCTCAAAACCTTTAGTTTTAAGTGGAATGAAATGAATAATGAAAGAACCTAGCGCAACTTCTATATTGAATTTTCATGAGAAAATAACAATTTATATCTACTGATGCGGAGCAAATAGCTCGAACGAGCTCGAACTTGCCAAGATTTTATCATTTCGTGTATCGTTTCAATACTCTAACAGGGGCTACAACGGAACATTTCCGATTCAACCATATCACCCGACATCCATTTTACCATAACTGGATCCGGATTAGTGTTTTAAATGGGTTATTTCTTGACCAACTATATCTTGCCGTTTCGGATAATGAATCAACGTCGTTTACTAGAATGCTGTGAACTATTTGCAATCAACCAAAAACTCCGTAACAACCTTAACATTAATTGGATTGACGATTTTAAATGGGTTATTTTTTTTCGTAAAATAGAGTTTACCATTTCCTCTAGCACCAAAGTATATTTCTTGGTTCTGCGTTGAGAGCGGCCCTTTGTTGAGCAACAACCTCCCTTGAACAACAGCATGTTTAACCACTTTACGATTTAACTATTAATTTAACCTGTAATAAATTTTATTGTCATCTCATAGTTTTTGTTGCAGTAAGGGGAGTTCATTATCTTTCATAGATATGGACTACATATAGCCTAATAGGGCGAATTTTACATTCATTTGACTTTAACACTTTTCAAAATATATAAGTGAGAATACATCAGTGGTATATACTTACATTGATTGCAGCGTCTTCTTCATTTTACTTTTAATGCTCAATAGGACATGCACATAATGAATTACTTGCGATCCCAAATACCGTTAAGGCCATCGCCGATGTGTGGGTTGATCTGAAACGCGATACTCGACAGTACGATAACGATTATATGACAATCCGGTAGTGATAACACGACAACTTACGATAACGATAATACGACATTACGACAACATTACGATAATGATAATGCGATGTACTATCGCGTTTTCACTGTCGTACTGTCGCATTATCGTTATCGCACTGTCACATTGTCGTTCTGTCATATTATCGTTATCATACATAGGCGATGGCCCTAATGGTATTTCGTATATTTTCGCCCTTCTTATGTCGTAATTCCGCATTGTCGTGGCGCAAAAACACGACATGGCGTAAATTACCAACCATAATTTTGTATTAAGACATGTGAATAAGAAAAATTATCACTACAATAAAAAAGGACAATGAAAAAAAGAAACATTATTGATGATATATCGAGGGTTCAGCGCAACAGTGTCGTAACTCATATTGAAACAAGAACAAGTTACAACAGTGTTGCGCTGAGCCCTCGATATACAGTATAATATGATAATAGTAGTGAATATGTAGGACAATATTCATTAATGATTGGTATAAAACGATCACAATGAATTTGATATATTCTTGAATGAATCATTCAAATTCTAATTTATTGTTCAAAGAATGTAGAATAAAAACCCTGAATTATGTTTTCTTTCTGGTTACACGAAAGTCGTCCTTCATTCTTATTACAGGCCGTGAGCTTGCAGTTGTCTTAGGTGATTGTAGAATAAGACCTATTACTTCAAATCGTATCACTACTGGGCATGCGTATTGTGCCTTCTTGCATTTATGAAAAAGTGATGCTGTAAATATGTCCGACCTTTCAAATCATTAACTTAAATAATATTGGAAAAAGTCAGTGAAATACGTTTTGTTCATACACGTAGAATGTGACTGTAAATTACTTAAATACGGGAGATAACAAAAACAATATTGCGGGTACTTTTAGTCTTTTACGACTAGATACCAAACATTGACCGATATTTATGTGCCAAGTATGTAGATATTGTTACTGGAGCATTAAAAACTTTACATAAAATTACGATTGAAATAAAACATTACAAAACAGTCAATATTTAAGAACAGAACATACATTTATTTCGATTTGTACAAAGTACATCATCGGTACAAAATGCATTTAAAACAACATATATACAAGGTCACATGGAATCAATATGATTTTACAACAGCAAAATGAATAAATAAATCAACATTATTATTATAATATCGAGGATTAACATATAATTTTAAACATGAGTAATCTTCAATTTAAACGTGAGAACCCATTTACAACAGAAAAATGGATACATGTTTAAATATTAACAACTCAATATATTATAAACAATGGATATAGTATCAAATCAATCCAGAAGATTAGACATATAAATATACTACAACCTTAATACAACATTACAACAGCAAAATGGATGCTTGTACAAATATATAAGATAAGTAATCGATTTGTACACATTAAATACTTTAACAAAGTAAAGAATAGGTCTGGACAGTGGTCTTCATTTGTTGAGTTATACAGTATATTTTGTATCACCAAATGTTTACGTAATTGGGAGAATGTGTATAAAACTGAAATCACGAGAAAATCTTGACATTTGTAAATATTCGGTTGGCGGAAAAGAGAGAATATGATTTACGAGTGTAAACAGCAGACGACATGTCGTTTGGTTTAGTCAAAACATGTTGATGCAGCAAACAAAAGCACGTTGACAAAAAACATGCATATCCATGCAAAAAAAAAGTTTATATAATTATAATGTACATTATGTAAGCATTATAATCATGTATTATAATAAATATGTACATACAAGACAAGAGAAACACAGTAGATATTGTTCAATTTGTAAGTTATAATTCCATCTTTGCATTGTATTCTTTTTATAAGAACAGAATAAAGTATGCTAAATTTGGTACCAAAATTTTAGCCAATTTATGACAAATTTGATGTGCATCAGTTACTTTTAATATTTTTAATTTTAGCGGATTTTTGGCAATTCAAAGACAACGGTTCAAAAACAAAAGATGCAGATCTCTTTCTTATCAGATTTTCAAAACATTACCGCCTGGTTTTCGATTTTGGTTTTCATTTCTCAAAGTTAATTTTGTTTCAATATTGTGTGTGACCACTTCTGCTATTGACGCAAGCGTTTATGCCACAGCGCATGGACCTAACGTAACGTCGAATGACGTCACGAGGAATGTTATTCCATTCTTGAGTAAAAGCGTTTTGAAGATCGTTCAGGTTGTTTATACCGGGCCTTTGGCGATCAGTGAGTTTGCTGAAATTGCTGGCGCGAACGACTTATGACGTTCCCGTGGAACCCGAGCGTCCTGCTGACGTAGGTGACGATGCCACCCAGAACAAGCAATGTTAATGCTTGAATTCACTAAGACTTAAAGTCGCGGCATTTTATTATATCCCAGATTAAAAATCTTATGTGTTTTTCCTTTCACCAAGAGCATAAAAGAAAGTGACTAAACACGTTTTTGTAGACATGCATATTAACCGCGGGCAGCACGTGCAAACCATGCAAAAGTACGCTTTCGCTTGTACACTAAATCCATCAAGATCTTATTGAAAACTTATAAGCATGATGGATAGAACATGCTTCGAGTATATTATGTTGAAAATATGAGATCGATAAATCTCTTAGAACCGGAGATATTCAAATTCAAAAAGTGCACACTTTCTTTTGCAACAGAAAATTTTCATTTCTATGTATAGTTGTTCATCAAGTTTTACAGGTCGTTTCATATATTCATTATTCATATCAAGGTATACTTGGGTGTAATTCTTACTGAATACAGACAAATACTGACATCCCCAGAATATAGGTCCGATGGAATTGTCAAAAAATCTTTAGTTCGGAGATATAGTTTACATGCAAGTAAAAATAGTGAACCGTGTGGGCCTTTTCCAAGATTTTACAAAAGAAATGTTATCAATTCAACATTATTATAGAAATAAAATACTTAGTATATGTGAATCTTGCTGACCTGTCTATCAAATAGATAATTCGTGGATTTAAGATTGGACTAAAGATGTTTAAAGCTAGTTTCTACAACTGCCAATTGCTAAGTAATATTTGTATTGATAAATATGATTCTTACATAAAATTTGACCTTTCGTGTATGCAGTGTAAGTAAGGTAAAAATCAATGCATGGGATTTTTCATTCGCCAAGTTCTAATAATGCTTAGATATATATACTCACATTGATATTCAACCATCTTCGCCTTAAAAGACTTGCTAGATGACAGTTTTTTTAAACAACACAGGAAGGAATATCATGGACGAAATGCCAGAGTTTCATAATTATGTACATGTAATTGATTAAAACGTGATCGCAAACCATACCTAACACCTGGAACTACCGTTATTCTACTTCTATGTACTAAATTGATTGTTTCATAATTATTTGACAATAAATGGTATTATAAAGACCATTGTTTTTACCCATTTCGTATTTTTTTTGTTAAAACAACGTATCAGCTACGGAGTAATACGGAATTACTCGCATGATGTTTTACGAATAATTGTAATTGTGCTGCAATCCACTCAAATCTGATTATGTTCTAATTTGGAATGATACGACGAACGGGTTGATCAGAAAGTAGCGCGTGCTTTATATTGTGTAATAATACATGGATTAAGTTGAGTCTATATGTACATTCATGAGTGCGTGTTTTATGTGACCAATATGTCACAAAGAATACATTGTGTTGTAAATAGTGACCCGTAGGGCGTATGTCTTTTTAATTTGAGTAAATTCTACCAGATCACGTGTATTTTTCTGGTGATTACACAAACCGGTCATCCGACGATAGATATCACCCAAACATTGAACATCATGTTTTCGGAAGTTTTGGATAATTGCTGGAATTCGGCATCGACGGTTGTATGGTATACATAAATTTTATTGTAATCGTTTTATATAAATATGTTGATGAAATGAAAAGTTCGCTTTCATGAAAATGTGAATTTAATTTCGTATTTTGTATTATACTGATAATTTAAAAGATATTTCGAAAGTTCGAGCCCCGCTACCGACCATGTCTCTTTCATTGGAGAAATTAGACAGTTTCTTACAGAGGATGGGAGTCTAGTACTGGTTCATCCCAGGAACGATGGTTATGGTAACTATCCGCCTCATATGACTCTGACTGTTGAAAAGGGGCGTAAAACTCAAATGAATAAACAAACAAACAATTAAAAAGTATTATTTTGAATGCTGTCACTTGTCTTGAAAGTTTTTGAAGATATGTACATATACTTTCTTAACTGTTTATTACATGATCTAAACCTAAAACAATTGTATCGTTAAATCGATGATTTTGAACAACGGGAAATCAAGATTGTATAAATGAAAAAGTAGGCCGCGGTTTATTTAATAGTTATTGATAATTAATATTTGTATTTTATTCAATGATGTAAATCTATTGGACTATATTTCGTATCTAGGGAGTTTGATTGTGGAACTTCACATGCCACATGGTCACTCAGAAGACTGAATATTTGGACGATACATGAGGTATGCATTACATTCCTTCTCTATAGTCATTATTTTAATTAAGATACCTTATAGCAAAATTTATATTTGTTACTATGCAACCGACAATGTTTGTATCTTGATTACTACTTTGTCATAATTTATTTAAATTAAACTTGAACTTGTCATACTTAATAGAGTAAGTCGGTTAATTGTGGTTGATCTTTTTAACTGTCAAATTAATATTGGGATAACTGCTATCAACAACTTAATTTTATTGTTGACAAAGTAACTGTTTAATCCATGTTTTTGGTAACAATGTATTTAGTGGAATAATTTATACACAGATATGGTGCCAATGAAAGCGAATTTTGATACATGTATTATATAATATTATATTGTCAGCATTACCAATATTCTTGCAATAACCACATGTTTATTATTCCAACAGATTGGGAGGTTTGCAGAGTAGTGTAAGACGACCATCAGACCTGCAAACATCAACAAATCACCACCCTCAACCAGATGGCCAAAGCTGAGACAACAAACAGAAGTTTCTCGTAAGTCAACTCTATTTAACATTTCTATAGTTGGATGTATGTTGTTGAGATCTTATCCTTTAAATTTTCATTATCTTATCCTCTTATTATGTCATTATTTTATTCTTCTACTATCTTATCCTTCAATACTTCAACAATTCTAATATTTTATCATTTAACAATTTTAACCAATTTGAACATTTAACCATTTTATTGTTCTATATATCCTTTTAAACGTTTAACCATTTTAACTTTTATCATTTTACTGTTTTATTCTTTTAATATTTTATGCTTTTAAACTTTTAACAATTTTGATCTTGTATATATCCTTTTAAACTTTTAACCATTTTTTTTATCATTTTACTGTTTTATTCTTTTAATATCTTATGCTTTTAAACTTTTAACCATTTTATCCTTTTATCATTTACTGTTTTGCTCTTTTAATATCTTATGCTTTTAAGCTTTTAACAATTTTAATCTTGTATATACCCTTTTAAACTTTTAACCGTTTTAATCTTGCATATATCCTTTTAAACTTTTAACAATTTTAACCTTTTATCATATCATTGTTTTATTCTTTTAATATCTTATGCTTTAAACTCATAACCATTTTAATCTTGTATATATTCTTTTAAATGTTTAACCATTTTATCCTTTTATCATTTTACTATTTTACTCTTTTAATATCTTATGCTCTTAAACTTTTAACAATTTTAATCTTGTATATATCCTTTTAAACTTTTAACAATTTTAATCTTGTATATATCCTTTTAAACTTTTAACCATTTTAATCTTGTATATATCCTTTAAAACTTTTAACCATTTTAATCTTGTATATATTCTTTTAAACTTTTAACCATTTTAGCCTTTTATCATTTTACTTTTTTATTCTTTTAATATCTTATGCTTTTAAACTTTTAACCATTTTATCCTTTTACTATTTTACTCTTTTAATATCTTATGCTTTTAACCTTTTAACCATTTTAATCTTGTATATATTCTTTTAAACGTTTAACCATTTTAACCTTGTATATATTCTTTTAAACTTTTAAAAATTTATCCTTTTACTATTTTACTCTTTTAATATATTATGCTTTTAAACTTTTAACCATTTTAATATTGAATATATTACTTTAAACGTTTAACCATTTTAATCTTTTATAATTTTAGTGTTTTATTCTTTTAATATCTTATGCTTTTAAGCTTTTAACAATTTTAATCTTGTATATAACCCTTTTAACTTTTAACCATTTTAACTTTTTATTATTTTACTGTTTTACTATTTTAACATCTTATGCTTTTAAACTTTTAACCATTTTTATCTTGTATATATCCTTTTAAACTTTTAACCATTTTTATCTTGTATATATCCTTTTAAATTTTTAACCATTTTAATCTTGTATATATACTTTTAAACGTTTAACAATTTTATCCTTGTATATATACTTTTAAACTTTTAACAATTTTAATCTTGTATATATTCTTTTAAACTTTTAACCATTTTAATCTTGTATATATTCTTTTAAACTTTTAACCATTTTAATCTTGTATATATTCTTTTAAACTTTTAACCATTTTAATCTTGTATATATTATTTTAAACTTTTAACCATTTTAGCCTTTTATCATTTTACTATTTTACTCTTTTAATATCTTATGCTTTTAAGCTTTTAACCATTTTAATATTGTATATATTCTTTTAAACTTTTAACAATTTTATCCTTGTATATATACTTTTAAACTTTTAACAATTTTAATCTTGTATATATTCTTTTAAACTTTTAACCATTTTAATCTTGTATATATTCTTTTAAACTTTTAACCATTTTAATCTTGTTTATATTATTTTAAACTTTTAACCATTTTAGCCTTTTATCATTTTACTGTTTTATTCTTTTTAATATCTTATGCTCTTAATCTTTTAACCATTTTAATCTTGTATATATCCTTTTAAACGTTTAACAATTTTCATCTTGTATATATTATTTTAAACTTTTAACAATTTTAATCTTGTATATATCTTTTTAAACTTTTAACCATTTTAACCTTGTATATATACTTTTAAACTTTTAACAATTTTATCCTTTTATCATTTTACTATTTTACTCTTTTAATATCGTATGCTTTTAAACTTTTAACCATTTTTATCTTGTATATATCCTTTTAAACTTTTAACTATTTTAATCGTGTATATATTCTTTTAAACTTTTAACCATTTTAATCTTGTATATATTCTTTTAAACTTTTAACCATTTTAATCTTGTATATATTCTTTTAAACTTTTAACCATTTTATCCTTTTGCTATTTTACTCTTTTAATATCTTATGCTTTTAAACTTTTAACCATTTTAATCTTGTATATATTCTTTTAAACTTTTAACCATTTTAATCTTGTATATATTCTTTTAAACTTTTAACCATTTTAATCTTGTATATATTCTTTTAAACTTTTAACCATTTTATCCTTTTATCATTTTACTATTTTACTCTTTTAATATCTTATGCTTTTAAGCTTTTAACCATTTTAATATTGTATATATTCTTTTAAACTTTTAACCATTTTAATCTTGTATATATTCTTTTAAACTTTTTACCATTTTAATATTGTATATATTCTTTTAAACTTTTAACAATTTTAAGCTTGTATATATTCATTTAAACTTTTAACCATTTTAATCTTGTATATACCCTTTTAACTTTTAACCATTTTAACTTTTTATCATTTTACTGTTTTACTCTTTTAACATCTTATGCTTTTAAACTTTTAACCATTTTAATCTTGTATATATCCTTTTAAACTTTTAACCATTTAAATATTGTATATATTCTTTTAAACTTTGAACAATTTTAACCTTGTATATATACTTATAAACTTTTAACAATTTTAATCTTGTATATATTCTTTTAAACTTTTAACCATTTTAATCTTGTATATATTCTTTTAAACTTTTAACCATTTTATCCTTTTATCATTTAACTATTTTACTCTTTTAATATATTATGCTTTTAAACTTTTAACCATTTTAATCTTGTATATATTATTTTAAACTCTTAACCATTTTAATCTTTTATAATTTAAGTGTTTTATTCTTTTAATATCTTATGCTTTTAAACTTTTAACGATTTTATTCTTGTATATATCCTTTTAAACTTTTAACTATTTTAATCTTGTATAATTTATATCCTTTTAAACTATTAACCTTTTTAATATTTTATCACTTCATCCATTTGGTTTACTTTCACCAATTTTTGTTTCTTGTCTTGAATCATTAGTGAGTCCATACCTTCAGTCATTAGGAGTTCATGTTTGCAGCCCACGTTCTTGCTGACGAATCTAGGGTACATGACTGCAGTCCACAAACTGATTGATGATTTGGGAGTTCATATCTTTAGGTCATGTCTCATTGATTAACCTGGATTTCATCTTCGCAGTCCAATGTTCTCACTTTATAAGGAGACATTCCTGCTGAAACATGATTATCACGGGTGCGTTTTTGTGGCATGTCTTGTAGTGTTGTTCTTTTTGATGAGTCTGGAGTTTGTCCTGTAAATCTTGTTACTCACTGACGAGTCTATAGTTCAGTACTGCAGACTTCGCATTTTCTGATTTATCAAGTTAGGAATTCATGTTTGCAGTCCACGTTCTTGCTGATGAATCTAGGGTACATAACTGCAGTCCACAAACTGATTGATGATTTGGGAGTTCATATCTGTAGGTCATGTCTCATTGATTAACCTGGATTTCATCTTCGCAGTCCAATGCTCTCACTTTATAAGGAGACATTCCTGCTGAAACATGATAATCACGGGTGCGTTTTGTGGCATGTCTTGTAGTGTTGTTCTTTTTGATGAGTCTGGAGTTTGTCCTGTAAATCTTGTTACTCACTGACGAGTCAATAGTTCAGTACTGCAGACTGCGGATTATCTAATTTATCAAAAGATTGTGTCTGATTGTCAATTTCGTAAAAATTCAGGGTAATATCTACTTGTTATTGTACGCTTTCCAGGTATTGCTTAGTGTGATTTTAAGACTAACATGATGAAGAGAGGGTATCTTCCATCACAGAGCTGAAGATTTTATATCAAGCTGGCAAGTACAGAAAACGCTGTCAGGTAAATGCAATATCAAATATGCGTTTTGTCAAGAAATTTAAAAGCTTCTAAGTAAAATAAAATCAAAAACTCAAAATTTTTAACTGATATGATAATTATAATGATATTTTGGGAGCAGTATTTTTAAAGTGTTTTTGAGGTTTTTATGTATCAGGGTAGGAACGGTAACTCTGGACAGAAAGTAAAATTAAGATTATTTATTGTAATCTATCAGCAATAATAACAATTTTTCAAATTTCAGGAAGAATCTTTTGATATTCAAACTCCAGGAATGTTTGGAGCTGCAATGACGATTAAGTGAGCAATGGACAGTGTATACAACTCATTGATGACGCAGGGCGTCTAGTTTTCTAAAAAATCCTATGTATTCATATAATTTGGTGCCATTGCTAAATAATCCTATATTTCGGTAAAAAATACTATATTTTCAAATAATTCCTGTTAATTCCTGTATTTCAAATGAATTAAGCAAGAAATATATTATTCTGAGCCCAAACTAAATCATGCATATTTCAAACATTATTATCCCCCCCCGCAAATGAAGTTTGAGAGGAGGTACATTTGTATATTGGAGTCACTCTGTCTGTTCTGTCAGTCGGTCGGTCCGTCCGTCCGTCCGCATACAATATCACATGTTTGTGGAGCGAACTACTTCCACATTCTTTAAGCGATTGTTATGAGATTTGAAATATTTTATCATCATGAAGTGTAGATGTGCAATTTTCAAGCCCAGTGATCCACTCATCCAGAGCTATGCGCCCGTGAACTTAGCTGTATAGTGTACTATCGCGTTCTTAGTGTCAAAGCGGTGGCGGGGGTATAAGTCACCTTTCTTACAAAGCTCTAGTTGGCCATGTGTTAATAAATATGCAATATTTACTTCTTAATACACATTTTTTCCGCAACATGAGCACCATGTGTTTAGTCATGATTATTGAAAGTGTTATTGTGTATACCTTTATTCAGAGGAGTATTCTGTATGTTGTGCATTTTTGCACTTTGACACAACACGGCTAGATAGATCTACGTATGTGTATAGATATGTGTATCGTTCAATATCTGTTTCTAGGCAAACAATGCTTATTTACACATAATGTCATGACTTTGTTGTACAAAAATAAAACCGTCTTCAAAAATAATTATTTTGTTGTGAATTATATTTGAATTTACAATTTATTTCATCTACATAAGTGTTTTTGCTGCCAAGTACTAGTTTCGTTACCATCCATGGTTTAACCAACAGAACCATTACTTGTAAAGATGTTCTCTGGTGATCTTTTCAAGACAATGTTTACTCGCTAACAGGCTGCACTCAGATAAATGATAAGGTATCTATAAACATATCAAAATACCAAGTCAAATACACGTACAAATACATATTGATATGTTCAGACGTATATGAAGTAACAATTCTATACATTATGACGTTCAACAAAGTCAAAAAAAAGAATGAATGATTATAGCCATGTTCAAGCCTACTTTGGTGTACTTTCTGGTTGTTAATATGCAAACATGTCTATAGAAAAATCATCTATGGACAGGAATTGATATAAGGAATACTTGTTGTTTTCCAATCCATCTGCATTTGTATTTGCGCTTCTGTACATTTGTTTCTTGAATAAAATATGTTAAAACCAAAGAATGAAGAATGGTTAATAATGATGAGATTTTCGTCATTGTTGCTCATAAAGATCAACAATCTCAACGCTACAGTGCCTAGAAAATCATGCCTAACTTGTGCAGATGAATAGGATAAATATACTGATCAGTAAATCAGTAATATATTCTGATGCAAAGGGTGCACTGTGTGATTTTACCAAACATATAACAAAGAACAGAATTTATGCTTGCACATATATTTTATGTCAAATACAGCTGCAAACATTACCGTATATCAGAGAATGCCGGACTTCTGAAGGAATACTATTTTCAATGAAATGATCATAGTCTTTAGCTAATTAATAATTTTAACCTGTTTAATGAACCAACCTACCGAAACAAAACAAACATTCCTACTTTGGTGTATTTACAATAAAAGTAAACTTTTAGTAAACACTATGAGGTCATTCATTACAAGTATGTTTCGAAAGCTAATTTTTGACTAACTGTAACATTGAAAAATTACTTTCATACAGTATCAATGGAAGGATACTACGTCATCTCACACCTGTTAAAAGGGTCCACCTTGGACACAAAAACGTAAACAAAAAGGGTTAAAAGACTATTAGACACATTTTGCTGTGGCACTTTACATCCCCACCTTTGCTGTTATATATTTAGTTGTTATACATTGTATAACATTAATTATAGATTAATAGATTAAACCGTCATTTTTGATAAATCACGGAAATGACATTTTCACAATACAATGTATATGCTTTTTGTTGTTATATATCTCTTATGTATTGTAAAAGAACTCAAGTGATGAAGCAAATGTTAATTGTTGCTTTTAAGTGTACACTTTTGAAATAATCACAGGTGTGTGTCAAGCAACTACTTGGTTCAAGTTCATAATGGTGCAGTACGATTTCTTGTTGATAAGCCCGTTTTAGCCCGAAAGATGTTTAAGCTATCTATTTTCAGAGGTCCAACCGGGCTTCTGTCACACTGCTGATATGTAATTGATGTTTTTCACTAAACCAGTCGAGAGCGTACAGAACGGATTTTCACCGCGAGTTTAAGTCAAAATGCATATGTATTTTTCATCTTTTTGTTGGTATTTTCGGTTATTTTAAGTGAAGTATTAAAACGGTCCATACATCCTGGATCGCGTTAGTGAAAAGTTCCACCCTGGACCCATTTTAACAAATTCCATCTCATTCGTCAAAATGTTGTTGTCTCAATGTATCATCATTGGAAATAGTGTTTGGGTGCATCTTTATATGATCTTAGGACTAACATTGTGCTGCATAAGTCACATTCTGTCCATTGTCATTAAACTTTTACAAGTATAAAACAGCAGCGACTTACATATTAATAGGATTTCTTTTATTGCTGGTCTTGTCTTATTAATGAGATGTAATACAATAACTAATTGAATTAAATAATGCAATGCTGTTTGTTTCAGAAAATGACTCCTCGCTCCCATACGAGATTTGTACGGGATTCAAATGAGGCCACAGGGTTATCGCCCCTCACCTTTTTGATTGACCCAACTTGAAAAAAACGCAAAATTTCATGTAACAATCTGACGTCCTTTTTTTCTTTCTATTTCGTCTCATGAAGCCTAGAAAATGACGCGAGGTTTGCATATCAAATTGGTGTATCTTTTTTGCAATACATCTAAGTCAGTGCATCTTTTTTCAGAGGGGACTGATTAATGTTATTACCTAGACACCGTGAAAAATTCTATGAAAATGACTCGAGATTATAAATTAGAACTATTTTTATCTAGACCGGAAATTTGGTTTGTCTGCTGTCAAAACCAAACAGCTATCATGCAACAATCGTCATTTCCTAACAAGTACAGGGTCTTTGAAGTGTTCATGTCGCAGACATTTTTCGCTATGATTACTTTAAATTGATTATTAATGCATCTAACATTTTTTCAATAAAAGCATGAGATGTAAGTAGAATCACAGGGATACGACTCATTGATCTTATTCGTTATTTACGCTATGTATGTAGTATAAAGCGAACAAAATCAACGAGTCGTACTCCTGTGAGTAGATTAAGACTTTACAATATATCAACTGAGGTGAGCTATTGGGATGTATTACACGACTGTGATATTAATTTATCATTCATTGCATTGAAGATAATACGAAGTTTAAGCTAGATCACATAGATGTCCATAAGTTTTAAGTCAAAAGTTGCTGCCATTTTGGCTAGCATACTTACGCGTCGTAAACTTTTAATTGTGCATGTAATAGCAGTGTGGTAATGAACAAGGTTTCCTCATAATTCTGCATTATACAGGTCTGGTAATTTTGGACTATCTCTGTCTTAATTACTCTTCAGTTTTGAGGTATCGAAAATGGGTCAATTAATTTTTACATAACGACTGTAACTGATCAACATGTTTGTTCATAGGTCTGTTATCATTATTTTGACAACAGATTTGACCATGAGTGCATTGAAATTAAGTGCAATAAATTAATTTGTAAGAAATATATATATAACTTCCGTATGTATTTGTATTTGTTTCACATATAAGGCGTGTTTGAATGCTCATGGTATCGAAAACCCGTTAAACAATGAAACATGAATGTCAGATGAACAAAAAATACGCGAACAAATGCCAAATATATTATAATGAAATATCGTACGTACTATCCTTCAAATTAGATAACAATAACTTAACAATGTTATTAATAACAAATCATTAAGTGTTTTTTTTTGTATTAACACCAATAAAAAACAAACTCCCCTTATTAACTGCAAAATATCAGCTGGATTGTTTTTTCGTGCTAGTGGTGTTTTCATCCATCAAAATCTTTCCGTTCGACGTCACATCCAGTAAGGAAGAAAGTTCTGGTTTATAATGATGAACCTTCCGTTGCATTGATTAAGTGTATTTTACAATGACATGGTTCGAAATTAAGTTTAATGCTAACAATTTTGCTCACATACTTAAGTAAATAATAAATGCTCCCTCCATTCTTCCCGTTATTTGCTGGCTGTACTGAACATTTTGAACGGGAACCAGCTAACCCTCTCCTCGTACCAATAAAAATTGCATTTCATAAGAGACGATGCTGTTCACCGGCGTCGCCAATAACTCAATCGTAACTACTCGGGCATTTCCGTAACTGAGAAATACGCCTCGTTATTTGGTTTCCAGTCACTACTTTTTCAACACTAGGTACTCATAATTTCAACATCAAACATGTGTATCGTTCGCAATTGATAAGATGGGCAACACGTTTCCATTGAAAGAGAAACATGTCGTTTCCATCGTTAGGTTCTCAGGGTCAGCCATGATGGAAAGTAGCCTGTAGCAACGTTAAATGTCGCACCGACGCCAAATGTCGCAACCAACGCTAAATGTCTCAAAACCTCATGACACTATATGTCGCATCTGTAACGCTAAATGTCGCAACAAATAGTACTGACGTTATACTGTGGAATCATTAATTTTAGTTGGGGATTTAATTTCGTGGATTTCGTGGGTCGGCTCATCCACGAAATCAAATGTCGCAATCTTTTATCAATCTATACCATACAGAGTTATTGTTGCCGCTACCACACCGTATACCCCGAAGAGCCAAACACAGTTGCTCAGGGGAACACAGTTGTCGATAAATTGTACAGTCCCGAACGGAAAATAAGTATCGGTTTAATTTATAGTTATCTTGAAGGATCCGAACAAAAACAATCATGTACATTTATTCGCTATTGAAAAAGGAATAAATACTCGAACTTGTGAGGAAAACCATGCATTTTTCAGCGAGAAATCGCTAGAAATGTCTGCTATTTTTTAAAGAAAACGCGTGATCTGATGAATCCATATTCATAAATGCATTTTTACACGAAAGTGAACCTTTTTAAAGATACCATCATTTACCCCAATCTATTTCCTCTCAATATGCGAAATCCCAGCTTTTCATTCCCATTTTCCGCAGAGATATTGATGCATAAAGCCGGCCTGCCCTCGTATTTTTGAGAACGGCAAGCACAGTTTATTGTAAATGTTGCGAATTTCGAATACAGTTAGAACGTTAGATGTGATAACGCTTAACACAGTCGCCATACACTTCTTACAGCATCCTTTTCTAATCGTTTAATGTTGTATGTATATTTACTGATATTGATTTAGACCTAAAAGAAATACAATTACATATAGCATTTAGAAATGGATTCTTTTTAAATATATGAATAAATTTAAGACTGAATGCCTAGAATTGGTAAGTCTATACTATAGTATGTGAAGATATATTTGTTAACCGGACTACATTCGTACTGAAAATATTTATATACGGTCGAATAACAGTCTTACAGGAGTGATTCATTACTCACAAAAGTCTAAGCCCTATTTACTTTTTATTTCATTGAACTAAATACTAATATGTACGAGTACACCGCTAGGAAAAGGCCATTATTTGGACACCTTTCGGAAAAAATCATTGAAATTATGTTTCCTCAAAAAAGATCTGAGGGAATTATATTGCTTTTTCCCTGGTTGTCTGTTGTTATGTCCGTCCGTCTATCTGTCTGTCTGTCTGTCACAGATCTTTTCCGCTCTGTAACTCTTTAACCTTTCGGAGGGGTTTCAAATAAGTTGGCTTATAAGTTAACTATATGAAGAAGGTCTGCATAACACATTCAAGCCACTTGGTTTATTTAAAACAAGGTCACAGATGATTGTCAAAGGTCATTTTGCTAGATTCTTTTGCTATCATTTGCTATAATGTTGTTATTAATGAATGGACTGCCTTCATGCTTTGAGACAACAACCCAATGGACAAGACCTTTACGAAGACCATAACCGACATTTGCCTTCTATGTCCAAATATTGAATTTTGTTGGAATATTTTTTATTTAGCTTGCTATTGATTTTGTTAATAAAAACTGATGGATTAGATAAATATTTGAACAAAACAACACTTACGACATTCCGCTTTCTCTTATGTTTTTATAGCTACAAGCTTCTCCAGTTTCCATCACCACACCACAAATAAGTAATTGAATGCACATGTCACCGAACACAACAAAATTGTTCATAAGTTCATTCATAAAAACAACACTTACAGTGTAGGATTTACAGCCGGACCATGCATTGTACAATTATGTCCTAACCCTAACCCAAACCCTTAGCCCACAACCAACGTCTGATGTGTACGAACAGACAGACTGTGACGGACATTTTTACTGTTACCTTTTATCCATATAGCCATCTAATATTCATCCGTTCGCTATGATGGACAGATGGGCGGACAAAGCGGCATCTATATATACGTATATCTTCGCCCGGGCAGTATATATAGTATATACTCAGCTTTCAAGACGCCTTAAAGAATATGACTAAAACATAGTATCTAAGGCAGTTTTCATTAACATGTAGTTTTTCTATCAGAAAAATGTACGTATCTATTCATACTACGTATTAGAAAAACACAATGAAAGTCGCGCTTCATTTGGACTTAGGTCGACAGCATTATACTAGTATCCTCTTTGTAAAATGTATGTACGTATAACACAAATAATCGACAATATTGGGTTTAAAAGTCTAAAAAGGGTGCGGTAAGAAGTGTTAAGCGTTATCACATCTAACGTTCTAACTGTATTCGAGGTTCGCAACTTTTACAATAAACTGTGCTTGACGTTCTCAAAAATACGAGGACAGACCGACTATATGCATCATTTATTCTGCGGAAAATGGGAATGGAAAGCTGGGATTTCGCATATTGAGAGCAAATAGATTGGAGTAAATGATGGTATCTTTAAAAAGGTTCACTTTTGTGTAAAAATGCATTTATGGATCTGGATTCATCAGATCACGCGTTTTCTTTAAAAAATAGTAGACATTTCTATCGATTTCTCACTGAAAAATGCACGGTTTTCCTCACAATTTCGAGTATTTTTTTTTTCAATAGCGAATAAATGTACATGATTGTTTTTGTTCGATTCCTTCAAGATAACTATAAATTAACCCGATACTTATTTTCCGTTCGAGACTGTAAAATTTATCGACAACTGTGTTCGCCTGAGCAACTGTGTTTGGCTCTTCGGGGTATACGGTGTGTACGTTCCCACGTGTATGTAATAAATGATTGTTTATTCGTGCATGTTAATGTTCATTTTATCCCCTCCAAATTTAAAACATTTGCTCGTCTGAATTGGGGATTTTATTTTTTATCATGGCATTTATAAGAAGCGAATGCGAAGCGAAAGCGAAGCGAGAGCTTCTGTAGTGATACACACAGTTTTGTACTTACAAAAACATGACGCCTCTTATCTGAAAAATAGTACCACTGGTTGTATAACTCTACCGATTGCAGTTTTGATACACGTTGGACATATTGCAGGATTATGTTCATTTTGAATTATTAAATTGTTTTCATTGGCATTTCAAACTGTAAAACTATTGAGTTTAATAATTCAGTATTCATCCGCACAAACGTTTCATACATAAGGGCGATCCGCACAAATGTTTCATTCGATAGAGAAAATAAATAGTGCGCATCGCTACTATACGCATTGGAATCGCTCAAAGACACTATCAGAGCGAGGACACCAGTTAACCGTAACTCCGCCTACTGGATTAGATATTAAGTACGGGATGGACTCGATCTCGCGAATGAAATTCTTATTTGAGAGATGGGTTTGCATAATACATCTTTATATAAAACAACTTCGACATAAATGAATTATTATTAAAACAGTATTATAAACAGCCCGTTTGACTGAATTCGGGGCATTTTAAGAATTCTTTCAACCCAGGACCTCTAGCACACTCAACCACACCACTAAAGAGTTAACTCTAATGCAGGAGATACTTACTCTATTATTACATATAATTACGAAGTTTTAAGAGTCAGATGAGTTTTTACCGTGAACAGGAAGTGGAGGTTTACTAACAAATTCAACAGAATTGGGAGCATAACAAGTGGACCTCTACCAAAACGTCTTCATTACACTGGGCCAAAACTGACTCTTCCTTTTGAGGAAACTATTAGTCCAAACAATATATACATTTGGGTTTGTAACTTTTTTCGGTATCAAATACCAAATATCAATAACGTTTTAACTTTCGCTTCTGACAGTACTCGCAGTGCTTTGATTATATATCGCCGTCGCCGATGTGTGCATGTGTGTGTGTTGAAAGAAGGGATAGTGGTGGCCAAGAGATAGTGTAACTAGGAGTGATTGCCCGGTGGTAGACTATTCACCTTTAGAAAGGAAGGTCTAAGGTTCGAATCCTACCAATTTCAAAGTTTAAAGGAATTCCGATAGATCTACATGTATATACTAAAGGTCATAGCTATTGCAGGAACTCTTATCTGTAAAACAACTTGGCTTAGCTAAATTATGTATAGCTTTATTCCAAGCTTAAAGGAATACATCGACTTACTTTTCACTTAGTTTAATTGAAGGATTGCCACATTAAGGGACTTTTCATTTGGGCTAAGACAGAGAAAGTCAGCAATAAACAACTTGTTTGAGTGAAGAACAAATCATTTTATTTTTTATTAAGCCTCAGAAATTATATATATATATACACACTATATATGTACGTAACAATGTGTTTCTACATAAATAAAAGGTAAAATTAGTCAAGATAAGTTCAGTATCGTATGATTTGTCACAAGAAAAACTAGAGTACAAAATCACCAAAACCTTTCTTGCTGAATGTTTCAAAAGTTAAAAGCAAATACATAATTATGTAAAAGATTAATACTGCACTGTGCTGGAAGAAGCGAAACTGAAATAAGAATACAATGTTTTTGGTTATTCCTTAACATTCTTGAAAAGTGGACACATGTAGCGTTTAAACATCTCATTACTAATGCCGTGGACGTCTCTATCATATTCCGTCTATTGTATAACAGCCACAAAATGTGACCATCCGCAGATAAAGCCATACCGTGATTGGCCCATGAGGAATGTGTTATCACATTGACCCATGAGGAATGTGTTATTACATTACGGATTGACTGAAATAACCCATTGCCAGACCCAGCTATTCTAATAATTCTTCTTACACATATTGGTGACACAGATACATCACGGAACCTGTCAGGGTTGAGATACAGTCTTGCTCATAATGCCTTTGCTTAATCTATTTACCCGTTGAAGAGAGTAGTGCGACAATGATTTTGTTTCTAAACAAGTTTAACAATAATCAAAGCCCTGAAGGTTCTGCCGTTGTTCGGAACTACAAATCAGTCAAAAGTTGAATTTCTTTTTAAGGTGAAGTATTGGGCTGAGCTTTGGAAACCGAACGATAAGTCAGCTTTCCATAGCCTTCACTCGACCAGAGCGCATGAATTTTTATGCAGATCAAAATACTATGTTTTTTACATCCGTCATGTAGTTTTTAAACTTGTTCCCGTTCCATGTGATTTCAGTACTTTGATTTATGTTTCCCCATCTATTAACCAAATGTAGTTCAGCAATTAGCTTATATAGTCTGCATTACCTGCCCCTTTGTATTTTCAACATAAACAGAATGTAATAAATGCATCTCATACACGAAGACGTGCTCGAAGAAAAAGTTCATAAAAGATTCCATACCGTTATTGGGAGTGTTCATGTCGTTAGTGTACAAATCAATATCGTTAGTGCGAGAGTGCACAGTGTTAGTGTGCGATTCAATATCATTATTGTGAGAGTTAATATCGTTAGTGTACGAATCAATATCGTTAGTGCGAGAGTGCAAAGCGTTAGTGTGCGATTCCGTATCATTATTGTGAGAGTTCATAACGTTAGTGTGAAAGTTGACTTTGCAAGTCTACATCGGCCGCTGAGTTTCTCGTTTCCCGTGTTATCTGTGTTGATCTGTCTATAATTGGTTCTAATTCTACATTTTTATTCTATACAATAAAGCAGATATTTCAAAATGGCCGCTGGACAGCCAATCAGAATGATCGAATCTCATAATAGCCGAGTTTTTTATAACGGCCGAGTTTTGTGTTCATAATGTTGTGTTGAACTTCATTTCGGTCCTGTATTTGAAGTGCAAACGCGCCTAATATTGAATAGTTAATTAATCAGTCGTATTACGAGATACTGTCTCGTTATTATGGCATACTTCTCTCGTATTTACAAAATAAATATCGACACAATTATCTCGTAATTACGAGATAAATAATTCCCCAAAAATGTTTAATTGACTCCATCCGGCTTTCTTACATGTATATTATAACCCTATAGATAGATATGTATATTGCCTCCAAAATTTACAAAATTCTGTAGTGAAAGATTTTAGTATTTCATTCCCTGGAAAATACTTGTGCTTCTCATTTAACCAACGCATATGCAAGTCCCGCATGAGAGTGGGAGATCCTTAGATTGCCTAGAGCCATTGGTTTTCAAAGTAGTAGTTTGCAGATATGTTAGTACTTTACACTATAAGATAAGATCTTGCTAAGCTACGGACTCCGGTTAGTGCTATGTTACGTCGTATAGAGCTTACACCGTATAGAGCTTAGATGTGAGCGCTATATGTTGTCAAGCGACGTATAGAGCTTACGTAAGCTCTATATGTCCAGCATGTACATCTGCTTTTTTAAAGGTAATTTGACTGATGTATAGAGCTTACATGCCGAATGACCAAAACTAATGGCCAATATTTAGATTTCTTTAACAAAAAATATAAAAATGCGAAATCTTACGCAATTATCAATGAACCTTCATAAAATGATTTTAACGATATTTGACTATACACTATACTTTACACAACTCCTCCAACATTTTCATCAAACCTGAATATCACCATTTTATCATTCGACCATGTTTGTCAGAGTTGTTGCACTTTATTTGAATATAAAACGTATATACCGGGGTATGCTTGTGTGCGCCTACCTTTCTTCATGAAAATGTCCACAAACCTATACAAAATGATAGCACGCTAATGGGTACGCTATTGGAATACATTAATATTTGAAGGAGTTACTCTCCTTTTCCTTTTTACACTTTAATGTATCATCGCGCAACTTCTAAAGAACATTTTATACCAATTTATTTTGAAAACAAAACTCCAATATCATGCATATATAAATCTAAGTTATATTTATAAAATGCCTCATTGGCCCTTTAACATTTACATTTCTGAACAGAAGAGCTCCATACATCAAAATAGTGTATATTGACGTATAGAGCTTACGGTGCAATGAGGATAACAAAATCGAAAAAAAGGAGTTTTAAAGTATTTCCTATATATTTATCACGGTCTATGTAAAATCAAGTGAGCCCGGGCAATGTCTTCATTGATCATAGGGCCATAATTTGAAAGAACTTGATAGGGTCTGCTAGTGGATGCTTCATACAAAATATCTAAACTCTAGCCTTTGTGCTTTCTGAACAGAAGAAGCTTTTCATACAGGTTTCCATGACAACTAAAATATCAAATTGAATTTGATGTTTTAAGGAATTTAAAAGAAGTCCATCCAATGATTATTTCTGCAAAGTTTGGTTGCATTTGATCCAGTGGTTTATTAGGAGATATTATCACGACTACATAAGACTATGTTGGCGTCCCATAATAAAGCTACCTATGGCAAGCGAAATGCACAATGACCAAAACTAATGGCAAATATGCGACATTTAGCGTTACAGATGCGACATATAGCGTAAGGAGGTTTTGCGACATTATATCGTTGGTTGCGACATTTAGCGTCAGCCTTGCGACATATAACGTCAAGTTATATTATTCAATTATGATAAAAATCATTTATTTAATCCCTTCAATTGTCAGCTGCGGTTTTTTATAGTTGATCGAGTAATTCATCTGTGATAATCACATCATATTCTGCCTAAATGTTCACTGGACGAGACAATCTATGAAAGGAATATACTTCCATTTTGACAATAAATGACATAATTACCAAAACTTACTTAAACTCATCCAAATGCTTTGTCCCCAACACATTTTTTATTCTATCTACATGTATAATTCAAACTTATTTATACACGACCCATGTTTTCTACGAGTATACTAGTATGTGTACGTGTCTGAAGATCTAAGATATCTCTGCACTGAATGAAATTAACCAGCGATGATCCTTGGTTCAATTTTAGTCATAATTCACGTGAATTAAACGGTGTCCTTAGATTTTAAAATAGAAATTAAATATGGGGCTAGTCCTTATGAATAAAGCTTCTTCTCGAATGATAACTACCTAATGGGAGTGTGTATAACATTGCATAACCATGAATGTAACGAAAGAACATGATTTATTTGCGCACTGTGGTGGAAATGTTCGCAGTAAAACAGTCCAATGAACCAGAACTGCTGTTTCTAAATATTGTAACAAATGGTAGAATGTAAGGACTCAAATATTACGACAAAAGATACGTTTTATATATATACATTGTATATGTATTGTTACATGTACACTAGCACTAGACAAACTCATAATGATACATCATTGTGTGATGCTAGCGCCTGTCGGCGAGGAATGACAAACAACAAGAAGGCTTGACTTATAATGACTGACATGTATATACAAATATACAAGCATTAACTGTCGAATATTCCGTATACATTCACTTATGATTTTTATATGTTCGGACATAATCTTAAATACAATACAATATTCTTATATGAACATTGTAAGATGTGAAAACAGCAACAATTAGTGACATATGAGCTATTTTGTCATCGTTAAGTTAACAAAATATACAGATCATTTTGAAGAAAGTGGGGGAGATAAACTGAGCTTTAATTACTGGAAAACTGTAGGGTTATTGCGTCTGCGCAGTTTTATTGGAAGTGTTCTTTTTTAAAGTAATATTCTGAAATACCAATGTGGCAATCATAATTTGCATCTTCTAAATAAGCACTGGTGACAACGAGTAAACGATGTGTTCTCTCATCAAAACACAACGCACCGGGATATTCCTTCACGTTGCTGAGGACTGTTGTGAACTTGTGATATATTTACCATCACTTTATAGTTGTATGATACTATTAGAATAATGCCCATTAACAAACACCTCTCCAAAATTTCCACACGGTTCACTTACTACATCTTTAACATTATTCGCAACTGATCCCTGTGGATCAATTGTAATCACACCATTTCCCGATGTAGTTAGGTGAATATTCATTCATTCGATTTACTACAAACTTCTCAATACCAGTAAATACATTGTTCTCATCAGTTATTGGTTTGTATGACTTTAATAACAATCCATTCATGTCATACATAAAGACCGTCCTTACAAGCCACATATAGTATATTATCATGACAGCATAGCCCTGTACCACATACACCAATACCCTTACAAGCCACATATAGTATATTATCATGACAGTATAGTCCTGTACCACATACACCAATACCCTTACAAGCCACATATAGTATATTATCATGACAGTATAGTCCTGTACCACATACACCAATACCGTTACAAGCCACATATAGTATATTATCATGATAGCATAGCCCTGTACCACATACACCAATACCCTTACAAGCCACATATAGTATATTATCATGATAGCATAGCCATGTACCACGTACATCAATACCCTTACAAGCCACATATAGTATATTATCATGACAGCATAGCCCTGTACCACATACACCAATACCCTTACAAGCCACATATAGTATATTATCATGACAGCATAGCCCTGTACCACGTACACCAATACCCTTACAAGCCACATATAGTATATTATCATGACAACATAGCCCTGTACCACGTACATCAATACCCTTACAAGCCACATATAGTATATTATCATGACAACATAGCCCTGTACCACGTACATCAATACCCTTACAAGCCACATATAGTATATTATCATGACAACATAGCCCTGTACCACATACACCAATACCCGTACAAGCCACATATAGTATATTATCATGATAGCATAGCCCTGTACCACGTACATCAATACCCTTACAAGCCACATATAGTATATTATCATGACAACATAGCCCTGTACCACGTACATCAATACCCTTACAAGCCACATATAGTATATTATCATGACAACATAGCCCTGTACCACATACACCAATACCCGTACAAGCCACATATAGTATATTATCATGATAGCATAGCCCTGTACCACGTACATCAATACCCTTACAAGCCACATATAGTATATTATCATGACAACATAGCCCTGTACCACGTACATCAATACCCTTACAAGCCACATATAGTATATTATCATGACAGCATAGCCCTGTACCACGTACACCAATACCCTTACAAGCCACATATAGTATATTATCATGACAGCATAGCCCTGTACCACGTACACCAATACCCTTACAAGCCACATATAGTATATTATCATGATAGCATAGCCCTGTACCACGTACACCAATACCCTTCCAAGCCACATATAGTATATTATCATGACAGCATAGACCTGTACCACGTACACCAATACCCTTACAAGCCACATATAGTATATTATCATGACAACATAGCCCTGTACCACGTACACCAATTCCCTTACAAGCCACATATAGTATATTATCATGATAGCATAGCCCTGTACCACGTACACCAATACCCTTACAAGCCACATATAGTATATTATCATGACAACATAGCCCTGTACCACGTACACCAATACCCTTACAAGCCACATATAGTATATTATCATGACAGTATAGCCCTGTACCACGTACACCAATACCCTTACAAGCCACATATATTATATTATCATGACAGCATAGCCCTGTACCACATACACCAATACCATTACAAGCCACATATAGTATATTATCATGACAGCATAGTCCAGTACCACGTACACCAATACCCTTACAAGCCACATATAGTATATTATCATGACAGCATAGTCCTGTACCACGTACACCAATACCCTTACAAGCCACATATAGTATATTATCATGATAGCATAGCCCTGTACCACATACACCAATACCCTTACAAGCCACATATAGTATATTATCATGACAGCATAGCCCTGTACCACATACACCAATACCCTTACAAGCCACATATAGTATATTATCATGACAGCATAGTCCTGTACCACGTACACCAATACCCTTACAAGCCACATATAGTATATTATAATGATAGCATAGCCCTGTACCACATACACCAATACCCTTACAAGCCACATATATTATATTATCATGACAGCATAGCCCTGTACCACATACATCAATACCCCCGCCTACAAGCCACATATAGTATATTATCATGACAGTATAGTCCTGTACCACATACACCAATACCCTTACAAGCCACATATAGTATATTATCATGATAGCATAGCCCTGTACCACATACACCAATACCCTTACAAGCCACATATAGAATATTATCATGACAGCATAGTCCTGTACCACGTACACCAATACCCTTACAAGCCACATATAGTATATTATCATGATAGCATAGTCCTGTACCACGTACACAAATACCCTTACAAGCCACATATAGTATATTATCATGATAGCATAGCCCAGTACCACATACACCAATACCCTTACAAGCTACATATAGTATATTATCATGACAGCATAGTCCTGTACCACGTACACCAATACCCTTACAAGCCACATATAGTATATTATCATGATAGCATAGCCCTGTACCACATACACCAATACCCTTACAAGCCACATATAGTATATTATCATGACAGCATAGTCCTGTACCACGTACACCAATACCCTTACAAGCCACATATAGTATATTATCATGACAGCATAGTCCTGTACCACGTACACCAATACCCTTACAAGCCACATATAGTATATTATCATGACAGCATAGCCCTGTACCACATACACCAATACCCTTACAAGCCACATATATTATATTATCATGACAGCATAGCCCTGTACCACATACACCAATACCCTTACAAGCCACATATAGTATATTATCATGACAGCATAGTCCTGTACCACTTACACCAATACCCTTACAAGCCACATATAGTATATTATCATGACAGTATAGCCCTGTACCACATACACCAATACCCCTACAAGCCACATATAGTATATTATCATGACAGTATAGTCCTGTACCACGTACACCAATACCCTTACAAGCCACATATAGTATATTATCATGACAGCATAGCCCTGTACCACGTACACCAATACCCTTACAAGCCACATATAGTATATTATCATGGTAGCATAGCCCTGTACCACATACACCAATACCCTTACAAGCCACATATAGTATATTATCATGACAGCATAGTCCTGTACCACGTACACCAATACCCTTACAAGCCACATATAGTATATTATCATGACAGCATAGCCCTGTACCACGTACACCAATACCCTTACAAGCCACATATATTATATCATCATGATAGCATAGCCCTGTACCACATACATCAATACCCCTACAAGCCACATATAGTATATTATCATGACAGTATAGTCCTGTACCACATACACCAATACCCTTACAAGCCACATATAGTATATTATCATGATAGCATAGCCCTGTACCACATACACCAATACCCTTACAAGCCACATATAGTATATTATCATGACAGCATAGTCCTGTACCACGTACACCAATACCCTTACAAGCCACATATAGTATATTATCATGATAGCATAGCCCTGTACCACGTACACCAATACCCTTACAAGCCACATATAGTATATTATCATGATAGCATAGCCCTGTACCACATACACCAATACCCTTACAAGCCACATATAGTATATTATCATGACAGCATAGTCCTGTACCACGTACACCAATACCCTTACAAGCCACATATAGTATATTATCATGATAGCATAGCCCTGTACCACATACACCAATACCCTTACAAGCCACATATAGTATATTATCATGACAGCATAGTCCTGTACCACGTACACCAATACCCTTACAAGCCACATATAGTATATTATCATGACAGCATAGCCCTGTACCACGTACACCAATACCCTTACAAGCCACATATATTATATTATCATGACAGCATAGCCCTGTACCACATACACCAATACCCTTACAAGCCACATATAGTATATTATCATGACAGCATAGTCCTGTACCACGTACACCAATACCCTTACAAGCCACATATAGTATATTATCATGACAGTATAGCCCTGTACCACATACACCAATACCCCCACAAGCCACATATAGTATATTATCATGACAGCATAGTCCTGTACCACGTAAACCAATACCCTTACAAGCCACATATAGTATATTATCATGACAGCATAGCCCTGTACCACGTACACCAATACCCTTACAAGCCACATATACAATGTAGTATATTATCATGACAGCATAGCCCTGTACCACGTACACAAATACCCTTACAAGCCACATATAGTATATTATCATGACAGCATAGCCCTGTACCACATACACCAATAACCCTACAAGCCACATACTATTATATTATCATGACAGCATAGCCCTGTACCAAATACACCAATACCCTTACAAGTCACATATAGTATATTATCATGACAGTATAGTCCTGTACCACATACACCAATAACCTTACAAGCCACATATAGTATATTATCATGACAACATAGCCCTGTACCACATACACCAATACCCTTACAAGCCACATATAGTATATTATCATGACAGTATAGTCCTGTACCACGTACACCAATAACCTTACAAGCCACATATAGTATATTATCATGACAGCATAGCCCTGTACCACGTACACCAATAACCCTACAAGCCACATATAGTATATTATCATGACAGTATAGTCCTGTACCACGTACACTAATAACCCTTACAAGCCACATATAGTATATTATCATGACAGTATAGTCCTGTACCACGTACACCAATAACCTTACAAGCCACATATAGTATATTATCATGACAGCATAGCCCTGTACCACGTACACCATTAACCCTACAAGCCACATATAGTATATTATCGTGACAGCATAGTCCTGTACCACATACACCAATACCCTTACAAGCCACATATAGGATATTATCATGACAGCATAGCCCTGTACCACGTACACCAATACCCTTACAAGCCACATATATTATATTATCATGACAGCATAGTCCTGTACCACGTACATCAATACCCTTACAAGCCACATATAGTATATTATCATGACAACATAGCCCTGTACCACGTACACCAATAACCCTTACATGCCACATATAGTATATTATCATGACAGTATAGTCCTGTACCACGTACACCAATAACCTTACAAGCCACATATAGTATATTATCATGACAGCATAGCCCTGTACCACATACACCAATACCCTTACAAGCCACATATAGTATATTATCATGACAGCATAGTCCAGTACCACATACACCAATAACCTTACAAGCCACATATAGTATATTATCATGACAGCATAGCCCTGTACCACATACACCAATACCCTTACAAGCCACATATAGTATATTATCATGACAGAATAGCCCTGTACCACGTACATCAATACCCTTACAAGCCGCATATAGTATATTATCATGACAACATAGCCCTGTACCACGTACATCAATACCCTTACAAGCCACATATAGTATATTATCATGACAACATAGCCCTGTACCACGTACATCAATACCCTTACAAGCCACATGTAGTATATTATCATGACAACATAGCCCTGTACCACGTACACCAATACCCTTACAAGCCACATATAGTATATTATCATGACAGCATAGCCCTGTACCACATACACCAATACCCTTACAAGCCACATATAGTATATTATCATGACAGCATAGCCCTGTACCACATACACCAATACCCTTACAAGCCACATATAGTATATTATCATGACAGCATAGTCCTGTACCACATACACCAATACCCTTACAAGCCACATATAGTATATTATCATGACAACATAGCCCTGTACCACGTACATCAATACCCTTACAAGCCACATATAGTATATTATCATGACAACATAGCCCTGTACCACGTACATCAATACCCTTACAAGCCACATGTAGTATATTATCATGACAACATAGCCCTGTACCACGTACACCAATACCCTTACAAGCCACATATAGTATATTATCATGATAGCATAGCCCTGTACCACATACACCAATACCCTTACAAGCCACATATAGTATATTATCATGACAGCATAGCCCTGTACCACAAACACCAATACCCTTACAAGCCACATATAGTATATTATCATGACAGCATAGTCCTGTACCACATACACCAATACCCTTACAAGCCACATATAGTATATTATCATGACAGCATAGTCCTGTACCACGTACACCAATACCCTTACAAGCCACATATAGTATATTATCATGATAGCATAACCCTGTACCACATACACCAATACCCTTACAAGCCACATATAGTATATTATCATGACAGCATAGCCCTGTACCACGTACACCAATACCCTTACAAGCCACATATATTATATTATCATGACAGCATAGCCCTGTACCACATACATCATTACCCCTACAAGCCACATATAGTATATTATTATGACAGTATAGTCCTGTACCACATACACCAATACCCTTACAAGCCACATATAGTATATTATCATGATAGCATAGCCCTGTACCACATACACCAATACCCTTACAAGCCACATATAGTATATTATCATGACAGCATAGTCCTGTACCACGTACACCAATACCCTTACAAGCCACATATAGTATATTATCATGATAGCATAGCCCTGTACCACGTACACCAATACCCTTACAAGCCACATATAGTATATTATCATGATAGCATAGCCCTGTACCACATACACCAATACCCTTACAAGCCACATATAGTATATTATCATGACAGCATAGTCCTGTACCACGTACACCAATACCCTTACAAGCCACATATAGTATATTATCA
The DNA here is from genome assembly GCA_964023205.1 of Lutraria lutraria. NCBI lineage: Eukaryota > Metazoa > Mollusca > Bivalvia > Venerida > Mactridae > Lutraria > Lutraria lutraria. Next base: position 20,306,498 of record OZ026847.1, read on the forward strand.
TGATAGCATAGCCCTGTACCACATACACCAATACCCTTACAAGCCACATATAGTATATTATCATGACAGCATAGTCCTGTACCACGTACACCAATACCCTTACAAGCCACATATAGTATATTATCATGACAGCATAGCCCTGTACCACATACACCAATACCCTTACAAACCACAGATACTATATTATCATGACAGCGTAGCCCTGTACCACATACACCAATATCCTTACAAGCCACATATAGTATATTATCATGACAGCATAGTCCTGTACCACGTACACCAATACCCTTACAAGCCACATATAGTATATTATCATGACAGTATAGCCCTGTACCACATACACCAATACCACTACAAGCCACATATAGTATATTATCATGACAGTATAGTCCTGTACCACGTACACCAATACCCTTACAAGCCACATATAGTATATTATCATGACAGCATAGCCCTGTACCACGTACACCAATACCCTTACAAGCCACATATAGTATATTATCATGATAGCATAGCCCTGTACCACATACACCAATACCCTTACAAGCCACATATAGTATATTATCATGACAGCATAGTCCTGTACCACGTACACCAATACCCTTACAAGCCACATATAGTATATTATCATGACAGCATAGCCCTGTACCACGTACACCAATACCCTTACAAGCCACATATATTATATCATCATGACAGCATAGCCCTGTACCACATACATCAATACCCCTACAAGCCACATATAGTATATTATCATGACAGTATAGTCCTGTACCACATACACCAATACCCTTACAAGCCACATATAGTATATTATCATGATAGCATAGCCCTGTACCACATACACCAATACCCCCACAAGCCACATATAGTATATTATCATGACAGCATAGTCCTGTACCACGTACACCAATTCCCTTACAAGCCACATATAGTATATTATCATGATAGCATAGCCCTGTACCACGTACACCAATACCCTTACAAGCCACATATACAATGTAGTATATTATCATGACAGCATAGCCCTGTACCACGTACACAAATACCCTTACAAGCCACATATAGTATATTATCATGACAGCATAGCCCTGTACCACATACACCAATAACCCTACAAGCCACATACTATTATATTATCATGACAGCATAGCCCTGTACCAAATACACCAATACCCTTACAAGTCACATATAGTATATTATCATGACAGTATAGTCCTGTACCACATACACCAATAACCTTACAAGCCACATATAGTATATTATCATGACAACATAGCCCTGTACCACATACACCAATACCCTTACAAGCCACATATAGTATATTATCATGACAGTATAGTCCTGTACCACGTACACCAATAACCTTACAAGCCACATATAGTATATTATCATGACAGCATAGCCCTGTACCACGTACACCAATAACCCTACAAGCCACATATAGTATATTATCATGACAGTATAGTCCTGTACCACGTACACTAATAACCCTTACAAGCCACATATAGTATATTATCATGACAGTATTGTCCTGTACCACGTACACCAATAACCTTACAAGCCACATATAGTATATTATCATGACAGCATAGCCCTGTACCACGTACACCATTAACCCTACAAGCCACATATAGTATATTATCGTGACAGCATAGTCCTGTACCACATACACCAATACCCTTACAAGCCACATATAGGATATTATCATGACAGCATAGCCCTGTACCACGTACACCAATACCCTTACAAGCCACATATATTATATTATCATGACAGCATAGTCCTGTACCACGTACATCAATACCCTTACAAGCCACATATAGTATATTATCATGACAGCATAGCCCTGTACCACGTACACCAATAACCCTTACAAGCCACATATAGTATATTATCATGACAGTATAGTCCTGTACCACGTACACCAATAACCTTACAAGCCACATATAGTATATTATCATGACAGCATAGCCCTGTACCACGTACACCAATACCCTTACAAGCCACATATAGTATATTATCATGACAGCATAGTCCAGTACCACATACACCAATAACCTTACAAGCCACATATAGTATATTATCATGACAGCATAGCCCTGTACCACATACACCAATACCCTTACAAGCCACATATAGTATATTATCATGACAGAATAGCCCTGTACCACGTACATCAATACCCTTACAAGCCGCATATAGTATATTATCATGACAACATAGCCCTGTACCACGTACATCAATACCCTTACAAGCCACATATAGTATATTATCATGACAACATAGCCCTGTACCACGTACATCAATACCCTTACAAGCCACATGTAGTATATTATCATGACAACATAGCCCTGTACCACGTACACCAATACCCTTACAAGCCACATATAGTATATTATCATGATAGCATAGCCCTGTACCACATACACCAATACCCTTACAAGCCACATATAGTATATTATCATGACAGCATAGCCCTGTACCACATACACCAATACCCTTACAAGCCACATATAGTATATTATCATGACAGCATAGTCCTGTACCACATACACCAATACCCTTACAAGCCACATATAGTATATTATCATGACAACATAGCCCTGTACCACGTACATCAATACCCTTACAAGCCACATATAGTATATTATCATGACAACATAGCCCTGTACCACGTACATCAATACCCTTACAAGCCACATGTAGTATATTATCATGACAACATAGCCCTGTACCACGTACATCAATACCCTTACAAGCCACATATAGTATATTATCATGATAGCATAGCCCTGTACCACATACACCAATACCCTTACAAGCCACATATAGTATATTATCATGACAGCATAGCCCTGTACCACAAACACCAATACCCTTACAAGCCACATATAGTATATTATCATGACAGCATAGTCCTGTACCACATACACCAATACCCTTACAAGCCACATATAGTATATTATCATGACAGTATAGTCCTGTACCACGTACACCAATACCCTTACAAGCCACATATAGTATATTATCATGACAGCATAGCCCTGTACCACGTACACCAATACCCTTACAAGCCACATATAGTATATTATCATGATAGCATAGCCCTGTACCACATACACCAATACCCTTACAAGCCACATATAGTATATTATCATGACAGCATAGTCCTGTACCACGTACACCAATACCCTTACAAGCCACATATAGTATATTATCATGACAGCATAGCCCTGTACCACGTACACCAATACCCTTACAAGCCACATATATTATATCATCATGACAGCATAGCCCTGTACCACATACATCAATACCCCTACAAGCCACATATAGTATATTATCATGACAGTATAGTCCTGTACCACATACACCAATACCCTTACAAGCCACATATAGTATATTATCATGATAGCATAGCCCTGTACCACATACACCAATACCCCCACAAGCCACATATAGTATATTATCATGACAGCATAGTCCTGTACCACGTACACCAATTCCCTTACAAGCCACATATAGTATATTATCATGATAGCATAGCCCTGTACCACGTACACCAATACCCTTACAAGCCACATATACAATGTAGTATATTATCATGACAGCATAGCCCTGTACCACGTACACAAATACCCTTACAAGCCACATATAGTATATTATCATGACAGCATAGCCCTGTACCACATACACCAATAACCCTACAAGCCACATACTATTATATTATCATGACAGCATAGCCCTGTACCAAATACACCAATACCCTTACAAGTCACATATAGTATATTATCATGACAGTATAGTCCTGTACCACATACACCAATAACCTTACAAGCCACATATAGTATATTATCATGACAACATAGCCCTGTACCACATACACCAATACCCTTACAAGCCACATATAGTATATTATCATGACAGTATAGTCCTGTACCACGTACACCAATAACCTTACAAGCCACATATAGTATATTATCATGACAGCATAGCCCTGTACCACGTACACCAATAACCCTACAAGCCACATATAGTATATTATCATGACAGTATAGTCCTGTACCACGTACACTAATAACCCTTACAAGCCACATATAGTATATTATCATGACAGTATTGTCCTGTACCACGTACACCAAGAACCTTACAAGCCACATATAGTATATTATCATGACAGCATAGCCCTGTACCACGTACACCATTAACCCTACAAGCCACATATAGTATATTATCGTGACAGCATAGTCCTGTACCACATACACCAATACCCTTACAAGCCACATATAGGATATTATCATGACAGCATAGCCCTGTACCACGTACACCAATACCCTTACAAGCCACATATATTATATTATCATGACAGCATAGTCCTGTACCACGTACATCAATACCCTTACAAGCCACATATAGTATATTATCATGACAGCATAGCCCTGTACCACGTACACCAATAACCCTTACAAGCCACATATAGTATATTATCATGACAGTATAGTCCTGTACCACGTACACCAATAACCTTACAAGCCACATATAGTATATTATCATGACAGCATAGCCCTGTACCACGTACACCAATACCCTTACAAGCCACATATAGTATATTATCATGACAGCATAGTCCAGTACCACATACACCAATAACCTTACAAGCCACATATAGTATATTATCATGACAGCATAGCCCTGTACCACATACACCAATACCCTTACAAGCCACATATAGTATATTATCATGACAGAATAGCCCTGTACCACGTACATCAATACCCTTACAAGCCGCATATAGTATATTATCATGACAACATAGCCCTGTACCACGTACATCAATACCCTTACAAGCCACATATAGTATATTATCATGACAACATAGCCCTGTACCACGTACATCAATACCCTTACAAGCCACATGTAGTATATTATCATGACAACATAGCCCTGTACCACGTACACCAATACCCTTACAAGCCACATATAGTATATTATCATGATAGCATAGCCCTGTACCACATACACCAATACCCTTACAAGCCACATATAGTATATTATCATGACAGCATAGCCCTGTACCACATACACCAATACCCTTACAAGCCACATATAGTATATTATCATGACAGCATAGTCCTGTACCACATACACCAATACCCTTACAAGCCACATATAGTATATTATCATGACAACATAGCCCTGTACCACGTACATCAATACCCTTACAAGCCACATATAGTATATTATCATGACAACATAGCCCTGTACCACGTACATCAATACCCTTACAAGCCACATGTAGTATATTATCATGACAACATAGCCCTGTACCACGTACACCAATACCCTTACAAGCCACATATAGTATATTATCATGATAGCATAGCCCTGTACCACATACACCAATACCCTTACAAGCCACATATAGTATATTATCATGACAGCATAGCCCTGTACCACAAACACCAATACCCTTACAAGCCACATATAGTATATTATCATGACAGCATAGTCCTGTACCACATACACCAATACCCTTACAAGCCACATATAGTATATTATCATGACAGCATAGTCCTGTACCACGTACACCAATACCCTTACAAGCCACATATAGTATATTATCATGATAGCATAACCCTGTACCACATACACCAATACCCTTACAAGCCACATATAGTATATTATCATGACAGCATAGTCCTGTACCACGTACACCAATACCCTTACAAGCCACATATAGTATATTATCATGACAGCATAGCCCTGTACCACGTACACCAATACTCTTACAAGCCACATATATTATATTATCATGACAGCATAGCCCTGTACCACATACATCATTACCCCTACAAGCCACATATAGTATATTATTATGACAGTATAGTCCTGTACCACATACACCAATACCCTTACAAGCCACATATAGTATATTATCATGATAGCATAGCCCTGTACCACATACACCAATACCCTTACAAGCCACATATAGTATATTATCATGACAGCATAGTCCTGTACCACGTACACCAATACCCTTACAAGCCACATATAGTATATTATCATGATAGCATAGCCCTGTACCACGTACACCAATACCCTTACAAGCCACATATAGTATATTATCATGATAGCATAGCCCTGTACCACATACACCAATACCCTTACAAGCCACATATAGTATATTATCATGACAGCATAGTCCTGTACCACGTACACCAATACCCTTACAAGCCACATATAGTATATTATCATGACAGTATAGCCCTGTACCACATACACCAATACCCCTACAAGCCACATATAGTATATTATCATGACAGCATAGTCCTGTACCACGTACACCAATACCCTTACAAGCCACATATAGTATATTATCATGACAGTATAGCCCTGTACCACATACACCAATACCCCTACAAGCCACATATAGTATATTATCATGACAGTATAGTCCTGTACCACGTACACCAATACCCTTACAAGCCACATATAGTATATTATCATGACAGCATAGCCCTGTACCACGTACACCAATACCCTTACAAGCCACATATAGTATATTATCATGATAGCATAGCCCTGTACCACATACACCAATACCCTTACAAGCCACATATAGTATATTATCATGACAGCATAGTCCTGTACCACGTACACCAATACCCTTACAAGCCACATATAGTATATTATCATGACAGCATAGCCCTGTACCACGTACACCAATACCCTTACAAGCCACATATATTATATCATCATGACAGCATAGCCCTGTACCACATACATCAATACCCCTACAAGCCACATATAGTATATTATCATGACAGTATAGTCCTGTACCACATACACCAATACCCTTACAAGCCACATATAGTATATTATCATGATAGCATAGCCCTATACCACATACACCAATACCCTTACAAGCCACATATAGTATATTATCATGACAGCATAGTCCTGTACCACGTACACCAATTCCCTTACAAGCCACATATAGTATATTATCATGATAGCATAGCCCTGTACCACGTACACCAATACCCTTACAAGCCACATATAGTATATTATCATGATAGCATAGCCCTGTACCACATACACCAATACCCTTACAAGCCACATATAGTATATTATCATGACAGAATAGCCCTGTACCACGTACATCAATACCCTTACAAGCCGCATATAGTATATTATCATGACAACATAGCCCTGTACCACGTACATCAATACCCTTACAAGCCACATATAGTATATTATCATGACAACATAGCCCTGTACCACGTACATCAATACCCTTACAAGCCACATGTAGTATATTATCATGACAACATAGCCCTGTACCACGTACATCAATACCCTTACAAGCCACATATAGTATATTATCATGACAACATAGCCCTGTACCACATACACCAATACCCTTACAAGCCACATATAGTATATTATCATGACAACATAGCCCTGTACCACGTACACCAATACCCTTACAAGCCACATATAGTATATTATCATGACAACATAGCCCTGTACCACGTACACCAATACCCTTACAAGCCACATATAGTATATTATCATGACAGCATAGCCCTGTACCACATACACCAATACCCTTACAAGCCACATATAGTATATTATCATGACAACATAGCCCTGTACCACGTACATCAATACCCTTACAAGCCACATATAGTATATTATCATGACAACATAGCCCTGTACCACGTACATCAATACCCTTACAAGCCACATATAGTATATTATCATGACAACATAGCCCTGTACCACGTACACCAATACCCTTACAAGCCACATATAGTATATTATCATGACAACATAGCCCTGTACCACGTACATCAATACCCTTACAAGCCACATATAGTATATTATCATGACAACATAGCCCTGTACCACGTACATCAATACCCTTACAAGCCACATATAGTATATTATCATGACACCATAGCCCTGTACCACATACACCAATACCCTTACAAGCCACATATAGTATATTATCATGACAACATAGCCCTGTACCACGTACATCAATACCCTTACAAGCCACATATAGTATATTATCATGACAACATAGCCCTGTACCACATACACCAATACTAATAACTCAAAGATATTCTATTTTATTACCAATTCTGTACAATCCTATAGTTTTGTTGAGACTGATAGCTATGACCTTGTCTGGTACAGTACACACATGCCTTGGTTTCGACGGTTATCTGAGATATTCAGTAATTTTCATTTTGGAAGGACAAACACGCAACAACATACCATAGCATACATCCGCAACTATTACGAAATCATCTGTGGTACACAACTCTCCTATAGAAATTGTTTAAACTCTCATGACAGTATAGTCCTGTACCACATACACCAATACCCTTACAAGCCACATATAGTATATTATCATGACAGCATAGCCTTGTACCACATACACCAATACCCTTACAAGCCACATATAGTATATTATCATGACAGCATAGCCCTGTACCACATACACCAATACCCTTACAAGCCACATATAGTATATTATCATGACAACATAGCCCTGTACCACGTACATCAATACCCTTACAAGCCACATATAGTATATTATCATGACAGCATAGCCCTGTACCACGTACATCAATACCCTTACAAGCCGCATATAGTATATTATCATGCCAGCATAGCCCTGTACCACGTACATCAATACCCTTACAAGCCACATATAGTATATTATCATGACAGCATAGCCCTGTACCACATACACCAATACCCTTACAAGCCACATATAGTATATTATCATGACAGCATAGCCCTGTACCACATACACCAATACCCTTACAAGCCACATATAGTATATTATCATGATACCATAGCCCTGTACCACGTACACCAATACCCTTACAAGCCACATATAGTATATTATCATGACAACATAGCCCTGTACCACGTACATCAATACCCTTACAAGCCACATATAGTATATTATCATGACAACATAGCCCTGTACCACGTACATCAATACCCTTACAAGCCACATGTAGTATATTATCATGACAACATAGCCCTGTACCACGTACATCAATACCCTTACAAGCCACATATAGTATATTATCATGACAACATAGCCCTGTACCACGTACACCAATACCCTTACAAGCCACATATAGTATATTATCATGACAACATAGCCCTGTACCACGTACACCAATACCCTTACAAGCCACATATAGTATATTATCATGACAGCATAGCCCTGTACCACGTACACCAATACCCTTACAAGCCACATATAGTATATTATCATGACAACATAGCCCTGTACCACATACACCAATACCCTTACAAGCCACATATAGTATATTATCATGACAACATAGCCCTGTACCACGTACACCAATACCCTTACAAGCCACATATAGTATATTATCATGACAGCATAGCCCTGTACCAGGTACACCAATACCCTTACAAGCCACATATAGTATATTATCATGACAACATAGCCCTGTACCACGTACACCAATACCTTTACAAGCCACATATAGTATATTATCATGACAGCATAGCCCTGTACCACGTACACCAATACCCTTACAAGCCACATATAGAATATTATCATGACAACATAGCCCTGTACCACGTACACCAATACCCTTACAAGCCACATATAGTATATTATCATGACAACATAGCCCTGTACCACGTACACCAATACCCTTACAAGTCACATATAGTATATTATCATGACAACATAGCCCTGTACCACGTACACCAATACCCTTACAAGCCACATATAGAATATTATCATGACAACATAGCCCTGTACCACGTACACCAATACCCTTACAAGCCACATATAGTATATTATCATGACAACATAGCCCTGTACCACGTACACCAATACCCTTACAAGCCACATATAGTATATTATCATGACAACATAGCCCTGTACCACGTACACCAATACCCTTACAAGCCACATATAGTATATTATCATGACAACATAGCCCTGTACCACATACACCAATACTAATAACTCGAAGATATTCTATTTTATTACCAATTCTGTACAATCCTATAGTTTTGTTGAGACTGATAGCTATGACCTTGTCTGGTACAGTACACACATGCCTTGGTTTCGACGGAAATCTGAGATATTCAGTAATTTTCATGTTTGAAGGACAAACACGCAACAACATACCAAGCATACATTCGCAACTATTACGAAATCACCTGTGGTACACAAATCTCCTATAGAAATTGTTTCAACTTTGTACACCAATAATTCCACATCAAAACGATTGCTACAGGGGATAAAGGAATATACATGTGGAGATACTAATGCAGCATGATTCTGTACTTGTAAGGATCTTTTCATACATTCTATTTGGAGTAAATGGCAATTTTCGACCTAGTACAATCTGATTCATTTCATGGTGTATTCGCTTTGCTTCGGGAATGAAACCTTTACCATTGATTCTTTAACAAAACAAATAACAAATGCTTGTGGTTCATTGGTTCATTGTCGGAGTTGGACTGAATTTCAGTACACCGTTTATTAACCTGTTCTACTGTACCTTTGAATGTGTCTATTTTATCTTTGAATTCGGAGCTTTTTAACATTTAACTCCTCATTTATTTTCTGAATTACATCATCTGCTGCCTTCCTTATGGTACATTCTAGTTTCTCTCACATTGAGTTGATTTCATCAACAACTGCATTCTTGTTTCGTAGGAGATGTCCCTGTTCTAAACGAAATAAGTTAAACAATCCTTGTATCATTGACTGTATATATCTTTCAAGCTTTCAATAGAATGTAAGCAATATTGATAGAACATAAGGTCTACGAAATTATTCAGTTCGAATCCTAGGTGCGGCACATTATCTCTGAAGATATGGTGCCTTAGGTAGTCTTCCTCCATCGCTAATCATTTATGCGGAATAATTAAAAGAGACTTGGTGTTATAATGGTACAGAACATTGAAAATTAGTGATGTAAGTATGTTAACTGTAAGCCAGTATATGAATGATTCTTAGTGGGTATGCAATGCCTTCCTATACCAAGAAAAACACCAGGATTATTAACATATAGGTACATGTACATTCTATATGGCCTGTCAAACGTAGCAATAATCGTTAAATTTCATTCGTGTTCTATACTTTTATTGATATTCACTGCACTTTCGTGTCCAAACCAAGTTCTGTACAGTGCTTTGACTATGAAGTTCAATACACATTACAATCATATAACAATATGTATTCATCGCCAAACATTAGGTTAAAAATATACAACTAGATACCCAGGGGCAACATGTCGAGCCCGCTGTGTGATGTTCATGACACCTCATTCCACTGAAGAAAATTTTTGTATAAAATGTTCTCAAAATCCTTCAATATTAAAATTAAGGTACCGGGGCGTGATTCATATCACATACAACAAATGGTTTTCCCTGACATCCCCATAATATAGGGTCGATGGAACTTTGAAAATTGATCGAAACCGAAATAGTGTCTATTGTAGGAAGAAGACAATAAGGTCTTGTTAGTGGTGAACATGATTACTTTAAATGAAAAAAATATTATAAACAGCAATTATGAAAGTCGTAAGGCCGTTTTTCAATCCATACCGGATCTGTGGTGCGTACCTATGTCGTTTTTTATCAGTTATACGCTGAGGGGACTTTTCCATCATCAGTCATTATGTATCAAGATATTTTTTTATATCACAAGATAGAAAACCGAAAGCTTTCAGATGAGCTATGTTTCAATTTTCACAAAAAAAAATCAAATGTGCTGGGATATAATGTACATACTTACAAGAAGCATTAACACCCAGAGCTTTGGTGACTAATAACTCATTGCTTTTGTACATTGCAAATTGATTGTTGTGCTTAACGAATTGCAAATGACGTAAAAAAAAAGAATCGATAGTTCCACAAGACCAATTACGTTTTGCACTGAATATTTTTTATTGACAATAATACATTACAATTTGCTTAATGAACGTAACAGACTTTCAACCATATCGAATTGAAGATGTATGATATTAGTAAGTGGTGGAGTTCAATATTTGTGCATGGTTACACTGTCATTTTGGTCAACATGCCAACACTAGCTTTGACATTGTAGCTGTTTCAAAGGCATTTTGGAATCGAACACATTATTCTACACAACGTTTTGAGCATGGTTCTTTATTTTCTTGAGAAAGTCGCTGATATCTTCACGACTATTTTCGAAATAAAGTCATGGGTAGTGAAGTTTGTACATGGATCTTTTTCTTTATGTAATAGACAAAGGGGTTTGTCACGAAAAAAAATCAAAACATTTTTTTTTCCATGTAACCCATATATATATAGAAGGGAAACAACTTCGACAATTCGAATTTTCCAACGCGTGTTATAAACTTCCATGTTATTGCAATGCAGTACAAAATATTTAACTCATATATAGTGCAACGTATGGGCAACTCAACACGCTTACAGAAAATGTATACTTTTACTACCTTTAAAGATATTCTAAACTCGCTATTGAAGATTTTTCACTCGAAAAATGGTCAAATTTTACAAAACGACACACTGTCGTAAAATCGCAGAGAAGTTGCCGACTTCATGTGTGAGGATAAGTTAGTACTGGTTATAAATTCAGTCCGGGAAAACCATATAATACAGGGTGTCCCAAAAGAAAGGTAACACTTTCATGCATGTTTATTGTCCCTTGTTTTTGATGAATATCCGGGAGTGAAATATTGCGGAATATCTTGACCAACGCATAGTCTTGACCTCAACCCATGCAACTTTTTTCTTTGGGGATATTTTTTAAGTCAAAGGTCAATAGTCCTAAGCCACCAACCAAAGAAATACTGTTGAAGTGTTAACGTGGCATAGATTTCATCGTGCGTGTATGGCAAGTAAAGAGGATGGAAGGTTGTCACATCAGAAACGTCATAAATTACTAAAACGACGTCAGTGATGAAAAATGCACTTTTGTTCTCAAATTTATATTAAATTGCAAATACTGAATATATTCATAAGGTTCTCTGACAAAAAAAACTTACATCTTTGATCTACATATCTGTATAAATATCATGTATTCATCTGCAATTTAAAGGGAAATTAAACATGTATGAAAGTGTTACCTTTCTTTTGGGACACCCTGAATTGTAAAACGGCGTTGAATCCACTGAAATTATCTAATTCTCGTGACATTATATGAGCGCGTCCGGAACATGTGCATTTTATTGTTGAATCAATTTGATGGTTGAATGGATTCTTGTGCGGGGATTAAACATTTTACAAGTACTTAATATATCTAGCAGAACTAGTATATTCTAATGGAAGAACAAAGACACATTTGATAACTGTTAACTTCCATGTACACTTATTGATGTCAACGAGTTAATATAGGAATGAAATACAGAAATACAACAATTTGTTACATTTCATTGGATAAATATCATATTTGTTTTATAATTTTCTCTTTTGAATAAGCAGTAACGCAAAGTCATTTTGTGTATGATAAAGTTGATATATTTCGTATACAACTGCAATTATGTCAATTATATCTAACTTACAGGTATAAGCCGTCACTGGAAAAGCGAAACAGTTTTATCAAAGGCCATATTTTTTATATTTCGTTTTACAAACCAAACGGTCATAATTTCTGAAAAGAAATGGAACAAAAATAAAAGGGTAAAAGTGATATTTCATTATTTGCGCCGGTTCTGCTGATTATGCCACACAAAGATCAAGCGGTATTTTCTGATATCATCCTTCTCTTAGTATAATTGTGTCCGAGATGTTGCGCTTCATTAGTTCCCAATTATATCGACTGTATATTGTCTTTAACTATGTGTGCAGTGAGTTTGTGTAATATATCATGGTGGTGCCGGGGCGGAACGCTTTTTTCAAAGCTTTCGTTCGTACAGTCTGTCGTCCCTAATGCTTTGCCGCCTGTATTGGTGATACTGTGAAAGCAAAAGCAGACTACAAAACACAGACATGCACACTATTTACTAAACCTCCAAAGATGCTCTTGAATATATACCGTACCCTATATGTAGATCTACTCGTACCAGGCGTGTTTATTCTTTAAGCCATTGAAAGTTACGTGAGTCCATCTGATTACAATCTTTTAATAGATTTCCAAAAACATTTATTGTATTTATATATTTTTGAAATTCTGACATAATGAAAGTAGTGAATGTGCACTTCAAAGTTTCAGTAGTCGAAGGCTAAAATGTAAGTAAATTTTAAACTTCAGTATGAGGTAAAAGTAAATTTCAGTGACTATAACAGTGTCAGTAAAATGAAAACCAACCAGTTACTGAGTTATTGAGACATACGATATGTATGCAATAAATCGAACACAATTTTGAAGTTATCTTGCAGCTAATTGGTTGACTGGGTGAACTGTATACATGTATCGATGTGGACTTAAGATGAAAGAATCGTCTTGTATCTATCACAGACACTTATACGATATTATAAGATATATTTTAATTATGTATCTGTGTTGTTGCACAACTTCATTTGTGTGTTTGTAAATATTAAGTGAAGCACAGGTTGACGTGCACATGCTAGCACTAAACAAGAACATCGTTTTTCTCTTGAAGGAATAATTAGTCCAGCGATTTGTAAACAGTACCATAGTAGTTAAAACAATTCATGATGTTCATTAAGAGTGACACATATAAGCAGAAGTATGCTTACAAATAAAAAAGACATACAAAGAGTAAAGTATCTATTTTGTATCGGCGTGCTTACCAACTTCTAATTGTAATGAATTGCAAGTATTTGTTACTTGTATTGTGTAGCATTTCGTGACATTTTGGAACAAACTTCTAACATGGATGTGAACACTTAATGTTAATTGCGTATTAAATTCAAATCATGATATCTTTAATGTAATTTACCAACCATTTCCAAATTAAGGGATAATCATCACACCGTATTAGCAGATTATGATAATTATGTATACCCACTATTGTTAAGAAGATAATTGTTATGTGTGGCTTCATTATATAATTGGATACGTTTAAAAAAGACTCTTTAAAGGCATAAAAATCTTCGGTCTAAGTTAATTGACGATTTACGATAGTATATATATTCTTTATTTAATATAGTATGTGTAAAAACGCGTTTGAATGATTTTAAAGTACATGTTATGTATCACATTAGATCAGCCATGACATTCAGATAACACAATTCGGACAATCGGGCGTGAACATTTAGGTTTGCAGATAATCCGCTGTCGAATAATCGCGAGTACTATTACTTACACTTAGAGGAATGTTTAAACTATCAAAACAATAAGTGTACAGTTATCATTTTTGGTCAATGTACTAAACACATTTCTACTTATAGCTAATTACACGCACTCGTATTTTAGCATTTGTACCAAATAACGTGTCATTCATTGATGTTTATATGCTTCTGATTTCATAAATCAAGTCTATTCAGCGGCAATGCAGTAATGGATAAGTAGACTTTTACCTATTGCAAAAGGTTTACACATAATTATTATGTAGATCTACTTACTTTTCTCTGTATGTTAATATATGCATGTATAGCTGATTGAAAGTTAGTAACTTGATCAAGCCTACATACAGTCAAGCCTGTGTTAGCGTATATCTCCGAAAACGTCCACCTTGTGAATAAAATTCATTCTATGAAAAACGCCATTGATTATAAACAAAAAAATAACTTCTGAATGAAGATCACCAACCAATAAAGGCCACATTATATATTTTTCAACAGTGATCATTGTGGATAGCATTTTTCTAATAGCTCTTTTCTTAGCATTTATATATCATTCATGTATTTTTAAAAATGATTTGTTATTTAATACATGCCGTTAAGTTAGTTACAAGTATCATTATTTGATAGCTTGAGACTTTGAACTTAACACCCTGTCACCCTCAGTGTTTGATAACTTGTATTATGTACTTATTCATCAGAACTTAATAATTTCTGACTTGTATTTGATGATTTGCCATTACATTTCAGGGTAAACCAGCATACTACACCATCTGAACTAAATTGAAGTTTTGATCGAGTCTGCTTTTTCAACAGTGTTATTACATATTATGTGCTCTGTTACTTTTTGTGATTGGTATAGTTTTTGTGCTCAGTGATTGCGCGTAGTGTTTGTGCTGTGTTATATTTCTTTTAAAACATTTTGGATTAGGATTATTTAGGATGGAATACTGAAGTAGGTAAATTTTCTTGAAAAATGCATTTAACTTTCACAATGATAGGTCCCCTCACATAATTTAACCTCACAAAGCACTTATTTTTAGGATTAGAAAGACATTGTGTTTTGTTTTTAAATACTTACAATTTTCAAATATTTAAGATACTTTACATGATGATTGAGGTTCAAGATAAAAGAATACGGTAATTAAAATATGACTATTTCAATAACAAAAACGTTAGGTAAATATATAAATGTCTGAGAAACTATTGAAAAAAATGTCAGAGAAACTATTGAAAAAAAAATAGATAAACCAACCCCGAGACCGTAGTACTATGCAATTCCAACCGAAATATTGACCATTTTAGACGATATTAATGCTAAATAATACGTTTTTGTCGTTCTATTTCAAAGCTCTTTAATTACATTAAAGTATGTATAATCAAATTGATATATATGCTATTTTATACTTCAAATCATATTAAAAGCGCTTAATGCGATACACGCCGTTCGAAAATATTCAATTCTTATTCAATCCAATTTACAAAGAATGTGCGATATTTACTATTTTTGTAAGACGTTCATGATTTCGAATTGTTACAAATCAAATTTTGCATTTATTCAATCCAAAACACAGTTTGCGATATTAACTAGTTGTGTAAGAAGTTAATTTTTTTCATTTCGAATTGTTTGAAATCGAATTTTGCATTTAGATAGAAATCGTAACTCATTCCTGAAATATGCCAGCAGTCCCGCTTCCACGGATTGTTTACGTAATGTTCCACTAAAATAAATTAATAAATATTCTTGATCAATAGCCCAAAACGGCCTTACACTATTGAAATACATGAAATACACACAAGTTCCCTTTTAAAATTAATATACCTCATCATTTTTACATAAAATCATATCAGGCAAATAAAAAATTAAATGTGCACGGGTTGTTTACATTATGTTCTGTTCGGAATATATGTGATAAATATTCATAAAGAATAATCAGAAAAAATCTTAAACAGTTGAGATACACGCTGTTTTTTTTTTACATTAATGCCGTTCAAATATTAGTATATCTGGTCATTTTTGCAAAAAAATAATATCAGTCTAATAAAAATCAATTGCACCCGGGTACTTGACTTGATGTCCCGTGCAAATCAGTCAATTAATATTCATAATTAAGAAACAGCCACAAATGAAATACCCGCGGTATTGTTCATTAATTAGGCTAATCTTGTGCAATTGCAAAACACGCTGTTTTTTAGTTAAAGTTCGGATCAAATAATGATATATCCGGTATACTTTGCATAAAATGTTATGAGTAAAAAAAAAGCAGAAATGCGCACGCTTTGTTTACACAATATTCCGTTCAAGTAGGCTAATTGATACGCACTTGTTGTTCACATTATGTTCCGTCAGATAAGTAAATTGATATTCATAATTAATATTTAAAGAATAATGAAATACACGCGGGATTGTTGAATTAATTATGCGAATCTTACACATTTGCAATTAATACACGCTGGTTGGTTTAATTCATTAAGTTCCGTCAAAATATTAATATAACTAATCATTTTGCAAAAATCATATGAGTCTAATTGCGTACGGGTTCTTTACTTGATGTTTTATTCAAATATGTCAATTAATATTCATAATTAATGATCAACCACAAATGAAGTACACGCGATTTTTATCAATTAGTCCAATCTTGCACAATTGCAATACACGCTGGTTTTTCAGTTAAAATTCCGGACAAATATGTCTATTTTGCATAAAATCGTATGAGTCAGTTAAACAGAAATGCACACGCGTTGTTTACATAATATTCCGTTCAAATAGGTTGATATTCATAATTAATAATCAAACACACATCAGTCGAATAAAAATGAAATGCACACTTGTTGTTCACATTATGTTCCGTCAGATTATATTAGTAAACTTATATTCATACTCCAACAATAATGAAATACACGTGGGAATTATGTTGTTTTAATTATGCGAATCTTACTCGATTGAAATACACGCTGGTTTGTTTACATTTAGTTTCGTTGAAATATACATGTATTTGGTGATTTTTGCATGAAATGATACGAAACTTTTAAAGACTTAATAAGCTTGCCGTTTAAATATTATTCCCATCATATATTAAGTTTATTAATTAGGGCATTTATTCAACATATTGACGTAGAAAAATATAATCAAACCCCGACCGGACAACCATTTATTTTCGACCTACATATTGATCATTTCCTAAAGTTAACATTCAAATTAGATGAGTAAACACGTAGTCATGTATAATATTCAAATATATTTCTTCATATTTGGCTAGAATGTCCAATATGCTTGATATTAGAATAAATAAACGGGTTGCACTTTGTACTGCATCTTCAGCTAGAGATCATGTAAGAATTGGTTTTACTACGTCTATAATTTGTTATCAAAATGCGATGCTCAACAATATTGTGATACTAGTAATTCTATTCCGAAACATTCTTTGGTAAATATTGTTACAACCAAACTGCAGGAAAAGCATGTTTTAGATTGGCTAGTGTCTTTAAATAGTGTCACAGTTCCGTCTACCCGTGGTGGAAATAAGCTGCGTACTTATCGTTTATTTAAAACAACATACGAAACAGAAACGTATTGTACACTTATTATTCCTCCACCGTGACATAGATCTGCATTTAGCAAATTTCGATGTGGTGTCGCTCCTTTACGTATTGAAAGCGATCGTTACGAAGCCGTGTATCGGAACGAAAATGTCCGTTCTGTGACAATATTGAGGACGAAAGCCATGTTATTCTGGATTGTTTTATGTATGAAGATCTACGAGAAACATTATTTGAGAAAGATAAGGCTATAAGACAGTACATTTGCACGAATGTCTAAAACTGAAAAAAACTTACACTTTTGTTCACTAAAACTGATATGATACGTAATTGTGCCAAAACCTGTTTTAATATATTGCAACGCCGGGTTTTATTTATTTGTAAATAATTCCATTATTTCTTTTATACGTATAATGTAATTTTATGATAGTGTATTTGACCATTGCTAACCAGTTTATCCCATATCTGATCTTAGATGAAAGTCGATCTTTTTAAAATATGCATTTTCCCTTTTATCATCGGAAGTTTTTATGCTGGATTAGCTCACCTTACCTCTTGTAATATCGTGATGTACAGACTAGCTCGATAGTAGAGTTTCCTATATGATTTTATATTATTGTTATTTTTAGTAATATATAATTTATGTCTCTTGAAATTCTTAAACAATATGGTTGTATACGTGTTTTATTTATTTGGAAAGAAATCACATATGCATGTCATTGTATGTATACAAATGAGACACATATATAGTTAGCATTGGTAATGATAAGTTTGATACGTTTTTGTGCAAAAAAAGCATCCATTATATGTACTGGTACATAAGAATCGCAAAAAAATAACCTGAAATTCCTGAAAAATGCCAACAGTCCCGCTTCCACGTGTTGTTAACGTAATGTTCCGCTAAAATAAGTTAATTAATATTCTTTATCAATAGCCAAAACAATTGAAATACACGACGGTTTGTTTACATTAATTTCCGTTCAAATATTAATATATCTCATCATTTTTACATTACATTATATCAGACAAACAAAAATAAGATGTGCACGGAGTGTTTACACACTGTTTCGTTCGAATTATTTTATAAATATTCATAATTAATAATCAGAAATAAGCTTACACTATTAAGATACACTCTGCTTTATTGATATTAATATATCTGGTCATTTTTGCATAAAATAATAGGAGTCAGAAAAATATAATCAAATCCCGCGACCGGAGAATCATTAATTTACCAGATCATTTCCTAACGTAAACATTCAAGTTAGATGAATACACACATATTCATGTATAATAGTCTGTTCTATTGTATTCCGAAATGTTCCGCTAAAATAAGTTAATTAATATTCTTCATCAAAAACGATTTTACAATTGAAATACATGCTCGTTTGTTTATATTAAGTTCCGTTCAAATATTAAAATATGTCATCATTTTTGCATATTATAAGTCAAATAAAAAGCAATTGCGCACGGGTTCTGTACTTGATGTTTTACATCAGTTAATTAATATTCATAATTAATAACCAGAAACAATTTTACACAATTGAGATACACATTGGTCACATATATATATGTTTATTTTAATCAATATATCAGGTTATATTTGCATATATATGAATGTCGATCTTGCATAATATTATGAAGATTCAAAATGAAGAATGTCATTGAAGTACGTAAACAATCCCACGTTAAGTAATATTAATTTTGATCTTAGATATTTACAATTGTGCAGGTAATTTTAAACCAAAGCATTATTGTAAACAAACAAAAACATATGTCGTTCAATACATAGAAAATTGGAGAAGATTCAAGTCAATAAGTTAGAATGTTGTGTGAAAATCATACGTAACAATTAAAGATATGATAAACCTGTTGTTATTCCCATCATATAAATTTATTAATTTAGGGCGTGTAGTCAAACTATTTTCTTTGAAATGATATAAATAAACTCCGCGACCGCATTTACATACATTTCCAACCTAAATATTGACCATTTTTGGAGATTTCAAAGCAAAATAGTGAAAGCCCCATTAGCATTTTGAATGTTAAGATTAAAACAGGTCTTATTTTATCTAGAAAGATATCTCTTTGATCAGTGAAATTGACTTTTAATTGCAATAAAATTATTCCGAAATTTTCTTTTTTAATCACTAAGTACACATAGAAATATAGCACAGTATTTGTTCAATGATATTGCAAAAATTAAGAAAAAGCGTCTGACAACATTTCTACGAAATGTGGCTAAAGAAAGGCATCATGTGATATTGTTTTAGAGCAAAATAAAATAAATTCCTTATATTTTACTATCATTACATATATTGTTCTTTATTGCTAAATTTAAAATGCTAACGGGGCTTTAATTATTGATATTCTTTATTGCATTGGTTTCTCTATAATCAAGTTGATTAATATAATATTTCCCTCCTCAAATCATTTTGAAATCAGATTTTACAATTAAATAGAAAACATACGTTATTTCTAAACAATGCTAACACTTTCTGCTTCATAAACTCGTATTGTTCTTTGATATTTGCAATGTAGCATGTTATTTTCAACCAAAGCATATAAACAAACAGATAAACATGTCGTTCGATACATAGTCTATTGTTAGGCAAAATTTTATTTCAAAATCTAGAATGATTTTTAAAGGTATATACGAGTATAAAGTATATATATTTTATTTATTTATCTATCTATTTCCTTCCATA
The DNA here is from genome assembly GCA_964023205.1 of Lutraria lutraria. NCBI lineage: Eukaryota > Metazoa > Mollusca > Bivalvia > Venerida > Mactridae > Lutraria > Lutraria lutraria. The sequence continues at coordinate 20,328,007 of OZ026847.1, forward strand.
TTCGGAGAGCATTACATAAATAATAACAATGTAATATTTATACATAACATCATAATGATGAAAAATTAATTACTCATACAATTTGAATTATATACATAAACATACTGTATTTTGTACGATGCCACTATATACTACTTAGTATAGTCAAACCTGTATGTGCGGTCACCTCCAAGTAAAGACCACCTAACTGTCATTATGGACCATACCATATATTTCGAAGGGTGTCCTTTGTTGACAGGTTTGACCGTACATCTTAATTGCCTCCGATTTTTTTTCGAAGGTATACATTATACATAATACATTAATAAATATTAAACAAAGCATTGCATAGAATATATACAAGTTCAGACAGCAAACGCAAAGTTCATACAATAAAAGTTATATACTACATTCATTAGATTTAGTGAAAAAGAACAAGTGGTAAAGGAGACATATTGACTTTAAAGGAAGGCCTTAAAACGAAAATATTTCAAGACGTTTCAATAACGGCAAAAATCACCTTTAAGTTATCGATTATTCGGACAATCATAACACTGTTTCACATAGTAGATAAATACGAAATCGAAATTTTAACAAATGTTTGTGCTAACAGAGACATAGATAACATTATCTATGTCTCTGGTGCTAATTCTGTCTTGATTTATTGAAGGTTCTGTTACATTTCGGGTCTAACTTTTATAACGCGATCACCTGTTGTTTTTGTTTTTCAAGATATTTTAGCCAAGTTAGAATTTCCTTTCAAACACATCGCCCTGGTAATTGACGCCCCTTATATCACGTAGTAAAGGCGACAACATAATTCATCTTTAAACAGCCTCGACGGTCGTGATGGTCTGTATACAGTAGCTTTTTTACAGAATCTTCTTTTCATGTATAATACCGTGTCGCTTTATCGTTTAGATACTTCTTATAAAGTATAGAGGGATTCTGTAATAACCATCGACAATTTTAAACAAATGTGTTATATTTGTTAATTCCTCACTTCTTGATAAATCTAACTCATAAATTACAGAATTGCAATTTACCCATGATATTAAGGTCAGATAGCTTAATTGGATAGAGCAACCCAGGCCAGTAAATCATGGTTATGGGGAGATTCGGGTTCGAATCCTGATCTGACTTTCATGGATAAACATTTTCAAAATTTGGAACATAGTTTTAGTTTTACAGTTTGTCTTTTCTTATTTTAACAAATGGATAAATCCCTGTCTAGGCAGTGCGACCTGACTCCGTGGTCGAGTCTTCAAATCACGTACTGTAACCTCTCACTGATAGAGGGCCCAGCTAGCGACCATGTCTCTATGTGAGAAAGTAGGTAGATGCATATGGAGGATGTGAATCTAATATGGTTTGGTTGCTCCCAGGAACGATGGTTAGATGAACTGTTCGCCTCATATGACTCAGACTGTTGAAAAGTTCAGGGTTCTCATTAAGTTTTTGGCTAACAGGCCCAAAAGCTAGAGTAACAGGCCTGCTATGGGGGGGGGGGGGGTTCCTGGCAGTTTCTAGCAATATTTTATTAACTTTTGCGATTCCCAACCGACCCAAACACATTTCTAAGCGGCTAAATTGGCCTGCAACCTGCTGTTATTGAGAACCCTGGTTCAAAAGGGGTTTAAAACTCAAACAAACAAGTTTAGGCAGTGCCCTAACTCATATTAATATTAAACTACTAGTAAACATTGCTGTTGTATTATCTGTGATAAACTAAATGATTGATTTATTTTCATTGTTTTCGATCAGTGCTTTGAATTTATTCATCCCTCGTAAAGATAAACTGGTTCCTGTAGACTAGTCTGTCTGGTGCACTGCTACATGGAACGGGAACCAGTTTAATTAGGTTTACAAGCGTCCAGACATACGGATAGATTCTTCGTTTGGTGCATGGTGTGGTATCTGTATCATACAGAAGTTTTCTCCTGCTTATGAACTATACTACAGCGTAAGTGTTGATTCTTGATAAAATGTGATCCTCATAACGATGAAATATAATTGTTGTCTATATTAATTTGTGTTGTAACTGCTAGTTATGCGAATGTCATGTGTTTTCGCGAATTGGCGATATTTCTGTCCTTGTATTAAAGTATATTTGGCTTCGATCAAGGTTATTCTAATATATGATTTCATACTACCAGTAACTTGTCCAAGCGTGTTGTTCTGGATGGTGAGTCTTCAGACCCAGACAGGGTCCTTTCGGGTGTACCCCAGTGGTCTGTTCTGGGTCCTGTACTCTTCCTGCTGTATACAGGTCGTCCCTGGTTTTACGGTTTACTGCCTACCTAACTCTTTACAAGCGTTAAAATGCATGACAGTACAAATCTGCAGTCATACAACCATTTAATCCTCATAAGCAATTCTTCTTCTTGTCGAAGTACATAAAAATACTCTCAATAACAATCAAATAATATCCTCATGCTCGTATTTCCGCGGTACCCATATATCCGCAGTATATCATACTTCCGGTATAAACAGAATGATGCGTCACCTGTAGGTCACCTACTTACACAAAAAGGCTACTTTCGTTTTGTTCTTACAGTCTCGGCAATAGTTTTTTCCATATAAAGGTTTTTTGCATAAAAATCAAAAGATTATCCTCGAGTGACAATGCTTCGACCCTCTAAGCTTTCAATACGATCAAAATATAGTACAGAAGGTAATAAACATGAAAATATAACGCTTACTTGTTCATTTATTCATTTTTCCTTACGAATGTCCATTTTTTAAATCAAGTAACAATCTTAAGTACTTTAAATAGTATTGAATAAATGTCAATGTCATATTTGTCCGCCATTTTGAAATAGTCCATGCTTCGTTTCTGCGCGCGTGCAACAAATTAGGCAGATGCTAATCAGTTTAGATAATCGTCTTTTCGATGAAATTATTAAAAATGTTAAAGTAGTAACAGTTTAAAAGAAATGAACAGTTAAATGGTATTTTTAACCCTTTTATCATGAATCACTCATTTGCTCACGATGGTGACAGAAAAAAATCGTCAATTTTTACATAAACCTCACAGGAGTGCAGTACGTAATTAGTACCCGATGTTTGACAGGAATATTGTCTTCGCATACACTGCTGATATGCAGTTGTCAAATTATTTGCAGAAATATGCCAGCATTTAGGCATATAATACTGATAATTTTACCGTTAAATGGTAATTTCTAGAATAGAAACTTAAATTTAGCGCTAAGGAATAACGGGACTAAAACACACTGTAAAATTAATTTGGCCTATATTTTTTCAACATTCATCACGTGACTTACATCATTTGCATATACACAATGCAGACGAAGGCATAGAATTTACAAATATTGTGTAAGTTGATATAAAAACACATTTTATTAAAGGCTGTTATTGGGATTAGTAAAAAATGGATTTTTTTCCAGATCATAAGTATTTTACAGTTTATTTATCTATGTATAACCCATTTTTGACGAAAATCTATGCTCCGTGTAAATAAATGTGTAGTAAACAAAACGTTCACGGTTTTCGCGCGCAACGGTCATCTCGAGAGATTTTGTGACGTGAACAAAATTGGGTCGAATGAAGGACAGGATCGAATCTAGGGCGCCGGACAATATATGAATATAAACTTTTTCAATGCTCTTACACGAATGCTAAAGATGGCTTCCTACACATTGTTTAATTCATGTCGTTTTACGAATCACAAATACAGGTCGTCTGTTTGCGCTATTTCATGACGTCACTCGAATATTGATTGATGGTTCTAGGTACTTTATCTTATGCAATTGTTTTAGCAATAATTATGGGGCTAGTCATGAAGTGGTTACCGCGGAAATATGAGAATGTACCTTTAAAATATGGCTGCCGCCGTCAGTCGATCCAGAATGTATTTTAGAACATTCACACAAGTGTGAGAAAAATAAGATTATTCCAAAACAGGCCGTAAAAAAAATAGAGAAATATCAATTGATTAATGCAAGGTAAGTTCTTTTATTTATGTTTTCTTCAGTTTTAATGATAAGTACCGCAGGAATACGAGGAGCCGGTAAAGTCGGGCATGCAATGTAAAGAATAGTCTGGTTCCTTGCCAACAAATGTTAGGCAGAAACGTAAGTGGAGGTGACACTCACTCATGTGCGAGTCATTGTTACAGTAAAATTCATACTGGTCTGGTCTATATTTAAAAGAACAAATATATTACCCCTGTTCAAGCCCCCAGAGTACAAGGTTATCATCCTCTCATCAATATCAATACAAAAGATATTTTTCTTATTCGGACGCCCTTAAGTATTCCTTTTTTCCCAAGGATCATTCCCCTCTGGAATGTACTTCAAGCCCATGTAGCATCCTTGGAAACCTTGCAAGATTTTTTATCTACATGTATTTTGTGTTTTTATTTCGTTTATGCCCTTGATCTATGCAAGTTGCCATACCACCACCAGTCTTCGAATTTAGCACCAGACCTTGGACTGAGCCCACCAAAATGGCCATGGGTCCAGTAAATTTGATAAGGTTACTGGTCTGACAGTCCAATAAATTTTTCAGTGATAAATTTACCATGTTTCAGAACAAAAAGTGAAGTATGTTAATCACTCTTGAAAAATAAGTTTTTTAGCCAAATTATATGAAATTTTTATATGTACTCTCTTTGGTCCACTAAAAATTCTTTCGGTCCAGTAAAGTTTGAATTTTCACTTGACTGAATGTCCAGTGTTTGAAAAAGTTTTTCGTGAAGACTGCACCACCTGCTGTGATGTTCAGTTTTGAACGTGTGCAGTATCGATATAGATGATTATTGCCGTGGACGCTTGTTTCCATTTTATGTGCATCCGCAGGACGCATATAATTTTCGAGTGACAAGTCATAAATCTGTCAGCTTCTGTTTATTATCGAAAGCTCTTAATTTCCACATCGCGAAAAATAATATTACATGCCAATAGTGGATAGGTGTTATTGATAAGAGAGCCAAACTACATAGGTAAAATGAATAAAGCGATTCAGTCTATGTTATGACCAGATAAATAGCAGGCTGTCAACTGATTCCTATATTCCTATATTTTCCTATATTTTGGATCAAAATCCTATATTTTGAAAGACCTCCTATATTTCCTAATTTTAAAAATATTCCTATATTTTTTAGTAAATTTGTCGCCAATCATTGAAGAGAGAGTAAATAATGCTTTGATACTGCTTTTGGCTTCTTTATTTTACAGGTAAGATATTTCTTATGTTCTTCCACAACATCACCGTCCTTTAGATAATGCTGTTGTGCACTTCATGATGATGTGTTATATAGCAGCCTTCTGCTGGATTGTGATGCTGTTGAGATGTGGTAGATTCTGTTGTAGCAAGTCCACATGAAATATCAATCATTCAATACTTAAGTGCCCAAAACTCACCAGAATGCACCATTTCTCTTCTTTAAATCAAAATTGTTCATAAATATCACGTCAGCCCTGCCTGTATTACTGCATCCAACTCTGGTTTCTTTTATGTACACATTTTAGACACTGGTACATGTAGAAAACCTTAGTGTACAGGGTAACAGGCCCCAGTTTCGCAATAAAACTTCAGTTTTTACTCAAATTCAACTTACTTATTAGATGACACATTTCTCTGTTCTATTGTATACAGTTCAGAATGTGGTATTAGAATAAGGTAAACTTAATGTATTGCTTTCTTTGTGAATGTATGAAGTTAATGAATGTCATCCAAAAATCATCTATTACTGACTAGACTAACAATGGATGAATTACTGTAAAAGAACTAGATTTTCTTGTCACATTATAGTGACTGCTGATCTAAATTTTGATAATTCCAACTTGCATGTTTAACAAAATTGGAGCATTTTTCATTTTCAGACTGCATTGTTACATGGTGTAAAGCAGTGGGAAAAAAGAGACCAAGCTGAACTCGGCGACAACTGAGATTTATGCACTGTGGTATTTATACTTAAGTACAGTGGTATAGGACATGACCAGTATCATTCTCATATGGTACAATTTACAAAATTGTTGAAATTGACAAAGCAGACAATTTTCTGACAAAGTGAATTTCATGTAACCTATAAATTGTACTGTGAATCCTGTCTTCTGACCACCTTTTACAAGCAACCTTCTGTCTTGCGTCTTGTATAAAATGTTTAAATTAACTGCCTAATTAAATGTACATGGTTTCATACTATTTCATAGTATATGTAACTCCAATCCTTAGTTAAGAGGCCACCTGTCTTCAGAGACCCTATTTTCATTCTTCCTAGAGCAGTTGCTTAAGACAGGTTTCATTGTATTTCAATTTGTTTAATAGATGTAACAATGAACCTACATAATGTAATAGTATTATGATAGTTAATGTTTACATTATTAATAGAATACCCTTGAGCTTCACAAAGCGAAATGGGGCTATATGAGAATCACATGCATCATTTCTCTTCACGTCATGTCACATCCCTGCAAGGATGATCTGCGGAATTCCTCTAGCTATTACATTAGCAAGTTCCATAACTCTTGATTTGCATTTTTACAGAATTATGGTCTGAAGCCTCCAGACCATTCTACGCTAGAAGAATTACAGGCGTAATTTTCTAAATTCCGTGTATAATGTACGCCTGTTAATTCTATATTCCGTGTCTAAATTACGCTTGTAATATTTTACGGCTGTAATTTTGCTATCCAATTTTACAGCCGTAATTTTTTGAACAGCAGGAAAATTTTGATTGCAAATTCCGGTTAATTTACATATTACGTCTCTTTTTCCGTCTGTTTTCCATCTGTGTTACGGGCGTAACTTACAGTACTTTAGTGAAGAGGTTACAACCGGAATTCTAAATTACAGTTGTAAACTTTGCAAAATTCCTGCTGTTTTCCGTTTGTTTTACGGTTGTAAAATTTTGTACAGGTAGCTTATTATTGACTAAGCATCTTTTGATGTAATTCATTAGAATTTATTTTAATCTGTTATTGGGGATTTGATTTTTGACTCTAAGGAAAAAAGGTATTTTGAGGCTTAATACATAGCTAGACCCACATTATTTTATTTTGGCATGTTTATCATGTTAAAATATATACAGTTTAACCCCTGAAAACCGGACTCCCAGAAAACCGGAATTCTCTGAATATCGGACGATTTTTCAAGTCCCATTTTTTACTCTTCTATAATAAATGCAAAAAGTTCTCTGAATACCGGAACCTCAGAATTCCGGATACCGGACGGTTTTTACTGTCCGCTAATGGATATCAAACTATATTTTACCCCTGAATACCGGACGCGCCTATTTTCAAGTTGTATATTCGGACTGACAAGTGTCATTTTCCTTTGTTTACCAATTAGCGGTCGTGCGTGTAATTAGTACAGGCGTGAAAAACACATTGTGAGTTGAAGTTGAACAATAAGGTAGAATCAATAAAGATCGTAATTATGCAGTTATGACACGATGGCCAGGTAGTTTGATTAATTGTTGTAAAAGCAAGTATCAAAACATAACTAGCCAGTGATAACAAACTGATGACAAACATATTTAGATAACAATAAAATATCAATAAGTGGAACTTGTACCCGAAAGTGCAATAACGTATAATCTGTTTATTTACGAACCCGTTTAATTACGATCATTATGAAAGGATCACTGGAAATGACCAATAAAATTATGATATTTTTTTTTGGGTAATGTTGAAATATTATTTTAATAATTTTTTCGGTCATTTCATATCTGCATGCTTTCGCTCTTCTTTAAAATAATGTCTGAACCATCTTCTATAGACATAGAAGGTTAGAATTGTCTCTTGAAGACAAAATTAAGATTGGCAGATGATATGAGTCTATTCTTAAACCATCTTTAAAGGTATGAGTATGTCATTTCCTTTTCTACATGCGTTATCAAGTTTCCCTGAGTAGTACTGGGTTTGAGCTGTTTCTCTTACACAACATGATTGCTATAAAACCCTTACACAGAAGACAAAAGGATACTATATTTGAAAAGCGTATTCTTTGCTTGATAGTAATACATATCAATACAACTAAGGCTATGATTCAACAATGTGGTACATATACAAATCAGTCACCCACAAGACACAAGTATGGATAAATTACCAAATGTTCTCTGAAAACCGGAATTCTCAGAAAACCGGACTTTTGGCTCAGTCCGGAAGGGGTCCGGTATTCAGGGGTTATACTGTACAAGGAAACAAATGGTATTATTTTTAGTCAAAGACACATGATTTTTTAGATGGAAAAAACACTTGAGTCCATACTTGAGTTTCTACTCAATTTTGTTTGTGCATGGGGTCAGGTATTCATTTGTTAGTGTATCTGTTTGCAAATGAAGAGATTCTCAGTTGAAAGACTCCCATATTTTGCCTAAAAAAATATCCAAAAGCTCCTATATTTGTAGTGACAATATTCCTATATTTCTCCTATATTTTGGAGAAGACTTGGTTGATAGCCTGAAATAGACACATGATTCTCGCCCTGTACCCAGCATATATAAACCCCGCTACCAGTTTAACTGCGATAATACCTAGGTTTTACAACATTTGCCGGCTTTTCTATTTATTTCAAGATTGGAATTTCCTACTTGACAAATTAATTGGATGCCAAGATTTCTATTTGTCTCTGACTGACAGGCTTGAGTAAGTGTCTAATCTTACGATATATCACCTGTTTGTTGAAATTAAACAATGCCCATTGTCCGAAAATGAACAGACCACAGAAAGTCAGTGAATACCCGGTAGAAATATTCACAAAAAATACCAATGTTGCTATTTGGGAGTCGCGTTTAGACGAATGCTAATCACCATGATCCTTCGCGATCTAATATATTTTTCTGATAAGAAACATCAATTATAAATCATAGAGATACGGACATCGTTGTATAGAAAATCACAGAAACGTGTGATTTTGTCCTTCGTTTCATGGGCAATATCTACATCCATTTGAATCTCAAAATGGAAATGCACAATACAATGGTTTTCTCTCAGTAAAGCTGTTTTAGATCTTGAGTCTTCTGTGTTTGCAAAAGGAGTTATAAATCTAAATGGTTTGTGCTTAATTTTATTACACTTTTGTCCGTCTATTGTTTTAGAAGAGTATCAGCGATTTTGTTTCATAACTTTGTCATGCATCATTGCCATGGATTTCTAAATAATTTGGCACATATGTTCAGCATAACAACACGATGTGTCATGCGCAAAAACTGTGTCGCTTGCTCAAAGGTCACAGTGGACACTTAAAGCATTATACGTATAATTATGTTCTTGTCTCATCATATCAAGACGACTTGTCATGAGCAACAACTGTGTCGCTTGCTCAAAGGTCAAGGTCACAGTCAACACTTAATGCATTATATTAATATGTTTGTGTCTGGCTTATAACTCTGTCATGCATGATTAGATTTTGAAATAAACTGGCACAAATGTCCACCATATCAAGACAATGTGTCATGCGCATCAACTGTGTCACTTGCTCAAAGGTCACAGTGGACTTTCAAAGTTTGTATATATTATTATGGATAAAGTGAAAGTGTGTGTTCGTGTCCAGCTCATAACTTTGTCATGCATGATTGGATTTTGAAATAAATGGGCACAAATGTTCGTCATATTAAGATGACATGTCATGCGAAAAAACTGTGTCGCTTACTCAAAGGTCAAGGTCACAGTGGACACTTAAATATTTATGTTCATTCTTTATATTGAAATAGTGAAAGTACATGTAGTTGTGTATTTACCCTTAGGTGATCTTTACTTCCCTCTATAGCAAGCATTCCTTATCAACCTGCTCTATTTTGTATTCACATATTTGCCACATGACATTAATTTCCATGTCCAGTGTGAAATGGCGGGGGCATCCGTGTACTATGGACACATTTCTAGTTGCAACCTTTTTAACTGGGAATTTTTAGCATGGTTGCCTTTAAAAATTGCATTTATTCATTCCCAATACCATATTATAAGTCAATCTGCTTGGGATAAATGGTCACGATTTTTGGGGGCTTTTCAACATTTTTTTGTCAATTTGGAAGATTCAGCGTTAAATTTACAGAAAAACACTGTCAGAACCTGGTTTTTAGCTCGTTTTTGGGATCGTTGAATGTCCAGTGTCCAGCCACAATTAGTTTGTTTACACTCTAGCATCTGCAGCTCTTAACGAATCATGATTAAACTTGCTCACAATGTATATGGCCATAATGTCTTGGCTAAGTTCGATTATTGGCAAAATCGGACTTTAACTTCTAGAGTTATGGGCCCTTGAATTACAAAATTTGCTATATTTAGCTTGTTTACACTCTAGCGCCTTCATTTATTCACCAGTCCTAATCATATTTTCATTAAATGTGTATAACCAAAAGATCTTGAACAAGTTCGATTATGGGCGGAATTGGACCAAATCTTCAGGAGTAATGGGCCCTTGACCTAGAAAATTTGCTATATTTGAGTTTGTTTACACTCTAGCACATTCATTTATTCATCAATCCTAATCATATTCTTTAATTGTAGATTGTACATGCATGGGACCATTACAGACAAGTAATATACATCAATGGAAATCTGTGATGAAAGCAGATTTGGTATGGTATGGTTACTTTTGGTGTTATTAAATTTCTAGAAATGACAGTGTGTGAGAAAATTTCCTGGCGTCAAGATTTTACGACAATTCTAATTTTTTATTTTCTCCTTAAGCGTTGTTGGTACATGAATGCAACTTTACTGACAAGTAGTTGGCATGAACAGAAGTCAGTGGCTAGGTGGAATTTGCTATGCTCTGCTTACTTTTGACTTTATTGAAATTCTAGAAATGACCATGTCCAAGAAAAATCTCAGCGAGTTGCTGAAAATCTTTAATTTTCAATATCTCTACCATTATTTATTCTATGGCATTGAAATTGCACATGCTAGTAATGGACATCACTGGAAATTAGTGGTACAAAAGGCATGGCCATGCTACGTTTCCCTTGGAATTTATTAACATTTTAGAAATTGCACTTTGGGAGAAAATTTTCTTGCGCTGGTGCTTTACGACAAATTTTTATCTTTCATTTACTCTTTAATTGTAGATTGTACATTCATGGGACCATTACAGACAAATAATATACATCAATGGAAATCTGTGATGAAAGCAGATTTGGTATGGTATGGTTACTTTTGGTGTTATTAAATTTCTAGAAATGACAGTGTGTGAGAAAATTTCCTGGCGTCAAGATTTTACGACAATTCTAATTTTTTATTTTCTCCTTAAGCGTTGTTGGTACATGAATGCAACTTTACTGACAAGTAGTTGGCATGAACAGAAGTCAGTGGCTAGGTGGAATTTGCTATGCTCTGCTTACTTTTGACTTTATTGAAATTCTAGAAATGACCATGTCCAAGAAAAATCTCAGCGAGTTGCTGAAAATCTTTAATTTTCAATATCTCTACCATTATTAATTCTACGACATTGAAATTGCACATGCTAGTAATAGACATCACTGGAAATTAGTGGTACAAAAGGCATGGCCATGCTACGTTTCCCTTGGAATTTATTAACATTTTAGAAATGGCACATTGGGAGAAAATTTTCTTGCGCTGGTGCTTTACGACAAATTTTTATCTTTCATTTACTCTTTAATTGTAGATTGTACATTCATGGGATCATTACAGACAAGTAATATACATCAATGGAAATCTGTGATGAAAGCAGATTTGGTATGGTATGGTTACTTTTGGTGTTATTAAATTTCTAGAAATGACAGTGTGTGAGAAAATTACCTGGCGTCAAGATTTTACGACAATTCTAATTTTTTATTTTCTCCTTAAGCGTTGTTGGTACATGAATGCAACTTTACTGACAAGTAGTTGGCATGAACAGAAGTCAGTGGCCAGATGGAATTTGCTATGCTCTGCTTACTTTTGACTTTATTGAAATTCTAGAAATGACCATGTCCAAGAAAAATCTCAGCGAGTTGCTGAAAATCTTTAATTTTCAATATCTCTACCATTATTTATTCTACGGCAATGAAATTGCACATGCTAGTAATGGACATCACTGGAAATTAGTGGTACAAAAGGCATGGCCATGCTACGTTTCCCTTGGAATTTATTAACATTTTAGAAATGGCACTTTGGGAGAAAATTTTCTTGCGCTGGTGCTTTACGACAAATTTTTATCTTTCATTTACTCTTTAATTGTAGATTGTACATGCATGGGACCATTACAGACAAGTAATATACATCAATGGAAATCTGTGATGAAAGCAGATTTGGTATGGTATGGTTACTTTTGGTGTTATTAAATTTCTAGAAATGACAGTGTGTGAGAAAATTACCTGGCGTCAAGATTTTACGACAATTCTAATTTTTTATTTTCTCCTTAAGCGTTGTTGGTACATGAATGCAACTTTACTGACAAGTAGTTGGCATGAACAGAAGTCAGTGGCCAGATGGAATTTGCTATGCTCTGCTTACTTTTGACTTTATTGAAATTCTACAAATGACCATGTCCAAGAAAAATCTCAGCGAGTTGCTGAAAATCTTTAATTTTCAATATCTCTACCATTATTTATTCTACGGCAATGAAATTGCACATGCTAGTAATGGACATCACTGGAAATTAGTGGTACAAAAGGCATGGCCATGCTACGTTTCCCTTGGAATTTATTAACATTTTAGAAATGGCACTTTGGGAGAAAATTTTCTTGCGCTGGTGCTTTACGACAAATTTTTATCTTTCATTTACTCTTCAATTGTAGATTGTACATGCATGGGACCATTACAGACAAGTAATATACATCAATGGAAATCTGTGATGAAAGCAGATTTGGTATGGTATGGTTACTTTTGGTGTTATTAAATTTCTAGAAATGACAGTGTGTGAGAAAATTTCCTGGCGTCAAGATTTTACGACAATTCTAATTTTTTATTTTCTCCTTAAGCGTTGTTGGTACATGAATGCAACTTTACTGACAAGTAGTTGGCATGAACAGAAGTCAGTGGCTAGGTGGAATTTGCTATGCTCTGCTTACTTTTGACTTTATTGAAATTCTAGAAATGACCATGTCCAAGAAAAATCTCAGCGAGTTGCTGAAAATCTTTAATTTTCAATATCTCTACCATTATTTATTCTATGGCATTGAAATTGCACATGCTAGTAATGGACATCACTGGAAATTAGTGGTACAAAAGGCATGGCCATGCTACGTTTCCCTTGGAATTTATTAACATTTTAGAAATTGCACTTTGGGAGAAAATTTTCTTGCGCTGGTGCTTTACGACAAATTTTTATCTTTCATTTACTCTTTAATTGTAGATTGTACATTCATGGGACCATTACAGACAAGTAATATACATCAATGGAAATCTGTGATGAAAGCAGATTTGGTATGGTATGGTTACTTTTGGTGTTATTAAATTTCTAGAAATGACAGTGTGTGAGAAAATTACCTGGCGTCAAGATTTTACGACAATTCTAATTTTTTATTTTCTCCTTAAGCGTTGTTGGTACATGAATGCAACTTTACTGACAAGTAGTTGGCATGAACAGAAGTCAGTGGCTAGGTGGAATTTGCTATGCTCTGCTTACTTTTGACTTTATTGAAATTCTAGAAATTACCATGTCCAAGAAAAATCTCAGCGAGTTGCTGAAAATCTTTAATTTTCAATATCTCTACCATTATTTATTCTACGGCATTGAAATTGCACATGCTAGTAATGGACATCACTGGAAATTAGTGGTACAAAAGGCATGGCCATGCTACGTTTCCCTTGGAATTTATTAACATTTTAGAAATGGCACTTTGGGAGAAAATTTTCTTGCGCTGGTGCTTTACGACAAATTTTTATCTTTCATTTACTCTTTAATTGTAGATTGTACATTCATGGGACCATTACAGACAAGTAATAAACATCAATGGAAATCTGTGATGAAAGCAGATTTGGTATGGTATGGTATGGTTACTTTTGGTGTTATTAAATTTCTAGAAATGACAGTGTGTGAGAAAATTTCCTGGCATCAAGATTTTACGACAATTCTAATTTTTTATTTTCTCCTTAAGCGTTGTTGGTACATGAATGCAACTTTACTGACAAGTAGTTGGCATGAACAGAAGTCAGTGGCTAGGTGGAATTTGCTATGCTCTGCTTACTTTTGACTTAATTGAAATTCTAGAAATTACAATGTCCAAGAAAAATCTCAGCGAGTTGCTGAAAATCTTTAATTTTCAATATCTCTACCATTATTTATTCTATGGCATTGAAATTGCACATGCTAGTAATGGACATCACTGGAAATTAGTGGTACAAAAGGCATGGCCATGCTACGTTTTCCTAGGAATTTATTAACATTTTAGAAATGGCACTTTGGGAGAAAATTTTCTTGCGCTGGTGCTTTACGACAGATTTTTATCTTTCATTTACTCTTTAATTATAGATTGTACATGCATGGGACCATTACAGACAAGTGATATACATCAATGGAAATCTGTGATGAAAGCAGATTTGGTATGGTATGGTTACTTTTGGTGTTATTAAATTTCTAGAAATGACAGTGTGTGAGAAAATTTCCTGGCGTCAAGATTTTACGACAATTCTAATTTTTTATTTTCTCCTTAAGCGTTGTTGGTACATGAATGCAACTTTACTGACAAGTAGTTGGCATGAACAGAAGTCAGTGGCTAGGTGGAATTTGCTATGCTCTGCTTACTTTTGACTTTATTGAAATTCTAGAAATGACCATGTCCAAGAAAAATCTCAGCGAGTTGCTGAAAATCTTTAATTTTCAATATCTCTACCATTATTTATTCTATGGCATTGAAATTGCACATGCTAGTAATGGACATCACTGGAAATTAGTGGTACAAAAGGCATGGCCATGCTACGTTTCCCTTGGAATTTATTAACATTTTAGAAATGGCACTTTGGGAGAAAATTTTCTTGCGCTGGTGCTTTACGACAAATTTTTATCTTTCATTTACTCTTTAATTGTAGATTGTACATTCATGGGACCATTACAGACAAATAATATACATCAATGGAAATCTGTGATGAAAGCAGATTTGGTATGGTATGGTTACTTTTGGTGTTATTAAATTTCTAGAAATGACAGTGTGTGAGAAAATTTCCTGGCGTCAAGATTTTACGACAATTCTAATTTTTTATTTTCTCCTTAAGCGTTGTTGGTACATGAATGCAACTTTACTGACAAGTAGTTGGCATGAACAGAAGTCAGTGGCTAGGTGGAATTTGCTATGCTCTGCTTACTTTTGACTTTATTGAAATTCTAGAAATGACCATGTCCAAGAAAAATCTCAGCGAGTTGCTGAAAATCTTTAATTTTCAATATCTCTACCATTATTTATTCTATGGCATTGAAATTGCACATGCTAGTAATGGACATCACTGGAAATTAGTGGTACAAAAGGCATGGCCATGCTACGTTTTCCTAGGAATTTATTAACATTTTAGAAATGGCACTTTGGGAGAAAATTTTCTTGCGCTGGTGGTTTACGACAAATTTTTATCTTTCATTTACTCTTTAATTGTAGATTGTACATTCATGGTACCATTACAGACGAGTAATATTCATCAATGGAAATCTGTGATGAAAGCAGATTTGGTATGGTATGGTTACTTTTGGTGTTATTAAATTTCTAGAAATGACAGTGTGTGAGAAAATTTCCTGGCGTCAAGATTTTACGACCATTCTATTTTTTTATTTTCTCCTTAAGCGTTGTTGGTACATGAATGCAACTTTACTGACAAGTAGTTGGCATGAACAGAAGTCAATGGCGAGGTGGAATTTGCTATGCTCTGCTTACTTTTGACTTTATTGAAATTCTAGAAATGACCATGTCCAAGAAAAATCTCAGCGAGTTGCTGAAAATCTTTAATTTTCAATATCTCTACCATTATTTATTCTACGGCATTGAAATTGCACATGCTAGTAATGGACATCACTGGAAATTAGTGGTACAAAAGGCATGGCCATGCTACGTTTCCCTTGGAATTTATTAACATTTTAGAAATGGCACTTTGGGAGAAAATTTTCTTGCGCTTGTGCTTTACGACATATTTTTATCTTTCATTTGCTCTTTAATTGTAGATTGTACATTCATGGTACCATTACAGACAAGTAATATACATCAATGGAAATCTGTGATGAAAGCAGGTAAATCTGTGATGAAAGCAGATTTGGTATGGTATGGTTACTTTTGGTGTTATTAAATTTCTAGAAATGACAGTGTGTGAGAAAATTTCCTGGCGTCAAGATTTTACGACCATTCTATTTTTTTATTTTCTCCTTAAGCGTTGTTGGTACATGAATGCAACTTTACTGACAAGTAGTTGGCATGAACAGAAGTCAGTGGCTAGGTGGAATTTGCTATGCTCTGCTTACTTTTGACTTTATTGAAATTCTAGAAATTACCATGTCCAAGAAAAATCTCAGCGAGTTGCTGAAAATCTTTAATTTTCAATATCTCTACCATTATTAATTCTACGACATTGAAATTGCACATGCTAGTAATGGACATCACTGGAAATTAGTGGTACAAAAGGCATGGCCATGCTACGTTTCCCTTGGAATTTATTAACATTTTAGAAATGGCACTTTGGGAGAAAATTTTCTTGCGCTTGTGCTTTACGACATATTTTTATCTTTCATTTGCTCTTTAATTGTAGATTGTACATTCATGGTACCATTACAGACAAGTAATATACATCAATGGAAATCTGTGATGAAAGCAGGTAAATCTGTGATGAAAGCAGATTTGGTATGGTATGGTTACTTTTGGTGTTATTAAATTTCTAGAAATGACAGTGTGTGAGAAAATTTCCTGGCGTCAAGATTTTACGACAATTCTAATTTTTTATTTTCTCCTTAAGCATTGTTGGTACATGAATGCAACTTTACTGACAAGTAGTTGGCATGAACAGAAGTCAGTGGCTAGGTGGAATTTGCTATGCTCTGCTTACTTTTGACTTTATTGAAATTCTAGAAATTACCATGTCCAAGAAAAATCTCAGCGAGTTGCTGAAAATCTTTAATTTTCAATATCTCTACCAATATTTATTCTACAGCATTGCAATTGCACATGCTAGTAATAGACATCACTGGAAATTAGTGGTACAAAAGGCATGGCCATGCTACGTTTCCCTTGGAATTTATTAACATTTTAGAAATGGCACTTTGGGAGAAAATTTTCTTGCGCTGGTGCTTTACGACAAATTTTTATCTTTCATTTACTCTTTAATTGTAGATTGTACATTCATGGGATCATTACAGACAAGTAATATACATCAATGGAAATCTGTGATGAAAGCAGATTTGGTATGGTATGGTTACTTTTGGTGTTATTAAATTTCTAGAAATGACAGTGTGTGAGAAAATTACCTGGCGTCAAGATTTTACGACAATTCTAATTTTTTATTTTCTCCTTAAGCGTTGTTGGTACATGAATGCAACTTTACTGACAAGTAGTTGGCATGAACAGAAGTCAGTGGCCAGATGGAATTTGCTATGCTCTGCTTACTTTTGACTTTATTGAAATTCTAGAAATGACCATGTCCAAGAAAAATCTCAGCGAGTTGCTGAAAATCTTTAATTTTCAATATCTCTACCATTATTTATTCTACGGCAATGAAATTGCACATGCTAGTAATGGACATCACAGGAAATTAGTGGTACAAAAGGCATGGCCATGCTACGTTTCCCTTGGAATTTATTAACATTTTAGAAATGGCACTTTGGGAGAAAATTTTCTTGCGCTGGTGCTTTACGACAAATTTTTATCTTTCATTTACTCTTTAATTGTAGATTGTACATGCATGGGACCATTACAGACAAGTAATATACATCAATGGAAATCTGTGATGAAAGCAGATTTGGTATGGTATGGTTACTTTTGGTGTTATTAAATTTCTAGAAATGACAGTGTGTGAGAAAATTTCCTGGCGTCAAGATTTACGACAATTCTAATTTTTTATTTTCTCCTTAAGCGTTGTTGGTACATGAATGCAACTTTACTGACAAGTAGTTGGCATGAACAGAAGTCAGTGGCTAGGTGGAATTTGCTATGCTCTGCTTACTTTTGACTTTATTGAAATTCTAGAAATTACAATGTCCAAGAAAAATCTCAGCGAGTTGCTGAAAATCTTTAATTTTCAATATCTCTACCATTATTTATTCTACGGCATTGAAATTGCACATGCTAGTAATGGACATCACTGGAAATTAGTGGTACAAAAGGCATGGCCATGCTACGTTTCCCTTGGAATTTATTAACATTTTAGAAATGGCACTTTGGGAGAAAATTTTCTTGCGCTGGTGCTTTACGACAAATTTTTATCTTTCATTTACTCTTTAATTGTAGATTGTACATGCATGGGACCATTACAGACAAGTAATATACATCAATGGAAATCTGTGATGAAAGCAGATTTGGTATGGTATGGTTACTTTTGGTGTTATTAAATTTCTAGAAATGACAGTGTGTGAGAAAATTTCCTGGCGTCAAGATTTACGACAATTCTAATTTTTTATTTTCTCCTTAAGCGTTGTTGGTACATGAATGCAACTTTACTGACAAGTAGTTGGCATGAACAGAAGTCAGTGGCTATGTGGAATTTGCTATGCTCTGCTTACTTTTGACTTTATTGAAATTCTAGAAATGACCATGTCCAAGAAAAATCTCAGCGAGTTGCTGAAAATCTTTAATTTTCAATATCTCTACCATTATTTATTCTACGGCATTGAAATTGCACATGCTAGTAATGGACATCACTGGAAATTAGTGGTACAAAAGGCATGGCCATGCTACGTTTCCCTTGGAATTTATTAACATTTTAGAAATGGCACTTTGGGAGAAAATTTTCTTGCGCTGGTGCTTTACGACAAATTTTTATCTTTCATTTACTCTTTAATTGTAGATTGTACATGCATGGGACCATTACAGACAAGTAATATACATCAATGGAAATCTGTGATGAAAGCAGATTTGGTATGGTATGGTTACTTTTGGTGTTATTAAATTTCTAGAAATGACAGTGTGTGAGAAAATTTCCTGGCGTCAAGATTTACGACAATTCTAATTTTTTATTTTCTCCTTAAGCGTTGTTGGTACATGAATGCAACTTTACTGACAAGTAGTTGGCATGAACAGAAGTCAATGGCGAGGTGGAATTTGCTATGCTCTGCTTACTTTTGACTTTATTGAAATTCTACAAATGACCATGTCCAAGAAAAATCTCAGCGAGTTGTTGAAAATCTTTAATTTTCAATATCTCTACCATTATTTATTCTACGGCATTGAAATTGCACATGCTAGTAATGGACATCACTGGAAATTAGTGGTACAAAAGGCATGGCCATGCTACGTTTCCCTTGGAATTTATTAACATTTTAGAAATGGCACTTTGGGAGAAAATTTTCTTGCGCTGGTGCTTTACGACAAATTTTTATCTTTCATTTACTCTTTAATTGTAGATTGTACATTCATGGGACCATTACAGACAAGTAATAAACATCAATGGAAATCTGTGATGAAAGCAGATTTGGTATGGTATGGTATGGTTACTTTTGGTGTTATTAAATTTCTAGAAATGACAGTGTGTGAGAAAATTTCCTGGCATCAAGATTTTACGACAATTCTAATTTTTTTTTTTCTCCTTAAGCGTTGTTGGTACATGAATGCAACTTTACTGACAAGTAGTTGGCATGAACAGAAGTCAGTGGCTAGGTGGAATTTGCTATGCTCTGCTTACTTTTGACTTAATTGAAATTCTAGAAATTACAATGTCCAAGAAAAATCTCAGCGAGTTGCTGAAAATCTTTAATTTTCAATATCTCTACCATTATTTATTCTATGGCATTGAAATTGCACATGCTAGTAATGGACATCACTGGAAATTAGTGGTACAAAAGGCATGGCCATGCTACGTTTTCCTAGGAATTTATTAACATTTTAGAAATGGCACTTTGGGAGAAAATTTTCTTGCGCTGGTGCTTTACGACAGATTTTTATCTTTCATTTACTCTTTAATTATAGATTGTACATGCATGGGACCATTACAGACAAGTGATATACATCAATGGAAATCTGTGATGAAAGCAGATTTGGTATGGTATGGTTACTTTTGGTGTTATTAAATTTCTAGAAATGACAGTGTGTGAGAAAATTTCCTGGCGTCAAGATTTTACGACAATTCTAATTTTTTATTTTCTCCTTAAGCGTTGTTGGTACATGAATGCAACTTTACTGACAAGTAGTTGGCATGAACAGAAGTCAGTGGCTAGGTGGAATTTGCTATGCTCTGCTTACTTTTGACTTTATTGAAATTCTAGAAATGACCATGTCCAAGAAAAATCTCAGCGAGTTGCTGAAAATCTTTAATTTTCAATATCTCTACCATTATTTATTCTATGGCATTGAAATTGCACATGCTAGTAATGGACATCACTGGAAATTAGTGGTACAAAAGGCATGGCCATGCTACGTTTCCCTTGGAATTTATTAACATTTTAGAAATGGCACTTTGGGAGAAAATTTTCTTGCGCTGGTGCTTTACGACAAATTTTTATCTTTCATTTACTCTTTAATTGTAGATTGTACATTCATGGGACCATTACAGACAAATAATATACATCAATGGAAATCTGTGATGAAAGCAGATTTGGTATGGTATGGTTACTTTTGGTGTTATTAAATTTCTAGAAATGACAGTGTGTGAGAAAATTTCCTGGCGTCAAGATTTTACGACAATTCTAATTTTTTATTTTCTCCTTAAGCGTTGTTGGTACATGAATGCAACTTTACTGACAAGTAGTTGGCATGAACAGAAGTCAGTGGCTAGGTGGAATTTGCTATGCTCTGCTTACTTTTGACTTTATTGAAATTCTAGAAATGACCATGTCCAAGAAAAATCTCAGCGAGTTGCTGAAAATCTTTAATTTTCAATATCTCTACCATTATTTATTCTATGGCATTGAAATTGCACATGCTAGTAATGGACATCACTGGAAATTAGTGGTACAAAAGGCATGGCCATGCTACGTTTTCCTAGGAATTTATTAACATTTTAGAAATGGCACTTTGGGAGAAAATTTTCTTGCGCTGGTGGTTTACGACAAATTTTTATCTTTCATTTACTCTTTAATTGTAGATTGTACATTCATGGTACCATTACAGACGAGTAATATTCATCAATGGAAATCTGTGATGAAAGCAGATTTGGTATGGTATGGTTACTTTTGGTGTTATTAAATTTCTAGAAATGACAGTGTGTGAGAAAATTTCCTGGCGTCAAGATTTTACGACCATTCTATTTTTTTATTTTCTCCTTAAGCGTTGTTGGTACATGAATGCAACTTTACTGACAAGTAGTTGGCATGAACAGAAGTCAATGGCGAGGTGGAATTTGCTATGCTCTGCTTACTTTTGACTTTATTGAAATTCTAGAAATGACCATGTCCAAGAAAAATCTCAGCGAGTTGCTGAAAATCTTTAATTTTCAATATCTCTACCATTATTTATTCTACGGCATTGAAATTGCACATGCTAGTAATGGACATCACTGGAAATTAGTGGTACAAAAGGCATGGCCATGCTACGTTTCCCTTGGAATTTATTAACATTTTAGAAATGGCACTTTGGGAGAAAATTTTCTTGCGCTTGTGCTTTACGACATATTTTTATCTTTCATTTGCTCTTTAATTGTAGATTGTACATTCATGGTACCATTACAGACAAGTAATATACATCAATGGAAATCTGTGATGAAAGCAGGTAAATCTGTGATGAAAGCAGATTTGGTATGGTATGGTTACTTTTGGTGTTATTAAATTTCTAGAAATGACAGTGTGTGAGAAAATTTCCTGGCGTCAAGATTTTACGACCATTCTATTTTTTTATTTTCTCCTTAAGCGTTGTTGGTACATGAATGCAACTTTACTGACAAGTAGTTGGCATGAACAGAAGTCAGTGGCTAGGTGGAATTTGCTATGCTCTGCTTACTTTTGACTTTATTGAAATTCTAGAAATTACCATGTCCAAGAAAAATCTCAGCGAGTTGCTGAAAATCTTTAATTTTCAATATCTCTACCATTATTAATTCTACGACATTGAAATTGCACATGCTAGTAATGGACATCACTGGAAATTAGTGGTACAAAAGGCATGGCCATGCTACGTTTCCCTTGGAATTTATTAACATTTTAGAAATGGCACTTTGGGAGAAAATTTTCTTGCGCTTGTGCTTTACGACATATTTTTATCTTTCATTTGCTCTTTAATTGTAGATTGTACATTCATGGTACCATTACAGACAAGTAATATACATCAATGGAAATCTGTGATGAAAGCAGGTAAATCTGTGATGAAAGCAGATTTGGTATGGTATGGTTACTTTTGGTGTTATTAAATTTCTAGAAATGACAGTGTGTGAGAAAATTTCCTGGCGTCAAGATTTTACGACAATTCTAATTTTTTATTTTCTCCTTAAGCATTGTTGGTACATGAATGCAACTTTACTGACAAGTAGTTGGCATGAACAGAAGTCAGTGGCTAGGTGGAATTTGCTATGCTCTGCTTACTTTTGACTTTATTGAAATTCTAGAAATTACCATGTCCAAGAAAAATCTCAGCGAGTTGCTGAAAATCTTTAATTTTCAATATCTCTACCAATATTTATTCTACAGCATTGCAATTGCACATGCTAGTAATAGACATCACTGGAAATTAGTGGTACAAAAGGCATGGCCATGCTACGTTTCCCTTGGAATTTATTAACATTTTAGAAATGGCACTTTGGGAGAAAATTTTCTTGCGCTGGTGCTTTACGACAAATTTTTATCTTTCATTTACTCTTTAATTGTAGATTGTACATTCATGGGATCATTACAGACAAGTAATATACATCAATGGAAATCTGTGATGAAAGCAGATTTGGTATGGTATGGTTACTTTTGGTGTTATTAAATTTCTAGAAATGACAGTGTGTGAGAAAATTACCTGGCGTCAAGATTTTACGACAATTCTAATTTTTTATTTTCTCCTTAAGCGTTGTTGGTACATGAATGCAACTTTACTGACAAGTAGTTGGCATGAACAGAAGTCAGTGGCCAGATGGAATTTGCTATGCTCTGCTTACTTTTGACTTTATTGAAATTCTAGAAATGACCATGTCCAAGAAAAATCTCAGCGAGTTGCTGAAAATCTTTAATTTTCAATATCTCTACCATTATTTATTCTACGGCAATGAAATTGCACATGCTAGTAATGGACATCACAGGAAATTAGTGGTACAAAAGGCATGGCCATGCTACGTTTCCCTTGGAATTTATTAACATTTTAGAAATGGCACTTTGGGAGAAAATTTTCTTGCGCTGGTGCTTTACGACAAATTTTTATCTTTCATTTACTCTTTAATTGTAGATTGTACATGCATGGGACCATTACAGACAAGTAATATACATCAATGGAAATCTGTGATGAAAGCAGATTTGGTATGGTATGGTTACTTTTGGTGTTATTAAATTTCTAGAAATGACAGTGTGTGAGAAAATTTCCTGGCGTCAAGATTTACGACAATTCTAATTTTTTATTTTCTCCTTAAGCGTTGTTGGTACATGAATGCAACTTTACTGACAAGTAGTTGGCATGAACAGAAGTCAGTGGCTAGGTGGAATTTGCTATGCTCTGCTTACTTTTGACTTTATTGAAATTCTAGAAATTACAATGTCCAAGAAAAATCTCAGCGAGTTGCTGAAAATCTTTAATTTTCAATATCTCTACCATTATTTATTCTACGGCATTGAAATTGCACATGCTAGTAATGGACATCACTGGAAATTAGTGGTACAAAAGGCATGGCCATGCTACGTTTCCCTTGGAATTTATTAACATTTTAGAAATGGCACTTTGGGAGAAAATTTTCTTGCGCTGGTGCTTTACGACAAATTTTTATCTTTCATTTACTCTTTAATTGTAGATTGTACATGCATGGGACCATTACAGACAAGTAATATACATCAATGGAAATCTGTGATGAAAGCAGATTTGGTATGGTATGGTTACTTTTGGTGTTATTAAATTTCTAGAAATGACAGTGTGTGAGAAAATTTCCTGGCGTCAAGATTTACGACAATTCTAATTTTTTATTTTCTCCTTAAGCGTTGTTGGTACATGAATGCAACTTTACTGACAAGTAGTTGGCATGAACAGAAGTCAGTGGCTATGTGGAATTTGCTATGCTCTGCTTACTTTTGACTTTATTGAAATTCTAGAAATGACCATGTCCAAGAAAAATCTCAGCGAGTTGCTGAAAATCTTTAATTTTCAATATCTCTACCATTATTTATTCTACGACATTGAAATTGCACATGCTAGTAATGGACATCACTGGAAATTAGTGGTACAAAAGGCATGGCCATGCTACGTTTCCCTTGGAATTTATTAACATTTTAGAAATGGCACTTTGGGAGAAAATTTTCTTGCGCTGGTGCTTTACGACAAATTTTTATCTTTCATTTACTCTTTAATTGTAGATTGTACATGCATGGGACCATTACAGACAAGTAATATACATCAATGGAAATCTGTGATGAAAGCAGATTTGGTATGGTATGGTTACTTTTGGTGTTATTAAATTTCTAGAAATGACAGTGTGTGAGAAAATTTCCTGGCGTCAAGATTTACGACAATTCTAATTTTTTATTTTCTCCTTAAGCGTTGTTGGTACATGAATGCAACTTTACTGACAAGTAGTTGGCATGAACAGAAGTCAATGGCGAGGTGGAATTTGCTATGCTCTGCTTACTTTTGACTTTATTGAAATTCTACAAATGACCATGTCCAAGAAAAATCTCAGCGAGTTGTTGAAAATCTTTAATTTTCAATATCTCTACCATTATTTATTCTACGGCATTGAAATTGCACATGCTAGTAATGGACATCACTGGAAATTAGTGGTACAAAAGGCATGGCCATGCTACGTTTCCCTTGGAATTTATTAACATTTTAGAAATGGCACTTTGGGAGAAAATTTTCTTGCGCTGGTGCTTTACGACAAATTTTTATCTTTCATTTACTCTTTAATTGTAGATTGTACATTCATGGGACCATTACAGACAAGTAATAAACATCAATGGAAATCTGTGATGAAAGCAGATTTGGTATGGTATGGTATGGTTACTTTTGGTGTTATTAAATTTCTAGAAATGACAGTGTGTGAGAAAATTTCCTGGCGTCGAGATTTTACGACAATTCTAATTTTTTATTTTCTCCTTAAGCGTTGTTGGTACATGAATGCAACTTTACTGACAAGTAGTTGGCATGAACAGAAGTCAGTGGCTAGGTGGAATTTGCTATGCTCTGCTTACTTTTGACTAAATTGAAATTCTAGAAATTACAATGTCCAAGAAAAATCTCAGCGAGTTGCTGAAAATCTTTAATTTTCAATATCTCTACCATTATTTATTCTATGGCATTGAAATTGCACATGCTAGTAATGGACATCACTGGAAATTAGTGGTACAAAAGGCATGGCCATGCTACGTTTCCCTTGGAATTTATTAACATTTTAGAAATGGCACTTTGGGAGAAAATTTTCTTGCGCTGGTGCTTTACGACAAATTTTTATCTTTCATTTACTCTTTAATTGTAGATTGTACATGCATGGGACCATTACAGACAAGTAATATACATCAATGGAAATCTGTGATGAAAGCAGATTTGGTATGGTATGGTTACTTTTGGTGTTATTAAATTTCTAGAAATGACAGTGTGTGAGAAAATTTCCTGGCGTCAAGATTTACGACAATTCTAATTTTTTATTTTCTCCTTAAGCGTTGTTGGTACATGAATGCAACTTTACTGACAAGTAGTTGGCATGAACAGAAGTCAGTGGCTAGGTGGAATTTGCTATGCTCTGCTTACTTTTGACTTTATTGAAATTCTAGAAATGACCATGTCCAAGAAAAATCTCAGCGAGTTGCTGAAAATCTTTAATTTTCAATATCTCTACCATTATTTATTCTACGGCATTGAAATTGCACATGCTAGTAATGGACATCACTGGAAATTAGTGGTACAAAAGGCATGGCCATGCTACGTTTCCCTTGGAATTTATTAACATTTTAGAAATGGCACTTTGGGAGAAAATTTTCTTGCGCTGGTGCTTTACGACAAATTTTTATCTTTCATTTACTCTTTAATTGTAGATTGTACATGCATGGGACCATTACAGACAAGTAATATACATCAATGGAAATCTGTGATGAAAGCAGATTTGGTATGGTATGGTTACTTTTGGTGTTATTAAATTTCTAGAAATGACAGTGTGTGAGAAAATTTCCTGGCGTCAAGATTTACGACAATTCTAATTTTTTATTTTCTCCTTAAGCGTTGTTGGTACATGAATGCAACTTTACTGACAAGTAGTTGGCATGAACAGAAGTCAATGGCGAGGTGGAATTTGCTATGCTCTGCTTACTTTTGACTTTATTGAAATTCTACAAATGACCATGTCCAAGAAAAATCTCAGCGAGTTGTTGAAAATCTTTAATTTTCAATATCTCTACCATTATTTATTCTACGGCATTGAAATTGCACATGCTAGTAATGGACATCACTGGAAATTAGTGGTACAAAAGGCATGGCCATGCTACGTTTCCCTTGGAATTTATTAACATTTTAGAAATGGCACTTTGGGAGAAAATTTTCTTGCGCTGGTGCTTTACGACAAATTTTTATCTTTCATTTACTCTTTAATTGTAGATTGTACATTCATGGGACCATTACAGACAAGTAATAAACATCAATGGAAATCTGTGATGAAAGCAGATTTGGTATGGTATGGTATGGTTACTTTTGGTGTTATTAAATTTCTAGAAATGACAGTGTGTGAGAAAATTTCCTGGCGTCGAGATTTTACGACAATTCTAATTTTTTATTTTCTCCTTAAGCGTTGTTGGTACATGAATGCAACTTTACTGACAAGTAGTTGGCATGAACAGAAGTCAGTGGCTAGGTGGAATTTGCTATGCTCTGCTTACTTTTGACTAAATTGAAATTCTAGAAATTACAATGTCCAAGAAAAATCTCAGCGAGTTGCTGAAAATCTTTAATTTTCAATATCTCTACCATTATTTATTCTATGGCATTGAAATTGCACATGCTAGTAATGGACATCACTGGAAATTAGTGGTACAAAAGGCATGGCCATGCTACGTTTTCCTAGGAATTTATTAACATTTTAGAAATGGCACTTTGGGAGAAAATTTTCTTGCGCTGGTGCTTTACGACAGATTTTTATCTTTCATTTACTCTTTAATTATAGATTGTACATGCATGGGACCATTACAGACAAGTGATATACATCAATGGAAATCTGTGATGAAAGCTGATTTGGTATGGTATGGTTACTTTTGGTGTTATTAAATTTCTAGAAATGACAGTGTGTGAGAAAATTTCCTGGCGTCAAGATTTTACGACAATTCTAATTTTTTATTTTCTCCTTAAGCGTTGTTGGTACATGAATGCAACTTTACTGACAAGTAGTTGGCATGAACAGAAGTCAGTGGCTAGGTGGAATTTGCTATGCTCTGCTTACTTTTGACTTTATTGAAATTCTAGAAATGACCATGTCCAAGAAAAATCTCAGCGAGTTGCTGAAAATCTTTAATTTTCAATATCTCTACCATTATTTATTCTATGGCATTGAAATTGCACATGCTAGTAATGGACATCACTGGAAATAAGTGGTACAAAAGGCATGGCCATGCTACGTTTTCCTAGGAATTTATTAACATTTTAGAAATGGCACTTTGGGAGAAAATTTTCTTGCGCTGGTGGTTTACGACAAATTTTTATCTTTCATTTACTCTTTAATTGTAGATTGTACATTCATGGTACCATTACAGACAAGTAATATTCATCAATGGAAATCTGTGATGAAAGCAGATTTGGTATGGTATGGTTACTTTTGGTGTTATTAAATTTCTAGAAATGACAGTGTGTGAGAAAATTTCCTGGCGTCAAGATTTTACGACCATTCTATTTTTTTATTTTCTCCTTAAGCGTTGTTGGTACATGAATGCAACTTTACTGACAAGTAGTTGGCATGAACAGAAGTCAGTGGCTAGGTGGAATTTGCTATGCTCTGCTTACTTTTGACTTTATTGAAATTCTAGAAATGACCATGTCCAAGAAAAATCTCAGCGAGTTGCTGAAAATCTTTAATTTTCAATATCTCTACCATTATTTATTCTACGGCATTGAAATTGCACATGCTAGTAATGGACATCACTGGAAATTAGTGGTACAAAAGGCATGGCCATGCTACGTTTCCCTTGGAATTTATTAACATTTTAGAAATGGCACTTTGGGAGAAAATTTTCTTGTGCTGGTGCTTTACGACAAATTTTTATCTTTCATTTACTCTTTAATTGTAGATTGTACATGCATGGGACCATTACAGACAAGTAATATACATCAATGGAAATCTGTGATGAAAGCAGGTAAATCTGTGATGAAAGCAGATTTGGTATGGTATGGTTACTTTTGGTGTTATTAAATTTCTAGAAATGACAGTGTGTGAGAAAATTTCCTGGCGTCAAGATTTTACGACCATTCTATTTTTTTATTTTCTCCTTAAGCGTTGTTGGTACATGAATGCAACTTTACTGACAAGTAGTTGGCATGAACAGAAGTCAGTGTCTAGGTGGAATTTGCTATGCTCTGCTTACTTTTGACTTTATTGAAATTCTAGAAATTACCATGTCCAAGAAAAATCTCAGCGAGTTGCTGAAAATCTTTAATTTTCAATATCTCTACCATTATTTATTCTATGGCATTGAAATTGCACATGCTAGTAATGGACATCACTGGAAATAAGTGGTACAAAAGGCATGGCCATGCTACGTTTTCCTAGGAATTTATTAACATTTTAGAAATGGCACTTTGGGAGAAAATTTTCTTGCGCTGGTGGTTTACGACAAATTTTTATCTTTCATTTACTCTTTAATTGTAGATTGTACATTCATGGTACCATTACAGACAAGTAATATTCATCAATGGAAATCTGTGATGAAAGCAGATTTGGTATGGTATGGTTACTTTTGGTGTTATTAAATTTCTAGAAATGACAGTGTGTGAGAAAATTTCCTGGCGTCAAGATTTTACGACCATTCTATTTTTTTATTTTCTCCTTAAGCGTTGTTGGTACATGAATGCAACTTTACTGACAAGTAGTTGGCATGAACAGAAGTCAGTGGCTAGGTGGAATTTGCTATGCTCTGCTTACTTTTGACTTTATTGAAATTCTAGAAATGACCATGTCCAAGAAAAATCTCAGCGAGTTGCTGAAAATCTTTAATTTTCAATATCTCTACCATTATTTATTCTACGGCATTGAAATTGCACATGCTAGTAATGGACATCACTGGAAATTAGTGGTACAAAAGGCATGGCCATGCTACGTTTCCCTTGGAATTTATTAACATTTTAGAAATGGCACTTTGGGAGAAAATTTTCTTGCGCTGGTGCTTTACGACAAATTTTTATCTTTCATTTACTCTTTAATTGTAGATTGTACATGCATGGGACCATTACAGACAAGTAATATACATCAATGGAAATCTGTGATGAAAGCAGGTAAATCTGTGATGAAAGCAGATTTGGTATGGTATGGTTACTTTTGGTGTTATTAAATTTCTAGAAATGACAGTGTGTGAGAAAATTTCCTGGCGTCAAGATTTTACGACCATTCTATTTTTTTATTTTCTCCTTAAGCGTTGTTGGTACATGAATGCAACTTTACTGACAAGTAGTTGGCATGAACAGAAGTCAGTGGCTAGGTGGAATTTGCTATGCTCTGCTTACTTTTGACTTTATTGAAATTCTAGAAATGACCATGTCCAAGAAAAATCTCAGCGAGTTGCTGAAAATCTTTAATTTTCAATATCTCTACCATTATTTATTCTACGGCATTGAAATTGCACATGCTAGTAATGGACATCACTGGAAATTAGTGGTACAAAAGGCATGGCCATGCTACGTTTCCCTTGGAATTTATTAACATTTTAGAAATGGCACTTTGGGAGAAAATTTTCTTGCGCTTGTGCTTTACGACATATTTTTATCTTTCATTTGCTCTTTAATTGTAGATTGTACATTCATGGTACCATTACAGACAAGTAATATACATCAATGGAAATCTGTGATGAAAGCAGGTAAATCTGTGATGAAAGCAGATTTGGTATGGTATGGTTACTTTTGGTGTTATTAAATTTCTAGAAATGACAGTGTGTGAGAAAATTTCCTGGCGTCAAGATTTTACGACAATTCTAATTTTTTATTTTCTCCTTAAGCGTTGTTGGTACATGAATGCAACTTTACTGACAAGTAGTTGGCATGAACAGAAGTCAGTGGCTAGGTGGAATTTGCTATGCTCTGCTTACTTTTGACTTTATTGAAATTCTAGAAATTACCATGTCCAAGAAAAATCTCAGCGAATTGCTGAAAATCTTTAATTTTCAATATCTCTACCATTATTTATTCTACGGCATTGAAATTGCACATGCTAGTAATGGACATCACTGGAAATTAGTGGTACAAAAGGCATGGCTATGCTACGTTTCCCTTGGAATTTATTAACATTTTAGAAATGGCACTTTGGGAGAAAATTTTCTTGCGCTGGTGCTTTACGACAAATTTTTATCTTTCATTTACTCTTTAATTGTAGATTGTACATGCATGGGACCATTACAGACAAGTAATATACATCAATGGAAATCTGTGATGAAAGCAGATTTGGTATGGTATGGTTACTTTTGGTGTTATTAAATTTCTAGAAATGACAGTGTGTGAGAAAATTTCCTGGCGTCGAGATTTTACGACAATTCTAATTTTTTATTTTCTCCTTAAGCGTTGTTGGAACATGAATGCAACTTTACTGACAAGTAGTTGGCATGAACAGAAGTCAGTGGCTAGGTGGAATTTGCTATGCTCTGCTTACTTTTGACTTAATTGAAATTCTAGAAATTACAATGTCCAAGAAAAATCTCAGCGAGTTGCTGAAAATCTTTAATTTTCAATATCTCTACCATTATTTATTCTATGGCATTGAAATTGCACATGCTAGTAATGGACATCACTGGAAATTAGTGGTACAAAAGGCATGGCCATGCTACGTTTTCCTAGGAATTTATTAACATTTTAGAAATGGCACTTTGGGAGAAAATTTTCTTGCGCTGGTGCTTTACGACAGATTTTTATCTTTCATTTACTCTTTAATTATAGATTGTACATGCATGGGACCATTACAGACAAGTGATATACATCAATGGAAATCTGTGATGAAAGCAGATTTGGTATGGTATGGTTACTTTTGGTGTTATTAAATTTCTAGAAATGACAGTGTGTGAGAAAATTTCCTGGCGTCAAGATTTTACGACAATTCTAATTTTTTATTTTCTCCTTAAGCGTTGTTGGTACATGAATGCAACTTTACTGACAAGTAGTTGGCATGAACAGAAGTCAGTGGCTAGGTGGAATTTGCTATGCTCTGCTTACTTTTGACTTTATTGAAATTCTAGAAATGACCATGTCCAAGAAAAATCTCAGCGAGTTGCTGAAAATCTTTAATTTTCAATATCTCTACCATTATTTATTCTAAGGCATTGAAATTGCACATGCTAGTAATGGACATCACTGGAAATAAGTGGTACAAAAGGCATGGCCATGCTACGTTTTCCTAGGAATTTATTAACATTTTAGAAATGGCACTTTGGGAGAAAATTTTCTTGCGCTGGTGGTTTACGACAAATTTTTATCTTTCATTTACTCTTTAATTGTAGATTGTACATTCATGGTACCATTACAGACAAGTAATATACATCAATGGAAATCTGTGATGAAAGCAGATTTGGTATGGTATGGTTACTTTTGGTGTTATTAAATTTCTAGAAATGACAGTGTGTGAGAAAATTTCCTGGCGTCAAGATTTTACGACAATTCTAATTTTTTATTTTCTCCTTAAGCGTTGTTGGTACATGAATGCAACTTTACTGACAAGTAGTTGGCATGAACAGAAGTCAGTGGCTAGGTGGAATTTGCTATGCTCTGCTTACTTTTGACTTTATTGAAATTCTAGAAATGACCATGTCCAAGAAAAATCTCAGCGAGTTGCTGAAAATCTTTAATTTTCAATATCTCTACCATTATTTATTCTACGGCATTGAAATTGCACATGCTAGTAATGGACATCACTGGAAATTAGTGGTACAAAAGGCATGGCCATGCTACGTTTCCCTTGGAATTTATTAACATTTTAGAAATGGCACTTTGGGAGAAAATTTTCTTGCGCTGGTGCTTTACGACAAATTTTTATCTTTCATTTACTCTTTAATTGTAGATTGTACATGCATGGGACCATTACAGACAAGTAATATACATCAATGGAAATCTGTGATGAAAGCAGATTTGGTATGGTATGGTTACTTTTGGTGTTATTAAATTTCTAGAAATGACAGTGTGTGAGAAAATTTCCTGGCGTCAAGATTTACGACAATTCTAATTTTTTATTTTCTCCTTAAGCGTTGTTGGTACATGAATGCAACTTTACTGACAAGTAGTTGGCATGAACAGAAGTCAATGGCGAGGTGGAATTTGCTATGCTCTGCTTACTTTTGACTTTATTGAAATTCTACAAATGACCATGTCCAAGAAAAATCTCAGCGAGTTGTTGAAAATCTTTAATTTTCAATATCTCTACCATTATTTATTCTACGGCATTGAAATTGCACATGCTAGTAATGGACATCACTGGAAATTAGTGGTACAAAAGGCATGGCCATGCTACGTTTCCCTTGGAATTTATTAACATTTTAGAAATGGCACTTTGGGAGAAAATTTTCTTGCGCTGGTGCTTTACGACAATTTTTTATCTTTCATTTACTCTTTAATTGTAGATTGTACATTCATGGGACCATTACAGACAAGTAATAAACATCAATGGAAATCTGTGATGAAAGCAGATTTGGTATGGTATGGTTACTTTTGGTGTTATTAAATTTCTAGAAATGTCAGTGTTTGAGAAAATTTCCTGGCGTCAAGATTTTACAATTCTAATTTTTTATTTTCTCCTTAAGCGTTGTTGGTACATGAATGCAACTTTACTGACAAGTAGTTGGCATGAACAGAAGTCAGTGGCCAGGTGGAATTTGCTATGCTCTGCTTACTTTTGACTTTATTGAAATTCTAGAAATTACCATGTCCAAGAAAAATCTCAGCGAGTTGCTGAAAATCTTTAATTTTCAATATCTCTACCATTATTTATTCTACGGCATTGATATTGCACATGCTAGTAATGGACATCACTGGAAATTAGTGGTACAAAAGGCATGGCCATGCTACGTTTCCCTTGGAATTTATTAACATTTTAGAAATGGCACTTTGGGAGAAAATGTTCTTGCGCTGGTGCTTTACGACAATTTTTTATCTTTCATTTACTCTTTAATTGTAGATTGTACATTCATGGGACCATTACAGACAAGTAATATACATCAATGGAAATCTGTGATGAAAGTAGATTTGGTATGGTATGGTTACTTTTGGTGTTATTAAATTTCTAGAAATGACAGTGTGTGAGAAAATTTCCTGGCGTCAAGATTTTACGACAATTCTAATTTTATATTTTCTCCTTAAGCGTTGTTGGTACATGAATGCAACTTTACTGACAAGTAGTTGGCATGAACAGAAGTCAGTGGCCAGGTGGAATTTGCTATGCTCTGCTTACTTTTGACTTTATTGAAATTCTAGAAATTACCATGTCCAAGAAAAATCTCAGCGAGTTGCTGAAAATCTTTAATTTTCAATATCTCTACTATTATTTATTCTACGGCATTGATATTGCACATGCTAGTAATGGACATCACTGGAAATTAGTGGTACAAAAGGCATGGCCATGCTACGTTTTCCTTGGAATTTATTAACATTTTAGAAATGGCACTTTGGGAGAAAATGTTCTTGCGCTGGTGCTTTACGACAAATTTTTTTCTTTCATTTACTCTTTAATTGTAGATTGTACATTCATGGGACCATTACAGACAAGTAATATACATCAATGGAAATATGTGATGAAAGCAGATTTGGTATGGTATGGTTACTTTTGGTGTTATTAAATTTCTAGAAATGACAGTGTGTGAGAAAATTTCCTGGCGTCAAGATTTTACGACAATTCTAATTTTTTATTTTCTCCTTAAGCGTTGTTGGTACATGAATGCAACTTTACTGACAAGTAGTTGGCATGAACAGAAGTCAGTGGCCAGGTGGAATTTGCTATGCTCTGCTTACTTTTGACTTTATTGAAATTCTAGAAATTACCATGTCCAAGAAAAATCTCAGCGAGTTGCTGAAAATCTTTAATTTTCAATATCTCTACCATTATTTATTCTACGGCATTGATATTGCACATGCTAGTAATGGACATCACTGGAAATTAGTGGTACAAAAGGCATGGCCATGCTACGTTTCCCTTGGAATTTATTAACATTTTAGAAATGGCACTTTGGGAGAAAATGTTCTTGCGCTGGTGCTTTACGACAAATTTTTATCTTTCATTTACTCTTTAATTGTAGATTGTACATTCATGGGACCATTACAGACAAGTAATATACATCAATGGAAATCTGTGATGAAAGTAGATTTGGTATGGTATGGTTACTTTTGGTGTTATTAAATTTCTAGAAATGACAGTGTGTGAGAAAATTTCCTGGCGTCAAGATTTTACGACAATTCTAATTTTATATTTTCTCCTTAAGCGTTGTTGGTACATGAATGCAACTTTACTGACAAGTAGTTGGCATGAACAGAAGTCAGTGGCCAGGTGGAATTTGCTATGCTCTGCTTACTTTTGACTTTATTGAAATTCTAGAAATTACCATGTCCAAGAAAAATCTCAGCGAGTTGCTGAAAATCTTTAATTTTCAATATCTCTACTATTATTTATTCTACGGCATTGATATTGCACATGCTAGTAATGGACATCACTGGAAATTAGTGGTACAAAAGGCATGGCCATGCTACGTTTCCCTTGGAATTTATTAACATTTTAGAAATGGCACTTTGGGAGAAAATGTTCTTGCGCTGGTGCTTTACGACAAATTTTTTTCTTTCATTTACTCTTTAATTGTAGATTGTACATTCATGGGACCATTACAGACAAGTAATATACATCAATGGAAATATGTGATGAAAGCAGATTTGGTATGGTATGGTTACTTTTGGTGTTATTAAATTTCTAGAAATGACAGTGTGTGAGAAAATTTCCTGGCGTCAAGATTTTACGACAATTCTAATTTTTTATTTTCTCCTTAAGCGTTGTTGGTACATGAATGCAACTTTACTGACAAGTAGTTGGCATGAACAGAAGTCAGTGGCCAGGTGGAATTTGCTATGCTCTGCTTACTTTTGACTTTATTGAAATTCTAGAAATTACCATGTCCAAGAAAAATCTCAGCGAGTTGCTGAAAATCTTTAATTTTCAATATCTCTACTATTATTTATTCTACGGCATTGATATTGCACATGCTAGTAATGGACATCACTGGAAATTAGTGGTACAAAAGGCATGGCCATGCTACGTTTCCCTTGGAATTTATTAACATTTTAGAAATGGCACTTTGGGAGAAAATGTTCTTGCGCTGGTGCTTTACGACAAATTTTTTTCTTTCATTTACTCTTTAATTGTAGATTGTACATTCATGGGACCATTACAGACAAGTAATATACATCAATGGAAATATGTGATGAAAGCAGATTTGGTATGGTATGGTTACTTTTGGTGTTATTAAATTTCTAGAAATGACAGTGTGTGAGAAAATTTCCTGGCGTCAAGATTTTACGACAATTCTAATTTTTTATTTTCTCCTTAAGCGTTGTTGGTACATGAATGCAACTTTACTGACAAGTAGTTGGCATGAACAGAAGTCAGTGGCCAGGTGGAATTTGCTATGCTCTGCTTACTTTTGACTTTATTGAAATTCTAGAAATTACCATGTCCAAGAAAAATCTCAGCGAGTTGCTGAAAATCTTTAATTTTCAATATCTCTACCATTATTTATTCTACGGCATTGATATTGCACATGCTAGTAATGGACATCACTGGAAATTAGTGGTACAAAAGGCATGGCCATGCTACGTTTCCCTTGGAATTTATTAACATTTTAGAAATGGCACTTTGGGAGAAAATGTTCTTGCGCTGGTGCTTTACGACAAATTTTTATCTTTCATTTACTCTTTAATTGTAGATTGTACATTCATGGGACCATTACAGACAAGTAATATACATCAATGGAAATCTGTGATGAAAGTAGATTTGGTATGGTATGGTTACTTTTGGTGTTATTAAATTTCTAGAAATGACAGTGTGTGAGAAAATTTCCTGGCGTCAAGATTTTACGACAATTCTAATTTTATATTTTCTCCTTAAGCGTTGTTGGTACATGAATGCAACTTTACTGACAAGTAGTTGGCATGAACAGAAGTCAGTGGCCAGGTGGAATTTGCTATGCTCTGCTTACTTTTGACTTTATTGAAATTCTAGAAATTACCATGTCCAAGAAAAATCTCAGCGAGTTGCTGAAAATCTTTAATTTTCAATATCTCTACTATTATTTATTCTACGGCATTGATATTGCACATGCTAGTAATGGACATCACTGGAAATTAGTGGTACAAAAGGCATGGCCATGCTACGTTTCCCTTGGAATTTATTAACATTTTAGAAATGGCACTTTGGGAGAAAATGTTCTTGCGCTGGTGCTTTACGACAAATTTTTTTCTTTCATTTACTCTTTAATTGTAGATTGTACATTCATGGGACCATTACAGACAAGTAATATACATCAATGGAAATATGTGATGAAAGCAGATTTGGTATGGTATGGTTACTTTTGGTGTTATTAAATTTCTAGAAATGACAGTGTGTGAGAAAATTTCCTGGCGTCAAGATTTTACGACAATTCTAATTTTTTATTTTCTCCTTAAGCGTTGTTGGTACATGAATGCAACTTTACTGACAAGTAGTTGGCATGAACAGAAGTCAGTGGCCAGGTGGAATTTGCTATGCTCTGCTTACTTTTGACTTTATTGAAATTCTAGAAATTACCATGTCCAAGAAAAATCTCAGCGAGTTGCTGAAAATCTTTAATTTTCAATATCTCTACTATTATTTATTCTACGGCATTGATATTGCACATGCTAGTAATGGACATCACTGGAAATTAGTGGTACAAAAGGCATGGCCATGCTACGTTTCCCTTGGAATTTATTAACATTTTAGAAATGGCACTTTGGGAGAAAATGTTCTTGCGCTGGTGCTTTACGACAAATTTTTTTCTTTCATTTACTCTTTAATTGTAGATTGTACATTCATGGGACCATTACAGACAAGTAATATACATCAATGGAAATATGTGATGAAAGCAGATTTGGTATGGTATGGTTACTTTTGGTGTTATTAAATTTCTAGAAATGACAGTGTGTGAGAAAATTTCCTGGCGTCAAGATTTTACGACAATTCTAATTTTTTATTTTCTCCTTAAGCGTTGTTGGTACATGAATGCAACTTTACTGACAAGTAGTTGGCATGAACAGAAGTCAGTGGCCAGGTGGAATTTGCTATGCTCTGCTTACTTTTGACTTTATTGAAATTCTAGAAATTACCATGTCCAAGAAAAATCTCAGCGAGTTGCTGAAAATCTTTAATTTTCAATATCTCTACCATTATTTATTCTACGGCATTGATATTGCACATGCTAGTAATGGACATCACTGGAAATTAGTGGTACAAAAGGCATGGCCATGCTACGTTTCCCTTGGAATTTATTAACATTTTAGAAATGGCACTTTGGGAGAAAATGTTCTTGCGCTGGTGCTTTACGACAAATTTTTATCTTTCATTTACTCTTTAATTGTAGATTGTACATTCATGGGACCATTACAGACAAGTAATATACATCAATGGAAATCTGTGATGAAAGTAGATTTGGTATGGTATGGTTACTTTTGGTGTTATTAAATTTCTAGAAATGACAGTGTGTGAGAAAATTTCCTGGCGTCAAGATTTTACGACAATTCTAATTTTATATTTTCTCCTTAAGCGTTGTTGGTACATGAATGCAACTTTACTGACAAGTAGTTGGCATGAACAGAAGTCAGTGGCCAGGTGGAATTTGCTATGCTCTGCTTACTTTTGACTTTATTGAAATTCTAGAAATTACCATGTCCAAGAAAAATCTCAGCGAGTTGCTGAAAATCTTTAATTTTCAATATCTCTACTATTATTTATTCTACGGCATTGATATTGCACATGCTAGTAATGGACATCACTGGAAATTAGTGGTACAAAAGGCATGGCCATGCTACGTTTCCCTTGGAATTTATTAACATTTTAGAAATGGCACTTTGGGAGAAAATGTTCTTGCGCTGGTGCTTTACGACAAATTTTTTTCTTTCATTTACTCTTTAATTGTAGATTGTACATTCATGGGACCATTACAGACAAGTAATATACATCAATGGAAATATGTGATGAAAGCAGATTTGGTATGGTATGGTTACTTTTGGTGTTATTAAATTTCTAGAAATGACAGTGTGTGAGAAAATTTCCTGGCGTCAAGATTTTACGACAATTCTAATTTTTTATTTTCTCCTTAAGCGTTGTTGGTACATGAATGCAACTTTACTGACAAGTAGTTGGCATGAACAGAAGTCAGTGGCCAGGTGGAATTTGCTATGCTCTGCTTACTTTTGACTTTATTGAAATTCTAGAAATTACCATGTCCAAGAAAAATCTCAGCGAGTTGCTGAAAATCTTTAATTTTCAATATCTCTACCATTATTTATTCTACGGCATTGATATTGCACATGCTAGTAATGGACATCACTGGAAATTAGTGGTACAAAAGGCATGGCCATGCTACGTTTCCCTTGGAATTTATTAACATTTTAGAAATGGCACTTTGGGAGAAAATGTTCTTGCGCTGGTGCTTTACGACAAATTTTTTTCTTTCATTTACTCTTTAATTGTAGATTGTACATTCATGGGACCATTACAGACAAGTAATATACATCAATGGAAATATGTGATGAAAGCAGATTTGGTATGGTATGGTTACTTTTGGTGTTATTAAATTTCTAGAAATGACAGTGTGTGAGAAAATTTCCTGGCGTCAAGATTTTACGACAATTCTAATTTTTTATTTTCTCCTTAAGCGTTGTTGGTACATGAATGCAACTTTACTGACAAGTAGTTGGCATGAACAGAAGTCAGTGGCCAGGTGGAATTTGCTATGCTCTGCTTACTTTTGACTTTATTGAAATTCTAGAAATTACCATGTCCAAGAAAAATCTCAGCGAGTTGCTGAAAATCTTTAATTTTCAATATCTCTACTATTATTTATTCTACGGCATTGATATTGCACATGCTAGTAATGGACATCACTGGAAATTAGTGGTACAAAAGGCATGGCCATGCTACGTTTCCCTTGGAATTTATTAACATTTTAGAAATGGCACTTTGGGAGAAAATGTTCTTGCGCTGGTGCTTTACGACAAATTTTTTTCTTTCATTTACTCTTTAATTGTAGATTGTACATTCATGGGACCATTACAGACAAGTAATATACATCAATGGAAATATGTGATGAAAGCAGATTTGGTATGGTATGGTTACTTTTGGTGTTATTAAATTTCTAGAAATGACAGTGTGTGAGAAAATTTCCTGGCGTCAAGATTTTACGACAATTCTAATTTTTTATTTTCTCCTTAAGCGTTGTTGGTACATGAATGCAACTTTACTGACAAGTAGTTGGCATGAACAGAAGTCAGTGGCCAGGTGGAATTTGCTATGCTCTGCTTACTTTTGACTTTATTGAAATTCTAGAAATTACCATGTCCAAGAAAAATCTCAGCGAGTTGCTGAAAATCTTTAATTTTCAATATCTCTACCATTATTTATTCTACGGCATTGATATTGCACATGCTAGTAATGGACATCACTGGAAATTAGTGGTACAAAAGGCATGGCCATGCTACGTTTCCCTTGGAATTTATTAACATTTTAGAAATGGCACTTTGGGAGAAAATGTTCTTGCGCTGGTGCTTTACGACAAATTTTTATCTTTCATTTACTCTTTAATTGTAGATTGTACATTCATGGGACCATTACAGACAAGTAATATACATCAATGGAAATCTGTGATGAAAGTAGATTTGGTATGGTATGGTTACTTTTGGTGTTATTAAATTTCTAGAAATGACAGTGTGTGAGAAAATTTCCTGGCGTCAAGATTTTACGACAATTCTAATTTTATATTTTCTCCTTAAGCGTTGTTGGTACATGAATGCAACTTTACTGACAAGTAGTTGGCATGAACAGAAGTCAGTGGCCAGGTGGAATTTGCTATGCTCTGCTTACTTTTGACTTTATTGAAATTCTAGAAATTACCATGTCCAAGAAAAATCTCAGCGAGTTGCTGAAAATCTTTAATTTTCAATATCTCTACTATTATTTATTCTACGGCATTGATATTGCACATGCTAGTAATGGACATCACTGGAAATTAGTGGTACAAAAGGCATGGCCATGCTACGTTTCCCTTGGAATTTATTAACATTTTAGAAATGGCACTTTGGGAGAAAATGTTCTTGCGCTGGTGCTTTACGACAATTTTTTTTCTTTCATTTACTCTTTAATTGTAGATTGTACATTCATGGGACCATTACAGACAAGTAATATACATCAATGGAAATATGTGATGAAAGCAGATTTGGTATGGTATGGTTACTTTTGGTGTTATTAAATTTCTAGAAATGACAGTGTGTGAGAAAATTTCCTGGCGTCAAGATTTTACGACAATTCTAATTTTTTATTTTCTCCTTAAGCGTTGTTGGTACATGAATGCAACTTTACTGACAAGTAGTTGGCATGAACAGAAGTCAGTGGCCAGGTGGAATTTGCTATGCTCTGCTTACTTTTGACTTTATTGAAATTCTAGAAATTACCATGTCCAAGAAAAATCTCAGCGAGTTGCTGAAAATCTTTAATTTTCAATATCTCTACCATTATTTATTCTACGGCATTGATATTGCACATGCTAGTAATGGACATCACTGGAAATTAGTGGTACAAAAGGCATGGCCATGCTACGTTTCCCTTGGAATTTATTAACATTTTAGAAATGGCACTTTGGGAGAAAATGTTCTTGCGCTGGTGCTTTACGACAAATTTTTATCTTTCATTTACTCTTTAATTGTAGATTGTACATTCATGGGACCATTACAGACAAGTAATATACATCAATGGAAATCTGTGATGAAAGTAGATTTGGTATGGTATGGTTACTTTTGGTGTTATTAAATTTCTAGAAATGACAGTGTGTGAGAAAATTTCCTGGCGTCAAGATTTTACGACAATTCTAATTTTATATTTTCTCCTTAAGCGTTGTTGGTACATGAATGCAACTTTACTGACAAGTAGTTGGCATGAACAGAAGTCAGTGGCCAGGTGGAATTTGCTATGCTCTGCTTACTTTTGACTTTATTGAAATTCTAGAAATTACCATGTCCAAGAAAAATCTCAGCGAGTTGCTGAAAATCTTTAATTTTCAATATCTCTACTATTATTTATTCTACGGCATTGATATTGCACATGCTAGTAATGGACATCACTGGAAATTAGTGGTACAAAAGGCATGGCCATGCTACGTTTCCCTTGGAATTTATTAACATTTTAGAAATGGCACTTTGGGAGAAAATGTTCTTGCGCTGGTGCTTTACGACAAATTTTTTTCTTTCATTTACTCTTTAATTGTAGATTGTACATTCATGGGACCATTACAGACAAGTAATATACATCAATGGAAATATGTGATGAAAGCAGATTTGGTATGGTATGGTTACTTTCGGTTTTATTAAATTTCTAGAAATGACAGTGTGTGAGAAAATTTCCTGGCGTCAAGATTTTACGACAATTCTAATTTTTTATTTTCTCCTTAAGCGTTGTTGGTACATGAATGCAACTTTACTGACAAGTAGTTGGCATGAACAGAAGTCAGTGGCCAGGTGGAATTTGCTATGCTCTGCTTACTTTTGACTTTATTGAAATTCTAGAAATTACCATGTCCAAGAAAAATCTCAGCGAGTTGCTGAAAATCTTTAATTTTCAATATCTCTACCATTATTTATTCTACGGCATTGATATTGCACATGCTAGTAATGGACATCACTGGAAATTAGTGGTACAAAAGGCATGGCCATGCTACGTTTCCCTTGGAATTTATTAACATTTTAGAAATGGCACTTTGGGAGAAAATTTTCTTGCGCTGGTGCTTTACGACAAATTTTTATCTTTCATTTACTCTTTAATTGTAGACTGTACATTCATGGGACCATTACAGACAAGTAATATACATCAATGGAAATCTGTGATGAAAGCAGATTTGGTATGGTATGGTTACTTTTGGTGTTATTAAATTTCTAGAAATGACAGTGTGTGAGAAAATTTCCTGGCGTCAAGATTTTACGACAATTCTAATTTTTTATTTTCTCCTTAAGCGTTGTTGGTACATGAATGCAACTTTACTGACAAGTAGTTGGCATGAACAGAAGTCAGTGGCCAGGTGGAATTTGCTATGCTCTGCTTACTTTTGACTTTATTGAAATTCTAGAAATTACCATGTCCAAGAAAAATCTCAGCGAGTTGCTGAAAATCTTTAATTTTCAATATCTCTACCATTATTTATTCTACGGCATTGAAATTGCACATGCTAGTATTGGACATCACTGGAAATTAGTGGTACAAAAGGCATGGCCATGCTACGTTTCCCTTGGAATTTATTAACATTTTAGAAATGGCACTTTGGGAGAAAATGTTCTTGCGCTGGTGCTTTACGACAAATTTTTTTCTTTCATTTACTCTTTAATTGTAGATTGTACATTCATGGGACCATTACAGACAAGTAATATACATCAATGGAAATATGTGATGAAAGCAGATTTGGTATGGTATGGTTACTTTTGGTGTTATTAAATTTCTAGAAATGACAGTGTGTGAGAAAATTTCCTGGCGTCAAGATTTTACGACAATTCTAATTTTTTATTTTCTCCTTAAGCGTTGTTGGTACATGAATGCAACTTTACTGACAAGTAGTTGGCATGAACAGAAGTCAGTGGCCAGGTGGAATTTGCTATGCTCTGCTTACTTTTGACTTTATTGAAATTCTAGAAATTACCATGTCCAAGAAAAATCTCAG
Source organism: Lutraria lutraria (assembly GCA_964023205.1). NCBI lineage: Eukaryota > Metazoa > Mollusca > Bivalvia > Venerida > Mactridae > Lutraria > Lutraria lutraria. Next base: position 20,371,246 of record OZ026847.1, read on the forward strand.
CGAGTTGCTGAAAATCTTTAATTTTCAATATCTCTACCATTATTTATTCTACGGCATTGATATTGCACATGCTAGTAATGGACATCACTGGAAATTAGTGGTACAAAAGGCATGGCCATGCTACGTTTCCCTTGGAATTTATTAACATTTTAGAAATGGCACTTTGGGAGAAAATGTTCTTGCGCTGGTGCTTTACGACAAATTTTTATCTTTCATTTACTCTTTAATTGTAGATTGTACATTCATGGGACCATTACAGACAAGTAATATACATCAATGGAAATCTGTGATGAAAGTAGATTTGGTATGGTATGGTTACTTTTGGTGTTATTAAATTTCTAGAAATGACAGTGTGTGAGAAAATTTCCTGGCGTCAAGATTTTACGACAATTCTAATTTTATATTTTCTCCTTAAGCGTTGTTGGTACATGAATGCAACTTTACTGACAAGTAGTTGGCATGAACAGAAGTCAGTGGCCAGGTGGAATTTGCTATGCTCTGCTTACTTTTGACTTTATTGAAATTCTAGAAATTACCATGTCCAAGAAAAATCTCAGCGAGTTGCTGAAAATCTTTAATTTTCAATATCTCTACTATTATTTATTCTACGGCATTGATATTGCACATGCTAGTAATGGACATCACTGGAAATTAGTGGTACAAAAGGCATGGCCATGCTACGTTTCCCTTGGAATTTATTAACATTTTAGAAATGGCACTTTGGGAGAAAATGTTCTTGCGCTGGTGCTTTACGACAAATTTTTTTCTTTCATTTACTCTTTAATTGTAGATTGTACATTCATGGGACCATTACAGACAAGTAATATACATCAATGGAAATATGTGATGAAAGCAGATTTGGTATGGTATGGTTACTTTTGGTGTTATTAAATTTCTAGAAATGACAGTGTGTGAGAAAATTTCCTGGCGTCAAGATTTTACGACAATTCTAATTTTTTATTTTCTCCTTAAGCGTTGTTGGTACATGAATGCAACTTTACTGACAAGTAGTTGGCATGAACAGAAGTCAGTGGCCAGGTGGAATTTGCTATGCTCTGCTTACTTTTGACTTTATTGAAATTCTAGAAATTACCATGTCCAAGAAAAATCTCAGCGAGTTGCTGAAAATCTTTAATTTTCAATATCTCTACCATTATTTATTCTACGGCATTGATATTGCACATGCTAGTAATGGACATCACTGGAAATTAGTGGTACAAAAGGCATGGCCATGCTACGTTTCCCTTGGAATTTATTAACATTTTAGAAATGGCACTTTGGGAGAAAATGTTCTTGCGCTGGTGCTTTACGACAAATTTTTATCTTTCATTTACTCTTTAATTGTAGATTGTACATTCATGGGACCATTACAGACAAGTAATATACATCAATGGAAATCTGTGATGAAAGTAGATTTGGTATGGTATGGTTACTTTTGGTGTTATTAAATTTCTAGAAATGACAGTGTGTGAGAAAATTTCCTGGCGTCAAGATTTTACGACAATTCTAATTTTATATTTTCTCCTTAAGCGTTGTTGGTACATGAATGCAACTTTACTGACAAGTAGTTGGCATGAACAGAAGTCAGTGGCCAGGTGGAATTTGCTATGCTCTGCTTACTTTTGACTTTATTGAAATTCTAGAAATTACCATGTCCAAGAAAAATCTCAGCGAGTTGCTGAAAATCTTTAATTTTCAATATCTCTACTATTATTTATTCTACGGCATTGATATTGCACATGCTAGTAATGGACATCACTGGAAATTAGTGGTACAAAAGGCATGGCCATGCTACGTTTCCCTTGGAATTTATTAACATTTTAGAAATGGCACTTTGGGAGAAAATGTTCTTGCGCTGGTGCTTTACGACAAATTTTTTTCTTTCATTTACTCTTTAATTGTAGATTGTACATTCATGGGACCATTACAGACAAGTAATATACATCAATGGAAATATGTGATGAAAGCAGATTTGGTATGGTATGGTTACTTTCGGTTTTATTAAATTTCTAGAAATGACAGTGTGTGAGAAAATTTCCTGGCGTCAAGATTTTACGACAATTCTAATTTTTTATTTTCTCCTTAAGCGTTGTTGGTACATGAATGCAACTTTACTGACAAGTAGTTGGCATGAACAGAAGTCAGTGGCCAGGTGGAATTTGCTATGCTCTGCTTACTTTTGACTTTATTGAAATTCTAGAAATTACCATGTCCAAGAAAAATCTCAGCGAGTTGCTGAAAATCTTTAATTTTCAATATCTCTACCATTATTTATTCTACGGCATTGATATTGCACATGCTAGTAATGGACATCACTGGAAATTAGTGGTACAAAAGGCATGGCCATGCTACGTTTCCCTTGGAATTTATTAACATTTTAGAAATGGCACTTTGGGAGAAAATTTTCTTGCGCTGGTGCTTTACGACAAATTTTTATCTTTCATTTACTCTTTAATTGTAGACTGTACATTCATGGGACCATTACAGACAAGTAATATACATCAATGGAAATCTGTGATGAAAGCAGATTTGGTATGGTATGGTTACTTTTGGTGTTATTAAATTTCTAGAAATGACAGTGTGTGAGAAAATTTCCTGGCGTCAAGATTTTACGACAATTCTAATTTTTTATTTTCTCCTTAAGCGTTGTTGGTACATGAATGCAACTTTACTGACAAGTAGTTGGCATGAACAGAAGTCAGTGGCCAGGTGGAATTTGCTATGCTCTGCTTACTTTTGACTTTATTGAAATTCTAGAAATTACCATGTCCAAGAAAAATCTCAGCGAGTTGCTGAAAATCTTTAATTTTCAATATCTCTACCATTATTTATTCTACGGCATTGAAATTGCACATGCTAGTATTGGACATCACTGGAAATTAGTGGTACAAAAGGCATGGCCATGCTACGTTTCCCTTGGAATTTATTAACATTTTAGAAATGGCACATTGGGAGAAAATGATCTTGCGCTGGTGCTTTACGACAAATTTTTTTCTTTCATTTACTCTTTAATTGTAGATTGTACATTCATGGGACCATTACAGACAAGTAATATACATCAATGGAAATATGTGATGAAAGCAGATTTGGTATGGTATGGTTACTTTTGGTGTTATTAAATTTCTAGAAATGACAGTGTGTGAGAAAATTTCCTGGCGTCAAGATTTTACGACAATTCTAATTTTTTATTTTCTCCTTAAGCGTTGTTGGTACATGAATGCAACTTTACTGACAAGTAGTTGGCATGAACAGAAGTCAGTGGCCAGGTGGAATTTGCTATGCTCTGCTTACTTTTGACTTTATTGAAATTCTAGAAATTACCATGTCCAAGAAAAATCTCAGCGAGTTGCTGAAAATCTTTAATTTTCAATATCTCTACCATTATTTATTCTACGGCATTGATATTGCACATGCTAGTAATGGACATCACTGGAAATTAGTGGTACAAAAGGCATGGCCATGCTACGTTTCCCTTGGAATTTATTAACATTTTAGAAATGGCACTTTGGGAGAAAATGTTCTTGCGCTGGTGCTTTACGACAAATTTTTATCTTTCATTTACTCTTTAATTGTAGACTGTACATTCATGGGACCATTACAGACAAGTAATATACATCAATGGAAATCTGTGATGAAAGCAGATTTGGTATGGTATGGTTACTTTTGGTGTTATTAAATTTCTAGAAATGACAGTGTGTGAGAAAATTTCCTGGCGTCAAGATTTTACGACAATTCTAATTTTTTATTTTCTCCTTAAGCGTTGTTGGTACATGAATGCAACTTTACTGACAAGTAGTTGGCATGAACAGAAGTCAGTGGCCAGGTGGAATTTGCTATGCTCTGCTTACTTTTGACTTTATTGAAATTCTAGAAATTACCATGTCCAAGAAAAATCTCAGCGAGTTGCTGAAAATCTTTAATTTTCAATATCTCTACCATTATTTATTCTACGGCATTGATATTGCACATGCTAGTAATGGACATCACTGGAAATTAGTGGTACAAAAGGCATGGCCATGCTACGTTTCCCTTGGAATTTATTAACATTTTAGAAATGGCACTTTGGGAGAAAATGTTCTTGCGCTGGTGCTTTACGACAAATTTTTTTCTTTCATTTACTCTTTAATTGTAGACTGTACATTCATGGGACCATTACAGACAAGTAATATACATCAATGGAAATCTGTGATGAAAGCAGATTTGGTATGGTATGGTTACTTTTAGTGTTATTAAATTTCTAGAAATGACAGTGTGTGAGAAAATTTCCTGGCGTCAAGATTTTACGACAATTCTAATTTTTTATTTTCTCCTTAAGCGTTGTTGGTACATGAATGCAACTTTACTGACAAGTAGTTGGCATGAACAGAAGTCAGTGGCCAGGTGGAATTTGCTATGCTCTGCTTACTTTTGACTTTATTGAAATTCTAGAAATTACCATGTCCAAGAAAAATCTCAGCGAGTTGCTGAAAATCTTTAATTTTCAATATCTCTACCATTATTTATTCTACGGCATTGATATTGCACATGCTAGTAATGGACATCACTGGAAATTAGTGGTACAAAAGGCATGGCCATGCTACGTTTCCCTTGGAATTTATTAACATTTTAGAAATGGCACTTTGGGAGAAAATGTTCTTGCGCTGGTGCTTTACGACAAATTTTTATCTTTCATTTACTCTTTAATTGTAGATTGTACATTCATGGGACCATTACAGACAAGTAATATACATCAATGGAAATCTGTGATGAAAGTAGATTTGGTATGGTATGGTTACTTTTGGTGTTATTAAATTTCTAGAAATGACAGTGTGTGAGAAAATTTCCTGGCGTCAAGATTTTACGACAATTCTAATTTTATATTTTCTCCTTAAGCGTTGTTGGTACATGAATGCAACTTTACTGACAAGTAGTTGGCATGAACAGAAGTCAGTGGCCAGGTGGAATTTGCTATGCTCTGCTTACTTTTGACTTTATTGAAATTCTAGAAATTACCATGTCCAAGAAAAATCTCAGCGAGTTGCTGAAAATCTTTAATTTTCAATATCTCTACTATTATTTATTCTACGGCATTGATATTGCACATGCTAGTAATGGACATCACTGGAAATTAGTGGTACAAAAGGCATGGCCATGCTACGTTTCCCTTGGAATTTATTAACATTTTAGAAATGGCACTTTGGGAGAAAATGTTCTTGCGCTGGTGCTTTACGACAAATTTTTTTCTTTCATTTACTCTTTAATTGTAGATTGTACATTCATGGGACCATTACAGACAAGTAATATACATCAATGGAAATATGTGATGAAAGCAGATTTGGTATGGTATGGTTACTTTCGGTTTTATTAAATTTCTAGAAATGACAGTGTGTGAGAAAATTTCCTGGCGTCAAGATTTTACGACAATTCTAATTTTTTATTTTCTCCTTAAGCGTTGTTGGTACATGAATGCAACTTTACTGACAAGTAGTTGGCATGAACAGAAGTCAGTGGCCAGGTGGAATTTGCTATGCTCTGCTTACTTTTGACTTTATTGAAATTCTAGAAATTACCATGTCCAAGAAAAATCTCAGCGAGTTGCTGAAAATCTTTAATTTTCAATATCTCTACCATTATTTATTCTACGGCATTGAAATTGCACATGCTAGTATTGGACATCACTGGAAATTAGTGGTACAAAAGGCATGGCCATGCTACGTTTCCCTTGGAATTTATTAACATTTTAGAAATGGCACATTGGGAGAAAATGATCTTGCGCTGGTGCTTTACGACAAATTTTTTTCTTTCATTTACTCTTTAATTGTAGATTGTACATTCATGGGACCATTACAGACAAGTAATATACATCAATGGAAATATGTGATGAAAGCAGATTTGGTATGGTATGGTTACTTTTGGTGTTATTAAATTTCTAGAAATGACAGTGTGTGAGAAAATTTCCTGGCGTCAAGATTTTACGACAATTCTAATTTTTTATTTTCTCCTTAAGCGTTGTTGGTACATGAATGCAACTTTACTGACAAGTAGTTGGCATGAACAGAAGTCAGTGGCCAGGTGGAATTTGCTATGCTCTGCTTACTTTTGACTTTATTGAAATTCTAGAAATTACCATGTCCAAGAAAAATCTCAGCGAGTTGCTGAAAATCTTTAATTTTCAATATCTCTACCATTATTTATTCTACGGCATTGATATTGCACATGCTAGTAATGGACATCACTGGAAATTAGTGGTACAAAAGGCATGGCCATGCTACGTTTCCCTTGGAATTTATTAACATTTTAGAAATGGCACTTTGGGAGAAAATGTTCTTGCGCTGGTGCTTTACGACAAATTTTTATCTTTCATTTACTCTTTAATTGTAGACTGTACATTCATGGGACCATTACAGACAAGTAATATACATCAATGGAAATCTGTGATGAAAGCAGATTTGGTATGGTATGGTTACTTTTGGTGTTATTAAATTTCTAGAAATGACAGTGTGTGAGAAAATTTCCTGGCGTCAAGATTTTACGACAATTCTAATTTTTTATTTTCTCCTTAAGCGTTGTTGGTACATGAATGCAACTTTACTGACAAGTAGTTGGCATGAACAGAAGTCAGTGGCCAGGTGGAATTTGCTATGCTCTGCTTACTTTTGACTTTATTGAAATTCTAGAAATTACCATGTCCAAGAAAAATCTCAGCGAGTTGCTGAAAATCTTTAATTTTCAATATCTCTACCATTATTTATTCTACGGCATTGATATTGCACATGCTAGTAATGGACATCACTGGAAATTAGTGGTACAAAAGGCATGGCCATGCTACGTTTCCCTTGGAATTTATTAACATTTTAGAAATGGCACTTTGGGAGAAAATGTTCTTGCGCTGGTGCTTTACGACAAATTTTTTTCTTTCATTTACTCTTTAATTGTAGACTGTACATTCATGGGACCATTACAGACAAGTAATATACATCAATGGAAATCTGTGATGAAAGCAGATTTGGTATGGTATGGTTACTTTTAGTGTTATTAAATTTCTAGAAATGACAGTGTGTGAGAAAATTTCCTGGCGTCAAGATTTTACGACAATTCTAATTTTTTATTTTCTCCTTAAGCGTTGTTGGTACATGAATGCAACTTTACTGACAAGTAGTTGGCATGAACAGAAGTCAGTGGCCAGGTGGAATTTGCTATGCTCTGCTTACTTTTGACTTTATTGAAATTCTAGAAATTACCATGTCCAAGAAAAATCTCAGCGAGTTGCTGAAAATCTTTAATTTTCAATATCTCTACCATTATTTATTCTACGGCATTGATATTGCACATGCTAGTAATGGACATCACTGGAAATTAGTGGTACAAAAGGCATGGCCATGCTACGTTTCCCTTGGAATTTATTAACATTTTAGAAATGGCACTTTGGGAGAAAATGTTCTTGCGCTGGTGCTTTACGACAAATTTTTATCTTTCATTTACTCTTTAATTGTAGATTGTACATTCATGGGACCATTACAGACAAGTAATATACATCAATGGAAATCTGTGATGAAAGTAGATTTGGTATGGTATGGTTACTTTTGGTGTTATTAAATTTCTAGAAATGACAGTGTGTGAGAAAATTTCCTGGCGTCAAGATTTTACGACAATTCTAATTTTATATTTTCTCCTTAAGCGTTGTTGGTACATGAATGCAACTTTACTGACAAGTAGTTGGCATGAACAGAAGTCAGTGGCCAGGTGGAATTTGCTATGCTCTGCTTACTTTTGACTTTATTGAAATTCTAGAAATTACCATGTCCAAGAAAAATCTCAGCGAGTTGCTGAAAATCTTTAATTTTCAATATCTCTACTATTATTTATTCTACGGCATTGATATTGCACATGCTAGTAATGGACATCACTGGAAATTAGTGGTACAAAAGGCATGGCAATGCTACGTTTCCCTTGGAATTTATTAACATTTTAGAAATGGCACTTTGGGAGAAAATGTTCTTGCGCTGGTGCTTTACGACAAATTTTTATCTTTCATTTACTCTGTCATTGTAGATAGTACAAACATGGGACCATTACATTAAGATAAGGGTCGTGGGATTGAGCCCAGCCACCGACCATATCTCTTCATGTGACAAAATAGACTGTTGCTTTAGGAGGATGGGGCTCTAGCACTTGGACAACTAACTGCCCTTCGTTTGAAGAAGCAGTAATAGAGTTCAAGAACTGTCTGCCTCATGTGACTCTGTCTAGTGGACCTCTTCTGGGTTTGTTCAAATTATGGCTGCAGGGTCAAAATTGGCCCCACCCCGGGGGTCACTTGATTTACATTGGCTTAATTAGGAAAATTTTAAAAATCCTCTCCAAAACCATAAGGCCTAAAGCTTTAGATATTTTGTATGTAGCATTGTCTTGTAGACTTCTACCAAGTTCGTGTAAATCATGGCCCAGGGTCAATATTGGCCCTGCCCAGGGAGTTAATTGATTTCAACAAATAATGTGTAATTTTCATTTAATCATTTGCATGATGATACTAATGAAAGTATCAGTGACTAGAATGCAACTTCATACTGTATTGTATTCAATAATTGTACATACAAAACTCTCCTGATAGGCAAGGCAACACATGCAGTCCTAATACAGTTACACAAATAAAATATTTCTAGAAGTTTTCCGGTCGAATTGGGCTACAGCTGATACAATGCAAGTTGAAATAGTCAATATCAATTTACTTAAAAAATATCACGATATGGGGTGGAACTGCATCGGTACATATTGCATTTGGATTGTATTGCAATATACCTTTATATTCGTACTACATAGCGCATCGCTAGTTAATAAGCCCCTGTCATAGCATAAGGGGTATATTGCTTTGCTCATGTTGGTCAGTCAGTCAGTCCGACTGTGGACGGGTCCATTGTGCGTAATCAAACCTTTGCCAGCTAATAACTGGAGAAGTATTTGGCCTAAGCTCCTCATATATTGTTAGGAGATTGGTCATCACATGTAGATGACCCTATTGATTTTAAGGTCAATAGGTCAAGGTCAAACTATCCAGTTTGCCTTTGTAGAGGGCATCCATGTTTCACAAACACTTCTTGTTTCAGTATGCTATATAAAAAAAATTCTTGTTTGCTAGTTCTTATAAAATAAATAATGTCATCTGTCTTACTTATATGCAGTATTTTTGATCATCAGTAAAACATGCAGTATAAAAGGTTCAATGGAGGCTTTAACCAGATATTTTCTTATGTCTATACTCTTACTGTACAATGAGTACTTTACTGTTAGTTGCTTTCCAAACAAACAATACAATCAGCCTCTTAATGTCTTACATCCTGCATATCATGGTAAAATTTCATAACGAAACACCAGAACTATTCAAATAATAAGTGTTTTTGTATAACCATTTGCATCTGACCACCACCGGAACAACGTTATCCATAATGTCAAGTCACATTTTGTCAAAATATGCACCGCTGAATTGCACACAGCGTTCATGTCTATGGACCCACTGTTTGAATGTGTTCTTGTAAAATGACATGTGACATCCCCTTGAGACATTGCACAAGACTGGAACTCTTAAAAACTGCATAGTCAGATACCCACAGTCAGTGCCTCCCCTACGTACATCTCTACGTAGCGGAGCGGAGGTGCCGTCCGTGGGTATCCAACGATGCAAAACTGGAGAAGTGTCGAACCTTCAAAATTAATATGATTTCAAATTTGGGAACCGAGAAGTAAAACGGCGCCAAATCTAATTGGGTGTCTAGTGCCAGGTGACTTGGGGCTTTATCCTGGTGTTGAATTATATTCTCAAATAGGTCATCGGATCAAAGTAGTACAACCAACTTTCACCAGTGGTTATTATCCTGTTTGGAAATCCCGAATGTTCCCGTTTGTATCGCCTCAGTTTTATTACCGAGTAGCACACGCGTTTCCATTTCATCTTTTAACAACAATCATGGTACCCACTTATTATTCTCATATTCAAGTCTACTGGTAAAATTTGCTGAATGAGCCCATAACTTATATCCATCTGCTCACTAATCTGCCTTATTGATGTCCGCCTATCTATATTCAAGATTTCTTTAAGCTTGACGTTAGCATCACTAAGTTTTGTTGTCGGTCGGCCACATATTTATTAATCTTTAACCTCATCAAATCCCTCATGGACTTGTGTGAGCCGCATGCACACCAGTGATCAACACACATTCTCTAATAAATGGAACTCAATGACGAATTCTTGTGCATGATATTTAAGTTTCTTAAGAAATCATATATTCTGTTGATTTATAACACTGAATAATAAGGAACCTGTCTGGTTGTGTGGTTGTTGTCTCAGACTAGTAATCACTAGCCCCTTACTGCTGTGAGTTCGTATTCAATGGGGGGAGAATTTTGCTTGTATTTTTAGGGATCTGTCCAGCTAGCTTACAGAAGATCAATGGTTCTACCCTGGTGTACTCGTGTGGTTTACCTCCACTGTTAAACACCAAAATGACACTGGCTGTTGTTAAATGAAAAAATGTTTTAGATATCATTAGCACAACTTGTAAATTAAAGAATTGTGTGTTTTATATTGTTCAAGTTGGGATGAATCATGCAACTTTATCACATTTATTTAACTTTAACCTATAACAAGCCACAACCAATGATATTTTACTTTTACATTTGGTACCTAAGTACATCAAATATCATCTGTTTAGAGTTTGGGGCTTCAGAGTTCTTGACAAATCTTGTTTCATGTATTACAATATGTCATGTATATGATTTTGTTTTCAGGAAATTGGTGATGTTGATAATTGGGCAAGAAGTATAGAGACAGACATGAGAACAATATCAAGCACTTTGGTGTACACTTATAAATAAGAGAAGTAATAATAGTATTTTAACAGTAATAGATCTATTTTGTGTGCATATAATTGCAATTACTCATCAATTAATAATGATATACATGCTTTTATGATATTACAATGCTTTGTTTGTAATAAAATATCATTGATTGGTGTAAACACTAATTTTATCGTTATAAGTGTACTGTATATAATGTGTTAAAGTAGTAGATTTATTAAATGAATACATCACAGGGTTAACCAAAGTAATACATGCTTCATATTGTTTACAAGAAAAGCTTAAGTTGAGAAGAATAACATTTGTAGATGACAGTAATATTGCTTTATCTGATCATACAGAGTTACAGCCCTTGCTTTCACTGATCATGAAGTACAGTATTATGATGATACTCAGTGGTGTGATGTATGTTTACTGTTCTTCATTTCAGATAATGGTATCTTACCTGGTCATTGATGTATGATGCAGTATAAGATTATGTGTTTGATATATTGGTGCTGACCTTTGTTGACTTTGCTGTTTTCATCCTTCACTCTGATTATGGATTTCATGTTGAATTTAATGGATAAAGTGAAGTTTAGGTCTAAATTTTAAGTTTAATCTAAACATTTTTATAAATTTCTGATGATTTAGCGCTCCAGTATATTTTAATCTGTACATACACTTACATTCAATGCATACCGTATCAAATGTATATTATTTTGTCATATAAATGAGGTTTATTGTGTAGCTAGAGCTTAAGATTTTTTCACCCTTTAGTCATTTAATTTAATGTAATTTGGAGTACTAGTTAGTAATATTACCTCCCTTTATCATATAAATTTCCGGGTACAATGTTTCAAAATGATGTACATATATGTGTAATTAGTTATGTTTGAATGTCAAAATTTATAAGAGTCTGATACTCATAACTTTTGTTCATAGTCGTTAATCTGTTAATTTGATACCTAATACTTAATTTATTCTCATTTAATTAACTTTAATGTTCTTTTTGTAACATGGTTGAGAGAGTTTGGATGAATAGAATGTGTTGTCTGTTTGATGCTGTGGTGATGTTGTTTTCCCATAATGTTCTTGTATTGATCAAATGTCTGCCTTAGGGTATGTACTCCATAGTCATATTTCATGGACATATCTTTAATTGCTTACATGTATTGTACCTTTATTACTTTGCATATACCTTTCAGCTAAGTTTAAAAAGAGCTTGTTTAATTATGGATGATTGCTTGACCCTCATGAATGCAGGACCATGGTTGACTCTTGTGTGAAAATGATCAGTTAATTGTTTCAGTCAGTTGAAAAAATGGAAATGAGATTAGTAAGATACTTTAATGTGCACTCCATCAGTCAAATTATATACAATTATACACTTAATCAACCACTTATGGTAGTTATTTACACATACTCATTTACTTGCATAATTCTACTCACTAAGTAATTTACTTACCCTGTTATGCACTCTTAGTATTTCATACACACTTGGTATTTCATACATACTTAGTAATTCGTACACATTTAGTATTTCATACACACTTAGTATTTCATACACACTTAAAATTTCATGCACACTTAGTAATTCATACACACTTAGTATTTCATACACACTTAGTAATTCATACACACTTAGAATTTCATACACACTTAGTATTTCATACATGTATGCACATAGTCAGCCTTTTACCTAGTTATTTATACATAGTCATTCACTTGCATTATACACACTAAATGATTTACTTACCTTTTTATATACAGTTAGTATTTCATATATACTTTGTATTTCATATATTTGAGAGAAATTTCAATGTCATGTTTACCTAATTGTGAAAGTTTAAGTTTTGCATGTATATTTTGTTTATTCTAAAGTCATATAAATAATTATATCGCACTTCATTCAACAGTATAAGCCACCCTTATTTCGTAACTAGTATGTTGCTAACGCAATAAACACCATGAAATTAACAGAAACACCTCTAAAACTTTACTTTTTTTTTTTATTTTTAAAGGGCAAAGAAACATGAAGCAAATGTGTTTTTGAGTTAACCATGCAATTACATGTGTTTTTCTGGTTAAGAGAGAGACACCACATATTCAAATGTTTTCATGAAAAAATCTCAGTAATATGAAGGACAATGGTGTCACTGAAAGGACATTTTTTTCACTTTAAGGATATAGTAACTTAAATGATTAGTAAACTTTTATTTGAAACAACTTTAAACTACAAATAAGATGTAATCAACTTATAATACAGAATATACTGACTAGGGAAATACATTCATAATCACATAATGATTGTTACAAAGAACTTGATAACACATTAAATTGTAATCACTGTTTCTGGAATGACAATGTTTTGGAAATTCATATATCAAAGCAAAAACAATTTTAATGGTCAACATTATACAGTAACATCAACACATCACTAGGAGCTGGTTAATTAGTATGATATACATTTTCATAATCATACATAACAGTGAAATAATCAGACACACTTTGCATGCAGTAATGATTATGTCCTTACATTAACAGAAAGTCTGAAATCATGACAAATACTAAGTGTCCTGTGTTCTTTTTATTTTCTGCTGAAACATCTTTTTTGCAAATTACATAATTATAATGTATAATGTTACATAACTGATACATGTACTGTACAACCTCTGTATAGCAATACCCCATAGGAGCTGCAAATACTGGCCATTCTTTAGAGGTTGTTGCTCTACAGAGGTTAAATTTATAGTAAATATCAGCATATGGAAATTTTAAAGGTGTTGTTATAGAGAGGTTATTGCTCTTGAGAGAGCCGCTCTCGAGAGGTTGTACTGTACATCCAAATTATAATTCTTGTTGATATTGTAGAAAAAATTATGAATTGATAACAAATCACCTAAAATTTATTAAGATGTTGAAAAGAAATACTTCAGTTTAATATGTGTGCCTTCAAAGTAATATCTTAGATATTGTGTTTCATTTTGTAGGGATAAAACTGTCTGCAAATGATAGTTAAAGAGTTCTATCTATGCAAGACTATTTAGAATTACACGATCACGTCTGAATCTCATGCAACATCGGGTTAACTATAGGTCTTACTCTATTGTGTCAGGGTCTTTTTGATTTGAGTAACCCTGCTTGTGTTCAATGCGACAACGTTCTGTTGTGTTAAAATCAGACATATCGATGTTGATATTTATTGTTACTTATGTGTTGGTCACTAGTTTGTGTATAACAAAGACTTTTTAATGCACTTAAATTGTCTTTAATTAATGTGCTGAACTCTAAAATTTCAAATATTTTTTTTTCATTTTAAAATTTTAGTTAAGGGACTAGTAAAGGGCTAAATGTATATGACCCGCATTATAATATGAATGAAAAATGGATCAGTTAGTGTAACTGTTAAAAGTATTTGCATGGGCAAGAACGATGTGGATACATATTTCTCATTTTGCTCTGTATGGAAAAAATCAGGTTCTGACAGTACTTTCAGTACTTTGATTTGTCATTTCAGGTGAAACGTGATGTAGCAGAGATCAAACTTCTACCCTGCTGGTCACAGAGTGTATGAGACATTCAATTAGCACAAGTTAATCAGCTTGTCTCAGCTTTGCTAACATCTGTACTTACCAGGTAGTCTAATAACTGTGAACTATCACTGTCAGGAAAGTGATCAAATATCTGATAGAGGTAAATCTTATTTGATTGTTACAAAATATACATTTAATCACACAATTTTGATTATAATTTCTAACATAACTAAATAGTAAACAGAGTTGAAAACAACAAACTTATTTATAAGATTGGAGTATAAGTGCTTTGTCAGACAGGCAGTGATTTTGGATCACTTAAGATTGACATATTGTTGCCAAACTTGGTATGTAGGCAGTAGTTAAGTGACCTAGCTTCAGGTGTTATTTTGAGGGTTCTAGAATGAAGGTCACTACTACGAATAATTTATAATTTCCGTTCTATTAACTGTTGAAACCCTAATTTTGTGCCATTAATAATTGCTGTGTTTCTTGTTGACTTGTAGATCTGTTGGGATGATTATTTCTAATTATACTGAGTTCATGAAGAAATTATCTCTAACTTTAGTCCCAGGGGATCAACTTGGCACTTACTTGACTGAAAATCTTTTAACCCATTACTTGTTTTATACGCCTTTCTACTCCTTAATCTATTGCTTGATGTATATGCATAAATACACTGCTACTTTTAAATCAAAATCATAAAAATCCAGAATCAAGTTGCACCAAGTATTTTCTCATAAACTTTAAATATTAATGAAGTGATTTATAAAAACAATTTTGTTGTCCATTCTCATGAATTTGTCCTAAAATTGTATTAAACTTCACTAGTTACAATGTTATTTACACCTAGGTAAGTAGCCCCAGTTCAATTTCTATAGAACAGACAATATCTTTATGAAGCCAATTATCAACAAGAAATGTCTTTAAAGAAGATAGTCAGATAGTCACCAACAGCTCTGTTAAATGTAATTGCTAATTAAGGTTTTCAGCATGCTTTTTAACATTAATTGGCAAGTTCTCTTTTGGAATTAATGATGTGTCAATTGGTAATCTCATTTGTCTGCCAAATAAGGTTTCATATGGTGTAAAACCTGTTGTCGCAGATACAGAATTTCTGAAAGCCATCATGACTGAAGCGATGAAATCAGACCAATTACTTGTGCTTACCATAATGACGTTTAGATACTTGACAGTCTTACAATTGGTGACATGATTCTCAAAATCAACATACATTTTTGGCCAGTGGTATTTAGATTTAATAGCAAAATACGTTTTATCAAAGCCTAAATGTGCATGACCATCATGGTATGAAACAATAGCATCTTGTCTTAAACTATGAGGCACTGCAATCCGTGTAAATGGACTAACTTGACATTTCTTTTTCCTGTTTTTAGGTTCACAAATATGATAAAGAATGTTATTTTTAACAAGATACTGTTCAGCGAGATTTACAATTGATTTACTTAATTTAATTTCTTCAGGCAATTTGTCATTTACACTTAGGTAGTCCAAAATAAGTTTTAATTCATTGCACGCCCATTGTTCCTTGGACAAATCAGTAGTTTGACTATCAATTTCTGGAGCACGTAATGGAACCACTTCAGTATCTAATTCATCAGTTGGTTCAATAGCTAATAATAGAGGAATTTCACCTAATGCTGAATTCTGATTTTCATGTTCAAACTGAATTTGCCTCAACTGAGTTGGTTCATTGAAATTTACATTACTGATATTTTCAATTTGACAACCTGAACTGTTTTTTGTATCATTATACTCACGTCTACTAAATCCATCAGTGTTAGTGGGTTTTTTTCGAACCAGGCTTATGTATTATATCAAAATCTTTGAAGCTTTGAAGCTTCATGGCCCAGCGACCTTTTCTACCAGTTAAATCTTTTAAACCTTGAATATACTTCATACCTAGATTGTCAGTATATACAATGAACCTAGAATTTGCAAGATAAGGATGATATTGTTTAATTGCTTCTATAAGTGCCAAACATTCTTTTTCATGAATACTCCATTTTACTTCATTTCCTCTTAAAGCCCTACCATCAAAAGCAAAAACTTGTTCTTTATTTTCCTCATCTAGCTGACCCAGAACAAATCCTATAGTGTAATCTGATGAGTCAGTTGACAATATGAATGACTTAGATATATATCAGGAAAAACTAGAATTGGTGAGGTAGTCAATTTGTCTTTAAGTTCACTGAATGATTGTTTTCATCTTTCTGTCCAATTAAATATTACAAATTATGATACCAGCCCGACATAGGTCCGATATCGTATTTATCACTGAAAATAATAACGTTAAGTCATTTATTTACATGTTTTGGGCAGTTTGTTGATTATTGATATTATTTTTATCAATTTTTCATGGAAACTGCATATAATTATGATCTAGACTTTTCATGTAGATTTTTTTTATTTTATTGAAACACAACTATACTTTCTCTTTGATATCTTAGCTAATTATTTGAGAAAAAAATGTTCATATCAAAAAAAAAAATATGCTCCTACCAAGTATTGATCCTAGGACCTCTCACTCCGTAAGCGAGCATCAACAACTATAATAAGTGCAAATCAAAGTTGTAAGTGATATTGCTATAATTTGTTTCGCAGGTGAGCATGCCAGGGCCAGTTTTACTTTTCAAATTTAAGGAAGCTCATCAAAATTAGGTTCATGAATATTGATGATATATTTTGATGGAAAATTCATGAATTGTTCATGAACTGATTATGTTCATTTGTGAACCTTTGATGAACTTTTATGAACAATTCATGAAACTTATTGAACCGATGATGTTCATGACCAACTTCACGAATTGTTGATGAACCGTCCATCAAACTTGGCTCATGAAATATTGATGAATTATTTTGATGAACCTTGATGAACTTTCATGATCAATTCATGAACTGTTCATTAACATCATCAATTCATGAACAAATTATCTATAATCATGACATACAGTGAGAAATTACTAGCTACTGCACATTTTGAAAACCCATACAAATTCAGTGCCTTCAGTGCTGTGATCTGTATACAGTAAACTATCTACCAATATCTACCCCAAACGTGTCCTCGATCAACTGAAGAAAGCACCCAGATGCAAAAAATCTGAGTGCTATCAGAATCTGTTGTCAAACTGTCAGTGCACAGTTACGTCTCTTCTCATGTCGAAGTTGGTCACCAATTCAGGCCTTCCAGGCTGTCCAGATTCTGTGATCCAAGTCTGTAGCATCTGCATAATTCTTCATTGTTGAGATCGCCTGTCTGTCTGTGTACTCGTCGAAACTTTCTGAGTCTGCGAGGGTTAGGTACAACAAGGGTGGCAAATACAAAGTTGGTTAACGTTTTGGTTAAGTTTTAACCAAAACTATATATGTTTGGTCAAATTTATACAATTGCTTTTTGCGTTTTGTCAGATTGTCACCTTGGTATTGAGAAGACCTGTCTTGCTCTTTCATACTTGCCAGGTAGGCCTTTGTGATGCTAAGGTGAAGAAATGGTGTTTATAGTCCTGTTTATATTATTTATCATATAATGACATGTTCTGTTTTTACCCAGGCCATATTTCTTTTTTGTTTTGTAAATGGCCAAAGGTATAATATATATGCTGACTAGCTATGAATAAATGGTAAATGGCTAACCAATAACTTAACTAAGAATTGAACCAAAACTATGATTTAACCCAGCGGTTAAAGTTAACCAATCTTTATATAATTGGGTGCTGATGTACTATATACTGAGCTTCTGACTATGTGTCATTATGTAATCTTTCTACACTGAGAGACAATACAATATTCCAGCACTACAACTGTGAATGAAACTATTTCATACATGTATTGATTGAAAATGTTGTGCAGATGAATACTTAATTATTATACTTGTTGGTTTTACCATTTAAATTGCCAAAATATTTCCAATGCCTTCAAGTTGCACAGGAAAACTTGTGAACCCTCTAGAGGTTTCAGTTTGGGGTCAAAAACTAGGTCATCAGGTCAAATTTGAGGAAAACCTTAATGAATGTTTGGCATTTGAGCAATGTAGGGTCATCTTGGCCCTCTTGATTTATGATGTCGGCATGTCAGCAAATAGTCAAAAGCAAAAATTAAAATGTTTTTTTTCTGATTTTGATCAAAAGCAAACGGCAATCCTATGAACAAATAATTGAAGTGGTATGGCCTTATCATCCTGTGTAAAATACACAACATATTCTACACTGGTCAATTTATTGTACAAGGGTTTGAAGAAATTTTTTTTGCTCACCTGAGAGTGAAGTACAATGTATTAGATAAGTATAGTATTTTGTCTGTCGTCTGTCTTCCCATAATTTTTCAAACGACTTTCCTCTGAAATGGCTCGGTCAAATTTGAAGAATCTTCACAGGATTAATCTTTGGGTGGTCCTTTACAATAGTTGCTAAAGGAATGTCATTCCGTGCTGTACTCTGGTTTCCATGGCAACCAAAAGGAAAATCTTAAAAAATCTTGTCTTGAACCACATGGTCTAAAGCTTAGATATTGGCCATGGAGCACCATCTAGAGACTCTGACACCCCAGGGGTCACTTGTTTCATATAGATTTATATAGGGGAAAATAAAAAAAGCTCTGAATGAATCGTGATCAAACTTGCTCACAATGTATGTGGCCACAATGTCTCGGCTAAGTTCGACTATGGGCAAAATCAAACAAGAACTTCAGGAGTTATAGGCCCTTGACTTAGAAAATTTGCTATATTAAGCTTGTTTACACTCTAGTGCCTTCATTAATTTTATTCACCGATCCTAATCATATTTAGAATGAATGTGTATGACCTTACGGTCTTGGACAATTTCAGTTATGGGTGGAATTGGACCACAACTTTAAGAGTTATGGGCCCTTGGATTAGAAAATTTGCTACGTTTTAGCTTGTTTAACAGTATTATACCTTCATTGTTGGTTTTGATCTCAAAATCTATGTAAAAATGGGTTATATGAGATTGAAACTATATTATCTGGTCATTAATTATAAAGCTTTTGTTCTCAGGTGAGCGATCAAGGGACATCTTGGCCCTCTTGTTACTTATTGCAGCACCCTTTAAAATCAAATTCAAAGTGATATTACCACAACTTATTTCTCAGGTGAGCATTGCAGGGCCACTTGGCTCTCTTGTTTGTTAATCATTTTGTTTACACAGCTAATTTAAATCTCAGTATAAAACGGTTCAGTGCTTTCCTATCATCCCATTTGTCAACCAGTTTTTGATGCAAAATTCTCATGCTTCTTGAAAAGTGTACACACATTTGTAAGGAGAACCAGTTTTCGATCAGATTGTTAGCGGACAGGCACATGGTAGGTTGATATTTTACTAATGAAATTAATTTTAGGTCACAGGTATGTGAGCTTTATACAATTAAATTATGAATTCTTTCTTCTGATGATTTTGCATTACTATTTTATAGTTTGTTTAATTTTCTTCAATTTCTGTGTTTAGGATATTGTAATGTTATTGCTGAATGTTGAAAAAAAAACTTACTGACCATGTCTCTTTATGTGAGAAAGTAGGCAGTTGCTTTTAACTTTGCCATGTGCTTTCAAGTGACGAAAAAGCCCAAAGCTACCTATCCTATTGTAATGAACAAGTAACCAGAAAAATCCATATTTCTTTTATGCCTAAGGAGAATCGGGTGGTTATTTGAATGTTATGATAGATATTTTGTAGTTGATGTTTAAGCTCTGTTATTTAAAATAGATTTACTATTTTACTGGCAGTATTATGTATAACAATAAAACATCATCATAAGTGCTCAATGACTTATTTCTAATCTAACATTCTTAAGCTGGACAACAATTGGTTGATTTTTTAGCTCACATTAGCCAATGGCTCAGGATGAGCTTTTAGGATCGATGAATGCCGGTGCTGTCCACACTTAGGGTGTTTACACTCTAGCATCCGCAGCTATATATCGATTATGTTCGATTATGGGCAAAATGTGATAAGTATTTCCAAAGTTATGGGCCCTTGACTTAGAAAATTTGCTTCATTTTAACTTGTTTACATTCTTCATTTCTTCACTAATATTAAACATACTTACAGTGAATGTGTATGACCTAAAGGTCTCTGAGTGTTTGATAAGCACAAAATTGAACCAGTGCTTGCAGAGTTATGGGCCCTTGACTTAGAAAAATTGCTATATTTCAACTTTATTACATTATTGCATCTTGATTTCTTCACTAATCGTAATCATATTTACCTAGCATCCATTATTCATGAAAAAAAATTCGGTTTGATCAAACTCTATGTTGAAACTGCGCATACAAGATGAAAATCTATATCCCCTGGTCATTAATTACAGCGTAGTTGTTCTCATGTGAGAGATATAGTGCAATCTTGGCCCTCTTGTTAAAATAGCTTTTAATGGACCCATGATATCGGTGTTTATTTTTAAATTTATCATTTTAGTCGTTGGCAACAAAAAGAACAGTGAACAATTCTAGGTATGGTGCAAGTGAATGAATAGACTTGTAGTTTTTCAGGCCTGTGTTCTACAATGAAGACTTGGCCATCAGTCTAAGGTAGGTGTTAAAAATTGCATACTCTAAAATTATCACTCTCAGTGTGTCGATGACTTTATGATAAATATTTTTTGGTTGTACTCCAGTTGTTCACAATAGTTCAGTACATGTAATATACCAGTGGCAGGGATGTTATTTTTCATCTGCAGAATTTTGTGGTTTTGATCATCCCTGGGACCAACTGGGGCCCTAGCCGCCCTAAGCTTAATGAATTTGATATTTCTCATTTTTGCCATCCCACTTTACACTCCCTGTAACCTACAGCAAGCAGTAAACCAATTGGATTCTGTACCTATACTTGCCTTGCTCTCCGCATGTAGCAGTCTACGTTTCTACATGCGATAAGTGTTCAATTTCATAGAAAATATGAAGATAAGATTGAAATTATGTTTTTTTTTTTTTTTTGTAGATTGGTTGTCAGAACTTTAGAGAAAAATGAGAATGAAATCATCTACTTCTCATCTTTGTGATGCTGCAATGGAAGAGCCTTCCCATGATACTTCTATACTGTGTATATGTCTTCTTAAGGTATGTAGAGCCTGGTAGAATTGCATAGATATTACTCAAATATTGTCTCTCCTTATTAGCAATGAACAATGTTTTAGTATTTACAAGTTCAAGCTCAACAACAAACGCTTTCTTTGGATTTAAAATCTTATATGGGGCTTTCTATTTATAGCTAGAATTACAACCTATTCCCATGAATTATTGTGGCAGGTCCAAACAATATTGCCATATCATAGACTGTAGTCTTTAGATTCTGCTTGGTTATGAAAAAGCCTTGAAATCTGATTGAAATTTTCCTCATTTTGTCAACAGTATAATAACATGTCTAAGTGTGCAAAGCTATGTCTGACAAGAAATGCTGCATAAATTTCAATAAGTATATAATTACATTGTTTTCATAACCTTGAAGTGTTTTCTGAAAAGAGTTTTACCAAAGACTGTCTGTGTAAATTAACAAACATGATTGTTACAAGTTATCAAGTGTTCTGGTACATTTAATTCCTGCACTGTTTAACAATTCAAGCAGCATTTAATTGCTGAATTCAAACATGCCCTACTTGACTACATAAATCAATTTTACCTTGGACAAGAAGGAAAAATATTGATTAAACATTGGAAATGTTTAATTTTGTTGAATTTTAATTTTCGAGTTATCTCCCTCGTATTACTCTCTTTATATAGAAAGTATCCACTCTTATGTAAATGTATCTATCAATATTTAGAAAAGAAGTATACTTTCAAATTTCTTCTTTTCATTGAAATAAAGAACACAATCATTTTTAGCTCACATGTCACAAAGTGACAGGGTGAGCTTTTAGGATCAGTATTCGTCCGGCGACCGGCGTCTTGCGTTGTCAAACTTTATGCTGTGAACTCACTAGGGGCCACATTTTTAGCTCAATTTAGCAACACTGGGTCAGAACGTTAATATCGACAAAATCTCGGACGAGTTCGATATTGAGCCATTTGAGGTCAAAAACTAGGTCACCAGGGCCAAATAAGGGAAAACCTTGTGAACACTTAAGAAATCACTGTTTAGATTGGAACTTCATGAAACTTTGTCAGAATGTTTATTTTAATAATATGTAGGTCAGGTTTGATAATGGGTCATTTCCGGTCAATAAGTAGGTCACTACGGCAAATTGCTGGAAAACCTTGTGAACACTCTAGAAGTCACTGTTTTGATTGGATCATCATGAAACCTTATCAGAATGTTTGTCTTCATAATATCTTAGACGAGTTTGAACATGGGTCATCTTGGGTCAAAAACTAGGTCGCTAGGCCAAATCTTAGGAAAAAACATGTTAACACTGTAGATTTCACAGTTATAATTGGATCTTCACACCAATCTTTGTCAAACTGTTTGTTTTAATGATATAACGGTCAATGATAAATATGGGTCATCTGGGGTCAATAACTAGGTCACTAGGTCAAATCTTAGGAAAACTTTGTTAACACTGTAGATGTCACAGTTTTAATTGGAATTTCACTAAACCTTAATTGTCAGAATGTTTGCCTCAATGATATGTGGGTCAATGTTGAACATGGGTGTGCTGGGGTTTAAAAATGGGTCACAAGGTCAAATCTTAGGTAAAAATCTTGTAAAAGCTCTTAATGTCATGGTTTTAATTGGACCTTGACTAAACCTTGTCAGATTGTTGGTCATAATGATATTAAGGA
Organism: Lutraria lutraria; assembly: GCA_964023205.1. NCBI lineage: Eukaryota > Metazoa > Mollusca > Bivalvia > Venerida > Mactridae > Lutraria > Lutraria lutraria. The sequence goes on from OZ026847.1 coordinate 20,394,340, forward strand.
CAAGTTTAAATTTGGGTCACCTAGGGTCAAAAACTAGGTCGCAATGTCAAATCTTAGGAAAACCTTATTAACACTGTAGTTGTCAAAATTTGATATCTTCACCAAACATTGTCAGAATGTTTGTCTTAATGATATGTAAGACAAATTCGAACATATGTCATCTGGGGTCAAAAACTAGGTCACGGGGTCAAATCTTATGAAAACCTTGTCTATGCTGTAGTTTTCATGGTTTCGATTGGACCTTCGCCAAATTTTGTCAGAATGTTTGTCTTATTCATAGGACAAGTTCTAACATGGGTCATCTGGGGTCAAAAACTAGGTCACCATTTCAAAACAATGTTTTAATGAGTGAGCAGTGATTGACATGTGAGCGATATAGGGCCATCTTGGCCCTCTTGTTCTGAGTTATATATAAAAAATTAATCTTTCGAAGCCAATGATTGTTTCTTTTTTGAACTGGACATTCAAAAACGTGTTGTTAATGGTTGAAAATGATCAACCCTCATGTTGTTGTTTGATCTTGTTTAATTAATAATCAAAATTTAAACCCAGATATTGTGCGATTTTATTAAACTAATAAAAGCTGCATAATTTCATGGTCAATGTTTGCCTTGGTAAGGTTCGATTAGTTTTATAATTCGTTACACCGGTTGTCAAATGTGCATGTATTTAATGATACGCAACATAATATTATGTAAACATGCAGAATGGAACATTCCCTAACGGTAAAATAAACAAAAACTATCGACTGTGGTAAGAAGCTAAAAATAATCGCATTCAGCGACCATGAAATTATTATACCCCAGATATTAAATATATGGGGGCTATATTGGATTCACGCTTGACTGTCGGTCCGTCCATGTGTCTGTAGACACAATTTGTTTGGACAATTTCTCAGCAACAATACTTACTGGATTTCAATGAAACTTAACAGAAGTGATTAGTAGTAAAACTAGTTGTGCATGCTTGAATCATTTTATGTTTGGATTAATTTTTCACTGAGTTATATCCCTTTGTTTTTTTATACAGTACATGTATATACAATAAGCAAATTTTGTCCGGACTATTTCTCATTAACTACTCACAGGAAGTCAATGAAACTTCACAGACGTGATCAGTAGTTAGCCTAGTTTAGCATGCATTAAGCTTAAATTATCACAGAGTTATGGCCCTTTGTTGATTTTTGTGCATTGTATACACAATATCTCAGCAACTACTCTTAGGAATTCAATGGATATTCATAGAAGTTACAAAAAGTAAGCCAAGTTGTCCATGCAATATCCAGGTTTTGTTTAGATTTTCACTGAGTTATGGCCCTTTGCTTTGTACAATAGGTAAATTTTGTCAAAACCATTTCTCAGCCACTTCATGCAGGAATTCAGTGAAACTTCTTAGAAGTGATAAGTAGTTTGCCAAGTTGTGCATATCCACAGTAGGTTTTGTCCAAGTAAATTTTAATGAGTTATGGCCCTTCGTTATTTTTAAAAGATGAAAATGCGTAATATTTCCCTTTGTAAAATGTAACAATAACTATGTCAAGGCATCATCTGGGGGTATTTAACACCTTTAGTGATTTTTCTAGTAAAAAAAGAATAGACACTCAATATCTGCATGTGAGAAGTCTATGATGTAGCTTTTTATACCTCCAGCATCTATAATGCAGGAGACATATAGTGATTGGCCTGTCTGTCCTTCCATCCTTTCGTCCATCTGTACAAGAACACCTGAATACTTAGTCAGTTACTTACATAGTTATATACACTTGTCATTCACATATACACTTAGCTATGTATGATGCAGGAGGCATAATTATGGTGAATGCCCTGTCCGTCTGTACAAGGTTAAGTAGATTTTACCATTTTATCTAGCACCAACACTGCTTAATTACTATCTAACACTTGAATACTTATACAGTTGTTGCCTATGACATTCTCAATCTACCCATATCAACCAAACTCACTTTGACCTTGTCATAATTTGGACTCAGAATGGTTAAAATGGACTTATCTTGATAAGCATGCCACAGGGGTATATGCAATGAATGAACACACCAGTTGAGTCTCAGCATCTTTTTGTGTCTGTAGGATTCTTATATTTCTTAAATCATAGTCTTCTAAAAGTTGTTGATTTCTACATTGTAATATAATGTCAATAAAACAAAGAAACACCAGGTCTATTGTACTGTAGATACCTGTATGAAGTTATTTCTGTTTTATTTTTTATCTATCTGATGTTTTTGTAGGTGATACAGGATACAATCTTGGATGTAGGTATGGTTTACTGTGAATACTCAACACAACAATGGAAAACAAACAACTTGGTTAGAGAAATATCTTCAATAAGACAAATTTTGTAATCGCCTTCTTTCAGTTCATTCATAATTGAGTGAAACATTTCCCTTACATGTTAGTAACTTACTGATAGTTTGATTTAGTTTTAAATTGGGACAAGTGTTTATAGCAGATACAAATTTTTACATCTTTGTTGATTGTTAATTAAGTCACAAACTGATCATCATTGTAAATGTTCCATGAACATCTATTATTTATTGTACATTTTTGTGCCCCACCATTTTTTTTTTTGGGGGGGATATAGTTTTGTATACATTTGTATTACTAGCTATGTTTGTTTTTGACTCCACATGATTGATTGTACTTAATCCTTGATGCTGATCTAGATGTTAAACTAAAAGTCTACTGGGTATCATAATTGAATGTATAGATATTATTACGGAAGAGGGTTATTATATGAAAGAATGACATTGACACAAAAACATGTGAAATTGTCATAGGCATAATCAATTTGTAAGAAATGAATATTCTTGTCTGTGCATTGTTTATTCTTGTATTGTTTATATTGTTCAACCTCTCCAAGAGCGGCCTTCTCTTGAGCAACGAACTTCCTTCGAAAACAGCATAATTTAACTATTAATTCAACCTCTCTAGAGCAACCATCCTCAACAACAACATAATTTGCTACTCTAAAAGGGTGTTGCTTTACACTTGTATTCTTTATATTGAAATTTTATCAAACTGTCAAAACTTAATAATTACACGGTTGCTAAATTTATGCATTCAATTCTTTTAACTTCATACCACACTCGTCGGTAGTTTTTATTTCATCATTAGGGAATGTCCCATTCCTCATGTTTATATATATTCAACATCTTATTGTATAAATTACGAAAGTAATCGAAGCTAAAAATAAATGCAGCTTTGACAGTTTAATAAAATGACAATACATAGTTCCCACATCTACAATATTTACCTCCCTTGTTTTGAATTGGCGGCCATCTTAAAAGTCAAATTTCTTAAATATTTGATAGAAAATACAACAAAAAGTAATTATTAAACAACTCAATCATGATATGAATAAAAATATAACTATCTTCTATCAATTCGCTGCCAAGGGAGGTTAATATTGTAGATGTGGGAACTATGTATACTTGTTTATTAGTCTGCAGCCCCTAATATCATCTAGAAAAGGGTCTTGTTTAGGATTACTTGACATATATAACAACACTAGGTACTGTTTATTCTGAAATAAATTATGTCTGTTGTATTAGAATCACTCAGGTTGTCATAAAAATGACTTTCTGACTGTATATTGAAGATCATTTGTTTTGCAACCCAAATTAATGATGTACTTTTGTCATAACATGTAAATATTACAAGTGTATAAATAAACTGTAAATCTTGGTCTTTTGTTAGCATTTTTTATTCATGACAAGGACATTTTAAAAAAATCAACATGATAATGATTTAACACAAATTCAAACAAGTAAATATCAGAAAGCACTGAAGTAAAAAAAAAAGAAAAATTTGCCCACAAAGACGGCAAAATTTCCATAAGTGCATACACTTTACACAGACCACCAAATGTGTAAGAGTCGGCCTTGTGTATCTCATTTTCAACATCTTGTTCCTAATTTACCTCCATGACATTAAACATTTACATACAAATATTACAGCCCTAAATTATTGCATTATCACATCACATAAATAAATATTCTATTTAACAATCATAATTATTGATACACAATTAATACATCAAGAAATATACTACTCCAAATTTGATAAAGAACACTTACTCAAGGATTGAATATTTCCTACAAATACACTTGACAAAACTTATAACGCCCCTTTGTAAAATATGCATACATTTTTTTCATATAATTCACCTTCATGACTATCAACAAAATGTGTTCTATTGATTTTTATCCCGTTTCCTCTCTGAAGTTATAAAACAGGTAATTTGCATGTGCTAAGTATGAATCATCAAGTAATTTTTTAAATTGATAGCCATGTTACAGAAAACAAAAATTGGGTGGATGTCCATTAAAAATGTTTTTAAGGGCCAGCCCTGTCTGCCTTATTCAGCGAGGATCCCGTACTTATACCTAACATATCAAATTAAAACAAACCACTAAGTTAACATATGAAATAGCTGTGGTTAAGTTTTATACATGATTTTGCAATGTTTATAAATAATTTACTAGAAAATAATTATGATATGTCTTATACCGGTAATTATGATATGTCTTATAATGTGCCCAGTCTGTATTGCTGCAGTATTTAATGATATATCTACCTTTATTAAACAAAAGAATAAAAGAAAAAACAATACAGTATTTTCATCTTAGAACTTCCAATTGTTTTCTCCAATGTCACCAAAAAGTATTGAATTTCATTAAATTGTAAAGTTCTATAGTGAAATAAGTTAGGTTTTAAAGCAACTCATTAAATTCAATCTGGTATTATGCTATCATTTCACGTAAGTCACTACAGCTGTCAAATGTATTCATGAAAAAAGTTTATTTAGTGGAAAATATAGGTCTATTTTAATGTCTTCTACATTGCCAGAATCTTTGAAGTTTGTAAGAAAATGATTGCTTGACTGAATGCCAAATATATTTGACAGCTATAAAGATATATGTAAAATGATAGTAGTACGGGAGCCCTTCCTGAATAAGATTATTTTTATAAAGATTCATACTGACTACTTTCTATGTGCTGCACTTGCAGATTATATGTTTTATAACTGCAGAGACATAACAGGGTTAAAATCAATAACATGCATTTTTGTTGATAGAGTCATGTAGCTTGACCAGTTAGAGATGTGCACTGAAAATTTGGGCTCCAAATATAAAAACAAAATATATAAAATATGCATATTTTACTAAGGGGATATTATAACTTACAAGTTTTCTTAAGTGTAGATACTATGATAACTATATGATATACAGATATGCTTCAATGGACAAATATTGTTTCACTTTTTCACTGGCATATGATGCCTAAATGACCAATTTCTAACCAAATATATACACTTGGTCATTGACCGTGTATTATATAACTGACTTAGTGTAAGTAACTGAAGTAAGTTACATCTGACCAAGTGTATATAACCTGCTAAGTGACCAACTATTTTTAACAAGCATTTTTGAATAGGTTGTGTAAAAACCAAGTCAGTCTGAATGTGTCATAAATACATTATTAGTGACTGGTAGTGCCTATAATACCATACGTGACTGGTGACTAAGTAACCAGCTAAATGTATTTAACTATGTATAAAAGTATCTGATCAAGTAAGTGACAAACTAGGTATACATAGTACATGTATTTGACAAGTGGTGGACCAAATGTATAAGACAATGTCAGTGACTGGCTAATTGTTTATAACAAGGTAATTGGCTTACTAATTGTATGTTAATTAGTGTATATAACTTGGTAAGTGACCGGCTAATTGTATGCTAATTGGTATACATAACTTGTGTAGTGACTTGCTAATTGTATGTTGATTAGTGTATATAACTTGGTAAGTGACTGGTTAATTGTATGTTAATTAGTGTATATAACTTGGTAATTGACTGGTTAATTGTATGTTAATTAGTATATATAACTTGTAGTGACTGGCTAATTGTATATTAATTAGTGTATATAACTTGCTAAGTGACTGGTTATTTGTATGTTAATTAGTGTATATAACTTGTGTTGTGACAGGTTAATTGTATGTTAATTAGTGTATATAACTTGTGTTGTGACTGGTTAATTGTATGTTAATTAATGTATATAACTTGGTAAGTGACTGGTTAATTGTATGTTAATTAGTGTATATAACTTGGTAATTGACTGGTTAATTGTATGTTAATTAGTGTATATAACTTGTGGTGACTGGCTAATTGTATGTTAATTAGTGTATATAACTTGCTAAGTGACTGGTTATTTGTATGTTAATTAGTGTATATAACTTGTGTTGTGACAGGTTAATTGTATGTTAATTAGTGTAAATAACTTGTGTTGTGACTGGTTAATTGTATGTTAATTAGTGTATATAACTTGGTAAGTGACTGGTAAATTGTATGTTAATTAGTGTATATAACTTGGTAAGTGACTGGTAAATTGTATGTTAATTGGTGAATATAACTTGGTAAATGATTAGCTAGTTGTATGTTACTTAGATTGTATGACTTGGTATGTGACTGACTGGCTTATTGTTTGTTGCTTAATGTTATGTGTGGTACAATTTTATTAAACTGTCAAAGCTAAATAATTACACGGTCGATGAATGTGATCATTTTTAGCTTCATAGTACAGTTTTTTTTTTACCATTATATAATGTTTTGTAGTCATCGTTAAATACATAATTGTAAGTTTACATGTTCACTGGTATAACAAAAATCAAAGTACAGATTACCAATGTAATTGTATGGTACTACCTTGCTGAAGGTAAAAATAAATGCAAGCATTGACCGTGAAATCATGCAGCATTGACAGTTTAATAAAATCTCACATTATCAACTTTTAACTATTGACTAATAATGTTCGGAAACAACTGACCACACTGCGATGAAATGCAACCATGGTCCTGCTTTTATGAGGATCCATTAGCTGACACAAAATCAAGTTCAAGAACATGTGTATGTACTTGACGAATAAGAAAGCCCTTATTAATTATAATTGAAAAATATGCGAAGTTAAAATTATATAAGCTAAGCTAAGACATGTCTATGAAACTATACTTGAGACTTGTGTACATACCCTCAGGTAGGCATCAGATCAATACAGTCACATCATGTGAAAACAATACCACCACAGCTTTCTATGTAGCATATCATACATCCACTTAATGAGTGATTTCTTAGTTCTCTGCACGATGCTATAAAAAGAACAATTTCGGTGTTGATTAAATGATCATTATCTAGACAAAATATGAAAATATATAAGTTGTAATATCTATTCACAAAAGTATAAACAGATAAACTAAGTTAGTAAAGGACCTGACTAAATACAGTCAACCCTGTGTAAGGGGTCATCCCGGAATAAAGGCCATCATCTGAATATAGGCTATTCTTTAAGGAACTGCCATTGAATATCTAGAACAAATGACCTGCAAATAAAGGTCACCTGTCAATAAAGGCCACATTTTCTCTTTCCTATGGGTCACTACTGATTTGGCTGAATGTAAGTGCCTGACTAATTATGTAACTGACTAACTTTGTATGTATGTGACTGGCAAAGTATATAGGTGCCTGATTGAATATGTAAGTATTTGCCTTAGTATTAAGTTCCTGCCTTAGTATATAACTGATTAACTAAGTATGTAAGTTTGACTAAATGTGTAAGTTTATTACTAAGTATGTTAGTATTTGAATAAGTATGCAGAGTCTGACATGGATTATCTTATAATGTTACTTGTATGTAAATGTCTGGCCAAGTATGTAAGTGCCTAATTAAGTATGTAAGTGTTTGCCTTATTATGTACTAGTAAGTGCCTAAGTATATATCTAATTAACTAAGTATATATGACTTTTGACAAAATATGTAAGTATTATATTAAGTATCTGATTCTGAATAAGTATGTCTAACTTAGTATATAAGTGCCTGACTTAGTATCTTAGAGTATCTGAATAAGTATGTAAGTACCTGGCTTAGTATTTGAGTATCTGAATAATTATGTAAGTGTCTGACATAGTATTTAAGTTTCTGAATAAGTATATAAGTGTCTGACGTAGTATTTAAATATCTGAATAAGTATATAAGTGTCTGATGTAGTATTTAAGTATCTGAATCAGTATGTAAGACTTTTAGTGTCAGATGTAGTATTTCAGTATCTGTATCAGTATGTATGTGTCTGTCTTAGTATTCAAGTATCTGACCAATATAACATTATAAGATAATCCATTGACTTGACTTTATTTCACTTCATGAATCGTAGCAAATTCTATATTTATTTCAATATATCAAAGACATAATTTGGATAATATGTTATGTTGTAAATAATTTTTTTACTCATATTCATGTTCATTACAGTAGATTGTTACGTTGTTATGCAGTAGATATGAATTGTGAAATTAAATTTAAGGTATTATGGTGGGATGACCCCGAGCCCCTCATAGTAACTTATATTAAAGTGCTGAACTGAATTTGTAACAGACCAAATAAGTAAGTGTCTAACTGGGGATGTAATTGCCTAGCTAAAATATGAAAGTACCTTACTAAGTATGAAAATGACTAAATATTTAAGTGCCTTACATTTTATGTAACATATTATTAAATATGAAATGATGTAACTAAGTATACAATAATTGCCTTTAGACTATGGGCTACTGGGCGAAACCCTACCCCCGAAGGCATTTTTGTAGACACCATTTTTTTGAAAGCTCAATGCCTGCTGATCATTTTCCCAATGTCTACAGTCTGGGCGTTGGGGCGTTTGTGAACTACAGCATGCTAATTACCGTTACCGAAAAATACGTTTGACAATAGTTTTTTTGGTAAGAAGTCTAATACAAGATATTTTCAATAATTCATCAATTTGAACATTTGCTTTGACCATTATAAGTTAGCAGCGGCGCTACTTGTTGATCAAATGCAGGTTTTTTACTTAATTACACCATATATGTTCTGTAATTTATGTTACCCTGCGTTACTCTAAAATGACAAGGAAGTGACAGTTGTAAATGTTCAGTTAACACAAAAGCAATCGTAAACAAAGTTTTTATTCATACTAGGCAAATATTACCACATCTTCATGTTTTTCTTTCATTGAATTCTCGTTTGTGTCTTCATTTTACGTAAAATACGTTACATATAAAATTATATGTGTTACATTGAAACCATTCATATTACTATGATGACATACTATGATTAAATAGGTATACAGTGATAGGTAGTTATGATACATTCATGAATACCGATAACTGGAAAACATTTCTAGTTACAAATGTGGTAAAGTTTGACTGGCATAATAGAAGTTTACGTTACACAACGTTACCTTTTGTACGATAAGTACTTAACACGCTGTCCAATGCATAAAACATTGATTTAATATATATACTTGATTACTAGCAATACATACATGTAAATTAACATTCCAACTGTTATAATTCATCACTGATTGTGTTTTACATTACATGGTGTTATTTATGTTACTTTTTTAAATGATTCATAAACGAGTAACACAATTAAAATGTTCTATGAAACTTTTATAAAATCATCATCAAATGTATTCTTAGAATATGTATTTATGAAACAATAAAATTTAAATTGACAGCGACAGTACAATAAACATTGTGCCATTGACATACACATTTAAACATGTGTGTGTCATTTACGTTACCAATTGTTACATGATATTTTATGCAACATGTACGTTTGTCAGGTTTCATCAACTGTATACGTTATCACCAGGATTTTTTTCTTGTTCTGATGGCAAACGTTCACGAATTTCTCACATCCTCATCACTTTCTGTTTCATAGACAACATCGACCATACTAATTAGCTCAATGTCGTTTTTATCATCAATGTCTTCTGCATCACTTTCCTTTGGCACAATATTATCCTCGTAGCAGTTATATTCCAGCATGTTGTCAGAACCGAATATCCAACCACTTTCATCCATTTTTTGAAGATCAGGATTGCCCTCATTGCATAGATCCATATATACACCTTGTAATTACCCGTAACACATTGAACAAGCGAGACGAGATCTACAGGGAGGGAGTAAGCTCATGTCCATACGACTTAAAGCGTTCAGAACACAACCATGGCTTGATATTTGCCATACCTCAGTTTATTGATGTCGTTGTATTTTGGTTGACCATACAACACAAATACAAATGTTTCAATGACACTGTAAAGTTCATCCGAACAAACATGCGTGTAAATTAGCCAATATTGTGATGTAATATTCATTTATAGGAGCAAAGCTCCTATACCAATAAATTGCTTTTTCTAATTACAATTATGTGACGCCTCATACATCCGCTTAGAAAAATAGTATAAGTATACATTGCAGACTTTGTAGTTTTGATAAAAGTTGGAGATACATGCAGGATTCTGGATTCTGTTGGTTTCATCCGTTTCATCATTAACTGTTGAGGTAACGAAATTCACTACGTATCGAAAATACATATAGTTTCATTCAGTAAAGTAGCACTGGGACACCATATTGTCTCTGAGAGTAGTGAGATTATATAATGACACAAGGTCAGAAATTCAGCATACTGTATAATAGATGGCTTATATAAAATATTAACAGTATATAGATCAAAGCGCTGAATGCACTGAAATTGTTTTGATTTTCCAAATGTGCAACAGCTTGTTATTTCTCAATAGGTCATGACTGTTAGCGTACTTCTTCCAGGCAATGTAACTTTTCCTTGGTAATTGTGGTTAATTGTGTACATTGTGTACAGACTATACATACTTCACATTCAAATTGTAATTCAAATTGATTATAAAACAGGCCTTTAAATTGTTTAAGGATGGTTTTATCTAACACATTTAAACTTCGCTCCTGACAGTAAACTCAGTGCTTTAATTCTCAATTAGTGTGACTGTGACGCCATCTCTATAAGACTTCTGCAGTGTAATCTTGAAGCATATGGATTCGACTTCCTCTGCTCAAAGATTAGCTTTATCGACTGTGTCTTATTGTCGTCATTAGACATGAAGCCCTTCCAATTTCATGGAGTTACTGTTTTTTACCTGAGAGCAAGAACGTTGGAGCTGCCCCACGTCATCGGCGCACATCTGATTTAATAAACTGTTTGTTGTATGTGTCTGATATAAAGTCTACACGAGACGTTTTAGGCCATTGATAAGAAATCGTCTCAGCTACTTGCTCGAATGTGTCCAGAACTGCTGTAAGACTCTGCAGTTACTCAATTAGGCGTTACCATTAACAACATGGGATACGCCTTCTGTAGAATGGCTAGTTGTTGGTTCTATTGGCGACTCAATATAAGGCACTCGACCTAGACGAAATGACCAAGAAAAGCTTCAGGTCTATGTCATGTTGAACTGACAGGAGCACAAACTGGCCAAATGCGTTAGTTATGCTCTGCTCGTATCTGAGTTATTATATTACACTGAAAAACTCTCTGTGCAAGGTTGTGTTTCTTCAAATCTTTGCAGGGGTAATTGATCTATTGCTTTGATATGGAGCTTGTGTTCCCATAGAGCATGGTTTTAGTGTTTCCCAGACAACACTTTGCCAAGAGAACCACTGCCACAATTTCGAATTTTATCATAAGTTCCGCGAGACCACCGTAGTTCATCACTATACCTAGATATACTGACGATGGAAATACACCCGTTCTCACTATGACATTAGTGAATTTGTCCGGAAACTGCCGAACCAGTATGTACGATTTCATACAGGTTACATTTGCATAATCATTGAAAAAAAGAAACATATCTGTTAATTACTATGAAATTGATAGACTAAATTAAACGTTTATTTAATTAATTAAAATATTTATTTATTGACAATTGATTGATTTGATTTGATTGATTGATTTGAAAATTTGATAGCCAAATGGTTTTTATCTAAGCCTAAATGCCACTTTAGATTTTATAACGTCTGATGCAAAAATATATCAAGATATAATAATACATGTACTTATGTTCATAGTTATATTTTGGTAACGAACGCAGTTAATAATATACACATATTTTCTACATTATTGTGACCTTTTTGTCACCTTGTCAACCTAAGCTACAATTGAGTACCATTTACTCATTAAATAGTGTTCTGCTGGATCCAGAAACAGTAAGTATATGATGATAATCGAATATTTTAGAGTATAATTATCATGTGACATTATTTCAGTGATAAAATATTGGTAACGTAAATTATATTACATTTGTTGATGTGTTTAACATTTTTACAGTCTTGTTTACATTCTCTGTGCATATAATTTTGATTACAAAGCCTTTTACACAAATTATTTTGATCTGTTAGCAGTATTATGTTAACTTAAAAATTTTAATCATGGTAACGCCAAAAAATGGCGGTAACGGAGTAAAGCCCCAACACCCAGATGGTAGACACTGGGATTTGATAGGTCTTTCCATACACTTTCAGAAACATACTGTAGAAAAATGCCTCCGGGGGGAGGGGGTATTGGTGCCCCATAGTCTACTTACTACGTATGTTATTTTCTAACAGACTATGTAACAGACTTACTGAGTTTGAAACAAATTAAATAATAATGTAAGTACCTGACTAAGGATGTAATTCCTGACATGGTATGCAAGTCTCCAAGTATGCAGGTGCTTCATTAAATATGTAACGGACAAACAAAGTACGTATCATCCTGGATAAGTATTTAAGTAAGATACCAGCCCAATCTATCGACTAAAACAAGAATGTCATGTACTACACAATCATTAAATAAAATTTTACCTTGAAGTCTTGAATAGTCTTTTATTGCTGACTGTCGCTCTTGCTCTAATTGGCATCGAACTGTGTTGGTAGTTTATTGTCAAGAACGATTCGCCCAAATCTCCCAATCATAGCCTTATGCTTGAAGTGCACTGTGCTTACAGCTTTAGTTGAAGACCGCTTCTTAATTCCATGTGACCTGTTACCACAAAATGATGAACTGTTACTGATTATGTAAGTGAATGAAACCTCCAATATTACCATACCTAAACATTTGTACTAATAGAAAATTAGGTCTAGGCTTGAACTCATGATCCCGAGGGACATAGGCCTGGTGCACTCGGAGTCGAGCACAGTAGCCTGGCAACATTATGTAATAACTAATAAAAGTAATTTCCGTGAAGAATAGGTTGTTTCCCTTTACACCAAAACAAAGACCATCTAAGTTTATTTAGAGTTTATTCAGCCTCTGATTATGTACATCATATAATATGAATGTTTCAAATGTATTTCGATGAAATATAACCATCCATGATTGTAAATACAAACTAAAATAAACTAACACTTGTATAAGTATATTGGTAAAATGCTGAATTTATAAAGATAGATTTTCAGCTCAAATAAGTACGCAGGGTGAGCTTTTGTTATCTGTCATGGTTTGGCGTCCGATGTTGTGCAGCGTCAACTTTCACTTGTGAATACACAGGGGCCACATTTTAGTTCAATTTTCACAAAACTGTATGAGAATGTTAATATTGACAAATTCTCGGACGACTTCAATAATGGGTCCTTTGGGGTCAAACTAGGTCACGAGGGCAAATTGAAGGACAACGTTGTGAACACTCTGTTTCGATTGGATAGTGCAATAATGGGTCATCTGGGATCAAAAACCAGCTCATCAGGGCAAATTACTGGAAAACTTTGTGAACACTCTAGAAGTAACTGTTCTGATTGGATCTTCATGAAACCTTGTCAGAATGTTTGTCGTTATAATATCTTGGACAAGTTCGAACATGAGTCATCTAAGGTAAAAAAACAGTCAAATCTTAGGTAAACCTTGTCAACACTTCATATTTCACAGTTATAATTGGATCTTCATCAAACATATTCAAATTATTTGTCTTAATAATATGTAGAACAAGCTTGATTATGAATCACCTTGGATCAAAAACTAGGTCACCAGGTCATAGCTTAGGTAAAAACCTTGTCAACACTCCAGATTTCACAGTTATAAATGGATCTTAATGAGGACAAGTTCGAATATAGGTCATCTGATGTCAAAAACTAGGCCACCAGGTCAAATCTTAGGAAAACCTTATTAACACTTCAGATGTCAACTTTTGATTGGATCTTCACCAGACCTTGTTAGAATGTTTGTCTTAATAAAATGATATGTGGGACAAGTTCGGACATGCGTCATCTATGGGTCAGGGGTGGTATTCACGAAAGATCTTAAGGATAAAATTTTCCTTAAGGTTGAAGTTTTTCCTTAAGTTTCAAGAGATTTTCCTTAAATCTAAAATAAATCTAAAGTGGTATTCACAAAACATTTTAACTTAAGATTTTCCTTAAATCTCTCGATTTTTTCCTTAAATTATGAGGAAGGTCGTGGCTTCCTTAAATCTGTTAAGGACGTCCTGAAGTATAAAAAATGCAATAAGTATGTTTAGAAATCGCGTAGAATGTCAAATTCAGGCGGTATGTATTCACATTTGGTTTCTTCGTAGTTTGAACGTAATTATTGCGTCTGTCAAAATTTTGTATAATCGATGTTATCCTTTGGTGAGTATACTCATCTACAGATAGAAGCTGAACGCAGCAAAACATTCGTGCATTAAAGCTTTTACGCCATTGAATGTCATGGGAAATGACACGTACCTATTTTGGTTCAAATATATACAACTTTACAAACTTAATTGAGAATTAAGGCGTTAAGCCCATGATAATTAATTACATATACGTGTATACAACAAAATATAATTAAGAGAAATACTAAAGCTATAAAGATAATTCCAATACAAATGTAACACAATATTGCATGATGCGTTACTATGAAATTACTTCGACACTCAATAAAATAGTTTAACTGTCTTTAATTTAGTAAATAAATAAGAAATTATTCTAACAAAGCTAATATAACGTGGAGACAGTATTTAATGATTAAGAAATTGTCCCATAAAAATATTTGCTACAATGGACTATCTGTGATAATTTAATTTCAATTTCATTCTGAGACTCTAAAAAATGCTCTCTTAATTTAAAGCTTTTGAATACAAAAACTGACAATTTTTTAGCTTAATGTCATTTTCGGATTGCAATAAACTCCTTATATTCAAGATATTATCATTATGTCTATCATACAATTCATACTGTCATTAATTGTGAAGATATTTGTAAGATTATCTTACACAAAAAAACTTTCATCTTTGATCTACATATCTATATATATATATTATCTATTAATCTGCAATTTAAAAGGATATTAAACAAGTATGAAAGTGGTACGTTTCTTTTGGGACACCCTGTAATTGATGTAAAAAAGATGAAGTTTTAACTTAATAGTCTAACTGTAAACCCTTAGAAATAAAATTCCCATATCTATTTAGTTTCAAGAGGAAAACTACTTAAATACTGGTCAAAATATCAAGATTGGGTTAGAAAATTAGAAGAATATTTATCAATGAAATAATTGGTATGATGAAAATATGAAAACCACCAACTGTATACACCCCTCAATCAACAGTCACCAGTCACATGTAAACGATAAATGAATGTGGAAGTACACTTTATGAGTTTATATATATAAAGAAGACAAAATGTTCTTTATGAATGGCAAATTCTCCCTTACATCTCGTTCTTTCCATATTTTTTCTCATTAGTTCTCATGAAATTCAATGTCTAATTTATTTCAACTTGTATGATACATTTCTTTTCCAATTACACTTATCTCTCAGTTAAATTGATGCATGTGTATACATTATTCTATTATCATATAAATGTTCTATACATGTATGTACTGGATATATGTTAATAGGCAAATATACCTTTTTGTAAATAAACTATCTATATACTTAACAAAACTGCTAATTGGTTATCTTCTACTAAAAGTACAATTATGCATATTTTTCTACTGTATTACTTATCTTTACGGAAAAGGGTCTGTATACGTGTCATTTACGTTGATACTTAATAAAATCATCGCTTATATATATTTGATTAAATGTTTGTTTTCCTTCATGAATCCCATCTTAAAAGTGAAATGTATAAGTGATAATTTAGACGTTTTGTTAAATGTATTCTAAACATAAAAATAAATACAGTCCAGTGTCAGTGATACTGCCGCTAGAAACGCGCTGATATTTTTGCTATGCATTTATGCATTGTAAAGTATTTTGTATGACTTAAATAATGTACTTTGTTTTATTGAAACTTAAATACATCATTTATATCATGAGCGCTTACTTGTTTTTGTCCTATTGGTCGAGGCTCGTTTCTAGTGGTAACAGCTTAATCAGGGACGTAGCTTGGCCTTATAGTCTGAGGCCTATGCATTATATTTACAGGACAATAAGAATACATGGTAAAACATTTCTGAGGGGCACGTACCAAGATCCCCTAGAAAATTATTTTAAACTGCCAAACACCGCTCCTGTAAATATAGTACAATTCTCAATGTTTGTGAGTTTAAGCTTTGTATAAACATTATATGTCATGTTCAAATCATTTATATATAGTCTATTCATGTCTTTAACGAGAAGCAATGAGTCATTGACGTAAAATGAGTTATTCTCTTCTTTACCTAATTCATATTTACAACGATTTGTTGACAACAACGAACGTATTTCTATTTCCGGTCTATCCTTAGTTTTTCCTTAAGGTTAAAGATGTCCTTAGATAAGGAAATCCTTAATATATGCTGAGGAAAATTTTAAGGATGAAAAATTCCTTATCTTTAGTTAAGGTAAATGTGTAAAGGATAAGGAATTTCTTAAGGTAATACTTAAGATTCTTCGTGAATACCACCCCAGACACTAGGTCACCTGGTCAAATCACAGGAAAACCTTGATATCAACAGACCTCATGACACAGGTTTTTAAAGATGTTTTAATGAACAAACAATGATTGTCATCTTGACCCTCTTGTTTATCTAAAGGCGGAGTGATGTAGTTTGAATTCAAGAAAATATTGAGTATTTACAAGAAGTCCCTGTTTAGGTAAACTGTCATACAAACAGGTTTATTCTCTGGAGTTACCCTGTTCGTAAATACTAGTAACTTAAACATATGATAATAACAAGGTGAATCTAATCCTGAATATCGTACAATTATAATAAGTAACTCTATTCGTAAAGAACATATAATAATTATAATAATGCAATATTTGTTAATCATTTACACATATGGTATAACAAAGTGACCCTTTTCTCAAATAACTCACAAATATAATAGTATGCAGTATGCATTGACCTATTTAATAGCATTAAAATAAGAATTACCTCTCTCAAATCTCTCACATAATGGCGAACTGAAAATTCTGTCATCGTGAACGAGCCAGGCAATGCAGCGTAACAGCTTGTGGTCATGAATATATGGTTACAACATAGATCTGTGAATAAATGTAATCATTAAATAGTAGTAGCATTTCTTACTGTACATGTACACAGTATAAACTCTCCAGAGCGGCCCTTTCTTGAGTAACATCCTCTCTTTAACGACAATATGTTTTTTCCTCTACATGATTTAACTATCAATTTAACATCTCTAGAACAACAACCTCTTAACAACATCCTTTTTTTGCTACTCCAACAGGGTATTGCCTTGGACAAGTTGCACTGTATATATGTGTATGTCATGTTTGTTGTAACACAGTGTTGTAATTAATAACTAAGTCACCCATTATTATTCACCGTGAATCGTTGTCACACAAAATTCTTAGGAGTACTAGTAAGTGTTTGTATTGTTATAGAACATTCTAATTGTTTCCATTCTAACGTTCATTGATCATTAGATGGGGTTGAGCTCACACATATTTAGAACGTTTAACCACAAATCTAAAGGGGATTATTTCATTTAAACAATGATAAATATTCATGAATAAACAGAAAAATTAATTCTTGCAGTACCGTCAAAATAAGCAGAAAGAACAATGTTTATACATCCCACAACAACGTACTAACCCCTGGTGTTTTCAACAGCATTTCGGTTAAGTTGATTCGATATAATGACAAAATATTATTTTACTGATGCAGAAATGTACATTTAATCATTAGCTATTGATAAATACTCATCTCAGTTATGTACTTTCAGTAATAATTGAACAATGCCACTTCTTTATGATGCATAGCTAAAATGTCAGACGGCCATTTTGTCACAAATTTGATTCACCTTGTATACCAATGGGTCCCATTGTTACAAAAATGCAAAACAAAATTGTATTTATAGTCGGTTGGCATATTAACAATGCAACATTAGATGTGAATAGCTATTGGCCGAAATAAACAGCTGACCCGGCACTGCTTTACAACATGAGACATTTTATTGTACAGTATTTTATTACTCATTAGAAAAGACACGTGCACCGCCATATTTGTATGATATGTTACAATATAAGGAAGCTTAGCCGTCACGTGAATTAAAGCTTATCAAAGTATATTACAAAATAACAAATTTACCTGTCCGAACAGTGGTCGCAACATTCCAAAACTGTCCACACCTTGGAACAAATTCTCATCAGAAACATTCTGTTTTATCAAACAATGACTGCTGTCTTGTCCCACCATCGTATAAATGACTCACATGGCCACATTTTTATTCAATTCTTACACAGGTCTGTTTTACACAAATTGTAATTTCAAGTGTATCTAAACCAACAAATGTTCACAGGTGATACAAATGGACACACGAGAAAGTCGTGCGAATGGATTGAATGTGCTACGGACGGTACAAAATTGTGTTTGAAAGAGGCGTAAAACTCCTCCTAAATTATTGCTGGGGTTCAAAATAGCTTTTCATCTCATTTCAGAAAGTAACAGCAGACGTTCTAGACGATGATTCAGCAACTTTTTTACTACGGACAGCCACATTACACCCCCAAAGTACTACTATATTTTTCTATATGCTGTTTGCCGACTATACAGTCTTAAAGCATAACAAAGCGTACTTTTGGAAATACAATCACAAACTGCAATGTTTACTGCATACTCTGACCAAATAATTTTGTTATTGTCCATTTATAGCGGAGAAATCGACTTGTAAACAAACATAAGTGAAAGAATTTGGTCCTGCTCCGGGTAGACTATGGTCCTGCTACGTGCATGGCTACATTTTATGTATGATATCATGAAGGTTTCCTCCTGCGGATTTTTAATGTTTTGTCAATGTGACAGGAGTGAAAATCAAATCCGCCCCTGACGACAACTTTCAGCACTTTGGTTTGATTGATTAAAATCGTACACGAATTGACGGATCTTACCAGAACGTGGTTGGAGTGCATTTAGTTTAATGTAATACAACATTGTAGTCTCTTGGATTATCCGTTCCCTGTGTGTATAGTATTGTACATGATTGTTTGAATAGCCTTTGACACATCAATATTTTTAGCCTAATGACAAATTTCAAAAATGAAAGTAACTAAAACAAAATATTGAAGTTAATATTGATAGAAATCGAGAAGTGAGTCGTGACGAAAGGTCGAGGATTGTTCCATTCTTTAGAATAGGGATAAGTAATACAATGACCAAGTACATTACTAAACAAGACCTTACATTAAAACTTTGTAGGCAACTGTTGTAAGAGGCATTCTTAGTTCTGAAATCAGTGCACCGCACTAGGAATATAATTTAACTGAACTGGTTCGTATCCTTAATCGAGCCACTATTTCTTTTTCAAATCATGCATTGCTCGTGATTTCGGTGCATTTTGTGTTAAGTGTTAAGAAGGGTATATTTTTGCAATCAAAATCAAATTCTGTTCATATGACATTCCTAAGTATGCAGACGATGTCATGTTATAACGAATCAAATTATAAGATTCTGACAGTGGCTCCAGTACAGATACTGCTAACGAAAAGGAGTAATTGAAATTACATGAAATAAAATGAAATGAAATACATATGAAATACATTCCAAATACTGAAATAAAAATGTGCAATAACAAAATGCCGAAAAAAATGGAAAGGGTTTTTATGGGTTTCGAACTCGTATCATCTTGACTAGCAGGCTGCACAAACAAAAATGTTGGCGCCGTTACCGTTTGCATACATCAAATAAAATCAAACGCATACACCTACAAACATCAAACTTCACATGTTGGTTCCTCATGATAATCTGTACAGAACCTGTGCATTTTCAGGTCAGTAGGTCAAAGATCATCCTGAGGGGGCATTATGTTTTAAGAACACATCTTGTTTCAAGCTGATATTTACATTTCCATATACATGTACAGTCAAACAATTGAACGGCCACCTCCCAATAATGCCATCCAATGAATAAGCCATTCTTTTAAAACCCGCCATTGATTATTTAAAACAAAATGACCTCTGAATAAAGGCCACATGTCTACATTATTTTGTCTTTCCCAAAGATGGCCTTTGTTCAAAGGTTTGACTGTACACTAAATCTCAGAACTTCAAAAAGATTTGAAAAAAGTCTGCAGCCCTACTTTTAGGGGGACCTAGTTTCCTATATATGATGACAAATCCAGCATTTATGTTGTAAAGACTCTATGAATTTTGACGCAGACCAAAGTAAAGAGTTTTTACGACTGTTTTGTATTACTTGATTACGATTTTGCATATTCATCTGATCTTGACTTGAATTCTTTATTCGTGGAATTGATTTGTTTATTCATATACTAACACGTTTGATTAATAGACTGTTTGATACGGGTGGATTTCCGATGCTTTGGAACCATGCTATGATTATAACGTTATACAAAAAGGAGACATTAATGACCCGGGAAATTACAGGGGTATATCATTACTGGGCATATGTCGTAAGATATACACAAGTGTGCTTACAAGGAGAATAACCTTCTATGTAAATGCTTATGATCTTATTCGTGAGCCACAATCTGGATTTTGGGAGGGATATTTTACTACCGACAATGCCTTCATTCTACAAACTATTATCACAAAACAAATGTCTAAGCCAGGTTGTCGTCTATTTGTTGCATACTAGTATGTGGATTTCATGAAATGCTTCGATATTATTCGACGTGACAAATTGTGGACTGTATGTATTGGAAATGGATTCAGTGGTAAACTACTAAAGGCAATGTATGGGATGTATAATTCAGTTAAAGCACATGTGAGAACGACCGATGGTTTTGTCAGAGTCTTTCAGTTGCCCAGTCAACATCAAACAAGGATGTTTGGGATCACCGATTCTGTTTGTAATCTTTATTAACGAGCTAGTTAAATTGTATGAGAACTCCACTATTCATGGAATACAGTAACATCCAGACACATATGAAGTAAAATCTTTGTCGTTTGCTGATGATTTAGCTCTAAATGCTGTTGAAGGGTTACAGAGACAACTAGACTTATTAAAAACATTTTGTCATGATATGAATGTTAAGGTCAATATAGACAAAACCCAAAAAAATACTGTAGGTACTGACGGAAGCTGAATGTCCATACATCTTGTTGTAGGGATAATTAATCACAACGATAAAAATATGCATTTTTTCAAATGAAATCAAACTGTATTTATACGTTTATTAGACAAGCCAATATTATCGTCAACTTCCGTGATTCAAATCAAAGAACTGGGAGCACTGTAAGAAGAGAAATTTGAATGTTTTAGATAAATCCTATGATGTAGTGTTTATACTCAACATTTTTCGAGCATTTCCGAAAGCTGACAAAGTTACAATATATTACCAACATATGGTACCAACTCACTACAGTTTTCAACTTCTTAACACTAACAAGAAAACCATATTATTGAATCTAGGTAGATATCTAAAGTTAGCGCACGGACGAACAAGAAATTTGTTGCAACATATTAATAATGTTTAATTAACCTTATTTAAATCCTTAATTCATACAACAGTCGATTAAATGGTTGATTTTTTAAATTATTTTCTATATGTGTTTTACCTCATTCTCCGTGTGAATATAAACTAACCAAAGTTAATGATATATGATAATTGTATTATAATTTGTATTTCAAATTTATTGTGATATGTAGTTAATTGTATTTAGAATGATTTTTTTTCACATACAAAGTGTAATTATAATTGATCAAACGTGACATTGTATTTATATCTATACGTAAATGCATTTATGTGGTGATGTACTGTATTGTTCAAATCCGAAATAAATTACTTACTTTTGAAATAGCTTTTACAAGGTATTAAATATCGAACAAAAGAAAGAATGTATGACGTTGGCCTTGATAAAAAACGGACGAATTCGTGAAGCACGTTTTTATCATGAGTTCAGAAAATGTGTTGACAGAAAATGGTTGGTATTGATATATCATAATGGATCATACAAACGTAATACGAAGTCTTTCATACATTAGATTGTTACTCAAATTAATTTTATATTGTGCCAAATATACCTCCTTGTTATACAAATAAAGTAATTCGTGTAACACAAAAGGTGAAGGTGAACACGCTGGGTTTGAGCGATATTTTATCAATACATGTACACAAAATAAATGTTTTGTTCGATATTCGAAAATGTGCTTATGCTTTTTGTATAACACTGAAATAAACGATATAATTATGAGGGATGTTCAAATATAAATACAAATAGTTGCATTGACTCTTTTATTTTAGTTTATTTAAATCATTTATTGTCGATGTCATCTTAAAGACTACAAATAACAAATAAGCGAATATGTTACCAAGATTCTACTTATAGAATAACATTAAAGGACTATACATCTTTCATTTACGTAAAACAGAGCCACGTTGACAATTAACCCCGTATAAAGGTTACTTACATTGCTATTGGAATAATAAAGTCATTTAATAGAAATACGGCCTATTATTTGTTTCTCTTTATGTATAGACAATAAATATCATTGTGTATAAAAAATCACTTATATAATCATATAGTATATGTATATGTGTAGTGTTCTATCATTTTCATTATGACATGGCTACTAGGAACTACATATCACATACTTGATAGATATTCATTTTGATGTTAACTGCCCCGTACAAAGGCCAAAAACACGATAAAACTATAGTTTACCCCATGTACTGATATGTATCCTTCCGCCAGTTCTTATACATACACTGGGATAATGATGAACACGAAGATGGTACCAACCCATCCGTTGCTGCGGCTGCTATATTTGTTCGTTTGTTTGAGTGCCCCTTTTCAATAGTCAGGCGGTCATATGAGGCGAACAGTTCACATACTTAGAATCATCGTTCCAGGGAAGAAAAAGTACTTGACTCCCATCCTCCGAAAGCAACTGCCTACTTTCTCACGTAAAAAGACATTTACACAGAACGGACATTCATACTTAATTTGTCAGTATTCATGAATTTATATTATGAAGTTCTACAGTACAGGCAGTGCATGTTGTACAGTTTGTTATGAAGGATTCTACTTTAAAGCATACACTTGTATATAGAAACTGAATATATGTAATACATATTTGTCCATTTTAAGTTATTTTTAAATATGATAGTAATCACAACACATAACATTCAACTTTGCGTTTGAATCAAATCAAAGATGTTGTACTACTTGTCTTATAGAAACGCCAAAAATATCAAATGAGATCCTATAGATATGTACTATAGAGAACGACGTACACGAGTTTCTTAAACAATTAGAACCATAAATTACTTGTAAGAAGTCATAGTATGGATAACATAGACCTGCTAACGGATTTATATCAGAACTTAAGACTTATATGGGATGATCGGTGATCTGGTAGTAACGATGGACTATTGAACGAAATGTCCAGGGTTCAAATCTCGACTTGGCCTTACGAATTCATCAGTGATGCTCTCAGTGTCCTCATCCCAACTACCGAGTCAAGAACTCTGTCTAGAAAATCACAAGAAAAAGGACGAGGTGTTTATCTGGGCTTTACCACGGGCACGATAAAGTACCGGAAGTAAGAGTAGGGATATAAATACCCCATTCTCCTTCATCTTCACCCCCTCCCCTTTCTAACGACAGCCCTGAAATGACCATACCTGTAGAATGGTCCATCAGACAATAGCTAACATGGTAAGATGGTTACTTCCGTCAGTCTTGAAATTACAATCATCTTTGTATTCTCCTTAGATAACCTAGCATGTTTCATGTGCTTTCGTACAGATAAGTACAATGTATATACATGTACATAATGTATATGTATAATGAGGTACCTTCCGTGTCTTGGTTCTATCTTACGATTGTACACTTTGACCACCTGAAAATATTACACGAAATATCATTACTTAGTGGTCTGAACATAATAATCATGTAAATTTATGTGCAACACTCGCACGAAAGGTTCAGAAAGAGGGTCAGTACTACAAGGTGAAAAATACACGATTGGATGATTATGAATATGTCCTTAATACTGTAGTCAGTGTAATGTTCAGACGCATAATTGTCAAACAACAAACATGTATACATAGACAATACTTGGGAAAAATATGGCATCTTTTGACAGGAGACATTTAATCGAAGATCATTTTGTTCTAAATAATAAATAAAAGCTCTTAAAAATGTTCTGTGTTAACAGAGCGGCATTCAGTCAGAGGTGTCCGCTAGCACAGGGTTGACTGTACGTGATATTTATAAAGTGATAGGTCAAGAAGAGAATTTTGTATTTGTTTAGTAAAGACATTTTCTCCACAAATTCACATATTTTCACTAAAACTTAATCAAAACAAGGTAAGATTACATGTACATGAGGGCTTTGTGCTTATAAGTGACCACTTATCTAAACTGGTGTCCTCTCCAAGTACCGACAATCAGCTTTAATGAGTATACATGTATTACTCATATAATTATATATACTTCCATACTTAACCAGTTTCAACTTTACATGTAAACGTTCCAAACATTCTCAAACTAATAACATTAGATTTAGATCAAGGTATCGATACATTTGTTCGAAAATCGATGATTGATTTTAACGAGATTTTCCCAATGATACAAATTTGTTCATATATTTCTTTATAATACGATTCTGAGTGCTTCAGTCAAACGGCCTGGGGCTTGGAGATTCTTGAAATTCTTTTCATAGTATTTCCCGCTATATCTATCTGTATGGACTGTATAAGTTCTGGTTAAAGGTGCCAGGAAGCTGCTGTGTATCGGTGCTATACACCGGGTGTATTGAATAAAAAAAGAATCAGGTTGTCTATTCGAAATACGAGCCAGACGCATCCCGCGCTGGACACGCCTGTATAATATACATCTAATATATATCTATCTTTTCTGGGGACTTTCTCTCAGTCTGTCCCTCTGGTCAGATCATGCTGATAAAAGTCTGAATATGCAAACTGTATTTAAACAAAACAGTGTCTTCAATACTTCACCTGATACCAATTAGATAACGGTCCATGTTTGATAACTAGCCGTACAAGTATCTGGAAAACTGTTAGAATTACCTCCCTTGTACGCACTACACGTATTTCACTGACTATTTCCACTAAATTGTCACTGACAAGATCTTTTCGGAGTTTATCTTTTAGAGCATGCTACAATTGGTGTTAAACTACTGATACAATAACTAAAAAGTTGAAAAGAGTCGCATTTTCCCCTGAAGTGTGTACATATCGTGCACGATTAGTATCCTTGATATCGGACATAATTTCATTATTATTATTCATGAAGCTAAAATCTCTATTCCATTGTCAAAGTATCATGTATAATGCCAAATACATGTTCAGATCAATTATGCTGTGAAAGAAATCCACGATGTCTAATAATGACTAAATTATATTATAGATGGTATATTATTGAGGTATAATAAGTATATGTAAAAAAACAAAATTCAATGTCAACATGTAACAAAAAATACATGTGATACAACGCTCAATATTTTCATAAATATTTCGATCGATATTTCGTTTTTTTTACTACTCGGCTTTCATAGGAATGGGATGAAATATTGAACAATAAATTGATGAGCACTAAACGCACATCAATAATATTGATAATACGTCCAACATTATCTGAGATTTCTGATCTTCATCTATATATTGATGGGTCCTTCAATATCGCCCACTCACGTCAATTATATGTACAAACTACACATGCTTCTCGTGATTTCAGTGAGTGTACTAATTTGCCCAACCCTAAATATTTGATGATACTGTATGTACAGGATATCTCAACCAGTGAAGACCACTATCCAGACATTTTGATTATTTTCTTTAAATGTCTTAATGTGTTCACAACGCTTTTTAATACACACAAACCTGTGTTAGCGACCACCTCCGAATAAAGGTAACCCTGTGAAAACACCATACTTTTACATACCGTCATTGTTTAAAGAACAAAATGAACTCCGAATAAAGGCTACCTTTGAATAAAGGCCATATTTCGTCTTTACTATGGATCCCATTAGCAATTAGGGGTGCTACGATATGGCACAGCCCGTATTACGATTTATTGCACGATTTCATATTTAATGTCTAAGTATCGACTTCAAACATGTTCCAGCGACCTGTAATTTTAATTTACTGGCAAGCTTAAAAAGCACGATATGTATTCCAGCAAGATTTGCAATTATCAAAGGATTGTAATACAACGATTGTATAGCAAAGATACCTGCATATCATGAGTGCAACATGTAATCCATACATTGAATCATTCGAGCGTAACCAGCGTCGAAATGAGGACAGGGTCAAAATTAGACATTTTATGGGTATGTTTGGGGAATAGAAACTTTGAGGAAAATGCGCAAAAGTGCTAACTTTTGTGTTTATTGTCGAGACTGCAGATGTCTTCGTGCGTCAAAAACAGTCTGACATGGATTCCTCATGCATCTAAATAGCCGTAGAATCTTAAATTGTGGAAGTGTCTCTCAGAGCTGTCTGGTGGTTGTTGGCAGGACTGGACGCTCAGATGTCGTTCTCTGTCATAGGGATATGGAACGGGCTAGGCCATTCGAGCAATAGTTTCCCTTTCAAGGTACTGATTGGTGTCAGTGGCCCTATGAACGCGGGCATTATCGTTCATGAAAATGAACTCCGGACCAATTACTAAGATGCATGACCCATGTTCCAACTCGTCCAAGGTATTATAAAGTCAACCATTCTGATAAGGTTTCATATTGATCCAATCAAAACAGTGACTTATAGGGTGTTCACAAGGTTTTCCAGCAATTTTCCCTAGTGACCTAGTTTTTGACTGCTGATGACCTATTATTGGTATTGACCTACATATCATTAAAATAAACATTCTGACAAAGTTTCATGAAGATCCAGTCAATATAGTGATTTCTAGAGTGTTCACAAGGTTTGGTCGAACAAATTGTTTCAATGATGCACTCGTGTGCATGGACGACATTGAACATTTTATCATTAAATGTATTAAAGAGAAAAAAAGTTGTGGAATCGATAACGTTATTAAATTGCGCCATAAGTACATTTTATTCAGTTATGTTAGAACATGGTCATGTTCCTCCTGAGTTGAATAAAGCCTGGCCTCTATTGTGACAATACATAAAGGTGGCAAGAAATGTAAAGATAAACCAAATACATTTTACCACAGAGATATAGCTCTTACATCTTGTATATTAAAACTATTTGAAACTATTATTTCTACCAAAGTTGAACCCCAAATTCTGTACGTTCTTAACAGGTCTTGGCTCCGACAAGGTATGGACAAACAGATTACTACAGGGTGCCTGAAGATTATTCATTAAATACTGCAAAGACAATACATACTAAGCACATAGACATATCTTAATTACTTTATAGTAAAAAACATTGCAAAATCATGTTTAAAACTAAACCACAGCTATTCCATATGTTAGCTTAGTGATTTGTTTTAATCTGAAGTGTTAAGTAAATCAAATATCATTCGAAATCTATATGTACCTGTAAGTATGGGACCCCTCCCTGAATAAGGCGACGACACAGGCCCTTTCCTCAATGGACATCCATCCCATTGTGTGCTTTTCTATAATATGACTTACTCTATCTGTTTTTAATAAATATTTCGAAGATTTATACTTAGCATGAGTTGCACTTGCAAATTTACTATTTTACAACAAAAGAGCTGTAACGGGGTAGGACTTGAGCTAAGGATATTAAGAAATGAATAAAATATGCCTATTTTACGAAGGGGACATTATAAGTTTTGTTAATAAGAAACTGCTATTTGCAAGTCCTATAAATTACTCGGTTTCTCCTTGATTTTGTTCACGGTCTCCCTCGTGTCTTTCAAATTGCTTCCTTCAGGCACTGATTGATAGAATGTAGTGATCTTTATTTCTGGAGAAGCAATTACAAACAGGGGTTTTCCAGTTTTGTCTGGCAATAACTGCTTCAATATATGAGTTAGTATGAACTTTTTGCGGACCTTGTTCTTGTGTATGGATATACATGTAGATCATTTCATTGAAAGCCGCAAGCAACTAACATAGACGTACAGAAAATTTCAATTACTTACAATGAGGATAATAATGGCCACAAACACCCAACTGTATAAATATTGGTTAATTTTAATATTTGGGTTATATTAGTGCGCTGTACTTGTTACCCGGCGATCCCAACGAGATAGATCACACTCTTCTATGAACATTTGACAAAATATCGACTATCATCCGTTTGTGGACAAGTTGCCATCTCCTCGTGGAAGAGTTATTTTCCCCTCCATTTGTAGAGAAGTTGCCATCTCCTCGTGGAAGAGTTAATTTCTCCTCCATTTGTAGAGAAGTTGCCATCTCCTCGTGGAAGAGTTATTTTCCCCTGCATTTGTGGAGAAGTTGCCATCTCTTCGTGGAAGAGTTATTTTCCCCTCCATTTATAGAGAAGCTGCCATCTCTTCGTGGAAGAGTTATTTTCCCCTCCATTTTTGGAGAAGTTGCCATCTCCTCGTGGAAGAGTTATTTTCCCCTCCATTTGTAGAGAAGTTGCTAGCATGACATTCATTCCATTCACTGAGATCATGACAAACAATTATATGAATTCATTGCCTCAACATGAAGAATACGATGATTGATTTCAAAGGGCACTGCTAATATATGGCTGTTTGGATACATCAACTGGTATTGAAATCATCGCCTAATTCAGGCAGTGGTATACAGAAGAAACCCTAGAGTACCTCAAGACTTGCTCAGCAATTAGGAAGCCCCCCCCCCCCCCCCCCAACGGTGACGTGACCAATCTTAATGTGAAGTTTGAAGACCGTAAAGACAAACGGACTGACATTAGCAAAACAATATAACCCCTCTTCCTCGAAGTGTGGCTTACAAAAGTATCAAGACACTCGAAAGCTGAACTGCTACTAGCATCTTAAGTTGACTTTCCTTGAAAACTGAAACTTTAATCAGGAATATACAGTTTGACTTACCGGGTATCACTTATGAACAAAATTACACATATTCCAGCAGCACATACACGTATTAGTTCAGCATTAAACCAATGAATAAATTATTTCATAAAGAACTAAGAACACAGTGAAGGCAGCACTATAAAATGTCTCACATGGGCATCTTCTCCATATGGCTAAAAGATTGTTGTTAAACCCAGCAAAACAAAACAACCATCATATACCAGTGTACATGTAATAGCACAAAGCTAGTAAAACAAAATTCAATAATGGTATTGTTGTTCGATTCCTCCATAATTACAGATAATGCAAAATATGCACAAGAACTTTTCACAGCTTTTTGTACAAATGTAGCACTCCCCATTGATATTTAAATTAATACAAATTTCTTGTCTACCTTGCTGGGGTGACTTTCAGAATGACACTTCTTAGGGCACTATATATGTTCACCTGAAATAAAGCGTATGTGCCTCAGCCAAGTACTCAGGTAAATATGATGCTGCAAAATTGTAGCTATTTGGACTTATAGATTGATTGCTAGTCTCCAGTATACAGCATATTGCTCATCAGTGATGTCATGAATATAATTACATGTATACAAGGACAACGAGTTGTGGTGAGGGCCCGGGTTGAAATAAAATGACACTATGCTGCTCTTCAAAGAAAGTAAATATCGTTACCTTAACTCATGCAAAATCTGAATATTGGTGATAGACATTATTGTCCACATGAATGACCTTGGTCCGGACATACCCCAGTGCTGGTCAGTCCTCATCAACTATTACTATATAAATGAAGTTCTGACTTGGGCCATTCATGGATGCTGATGTGTGTTGCTATGGCGCTAGTGCACAGTAGTGTATGTTCCACTCAGATGAAGACCATAACAGGTCAAATGATGGAAAATCTACAAAAAAAATTACCACAGCATCACTTAGGCCTACATATCAAACAGTATACAGTATCATCAGTATGTATCATTCACTTTCAAAAATACTGACCTTTAAGGCTATCCTTAAAAACATTGTTTTTCGCTGACCCTACACAGAGACTTTTCAGTTGGTATATAGCTTAATATATAAGTACGAAATATTTATTGTTACATTGTTATTTTCATATTGAACCCAAGATACAAGCCATAATGCTACTTTTTGTTTTAAAAAAATTCACCTGAGAATCAAAAAAAAGTTGGTACGTAGCCCGGGCCTTTTTGGTAAGGAGGTAGCGTTACCACAAAAATACTTTTGACCTGAAGTTATTATGAAAAATCTGATTCATATCATACAATGAGGTCAAAAACTGGCATGTAAGAAGTTTGGTGGTTACAGTGTTTAAACCTTTATCTACTTTTTTACAAACACTTAAACCCTATGCCACTGATTGCATCTGCCAACAAAAAAATCACACTATTATAATCAATATCTCTGCAGCAAAAAGTTGAAACTGAAAATAATGACATACACTAAAATATATGTGTTATTGCAGTTTATTTCCCTAGGGTAAGAATGATATTGCAATGATTTTCATATTTTGACAATTTGTACCTTAATGTATTTCATCTGAAATGCAAGTTCAAAATGGTACTTGAGAGACATTAATCATATGCTATGAAATGTTTTATTCTATTCAGACAGAATATTTTAAAACAAGCTCTAATTATGACTGATTATTTTACTCATTTGAATGTTATACAAATTTAAATACATTTTGTACTGCAAAAATGCTGAAATACACCAGTAGTTCCATTATGGTTGTCCTTCTTAGATAAACATTTCGTGTTTGGAATACAGTCAAACCTGTGTTAGTGGTCACCTCTGAATAAAGGTCACCCTTTCATTAAAACGTAATTATTTTAAAACATATTATTTAGAACAAACTGACCTCCAAATAAGGCCACCTGTCAATAAAGCACAGATTCGTTTTTCCAAAGAGTGACCTTTGTTCGCAGGTTTGACTGCAATATAATAGAACTTAAAGAGTCAAATATAACATTGTATGACAGTATGATTTCCCCATGCAATACAGAGCCCAACAAGCGCATTCTAAAATATTCTATTTTTTTTACAGTAATTCATGAAAAGAAATTAATGAATATTTTCACTTGAAAGAAGGTAAATAATTCTTCAACTTTCAACAAAGCCTTATATGCCTGCTTCCTTTTTGGCCTAATATATCCTGGAGAAAGAAAATTAAGTCAGGAAGGTTATTCTGACATCTAACATAAATGCTAGTATAGATAAGTTGGAATGCACAATTACTGGAATTTCGCCTTAATGTAATAAATATTGGTAAATTAGATTTAAAACTGCAAAAATAGGCGGAAAATATGGCAAAATATGCTGATACATGCCTGCAATTTTCTAGTTTGGTTGCAAACAAAAGTAAACCAAAGATCAGTGACTCCTTTAATAGGGCAACATTATAACACTGATTAAACACGAAGTGAACATTTACATGAAACATCAATACTGTATATGGACTTTAAATTGTTACATGTATATGATGTTTAAATGTAAACAAAAGACATTTTATTTTTAATCAGATAGGTGTGAAAAACATGTATATTTGTAACAGATTCGCTATTTTAAAACTTTTGAAATAGTTATAAAAGCTTTAACTATGGAAATGATGGTATTGATAAAAAATAAAATATCTTTCTTATGAAATTTACTGCATTTTGTCTTATATTATGAATGACGAAAAAATATATCAACCAGAGTGTGACCCTGTATTAAGTGACTACCTGTCGTATGTGACCTTCTTATCAAAGTCCCATGGAAGGTCACATAAGACAGGTTTGACTGTATACAAAATACTTTTAATTACCTGAGAATTATGTCAGTGCAAGAATCTAACATATGAGCATGATGTAGAACAAAAGCTCCCCCGGATGCCTATAATGAGCATGCTGCAATATCCATCAAATGTTGTTGGCATTTACAATCCACTTCTGCTTCATCCTCAGGTTATGTCAAGGGGCACACAAACCCTCTTCCTTTGATCTCTACCTGGTATGGATTTCAACACACCTAAGTAACTGAATATGTAACTAAAACAGAAGACGGCAAATGGATAATTATAAAAACCTGGAGAACAGTCCGAATAAATGCCAGCCCTGAGCTGTTTGACAGGCATCACAGCCCAGCTAATTGAATTTTACAAAAGCAACTCCATTTATTTCTCAAGAACTATAACTGCATCTATTAAACATCTATTTTTCGTATAAAGCACAATAAATGTATGAACAATAAATTTAATTAAGTATGTCCAGCTCACTGATGGTCATTGTTTGCCGCTCACTGAAAGATTAGGGTGATCAGCATTTACATCAAACCAGTATCAAGGCTGATTTATCCTTCACTAAAACAAACTTTGAATGGATATTTCGTTAAGTTTTTCGATCCAATACAAGAGATTATTTTTCACTGATCTTTTCATTGGCTTTGTAAGGCAAAAGATACTCGTCAGGTTGGATGACTGCAGCCGAAATTCTACTTGTCCAGACCGTGAGAATTCACTTGTAAATACAAGTTGACGATGGGATTGTTCATGCCCTGCTTATAAAATCCCTAACATGCAAAACTGTTCACCATTAAATACCAAATGACTTCACCACACATTTGGTATTTAATCCATTAATTATAGGAAAAATGCTTAATTGTGTCACTTCACCATATGACAAACTTAAAACATTCTTTGGAAAATATCAATAAAAATTACCTATAGAACACCCATTCTGAGTTAAGTATATCATTGTTTGTTGTTGGCCTCATACAAACTTGACTTCAGCAGGTCTTTGAACATTGTTTTGTGACAGGTGTACAGCGCACCTTGATTTTATATCGATAAAAGCCAGAGTGAATTCAGGGTTCTCAATAAGCTTGTGACCAGCAGGCCCAAAAGCTAGACTAATAGGCCTGCAAGAGGGGGGGGGGGGGGGGGGGGCATTTTTAGCAATATTTTATAAACTTTTGAGATTCCTAACCGGCCAACAAGTGTCCTCTCAAAAGCCACAAGAACATTTTTGAACAGTACTCAACAAGTGTCATATCGTGCGCCCGCCAACACAAAGACTAGGTCTTGTCAATAATAATGGAATTGTGTAAGTTACCCTGCTCAGTTTCCATGGATTCTCTACAAGCACCAGCAGCCTTGTTCCCCGCCAGTAACTGTCAAATAATTGACATGAATGATTGGTCTGAGACATTATGTCTTCAATCGAATAGTCTCGGAGAATTTGTGCGTGCCACACATAGGCTTATGAGTTAGGACTTCCATCATCGGAAGAAGATTTTGAAAAGCTGCAGTAAGATAACATTGGCGTAAGTACGGGTTATGGCAGATGCTAATTCTGGCGCCGGACAAGTATCATATATAGATACCAGATAAAAAAATAGTCATTTCAAATAATTATTTCCTTAAAAGTACGAATTAATGATAGAAAAAATGTGATGCTCAATTTTGAGCATGAGCCCATGGCGAATAACAATGCAAACAAAAATCGTCCATAAAACACAGATATTGCTTACCTTTCATATTTGCAATGTCGTCATGGCAACATATATATATGTCGTCACTCAAAAAGTGTTCAATTGAGTCAGGATTATCAGCCTATAAAAAAGACAAAATTCATCGATTTCGAGCCTTAGCCATTAAATTCGTCTAATTTAAAAGCAATACTGACTCATCGATGTGGAATATCTTTTAATATAATATAATCTTTTAATACGATTATGTGTATAATAACCAAACGTCTGTCTCTCTGTCTGTCTGTCTGTCTGTCTGACATTCACCATACATGTACATGCTTCTCAGATAAATGCTGATTATTTTTAGTGTTCTTTGAACTATGTCTGTGCGTCTGTCCATCCATCCATCCGTCCGTCCGCCCGTCCGTCTGTTCAAAATTAACCATGCATAAATGAGCTGGACGCTGATTACGATTGCTATCTCCATTATAATAATATTCATATTAAGTATGTTGCATTCATTGTTGTCTTGATGTGCTATTCGAAACTTTGTACATATATTTCACATTGCCTTTATATCATTTAATTATGCTATGTTGATGTACACATGATTTGCTCTCCAACATTGGAGGTAAAAGGATTATGTCAGTCTATCTAAAGAGACAGAATCAATTTCTGATAGCACAAGAACCTCAAATTTTATCCATTTGGCAACAATAGGCCCCCAAAAAGTAATCCAAGCCTCTTTCAAAGACCGCTGTATATACAGTGCAACCTCTCCAGAGCGGCCCTCTGTACAGCAATTAACAACCTCTCTATAACAACACCTTCAAAATTTCCCTAAGCTGATATTTGCTCTGTATAGCAACAACCTCTAAACAACTTCATCTCATTCTTCATTGACTTATTCGATTCAACCTTAGATAAGATATAAATAAACAAGATATATTGATATTCATATTGATAATTAAGACTACTTTCTAACCATCGAGTCAGCTGAAGTGAAAGAGCACTTTTTCACAGAATATTTTTAGCTTTATGATGCCAAATTTTTGTTTCGGACATTGAAATAATATCAACACAATGAAAACTTAATTGTACATGTACATAAGCTGAAAATAGCTCTTTTCATATCTTCCTCTTATAACGAATATGTATATATGTCATATGTATACACATTTAAAGGGCAACAATCCAATCAAGTACTTTTTACAAATTATTATTTTTACTTCCCCTCATTTGGACATCGTTTTATATGGTTAATGTCTACAAGTTTGTTATGTGTGGATAATTTGATTAGGTTTATTCAAGGTATTAGATACATAACAAAAGAAAGAATGTGCGATACTTAGAGTGATAAATGATGTTTGCTATAATAATGAATACAAAGGAATTCATGAAGCACGTTTTTATTATGAGTTCACGATATGTGTTAGAAGAAAATTGTTCGTAATCATACGAAGTCTTTTCTGTAACAGTTATTGATGTGTTGTGTTCGAATTGATTTCTGTGACGTCAAGCATCCTATGTTTTCATAAATCGTAGTATTTTGTGTAACTAAAAAAGCGACGAAAGAGAACACGCCAGGTATGTGTGATATTTTGCCAAGGCACAAAATTAAGTTAAAGAATCGTATCACACTGAAAATTACATTTTAGGCAGTTGTCCGGGCCCGTATATAAAAAGCATCTTAATTATTTTCTCAAACTCGGTCTACCATAGATTTGCTAGGAAAGCATCTTATCATGAGATAAATACTACCCTTAAACGCCTTAAAACATTTTTACCGTCCGTCCGTCAGTCTGCGTGTCCGGGTGAAATGATGGCCTATCATTTGGGCATGATGTACATGACTAACAGACAGGCGACCGAAGGATGCACAATCTCATTTACACATGGTTATTGCATCGTCATGTGTTTGTATATACAACAAATTTATCATGTTTAATTGTTTTATCTTGCATTAGATAATTAGGGATCTTTATTTGATGAAAAGCAACCACTGTCCCGAATACATGTAGCTCCTCACTTCATATAGGAGATATATTCAGCGAATAGAGCTCCCTATAGGGTACGCCAGTTATTCAGGCCTAAAACTAATATACGTCAAATACCTTGTTATCAGGTCGGAGACGAAATTAACAAGTAAGATGTAATTAAGTATGGTACATTGAATTTACACATTTAAATGTGAAATATTATCAGAATTCAAAGGAACTTTGACATGAAAAACTGCAGCAGAATCAGTCCAAACAAGTTTGAGTCTTCCAAAAAATAGATGCTGAATTAGAAAATCAATTTAGTGCAATTATAGAAACTACTTACCTCCGTAGCTGTACTTCCTTACAGGTGTAGATACAAATTTTGCCTCGAGTATTCCTGTTTCTGTCCTGTTGGTGATTCGGTGAACCAAATGTACATTAAATAATTTCTTGAAACATTTTTAGCTAACTGAAAATAAAACGATATTTAAGTTAAAAATAAAGCTAAGACCGTTTATGAATAAGACGTAAGAATTTTCCCTAATTTAAGTACAACATTAACAAATGTCAGGTATTAAAGTGAAAATTCAAGAAATATTGAATTTTCAATGTTGTGTATTTGTTTTCTCTGTCAATCATATCAATCATACTATCAGTGTGCATGCTGATAAGCCACGCTTGTCTATATCATTTGAAAGACAGCGATTAACACATGAGTGTATTTTGTTCATGCAGAGATTTAAATTATCATCCAGTAATATTGAAGTGTAATGAAACTAGTTTATAGAGATGCAAATATACATTTTGTAATTGTAAAACAGCCATATATCTTACATATATGCTAAACGTGACACCGAACCCGCCACCATTAAAACTTAAGTTTTTGCTGAAACCCAACTGATTGTTTAAATCATATACATGTATTCCCACAATTTCAACCTAGCTATAATCTATTGATATGGTATAATTCAATACAAATTATCCGAGTCTGTTACCGAGAATTTGTTTCGACTTGAATGAAAGATGACTTACCTGCTAGACCAACAATAATAATGCTGGCATGTTTAACATGTTCTTAGTTTATAAGGTAACAAATTGTAACATTTATGACCAAAGATATAAATGTATGTTCTGTTCTGTTTATAAGAATTCTAAACAAAAAAATGAATTTGTCAAACCGGGACCAGAGTTTTTGACATTTAAGTAACAAAACACATGACTCGGTATTTATTTTCATTGGCATTTATAAGCGCTGCACCAACATCCTTGGTAAGTAAGAGACTTTTTGGCTTCAATAAAGAGGAGACAGACCCTACACGTGCACCTGGATTAAACCATCGACCTTCAGTAAGCTAGATGGATGGCTTCCTTATAATTACGGGAGTTTTTTTCAGATCCCGAGTATAATTCGAAATTACATAGGTGAGGGGCTAGTTTCACCTTTCAGATACAATAACCACTCTATCACAGAGGTGATGGGCTAGTTTCACCTGTCAGAGACAATAACCACTCTATCACAGAGGTGATGGGCTAGTTTCACCTGTCAGAGACAATAACCACTCTATCACTGAGGTGAGGGGATCGTTTCGCCTGTCAGAGACAATAACCACTCTATCACTGAGGTGAGGGGATAGTTTCGCCTGTCAGAGACAATAACCACTCTATCACAGAGGTGAGGGGATAGTTTCGCCTGTCAGAGACAAATACCACTCTATCACAGAGGTGAGGGGATAGTTTCGCCTGTCAGAGACAAAAACCATTCTATCACAGAGGGGAGGGGCTAGTTTCACCTGTCAGAGACAATAACCACTCTATCACAGAGGTGAGGGGTCAGTATCACCAGTCAGAGACAATAACCACTCTATCACAGAGGTCAGGGGTCTGTTTCACCTCTCAGAGTCAATTACCACTCTATCACAGAGGTGAGGGGCTTGTTTCACCTGTCAGAGACAATAACCACTCTATCACAGAGGTGAGGGGTCTTTTTCACCTCTTATAGACAATAACCATTCTATTACAGAGGTGAGGGGATAGTTTCACCTGTCAGAGACAATAACCACTCTATCACAGAGGTGAGGGGATAGTTTCGCCTGTCAGAGACAATAACCATTATATCACAGAGGGGAGGGGCTAGTTTCACCTGTCAGAGACAATAACCACTCTATCACAGAGGTGAGGGGTCAGTATCACCAGTCAGAGACAATAACCACTCTATCATTGAAGTCAGGGGTCTGTTTCACCTGTCAGAGACAATAACCACTCTATCACAGAGTTGAGGGGATAGTTTCACCTGTCAGAGAAAATAACCATTATATCACAGAGGTGTGGGGCTAGTTTCACCTGTCAGAGACAATAACCATTATATCACAGAGGTGAGGGGATAGTTTCACCTGTCAGAGACAATAGCCACTCTATCACAGAGGTAAGGGGTCTTTTTCACCTCTCAGAGACAATAACCACTCTATCACAGAGTTGAGGGGATAGTTCCACCTGTCAGAGACAATAACCACTCTATCAGAGAGATGAGGGGATAGTTTCGCCTGTCAGAGACAATAACCACTCTATCACAGAGGTGAGGGGCTAGTTTCACCTGTCAGAGAAAATAACCACTCTATCACAGAAGTGAGGGGATAGTTTCGCCTG
The DNA here is from genome assembly GCA_964023205.1 of Lutraria lutraria. Classification (NCBI taxonomy): domain Eukaryota; kingdom Metazoa; phylum Mollusca; class Bivalvia; order Venerida; family Mactridae; genus Lutraria; species Lutraria lutraria. The sequence continues at coordinate 20,432,580 of OZ026847.1, forward strand.
TCAGAGACAATAACCACTCTATCACAGAGGTGAGGGGCTAGTTTCACCTGTCAGAGAAAATAACCACTCTATCACAGAAGTGAGGGGATAGTTTCGCCTGTCAGAGACAATAACCACTCTATCACAGAAGTGAGGGGATAGTTTCACCTGTCAGAGAAAATAACCATTATATCACAGAGGTGTGGGGCTAGTTTCACCAGTCAGATACAATAACCATTATATCACAGAGGTGAGGGGATAGTTTCACCTGTCAGAGACAATAACCACTCTATCACAGAGGTGAGGGGCTAGATCTCTCAAGTTTGCTTCTCTCAAAAGGTGTTGTTTGGTAGAGGCTGCACTGTATTTAATATGAACAGCCGAGGTTTAAATTCTCATTCAGGCATTATTGTTATCATACAGAGGACGGATTGTTCCACTGAACTTAAATGATACCTAAATGTGCATGAACCACACTGTTGTCTATATGTCATAGAAATGCTAAATATACATTTGTATTGACATGTATTTGTAATGAGGTCCTCAATATGTATAAGGGAATTAAGTTCATAATCGCGATTTTTACAAACAACTGAACTTAAAATATAACGTCTTGTACATTTTGCATTTTCCTTGGACACCGTGTGATCGTCATGAGAACGCGGCCGCAGTCACTTATTCTGTTTACGAAGAATATAGGACATCTACTATGAATATTTCGACCTCGTGTATATTTCTATTACATATTTGTTTGATTCCTAAACGGCAGAACATGATTGTTAGTGTTTCCAATGTATTAGATTTTCTCTGACAAGTAGAGCATAAAATTATTGACATAAGGTAGAATGCTTTTTTTCAGAGCTCACATATTAGCTAATTAATAAATACATAGCTCATCCTGCTATAAATCATTTGTGTCTTGAAATTCGAGCTTAAACTCATAGTTTTGAAATGAAATTTGTATATTAATATTGTGGAGGGACATGAATTGATTGTTTTCAAACTTAGGACTAAGGCGTTTGTTTCTGGTGCCATGCTCATTAAGAATAAGGTTGGTAAGTTGGAGCTTGTTTGGCTAGCGTGAACTGAGAAACTGGATAATTATACTGTTCCTTAGGCCTATAATAAACAATCTAGGACAATGGGAAAATTGTGAACTACAAAAACACTCATTCATGATAGAAATATGGAGGTAAGGGTTCCAGGCTAAACAATATACACGTAGTAGCCTTTAACATTTTAACTCCTCATTATACTGATAGTATGTATTTGGAATGTAGATTCGGTATCGTTTTAAACGTATTTTGGTCGATTTTTGGACGCATAGACGCTAAGGTATAGATTTAGCCACGCGACCCATGTGAAACTCGAACGTTATTCCGATACAGTTGTTCAGGTAGCCACTGTTGCTTGCTGTTGAGGACTCACTATTTTGATTGTTGACGTTAGAACCAGTTATCTTCAATTTGTGCGATATTGCTCATTGAAGGGCATATGGGAATATTCATTCAATATTTATTATCATGTGTGAACATGTAAATGATACCTACCAAACGTCTGTAATAATTCTGTATCACCGTATTTGCAATAAAAAATAGAATATATTACCCGACTGGTCATTCAATAATGTGATGTATAACCTTGTTGTAGTGTAGATCTATAAGACTACTTAATTTTATACCGTGTATGTTTGTTTTACAGCCCATTCAACAGCTAAGGTAAGTTCAGAGCCGCTCCAGAGAGAGGGGAGGGGGTTTGATAAAGGAGAACTGGGTTTACTATTTTATCAAATAGTTTTCCTGATTCTTCATCGTGCCCGTTGTAAACCAATACACGTCTCATCCGTTTTCTGTGTTTTTTAAACAGTACTTTGCTTAGTAATTGTGACGAGGACCCTGAAAAACGTCCCTGTAGTGTCGGAAGACGGTGTAGAGATTCGAACCCTAGACCTTCCGTTTATAGTATGGTCCATGGCGTTACCACTAGATCACCGATCACTCTGGTTTCATAGCATGTGTGACTCAAACCTCGATATAGTTGGCAAAAGTGCATGTTTAGTCTAAAAGACGATCCAGTAGTTTTCCGCATTCGTGAATTATTTTCTTTTTATTTTCCTTTTCTATTTTGGAAATATGCTACTGACTCAGCTGTGTACTTGCATATGGCGAACTTATTGACGTTGTCGAAATCACTTAAGTACGTATTACTCTTATTTAAGCAAGTTGGTCCACTTCATTTCATCGAAGTGCGGATCAGCTATTCCATCCTCGCCGATTCATATTGTTTTGTACATGACTAAATTGGTTATTTGACATTAGCCCCACGCAATGATTAAATACAGTATGTATAGAACAACCTCTCCAGAGCGACCCTCTCCCGAGCAGCAACCTCCCTTCAACGACAGCATGATTTTTTCCACTGTAAGATTCAACAATTACTATTGATTAAACCTCTCTAGCACAACAACCTCTCCACAACGACATAATTTTTCTACTCTCAAAGGGTGTTCCTCTGGAAAGGTTACACAGTAGTATAAAATTGGCTCATTCATTTAAATATTTTCCGGTCTTTCAAGGCACATGAATACAAAAGAAACGATAACTATAGGCAATTTATTATCTCTGTATGAAAAATACGACCTGTCAACAGATATTTAGTTATAAGAGATTAAGTCTGGATATCACCTACTAAACGTTTGTTAACGTTTAGTATATTTAACAAAAAAATTAATTACAAAGAAATGATATGCACTTTTATAACAATTATATTTCTGTTTACATTAGAAAGAAACAAAGCTGGCCCAGTTTTACGAACAAAATTGAGAAGAAACTCAATAATGGACTCAAATGTTTTCTCAAGTGTCTAGTAATCTTTCGCATTTGACCAAAAAATATGTTTCCTTATCTAATAAGAACAGAATTATTAAACATGGTTGCATAAAATTTTTTGGGTCTGGCGTCTCAAAACTCAATTGTCACTTGAGTCAAAATCAAATTTCCAATAAGAGACTCGAATCAATTTTATTGAATTATATCATATGAAGAGATTATAGCTAGGTTGAAATTATTGCAAACTTTTATGGGACTATCTTTGAACCTTATTTTAATACCAGTATCACCAGCCAGAGACAATAACCACTCTATCATTGAGGTCAGGGGTCTATTTCACCTGTCAGAGACAATAACCACTCTATTATTGAGGTCAGGGGTCTATTTCACCTGTCAGAGACAATAACCACTCTATCACAGAGGTGAGGGGTCAGTATCACCAGCCAGAGACAATAACCACTCTATCATTGAGGTCAGGGGACAGTATCACCAGTCAGAGACAATAACCACTCTATCACAGAGGCGTGGGGCTAGTTTCATCTGTCAGAGACAATAACAACTCTATCACAGAGAGGAGGGGCTTGTTCCACCTGTCAGAGACAATAACCACTCTATCACAGAGGTGAGGGGTCAGTATCACCTGTCAGAGACAATAACCACTCTATCACAGAGGCGTGGGGCTAGTTTCATCTGTCAGAGACAATAACAACTCTATCACAGAGAGGAGGGGCTTGTTCCACCTGTCAGAGACAATAACCACTCTATCACAGAGGTGAGGGGTCAGTATCACCAGTCAGAGACAATAACCACTCTATCACAGAGGCGTGGGGCTAGTTTCATCTGTCAGAGACAATAACAACTCTATCACAGAGAGGAGGGGCTTGTTCCACCTGTCAGAGACAATAACCACTCTATCACAGAGGTGAGGGGTCAGTTTCACCTGTCAGAGACAATAACCACTCTACCACAGAGTTGAGGGGATAGTTTCACCTTTCAGAGACAATAACCACTCTACCACAGAGGTGAGGGGTCTTTTTCACATCTTGGAGACAATAGCCACTCTATCACAGAGGTGAGGGGAAAGTTTCGCCTGTCAGAGACAATAACCACTCTATCACAGAGGTGAGTGGTCTTTTTCACCTCTCAAAGACAATAGCAACTCTATCACAGAGGTGAGGGGATAGTTTCAACTGTCAGAGACAATTACCACTCTATCACAGAGGTGAGGGCTAGTTTCACCTGTCAGAGACAATAACCACTCTATCACAGAGGTGAGGGCTAGTTTCACCTGTCAGAGACAATAACCACTCTATCACAGAGGTGAGGGGATAGTTTCACCTGTCAGAGACAATAACCACTCTATCACAGAGGGTGTTCCTCTGGAAAGGTTACACAGTAGTATAAAATTGGCTCATTAATTTAAATATTTTCCGGTCTTTCAAGGCACATGAATACAAAAGAAACGATAACTATAGGCAATTTATTATCTCTGTATGAAAAATACGACCTGTCAACAGATATTTAGTTATAAGAGATTAAGTCTGGATATCACCTACTAAACGTTTGTTAACGTTTAGTATATTTAACAAAAAAATTAATTACAAAGAAATGATATGCACTTTTATAACAATTATATTTCTGTTTACATTAGAAAGAAACAAAGCTGGCCCAGTTTTACGAACAAAATTGAGAAGAAACTCAATAATGGACTCAAATGTTTTCTCAAGTGTCTAGTAATCTTTCGCATTTGACCAAAAAATATGTTTCCTTATCTAATAAGAACAGAATTATTAAACATGGTTGCATAAAATTTTTTGGGTCTGGCGTCTCAAAACTCAATTGTCACTTGAGTCAAAATCAAATTTCCAATAAGAGACTCGAATCAATTTTATTGAATTATATCATATGAAGAGATTATAGCTAGGTTGAAATTATTGCAAACTTTTATGGGACTATCTTTGAACCTTATTTTAATACCAGTATCACCAGCCAGAGACAATAACCACTCTATCATTGAGGTCAGGGGTCTATTTCACCTGTCAGAGACAATAACCACTCTATTATTGAGGTCAGGGGTCTATTTCACCTGTCAGAGACAATAACCACTCTATCACAGAGGTGAGGGGTCAGTATCACCAGCCAGAGACAATAACCACTCTATCATTGAGGTCAGGGGACAGTATCACCAGTCAGAGACAATAACCACTCTATCACAGAGGCGTGGGGCTAGTTTCATCTGTCAGAGACAATAACAACTCTATCACAGAGAGGAGGGGCTTGTTCCACCTGTCAGAGACAATAACCACTCTATCACAGAGGTGAGGGGTCAGTATCACCTGTCAGAGACAATAACCACTCTATCACAGAGGCGTGGGGCTAGTCTCATCTGTCAGAGACAATAACAACTCTATCACAGAGAGGAGGGGCTTGTTCCACCTGTCAGAGACAATAACCACTCTATCACAGAGGTGAGGGGTCAGTATCACCAGTCAGAGACAATAACCACTCTATCACAGAGGCGTGGGGCTAGTTTCATCTGTCAGAGACAATAACAACTCTATCACAGAGAGGAGGGGCTTGTTCCACCTGTCAGAGACAATAACCACTCTATCACAGAGGTGAGGGGTCAGTTTCACCTGTCAGAGACAATAACCACTCTACCACAGAGTTGAGGGGATAGTTTCACCTTTCAGAGACAATAACCACTCTACCACAGAGGTGAGGGGTCTTTTTCACATCTTGGAGACAATAGCCACTCTATCACAGAGGTGAGGGGAAAGTTTCGCCTGTCAGAGACAATAACCACTCTATCACAGAGGTGAGTGGTCTTTTTCACCTCTCAAAGACAATAGCAACTCTATCACAGAGGTGAGGGGATAGTTTCAACTGTCAGAGACAATTACCACTCTATCACAGAGGTGAGGGCTAGTTTCACCTGTCAGAGACAATAACCACTCTATCACAGAGGTGAGGGCTAGTTTCACCTGTCAGAGACAATAACCACTCTATCACAGAGGTGAGGGGATAGTTTCACCTGTCAGAGACAATAACCACTCTATCACAGAGGGTGTTCCTCTGGAAAGGTTACACAGTAGTATAAAATTGGCTCATTAATTTAAATATTTTCCGGTCTTTCAAGGCACATGAATACAAAAGAAACGATAACTATAGGCAATTTATTATCTCTGTATGAAAAATACGACCTGTCAACAGATATTTAGTTATAAGAGATTAAGTCTGGATATCACCTACTAAACGTTTGTTAACGTTTAGTATATTTAACAAAAAAATTAATTACAAAGAAATGATATGCACTTTTATAACAATTATATTTCTGTTTACATTAGAAAGAAACAAAGCTGGCCCAGTTTTACGAACAAAATTGAGAAGAAACTCAATAATGGACTCAAATGTTTTCTCAAGTGTCTAGTAATCTTTCGCATTTGACCAAAAAATATGTTTCCTTATCTAATAAGAACAGAATTATTAAACATGGTTGCATAAAATCTTTTGGGTCTGGCGTCTCAAAACTCAATTGTCACTTGAGTCAAAATCAAATTTCCAATAAGAGACTCGAATCAATTTTATTGAATTATATCATATGAAGAGATTATAGCTAGGTTGAAATTATTGCAAACTTTTATGGGACTATCTTTGAACCTTATTTTAATACCACATTCAGAATTGCATACAATAAAACAGGGAAATTATTGATATAAGAAATGAGTCGACATTGAGGAAAAACTTACTTTTTCTGAAACTGGGACCAGACCAGTTTTATTTATATCGCCATTGTTATAAACTTGCTATTTCAAAGTAGCTTGTACGTATATCAAATTAAAGCGTTAAATCAAGTTATCGGTATGACTGTCACAGATTTTTGTCCATTTGTTTTGTTCAAACCATGTCTTATGTCGACAAAAACAAAGTAATGCTGCTTTACATCGAGGGTTCGAGCCCCGCATCGGCTACATAATATCCCCCCACCTATTACATTTGATGCCGTGACCATTTCTGTGTAAATTGTGTATATCAATTTATTCTATATCTTGAGTAAATATTGATTTTGTAGGATAAACTTGAAACAAATCTTTATGTTACGTGATTATTATAAAATCTTCTAAACTATATAATTCTGTTAGAATTATAGTGACGTACGTAGGACATGTAAATTCATCCAACATTATTAAAAAGTATTCCATTATTTAAAATAATGAACCATTAGAGATAGTTGAATATACATAATATGGGTAAAAATTGTATTAATTAATTTAATAATAGGCTGTAAAATATATGTATATATAGCTTGATCTGTTCACTAAGGCTTAAAAGTTTTAGATTAGTCACATGTCAAACTGTAATAAGTTAAAATTAGTATAACTATCCACAATAATGTGTACGATATTTTCTACACATCCATTTTCAATACACGTTGTAAGGGCAACGGGGGTACCGTTCTAATGGGTGTGGCCGACTCGTCTCCGTTAGATAAACAAGACAACTTGCTCATAAATCTTACGAGTCCGGCAGATATTATTAAAACACATGCCTTTAAATCTGAGTTAATGTCTAAAACCCTTGTGTAAAGGATTTACCAACAAAAAATGTACACGAAAATGTGAATAAAAAGTGAATCCATTATTATAACCTTATATATGTTGTCATTTTGCCAAAATACGAGGTGGACATTGTCTTATGGAAAGCCAACATGATTATATATTATGTGAATTTGTCGTAATATTACGCCATCAGATCGGTATACATTGTATAGAGTCGTCTTGAGACTATATATATATGATGTCAAAAATATGCCATGATATGAAGTGCATTGTACATGTAGTTCGAATATTATATAGAGTAATGCATATCTAATATGGAGTCAATTTGTTATTATATGTAGTCTTAATGTCGTCATATGAATAAGTTCCAGACGACTTCATGTAAAAATTGGTTGGTTTTATATCAGAGTACATTTCCACTCAATATATTGACAGGACGACATAGTATAAGCAGAGACGTAATAATAATGCAATGTATTATACGTCTCTGGTATAAAGTCACATCGGCATGAATGATGTCTTGTTGACTCCATATAAGCATGGTTTCACATACTATATACTGATAAATATATATCGTATAATGACAGATTGCCTTAAAGACGTTTTCGGTAGTTCGCTACATTTTTCACATAGACATATAGGAAAAATTAAAACTGATCAATGAATTTTTTTAAACTTTGCATGGTCGTAGCATATGATAAAAGAAACATTTTAAGCGAAAAAAAAATTGGGTGTCACTGACCTCGTTTTTGAGTTATCTGCCCTTGAATTTGGATTTTGTGCTTATTTTAGGTTATTATTGACTCCATATAAGGACTTTATCACTTAATATAGTCATAAATGGACATCGTATAATGATAGATTGACTTAATATATTGACAAAGTACATGTAGCTAAATATAGTGCTGTTTGGATACAATGTTCAACGTTCATTTTGTACGTATAAGACAGTCAATGCCTTATATATAACATTACTCTCAGCTCTTGTGTGAAAAAACTCATAATACTGACGTTGCGCAGAGCACGCGCGATAGAAGCGACTTAAAGCATTCATATTTCAAGAATGATCCTTACAGGATACCGTCTGCTGAAGATAGGCCCATTAACCGTTATTATGATCCGTACTCATTCTTATGATCATAGAACAACTGATTACCCTCATTAACTTACAGCTATCAAGAGACTGATAGAGAAAAATAGATACAGCGTATGTGACTATAGTGAAACATGTTCAATAGAGCTTACAGCAGCATTAAACTTATTTAGGGTCGGAAGGGTATGAATGTCTGGCGGTAGGTTGTTCCAGTGTAATACTGTCCTAGGGGAAAAGAAATACTTGTAATAATCTGTAGTGGCAATGGTTAACCTAAAGCAATGGGGATGTGTGTGTCGAGAGTTACCAGGAATGGAGATAATGTAACCTGTTACGGGAATTTCCACTAAGCGGTTTGTAATTTTAGATAAGAGGGACAGCCGACCGTCAATGCGTCTGGGGTCTAGGCGCCTCATGTGCATGGATTTGAGCATCTCTGTAACACTGGATGTTTGTATATATAATTCTTGATTCATAGAGCTGATCTTCTTTGAACAGATTCGATTTGATCAATATGGGCTTGGATGTAGGGGACCATACCTCGGATTCAGGACTCGCGCATGCCTAAGAAACGAGCGTTAACAAAACGGTTCGAGAATAGGTGCATAGACGATATATTTCTATTAGCGTCGGAGTCAAAGCACAACCCCTGGTGTGGTTATCAGGGGCAGAATTATTATAACTGAAACATAAAACCTGATAAGTTTGTGGGTACTTTCATTGAATGGAATGATTATATCATACATTTTGAGTAGGTAGCTACTTGGAATCCTAGAGTTAGGGTGAAGCAGCGATTTGGTTACTAGCAGTCAAAAGAGCCTGTGTTTGTTGCGTTATTAAATTTACTATGAGAAACAATATGTTTGAGTTTATAATTTGGCTGTTATATTTACAGTCCGATCTAGTCCCAATTGGTACGGCATCTGACTTGCAAGCAGGAGGTCGCGGGATAGTGTCCTGCTTCGGGTACATTATTTTGCTCCTACTATTACATCTGGTGCCGTGAGTGTGTGACTAGCCTAGGGTGAAGCAAAGGTTGTGTTAGTCTAAAGAGCCCGTGGTTGTCACAATTGATTACTTTGAATAAACGGAAGGAGGAATATAGCAGTATGGTATATAGTATACCCGCATCGGATACATTATTTTCCGCCTCCAATTACAATAGGTTTGCATTCTTTGAATGCTTGGTGGCCACGCCGGCGGCAAATACTAGTGCATGTGCTGGAAGAGGCAGGGCGTTGAAAAGGGGTATGTTGCCGATTCCTTGGGAAGGACACTAGAAGTTTCAAAATCAATAGCTCTGTAATCAGATAATTCCCCAATTTCCAATCCGCTCATTTCGTGTTTTCTAAACCACATTTTGATATTTGGAGTTACTGATTTTGTTAGTGAAGAAATGAATAATTATTACATGCATTTCGGTGGTATAACCTAATATTTGGTTTCGCGTAGCATATACACTACTGTGATAAAGGTTGGTTTTGCGCACGTTTCTCTCGTGCATGAAAAAAAAATATTTGTAAGCAGTATGCGTAGTCACTAGATGCTTTCACACAGATAACATTTTTCTCATTTGAAATGACATACATGTAAAATATATATACATGCAAGCTTTCTAACATTCGCATGTCGACTCCATGATCAAACTAGCATTTTGATATTTGTTATGTAAGTGTAGAAAAAATGGATTTATCACTGATGAAGGCTTATCAGCCGAAACGTATGTGACATAATAATAAACAACAAAATTTGTTAGTGTGATATCGTTATATATATATATTTATGTAAGTGTAGAAAAGATTTGCTCGGGCACCTGCGGACGTCCTTGTCGATTGAAGGTTAAACCCATCACGAATCGTTTGTCACGAAACACCGGTAAAATGGATAATATCCGAATCGTCCAGAGACAAAGGAAATCCCAAGTTGAAAATCTGGAATTAAGTTACGTATGATATATTTCATTTGTTTGATAAATTGTCGTGTTCTTTCGATACTGTAATCGTTTTCGGATGATACTTGGAGTTAAAAATTGAGCGGTTGTTCTGTCATGAACTGATGAATACCACTCAGTTGAAGTGCCTGGTGTGTCTTCTACTTGATACATATATTAAATCTGGGAAATTATAGTTACTCAAGACCTATTACTATACACGAAACATCATGACTTGAGCGACTATTATAGTTGCTAGGGCTTATTTTGAGTAAAAACTGTGTTATTACAAATAATTACAAATGTATTGTATATACTGTGTCTTTGGTTTTAATTTTCTAATTTATATACATATTAGCTGTTATTTTTCCTGAACTTACAAGGTATTAAGGAAGCAAAGCTACTGAATTGTGGACATTATGCTTTTCATGTGTATGAATGAGGTTGGTATGTACTTTTACTATTTCTAGTTTAAGAATGGTTTTAATTTCTCAAAGGTCACAGGTTAAATGCAAGCACTGACATGGCTATTGATTGAATGCTTGTATCAATATAACTTTTTCAATGATGAATATATATTGTAATTCTAATTGGTATAATTCATTGCTGTTATTATTAAACCAATAATTGAAATGATATCACTGTAGAATAGACACCTGATTTCAATGAATTATTAGCATGATATAATTTTTCTTACCACTGTATTTCAGGGTACATCTATGAATGGTGTTGATTGTCTGGAAGGTTTGAAGTGCAGATAGAATGTCTAATACAGACATAGCTTCATGAACATATATTATACACCTCTACATGTATGCATACAGAATAAAATATAGAAATATTTACAGAAAGGAGCAACCACATGAAGCAGTACATACATTTTGTGCAGGTATCAACATATAAAGTGTTCGGTTTTAGTGTTCAGTGTGTTGTGCTTAGTGTTCAGTGTGTTGTGTTTAGTGTTCAGTGTGTTGTGCTTAGTGTTGTTGTGTTTAGTGCTCAGTGTGTTATGTGTAGTGTTAAGTGTTTGTGTTAAGTGTTGGAAAAAGTGTTTTAGTATTTAAATAAATGGAATATAGGATTATATATATAGGATTATATTTCAGAAGTAAGTGGATCTTCTCGTACACAGCACTAACTTTCACTATGGTAGGATCCCCTCACATGATTTAACTTCACTTACACTCAGGACATTTTTATATGTTTAGGAAGAAAATATTTTTGTTTTTAAATTTTTGAAAAAATCACGATTCATAAGTTACTGAAAATATTTTGTAAGAACATGGGGAGTTAGGTTTTATTTATTTTCCATATTTTTAAAACAATATGATACTTAAGATAACACTTGAGTAGAAAATGAGACAAAATATCATTAAACAACCATAACATACATGTTAAGAAAATGCCTTATAAACGTATGTAATAATTCCGTTATCTATATAAAATATCCGTAACTGAGTTTTAAACAAAACTTCAGATGTTTGAAAGGTTAGTAAGAATGTAATAACTATAAATGGTGAAAGTATGAATAATACTATGGTATAAATTATATTATGCTTTTGTCAATTATTATGTTTAGTGCAATAATGAGAAATATCTAAAAACAGGCCGCAGTTAAAAGAAAGAAATAATTCCATACAAAGGATGTTTAAAATTTATCAAGTTAAACTCATCAAATATGCTATTTGATCAAATATTTCAATTTCATGAGCAATAAACAATATATCTGGTCATAGATTCAATATTTGGCATGAAAATACATGAAAATAAATATTGCAGCATTAATTCTGTAAAATGCATGTTAACATTTCATGCATATTATATAAACTCATAAAATATGCTATTTGATCAGAGCTTTCCCTTTCATGTCCAATAAACAATTCATCAGGTCATTTAGGAGGGTATATAATCAAATTTGGCATAGGAATATATGAAAATAAATATTTTAGTAATTATACATTTAAATGCCTGTTTATATTCCATGCATACTTTATAAACTTATCAAAGAGGCTATTAAATCAATAATTTCCATTTCATAACCAATAAACAATATATCAGGTCATTTAGGTTTGTATACAAACACATTTTGCATAGGAATACATGGACATATATATTGCAGTAATAATTCTGTTAAACGCATGTTTACATTTCATGCATATTATATAAACACATTAAATATGCTATTTGATCAAAGATTTCCATTTCATAACCAATAAACAATATATCAGGTCATTTATGAAGGTATATAATCAAATTTGGCATAGAAAAATATGAAAATAAATATTACAGTATTAATTCTGTTAAATGCATGTTTACATTTTATGCATATAATATATACTCATCAAACATGCTATATGATCATAAATTTCCCTTTCATGAACAATAAACAATATATCTGGTCATTCAGTAAATATTTCGCATAAAAATATATCTATATAAATATTGCAGTAATAATTCTGTAACATGCATGTTTACATGTCATTCATATTTTATAAAATCTTCAAAGAGGCTATTTAATCAATGATTTCCATTTCATAACCAATAAACAATAGATAAGGTCATTTATAAAGGTATATAATCAAATTTAGCATAGAAAAATATGAAAATAAATACTACAGTATTAATTCTGTTAAATGCATGTTTACATTTCATGCATATAATATATTCTCATCAAACATGCTATTTGATCATAAATTTCCCTTTCATGAACAATAAACAATATATCTGGTCATACAGTCAATATTTGGCATAAAAATATATGTAAATAAATATTGCAGTAATAATTCTGTAACATGCATGTTTACATGTCATTCATATTTTATAAAATCTTCAAAGAGGCTTTTTAATCAATGATTTCCATTTCATAACCAATAAACAATATATCAGGTCATTTATGAAGGTATATAATCAAATTTGGCATAGAAAAATATAAATTAAATATTACATTATTAATTCAGTTAAATGCATGTTTACATTTCATGCATATAATATATACTCATCAAACATGTTATTTGATCATAAATTTACCTTTCATGAACAATAAACAATATATCTGGTCATTCAGTCAATATTTGGCATAAAAATATATGTAAATAAATATTGCAATATTAATTCTGTAACATGCATGTTTACATGTCATTCATATTTTATAAAATCTTCAAAGAGGCTATTTAATCAATGATTTCCATTTCATAACCAATAAACAATTCATCAGGTTATTTAGGAGGGTATATAATCAAATTTGGCATAGGAATATATGAAAATAAATATTTTAGTAATTATACATTTAAATGCATGTTTATATTCCATGCATACTTTATAAACTCATCAAAGAGGCTATTAAATCAATGATTTCCATTTCATAACCAATGAACAATATATCAGGTCATTTATGAAGGTATATAATCAAATTTGGCATAGAAAAATATGAAAATAAATATTACAGTATTAATTATGTTATATGCATGTTTACATTTCCTGCATATTATATAAACTCATTAAATATGCTATTTGATCAAAGATTTTCATTTCATCACCAATAAACAATATATCAGGCCATTTATGAAGGTATATAATCAAATTTGGCATAGAAAAATATGAAAATAAATATTACTGTATTAATTCTGTTAAATGCATGTTTACATTTCATGCATATAATATATACTCATCAAACATGTTATTTGATCATAAATTTCCCTTTCATGAACAATAAACAATATATCTGGTCATTCAGTCAATATTTGGTATAAAAATATATCTATATAAATATTGCAGTAATAATTCTGTAACATGCATGTTTTACATGTCATTCATATTTTATAAAATCTTCAAACAGGCTATTTAATCAATGATTTCCATTTCATAACCAATGAACAATATGTCAGGTCATTTATGAAGGTATATAATCAAATTTGGCATAGAAAAATATGAAAATAAATATTACAGTATTAATTCTGTTAAATGCATGTTTACATTTCATGCATATAATATATACTCATCAAACATGCTATTTGATCAAAGATTTCCATTTTATGAGCAATAAACAATATATCTGGTCATTCATTCAATATTTGGCATAAAAATACATGAAAATAAATATTACAGTATTAATTCAATTAAATGCATACTTACATTTCATGCATATTATATAAACTAATTAAATATGCTATTTGATCAAAGATTTCCATTTCATAACCAATAAACAATATATCAGGTCATTTATGAAGGTATATAATCAAATTTGGCATAGAAAAATATGAAAATAAATATTGCAGTATTAATTCAGTTAAATGCATGTTTACATTTCATGCATATAACATATACTCATCAAACATGCTATTTGATCATAGATTTCCCTTTCATGAACAATAAACAATATATCTGGTCATTCAGTTAATATTTGGTGTAAAAATGTATGTAAATAAATTTTGCAGTAATAATTCTGTTAAATGCATGTTTACATTTCATGCATATTATATAAACTCATTAAATATGCTATTTGATCAAAGATTTCCATTTCATAACCAATAAACAATATATCAGGTCATTTATGGAGGTATATAATCAAATTCGGCATAGAAAAATATGAAAATAAATATTACAGTATTAATTCTGCTAAATGCATGTTTACATTTAAAGCATATTATATAAACTCATTAAATATGCTATTTGATCAAAGATTTCCATTTTATGAGCAATAAACAATATATCTGGTCATTCTTTCAATATTTGGCATAGAAAACATGAAAATAAATATTACAGTATTAATTCTGTTAAATGCATGTTTACATTTCATGCATATTATATAAACTCATTAAATATGCTATTTGATCAAAGATTTCCATTTCATAACCAATAAACAATATATCGGGTCATTTATGAAGGTATATAATCAAATTTGGCATAGAAAAATATGAAAATAAATATTACAGTATTAGTTCTGCTAAATGCATGTTTACATTTCATGCATATAATATATACTCATCAAACATGTTATTTGATCATAAATTTCCCTTTCATGAACAATAAACAATATATCTGGTCATTCAGTCAATATTTGGCATAAAAATATATGAAAATAAATATTACAGTAATAATTCTGTAACATGCATGTTTACATGTCATTCATATTTTATAAAATCTTCAAAGAGGCTTTTTAATCAATGATTTCCATTTCATAACCAATAAACAATATATCAGGTCATTTATGAAGGTATATAATCAAATTTGGCATAGAAAAATATGAAAAAAAATATAACTGTATTAATTCTGTTAAATGCATGTTTACATTTCATGCATATAATATATACTCATCAAACATGTTATTTGATCATAAATTTCCCTTTCATGAACAATAAACAATATATCTGGTCATTCAGTCAATATTTGGTATTAAAATATATCTATATAAATATTGCAGTAATAATTCTGTAACATGCATGTTTTACATGTCATTCATATTTTATAAAATCTTCAAACAGGCTATTTAATCAATGATTTCCATTTCATAACCAATGAACAATATATCAGGTCATTTATGAAGGTATATAATCAAATTTGGCATAGAAAAATATGAAAATAAATATTACAGTATTAATTCTGTTAAATGCATGTTTACATTTCATGCATATTATATAAACTCATTAAATATGCTATTTGGTCAAAGATTTCAATTTTATGAGCAATAAACAATATATCTGGTCATTCATTCAATATTTGGCATAAAAATACATGAAAATAAATATTGCAGTATTAATTCAGTTAAATGCATGTTTACATTTCATGCATATTATATAAACTCATTAAATATGCTATTTGGTCAAAGATTTCAATTTTATGAGCAATAAACAATATATCTGGTCATTCATTCAATATTTGGCATAAAAATAAATGAAAATAAATATTGCAGTATTAATTCAGTTAAATGCATGTTTACGTTTCATGCATATAATATATACTCATCAAACATGCTATTTGATCATAGATTTCCCTTTCATGAACAACAAACAATATATCTGGTCATTCAGTCAATAGTTGGTATAAAAATGTATGTAAATAAATATTGCAGTATTAATTCTGTTAAATGCATGTTTACATTTCATGCATATTATATAATCTCATTAAATATGCTATTTGATCAAAGATTTCCATTTTATGAGCAATAAACAATATATCTGGTCATTCTTTCAATATTTGGCATAGAAAAACATGAAAATAAATATTACAGTATTAATTCTGTTAAATGCATGTTTACATTTCATGCATATTATATAAACTCATTAAATATGCTATTTGATCAAAGATTTCCATTTCATAACCAATAAACAATATATCGGGTCATTTATGAAGGTATATAATCAAATTTGGCATAGAAAAATATGAAAATAAATATTACAGTATTAGTTCTGCTAAATGCATGTTTACATTTCATGCATATTATATAAACTCATTAAATATGCTATTTGATCAAAGATTTCCATTTCATAACCAATAAACAATATATCAGGTCATTTATGAAGGTATATAATCAAATTTGGCATAGAAAAATATGAAAATAAATATTACAGTATTAATTCTCTTAAATGCATGTTTACATTTCATGCATATAATATATACTTATCAAACATGTTATTTGATCATAAATTTCCCTTTCATGAACAATAAACAATATATCTGGTCATTCAGTCCATATTTGGCATAAAAATATATGAAAATAAATATTACAGTAATAATTCTGTAACATGCATGTTTACATGTCATTCATATTTTATAAAATCTTCAAAGAGGCTTTTTGATCAATGATTTCCATTTCATAACCAATAAACAATATATCAGGTCATTTATGAAGGTATATAATCAAATTTGGCATAGAAAAATATGAAAATAAATATAACTGTATTAATTCTGTTAAATGCATGTTTACATTTCATGCATATAATATATACTCATCAAACATGTTATTTGATCATAAATTTCCCTTTCATGAACAATAAACAATATATCTGGTCATTCAGTCAATATTTGGTATAAAAATATATCTATATAAATATTGCAGTAATAATTCTGAAACATGCATGTTTTACATGTCATTCATATTTTATAAAATCTTCAAACAGGCTATTTAATCAATGATTTCCATTTCATAACCAATGAACAATATATCAGGTCATTTATGAAGGTATATAATCAAATTTGGCATAGAAAAATATGAAAATAAATATTACAGTATTAATTCTGTTAAATGCATGTTTTCATTTCATGCATATTATATAAACTCATTAAATATGCTATTTGGTCAAAGATTTCAATTTTATGAGCAATAAACAATATATCTGGTCATTCATTCAATATTTGGCAAAAAAATACATGAAAATAAATATTGCAGTATTAATTCAGTTAAATGCATGTTTACATTTCATGCATATTATATAAACTCATTAAATATGCTATTTGGTCAAAGATTTCAATTTTATGAGCAATAAACAATATATCTGGTCATTCATTCAATATTTGGCATAAAAATACATGAAAATAAATATTGCAGTATTAATTCAGTTAAATGCATGTTTACGTTTCATGCATATAATATATACTCATCAAACATGCTATTTGATCATAGATTTCCCTTTCATGAACAACAAACAATATATCTGGTCATTCAGTCAATAGTTGGTATAAAAATGTATGTAAATAAATATTGCAGTATTAATTCTGTTAAATGCATGTCTACATTTCATGCATATTATATAATCTCATTAAATATGCTATTTGATCAAAGATTTCCATTTTATGAGCAATAAACAATATATCTGGTCATTCTTTCAATATTTGGCATAGAAAAACATGAAAATAAATATTACAGTATTAATTCTGTTAAATGCATGTTTACATTTCATGCATATTATATAAACTCATTAAATATGCTATATGATCAAAGATTTCCATTTCATAACCAATAAACAATATATCGGGTCATTTATGAAGGTATATAATCAAATTTGGCATAGAAAAATATGAAAATAAATATTACAGTATTAATTCTGTTAAATGCATGTTTACATTTCATGCATATAATATATACTCATCAAACATGCTATTTGATCATAAATTTCCCTTTCATGAACAATAAACAATATATCTGGTCATACAGTCAATATTTGGCATAAAAATATATGTAAATAAATATTGCAGTATTAATTCTGTAACATGCATGTTTACATGTCATTCATATTTTATAAAATCTTCAAAGAGGCTATTTAATCAATGATTTCCATTTCATAACCAATAAACAATATATCAGGTCATTTATGAAGGTATATAATCAAATTTGGCATAGAAAAATATGAAAATAAATATTACAGTATTAATTCTGTTAAATGCATGTTTACATTTCATGCATATAATATATACTCATCAAACATGCTATTTGATCATAAATTTCCCTTTCATGAACAATAAACAATATATCTGGTCATACAGTCAATATTTGGCATTAAAATATATGTAAATAAATATTGCAGTATTAATTCTGTAACATGCATGTTTACATGTCATTCATATTTTATAAAATCTTCAAAGAGGCTATTTAATCAAATATTTCCATTTCATTACCAATAAACAATATATCAGGTCATTTATGAAGGTATATAATCAAATTTAGCATAGAAAAATATGTAAATAAATATTGCGGTAATAATTCTGTAACATGCATGTTTACATGTCATTCATATTTTATAAAATCTTCAAAGAGGCTTTTTAATCATTGATTTCCATTTCATAACCAATAAACAATATATCAGGTCATTTATGAATGAATATAATCAAATTTGGCATAGAAAAATATGAAAATAAATATTACAGTATTAATTCTGTTAAATGCATGTTTACATTTCATGCATATTATATAAACTCATTAAATATGCTATTTGGTCAAAGATTTCAATTTTATGAGCAATAAACAATATATCTGGTCATTCATTCAATATTTGGCATAAAAACACATGAAAATAAATATTACAGTAATAATTCAGTTAAATGCATGTTTACATTTCATGCATATTATATAAACTCATTAAATATGCTATTTGGTCAAAGATTTCAATTTTATGAGCAATAAACAATATATCTGGTCATTCATTCAATATTTGGCATAAAAATACATGAAAATAAATATTGCAGTATTAATTCAGTTAAATGCATGTTTACGTTTCATGCATATAATATATACTCATCAAACATGCTATTTGATCATAGATTTCCCTTTCATGAACAACAAACAATATATCTGGTCATTCATTCAATATTTGGCATAAAAATAAATTTAAATAAATATTGCAGTAATAATTCTGTAACATGCATGTTTACATGTCATTCATATTTTATAAAATCTTCAAAGAGGCTATTTAATCAAATATTTCCATTTCATTACCAATAAACAATATATCAGGTCATTTATGAAGGTATATAATCAAATTTAGCATAGAAAAATATGTAAATAAATATTGCGGTAATAATTCTGTAACATGCATGTTTACATGTCATTCATATTTTATAAAATCTTCAAAGAGGCTTTTTAATCATTGATTTCCATTTCATAACCAATAAACAATATATCAGGTCATTTATGAATGAATATAATCAAATTTGGCATAGAAAAATATGAAAATAAATATTACAGTATTAATTCTGTTAAATGCATGTTTACATTTCATGCATATTATATAAACTCATTAAATATGCTATTTGGTCAAAGATTTCAATTTTATGAGCAATAAACAATATATCTGGTCATTCATTCAATATTTGGCATAAAAACACATGAAAATAAATATTACAGTAATAATTCTGTTATATGCATGTTTACATGTCATTCATATTTTATAAAATCTTCAAAGAGGCTTTTTAATCAATGATTTCCATTTCATAACCAATAAACAATAGATAAGGTCATTTATGAAGGTATATAATCAAATTTGGCATAGAAAAATATGAAAATAAATATTACAGTATTAATTCTGTAAAATGCATGTTTACATTTCATGCATATAATATATACTCATCAAACATGTTATTTGATCATGATTTTCCCTTTCATTAACAATAAACAATATATCTGGTCATTCATTCAATATTTGGCATAAAAATAAATTTAAATAAATATTGCAGTAATAATTCTGTAACATGCATGTTAACATGTCATTCATATTTTATAAAATCTTCAAAGAGGCTATTTAATCAATGATTTCCATTTCATAACCAATAAACAATATATCAGGTCATTTATGAAGGTATATAATCAAATTTGGCATAGAATAATATGAAAATAAATATTACAGTATTAATTCTGTTAAATGCATGTTTACATTTCATGCATATTATATAAACTCATTAAATATGCTATTTGATCAAAGATTTCCATTTCATAACCAATAAACAATATATCAGGTCATTTATGAAGATATATAATCAAATTTGGCATAGAAAAGTATGAATATAAATTTTACAGTATTAATTCTGTTAAATGCATGTTTACATTTCATGCATATTATATAAACTCATCAAACATGCTATTTGATCATGAATTTCCCTTTCATGAACAATAAACAGTATATCTGGTCATACAGTCAATATTTGGCATGAAAATACATGTAAATAGATATTACAGTATTAATTCTGTTAAATGCATGTTTACATTTCATTCATATTTTATATACTCATCAAACACGTTATTTGATCATAAATTTCCCTTTCATGAACAATAAACAGTATATCTGGTCATACAGTCAATATTTGGCATGAAAATACATGTAAATAAATATTGCAGTAATAATTCTGTAACATGCATGTTTTACATGTCATTCATATTTTATAAACTCATTAAATATGCTTTTTGATCAAAGATTTCCATTTTATGAGCAATAAACAATATATCTGGTCATTCATTCAATATTTGGCATAAAAATACATGAAAATAAATATTACAGTATTAATTCAGTTAAATGCATATTTACATTTCATGCATATTATATAAACTCATTATATATGCTATTTGATCAAAGATTTTCATTTCATAACCAATAAACAATATATCAGGTCATTTATGAAGGTATATAGTTAAATTTGGCATAGAAAAATATGAAAATAAATATTACAGTATTAATTCTGTTAAATGCATGTTTACATTTCATGCATATAATATATTCTCATCAAACATGCTATTTGATCATAAATTTCCATTTCATGAACAATGAATAATATATCTGGTCATACAGTCAATATTTGGCATAAAAATACATGTAAATAAATATTACAGTATTAATTCTGTTTAATGCATGTTAACATGTCATTCATATTTTATAAAATCTTCAAAGAGGCTATTTAATCAATGATTTCCATTTCATAACCAATAAACAATATATCAGGTCATTTATGAAGGTATATAATCAAATTTGGCATAGAAAAATATGAAATAAATATTACAGTATTAATTCTCTTAAATGCATGTTTACATTTCATTCATATTTTATAAAATCTTCGAAGAGGCTATTTGATCAAAGATTTCCATTTCATAACCAATAAACAATATATCAGGTCATTTATGAATGAATATAATCAAATTTGGCATAGAAAAATATGAAAATAAATATTACTGTATTAATTCTGTTAAATGCATGTTTACATTTCATGCATATTATATAAACTCATCAAACAATATAT
The DNA here is from genome assembly GCA_964023205.1 of Lutraria lutraria. Taxonomy (NCBI): domain Eukaryota; kingdom Metazoa; phylum Mollusca; class Bivalvia; order Venerida; family Mactridae; genus Lutraria; species Lutraria lutraria. Next base: position 20,454,684 of record OZ026847.1, read on the forward strand.
CAGGTCATATATGAAGGTATATACAACAAAATTTGGCATAGAAAAATATGAAAATAACTATCGCAGGATTAATTGTGTTAAATGCATGCATGTTTACATTTTATGCATATATTATAAACTCATCAAATTTGCTTTTTGATCAAAGATTTCCCTTTCATGACCAATAAACAATATGTCTGGTTATTGAATCATTATTTGGCATAGACATATAACTAAATAAATATTGCAGTATTAATTCTGTTAAATGCATGTTTACATTTCATGCATATAATATATACTCATCAAACACGTTATTTGATCATAAATTTCCCTTTCATGAACAATAAACAATATATCTGGTCATTCAGTCAATATTTGGTGTAAAAATGTATGTAAATAAATTTTGCAGTAATAATTCTGTTAAATGCATGTTTACATTTCATGCATATTATATAAACTCATTAAATATGCTATTTGATCAAAGATTTCCATTTCATAACCAATAAACAATATATCGGGTCATTTATGAAGGTATATAATCAAATTTGGCATAGAAAAATATGAAAATAAATATTACAGTATTAGTTCTGCTAAATGCATGTTTACATTTCATGCATATTATATAAACTCATTAAATATGCTATTTGATCAAAGATTTCCATTTCATAACCAATAAACAATATATCAGGTCATTTATGAAGGTATATAATCAAATTTGGCATAGAAAAATATGAAAATAAATATTACAGTATTAATTCTCTTAAATGCATGTTTACATTTCATGCATATAATATATACTTATCAAACATGTTATTTGATCATAAATTTCCCTTTCATGAACAATAAACAATATATCTGGTCATTCAGTCAATATTTGGCATAAAAATATATGAAAATAAATATTACAGTAATAATTCTGTAACATGCATGTTTACATGTCATTCATATTTTATAAAATCTTCAAAGAGGCTTTTTGATCAATGATTTCCATTTCATAACCAATAAACAATATATCAGGTCATTTATGAAGGTATATAATCAAATTTGGCATAGAAAAATATGAAAATAAATATAACTGTATTAATTCTGTTAAATGCATGTTTACATTTCATGCATATAATATATACTCATCAAACATGTTATTTGATCATAAATTTCCCTTTCATGAACAATAAACAATATATCTGGTCATTCAGTCAATATTTGGTATAAAAATATATCTATATAAATATTGCAGTAATAATTCTGAAACATGCATGTTTTACATGTCATTCATATTTTATAAAATCTTCAAACAGGCTATTTAATCAATGATTTCCATTTCATAACCAATGAACAATATATCAGGTCATTTATGAAGGTATATAATCAAATTTGGCATAGAAAAATATGAAAATAAATATTACAGTATTAATTCTGTTAAATGCATGTTTTCATTTCATGCATATTATATAAACTCATTAAATATGCTATTTGGTCAAAGATTTCAATTTTATGAGCAATAAACAAATATCTGGTCATTCCATTCAATATTTGGCAAAAAAATACATGAAAATAAATATTGCAGTATTAATTCAGTTAAATGCATGTTTACATTTCATGCATATTATATAAACTCATTAAATATGCTATTTGGTCAAAGATTTCAATTTTATGAGCAATAAACAATATATCTGGTCATTCATTCAATATTTGGCATAAAAATACATGAAAATAAATATTGCAGTATTAATTCAGTTAAATGCATGTTTACGTTTCATGCATATAATATATACTCATCAAACATGCTATTTGATCATAGATTTCCCTTTCATGAACAACAAACAATATATCTGGTCATTCAGTCAATAGTTGGTATAAAAATGTATGTAAATAAATATTGCAGTATTAATTCTGTTAAATGCATGTCTACATTTCATGCATATTATATAATCTCATTAAATATGCTATTTGATCAAAGATTTCCATTTTAATGAGCAATAAACAATATATCTGGTCATTCTTTCAATATTTGGCATAGAAAAACATGAAAATAAATATTACAGTATTAATTCTGTTAAATGCATGTTTACATTTCATGCATATTATATAAACTCATTAAATATGCTATTTGATCAAAGATTCCATTTCATAACCAATAAACAATATATCGGTCATTTATGAAGGTATATAATCAAATTTGGCATAGAAAAATATGAAAATAAATATTACAGTATTAATTCTGTTAAATGCATGTTTACATTTCATGCATATAATATATACTCATCAAACATGCTATTTGATCATAAATTTCCCTTTCATGAACAATAAACAATATATCTGGTCATACAGTCAATATTTGGCATAAAAATATATGTAAATAAATATTGCAGTATTAATTCTGTAACATGCATGTTTACATGTCATTCATATTTTATAAAATCTTCAAAGAGGCTATTTAATCAATGATTTCCATTTCATAACCAATAAACAATATATCAGGTCATTTATGAAGGTATATAATCAAATTTGGCATAGAAAAATATGAAAATAAATATTACAGTATTAATTCTGTTAAATGCATGTTTACATTTCATGCATATTATATAAACTCATTAAATATGCTATTTGGTCAAAGATTTCAATTTTATGAGCAATAAACAATATATCTGGTCATTCATTCAATATTTGGCATAAAAATACATGAAAATAAATATTGCAGTATTAATTCAGTTAAATGCATGTTTACGTTTCATGCATATAATATATACTCATCAAACATGCTATTTGATCATAGATTTCCCTTTCATGAACAACAAACAATATATCTGGTCATTCATTCAATATTTGGCATAAAAATAAATTTAAATAAATATTGCAGTAATAATTCTGTAACATGCATGTTTACATGTCATTCATATTTTATAAAATCTTCAAAGAGGCTATTTAATCAAATATTTCCATTTCATTACCAATAAACAATATATCAGGTCATTTATGAAGGTATATAATCAAATTTAGCATAGAAAAATATGTAAATAAATATTGCGGTAATAATTCTGTAACATGCATGTTTACATGTCATTCATATTTTATAAAATCTTCAAAGAGGCTTTTTAATCATTGATTTCCATTTCATAACCAATAAACAATATATCAGGTCATTTATGAATGAATATAATCAAATTTGGCATAGAAAAATATGAAAATAAATATTACAGTATTAATTCTGTTAAATGCATGTTTACATTTCATGCATATTATATAAACTCATTAAATATGCTATTTGGTCAAAGATTTCAATTTTATGAGCAATAAACAATATATCTGGTCATTCATTCAATATTTGGCATAAAAACACATGAAAATAAATATTACAGTAATAATTCTGTTATATGCATGTTTACATGTCATTCATATTTTATAAAATCTTCAAAGAGGCTTTTTAATCAATGATTTCCATTTCATAACCAATAAACAATAGATAAGGTCATTTATGAAGGTATATAATCAAATTTGGCATAGAAAAATATGAAAATAAATATTACAGTATTAATTCTGTAAAATGCATGTTTACATTTCATGCATATAATATATACTCATCAAACATGTTATTTGATCATGATTTTCCCTTTCATTAACAATAAACAATATATCTGGTCATTCATTCAATATTTGGCATAAAAATAAATTTAAATAAATATTGCAGTAATAATTCTGTAACATGCATGTTAACATGTCATTCATATTTTATAAAATCTTCAAAGAGGCTATTTAATCAATGATTTCCATTTCATAACCAATAAACAATATATCAGGTCATTTATGAAGGTATATAATCAAATTTGGCATAGAATAATATGAAAATAAATATTACAGTATTAATTCTGTTAAATGCATGTTTACATTTCATGCATATTATATAAACTCATTAAATATGCTATTTGATCAAAGATTTCCATTTCATAACCAATAAACAATATATCAGGTCATTTATGAAGATATATAATCAAATTTGGCATAGAAAAGTATGAATATAAATTTTACAGTATTAATTCTGTTAAATGCATGTTTACATTTCATGCATATTATATAAACTCATCAAACATGCTATTTGATCATGAATTTCCCTTTCATGAACAATAAACAGTATATCTGGTCATACAGTCAATATTTGGCATGAAAATACATGTAAATAGATATTACAGTATTAATTCTGTTAAATGCATGTTTACATTTCATTCATATTTTATATACTCATCAAACACGTTATTTGATCATAAATTTCCCTTTCATGAACAATAAACAGTATATCTGGTCATACAGTCAATATTTGGCATGAAAATACATGTAAATAAATATTGCAGTAATAATTCTGTAACATGCATGTTTTACATGTCATTCATATTTTATAAACTCATTAAATATGCTTTTTGATCAAAGATTTCCATTTTATGAGCAATAAACAATATATCTGGTCATTCATTCAATATTTGGCATAAAAATACATGAAAATAAATATTACAGTATTAATTCAGTTAAATGCATATTTACATTTCATGCATATTATATAAACTCATTATATATGCTATTTGATCAAAGATTTTCATTTCATAACCAATAAACAATATATCAGGTCATTTATGAAGGTATATAGTTAAATTTGGCATAGAAAAATATGAAAATAAATATTACAGTATTAATTCTGTTAAATGCATGTTTACATTTCATGCATATAATATATTCTCATCAAACATGCTATTTGATCATAAATTTCCATTTCATGAACAATGAATAATATATCTGGTCATACAGTCAATATTTGGCATAAAAATACATGTAAATAAATATTACAGTATTAATTCTGTTTAATGCATGTTAACATGTCATTCATATTTTATAAAATCTTCAAAGAGGCTATTTAATCAATGATTTCCATTTCATAACCAATAAACAATATATCAGGTCATTTATGAAGGTATATAATCAAATTTGGCATAGAAAAATATGAAAATAAATATTACAGTATTAATTCTCTTAAATGCATGTTTACATTTCATTCATATTTTATAAAATCTTCGAAGAGGCTATTTGATCAAAGATTTCCATTTCATAACCAATAAACAATATATCAGGTCATTTATGAATGAATATAATCAAATTTGGCATAGAAAAATATGAAAATAAATATTACTGTATTAATTCTGTTAAATGCATGTTTACATTTCATGCATATTATATAAACTCATCAAACAATATATCAGGTCATATATGAAGGTATATACAACAAAATTTGGCATAGAAAAATATGAAAATAACTATCGCAGGATTAATTGTGTTAAATGCATGCATGTTTACATTTTATGCATATATTATAAACTCATCAAATTTGCTTTTTGATCAAAGATTTCCCTTTCATGACCAATAAACAATATGTCTGGTTATTGAATCATTATTTGGCATAGACATATAACTAAATAAATATTGCAGTATTAATTCTGTTAAATGCATGTTTACATTTCATGCATATAATATATACTCATCAAACACGTTATTTGATCATAAATTTCCCTTTCATGAACAATAAACAATATATCTGGTCATTCAGTCAATATTTGGTGTAAAAATGTATGTAAATAAATTTTGCAGTAATAATTCTGTTAAATGCATGTTTACATTTCATGCATATTATATAAACTCATTAAATATGCTATTTGATCAAAGATTTCCATTTCATAACCAATAAACAATATATCGGGTCATTTATGAAGGTATATAATCAAATTTGGCATAGAAAAATATGAAAATAAATATTACAGTATTAGTTCTGCTAAATGCATGTTTACATTTCATGCATATTATATAAACTCATTAAATATGCTATTTGATCAAAGATTTCCATTTCATAACCAATAAACAATATATCAGGTCATTTATGAAGGTATATAATCAAATTTGGCATAGAAAAATATGAAAATAAATATTACAGTATTAATTCTCTTAAATGCATGTTTACATTTCATGCATATAATATATACTTATCAAACATGTTATTTGATCATAAATTTCCCTTTCATGAACAATAAACAATATATCTGGTCATTCAGTCAATATTTGGCATAAAAATATATGAAAATAAATATTACAGTAATAATTCTGTAACATGCATGTTTACATTTCATGCATATAATATATACTCATCAAACATGTTATTTGATCATAAATTTCCCTTTCATGAACAATAAACAATATATCTGGTCATTCAGTCAATATTTGGTATAAAAATATATCTATATAAATATTGCAGTAATAATTCTGAAACATGCATGTTTTACATGTCATTCATATTTTATAAAATCTTCAAACAGGCTATTTAATCAATGATTTCCATTTCATAACCAATGAACAATATATCAGGTCATTTATGAAGGTATATAATCAAATTTGGCATAGAAAAATATGAAAATAAATATTACAGTATTAATTCTGTTAAATGCATGTTTTCATTTCATGCATATTATATAAACTCATTAAATATGCTATTTGGTCAAAGATTTCAATTTTATGAGCAATAAACAATATATCTGGTCATTCATTCAATATTTGGCAAAAAAATACATGAAAATAAATATTGCAGTATTAATTCAGTTAAATGCATGTTTACATTTCATGCATATTATATAAACTCATTAAATATGCTATTTGGTCAAAGATTTCAATTTTATGAGCAATAAACAATATATCTGGTCATTCATTCAATATTTGGCATAAAAATACATGAAAATAAATATTGCAGTATTAATTCAGTTAAATGCATGTTTACGTTTCATGCATATAATATATACTCATCAAACATGCTATTTGATCATAGATTTCCCTTTCATGAACAACAAACAATATATCTGGTCATTCAGTCAATAGTTGGTATAAAAATGTATGTAAATAAATATTGCAGTATTAATTCTGTTAAATGCATGTCTACATTTCATGCATATTATATAATCTCATTAAATATGCTATTTGATCAAAGATTTCCATTTTATGAGCAATAAACAATATATCTGGTCATTCTTTCAATATTTGGCATAGAAAAACATGAAAATAAATATTACAGTATTAATTCTGTTAAATGCATGTTTACATTTCATGCATATTATATAAACTCATTAAATATGCTATTTGATCAAAGATTTCCATTTCATAACCAATAAACAATATATCGGGTCATTTATGAAGGTATATAATCAAATTTGGCATAGAAAAATATGAAAATAAATATTACAGTATTAATTCTGTTAAATGCATGTTTACATTTCATGCATATAATATATACTCATCAAACATGCTATTTGATCATAAATTTCCCTTTCATGAACAATAAACAATATATCTGGTCATACAGTCAATATTTGGCATAAAAATATATGTAAATAAATATTGCAGTATTAATTCTGTAACATGCATGTTTACATGTCATTCATATTTTATAAAATCTTCAAAGAGGCTATTTAATCAATGATTTCCATTTCATAACCAATAAACAATATATCAGGTCATTTATGAAGGTATATAATCAAATTTGGCATAGAAAAATATGAAAATAAATATTACAGTATTAATTCTGTTAAATGCATGTTTACATTTCATGCATATAATATATACTCATCAAACATGCTATTTGATCATAAATTTCCCTTTCATGAACAATAAACAATATATCTGGTCATACAGTCAATATTTGGCATTAAAATATATGTAAATAAATATTGCAGTATTAATTCTGTAACATGCATGTTTACATGTCATTCATATTTTATAAAATCTTCAAAGAGGCTATTTAATCAAATATTTCCATTTCATTACCAATAAACAATATATCAGGTCATTTATGAAGGTATATAATCAAATTTAGCATAGAAAAATATGTAAATAAATATTGCGGTAATAATTCTGTAACATGCATGTTTACATGTCATTCATATTTTATAAAATCTTCAAAGAGGCTTTTTAATCATTGATTTCCATTTCATAACCAATAAACAATATATCAGGTCATTTATGAATGAATATAATCAAATTTGGCATAGAAAAATATGAAAATAAATATTACAGTATTAATTCTGTTAAATGCATGTTTACATTTCATGCATATTATATAAACTCATTAAATATGCTATTTGGTCAAAGATTTCAATTTTATGAGCAATAAACAATATATCTGGTCATTCATTCAATATTTGGCATAAAAACACATGAAAATAAATATTACAGTAATAATTCAGTTAAATGCATGTTTACATTTCATGCATATTATATAAACTCATTAAATATGCTATTTGGTCAAAGATTTCAATTTTATGAGCAATAAACAATATATCTGGTCATTCATTCAATATTTGGCATAAAAATACATGAAAATAAATATTGCAGTATTAATTCAGTTAAATGCATGTTTACGTTTCATGCATATAATATATACTCATCAAACATGCTATTTGATCATAGATTTCCCTTTCATGAACAACAAACAATATATCTGGTCATTCATTCAATATTTGGCATAAAAATAAATTTAAATAAATATTGCAGTAATAATTCTGTAACATGCATGTTTACATGTCATTCATATTTTATAAAATCTTCAAAGAGGCTATTTAATCAAATATTTCCATTTCATTACCAATAAACAATATATCAGGTCATTTATGAAGGTATATAATCAAATTTAGCATAGAAAAATATGTAAATAAATATTGCGGTAATAATTCTGTAACATGCATGTTTACATGTCATTCATATTTTATAAAATCTTCAAAGAGGCTTTTTAATCATTGATTTCCATTTCATAACCAATAAACAATATATCAGGTCATTTATGAATGAATATAATCAAATTTGGCATAGAAAAATATGAAAATAAATATTACAGTATTAATTCTGTTAAATGCATGTTTACATTTCATGCATATTATATAAACTCATTAAATATGCTATTTGGTCAAAGATTTCAATTTTATGAGCAATAAACAATATATCTGGTCATTCATTCAATATTTGGCATAAAAACACATGAAAATAAATATTACAGTAATAATTCTGTTATATGCATGTTTACATGTCATTCATATTTTATAAAATCTTCAAAGAGGCTTTTTAATCAATGATTTCCATTTCATAACCAATAAACAATAGATAAGGTCATTTATGAAGGTATATAATCAAATTTGGCATAGAAAAATATGAAAATAAATATTACAGTATTAATTCTGTAAAATGCATGTTTACATTTCATGCATATAATATATACTCATCAAACATGTTATTTGATCATGATTTTCCCTTTCATTAACAATAAACAATATATCTGGTCATTCATTCAATATTTGGCATAAAAATAAATTTAAATAAATATTGCAGTAATAATTCTGTAACATGCATGTTAACATGTCATTCATATTTTATAAAATCTTCAAAGAGGCTATTTAATCAATGATTTCCATTTCATAACCAATAAACAATATATCAGGTCATTTATGAAGGTATATAATCAAATTTGGCATAGAATAATATGAAAATAAATATTACAGTATTAATTCTGTTAAATGCATGTTTACATTTCATGCATATAATATATTCTCATCAAACATGCTATTTGATCATAAATTTCCATTTCATGAACAATGAATAATATATCTGGTCATACAGTCAATATTTGGCATAAAAATACATGTAAATAAATATTACAGTATTAATTCTGTTTAATGCATGTTAACATGTCATTCATATTTTATAAAATCTTCAAAGAGGCTATTTAATCAATGATTTCCATTTCATAACCAATAAACAATATATCAGGTCATTTATGAAGGTATATAATCAAATTTGGCATAGAAAAATATGAAAATAAATATTACAGTATTAATTCTCTTAAATGCATGTTTACATTTCATTCATATTTTATAAAATCTTCGAAGAGGCTATTTGATCAAAGATTTCCATTTCATAACCAATAAACAATATATCAGGTCATTTATGAATGAATATAATCAAATTTGGCATAGAAAAATATGAAAATAAATATTACTGTATTAATTCTGTTAAATGCATGTTTACATTTCATGCATATTATATAAACTCATCAAACAATATATCAGGTCATATATGAAGGTATATACAACAAAATTTGGCATAGAAAAATATGAAAATAACTATCGCAGGATTAATTGTGTTAAATGCATGCATGTTTACATTTTATGCATATATTATAAACTCATCAAATTTGCTTTTTGATCAAAGATTTCCCTTTCATGACCAATAAACAATATGTCTGGTTATTGAATCATTATTTGGCATAGACATATAACTAAATAAATATTGCAGTATTAATTCTGTTAAATGCATGTTTACATTTCATGCATATAATATATACTCATCAAACACGTTATTTGATCATAAATTTCCCTTTCATGAACAATAAACAATATATCTGGTCATTCAGTCAATATTTGGTGTAAAAATGTATGTAAATAAATTTTGCAGTAATAATTCTGTTAAATGCATGTTTACATTTCATGCATATTATATAAACTCATTAAATATGCTATTTGATCAAAGATTTCCATTTCATAACCAATAAACAATATATCGGGTCATTTATGAAGGTATATAATCAAATTTGGCATAGAAAAATATGAAAATAAATATTACAGTATTAGTTCTGCTAAATGCATGTTTACATTTCATGCATATTATATAAACTCATTAAATATGCTATTTGATCAAAGATTTCCATTTCATAACCAATAAACAATATATCAGGTCATTTATGAAGGTATATAATCAAATTTGGCATAGAAAAATATGAAAATAAATATTACAGTATTAATTCTCTTAAATGCATGTTTACATTTCATGCATATAATATATACTTATCAAACATGTTATTTGATCATAAATTTCCCTTTCATGAACAATAAACAATATATCTGGTCATTCAGTCAATATTTGGCATAAAAATATATGAAAATAAATATTACAGTAATAATTCTGTAACATGCATGTTTACATTTCATGCATATAATATATACTCATCAAACATGTTATTTGATCATAAATTTCCCTTTCATGAACAATAAACAATATATCTGGTCATTCAGTCAATATTTGGTATAAAAATATATCTATATAAATATTGCAGTAATAATTCTGAAACATGCATGTTTTACATGTCATTCATATTTTATAAAATCTTCAAACAGGCTATTTAATCAATGATTTCCATTTCATAACCAATGAACAATATATCAGGTCATTTATGAAGGTATATAATCAAATTTGGCATAGAAAAATATGAAAATAAATATTACAGTATTAATTCTGTTAAATGCATGTTTTCATTTCATGCATATTATATAAACTCATTAAATATGCTATTTGGTCAAAGATTTCAATTTTATGAGCAATAAACAATATATCTGGTCATTCATTCAATATTTGGCAAAAAAATACATGAAAATAAATATTGCAGTATTAATTCAGTTAAATGCATGTTTACATTTCATGCATATTATATAAACTCATTAAATATGCTATTTGGTCAAAGATTTCAATTTTATGAGCAATAAACAATATATCTGGTCATTCATTCAATATTTGGCATAAAAATACATGAAAATAAATATTGCAGTATTAATTCAGTTAAATGCATGTTTACGTTTCATGCATATAATATATACTCATCAAACATGCTATTTGATCATAGATTTCCCTTTCATGAACAACAAACAATATATCTGGTCATTCAGTCAATAGTTGGTATAAAAATGTATGTAAATAAATATTGCAGTATTAATTCTGTTAAATGCATGTCTACATTTCATGCATATTATATAATCTCATTAAATATGCTATTTGATCAAAGATTTCCATTTTATGAGCAATAAACAATATATCTGGTCATTCTTTCAATATTTGGCATAGAAAAACATGAAAATAAATATTACAGTATTAATTCTGTTAAATGCATGTTTACATTTCATGCATATTATATAAACTCATTAAATATGCTATTTGATCAAAGATTTCCATTTCATAACCAATAAACAATATATCGGGTCATTTATGAAGGTATATAATCAAATTTGGCATAGAAAAATATGAAAATAAATATTACAGTATTAATTCTGTTAAATGCATGTTTACATTTCATGCATATAATATATACTCATCAAACATGCTATTTGATCATAAATTTCCCTTTCATGAACAATAAACAATATATCTGGTCATACAGTCAATATTTGGCATAAAAATATATGTAAATAAATATTGCAGTATTAATTCTGTAACATGCATGTTTACATGTCATTCATATTTTATAAAATCTTCAAAGAGGCTATTTAATCAATGATTTCCATTTCATAACCAATAAACAATATATCAGGTCATTTATGAAGGTATATAATCAAATTTGGCATAGAAAAATATGAAAATAAATATTACAGTATTAATTCTGTTAAATGCATGTTTACATTTCATGCATATAATATATACTCATCAAACATGCTATTTGATCATAAATTTCCCTTTCATGAACAATAAACAATATATCTGGTCATACAGTCAATATTTGGCATTAAAATATATGTAAATAAATATTGCAGTATTAATTCTGTAACATGCATGTTTACATGTCATTCATATTTTATAAAATCTTCAAAGAGGCTATTTAATCAAATATTTCCATTTCATTACCAATAAACAATATATCAGGTCATTTATGAAGGTATATAATCAAATTTAGCATAGAAAAATATGTAAATAAATATTGCGGTAATAATTCTGTAACATGCATGTTTACATGTCATTCATATTTTATAAAATCTTCAAAGAGGCTTTTTAATCATTGATTTCCATTTCATAACCAATAAACAATATATCAGGTCATTTATGAATGAATATAATCAAATTTGGCATAGAAAAATATGAAAATAAATATTACAGTATTAATTCTGTTAAATGCATGTTTACATTTCATGCATATTATATAAACTCATTAAATATGCTATTTGGTCAAAGATTTCAATTTTATGAGCAATAAACAATATATCTGGTCATTCATTCAATATTTGGCATAAAAACACATGAAAATAAATATTACAGTAATAATTCAGTTAAATGCATGTTTACATTTCATGCATATTATATAAACTCATTAAATATGCTATTTGGTCAAAGATTTCAATTTTATGAGCAATAAACAATATATCTGGTCATTCATTCAATATTTGGCATAAAAATACATGAAAATAAATATTGCAGTATTAATTCAGTTAAATGCATGTTTACGTTTCATGCATATAATATATACTCATCAAACATGCTATTTGATCATAGATTTCCCTTTCATGAACAACAAACAATATATCTGGTCATTCATTCAATATTTGGCATAAAAATAAATTTAAATAAATATTGCAGTAATAATTCTGTAACATGCATGTTTACATGTCATTCATATTTTATAAAATCTTCAAAGAGGCTATTTAATCAAATATTTCCATTTCATTACCAATAAACAATATATCAGGTCATTTATGAAGGTATATAATCAAATTTAGCATAGAAAAATATGTAAATAAATATTGCGGTAATAATTCTGTAACATGCATGTTTACATGTCATTCATATTTTATAAAATCTTCAAAGAGGCTTTTTAATCATTGATTTCCATTTCATAACCAATAAACAATATATCAGGTCATTTATGAATGAATATAATCAAATTTGGCATAGAAAAATATGAAAATAAATATTACAGTATTAATTCTGTTAAATGCATGTTTACATTTCATGCATATTATATAAACTCATTAAATATGCTATTTGGTCAAAGATTTCAATTTTATGAGCAATAAACAATATATCTGGTCATTCATTCAATATTTGGCATAAAAACACATGAAAATAAATATTACAGTAATAATTCTGTTATATGCATGTTTACATGTCATTCATATTTTATAAAATCTTCAAAGAGGCTTTTTAATCAATGATTTCCATTTCATAACCAATAAACAATAGATAAGGTCATTTATGAAGGTATATAATCAAATTTGGCATAGAAAAATATGAAAATAAATATTACAGTATTAATTCTGTAAAATGCATGTTTACATTTCATGCATATAATATATACTCATCAAACATGTTATTTGATCATGATTTTCCCTTTCATTAACAATAAACAATATATCTGGTCATTCATTCAATATTTGGCATAAAAATAAATTTAAATAAATATTGCAGTAATAATTCTGTAACATGCATGTTAACATGTCATTCATATTTTATAAAATCTTCAAAGAGGCTATTTAATCAATGATTTCCATTTCATAACCAATAAACAATATATCAGGTCATTTATGAAGGTATATAATCAAATTTGGCATAGAATAATATGAAAATAAATATTACAGTATTAATTCTGTTAAATGCATGTTTACATTTCATGCATATTATATAAACTCATTAAATATGCTATTTGATCAAAGATTTCCATTTCATAACCAATAAACAATATATCAGGTCATTTATGAAGATATATAATCAAATTTGGCATAGAAAAGTATGAATATAAATTTTACAGTATTAATTCTGTTAAATGCATGTTTACATTTCATGCATATTATATAAACTCATCAAACATGCTATTTGATCATGAATTTCCCTTTCATGAACAATAAACAGTATATCTGGTCATACAGTCAATATTTGGCATGAAAATACATGTAAATAGATATTACAGTATTAATTCTGTTAAATGCATGTTTACATTTCATTCATATTTTATATACTCATCAAACACGTTATTTGATCATAAATTTCCCTTTCATGAACAATAAACAGTATATCTGGTCATACAGTCAATATTTGGCATGAAAATACATGTAAATAAATATTGCAGTAATAATTCTGTAACATGCATGTTTTACATGTCATTCATATTTTATAAACTCATTAAATATGCTTTTTGATCAAAGATTTCCATTTTATGAGCAATAAACAATATATCTGGTCATTCATTCAATATTTGGCATAAAAATACATGAAAATAAATATTACAGTATTAATTCAGTTAAATGCATATTTACATTTCATGCATATTATATAAACTCATTATATATGCTATTTGATCAAAGATTTTCATTTCATAACCAATAAACAATATATCAGGTCATTTATGAAGGTATATAGTTAAATTTGGCATAGAAAAATATGAAAATAAATATTACAGTATTAATTCTGTTAAATGCATGTTTACATTTCATGCATATAATATATTCTCATCAAACATGCTATTTGATCATAAATTTCCATTTCATGAACAATGAATAATATATCTGGTCATACAGTCAATATTTGGCATAAAAATACATGTAAATAAATATTACAGTATTAATTCTGTTTAATGCATGTTAACATGTCATTCATATTTTATAAAATCTTCAAAGAGGCTATTTAATCAATGATTTCCATTTCATAACCAATAAACAATATATCAGGTCATTTATGAAGGTATATAATCAAATTTGGCATAGAAAAATATGAAAATAAATATTACAGTATTAATTCTCTTAAATGCATGTTTACATTTCATTCATATTTTATAAAATCTTCGAAGAGGCTATTTGATCAAAGATTTCCATTTCATAACCAATAAACAATATATCAGGTCATTTATGAATGAATATAATCAAATTTGGCATAGAAAAATATGAAAATAAATATTACTGTATTAATTCTGTTAAATGCATGTTTACATTTCATGCATATTATATAAACTCATCAAACAATATATCAGGTCATATATGAAGGTATATACAACAAAATTTGGCATAGAAAAATATGAAAATAACTATCGCAGGATTAATTGTGTTAAATGCATGCATGTTTACATTTTATGCATATATTATAAACTCATCAAATTTGCTTTTTGATCAAAGATTTCCCTTTCATGACCAATAAACAATATGTCTGGTTATTGAATCATTATTTGGCATAGACATATAACTAAATAAATATTGCAGTATTAATTCTGTTAAATGCATGTTTACATTTCATGCATATAATATATACTCATCAAACACGTTATTTGATCATAAATTTCCCTTTCATGAACAATAAACAATATATCTGGTCATTCAGTCAATATTTGGTGTAAAAATGTATGTAAATAAATTTTGCAGTAATAATTCTGTTAAATGCATGTTTACATTTCATGCATATTATATAAACTCATTGAATATGCTATTTGATCAAAGATTTCCATTTATCAGCAATAAACAATATATCTGGTCATACGGTCAATATTTGGCATAAAAATATGTGTAAATAAATATTACAGTAATAATTCTGTTATATGCATGTTTACATGTCATTCATATTTTATAAAATCTTCAAAGAGGCTTTTTAATCAATGATTTCCATTTCATAACCAATAAACAATAGATAATGTCATTTATAAAGGTATATAATCAAATTTAGCATAGAAAAATATCAAAATAAATATTACAGTATTAATTCTGTAAAATGCATGTTTACATTTTATGCATATTATATAAACTCATTAAATATGCTATTTGATCAAAGATTTCCATTTCATAACCAATAAACAATATATCAGGTCATTTATGAAGGTTTATAATCAAATTTGGCATAGAAAAATATGAAAATAAATATAACTGTATCAATTCTGTTAAATGCATGTTTACATTTCATGCATATAATATATACTCATCAAACATGTTATTTGATCATAAATTTCCCTTTCATGAACAATAAACAATATATCTGGTCATTCAGTCAATATTTGGTATAAAAATATATCTATATAAATATTGCAGTAATAATTCTGTAACATGCATGTTTTACATGTCATTCATATTTTATAAAATCTTCAAACAGGCTATTTAATCAATGATTTCCATTTCATAACCAATGAACAATATATCAGGTCATTTATGAAGGTATATAATCAAATTTGGCATAGAAAAATATGAAAATAAATATTACAGTATTAATTCTGTTAAATGCATGTTTACATTTCATGCATATTATATAAACTCATTAAATATGCTATTTGGTCAAAGATTTCAATTTTATGAGCAATAAACAATATATCTGGTCATTCATTCAATATTTGGCATAAAAATACATGAAAATAAATATTGCAGTATTAATTCAGTTAAATGCATGTTTACATTTCATGCATATTATATAAACTCATTAAATATGCTATTTGGTCAAAGATTTCAATTTTATGAGCAATAAACAATATATCTGGTCATTCATTCAATATTTGGCATAAAAATACATGAAAATAAATATTACAGTATTAATTCTGTTAAATGCATGTTTACATTTCATGCATATTATATAAACTCATTAAATATGCTATTTGATCAAAGATTTCCATTTCATAACCAATAAACAATATATCGGGTCATTTATGAAGGTATATAATCAAATTTGGCATAGAAAAATATGAAAATAAATATTACAGTATTAATTCAGTTAAATGCATGTTTACGTTTCATGCATATAATATATACTCATCAAACATGCTATTTGATCATAGATTTCCCTTTCATGAACAACAAACAATATATCTGGTCATTCAGTCAATAGTTGGTATAAAAATGTATGTAAATAAATATTGCAGTATTAATTCTGTTAAATGCATGTTTACATTTCATGCATATTATATAATCTCATTAAATATGCTATTTGATCAAAGATTTCCATTTTATGAGCAATAAACAATATATCTGGTCATTCTTTCAATATTTGGCATAGAAAAACATGAAAATAAATATTACAGTATTAATTCTGTTAAATGCATGTTTACATTTCATGCATATTATATAAACTCATTAAATATGCTATTTGATCAAAGATTTCCATTTCATAACCAATAAACAATATATCGGGTCATTTATGAAGGTATATAATCAAATTTGGCATAGAAAAATATGAAAATAAATATTACAGTATTAATTCTGTTAAATGCATGTTTACATTTCATGCATATAATATATACTCATCAAACATGCTATTTGATCATAAATTTCCCTTTCATGAACAATAAACAATATATCTGGCCATACAGTCAATATTTGGCATTAAAATATATGTAAATAAATATTGCAGTATTAATTCTGTAACATGCATGTTTACATGTCATTCATATTTTATAAAATCTTCAAAGAGGCTATTTAATCAAATATTTCCATTTCATTACCAATAAACAATATATCAGGTCATTTATGAAGGTATATAATCAAATTTAGCATAGAAAAATATGTAAATAAATATTGCGGTAATAATTCTGTAACATGCATGTTTACATGTCATTCATATTTTATAAAATCTTCAAAGAGGCTTTTTAATCATTGATTACCATTTCATAACCAATAAACAATATATCAGGTCATTTATGAATGAATATAATCAAATTTGGCATAGAAAAATATGAAAATAAATATTACAGTATTAATTCTGTTAAATGCATGTTTACATTTCATGCATATTATATAAACTCATTAAATATGCTATTTGGTCAAAGATTTCAATTTTATGAGCAATAAACAATATATCTGGTCATTCATTCAATATTTGGCATAAAAACACATGAAAATAAATATTACAGTAATAATTCTGTTATATGCATGTTTACATGTCATTCATATTTTATAAAATCTTCAAAGAGGCTTTTTAATCAATGATTACCATTTCATAACCAATAAACAATAGATAAGGTCATTTATGAAGGTATATAAACAAATTTGGCATAGAAAAATATGAAAATAAATATTACAGTATTAATTCTGTAAAATGCATGTTTACATTTCATGCATATAATATATACTCATCAAACATGTTATTTGATCATGAATTTCCCTTTCATTAACAATAAACAATATATCTGGTCATTCATTCAATATTTGGCATAAAAATAAATTTAAATAAATATTGCAGTAATAATTCTGTAACATGCATGTTAACATGTCATTCATATTTTATAAAATCTTCAAAGAGGCTATTTAATCAATGATTTCCATTTCATAACCAATAAACAATATATCAGGTCATTTATGAAGGTATATAATCAAATTTGGCATAGAATAATATGAAAATAAATATTACAGTATTAATTCTGTTAAATGCATGTTTACATTTCATGCATATTATATAAACTCATTAAATATGCTCTTTGATCAAAGATTTCCATTTCATAACCAATAAACAATATATCAGGTCATTTATGAAGATATATAATCAAATTTGGCATAGAAAAGTATGAATATAAATTTTACAGTATTAATTCTGTTAAATGCATGTTTACATTTCATGCATATTATATAAACTCATCAAACATGCTGTTTGATCATGAATTTCCCTTTCATGAACAATAAACAGTATATCTGGTCATACAGTCAATATTTGGCATGAAAATACATGTAAATAGATATTACAGTATTAATTCTGTTAAATGCATGTTTACATTTCATTCATATTTTATATACTCAACAAACACGTTATTTGATCATAAATTTCCCTTTCATGAACAATAAACAGTATATCTGGTCATACAGTCAATATTTGGCATGAAAATACATGTAAATAAATATTGCAGTAATAATTCTGTAACATGCATGTTTTACATGTCATTCATATTTTATAAACTCATTAAATATGCTTTTTGATCAAAGATTTCCATTTTATGAGCAATAAACAATATATCTGGTCATTCATTCAATATTTGGCATAAAAATACATGAAAATAAATATTACAGTATTAATTCAGTTAAATGCATATTTACATTTCATGCATATTATATAATCTCATTAAATATGCTATTTGATCAAAGATTTCCATTTTATGACCAATAAACAATATATCGGGTCATTTATGAAGGTATATAATCAAATTTGGCATAGAAAAATATGAAAATAAATATTACAGTATTAATTCTGTTAAATGCATGTTTACATTTCATGCATATAATATATACTCATCAAACATGCTATTTGATCATAAATTTCCCTTTCATGAACAATAAACAAAATATCTGGTCATACAGTCAATATTTGGCATAAAAATATATGTAAATAAATATTGCAGTATTAATTCTGTAATATGCATGTTTACATGTCATTCATATTTTATAAAATCTTCAAAGAGGCTATTTAATCAATGATTTCCATTTCATAACCAATAAACAATATATCAGGTCATTTATGAAGGTATATAATCAAATTTAGCATAGAAAAATATGTAAATAAATATTGCGGTAATAATTCTGTAACATGCATGTTTACATGTCATTCATATTTTATAAAATCTTCAAAGTGGCTTTTTAATCATTGATTTCCATTTCATAACCAATAAACAATATATCAGGTCATTTATGAATGAATATAATCAAATTTGGCATAGAAAAATATGAAAATAAATATTACAGTATTAATTCTGTTAAATGCATGTTTACATTTCATGCATATTATATAAACTCATTAAATATGCTATTTGGTCAAAGATTTCAATTTTATGAGCAATAAACAATATATCTGGTCATTCATTCAATATTTGGCATAAAAACACATGAAAATAAATATTACAGTAATAATTCTGTTATATGCATGTTTACATGTCATTCATATTTTATAAAATCTTCAAAGAGGCTTTTTAATCAATGATTTCCATTTCATAACCAATAAACAATAGATAAGGTCATTTATGAAGGTATATAAACAAATTTGGCATAGAAAAATATGAAAATAAATATTACAGTATTAATTCTGTAAAATGCATGTTTACATTTCATGCATATAATATATACTCATCAAACATGTTATTTGATCATGAATTTCCCTTTCATTAACAATAAACAATATATCTGGTCATTCATTCAATATTTGGCATAAAAATAAATTTAAATAAATATTGCAGTAATAATTCTGTAACATGCATGTTAACATGTCATTCATATTTTATAAAATCTTCAAAGAGGCTATTTAATCAATGATTTCCATTTCATAACCAATAAACAATATATCAGGTCATTTATGAAGGTATATAATCAAATTTGGCATAGAATAATATGAAAATAAATATTACAGTATTAATTCTGTTAAATGCATGTTTACATTTCATGCATATTATATAAACTCATTAAATATGCTATTTGATCAAAGATTTCCATTTCATAACCAATAAACAATATATCAGGTCATTTATGAAGATATATAATCAAATTTGGCATAGAAAAGTATGAATATAAATTTTACAGTATTAATTCTGTTAAATGCATGTTTACATTTCATGCATATTATATAAACTCATCAAACATGCTATTTGATCATGAATTTCCCTTTCATGATCAATAAACAGTATATCTGGTCATACAGTCAATATTTGGCATGAAAATACATGTAAATAAATATTACAGTATTAATTCTGTTAAATGCATGTTTACATTTCATTCATATTTTATAAAATCTTCGAAGAGGCTATTTGATCAAAGATTTCCATTTCATAACCAATAAACAATATATCAGGTCATTTATGAAGGTATATAATCAAATTTGGCATAGAAAAATATGAAAATAAATATTACAGTATTAATTCTGTTAAATGCATGTTTACATTTCATGCATATAATATATACTCATCAAACACGTTATTTGATAATAAATTTCCCTTTCATGAACAATAAACAGTATATCTGGTCATACAGTCAATATTTGGCATGAAAATACATGTAAATAAATATTGCAGTAATAATTCTGTAACATGCATGTTGATATATCATTTATATTTTATAAAATCTTCAAAGAGGCTATTTAATCAAAGATTTCCATTTCATAACCAATAAACAATATATCAGGTCATTTATGAAGGTATATAATCAAATTTGGCATAGAAAAATATGAAAATAAATATTACAGTATTAATTCTATTTAATGCATGTTTACATTTCATGCATATTATATAAACTCATTAAATATGCTTTTTGATCAAAGATTTCCATTTTATGAGCAATAAACAATATATCTGGTCATTCATTCAATATTTGGCATAAAAATACATGAAAATAAATATTACAGTATTAATTCAGTTAAATGCATATTTACATTTCATGCATATTATATAAACTCATTATATATGCTATTTGATCAAAGATTTTCATTTCATAACCAATAAACAATATATCAGGTCATTTATGAAGGTATATAGTAAAATTTGGCATAGAAAAATTTAAAAATAAATATTACAGTATTAATTCTGTTAAATGCATGTTTACATTTCATGCATATAATATATTCTCATCAAACATGCTATTTGATCATAAATTTCCATTTCATGAACAATGAATAATATATCTGGTCATACAGTCAATATTTGGCATAAAAATACATGTAAATAAATATTACAGTATTAATTCTGTTTAATGCATGTTAACATGTCATTCATATTTTATAAAATCTTCAAAGAGGCTATTTAATCAATGATTTCCATTTCATAACCAATAAACAATATATCAGGTCATTTATGAAGGTATATAATCAAATTTGGCATAGAAAAATATGAAAATAAATATTACAGTATTAATTCTGTTAAATGCATGTTTACATTTCATTCATATTTTATAAAATCTTCGAAGAGGCTATTTGATCAAAGATTTCCATTTCATAACCAATAAACAATATATCAGGTCATTTATGAAGGTATATAATCAAATTTGGCATAGAAAAATATGAAAATAAATATTACTGTATTAATTCTGTTAAATGCATGTTTACATTTCATGCATATTATATAAACTCATCAAACAATATATCAGGTCATATATGAAGGTATATACAACAAAATTTGGCATAGAAAAATATGAAAATAACTATCGCAGGATTAATTGTGTTAAATGCATGCATGTTTACATTTTATGCATATATTATAAACTCATCAAATTTGCTTTTTGATCAAAGATTTCCCTTTCATGACCAATAAACAATATGTCTGGTTATTGAATCATTATTTGGCATAAACATATAACTAAATAAATATTGCAGTATTAATTCAGTTAAATGCATGTTTACATTTCATGTGTATTTTATAAAATCATCAAAGAGGCTTTTTAATCAATGGTTTCCATTTCATAACCAATAAACAACATATCAGGTCATTTATGAGCGTATACAATCAAATTTGGCATATAAATATATAAAAATTAATATTGCAGTAATAATTCTGTTAAATGCATGTTTACATTTCATGCATACTTTTAAAATCTTCAAAGAGGCTATTTAATCAATGAGTTCCCTTTCATTAACAATAAACCATGTATCTGGTCATTCAATCAATACTTGGCATAAAAATATATGTAAATAAATATTGCAGTAATAATTCTGCTAAATGCATGTTTACATTTCATGCATATTTCATGAAATCTTTCAAAGAGGCTATTTAATCAATGATTTCCCTTAGATAATCAATTCAGAAAACATTAAGCCATTATGTAGTGTATTCAATCTTAATTTGGCTTTGAAATAGGTAAATAAATATTGCAGTAATAATTCTGTTTAATGCCTGTTTACATGTCATGCATAATTTTTAAACTTACCAATTATGCTATTCAGACAAAGATTTTCTTTTCATAACTAATAAACAACATATCAGGTCATTTATATAGGGTATTCAATCAAAATTTGGCATTGAAATATACCGGTATGTAAATAAATATTGTAGTAAAGATTCCTTTTAATATGATGTTTTCAATTGATTCACATTACATCTGGTCATTAAATAGGCTATTTGATAAAAAATTTCTCTTAGATAGTCAACACACAAAATATTAAAGTTGTTATGTATGGTATTCATTCATAATTTGGCTTTGAAATAGGTAAATTAACATTGCAGAAATAATTTTGTTAAATACATGTTAGTTTGGCATTGAAATATGTAAATCAACATTGCTGAAATATTTTCTATTGGTATATATTTTCAATTGAAACACATTCCATAATCTCATTACCTTGTGCATTGAATGAATTAAATTTTGTAAATAAATATTGCAGTAATAATTCCACATAGTGTATGTTTACAATTTAAAATGTATATTTTATAAACTCATGAAATATGCAATTTAATATAAAAAATCCCCTTGATAATCAATAAATAATACATCTTCAAAACAAACATTTGAATATATATATATGACTATATTACCAATAGAAGGAATTATCAATAATTTAAAGTGCAATGTAGAATCTAGTTTCCTCTGTAACTTTAGCTGATAGTATTTGTTTCTGTTCTGTCTGTGACTTAATTTGGTAAACAAAATGCTTCATGAAATTTCTCAAAATATTAAGATACCGTTTTAGCTGTCTTAAAATAAGTCAATATTTAAGTTAGAATAGTTCATTTATACATCTGACTTGATATTTCTGAAATTTTGCTACAAATTGGTCAGATTTCATGTATTGAAGTCAAAATTTAAGAAAATTTTAAATTAAGAAGCTTTATAAATACGGCCCTATATGTATCTAAGAACCGCAAAATCAATACCACACATTTTCATCATAAATAAGCAAAACCCCATTTCATAACTCATAATCTCATTTGTAAGCATATCTTGGTATACTGTCTATGAAACAGATACATAAGAATCATAAAGTAAATATCACATATTTTCATCATAAATTATGCAAAATGTGCTTGTATTAAAATTGATAATTTTATTCAAGCATCCATTGCAAATAAAGAAAAACGCACAGATTCTGTGATGTTCACTAATATTGTTAATTTCTTTATTTTGACGTAATTAAATTTTGATCATGAATATGGAGATAAAAATCAAACATTTTCCGTGAAATACATATACAATCCCATACCACAAGTACTATTCATTTTGGTCATTGATATTTTTGTAACTGTGGAGGTCATTTTCTACCAAAGCAAGTAAAAAAAAGAATACACATGTCGTTCAATACATAGTTCATTACAAAATTTTGAATGAATTGAATCTAATAAATCTAATCTTAATCTAATACTTGACCATTGCCGAGTGGCTGCATGTCCCTCTTCGGAGATGGCGATCGAAGGTTCGTAGCCCTGGGTTAGAACTGATGCGGTCTGATGGTGACCTGCAGCTATTTGAATAAATGTCTCCATCAGGCACCCGGTGTAAGGAGAAGGGATTCGGGAGCACTGTACAAACAAAGAATTGGTGTCTCATAAGCCAACTTGGCTGGCCTTTTAATAGGGATATCACTATTATAGTAAACAAAACCTTAACCTTTTACTCGAAACCTAACACATGAATTCTTCGACTGTATACTAGGTCAGTTTTATTATTCACTACATTTATTATTGTACTACTCTCTAGCGTGGCGGATTTAAACGCCAAAAAAGGATAATGTTTTTTAATCTTTATTGCTTGTTTAAGTGCAAGGAAGATATATTGTCTGGTAATCTTCCTGTTCCAGTATGTTCGGAACCACTGTGCCATGGAACACAGTGAATTCTGTCCGGAAAAGCCGTTACGAGTGCACCCAGTAAGTAATTTTATTTAGGGGTAATGCCATATTCAGAGGTATATTTAAGTATGTTCTGGTAAAGACCTATTATTCATCTCTGATTCTGGTAATGGGCCTGCGGTTATATTCCGGTATTTAAAACGTGGCACTGTACGTACATGTTAACAACTTTTATTTTAATCATTCATACTTTTAATATGGCTTATTTAGAGGGATTCTGTAATACTCATAGTTTTTTTCAAAACAAATGATTTATGTATGCTAGTTAATCTCCTCACTTTTGAATAAATTGTCTATCAAATTATTATTATAACAAGCTACTAAATTACTGTTCGAATTGCAGTTCACCATTAATTTTATAGTCAGATAGCTTAATTGGATAGAGCAACCCAGGCCTGTAATTGGCTGTGGGGAAATTCGGGTTCGAATCCCGATCTGACTTTCATTACCATAAAGATTAAAATTTAGGAACTCAGTTCGTTTTGGGTTCACAGGATGTAGTGTCATGCATTACTTCAAGCAATGCTGATTAAACATTCTAAATACATATACGTCTACTTGAGGCTAATTATAATCCCATTTTCTTATTTTGACAAAATATAAATTCCTGTTCTAGGCAGTGCCTTTATTAATTGTTTTTTGGGCGGGGGGGGGGGGGGTATTTTTAAGCATATCTGAATCCATCCAAGGTTCATTACGCTGCTTGAAGTGTTGGTAATAAACTTAGCAAATTAAAATGTAATTTTCTGTGATATTTTTTTTACTACTGTACTGTACAGTATAGATTAAATTTTGATTGGTTTATCAACTAATTTTTGCTATTTAGCTTAGATAACCATGTTCAAGACGGAGAGATAGGTTGTGAATGATTCATGTTTCGGGAGCTTTCAGTTCTTTGATTTTAGTCATTCGTATTTGTCTCCCTTCTTGAATCATGATCACCAAACGTCTTAACTGGTTCCCATTGACTTGCCTGTGCAAAGACTGTACAGGAACAGGGAACGGGAACCAGTTGAGCAAGCGTCCAGCAGATCTACAGGAATTAAGTCGCATGTTGATGTACATTTTCTTGTTTATGAACAGATGCATGGCAAGTGTTGACTTTTCTTTATAAAATGTGATGTATTTAACAATTATGTATGACTGTTGACTGTTTTTATATGTTGTAAGTGCTTGTTAAATGAATGTCATATATTTCCGCGATTTTGCGAAGTATATTTGTATCCTGCCTGTAACATATCTGGTCTGACACGCCCCCTATGTATATACAGGTCGTCCCTATTACCACTTACCTAACACTTAACCTACCTTAATATGCACGACAGTGCAAATCTGCAATTATACAGCCATTTATCCTCATAAGCAATATTCTTCTTGTCGAAAAACATCGCATTTCTTGACACACTGACGTCCATATTGATTTTTGCTTGGTGACCTTAATACCGCCTTTCAACCAATCAAATATGAGATACGTAGTTACACGGTAAATTCCTGCTTCAGTTAACTAAACCCCAACCAATGTGCAGACCATCTATCATTTACAGAAATATCAAAACTGTGTCTTAAGAGATATAATGCATTCAATTGTGAGACATTTATATAGCAGTGTTAATTTGAATTTATTTCAAAGGCAGTATGAACAATGAATTGACTTAATTGTAGAAATGACATAAATCATCTATGAAAATGTTTGAAAGTTGTGGTATGCGATGTAAACAAATACTAGGCGGAAATTGAAGTGGAGGCGACACGCATGTGTCAATCATTTTTATTATCCTGGCATCAGCGGTAATAGCATCACCATGGAAATAAGCATACAAGGGATACAAAATAGGTACAATGTATGCAACAAGTCGGTTTTTTTCGACCTCACCCTGTCCCGAAATAATGATCAACTGACAAATGAATTCAGTCCTATGATCAAATAAACTTAGTCAGTCGGCGCAAAAATAATTATTCTTCCTATGAAATACAATGTTTTATTTCAAATGAACTTAAAGGCAATGTTTCAGGCTCAGTTTCTTAAAAAAAACTGCCTTTTTAAAATGGAGTTAAACCTGTCTGGTCGATTTCAAGTTTAACTCATTATTTTGGATTTTTTTCCAGGGATTTATATTGAAAATATATGTGTTTTGGCATGTACTGATTGCAGGTATAAAGACAATCCTACATGGATTAGTAATTGCAATAATCATCAGGGCCCTTATTTGATGTTGTTTGGGGCCAAATTCGGCCCCATTCCCCTCCTAAAATAATATACTTTTCCCTCTATTTTTGATAAAAATTCCCCTCGAAAAATTTTTTTTTTTTAAATTTTTTTTTGGCTTAAATGGTTGATATTACGTTATTAACCTTTGATTTATTGTATATCAATGTATTAGATATATTTAAATTCAGCTATTCTAAGCTTAAAATGTTATAAGGCAGTTGAAAAATCCCCTGAAATTCCCCCTTTTCACCAAAATGACGTAAAATTCTCCTACCTGAGGGCCCCTGGTCCCTTTCCCTAAAGTGCAGCTAGGATCCTGATCGTTAATTTCTACAATTAAACTATCCTTTTGTTGACGCAATGGCCATTTTGACAAAAGTAGTCTGCAATATTTGATTGTTCATGTATACTATGTATATCACATCATTGGTCAAAAATATAGAAAGAAGTCGAGTGTGTTTTAACTTCAGCCAATAAAAATGAATGTTTATTATTTCATGTGAGCTTTACATGATGTGGACTTGACGAAAGGGATACACTGTAGTGATCTCACTGTAGTCGCTGACAATTGAACAATTGTTGCTGTACGGTTGAAATCGCCTACTATTGATAGCGCATTAGAACAATCAATAGTCGCTAGTAAATACCCCAATTACCCGACGCACATCTAAATATCATCTATTATCACTTATCGTTGTTTACATCACTCCCAGGACAAAGTAGAGATTAAATTTAAAAAATTTGACGAGAAATAATTTGTCTAATATTTGCTGTAATGAGTACCAGCATTTGACGCTCGTTACATTGTACATACACCGACAGGAACTAATTGCACTAGATCCCAGTGTCGTACTTTGTCGTACATTCACCGCATACGATGACGGATACCAATGGCCTGGTATCACTGCTTGCTGATTGGCTACAATTAATTAACTATATTTTAACCAATCAGACGACGGAATTCCTTCGCATCATTTTGCTGTCAACATGGTCGCATCGGCAATCAAAACAATTGAGTGTCCAACGATATTTTGTTGTTTTCAGTGTAAATCACACACGCATGAAATAGCTGCTTCTCAAAAAGCAGGAAAACATGTTTATCAATATGTATTGAAGTAAGCACTGTTTGTGTTCAGACACGGAGGTTTGGTATGAAAATCGACCAAATATTGTATTTATGTTGATTTGGTGAAACTTTTTAAATTGGAAATTGGATCATGTTTTGTGGATTTTCGTAAAACAATAAGTTGTTGACTATGGCAAGATCAGTTAAACGCAAAATATTGTTCAGTGGGTTCAATGTGATTCATGTTGTGTACATCTAAAATGTTGTATGCTCAGTTTGACAAGAAAGAAGACTACAGTACAACCTCTCCAGAGCGGCACTCTGTAGAGCAACAACCTCTCTATAACAACACCTTCAAAATTTCCCTAAGCTTATATTTACTATCAATTTAACCTCTGTACAGCAACAACCTCTAAACAACGGCCAATATTTACAGCTCCTGCAGGTTGTTGCTATATAGAGGTTGTACTGTATACTCACTTGTTATTCTATGTATACTGCTTCATGTAACCACAACTAAATCATTTGCAATGTCTATTATCGATGTGTGTGGCAGACACTCAATAAACAATATAAATTGAAAAAACCTGTTAATCATATTTATCAACATTAAAAAAACTCATTTCTTCGAGGAAACTGACTTCCTCACCAGTATGGCGTAGGTTTCTTCGATTCCAGAACATGTGTGAGAACAGGTGACATCATATCCGTAATCATCACTTTGACATGAACAGGGTTTCGGATGTTGAAAAAATATTTTGTGTAGATATAATTATATAATGTTTTTAATGCAAATAACAATCATTGGATGACCTAATTTGCAATGCGTCCAATGAATTCAGATAAGGATGTTTCGGACTTGATTTTATATTAGCTTATTTCCTGGTAATGCCAGGATACATTTACTTGATAATATGTATAGCCTAGCTTTCAGGACAGGCTTCAGATTTTTCTTTGTGATTTGAATCATTAATTTGTGATTCCTATTTATTTTGTTCAACTTTCAATTCACTACAGTTCTATCCACATAAGCCAAGAATGTCTAAAAATATGCCTTGAAAATAGGATTTTTGGCCTTGAAAATGCCTTGAATTTCAGAGTAATATAAGTGTACTGGATAATTAGACTATCCTATCAATCTGTAGCGGTGTGGTACTGTGGTATGTTGTATCTATAAATTGGCTGGGATATTCACCTCTAATTATAGGTATATATCAATATTTTGCTGCTTTGAAAGGCAGCAAGCTTAGCATGCTCAGTTAAATTCTCAGAGGAATTGGAAATGTTGTTGTCAATTAAAGGCTGGCTGCCTTTTATCCAAATCTTCAAACAAATACCAAAGCGTGTATCGTTGAGTCATTTTTGAACGCACATTCTTCTTTGACTTTTCGATAATAATTGGATTTACAAATGATGTACACATTTTTGGTGTATGCAAACCAAGACATGGCAGTTCCAGGGCATGCCTCTCTAATATTAGTGTCATTAACAAACAGTTACATATTAGGCAAAAACTACTCACTAGGCTCGCAGTTCTCAAGTTAGTTGGTTGCCCTGTGCCCAGAAGGATTTTTTTCCTTCTTCAAGTCTTTTGGGGGACAACTTTTTAGAGAGTTTCCTTCAAAAAGTATAAAATCAGGCAACCTAGCTGTCACAAAAAAATCAAAGACTGGGTGTGCATAAAAAATAAATTTTAATTAGAAGTATAGGTTCATGTATGTTCATATAGGTTTGTTTTGATTACATTTGCAACATGTTCAACAATTTCGATTTTTCAGGTAGGTCCACTGATATTTAAAACCCCAGGGATGTGCCAGTGTATTGGAGTCGCCAGAGTGTCATGTGTGAGGCTTCAGGTAATAAGATTACTTGTTTACCTCAGTAGAGCACAAAGTGCTCAAGGTGAGCTATTGTGATCGCATGTTTTCCATCTTCCATGCGATCACAAGTTTATAGGGATGATCCTTTATTTAAAAAAATTATTATCAGAAACTACAATGCATAGAACTTTGGTGTGTAGCATTGTCTAGTTGACTTCTACCAATTTTGTTCAAATTATTGCCCTAGGGTCAAAGTTGGTCCTGCCCCGGTGTTAAATCTATCTTATATCTATAGGCCTATACTGACTGTAAGCTTGTTAATTATGCAGATTACTGTTAATACTTGCAATGAAATGAATCTACAAAAAAGCAAAAAAGCAAAAAAATAAAACAATGCATTTTTTGGTGACCAAATTTGAAGTAACACATACCATTGGTGGAATACTAAGACTTTCTAGTATGCATAGTATGATTTGATAGATTACAGTAAAATCTTGACTAAATGAAATATTATTTCAGACAATCCATGGTTTAGGATTATTCAGGGTAAAAGAAATCTATGCAAAAAGGGAGATCTCTCAAAAGAAATATGACCTACTTCATTTGAATGGGATCTATAAAAAGAAATTATGAAATGAAATATGCATGTAATACAAGAATATTTTAAGCACACTTTGAAATAAATAAAAAAAAATCATGACTGAAAGTATATTTCAGATAACTCTAGGTTTTAATTCAGATAATCCAACTTCAGATAAAACTCATTTTACACTGAACTTGAATGATCCAGTTTAAAGCAAACTTGATATTCTGGACGTTTTGTTATATTAGCAAAATTTGTTCAATGTCCTAAAAATCACAGACAGAAGTAATACTATGTCGTGTGTAAAAACATACCGTGTCCCATGTACATTAAGTTTTCTTAATTAGTCATGTGTAAAAATACCCACTCTCATGTACAATGAACAATTATAAGCATGCGTTAACAAACAATGTGTATGTTTGAAGTAAACATATATGCAAACTGTGAATTTTTTAGGTGAAATTATAAATTGTGTGAAATATTTTCATAGCTTAGTGTGTTCATTTTGAACAAAATTAAACAGGTATAATTATACAGAATTGAGCATTTAAATTTTAACCATCTTGTAGGTACAACCAAACAATGCTGGCCATATTTAGTTTAAACTTATCTATTTCACATCGATTGTAGAGCAAGTTATTGCAACTTATATTAACTATTCTCGCTGACTGCTTCCTGGATTCTGACCAGTACTCACGCCTAAAGAAGGGATTGTGAAGGTTTCGGTCAAATTCCGCCATTGATGGGATTCGAATCCCCAACCTCCGGGTTAGGAATCCGACGCTCTACCCCTACACCACTGCTCCTCCCTTATGGCCATATTTGAAGTTTTCATGAATGTTTGTACTAGTAGTAGCCTATGTCGTTATAGTTATAGTATTGTAACTTGTTATTTCAATACAAGAACAATGTGATATATAGTTTATTTCTAATTAGCAACTACTAAAAGATTCTGTTTTCATAAACTCTAGTTGTGCAGTTAAATAAATGTGGTACTTATCATAATCAACCTGGATTATCGTCTGCCAGTGTCAGCCGGTGTTATGATAAAAATCTTCCTACAATCGGCAGATATTTACGCGAGATGATTTGTTTATACATGTATCTAATTCTACACCCCTTTTCAACAGTCAGAGTCATATGAGGCGGACAATTCACCTAAGTAACGCTCCTGGGAAGAACCAGTACTAGTCTCCCATCCTCTGTAAACAACTGCCTACTTTCTCACATTAAGAGCCATGGTCATTAGCAGGACTCGAACTCACGACCTTCTATCAGTGAGAGGTTACAGTGATTTGAAGTCAGGGACCTTAACCACTCCACCACAGAGGTGGGTCTAACACGATAGGATTTTTTTTCCATTTGCAAAATTTGCTAACATTTCCACATCCCCAACTTAAGCACGTATACATTTTTTAAGCTAAATTGTTTACTAATTAAAGGGCGTGTCATCAGTGATAAGGAGATTGCCAGTAAATTTTCCATGAGTTTTGTTATTACCAATGGATGGAAAGCTTTCATATACAAGTACATGATGTAATACACATAACAAGGCAAGTTACTTGTATGGAAGTATATTTTCGACCTGTGTGATGTCACTGGTACTTGCGCAAGTCTGATCATTCACAAAGCTTTGGAAAAAACTCTGCAAATGTAAACAATATAAATACCAATTATTGTATTCTGTTAGTTATTTCTCAAGGAAGGAACAGCCAAATGAGATCAGATATGGGTCCTTTCTATATCATTTCTAGAACAATTTTAATATCACAACTTTACAAGGTATTTGGTACTTTGAAAATGGTACCATTTTAAGAGATGTTGTGACCTTAATCACTGGTGACTTTATGTATGATTTTTATTGCTCAGATTTCCAGTATTATACAATAAGTATGTACTATATTTTAGTTATGGCATGTGGAGCTGGTGATGAATGGTCTGCATTGTAGCATTCAGTTGAACATGATGGAAGCTTGTCGTACAAGGTTCGCACCTGACTGGAAATTCAGCCTTTGGAAGGTATGATTTCCTTAATTATGCCCTAAGAACTGTATATTTACCTGCTTGCTATTATAATTTTTGCTTGAATGTATATTTTCATTACCTTTTTTATGTGTCATTGATAGCTTAGATATGCTTATATGTGTATAAAACAATTTTGCTGATTAAAGGGAGACAACTCAATTTTCCATGCAATGACCACCTGCACTTATTGTTAACTAGCTATTCAAATCATCTTTGTCTTGACTGTTGTTGGTTCAGTTACAGTTTACATATTTTTCTTGTTGTATTGTACATTACTGTTTATACTATTTTAATACTTAATATGTACTGTTTGATTATAGAAGTGATATAATACTGTAGTATTTTTTAGCATGCCTTCTTTTATTGTCAAATGTATATTTTTTCTTCCTGTGCATACTGTCACAAAATCACAATTTTCAAGGTCTTTTGTAATTTGAAATAATACCAATTTTAAGAGATGTTTTGACTTTAAACACCGGTGACTTTATGTATGATTTTTATTGCTCAGATTTCCTATATTGTACAATAAGGATTTACTATGTTTTAGTTATGGCATGTGGAGGGTAATGAATGGTCTGCATTGTAGCATTCAGTTGAAAATTATGGAAGCTTGCAGTACAAAGTTCACTGACTGGCACTTTGGCCTTTGGAAGGTATGATTTCCTTAATTATGCAAGGAGAACTGTTTGATATTTTGATGATGCTCGTCCATCTGTGTGTCCTCCTCTTTGCAGCGTCTTGGAAAACTCTTCATCTATTTTTATATATTTAACAGGGTTTTCAAGTATGTGAGTATATATTCCAAAGTTTTTGTATATTTACCTGTTTGCTATTTTAATTTTTGTTTGAATGTATGTTTTCATAACCTTTTTTCTGTGTCATTGCATGCTTTGTTCCAAAGCTTTGATATGCTTGTATGTGTATAAAACAATTTTGCTGATTAAAGGGAGACAACTCAATTTTCCATGCAATGACCACCTGCACTTATTGTTAACTATATATCTATTCAAATCATCTTTGTCTTGTCTTTTGTTGGTTCAGTTACAGTTTACATATTTTTCTTGTTGTATTGTACATTACTGTTTATACTATTTTAATACTTAATATGTACTGTTTGATTATAGACGTGATATAATACTGTAGTATGTTTTAGCATGCCTTCTTTTATTGTGAAATGTATATTTTTTCTTCCTGTGCATACTTATACTGTCATACATGTCTTATATAACTCAGAACTTGCTTTTTTTAGTTTAACTAATTTCCTTGCCATTTCCGTTCTCTTAAATACATAGTATTAACATGTATTATCTGCTGATTGTTTCAGTACTCAGGTTCCAGGAATGGATGAAATTGATATTTTTCCCTTATAGATTCTTATTTATATTATTCATGGTGGATCGCAGGCTTCCTCTCGAAAAATAGTCAAGGCATGATAAAGAAATTTTGCATGAATATCTTTTTAGGTATTGGCTAATGCAGAAATGATATATTCAAATGATATTTCCATGAAAATCGCTCAAAAAGTGTCACCTTAAGCAGAACATGTTTTTACATTGATTTTCGCATTATTTCCTGTATTGCTCCCAATTATTTTGTATATTTAGTCAGGCAATATACATAATTGTAATGCTGAATCATTTACAAATCCAAAAAAGTTAATAATGCTACATTTGCCATCATCAAATCTTAAAAAATGTTGACTGCATGAACTCAGGGGTGGCAATTTACAATGCAAAAAAATGAGACATTTTTCTCTCGGTTGTGTCGATACAGTGAAAAAATGGCCCAGTGATTTTTTTTCAAAACGCAGAACAGATACTTTTAACAATTTGAAAAACTTAAAAAAAAAAAAAAAACATAATTATTATGGTCACCGACTTCGACTCGAAAAAAAGGTAATGAAGTCAGTAGAATCAAATTCATTCGGATGGTGTTGTTTCATGTGAGTTGCCATTTTGGTTGTATTGTCCAATTTGTATGTCTGGCATCAACAAAACAGTGTCGACATGTTGTGGTTTCAATAACGGCTATTTTTATTCATAACACGCTGGAGGCAACCTCCACCATATTGTTAGGCAGATTTGCTCCCCTTGAAAATGCATTGGGGAAATTGCCGCACTGTTCAGTACCGTACAGACAAGGCATTGTCAAGACCAACACTGAGATAGAACTTTTACAATATACCATCCCACAGTTGCACCCTTATCTTACACACACTTCCTGTTCGATGAATGGTAAACTTAATGTCCCTGTTACAAGATTGGTATGGGAAACATGACTAACATAGCAGAGGCCCCCAGTTTCCCACAATCATTGTCAAGTGCAAAAGATTATGAACATTCAAGCTCATAAATTCTGCCCCATATAGAGTTTTGAAATTTTTCACAAATGCATTCAGCTAGGTCTGAGCTGGAGGAAGTTGCTGCTGTGTGATGCCTTCTCCTGATATAATGTGCATTCCTTCAGCTAAACAAGACTAGTGACTTAGATAAAATGTTTGGAAGATAAGGTTTTACATGTAGGAATTGAAAAGAAAAGAAGCCTGTTGCAAAGTTCTGAGCCTTTCCAATGATAATGTTTTAGTGATTACTCTTGGTCTACAGTGAATGAAATATGGAGGTTTGATGTTCTTTATTTATTTTTCTTTGTCCTTCAATTTTGTGTTTCCCCATGTACCAAGGTTTGCTAGAAATTTCGACTCCAAGCACTGTATATGTCTTTAAATTTGGTGTTTTTTGAAGAGTAAAATATTGGCGATGGTCAAGCATTGGCAATTTCTTAAAAATCTGCCAAGTATAATGCTCTGTGCATTTAATCTATGAAAAACCATGAGAATAGGTCTAACAAGAAATCTTGAATGATTGATTTGGGATATCTTTTCTCTTTGTTATTCATATCAAGTTCTTGTTTGTTCATCCAGTTTTGTGGCCTAATCATTTAAGCAGGCAAAAGTTAATACTTAAATTTGTTCTAGCTGTATTTAAAGGCACTTGTTTTAACAATAATATCAACAACATGGCCATTGTGACCAGTTTTCAAACAGGTCAGACTGCACAGTTTGATCATGGTCGACTTAATATACTGTGCACAATGTTGGCTTTGTCATTACACAACTCATATAATTTTTTCCAGGCAAAGAATGCCGGTGATAATGCAAGGAAGAGCTTCAGACCTTGCATGCAGATTTCTCACGACAGCATGGCTGCAGAATTAAGGAACATGTGGTACTGAATAAATAAGGTTAGGCCTGAATTGACAATGTTTTCCTGAATAATATAATTGGCAGAGAGAGTTGTGTTTTTCAAGTTTAATAATGTAAGCATAAAACTTCTGGGGTTAGAGCTAACCATTCCGTTCTGGTTTAAACATTCATAGTACTCGTAATTTTGATTTAGATATTACATTGTATCTATGAGGTAAGACGAATAAACAATTTCAGTAACTTACGAACAGTCAGCCCTCAATTTCTTCAGCATTTCTGTTTGACTAAATTATGTATCACAGAGTTGGTACATTACAAAAAAAATATTCTCATTTTTCTTACAGGGTATTGTAGATTGACTGTCAACAGAAATAGAGTGCAGATGCATCCATACAGTTTCAGTGCTGTTCTGAGTGTAAGTATGAATAATCTTCAAAATGGAAGAAAGGATCTTTGGAAAAAATACTTTATAAGTTTATATACATGTAGAAGACATGTGTCTTGTATCTGTTCAATTTTTCTTGATTCCATTTACTTTTCATTAAGTATGTATCCTTGGCATCATACAAATTACAGCACTATTATTGCCTCTGAAAATGTGAAATAAATGTATGTGTTTAGATATCATTGTTCACATGCATTTCTGTATAAAATCAAAAATAGCAATTTTGCTAAATTTGAGTCACACTTATAATAGTACATGTACAGTAATAATTAAACCCATCAATTTACTGTAGTATATGATTATGGTTTAGTTTTTGAATCTATAAATTGGTGAAAATTGATATCACCAGACATCCAATTCTGTTACCTTAACTTTCTTTACTTTCTGCTTTAATTTATTTGCTTTATTTTTCAGTTTGTAGTTCCTGAATGCTCCACATCCCAGCTTGCAGCAATGGAGATAAATCTGTAAAAACAATGTTTAACTTATGTCAAACCTCTAATGCAAATAAGAGCTGAAGCTGAAACAGGGAAAATGATTGTCACTGAGAAACCTGTTGCTTCTGTGTCTGTAATCACTGATGTTGATGAGCTATGCTGTAATTCTGTGATGTTTTACTTGTTGTACATTATAGTAAAAGGTTCAATTTATTGTGTTGATGATTGCTGTACTAAGACAAGTGATATATCTTAGATGATCTGTAATCAGTATCTGGTTGTATGGACAGTTTCATAGGAAGCAGGTACCTGGACATTCCTGTTAATGTGAAGAATTTGAACAGAACTGTGACATATATCTTAAATGCACACAATGCTGATATCTCTACACAGAGTTGTCGTTTGTAATCCATCAAATACATCTCTGTCAATGTCTCAGCATTTTACAGGATTCTTGTGAAACAAGGAATAAAGCGACAAATGGTACAAACCATTCACCTGTGTGAAACAATTTCTATCATAGATTACATTGAAGTAAAAAAACAAACTGATTTACAAGAAAATCACAGGGAATATTTCATTTATCAAGCACACTTTCCTATAACATGTTCAGCACATCAACTTTACGAGGGTAGTATTATTCAAATGTCTATCTTTAGTTATAGATGGATTTTCTTCTTTTGATATTTTCTTCCATTTAGTTTGTAGATAGAAAAGGTGCATGTTATTTCATTTGCCTTTTTTGATTAAGATAAAAAAAAAATTCCATACCTCCTTGTTGCATTGATACATATATCGGTAGTTCCATGTTAAAGGGTTTTTGTGTTTTATAGATTCTTTATGTTATTTATTTAATGTATATATAATGATTTGAAACCATTCACAAGAAGAAAACTTTATTGTTATTTTTCCAACCATACACATGACTCTGTGTTTCGAAAACCAGAGGTCGGAGGGGGGTGACTAATATAATCTTCTTTATTTTGGACAGTAAAAGTTCATGATATTTCACATATAAATCTGTACATGCTTATAAAAATACTATAAAAACAGAAGTTTATATTTATAATTTTTGGTTGCATTTCTTTCACTTCTGACTTGAACCACCATCTACATCATTAAAGTGTATCAATCCATATCTGACGGTACTATTATTTGCAGAATAATTGTTTGTATGTGATAATAATATCCAAATACCTAAATATGAAAAATGAATATTGGAACTTATTTTGAAATTTTGATAAGCAACTATACCTAGAGGTGAAAGGGAGATAACTCGAAAATTGAAAAAAATCAACAAAATCTGAAGTAAAATATTTTGATTAATATAATGATACATTGATGTATGAGTATTAGAATTATTACTTATTGATCTAGATCTGGATATTGTTATAAGATGAAGAAATTGGCTGCTGATAAGTAATTCAGGAATGATAATTAATTGATGTTAGCATTCAGGAATGATCATTACTTAATGGTATGCTTTCTGATGTGGCATTATGAATTTATTATCACTAATTACCTTTAAAAAGGACTGTGCCAATTTATCAGTTAGTCAGATCAGAATTTTAACACATATGATTGGTTATAATTTTTCATAATTGATGATTGTTCTGATAATAACAATATAAATCTCTTAAAACATTTTGCTCCAATCAGGTCCTACACGACAGTAGCATGTACATTAAAATACGTCTAAATGCAATATATTATTATAGTATTATGACAGAAGGCATTAGTTGTAATTTTGCAATGCTCTTTTAGTACTAGATGTCTTATTAACAAGAAATGATATGATTAAGATCAAATTTAGAATGTTCTTGTCATTGGATAGCTAAACTTCATACACTAGTTCAAGTAAAAGGTGAATGTACATGGAGATTATTATAATTTTATTTAATGATTATTAAAAATATACTCCCTTGAATGTGACCTAAGCTTAGAAAAATGTCTGAATGTAATTGTGTTGTGATTTTTGATAATATCATAAATATTTTGTTGAGGCTGTTGATTTTATTCATCCTTCCCATCATCATGATCAATGAAATGCATCATTTTAAAACTGACATATTGCCTGTGTCAAGAAGTTTTCATGGCAGTCTTATTTTTCAGAATATAATCTTGGAATCCCCAGTCCAATAATAGACGGGAATCATAACTGCTTTGTTTAAGGTAAGTCTTAAGAGTAATATTAAATGTAACTTAGTCACTGTAATTTATTAAAAACCATCGCAAAAATGATTTAAGGGAATATAGCAATATCTGTCTATGTAAGATTGTAAGTGCAACTTTTCTTAAACCCATGGATTTTACAGAAACTTATTACACTCAGTGACAACTTTTAATCCAGTCTAACTTACCACCTGAAAATGTGCATGTAGTAAAATAATTCAAGTCCTAATTCATTTGATTGATTTCATTCAAACTTTACACTTTCTCAGTTACTGCTTGTCATTTGTAGATTTAAAATAATATTGGTGAAAAAATTTCAAAGGGGATATAATAAAAACTTGCTCCATGAAATATTGCACTGTATTCATTTAATACCTTCAGTGATAGTTCTTTATATCATTTCGCAGTGAGAAGTACATTTTTAAAAACTCATTATTAAAATCGCTTCTTGTAAATCTATTTGCAGACTAGTGATAAACTGAGGGGTACATGCAAAGCAGAAGAAAAGAAAAGTAAAAGCCAGAGAGAAACAGTGAGTAGTTGTATAGACAAGCCAGTTGTACTCCTGTAAGCATGGACCTCAGAAGTTGTATCTATTAGTAATCACTGAAAACAGATGATCATGGTTGTCTTATTAAAAAAATTTAAAGAGTTTTTGAGAAACTACCAGCCTTGGTGTAAATCTTAATCTCTATTTTGAGATTTGACTCCATAAGGTCCGTCTGACTTTGTCCATGCTGTATCTTCATTATGCATTCAAAGGATTTTAAAACTATGACATTTGCCATACTGAAACAATATTCTATATGTCTCTTGATGGAATATCTTCATACTCACGCAGCATAAACTTCCAATAACCTTGACCTTGTGTACTTTTTCACCTGATGTGGATTTAAATCACACCACTGTAATTGTAGTAAGTCGTTGTTGGTGCTGTTTGCTTGTAGCATAACTTGCTATATTGATACAAGTGGTAGATTTTGTTGGTGATAGAATCTATTTAATTATGTAAATGTTTAAATTTGTAGGATGAACAGGAAACAGCAAGAAAAATAACTTGCCTGTTAGAGGTAATTAATGTATTTATACTACACAGAATAATTTCAGATTATTTACAGGATCAATTATGGAGGGCATTGAACTCACATGTTTGTAAATTGGAGTATGACTATGATTTCTAAAGAGGAACTAAATATGACACTAATCAAACAGGCTTTAAAGCTTTGTTCCAGAATTAGCTATTGTTACTGTCTGCTCACCATCTGTTGCCCTGTGTACATAACCAATTCTTTATATTTTATCTCTGAAACCGCATGGTGCATACTGTATAATCTTGGAGATGTATGTTAATTCATCAGGGCTCTCCAAAATCATGTCAGACATAAATTATATTAATGAAAAAAATACTACACTAAACTAAAAAATACAAATAAAGAAACAACCGGAAATGCCATGTAATTAGTCTGTTTTCTAGTAACCATGGAGTTTTGTCCCATGACAACCACATTTTGTGACAATTTGATACTCTGTGTAATTAATATACAAGTAAATGATAGCTTTTCTAAAGGCATGATGTCTTTTAGGTATATGTTGTTGAAGAAGAAGTAGAGGCCCTCTTGCAGGACAAAGACCTGAAACTTAGAACTTTCTTTTGGGCAAAAATCATACATAATTATGATATCCTCAGGTAAGAAAATCTTTATGGAACATAATTAACTTTCATATTTTACATATATAATTGTAAGTGTTCTGGGTTGTAAGTCTTACACTTTGAACTATTTAATTGTAACCCTGGTACAAATGTTTATTAAACTCAAACGATTTAATTGTAACCCCGGTACAAATGTTTAACTCAAGAAGATGATGTGTTGCTCTGTTGTTCATCATCCCCAGTCAAGATGCCACTATTATACACATTGTACTGGCTCTGAACATTGTCATACTTTAGGCAGTTTGAAATTAGTTGGCATAAAAGTTTACTGCAAGTTTGCAAGACTAACATGGCTTACTTGTAAAGTTCAAGCTTTGAAGTCTTTGACTCCTATATATATATACATGTATGCACATGTCATGATAGCCATGTACATATTGTTACTCAATCATAAGTGGATTTTAAAATAGTGTGGTGCTGATATGCAGTGGAGTGTTTATTGAATGTGTACCACATCCATGGCTGCAAGACTAAGGCACTGTTTCAATGCATTTATCTGTTTTGAATAAAAGCTCTTATGTAAGCTTAACAGTAAATATTCTTGTAAAGCATTATTAAATCAGTTTTTAATGGTCAAAACTTTTTAAGGAAATAGGAAATAATTATAATGTGTCATGGTTGGTGGTTAGAACTGAAACTTAACTTCAAGGTGCAAATGAAGTATAACAGTGCCTCTTACAGGCTCTCTTTTGTTGCAATCATTATCACTGAGGTAGAGTCAAATGTTTTATAGTGTTATTGTATTATTCATGTATAAACAATAAACTTATATCTATCTTGCAGACTTGTACTATATAGTACTGTTTGAGGATGGCTGTCAACGGTTAGTGAAAGAAAGGAAATAAAAAAGTTGTAGGCAGTTAACAGAGACAGTGTACAATTGGAACCTTAATTTAATCTGATGCGTGTACATACTTATATTTGTCGCAAATAAAATGACTTTTAATTATGACCCTGTATCGATAGATGGGAAAGTTTGCAATTGTGGAAATGTTGATTACTATGTTTACTTGGTCATATCCATTTTTAGCTCACCAGAGCACAAAGTTACTCACTGTGAGCTATTGTAATCCCATGATATCTGTTCATCTGTGCATTATATTTGTGTCAACAATTGCTGTAAGCTACATCTTCTTCTAAAGCATGCCCCAGGGTCATTTGATTTCACATACCAGTCATAGGCTTATATAGGAATAAAATGTTTGTCTCTAAGGGTTCTTTTTTCTGGTGAGCGGTATAGGGCCATCATGGCTCTCTTGTTTTTATATCAGATCCAAGTTTGTCAGCTGGTTATTGAATTTTGTCTATTTATCTCATTTTATATTATACATGTATTGAAATTTCACTTTACCGGAGCAAAACTAGAATGTCTTTGCCAGTTTTTGAATTATTACCCTTTTTTGGCCCCAATGAAAGTTTAAATATCAAATCTCATGCTAAAATATTGTTAACTGTTTATTCTCATGCAAATCAATATAGTTATAAATAGGAAAAAAGTTTCATATTACTACATGTAGTTACATAAACAATGCAGCCACTTAAAGTGTATATTTTTATGTTTTAAATTGTTGTACAAATCTATGTAATATTTTGACATATGATGATGTGTTGCTCTGTAGTTCATCATCCCCAGTCAAGATGCCACTATTATACACACTGTACTGGCTCTGAACATTGTCATAGTTTAGGCAGTTTTAAATTAGTTGGCATAAAAGTTTACTGCAAGTTTGCAAGACTAACATGGCTTACTTGTAAAGTTTAAGCTTTGAAGTTTTTGACGCCTATATATATACATGTATGCACATGTCGTGATAGCCACATACATATCGTAACTCAATCATAAGTGGATTTTAAAATATTATGGTGCTGATATGCAGTGGAGTGTTTTACGAATGCGTACCACATCCATGGTTGCAAGACTAAGGCACTGTTTCAATGCATTTATCTGTTTTGAATAAAAGCTCTTATGTAAGCTTAACAGTAAATATTCTTGTAAAGCATTATTAAATCAGTTTTTAATGGT
This sequence comes from Lutraria lutraria, assembly GCA_964023205.1. Lineage (NCBI taxonomy): Eukaryota > Metazoa > Mollusca > Bivalvia > Venerida > Mactridae > Lutraria > Lutraria lutraria. Next base: position 20,497,934 of record OZ026847.1, read on the forward strand.
CAAAACTTTTTAAGGAAATAGGAAATAATTATAATGTGTCATGGTTGGTGGTTAGAACTGAAACTTAACTTCAAGGTGCAAATGAAGTATAACAGTGCCTCTTACAGGCTCTCTTTTGTTGCAATCATTATCACTGAGGTAGAGTCAAATGTTTTATAGTGTTATTGTATTATTCATGTATAAACAATAAACTTATATCTATCTTGCAGACTTGTACTATATAGTACTGTTTGAGGATGGCTGTCAACGGTTAGTGAAAGAAAGGAAATAAAAAAGTTGTAGGCAGTTAACAGAGACAGAGTACAATTGGAACCTTAATTTAATCTGATGCGTGTACATACTTATATTTGTCGCAAATAAAATGACTTTTAATTATGACCCTGTATCGATAGATGGGAAAGTTTGCAATTGTGGAAATGTTGATTACTATGTTTACTTGGTCATATCCATTTTTAGCTCACCAGAGCACAAAGTTACTCACTGTGAGCTATTGTAATCCCATGATATCTGTTCATCTGTGCATTATATTTGTGTCAACAATTGCTGTAAGCTACATCTTCTTCTAAAGCATGCCCCAGGGTCATTTGATTTCACATACCAGTCATAGGCTTATATAGGAATAAAATGTTTGTCTCTAAGGGTTCTTTTTTCTGGTGAGCGGTATAGGGCCATCATGGCTCTCTTGTTTTTATATCAGATCCAAGTTTGTCAGCTGGTTATTGAATTTTGTCTATTTATCTCATTTTATATTATACATGTATTGAAATTTCACTTTACCGGAGCAAAACTAGAATGTCTTTGCCAGTTTTTGAATTATTACCCTTTTTTGGCCCCAATGAAAGTTTAAATATCAAATCTCATGCTAAATTATTGTTAACTGTTTATTCTCATGCAAATCAATATAGTTATAAATAGGAAAAAAGTTTCATATTACTACATGTAGTTACATAAACAATGCAGCCACTTAAAGTGTATATTTTTATGTTTTAAATTGTTGTACAAATCTATGTAATATTTTGACATATTTATTTAATAATGAAATGAATAAATTTATGAAATAAACAAAGTAATACAAGTGTTATTTGTTTGTCAGTGTTCTTAGTTTATGAATTCATACTGAAATCCTTGTCTTTCAGCTGAAAAAAATCAACAACCTCCATTCAAAATTAGCACGTTTTCCCATGGAACATTTGTTCTAACTTAAACTCTCTGAAGCACCAACCTGTAAACAACAACTATTCCAAAATGTTGTTGCTCTTGGAGCGGTAACACTGATCTCAAAGGCAGCTCCAACAAAAACCTTTTTGGTCCGAAAACCAAAACTATTTTTTTTATTTTTTCCCTTAAAGATAATTTCTAGATAAGTCCAATAAATGTTTTTATCAAAAACTTACGACAATTGAGGCAATAGTATACCAAATTGCAGGAAGTTTTACACAGATTTTCATTTTACAGCATTTGTATGATATATTTATCAATTTTCAAAATGTCCAGGATAAAAAACCTGTCTGATAAAATAAAATAAGAACTTTTTTTACAATAGAATAAGATAGTAAGTCATCTAAGAAATATTTAACATCAAATAGTAAAATAAGAAAACATCAGGAGTGGATTTAAGCAGGTTTTATTTGATAGCTGTTGGAAGAAAGGGAATCTGAAAAAAATATTTTTTATCCATTTCTTTTTAAGTTTGCAAAAAAATGTGTAAAATCAGAATAACTGTTAGTGTACAGTAATAATTAAAATTGGCAAATTTGGTATGGGAATTTTTTGAAAATGAATTCTTTTGATGATCCTACAGACGGATCATCACCATTTATTTATTTATTTCATCGGATTTAACGCTATTTTCAATGTGACATTATTTCGTGGCGGGCTGTTACCATAAACAGCTTGCCTGGTTTTATTTTAGGCTTGAATAGTACTAACCACATTCTATCTGCGAGTTATTGCCAAGCTACCCCCACATAATTCAGATGTGGATGACAATTTATCGTATGATGTAATATCTTCAGTCAAATATGTCAAGGGAGAGTGTCAGGAGTCGCCCGGTGTTCAAACACACAACCTTTTAATCAGTAGACCAACACTCTAACCACTAAGCTGACCGAATCATGGCCCTTTTGTTAACCTTTACATCAAATATGATATCCATCACACCCATTCAAAATTTCATTTCAAATATGGACACCCAACCACTGCGGTACAGTTCATATAACTTATTGATGCGAGGTAGCCACGGCCGTGGTCCAGTGGTTTGTGCGCTAGCAATCCGGGTTAGATACAAGGTGGCGGCAGGCCACAGGTGCCTGACATGTCTGATCTGATACGCCCCCAACATATACATAATAAACATGTGTTTACTATCAGACCAGACATGCAAGACACCTGTGTGGCAGGCATACCCTTTAATGACAATTAATGTCGATTTTTCTCCACTTGTGGAGAAGTTGCCGGTTTGATCCTTGTGAATGGATAAGTTAGTACTGGTTGGAAAACAGTCCAGCAAAACTTGTTTGGTGAATCTGCCGCCGTATATAATTGTTAAATTGTTGAAATAAATAAATAGTATTGATACAAGACAATAAAGATTGGACAGAACTAGAAAAACAGACACACAAACGACTACAGGGTTTATATAGAATGTGCTTTGTCAGCCTGTTATAAGTAGATCTCATTATAGCATTGTCCGTAATTGTGACACGTGCTTTAGCTTCATAAACAGGTGTAGTTCTTACATGCAGAATGAGACTATTAAGTAAACTTAAATATGGGAGATGACAAAAATTATATTGATGGTACTTTTGTGTATCATCAAATATTTAGGTTGGGAGAATTTGTATAATCTCTAAAATCACGAGAAACATGTGCAGTTTGTAAATATTCGGTTGTGACTGTGGAATGTTATTGAGTAGGATTTAGGAGCGTAACATTTAGCAGACGACATGCTGTTTGGTTCAATTAAAATATATATTGAATATTAGTGATCTACATGTAGTTTATTCACGAAATTAAATTTATCAAACTAATATTTACCAACAGAACGTGCGTTTGTCGCGCAGATTCATCAACAGTATCTCAATTAAGACGTCATGAAAATGTTCCAATACAAATACAAATTCATTTCATAGCGCAAAAATAATTGCAAAATAAATTTGATTGCGCTTCAAATAATCCTTTTGAAAGTATGCAGTGTAAAACTTTATATACATGTACATAGTTTGGTAAGCTCGAATATCTTTAATTAATCCAATAGTGCACAATTCAGTTTCTGTTTATTTTTTTCCTCAGCATATTGTAGTTATATGAGATACAAGAAGAAGAATAAACAGATTATGTACAATATGTTAACCAGGCTATATGGTGAAATCATAGGCACTCGATTCCGTGATGTGTTTACCTTATATCTCAAACAAAGCAAACGTTCTGTCAAAAAGAAAAACCTTCAATTTGCGTTGTTTGGTAAGTTTAATTGAAATATAATGTCTACACGGGTATTAAAATCACGGAATCGAGTGTCTGTGTTTGAAATTAAAAAAAATACGATTTAAGTGTTGCAAATGATTACAGACCCTGATTCAGGCATTCATTATTAACCATTAAACTCTTCTTTATTATCATTGAATACGGAGGATGAATCATGTGCACGTATAAACAGAAACATACATGTTGTCTATGTCTCTGGTATGAATCATTCACCATTAAACTTGTTACAATTATAACCATAGAAAACGAAGAGTACTCATTATAAGTAATATTATCCCCTTCATAATGCAAAGTAAAATATAACTGACCCGGGTCCAATATTTTAAAATTTCTCATTTATAAAGTCCACTAACTTTTGTTCGTAGTCATTGGCGACGCCGGTCATGGCGTTGCCTTGCCCTAAAATAATGTGCAGGCACATTTGTTGGGGGTATCCGGGGCATGCTGCCCCTCCCCCGAATTGTTTTCACTGTAAATTGCCGGAGACGTATTCTGGGTCATTTTATGGCTTGCTTTGTAGTCAATACATTTATAAAGTTTTTGCAGTTTTCCGTGCTAGATTTATTCATCTTGATTTTATAATTATCAATGATTTTCCACGAAAGTTGCAAGATTTTAGTAAGCACTACATGTACAATGACATTAATAGAAGCCACAAATGAACTTCACATTAACTCATCTGTGAGTCGGGCTATAAAAATAGTTATTTATAGTTACATTGTATGAGTGTTGCTTTAAGATAAAACTTAGTGTTATGCTTTTAAAATGAACTTAATTGAAAAAAAAGATGATGCTATTTAATGCATAACAACATACAATGTGTTAGTAAACACTAAACGGATTATTTACTAGGAAATTTGGTCAAAAGCTCTGTGTCTTCTCCCGGCCACTATCCATTCATTTTTATTGTTGTTTTTTTGCATTTTTTTCATTTGTCAGAAAAAGTATAGACGTGTGCCTAAAGGTAGCCAAGCCGGTCCCGGTGAACGACGTCGTCTCATATGCATTTTTATAGGCACATGGAGGGTTAGCTGGTTCCCTGGTTCCCGTTCAATGTACAGTACAGACCATAGGCACTCGATTCCGTGATTTTTATACGTTTACAGACGTTATTTTTCAATTTCACCCATCAAACAACGCAAACCTGTCGAAAGTAAAAATTTTCCCTTATTAAGCATATAAAATACACTGGATGTGACGTCTAACGGAAAGATTTTGATGGATGAAAACACCGCTAGCACGAATAAACATTGGTTTGTCGATGTTATGAGTGTATACAACTAAGAACTTTATGTTTTACTATGTTATTAAGTTATTGTTATCTTATCTTGAGGATAACGTAAGCTATTTCATGTTAATATCTTTGGCATTTGTTCGCGGAATTTTTGTTATCTGACATTTATGTATCATTGTCTGATGGGTTTTCGATACCATAAGCATTTGTACACGCCTTATATGGAACAAATACAAATAAATACGGCAGTCACATATATTTCCTACAATATTTCCTGTGCACTCATGGTCATTTGTTGTCAAAATGATGGATACCATCCGACTCATTGTAGTCAGATTTTGATGTACATTTGTATTGGTCAAGAGTACAAGGTAATTAAAATAAAACATATACGGGAATTAACAGTTCTGAAAGTGTGTCAATTTATGACATACAGTATTTACAAGTTTATGTGGTAGATGAATTAAGCCATCCTTAAAGAATTATAGGCCTGTACGTGTTATCATCATTATGAATTTGAATGTTGACACAATGTACAGTATTAGGCCAATTAACCACAATTACCAAGGAAAAGAAATACTTCAATGAGAAAATACATGCTACAGCGCATTTTCAAAACCCAAACAAATCCAGTGCCTACCATAAATACCATGTCATACTAAATGAATGCACATGTGGCCCGGACTATTTTTGGCTTTAAGATGCCAAATCGTTGTTCGTGACTTTGAAATAAACTCAACTCAACAGAAACTTATTTGTTCGTGTATAAAGAAGCAAAAAGATTGCATGTTTTTATCTTTTCCACTTATTGCGAAAAGTAGTTTTAACAGGTACGCCATAACGGTCGTCATCGTTAAATCTTTAAAGGGCGACAATCCAGTCAAGTACTCTTTGCCAAGTATTCGATTTACCTCCCTTCATTTGGACATCGTTGTATAATATGCTTAATGTATCATTGGATTAGGCAGGGTCATTCAAATAGAATCCAATTGAAAGAATTTGGATTAGGTAAGAATACATAACAAAAGAAAGAATGTGCTATAAACTGAGTAATAAAAAGATTTGCTTTTAAATTTATGAATATGAGGGATTCGTGAAGCACGTTTTTTTATCCGGAGTTCACGAAATGTGTTGATGGAAAATGCTTTGTATTTATACAAAGCCTTCTCTGTTAAAGTTATTGGTGTGTTATATTCAAACTGATTTCTATGATGTCAAACATACAATGTTTTTTTAAATCAAAGTAATTTGTATTACTCAAAATGGGACGAAAAGTGAACTCGCTATAATATACATGTAGGTATGTGCGATATTTTGTCAATGCACATAAGTGTGTTAAAGAATCGTATCACACTGAAAATTTCATTTTGGTCAGCTACTGGGACTCGTTTTTATCGATGTCATTTCAATTACCATTCCATAGTAGAAATGAAATCAATTGTTGCCTATATTTCAAAAATATTTTAAAGAGCCATACCAACTAACTGTGGCCGTATATTTCTCCTCAAATATGCATAAGGTCCATGAGTTTTACAAACATTTAGATTAATATACCCCGCAAAGATTAGCGTCAGTAGACAATACATCAGTATAGCTGTAAGAAAATAGATACTATCAACTATGGCTAGCATCATATAATAGCATCATCATCATCCAACATCAGATAACATCAACTACAGATAACATCAGATAACATTGTCTACAGTCAACATCAGATTTCATCACCTACAGACAACATCAGATAACATTGTCTACAGTCAACATCAGATTTAATCACCTACAGACAACATAAGATAACATTGTCTACAGTCGACATCAGATATCATCACCTACAGTCAACATCAGACAGCATCAACTACAGAAAACATCAGATAACATTGTCTACAGTCAATATCAAATAGCATCAAATACAGACAACGTCAGATAACATTGTCTACAGTCAACACCAGATAGCATCAACTACAGACAACCTCAGATAACATTGTCTACAGTCAACATCAGATACAACATCACCTACAAACAACATCAGATAATATTGTCTAAAGTCAACATCAGATAACATCAACTACAGACAACATCAGATAACATCAAATACAGTCAACATCATATTGCATCATCTACAGTCAACATCAGATAACATCAACTACAGTCAACATCATATAACGACACATGCAGTCAACATCGAATAACATCAATAACAGTCTATGTCAGATAACATCAACTACAGTCAACATCAGATAACATCAACTACAGTCAACATCAGATAACATTGTCTACAGTGAACATCAGATAGCATCAAATACAGACAATAACAGATAACAACACATGCAGACAACATCAGATAACATCAACTACAGTCAACATCGTATATCATCAAATACAGTCAATATCAGATAACACCAACTACAGTCAACATCAGATAACAACACATGCAGTCAACATCGCATAACATCAACTACAGTCAACATCTCAGATAACATCAACTACAGTCAACATCAGGTAACACCAATTACAGTCTACATCTGATAGCATCGACCACAGTCAACATCAGATAATATCACATACAATCAATATTAGATAACATCATCTACAAACAACATCAGATAACATCATCTACAAACAACATCAGATAACATCAACTACAGTCAACCTCAGATAACATTGTCTACAGTCAACATCAGATAGTATCAACTACAGACAACATCAAAATAGCATTGTCTACAGTCAACATCAGATATCATCACATACAGTCAACATCAGATAGCATCAAATACAGTCAATAACACATAACAACACATGCAGACAACATCAAATAACATCATTACAGTCAACATCATATATCATCAAATACAGTCAATATCAGATAACACCAACTACAGTCAACATCAGATAACATCACATACAATCAACATCAGGTTACATCAACCACATTCAACATCAGATAACATCACATACAATCAACATCAGATTACATCATCTACAAACAACATCAGATAACATCACATACAGGCAACATCAGATTACATCAACCACATTCAACATCAGGTAACATCATATACAATCAACATCAGATAACATCATATACAATCAACATCAGATAACATCAACCACATTCAACATCAGATAACATCACATACAATCAACATCAGATTACATCACATACAGGCAACATCAGATAACATCAACCACATTCAACATCAGGTAACATCACATACAATCAACATCAGATAACATCACATACAATCAACATCAGATTACATCATCTACAAACAACATCAGATTACATCACATACAGGCAACATCAGATAACATCAACCACATTCAACATCAGGTAACATCACATACAATCAACATCAGATAACATCACATACAATCAACATCAGATTACATCATCTACAAACAACATCAGATAACATCACATACAGGCAACATCAGATAACATCAACCACATTCAACATCAGGTAACATCACATACAATCAACATCAGATAACATCACATACAATCAACATCAGATAACATAATCTACAAACAACATCAGATAACATCACATACAGTCTACATCAGGTGGCATCAATTACAGTCAACATCAGTAGGCAGTGTATCAAGTACTAAGAATACATGTAGTCATGAAAACTGAACTTGCAAAGACTTTCACTGCCATATTGATCGGGAACTAGTTTAACAATGTGTAGGGCAGATGAAGAAAGACGTAGTTCCCCAGTCCTGGACGGGGAATCTCCATTAATCCAGATGATTTATACCATGTCTTACAGTTATTCAAGAGATGATAATCTTCATTTTATTTTTTATATAAATATAACTACATGCACAAAGTCATGTACTTATGATTACTACATGTGCACGTCTGTGATCATTGTTTAACGACTACACGAACTGTACGTAAAAAAGCAAATAATTATGTTGTAGATATTCGCTTTCCCTTTAAGAATATCAATAAAGATATTACAATTCAATGTTGTCTCGATTAAGGTAGTTTTGGTCAATGGTGAAAGTAATGTGTTCATCAACCATCTCGCCAATTCTCAAGGTTTCAGAACAGACATTTCAAACTGATACAAATATACCAACTCCTAGATTAATTTAAAATTAACATATTAATTCACTAGGCAATATATGTCTACACCTTACAATAGCGAGTAGAAATATTATATACAACAAGTGATTATTCCTTTAATTACGGTGACGCTAAAGTAACAAGATACCCTCTGCTGATGAGCCACGCCAGCTTTTGAACTTTGAAATGGAAGCATCTATCTTATACGTGTAACGCGACGACTGCAGTTTCACAGAGCTACACATATATTGTTCGAGTTGCAAACTTACACATGAAAATACTTTTTTATCATTTTATATTGTTTGTACATGATTTTTCCATTACACATTACTTTTTTAAATAACGTAAAATTAATTTTGAAAGATTTGGTTTCCATCAACCAAAACATCAACTATAATCAATAGTTTTCTGATAAATAGAAACATCATAATTATGCTGAAAATGTCGGAGCATTTCAATTAGAGATATCATGGAAAAAAAACGATTCACAGTTTGCTGGTTGGGACCGAATAGTCCAAATATGTGTACTCTATAGATGAATATCGAGACACGTAAAACAATTGGCGATATCCAACTTCCAATCATACGCTAGGATCATATAGTGTCGAAAGTTTTACTGTTTAGCTATGAAAGTCCCAACGAAATAGTTGTATTATATTTATAAACGGCAACTTTACTACTCTGAATAGCTGACAATACATATTTTGATACTCAGTAATTCGACACAGTTTTAGCCCATCCGCAATGAGACGTAATGGGTAATATAGAAATACCAAAATCATGAACGGATTGCCCGTATGTCTCATAAATTAGTCTAATAATTATGCAACCCGCTGATTTTAAAATAAAATAGTTCGAACTTGTATTTATTACAGATATTGACATAATATGTAAAACAGTCAAGGTCACGTGAACCATGTTATTATGAAACTTATTATTTACTTGTATTTATATTGAATACTCGACACTGATGTACGCTACATACAGAACTTTAAAAGACATTTAGAAGCATGTAAAAGAAAGCATGCCAGTGTATTCAAGCTGTGAACTTTTATAAGAACATGCTTAAATGTATTTGATTTTAGTTCATTTCGTCTACTACTAACTAAACTAAATAAAAACCATAAAACACACAATGAAATTCCACGCTTAAACCCTCCATGTTTAAAGCAATGACACATGTCCCTCGTTTTTCTCATGTTTTCCGTAAAATTAAAATTCATCCAAATTAAGTACAATAAAACTGTACATAACATGGTCTTCATACCTCAAACAATATTTGGATATTTAAAATCAGTTTTAAAATAAAAAACATATTATATTCTCGTTCTGCACATCATCACAGAAGTGCAACAACAAACTCAATGTCTGATTCTAACCAAAACAACGACAAGCCTACATGGACTGTATTAAGTATGTGCTCTGCATTTACAACACGTGTGCGCACTAATTTCTGCAGTATGATATAAAAGACAAGACAATGACCTTGGCGACGAGGATCAACACATGTCCCTAGCCTAGGACTTCTCTCGGCCCGGCTTACCTACTAGTATATAATGTTATCTCATATTCCCAACACCAAGGACACGATATGTTTCATTTAGAATATATTACTGAATTCAAAAAATGACGAAACAATAATTTGTCGTTTCCAAGGATTTATATACACAAGTCCTTGTCATTCCTTATTTCATAATTGAGAAAATTAGTGTAATCGGAACAGTTCTATTTTAACTGCCATTACATGTGAAACGTACTTCCACATCTCACAATTATGATGTCAGTCACTTTGTCAATGTTGGAACAGTTTAAACTCAAGTTAAAACCAGTTACAATATCTTTATAGTGACACATATTGTTTGCTGTGCAGTATAAATAAGTACTATATACTTTTTATTTCCAATTTTCAGTGATATACATCAACATACAAATGACAAATAATTTATAAAGAAAGTAAAATAATGCTATGGTCATTTTTATGAAGTGTTATAATATTATGTACAATAAAAGATAAATATAGATTAACACAGGTAGATAGATAGATAGATAGATAGATAGATAGATGGATGGGGACGGACGGACGGACGGACGGATGTCTTAAGCAGAATTCGAAAGTTTTTAAGATCAAATTTAAAATTACATTACAGTGGTACTTGTGTCATATGAAGATATGGAAAACTATCTGTGCGCATCTGTTGGACAAAAACCAATCCACTTGCCTAGATGTTTGCATTGCATGGATGTTGTATGTATGAATGTTCATATCTTGTCTTGACAATTTAATGATATTCCTATTTAAACAAAATTTAATTGACTTGGGGTCTTTTGTTCTAAATGGTTAATTACGGTTAAGAACTTGGAAAATCAATCACAGGGTGGCCTTTATTCGGGGGTGGCTACTTACACAGGTTTGTCTCTATATAGAACAAGGCGAGGTTGAAAGTATTAAAAGTGTATACATCTCATCCGCTGCATTTGTCTTTGGTGATTGTAGAATTATGACATATTACTTCAATTCAAATTGTTTTACTATGTTTAAATCACCCCTGCGCCGGATATCGTGATGTGCATTCTCACATTTCTGAAAAATGATATATGCCCGATCTTTTACAACACACAATATACCAAATAGTGGTAAATGTCAGTGAAATACGAGTTGTTCTTTCATGTACATGCAGAATATGAGACCCGCTCTGTGGGCGAGTGGTTAAGGTCGCTAACTTCAAATCACCGCAACCTCTCATTGATAGAGGGGTTCGACCCCCTCTACCGACCATGACTCTACGGTGAGAAGGTAGGCAATTGCTTACTGAGGATGGGAGTTTAGTACTGGTTCTTCCCAGGAACGATGCTAAGGTGAACTGTCCGCCTCATATGACTCTGGCTGTTGAAAAGGGGCGTAAAACCCGATATAAACAAACAAACAAAGCAGATTGTGACTGTAAATGACTTAAATAAGGGAGATAACAAGAACAGTATTGTGGGTACTATTAGTCTTTTACGACTAGTTACCAAACATTGACCGATATTTATTTGGCAAGCATAATTATGCTTTGTAGATATTGTTACTGGAACATTAAAAACTTTGCATAAAATTAGGATTGACATAAAACAATACAATACAACCAATATTTAAAATAAGTATTCTGTTTCGACAAATTAAAAAAAATAAGTCACTTTAACAATTTTTTGAAAATAAAGAATATAATCTGGACCGTGGTCTTCAAGTGATGCGTTACACTGTATCATCAAATGTTTAGGATTGGGAGAATTTATATAATCACTGAAATCACGAAAAACATGTGCAGTTTGTGAATATTCAGTTGTACCTGTGGAATGTCATTGATAAGGATCTATGGATGTAAACAGCAGACGACTTGTCGTTTGGTTAAGTCAAAACATGTCGAAAGCATGTCGAAAAATATAGGCAGATCAGATCAGAAGAGAACAGAGCATACATTGCACATAAATCTTATGCAACAAAAGCATATTGGCAACAACAAGTACATTGTATATACGAGGGTCATCAGTAAAGTTCGTGGACAACCTAACTTTTTTTAGTTATAATGAAATGATGGTTTTAAAAATGTGTCATGGCAATAATTGACATCTATTGTCTCTATTTCTATTTCTAAATTGTCACTTTTCCACATAGTCCTGGTTACGAGTTACCAAGGTGACCCTAGTCAGCGCCTACGGAGCACTTTGATTTTTTGCAATAAAGCAGATTCATTTTGTTGCAATCTTTGTGCTGTAATTTGTATAAATCGAACAGAAGTGTACAGAATAACGTTGGACGCCGTAGCCAATATTCATGACATTTACCGCATAATTATAACGTTATTGCAAGCGTAATAATAAAGTTATCGAGCATGGAAGAACTGTCCTCATTTGAATATATTACAGAAACTAAAGACGACGTCAGAGCTGCTACCAAGTACTGCGTACGGCTGGATGTACACCCACGCAGACATTAAAGTTCATTTCAAGTGATGAAAATTATAAAAAATGTATTAATATCTTTGCTATTTAGGTGATATTTTGATATTTGCTTTGGGAAATTAGCATGCTGTCCATATAGTGCAGATTTGGCACCGATGGATATAGTAATCTACCCAAATTTGAAAAGAAAACGATTTAATTTAACTGAGAAAATTAGAATAGCGGTGGGCAGTTTTGCTAGAACATGTGACGGTAGCTGGAATAACGATATAATCTCTAAATGGATGGAAAGACACAAAAATACATAACATTTGCGTGCGGGTACTTCGAGAAAATGTGATTATAATAGCAATCAGTATTTCGCTCTGATATTTAGTATGTATTTTGTCAATATGTTACATAAATTGTACATAAAATTTTGTCATAATACATACATGATTAGTCTCATTAATAAGACTGTCCACGAACTTTGCGGATGACCCTCGTATATGCTAAAACGGTATACAGAAAATATGCATAATTCAAGCACAGTAATTATATATTATATGACTGATTGTATATACATGACAAGAGAATCACAGTGGATAATATGAAATTAATTTGTAAGTTATAATTTTACTGTATTGCATTCTCAAGGTCACGTGGCAAGACGTTTTAACGTATTAAGATCGACAATACTACGTCTTGTTCGACGGGTAAACGCAACAGGAACCTTGTCTGATACACCCCGACCCGGTGCACCCCGTGTGATGTCTGTACGACAGGACAATTTCATCCGTCAACGTCACTTGCGAAACCGTTTCTTCATGGCGCAATCCACAACGTCCGTGATAATAGGAAATCGCTGAAGGAATGTAAGCCGCAATACGGTAAAGAGACGTCTCCAGGAGCGTGGAATATCGTGTAGGCGGCCGTACTGTGGCGTAGTGATGACGGACCGTCACCGTCGGGAACGTCGACAATGGCTCAAAGCAACATCGGAAGACGTTGGCGAAGTGTTGTCTTTAGTGACGAATCCCACTTTAATGTTCTCTTTGTCGACGGACGTGCCTTGAAATGACCTAAAATAATCAAAACAATCCATTACATGTATAAGGGCAAATAACTCAAAATCGAGATCAGTGACCCCCACTTTTTTCGCTTAAGGTGTTTCTGTTATCATATGCTACAATCATGCAAAGTTTTAAAAAATTCTGTTTATCAGTTTTCATTTTGCCTATAATGTTTATGTCTATGTGAAAATGTAGCGAACTGTAGCAAACGTCTTTAAGCGAGTTCGCCTTAACGGTTGTCATCTGTAAATATAAAGGGTTACGGTCCAGTCATTTATTCGACTTACTTCCCTTCATTTGGAAATCATTTTATATATTTCATGTTTGGTATGGGTTGATGATTGGATTAGGTATTAGATACATAACAAAAGAAAGAATGTGCGATAAATACAGCAGTAAAAGATGTTTGCTTTAATGAATAAGACGGATTCGTGAAGCACGTTTTTTATCCGAAGTTCGTTCACGAAATGTGTTGATAGAAAATGGTCCCTTATTATACAAAGTATTCTGTGTTAAAGTTATTGGTGTGTTGTATTCAAACTGACTTCTATGACGTCAAACACACTATGTTTTCATAAATCGTAGTAATTTGTGTAACTCAAAAAGGGACGAAAAGTGAACTCGCTATAATATACATGTAGGTATGTGCGATATTTTTCAATGCACAAAAAGAGTTAACGAATCACATCACACTGAAAATTACATTTTTTCAGTTGCTGGACTCATTTTGTTTTGCATTTATTTTATTTCAATATCTTACACAGTCATATGAAAAACAAAACAGAACAAGTTGCCCGTAGAACGTCGTGAAACAAGTATATCTACAAATATATGTGTTACATATATATTTAGAAAATGTAGAAACTTCCCACCCTATTACAGGAAAAATTGCTAGAAAACTATAAAGTTGATGGTTGTAAAACCTGTACAGAAAGTGAAGTTGATTCAGTTTTGAATCCATATCAGTTGACCTCATACTGCTGGGATGAAAACTTTTCTAGTCAGGTATTGGCGAAGTTGGTAGGGGTCAAAATAAAAATCGGAATAATTGGAATGATTTAAAAATGTTTAGGGATGAGAAATTTCTCATAAAAAGTCCAAGTTGTATTCAGTATGATTAATATCGTGTATGACCATCATTTGCACCAATACACGCCAACATTCTAAGGCGCATCGACGTAACGTTCAATTAGTGCGTTAGGCAGATTTCTGCACTCTTGATGTACATAAAGCTTGTGTCAAATATCGAATGTTGTCAACTTGGTGGTTGGCCCTCGCCTAACGACTCAGATCATTCCAGATATGCTCTATCTGGTTTACTCAGTAGATAAGGGAAAACTGCAGGCCATGGAAGTACGGCGACGTTGTTTGAACCAGGTATTGAGTTATGATTCTGGCTGTGTGCAGATGAGCATTGTCTTGTTACACTTGGGCCATTGTGGCGAATGAATGGGGTAGCTTGAGGAGTTAGAACATCAGTAACGTACCGCTGCTGTGCATTGAGGTTGTCCTGTATCCCTACCAGCTCAGTCTTACTGTTACCCATGATCCCGATCATACCATTACACTCCCACCCCCGAATCTGTCCCTCTCAACTACACAGCAATCTGCGAATCTCTCGTTTTAACGTCGGTAGATGCGTAGCCTACCATCTGCACAGCTAAGTGTGAACCGATAATAGCCAGTTAAGTGAACTCGGTTCCAATTAGGCCGCCTCCAATTCAAATGACGTTATGACCACAATAACCTAGCACCACAGTGACGTAGCGTCAACATCTGACCAAAATATGGGCGTCGTGCTCTGATTGGCCTAGCGTTTGATCGCAAGCGAGTACAATTGGTTTGTGATGACACACCGTATCTCCTTGCTGGCACGGTGTCTGGCAAATGACGCAGACGCAATTGCGTTAACGTGATGTAGTGGTCAGTTCTAGCGATGTTGACACGGGGGTAACCAGGGCGGGGACGATCGCGAACAGTCCCAGTATGTTGGCACCGGGTCGCAAGTCCATATATGGTCTTTCGACAGAATGCAAACCTGCTGGCGACGTCAATGACCGTCATTCGTGGTGCCTGACGCATTCCCATTGCCTTATTCCTTTCAACCTCAGACAAGCGTGTCATGATGGAAGGATTGATGATTTTTTCTTTTTCAATTTAAATAATACTTTCTTACCTCCTCCAGAATTAGCTATTTGTTCCTAAATCACAATATTTAACATTTCTACTGATCATTTGTTGACTAGCTTATGCTATTCCTTCACAACATAATAATCAAATGTATTTTAGACTCGAAAATACAGTCAAACCTGTGATTAAATGCAAACCTTGGAAAAGGCACACTATGGCCTTAATGAAAGATGGACTTCATTCGGAGGTCAGTTTGTTCTAAATAATCAATGACTGTCTTAAATACAAATATAATGGCCTTTATTTACAGGAGGTTCTTTATTCATTCATGAATGTGAAATTTCATTAGTTTAACGTCGAAACACTAGTCAGTATCATTAAGCGACTAATGAACCTAAACTTACAATAGAACCATTGAACTAACTGGGTAGTTTCCTCACTTCTTCAGGTCCGGGGTGTCATGATAGTGAGGGCTAGTGGTTGCTAGGCAGAAATCATTTAACCACGTGACCACTGAGGTCACTTTATCTATCATCAGTGATATTGTGTTTGTCGAGTTTGGACGACTGTTTCTTTATAGCGTGCACTCGTATTAGACGTATTACTTGCAAGAAGGAGTAATATTGATGTTGTTTTTAAATAAATAAAGAAAAGTAATTGTTCAAAGTATCAGAATTATTACAATGCATACCACCATTAAACTAGACTTTTATTGCTTGCATTAAGCGTGGATAAGATATGAGTCATTCATCATTTGTTCCAATTTAAAACATTCAATATTATACCTAACTAGTATGAAGAGCCGAGGATGGAATTCTCATTCTGCCATAACATCAAAAATAATCACCTACAATCAGCATCAGATAAGATCACCCACAGTCAACAACATATGACATCAACCATACAGTTAACATCAGATAACATCAACTACAGTCAACATCGGTTAACATCAACTACAGTCAACATCGGTTAACATCAACTACAGTCAACATCAGTTAACATTAACTACAGACACCATCAGATAACATCAACTATACAGTCATCATCAGATAAAATCACCCACAGTCAACATCAGATGTCATCAACCATACAATCAGCATCGGATAACATCAACTTCAGATAACATCAAGTAACATCAACGATACAGTCAATATCAGATAACATCAACTAAACAGTCAACATCAGATAACATCAACTATACAGTCAACATCAGATAACATCAACTATACAGTCAACATCAGATAAAATCAACTACAGTTAACACAAGATGACATTGTCTACAGTCAACATCAGATGACATCAACCATACAGTCAACATCAGATAACATCAACTATACAGTCAACATGAGATAGCATTGTCTGCAGTCAACATCAGATAACATCAACTTTACAGTCAGAATCAGATTACATCGACTACAGTAAACATCAGATAACATTGTCTACAATCAACATCAGATGACATCAACCACACAGTCAACATCAGATGACATCAACCACACAGTCAACATCAGATAACATCAATCATACAGTCAACATCAAATGACCTCAACATCAGATAACATCAACTATACAGTCAACATCAGATAACATTAACTATACAGTCAACATCAGATAACATCAATCATACAGTCAACATCAGATAACATCAATCATACAGTCAACATCAGATAACATCAATCATACAGTCAACATCAGATGACATCAACCACACAGTCAACATCAGATAACATCAGCTATACAGTCAACATCAGATAACATCAATCATACAGTCAACATCAGATAACATCAACTATACAGTCAACATCAGATAACATCAGCTATACAGTCAACATCAGATAACATCAATCATACAGTCAACATCAGATAACATCAATCATACAGTCAATATCAGATGACATCAACCACACAGTCAACATCAGATAACATCAAATACTATCAACATAAGATAACATCAACTATACAGTCAACATCAGACAAAATCAATCATGCAGTCAACATCAAATGACATCAACATTAAGTAACATGAACTATACAGTCAACATCATATAACATAGACTACAGACAACATCATTATACATCGATCATACAATCAACACAAGATAAGATCAACTACAGACAGCATCGTAATACATCGATCATACAATTAACACCAGATAACATCAACTACAGACAACATCATTATACATCGATCATACAATCAACACAAGATAACATCAACTACAGACAGCATCGTAATACATCGATCATACAATTAACACCAGATAACATCAACTACAGACAGCATCATATTACATCGATCATACAATCAACACAAGATAACATCAACTACAGACAGCATCGTAATACATCGATCATACAATTAACACCAGATAACATCAACTACAGACAGCATCATATTACATCGATCATACAATCAACACAAGATAACATCAACTACAGACAGCATCGTAATACATCGATCATACAATTAATACCAGATAACATCAACTACAGACAACATCATTATACATCGATCATACAATCAACACAAGATAACATCAACTACAGACAGCATCGTAATACATCGATCATACAATTAACACCAGATAACATCAACTACAGACAACATCATTATACATCGATCATACAATCAACACAAGATAACATCAACTACAGACAGCATCGTAATACATCGATCATACAATTAACACCAGATAACATCAACTACAGACAACATCATTATACATCGATCATACAATCAACACAAGATAACATCAACTACAGACAGCATCGTAATACATCGATCATACAATTAACACCAGATAACATCAACTACAGACAACATCATTATACATCGATCATACAATCAACACAAGATAACATCAACTACAGACAGCATCGTAATACACCGATCATACAATTAACACCAGATAACATCAACTACAGACAACATCATTATACATCGATCATACAATCAACACAAGATAACATCAACTACAGACAGCATCGTAATACATCGATCATACAATTAACACCAGATAACACCAACTACAGACAACATCATTATACATCGATCATACAATTAACATCACTTAACATCAACTACAGTCAACATCAGGAGACAGTGCATCAATTGTAGTTCTGATAGTACACATGGACACTGATTTACATACTCGCATTGTAATATCGGTAGGGAACTGGTTAAACAATGTGAAAGGTGAATGTAGCAAGATGTAGTACTTTTGTTCGCATCAAAATCTCAAAATTTCAGTCTTAATGCAGAATAGATAACATAGACCAAACTTTGTAGGAATGTCTTCATGTATGTTTTAATTTACTGTTGGATAACCGATCATGTTTCGTGTGATTATTGATTGACGTTCCTACAGCGTCTTGATTCTGTATTTCAAGGGGTTTTGACAGGTAATCCGATAATCAACAGAAAACATCAACACTTTGTGGTCTAGACAGGGCAATAGTCGCGTAAATTAGAAAAAAAAAATCGAAAAAGTCAAGACGACCGTTTTTATGGTTCACATTAGTGTTACGTTCTGACACGATAATTGCTTTCAGACAAAATACTTGTGGGGTAGACAAAACTGCGCATTTTTAACTCGTTTAGAAAACGTATCTTAAGACTCTACGGCATGGTATAAATCATCTGTTTCCGTCCAGGACTGGGCTCATCTTTGGGTGCGGGTGACCTCCCCGCTAATGCTTCTAATTTGAAGACGTGAAATGGTGCAGTTTTTCACATCATTAAAAGGTGCCTCGATCGATAAGTAACCAAGGTATATTGACAAACAAGCAACATACAATGACACAGAAGCATAATAATTAATGAACGTGTATAATATTGTTTTTTATATATAGAGAGTGTTTATTTATTTCTGATTCATAAGACTAGCATGCCCATGTGAAGAACATATTTACATTCATAAGTATATACAAATACATAGACGAAACAAGGTGACGAAAGAAGTGTTATGACACATTCATAGCGCATAATGACAAATGGTCTTCGTATAATGAAAAATGAACAGGTTTAGACTGCACATCAATATTTGATAAATTAACAGCGCACAAAGGTTTTGCTTGTGTTTAAGGCACTAAATTGTCATCATACGATGCAAAGGAAATCGCGTATAAAGACAAACGCTGATCAAACAAGAAGTGCTTATGAAACACGGATAATCCCAAAAAGCCAACTGGATTGTATGAGCTTGACCTTTGACATACTGACCTCAAAATCAATAGGGATCATCTATCATGTTTCTGTCATAGAGTTATTGATGTATGGAATAGTCGACCGATGGAGATAGTGGAAGCAAATACAGTTTATAGTTCCGAAAAAAAAATTCTAAAAGATCAACCCATGTTATATAACTTTAAAAAGCCAATACAAATGGCCGAATGTGTCAAAGTAAGAATAAATAACGAAAATGAAGAGCTGACATCACAGGTTGACAGCAGCCTACTGTCAGAAGAGGATCTGTGAGTATATGTGATGGCCAACTTCGCAACCAAATCCGGGGAACTTTAGGTCACGCAGTTCTCTGGTTATTGTCCAGACTGTTATCGACCTACCGACCGACATGTTCAAAAACAATATAGCCTATTTTCTTCGAAATGTGGCATAACATGGAGAAATGGTCACATAGTAACGACACAGCAACTGAATGTAATTTAAACGTAGATGGCGTATAATGACAAATAGTCATCGTATAATGAAAATAATTGGACATAAACATTAAAATTGCATGTCAACCTACGATAAATAGTGTATTAGAATTCACAGCAAAAAGAAGGTCCTGTCTGTGATGAGGCAGTTATGGTGTTCCATAGTTTTCCGTAATTTTCACGAGCTGAAGATCTATATCGGTCTTGTGGTGTCGTATGTTTGGTGTATTTTCGTGACATTTTTTTTGTCAAACACCGAGAATTAAAGTGAACACGTTTATGTTGATTGTGTATAAAAGTCAAATTAGGATATAATTGATGCAATTTATTGATAAATCCGAACTTGAATGTGGTTCACACCTTTTGACACAAAGACTACCTTCAATATGCAACTCAGGTTGATCTAAGTGTGGATTTAGGATTATTGGTGTGTAATTACGAGTTTGAATGATTTTAGGGACTTGTTCACCACAACGCAAAATCCATAGTACTTGGATTTAACAAAAAAAACGGATAATGGATGTTAGTTTGAATTGAAATATACATGTACTGCGAAAATATCGGGACTGAAAGTTCTTTTCGGATTACTCAACGAAATTTTCGGAAAAGCTATTGTCAAATAATCGGCTATCTGTCTATTAGTAAATATTTGATTTGAACGGACTGGATTATCATGGAGTATGTTGATTTTCTAAATTTATGACATCACAATTTTTTTCATTTAATAAATTCTTAATAAAAGCCTTTGGTCAAAAGCACAACGATGTTATTGTGGAATTGCAATGTATATATAAATAAAATCATTTAACTTCCGGTACAAAATATCTAGAATTATCATGACACAGTTATTTGGCTTTAAGCTTGATAAGCATTTGTCTATTTCTAAGATGATATGCACATCTGTTGTATCTATATTTTGTATGAAGATCTTTGACATATTTAAGATGAAACATCAGAGCACAGTGACAAAATGGCCACCTGACACTTTTGCAACACAACATTTTAAAATTGAAAATGCTTACTATTCGTACTTTGTACTTAAATGCCAGTACTAACTTATTTGTGGTTTATACTTAATTTGCAGTAATTAATAATTTCTTTTGAATAACTAATTGAGTAATTCACCATTGAATTTCAGGACAAAGGAACGCACAATAATATCTAAGATGAATTGAAGTCCTTGTGTCTTTTGTGGCCTTGTATGTTTCCATGCAATTCCGAGTGTAAGGTCATGTTTCCTAAAAATGTTTTGCTCTGGTGCCTAGCATTAAGTGTTTAATTTTTGGACCAAGTGATTCGATATACTAGTATAATTTCTGCTAAGTGCAGACATTTAACAGAGTTGTAGCTGGAGTAACCATTTGTTAGGATAAGTATATTTTGTTACTTCCTTTTGTCATATATTGTAAATACATACATAGCTCACTTACTAATATATATACGGCTGATTGAAACTTACCTACAAGTACAAGTTTACCTATAGATATTTACCAGTTGTTCTATTCCTAACGTATATTAACGTATTTACAAGTTCTTATTTGTGTATGGTACATAACTGCCAGTATATATTACTCATATAAGGTACTTTATTGTTAGTATTAATTACATGTGATATGTACTTCATTCCATTATTGACTGATTTACCATTACATTTCAGGGCAAAGCAGCATTATCATAATATCTAAGATGAAATGAAGTTTTGTGTTCTACGAGTTTTCCAGTGAAAAGTGATATTTTAGAAATCGTATTTATTAATTTGTTCAGTGTTTAATGTTAGTGCTATGTGAAATATGAATAGTGTTTGTGCTTAGTGAAATGTGCATAGTGTTTGTGCTTAGTGAAATGTGCATTGTATTTGTGCTGTGTTATATATTTGTGATTTGGAAAAAGGAATATAAATATATTGGAATTTTAGGATTAATTTTACGAAGTAAGTGGAATTTCTTGATCACCGCATTTAACTTCACAATGATAGGTCCTCTCACATAATTTAACTTCACATGCACTATTTTTTAGGATTAGGCAGAAATTATTTTTTAATTTTTTGAAAATTTGAACAAATTACATTTTTTAAATACTTATTTACGAAATAGACATGCGCGACAGAGTATTTAATTATTTTCATAGTATTAATTTAATTTTCCAGATATAGACAAACGTGCGCGCTGG
This sequence comes from Lutraria lutraria, assembly GCA_964023205.1. Taxonomy (NCBI): domain Eukaryota; kingdom Metazoa; phylum Mollusca; class Bivalvia; order Venerida; family Mactridae; genus Lutraria; species Lutraria lutraria. The sequence goes on from OZ026847.1 coordinate 20,520,682, forward strand.
GATTTTTTAATTCAGTACATTCAAATTAGTTACAAATGTAGTTTACTAGGATATTAATCACGTTCCCGGAATAAAGAATGTGTTACGGTTTGTTGCTCTAATAAACTTGGACGGAATAAAATCATATGTTTTTTAATTTATTTCCACAGAATGAAGTCAAATAGTTTTACTGAAATAAAACAAAACGTTACATTATGATAAATAGTACAGGTTATAAAGATGTGACACATTATTTGAAATCCTAATTAAGTATATGCAACATTTTTTCCAAGATGCCAACAACTGATGTCGGTTCAATTAATCAAGTAATAGATATTAGGACTGATTAATTGTACTAGGTCCATGTTTGATCTTAGAAAATCATATTTAACAAATCACTGCAACCATGTCTGAATGCATCTATATGTCATGTGTATAGATCATTTCAATCAGCATATACGTGCATGTAGATTATTTTTCTTTGTGCTTACTACAAACAATTGTGCGTGAACAAAAACTCTAATTTTAGTCTGAAAAAGTGTATATTCAAAGACTATTTCCGTGAAATACAGAAACAAAACACGAATCTCGCTGGACGTATGCTAGGTCAGTTTGATCACATTCTCTACCTGCGTAATACCACAGCAGATTGAAATTGTATACAGAATAAAATAAGATACACGCTGGTTTAATTTAATTTCCGTTCAAATATTAATATATATGGTCATTCTTGCATTAAATCATGTGAGTGAAATAAAACGTTCAAATATTGATATATAATATTTATAATCAATATTGCAATAAGTTATATGGGTGATATAAAACTGAAATGCGCTAGGGTTGTTTACATAATGTTCCATTCATATTAGTTAAAATAATATTCATAACCAATACTCAAACAGAAATGAAATTGCACGCGCAATTTTACACAATTGACATACACGCCCGTTTAACGTTTATTTTATGTTCCGCACAAGATGTAAGACGTTAATTTATTCATTTTAGGTCTGTTAGAAATCAAATTTGTTTGTAATTCATCCGTGTAATATGACAACAGTCCCGCAACGTAAATTCATATTAATCTTAGATATTTACAATTTGGCGTGTGTTTTTCAACCCAGCATTCAATACATACTCTATACAGCGTTTATTTCAAAGTTACGGATAAAATTCATCGAAATCTTGTATGTACAATAAATGCACAAGCCGCGCGACTTGAATTTATTATTCGCTTAAATGTATATTATCATTTGAATCTAATAAATTAACGATTTGTGTAATCGCTACGCTTATTATTTACAAATAAATATAATTTCGTATGAGAAACAAGTACTCGGGCCTGTGACATGACGCATCAGTGGTTTGGTTGTTTGCTGGTTGAATTTTACTTTTCGCTACATGCATAAAACTCATTTGAATCTATAGAAAGATAACTTTGCGTTAAGTATGCGTAACGCGCTTTGTTTACAAACTATTCTCATTTCACAAGCTCATTAATTAGGATAATTAGTATTAATTCTGTCTATGAAATAGGTATATAAGAACCGCAAAATAAATACCACACATCTTCATCATATATATTGACCAGTTTTTTTTATTTCATTCCAGTAACCAATACACATAAATGAATACACAGAGATTCCGAGATATTCAAAAACTCTCTTCGACGTCAATTTCCTCATTTAGATATGCGTGTACATCCGATTTTTATATTGTATATGATGAAGATAAAAAAGAAATAATTGTTCGTGAAAAAAGTCAACAAACCGGGGATTATTGCAATATACTTTGATCTTAGATATTTCTAATTACGCAGGTTAATTTCAACCAAAGCATGTAATCTACGAAATACACATGTCATTCGATACATAGGCTACTAGAGTACTATCAAATGTACAATAAATGCACGAGTCGCGCAATTTGAATGTATTATATATGTTAACATGCGTTGTAGCACGTTCATTCTTTTCATTTAAATCTGTAAGAAATCAATATTTGTGTTCAAAAACAAATCATAATTTGTTCATGAAGTACGCCAACATGTGTATTATTATTCGAATGCTATAAATTGACCAGCTTGATACTTTGTCAAACAATCAATACACATAAATGAGTACACGCATATTCCGTGATATTCAATAACCGTGTATGACCTTAATTTCTTCGTTTGGATATATATGTAGTATGATCTTGTATCTAGAGATAAATATATAATATTGTCCGTGAAATATGTCAACAAACCGCGATATAAATGCAAATCATTTAGATTTTAGATATTTATAATTGTATAGATGATCTTCAATCAAAGCAAGTGAATTTAAAACTACGCATGTCGTTCGATACACATACTATTGTGGACGATAGTTTATTCCTTATTTAATTTGTAATGAATTTCTACGAAATCATGTATACACATTAAGTACATGAGCCGCGCGTCTTAAATGTATTATTCGCTACATACATATTATCATTTGAATGTAACAGATTGATATTCATCATTGATACTGACCAATCTGTTTTTTTAAGAACTAGTACACATAACTGATGACACACATTCCGTGAGCCCACGCTCTTTTATTGCATTATATTCTCTATAATCAAATGATCAATATGATATGTATTATTTGAAATCATTTTGAAAACACTAAATGCAATAAACGCGGTTTGTGAACGTTAAATATTTATTCCAACCAATACACAATATAGTAAACAAAACATATACTCATGTTGATCAATGCACAAAGAATACGTGATATTAACATGTTGCATAAGGTCTTAATGTCTTCAGTCAGAGCTGATAAAATCAAAGTTTGAATTTAAAAAGAAATCATAATTTATCCGTGAAATACGCCAACAAACCCGCCATATTAATTCATTTTATTCTTAGATGTTTTAACATTCATGAAACCGAATCATTAATACGTTAATTTCTTTTTTTTAGATCTGTTAGAAATGAAATTTTGCATTGAAAAAGAAGTAATAATTTATGATTGAAATATGCCAACAGTGCCGCGACAGACATGAATTCATTTTGTTCTTAAATCGCGGCATGAACACATGCATTTTATGTATTTATTTGTAAGCACACGCTCTTTTATAGCATTATATTCTCTATAATCAAATGATATATATATAATGAGAACTGGTTATTTACTTAATTTTCCGTTTAAATAAGTTAATTAATATACATAATTAATAATTAAACACAAATCAAATACACGCGGGATTCTTATACCAATTTTGCCAATCAGACGCAATTGAAATATAGACTGATTTTGTTTTATTTAATTTATATAAAGAAAATAAAATTGAAAAGCGCACGCGTTGTTTACATAATGTTCCATTCCTATAAGCAAATTGATATTCATAATAAATGATCAAACAGGCATGATAAGCTTGTTGTTAAAAATCTACACCCATTATATCTGTTCATTGATTAAGGCTTTTAGCCAATATATTGACAGACAAAAATATTATTCAAACCCTGCAACCAGAGAACCAAGCATTTCCGGCCTAAATATTGAATATTGTTTCATGTAAACATCAAAATAAGATGAATACACATGAAGTCACCAACAGTGTAGTATTAATATATCTAAAGTTCCGTTCGGTTTGTTTACTTTATGCTCCGCTCAAATATTACTATATAAGATAATTTTTGCATTTAATCATATGATTAATTTAAAACTGAAATGTGCTCGGGTTATTTATATAATTTTCCTATCAAATAAGTTAATTATTATTCAAAAAAAATAATCGAACACAAATCAAATACATGCGGGATTCTTATTTAAATCTTGCCAATCTAGTAGCACAATTGAAATAAAGCTGGTTTGTTTAATTTAATTGCCGTTCAAATATTAATATGTATGGTCATTTTACATTAAATCATATCAATGAAATAAAACGTTCAAATGTCAATATATATGATCATTCGAAGTCTATGGTAAACAAAACGTATACACATAATGTTCAATGCATAGTGAATACACAGAGTCCGCGATATTAGCATGTTGCATAATGCCTTAATATCCTCATTCCGAGCATTTAAAGTCATATTTGTATTTAAAAAGAAATGATAATTTATCCTTGAAATACACCAATAAACCCGCAACATAATTCATGCAACCGAATCATTTCAAATATCATTATTGCGCACGATATTTGATCAAACACTGCCTTATTTCATCATTTAAGATGTCTAGATCAATCAGTAAAAGAGACTAAAAAAGTTTACAAAGTGCGCTTGTTGTTTACATATTAGTCTCTGCGCCTTGGATATCAAGCATTTTCATTATTGATGGATATTGACCATTTGATAGTTTTTCAAGAAAACAAATGCACACTATTCAAATAACAATGTCCGTAATATCAATTTGATGTGTAAGACGTTAATTGTTTATTAAAAATGTATCCGTGTAATATGACAACAGTCCCGCAACGTAAATTCATACTAATCTTAGATATTTACAATTTCGCGTGTGTGTTTTTCAACCTAGCATGTAAACAAACAAATACGCATGTCGTTCAATACATGCTCTAATGGTGAACACCGTTTATGATGAAATTCATCGAAATCTTGTATGTACAATAGGTACACAAGCCGCGCGACTTGAATATATTATTCACTAAATTTTTATTATCATTTGAATCTAATAAATTAACGATTTGCGTAAAAATGCGAAGCATGCTTGTTATTTACAAATAAATCTCATTTCGTATGAGAAACAATTACTCGGGCCTGTGACATGACTCATCAATGGTTTGGTATTTTGCTAGTTCAATTTTACTATTCGCTACATGCATAATACTCACTTGAATCTATAGAAAGTTAATTTTGTGTTAAGTATGCGTAACAAGCTCTGTTTACAAACTACATGTATTCACATTTTATAAGCTCATTAATTAGAGCGTTTAGTCATAATTCTGTCTATAGAATAGGTATATAAGAACCACAAAATAAATACAACACATCTTTATCATATATATTGACCTTTCAAGTAAGCAATACACATAAATGAATACACAAGGGATTCCGAGATATTCAAAGACTGTTTCACGTCAATTTCTTCATTTGGATAAACATGTATCATTATGCGATTCTGATATTGTATATTATGAAGATAAAAAAGAAATAATTGCCCCTAAAATACGTCAACAAACCCGGGATTATTACAATTCACTTTGACTCTTAGATATTTCTAATTACGCAGGTTAATTTCAACCAAAGCATGTAATCAATGAAATACACATGTCATTCGATACATAGACTATTAGAGTACCAAAATTTAAAATGAATTTCCATGAAACATCATATGTACAATAAATGCACGAGCCGCGTGACTTGAATTTATTATATATATATTAACACGTGTTGTAACACGTTCATTCCAATCATTTCGATCTGTAAGAAATCAATATTTGTATTTAAAAAGAAATAATAATTTGTCCGTGAAGTACGCCAGCATGTGTATTATTATTTGAATCTTAGAAATTAACCAACTTGATACCTTTTCAAGCAATCATGAGTACGCATTAATGAGTGTCCGCATATTCCGTGATATTCAATAACCTTGTATGACGTGAGTTTCTTCGTTTGTATATATATGAATTATGATCTTGTATCTGGAGATAAATATATAATATTGTCCTAAATATGTCAACAAACCCGCAATATAAAAGCATTTCATTTAGATGTTAGATATTTACAATTGTGCAGAATATTTTCAACCAAAGCAAGTTATGTACAACTACACATATCGTTCGATACACATACTATGTGGACGATTGTTAATTCCTTATTTTTAATGAATTTCTATGAAATCTTGTATACACAATAAGTACACGAGTCGCGCGTTTTAAATTTATCATTCGCTACATACGTATTATCATTTTAATGTAACAGATTGATATTTATCATAGATACTGATCAATCTGTTTATTAAAAGAACTAGTACACGTAATTGAGGACACACATATTCCGTGAAACTCAATCATTTTGTACGATGTCATTTTTTTTCATTTAGCTATGTATAAATAATAAAGACGAACTATTTTCCGTGACGTACAATCATTCAAATTGTGAGCAGCTCATTAATAATTTTCAACAAAAGCATCAGTACACATGTCGCTCGATACATAGACTATTATTGAAGATTCTTTCTTCCCTAATAAAGAACGCATTTCATTGAACACGTGTGTGTAAATTAAATACACGAGCCGTGCGATTTGAATTCACTAAATGTATATTCTCATTTGAATCTAATACATTAATAACATGCGTAAAGTAAACATTGCACGTTTGTCGTTTACAAACTTTTCTCTTTTCGTATTAAATACGTTCGAGACAGGACATAATAATATTTTGGTCGTATGCTAGGTCAATCCTATCATATTACGTTATTTTCTTCATTCCGACATACAATGTAAAAACGATTTTTTCAACCAAATTATCAAGAAAATGTCCTTGGAAAGGTTAAACAAAACCCGTGAACTGATCATCATGTATGTACAGTGTGTGTAATTCATCCCCAAAATATAAATTCATTAATTAGGGCGTGTGGTCAAATTATTCGCATTGAAATGATATAAACAAATCCCGCGACCGTACTAAAATTGATTTCCAACCTAAATATTGACCATTTTGGACGATTTTATAATGCCTAAAAATTCGTTATTGATATTCTATGTACACGTTCTTTAATTACATTAAATTCTCTATAATCAAATTCATTTTTTGATAAATATGCTAATTGATACTTCAAATCATTTTGAAGATGTCAAATGCGAAATACGCGTTTGATAAATATTCAATTCTTACTCTAGCCAATACACAACAACTAATACACACAGAGGGCGCATTATTGATATGTTTTGTTAGACGTTAAATTCTTCATTTCAAATTATAAGAAATCAAAGCTTGCATTTAGAAGGAAATCTTAATTTATTCCTGAAATATACCAACAATCCCGCGACATAAATTCAGTTCAATTCTTAGTCAATACACAAAGATTCTGTGATATCAACATTTTGCTAAGGCCTTAATGTCTTCATTCTGTGATTTTAAAAACCAAATTTGATATTAAAAACTGCACAGTAATTTATCCGTGTAAAATGCCAAAAAACCCGCGAACATGAATTCATTTTGTTCTGAGATATTTTAACATTCGTGCAACCGAATCAATTGAAATAAACTATTTCGCACGATCTATATGAAATATTGGTTGATTTCATCTATTAAGATATTAAAAGATACCTAAAAATATGCAAAGCGCACTTGTTGTTTACAAATTATTCTCCGGACCTTGGATACCAGTCATTTTTGTCATAGATATTGACCATTTTGATAGTTTTTTTTCAATAAAACAAACGCACATTATTCAATACACAGTGTCCGCTCTATTAACTTTTTTTATTTTAGATCTGTTAGACATCAATTTTGCATTGAAAATGAAATAGTAATTTCTCCGTGACATAAATTCATTATCATACTACTTGTAAGCAGCTTATAGATAATTTTCAACAAAAGCATCAGTACACATGTCGCTCGATACATAGACTATTATTGAAGATTCTTTCTTCCCTAACAAAGAACGCATTTCATTGAACTCGTGTGTGTATATTAAATACACGAGTCGTGCGACTTTAATTCACTAAATGTATATTCTCATTTGAATCTAATACTGTACATCAATAATATGCTTAAAGTAAACATTGCACGTTTGTCGTTTACAAATTATTCTCTTTTCGTATTAAAAACGTTCGAGACAAAACATAATAATATTTTGGTTGTATGCTAGGTCAATCCTATCATTCCGAACATTGATAATACTCATTTTAACCTACAGATTGACATTTTGAGGAAAAAAGCTTTTTGCGCATTGTTTTTCTCATACATGTAATTAATTATTATAATTACACACATTTGCCGATTTTGATATTTTATTCTAGTAACAAATACATAAATATGAGTACACACAAACTCCGTGATATTCAATACATGCAATTTTGTATTACGTAAATTCCTGCATTTAGACACAGAAGCCTTTAATCTTGTATATGAACGTCAATATAAGAATCTTGTCCCTGAAATAGTCTACAAACCGGTGATATAAATACATATACTATTAGGGAGCAACGTTTATTGCAAAACACAAAGTTTACAAAATATTCTCATCGTATAAGGTCATTATTTTGTTCACATTCATATTTCCAATATAAAAAAATATATTAGAAAGATATCATACTGTGGTCTCGTGCATTTTACACATTGCTATTGTAAGCCCACGCTCTTATATAGCATTATATTCTCTATAATCAAATGATTAAAATGGTATATTCTACTTGAAATCATTTTGAAAACACTAAACGCAATAGATGCGGTTGTTTATGTTCAATTCTTATTCAAACCAATACACAATATTGTAAACAAACATATACACATGCCGTTCAATACATAGTCAATACACAAAGATTCTGCAATATTAACATGTTTGTGTAATGTCTTCATTCCGAGCTGTTAAGATTTAAAAAGAAATAATAATTTGTCCGTGAAATACGACAACATACCCGCGATATCAATTAAGATCAACCATAATACATGATATATATAAGATAAAGGTTAAATTCACGATTTAAAATCAATTTAGAATGCATTTCAATGATATGTTGTATGTACAATAAATACACGCGCGACCCGTATTAATTTTATTATTTCCTACATGTACAATATCATTTGAATATAATAAGTTAATGATTTGCGTAATACAAACGTCGCGCGTACGTTGTTTACACATTATTCTCATTTCATATGAAACTGAACACACGAAACCAAACACATTTTAATTTAATACTTTGGTCGTGTGCTTGGTCAAGTTCATCATTCGCTACATGCATACTACTCATTTGAATTAATAGATTAATATTTTGCGTTAAATATAAATATCACACTTTGATTTCTCATAAACTCATTAATTAGCACATGTGGTCAATATACTGTCCATGGAACAGGTACATAAGACACACAGATTCCGTGAAACGCAATAATTTTGTACGGCGTCAATTTTTTTATTTGGCTATGTATAAATATTTATCTTGTATTAGAAAATAAAGACGAAATATTGTCCGTGACGTACATTCATTCAGATTGTGAGCAGCTTATAAATAATTTTCAACAGTACAGTCGCTCGATACATAGACTATTATTGAAGATTCTTTCTTCCATAATAAAGAACGCATTTCATTGAACTCGTGTGTGTATATTAAATACACGAGCCGTGCGACTTGAATTCACTAAATGTATATTCTCATTTGAATCTAATACATCAATAATATGAGTAAATCGGTTCAAATAGATTACTGCGTTAGATGAATATCATATCTACGTTAATTTATCATTTAAGACATCTAAATAATAAGTAAACGAGAACTGTGGCTTGAACACATGCATTATACATGGTGATATTGAATGACGCTTATTCATATCATTAAATTCTATAAATTCAAATTGATAAATACGGCATTTTTTACTTGAAATCATTTGAAAATACTAATTGCGATGGATAGTAAACATTCAATTCTGAATCATACCAATAGAGAGTATTCAATACACACCGAGTCCGCGATATTAACACGCTGTGTAAAATGTTAGTTTCTTCATTAAAATATGTTGATAATTATAATTAGAAAGACATCATAATGTGTTAAAGAAATACCCCAACAAGCTCGCGACAATTATTCATCTTGTCCTTGGATATGTACAAATTTACGTGTAATTGTCAATCAAAGCATGAAAACAAAGATACTACTCATTTCATTCGATACACAGTCATTGATGAACAACGTTTATTTCAAAATTGGACCATGAAAAAAGCACACATGATAAGCGACTTGGTACCAAGCATGTTTATCAGATAATGACCACTTTGATAAGTTTTCAAGTAAACCAAATGAATACACAATATTAAATATATATATAGATTAGGCGATATTGAATGGTTTGTTCTTAGATAATTACAACATTTACGCAACTGAATTTGTTAAAAATTCATTGCACAAGAGATATGTAATATTCTACGTTAATTTCATCAATTAGTATGTCTGGAAAATAAGTGATCGAGTCCTGTGGCTTGAACTCATGCATTATAAATATTGATATTGTAAGTACACGCTCATTTATAACATTAAGCTACCTATAATCAATTTGATAAATACGGCATTTTTTACTTGAAATCATTTTGAAAATACATCTTGGATATTGCCCAGTTTAGCATTTTGAAAATACTATATGCGACACGTGGTTTTCAAACAATCAATTCTTATTCAATCCAATACACACGAATTAATACAATGTACATACATAATCCGCGATGTAAGACGTTAATTTCTTGATTTCAATGTTCAAGAAATCAAATTTTGTATTTCAAAATAAATGATATTTCGTCCGTGTAGTACGACAATAATCCCGCGACATAAATTCATATTATTCAACTAAACAGGTAAACAAACAAATACACAAAGTCATGTCGTTCGATACATACTCTATATATGAACAACTTTTATTTTAAAGTTTAGGATGAAATTCATTGAAATGGTGTATGTACAATAAATGAACAAGCCGCGCGATTTGCATTATTATCATTTGAATCTAATAAATTAATTATTCGCGTAAAATTAGCAATTCTATTAATGCACCAGCCGCGCGAATTGATCTTATAATTCGATAAATGTATGTTATCACTTGTATCTAAAAAATTAAGTATTTTCGTAAGACAAACGTAGCACGCTTATTATTTACAAATAATTATTAGTTCGTATGAAGAACAAGAACACGGGCCAGCGACATGATCCAGCAATTGACTGGTCGCTTGCTAGACTAGTTCAATGTTATTATTCGATACATGCGTAATACTCATTTGAATCTATAGAAAGATATTATGCGTTATGTATGCGTACCATGCTTTGTCTACAAACTATTCTCATTTCACAAGACCATTAATTACGGCATTTAGTCATCATTTTACCTATGAAATAGGTACATGAAAACCGCAAAAAAATAACCACACATCATTGTCATATACATTGACCAGATTGATACTTTATTCAAGTAACCAATACACATAAATGAATACACAGAGATTCCGAGATACTCGAAAACTTTGTTTGACGTTTATTTCTTTATTTGGATATACAATGTACATGCTTATGCGATTTTGATTTTGTATATGATGATAATCGGGATATAATTGCTTCTGAAATACGCCAACAAACCCGGAATTTTACAATTCGCTTTGATTTTTAACATTTCTAATTGTGCAGGTTAATTTCAACCAAAGCATGTTATCAATGCGATACACATGTCATTCGATACATAGACCACTAGAGAAGATTATTTTTTTCAAATTTTAAAATGAATTTATCTGAAATTTTGTATGTACAAAAGTACACGAGTCGCGCGTCTTATTTTTTTATTCGCTACATACATATTATCATTTGAATAAAATAGATTGATATTCATCAAATATATTGACCAATTCTTTTCTTCAACAAACCAAAACACATAATTGAGGACACACAGATTCCGTGAAACTCAATAATTTTGTACGACGTTAATTTTCTTCATTTGGCTTTGCATGAATATTGCTCTTTTATCAGGAAATAAAGATGAAATATTGTACATTCATTTAGATCTAAGATATTCAAATTTGTATAGGTTATTTTTAGCCACGGCATGTAAACAAACATAATATACACAAAGTTTCAAAGTTTATTAAGATTATACCATGTATAAAGCCAACATATTTGTTTTGATCAGAAATGATCACTGAACAAATATGTAGTATTAATATATCTAAAGTTCCGTTCGGTTTGTTTACTTTATGCTCCGCTCAAATATTACTATATAAGATAATTTTTGCATTTAATCATATGATTAATTTAAAACTGAAATGTGCTCGGGTTATTTGTATAATTTTCCTATCAAATAAGTTAATTATTATTCAAAATAAATAATCGAACACAAATCAAATACATGCGGGATTCTTATTTAAATTTTGCCAATCTAGCACAATTGAAACACAGCAGGTTTGTTTAATTTAATTGACGTTCAAATATTAATATGTACGGTCATTTTACATTAAATCATATCAATGAAATAAAACGTTCAAATGTCAATATATATGATCATTCGAAGTCTATGGTAAACAAAACGTATACACATAATGTGCAATGCACAGTGGATACACAGAGTCCGCGATATTAGCATGTTGCATAATGCCTTAATATCCTCATTCCGAGCATTTAAAGTCATATTTGTTTTTAAAAATAAATGATAATTTATTCGTGAAATGCACCAATAAACCCGCAACATAAATTCATTTTGTTCTTAAATATTTTAACATTCATGCAACCGAATCATTTCAAATATTATTATTGCGCACGATATTTGATCAAACACAGCTTTATTTCATCATTTAAGATGTCTAGATCAATCAGTAAAAGAGACTAAAAAGGTTTACAAAGCGCGCTTGTTGTTTACAAATTAGTCTCTGCGCCTTGGATATCAAGCATTTTCATCATTGGTGGATATTGACCATTTGATAGTTTTTCAAGAAAACAAATGCACACTTTTCAAATAACAATGTCCGTAATATCAATTTGATGTGTAAGACGTTAATTGTTTATTAAAAATGTATCCGTGTAATATGACAACAGTCCCGCAACGTAAATTCATATTAATCTTAGATATTTACAATTTGGCGTGTGTGTTTTTCTACCTAGCATGTAAACAAACAAATACGCATGTCGTTCAATACATGCGCTAATGGTCAACACCGTTTATGATGAAATTCATCGAAATCTTGTATGTACAATAAATACACAAGCCGCGCGACTTGAATATATTATTCGCTAAATGTTTATTATCATTTGAATCTAATAAATTAACGATTTGCGTAAAAATGCGAAGCACGTTTGTTATTTACAAATAAATCTCATTTCGTATGAGAAACAATTACTCGGGCCTATGACATGACTCATCAATGGTTTGGTAGTTTGCTAGTTCAATTTTACTATTCGCTACATGCATAATACTCACTTGAATCTATAGAAAGTTAATTTTGTGTTAAGTATGCGTAACAAGCTTTGTTTTACAAACTACATGTATTCACATTTCATAAGCTCATTAATTAGAGCGTTTAGTCATAATTCTGTCTATAGAATAGGTATATAAGAACCACAAAATAAATACAACACATCTTTATCATATATATTGACCTTTCAAGTAAGCAATACACATAAATGAATACACAAGGGATTCCGAGATATTCAAAGACTGTTTGACGTCAATTTCTTCATTTGAATAAACATGTATCATTATGCGATTCTGATATTGTATATTATGAAGATAAAAAAGAAATAATTGCCCCTAAAATACGTCAACAAACCCGGGATTATTACAATTCACTTTGACTCTTAGATATTTCTAATTACGCAGGTTTATTTCAACCAAAGCATGTAATCAATGAAATACACATGTCATTCGATACATAGACTATTAGAGTACCAAAATTTAAAATGAATTTCTATGAAACATCATATGTACAATAAATACACGAGCCGCGTGACTTGAATTTATTATATATATATTAACACGTGTTGTAGCACGTTCATTCCTTTTATTTCGATCTATAAGAAATCAATATTTGTATTTAAAAAGAAATCATAATTTGTCCGTGAAGTACGCCAGCATGTGTATTATTACTTGAATCTTAGAAATTGACCAACTTGATACCCTTTCAAGCAATCAATACGCATTAATGAGTATCCGCATATTCCGGGATATTCAATAACCTTGTATGACGTGAGTTTCTTCGTTTGTATATATATGAATTATGATCTTGTATCTGGAGATAAATATATAATATTGTCCGCTAAATATGTCAACAAACCCGCAATATAAAAGCATTTCATTTAGATGTTAGATATTTACAATTGTGCAGATTATTTTCAACCAAAGCAAGTTATGTACAACAACACATATCGTTCGATACACATACTATGTGGACGATTGTTAATTCCTTATTTTTAATGAATTTCTATGAAATCTTGTATACACAATAAGTACACGAATCGCGCGTCTTAAATCTATCATTCGCTACATACGTATTATCATTTTAATGTAACATATTGATATTCATCATAGATACTGATCAATCTGTTTATTAAAAGAACTAGTACACATAATTGAGGACACACAGATTCCGTGAAACTCAATCATTTTGTACGATGTCATTTTTTTCATTTAGCTATGTATAAATAATGAAGACGAAATATTGTCCGTGACGTACAATCATTCAGATTGTGAGCAGCTTATAAATAATTTTCAACAAAAGCATCAGTACACATGTCGCTTGATACATAGATTATTATTGAAGATTCTTTCTTCCCTAATAAAGAACGCATTTCATTGAACTCGTGTGTGTATATTAAAAACACGAGCCGTGCGACTTGAATTCACTTAATGTATATTCTCATTTAAATCTAATACATTAATAATATGCGTAATGTAAACATTGCACGTTTGTCGTTTACAAACTATTCTCCTTTCGTATTAAAAACGTTCAAGACAAGACATAATAATATTTTGGTCGTATGTTAGGTCAATCCTATCATATTACGTTATTTTCCTCATTCCGACATACAATGTATATACGATTTTTTCAACCAAATTATCAAGAAAATGTCCTTGGAAAAGTTAAACAAAACCCGTGAACTGATCATCATGCATGTACAGTGTGTGTAATTCATCCCCATAATATAAATTCATTAATTAGAGCGTGTGGTCAAATTATTCGCATTGAAATGATATAAACAAATCCCGCGACCGTACTAAAATTGATTTCCAACCTAAATATTGACCATTTTGGACAATCTTATAATGCAAAAAAATCGTTATTGATATTCTATGTACACGCTCTTTAATTACATTAAATTCTCTATAATCAAATTGATAAATATGCTAATTGGTACTTCAAATCATTTCGAAGATGTCAAATGCGAAATACGCGTTTGATAAATATTCAATTCTTACTCTAGCCAATACACAACAACTAATACACACAGAGGGCGCATTATTGATATGTTTTGTTAGACGTTAAATTCTTCATTTCAAATTATAAGAAATCAAAGCTTGCATTTAGAAAGAAATCTTGATTTATTCCTGAAATATACCAACAATCTCGCGACATAAATTCAGTTCAATTCTTAGTCAATACACAAATATTACGTGATATCAACATTTTGCTAAGGCCTTAATGTCTTCATTCCGTGATGTTAAAATCAAATTTGATATTAAAAACTGCACAGTAATTTATCCGTGTAATATACCAACAAACCCGCGAACATGAATTCATTTTGTTCTGAGATATTTTAACATTCATGCAACCGAATCAATTGAAATAAACTATTTCGCACGATCTATATGTAATATTGGTTGATTTCATCTATTAAGATATAAAAAAATACCTAAAAGTATGCAAATACAAATTATTCTCCGTACCTTGGATACCAGTCATTTTTGTCATAGATATTGACCATTTTGATAGTGTTTTTTTTTTTCAATAAAACAAACGCACATTATTCAATACACAGTGTCCGCTCTATTAACTTGTAATTTCTTTATTTTAGATCTGTTAGACATCAATTTTGCATTGAAAATGAAATTGTAATTTCTCCGTGACATAAATTCATTATCATACTAATTGTAAGCAGCTTATAAATAATTTTCAACAAAAGCATCAGTACACATGCCGCTTGATACATAGACTATTATTGAAGATTCTTTCTTCCCTAATACAGAACGCATTTCATTGAACTCGTGTCTATATATTAAATACACGAGCCGTGCGACTTGAATTCACTAAATGTATATTCTCATTTGAATCTAATACATTAATAACATGCGTAAAGTAAACATTGCACCTTTCTCGTTTACAAATTATTCTCATTTCGTATTAAAAACGTTCGAGAAAAGACAATTAATATGTTGGTCGTATGCTAGGTCAATCCTATCATTCCGAACATTGATAATACTCATTTTAACCTACAGATTGACATTTTGAGGAAAAAAGCTTTATGCGCATTGTTTTTCTCATAAATGTAATTAATTATTATAATTACACACATTTGCCGATTTTGATATTTTATTCTAGTAACAAATACATAAATATGAGTACACGCAGACTCCGTGATATTCAATACATGCAATTTTGTATTACGTAAATTCCTGCATTTAGACACAGAAGCCTTTAATCTTGTATATGAACGTCAATATAAGAATATTGTCCCTGAAATAGTCTACAAACATGTGATATAAATACATATACTATTGGGTAGCAACGTTTATTGCAAAACACAAAGTTTACAAAATATTCTCATCGTATAAGGTCATTATTTTGTTCACATTCATATTTCCAAAAATTATATTAGAGAGGTATCATACTGTGGTCTCGTGCATTTTACATATTGCTATTGTAAGCCCATACTCTTATATAGCATTATATTCTCTACAATCAAATGATTGATATGGTAAATTTTACTTGAAATTATTTTTAAAACACTAAATGCAATAGATGTGGTTTTTTATGTTCAATTCTTATTCAAACCAATACACAATATCGTAAACAAACATATACACATGTCGTTCAATACATAGTCAATACACAAAGATTCCGCAATATTAACATGTTTGTGTAATGTTATCATTCCGAGCTGTAAAGATCAAATTTTGTATTTAAAAAGAAATAATAATTTACCCGTGAAATACGACAACATACCCGCGATATCAATTAAGATTAACCATAGCACATGATATATATAAGATAAAGGTTAAATTCACGATTTAAAATCAATTTGGAATGCATTTCAATGATATGTTGTATGTACAATAAATACACGCGTGACCCGCATTAATTTTAGTATTTCCTACATGTATAATATCATTTGAATATAATAAGTTAATGATTTGCGTAATACAAACGTCGCGCGTACGTTGTTTACACATTATTCTCATCTCATATGAAAATGAACACACGAAACCAAACACATTAGTACTTTGGTCGTGTGGTATGTCAATTTCATCATTCGCTACATGCATAATACTCATTTGAATTAATAGATTAATATTTTGCCTTAAATAATAATATCACACTTTAATTTCTCATAAATTCATGAATTAGCGCATGTGGTCAATATACTGTTCATGGAACAGGTACATAAGAACCGCAAAATAAATACCACATATTTCTATCATTAGATACTGAGCTTTTTATCATTAATATTGACCATTTTGACTATTAAATATTTACAGATTGCGCGTAACTGGTTTGTTCTTAGATATTTACAACGTTTATGCAAGCAAATCAGTTCAAATAGATTACTGCGTTAGATGTACATGTATATCATATCTACATCTAAATAATAAGTAAACAAGAACTGTGGCTTGAACACATGCATTCTTCATGGTGATATTGAATGACGCTCATTTATATCATTAAATTCTATAAATTCAAATTGATAAATACGGCATTTTTTACTTGAAATCATTTGAAAATACTAATTGCGATGGATAGTAAACATTCAATTCTGAATCATACCAATAGACAGTATTCAATACACACCGAGTCCGCGATATTAACACGCCGTGTAAGACGTTAGTTTCTTCATTGAAATCTGTTGATTATTATAATTAGAAAGACATCATAATGTGTTAAAGAAATACCCCCAACAATCTCGCGACAATTATTCATTTTGTTCTTGGATATGTACAAATTGACGTGTAATTGTCAATCAGAGCATGAAAACAAAGATAATACTCATTTCATTCGATACACAGCCATTGATGAACAACGTTTATTTCAAAATTGGACCATGAAAAAAGCACACATGATAAGCGACTTGGTACCAAGCATGTTTGTCAGATATTGACCACTTTGATAAGTTTTCAAGTAAACCAATGCACAATGTTAAATATATATATAGATTAGGCGATATTGAATGGTTTGTTCTTAGATAATTACAACATTTACGCAACTGAATTTGTTAAAAATTCATTGCACAAGAGATATGTAATATTCTACGTTAATTTCATCAATTAGTATGTCTGGAAAAAAAGTGATTGAGTCCAGTGGCTTGAACACATGCATTATAAATATTGATATTGTAAGTACACGCTCAATTATAACATTAGGTTACCTTTAATCAATTTGATAAATACGGCATTTTTTACTTGAAATCATTTTGAAAATACATCTTGGATATTGCCCAGTATAGCATTTTGAAAATGCTATATGCGACACGTGGTTTTCAAACAATCAATTCTTATGCAATCCAATACACACGAATTAATACAATGTACATACATAATCCGCGATGTAAGACGTTAATTTCTTGATTTCAATGTTCAAGAAATCAAATTTTGTATTTCAAAATAAATGATAATTCATCCGTGTAGTACGACAATAATCTCGCGACATAAATTCATATTATTCAACTAAATAGGTAAACTAACAAATACACAAAGCTATTTCGTTCGATACATACTCTATATATGAACAACGTTTATTTTAAAGTTTAGGATGAAATTCATTGAAATCGTGTATGTACAATAAATGAACAAGCCGCGCGACCTTATTATTCGCTTATGTTTATTATCATTTGAATCTAATAAATAAATGATTTGTGTAAAATTAGCAATTCTATTAATGCACCAGCCGCGCGAATTGATCTTATAATTCGATAAATGTATGTTTTCACTTGAATCTAATAAATTACCTATGAAATAGGTACATAAGAACCGCAAAAAATAACCACACATCATTATCATATACATTGACCAGATTGATACTTTATTCAAGTAACCAATACACATAAATGAATACACAGAGATTCCGAGATACTCGAAACCTTTGTTTGGGGTTTATTTCTTTATTTGGATATACAATGTACATGCTTATGCGATTTTGATATTGTATATGATTATAATCGAGAAATAATTGCTTGTGAAATACGCCAACAAACCCGCAATTTTTACAATTCACTTTGATTTTTAACATTTCTAATTGTGCAGGTTAATTTCAACCAAAGCATGTTATCAATGCGATACACATGTCATTCGATACATAGACCACTGGCGAAGATTATTTTTTCCAAATTTTAAAATATATTTATCTGAAATTTCGTATGTACAAAAGTACACGAGTAGCGTGATTTTTGACATTTCTAATTGTGCAGGTTAATTTCAACCAAAGCATGTTATCAATACGATACACATGTCATTTGATACATAGACTATTGGAGTTTCAATTTTTAAAATGCATTTCTATGAAATATCATATGTACAATAAATGCACGAGCCGCGTGACTTGAATTTATTATATATATATTAACACGCGTTGTAACCCGGAATTTTTACAATTCACTTTGATTTTTAACATTCCTAATTGCGCAGGTTCATTTCAACCAAAGCATGTTATCAATGCGATACACATGTCATTCGATACATGGACCACTGGCGAAGATTATTTTTTCCAAATTTTAAAATGAATTTATCTGAAATTTCGTATGTACAAAAGTACACGAGTCGCGCGTCTTATTTTTTTTATTCGCTACATACATATTATCATTTGAATGAAATAGATTGATATTCATCAAAGATATTGACCAATTCATTTTTTTTCAACGAACAAAAACACATAATTAAGGACACACAGATTCCTTGTATGAATATTGCTCTTTTATCAGGAAATAAAGATGAAATATTGTACATTCATTTAGATCTAAGATATTCAAATTTGTATAGGTTATTTTTAACCACGGCATGTAAACAAACATAATATACAAATGTCGTTCGATACATATATTCTTGAGGGAGAACTTTTATTTCAAAACACAAAGTTTGCAAAGTATTCTCATCATAAAGGGTCGTTCATTTGTTCACATTCATATTTTCAATATTGAAATGTATATTAGATAGGTATCATACAATATTGCGACATTAATTCGTTTTATTCTTAGATATCTACAAAAAATCAACAAGAGCATAAAAACAATATATACTCATTTATTTTGATACGCTGTTTATCGATTAACAACGTTTATTTAAGAATTTGGATGGTTTTCAATGCTCTACACTTTGCATGATATATACATTGCTAGCTTATTGTTATCTAAGTATTCCTACCATATAAACTCATTATATTTTTCACATAAATGTTTTCAAC
This sequence comes from Lutraria lutraria, assembly GCA_964023205.1. Classification (NCBI taxonomy): domain Eukaryota; kingdom Metazoa; phylum Mollusca; class Bivalvia; order Venerida; family Mactridae; genus Lutraria; species Lutraria lutraria. The sequence goes on from OZ026847.1 coordinate 20,540,937, forward strand.
AAAGTTATAAACATTTCTGCCGCCCAATTTTTTCAAATGAAATATTGTTCACGGAGAATTACCAACTGAAAATTCAAAAATATGAGTGACGACTTGTTGATTACAAATTTTCCCCATTTTTAAGTCTAATAATTGGACTATGAAATAGTATATGTGATCCGCGACTGGGATACCAAGCATTTTTGTCATAGATATTGACCACTTTGCTAGTTTTTTCACAAAAACCAATACACAGTATTAAATGTTTACAGATTACGCGACATTGACTGATTTGTTCTTACACATTTACAACGTTTATGCAAGCGAATCAGTTCAAATAAATTATTGCACTAGATGTACATCATATCTACCTTAATTTCGTTATTTGCATACTTGCATGTCATACAGATTTTTTCCTATAATTAGAGAGTAAAGAAATTTATTAGTGTACATGGACAATATATACTTTTAAAAAATGTGTACATCTATGTTCACTGTCTGGCTTGGTGGATTTGAACACCAAAAAGGATATGTTGATGACCATTAATGTCTACTAGTACCTTTTTGTCACGTATAATATCATGTCATTTTATGGCAAAGCCTGTTATATGTTGCTCTTCTACCGGGTGTTATTCGAACCACGTACATTTACAACAAATATTATACAGGGGTGTTCGGTTCCCAATTTATTTATTTATTTTTCTATGAATAATAACAATGCAACGTATATACGTAACATCATATTGGTGAATTAATTATTCATACACTTTGAACTATATAGTATATACATAAACGAAATGTATTATGTACAGTGACATTATATATATAGTCAAACCTGTGTGTGCGGCCACCTCCGAGTAAAGGCCACCAGTCCGATCAATAAAGGCCATATCGTGTATTACCGAAGGGTGTCCATTGTTAACATGTTTGACTGCACACCTTAAATGCCTCCGATTTTTATTTTCGAAGGTATACATTATACATAATACATTAATAAATATTAAACAAAGAATTGCACAGATTATATACAAGTTCAGTCAGCAAACGCAATGTTCATACAATAAAAGTTATATTCTACGTTCATTAGACTTATTGAAAAGGATCATGTATTAAAGGAGATTTATTGACATAAAAAGAAGGCCTTAAAACGAAAATATTAGTATTTCAAGACGTTACAATAAAGGGATTCTGTCTGTAATAATCACTGTTTATTTCAAAACAAATGAACTGCAATTTACTTATACTTTTAAGGTCAGATAGCTTAATTGGATAGAGCAACCCAGACCAGTAACTGGCTATGGGGAGATTCGGGTTCGAATCCCGATCTGACTTTCATGGGTAACCGTTAACAGTTTCAAAATTAGGAATTAATGTTGTACTGTTTGTTTTGGGATTACAAGGGACCAGTGAAATTACTTCATATTTGAGCAGTGCTAATTAATTCTGCGGTCGAATGGTTAAAGTCGTTAACTTCAATTCACTGTATTAAACATCTCACTGCTTTTCAGATCCTATAACGTTTCGTGGTGACTAGAAGCGGATACTGATGCAAAAGTGCATCACCACAAGTTATAGCATTACGTCGGTCGTACGACAACTCAAAAACTTATAGCAGTCCAAGCCAATCCAACAGAAACAATTTGGATTAATTTTATTTCACTAACATATAAAAACACGTCTAATTAACTTTATTTCACTAACATATTAAAACACGTCTAATTAACTTTATTTCACTAACATATAAAAACACGTCTAATTAACTTTATTTCACTAACATATAAAAACACGTCTAATTAACTCGAAGTCTAAAACTCAAATGAAAACCACAGTGAAAGCTTCCCTTGCTAACTGGATGACTAGACGGAGATATTCTTGTTTTTTCAGAGCCTATAAAGTTTCGTGATGAAGCGGTTCCTAATGTTACAGTAACTGTGCATCACAATACTTTATAGCATCAAGTTGGTCCGAAAACACCTCCATACTTCAAGCTGTCCTCAAGTTACCCAATCCGCATCAGCCCGACCCTCGCATTCACATTCCATGAAATTTCTTTTTTTTCTCTTGCCTTTTGATTTCTTGTGACAACTGACGTGCTTTTTCTTCCAAGATTTTTTCCGATATGCGATCAGCAGCGTGGATTCACGCTCTTTATATTACATAAAATAATGCCATTTTCATATCAGACCATTTTCGGAAAATGATACTCTTAAATATGTATCGATGTGTGTATATATTACAGAACTATGTAAAATAAGTACTCGTGTCAAAACTTCGTAGTGGTTTTGAGTGTGTGTATGTCCGTTCGTACGTGCGGGCAGGTGTGGAGCAGGTGGGCGGACGTGCGTGCGTGTGTGTGTGTGATACATGAACAATTAGAATTAATATTCTGAACATCTAACACTGTGACTTTTTATGCCCCCGGTAGGCATATGGTAGTCGCACTGTCCGTCCATCCGTTCGTCCGTCTGTACGCATGCAAGGGTGGTTGTGGGGTTAGGGTTTGGGTTAGGGTTAGTACATTTAGGTCTTGTGGGGTTCAGATACGTACAAACTGGACTTGTGGGGATAATTTCGACTTGTGGGGTGTGACTTGTGGGGTTAAAAACACCGAAAAGATCAAAGGGATCACCCCACAACATACCTCTCATGAGTATGTCTGTCTGTCCGTTCGTCCCACTTCTTGTAATCGCAGCTACTCCTAGAATTCTTATGTGATTTACACCAAACTTTCACAAAGTCATTTTATCAAGTGTTGTAGCGCATATTCTCAGCCTTTTTGGATTCGGTCATTTTTAATGGTGTATTTATGCAACAGAACATATAGTAAGAAACTTACACTCAGAACAGGGTTACTCTTATGTTTAATGTCTAAAAATCTGTATCTAATATACAATGGTTTAACATGCACAATACATATTACTACATAAAACCAACCACAATTTTGATAATATATCTTAAAGATGTCCGTTGATTAATATTAGCACTGTCATAATATCATATAATATATTGTGCCTCTATTTGAAAAGATGCTTTTTTATCTTTCACAGTGTTTAAGAAAATCAAAAAAGGGAAGTAAGATAATTAAATATAAAACAAAATGATTGAATTAGCATTTACTATGATTTTATTATTACTAATCGTTCTAATGGAGGATTTCGTTTTATATGCCGTTTTATAACTTGATACAAATGTATTCAAAGAAAGGCTTAGCAAAAGATTTGCGTCCTCGTGTCAAGTTTTTGAATTTGTTTTTTCTGAACATCTTATTGACGATAATGTAAATAGAAGAAACCTTTCCATTCATGCCAATCAAGTCCGAAACTTTCCATAATTGCTATGGTGGCATATGTTATACCACCATGCTCCGTGATAAGTTTGTGCACAGTTCGCACCATTACGGTCGTTGTCCCGGTCTTTAATTGTGAATTGCATCCCATTATGATATATCAGACTGTCACCAATAGTTCCAGTATACTCCCCTATTGAAAGGACATAGTTTGATGCTTCATTACCAATGACAAAGGAACTATATTCTGCGTATCCACTCTGCACATGATTCCATGTAAGATCAATACGCAGCTTCTAAGATCCAGTTTTAGTCAATGCCCGTATCATTTTATTCCTTATCCAAAAATTGCCGTTTAAATCACCAAATCCATTTTTGTACTCGTTCCAAGTTTTGTAGAAGTCGCTTGCATTCATTCGTCGTTGTATTACTATCCAGCCACCGGTATCAGGAGACATGTCACATCGAACATCAACTTGTTCATCACTAAGATTGATGCTAAACACTCCAGAACTCACAAAGCCCATCGCAAAGGCTTCATCGCAGTCACCAAAACCTGTAAGAAAAAATAGTTCCTTTGTATTATTATTAATTCTGTTTACATTCGCATTTTCTTAATGACCTTTAAACGTCTATACAGTACTGACTTAGCCAGCATATCGAGAACTCATTGCGTTAGTGATTTGATTTGTCGCAACATACCGTTGATCAATTGTTAAATAATGTTTGTTGTTCTTAACATATATCTATACAGGGTAGAGGAAGAGGTTGGGGGACTACAGGAATTTGGCCGCGCAGGAATTTCATAGTAATAATATGTTCATCATTTTTATTCTAGCCACAAACAAGATGCATTCAATAAAACTCATTAGTACGCAAAAATGCAAAAACCAAATTTTCAGTCGGCTCCCCTCTTCATAAAAAGCAAATTGTTAATATATGTTTACAATATTTCATGTGTATGATATACTGTTATATTCAATAAAAAATGAATTATTTCGCAATTCTATAATAAAAATTGAACTATTATATATTTCACTATTCTACCACGTGTAACTAACAATGGGGTGAATGTTTCTACACATCTAAATACCTATTGATAAAATATAACAAAGTTTGATACAGATCGGTTGATGATTGGTCGACTTAGAGAGCGGACAATTAATCTTTTGTCAATGTTCAATGTATCAAGGGGGCATAACTCAGAAGTGTCTGGTGTGATAGGGCTGGTATCAATCTTGACCGAGATCTAATGCCTATAAACATTTTCACCAAGTTTAGTGAAGATCTGTTGAATAAAACCGTTTGAATTAGAGAGCGGACAACGTTGTGGACGTCGCGCACCCACCCGCCACGGGTGTTCACATAATACAATATAAAAATGATCGGTGGCAAAATGATATTTTTGATATGCATAGATATAAATTAATAATAACAGGCATCTAATGGACAATATGGTTGTATGCCGCAATATACCGCTTGGCGATTATTTTGTGCATTGGTCAAAACAAAATACACTATATGCTTGAGTTGGTCATAACGCCCGCCTTTTGTCAAAATGTGGCCGTTGAATTCTTAAGGCTTAAACCCTTTTCATTCACGGCAGTGTGATGAGTAACACGACCCTCTTTAAGTGGTGTACTCACTCTGATATTTGTGTTGCAATATATGCTGTTGTTATTCAATTCAATTCATGATAAAATATACATTTAATCTATAATAGAATTTCGCATGTTTAAAGATTGGTAAATGGTTTATTGTTTAAACAATTGTCCTTTGCATTGCTGACTTCCGTGCTATGCATTCAGACCAGCACTAAAATTGGAATAAACACACCATCTTTAACTTTAAACAGATAAGTATTATCAATAGAGAAATATACGATCACTTCTGAATCACTGATTTGGGTTTATTGGTGCCTATTGTACTTGTTTTTCTACATCAGTCCTATCCAATAATACGTTGACAGTCATGCGATGCACACCACAACATATAATGTCGTCAATAACTTCCGTTGAGTAACAATGTGACCTCATAAATCTGCTTTATTATTCTATAAGCATATCATACGTTTAGGTTTCGAAAACTTAATGTCCCTAGCTTTTTAGAGTCTCTCCTAGTTGGTCCCGTCAGCAAAACATGGACTTTTGATCGTGTCACTGGTTTCTCCGCGTACCAGTTCAATACTTGTTGATATGGTGTTTTCCATTGTTGAAATCATTTTAAGAATAATTGTGCCGCACCGACACCTAAAATGAATATAAATTTTATATGATCATTTTCAAACAGAAAATTACAAAATGTATATACCAAAATTTACCATTTGTGTTCTGAAAAAGCTTACAGACCATATCAATATATTGTGAAATCATTGTAAAAGCCAGGTAGTGAGTCAATAAGAACAAATAAAAAACAATAAATAAACCTGCCATACAAATATTTAGCTGAAATGCCAATAAAAAATGAAGTTACAAAATTGTCATTCAACATAATTAATAATCAGTCGCTGTCTGTGTCTAGCATAAGGCAAATAATAAGTGTACATACTGAACACCAAAATGCATTACTCCACAAGTGACAAGAACTAGTAAATGGAAGAACAAATAAACGCATATGTTTTTCGTAGTAAATCCATGAATGATACCATAGCAACATATTGACGTATAATTAGATGAATTTTGAAGTTTATTTGTTTCGAACACCATTAGGTCAATTGACCCATAAGGTTACATAGTACAATACATAAGCAATGGTAACATACATATATACGTACACAATTACACAATTACATACATAATTTCATAATTACACACATAATTACACAATTACACACATCATATACATACATCAGTTACATACATACATTAATTACATTTAAACATACAAAATGCAAAAGTACATAACTACATAATGTGTATTACTGGAACATATTTTTGCTAACTCTTGTTATGAATAGGCAAAAGGTAGTGATGTTCTGATTGATCATTTATTCAACGAATCATTGAGGAATGGTCGTTGACGTGACGATGACGATGCTCCCATTTCTTCAACGGATACTTGATTCTGCAGAGTTGGCGTTCTTGACTATACAGTACTGCATGCCTTACACCTTACTGACAGTGGTTTCACTTTAAATACATAAATGATTGCCGATTTGATAAGCTGGTGACTAGTTTAATGAAACTGCTGTTCAAACTGTATCTGTAAATACAGCATGATTCTGGTCTAGTGTGGTTTTTTAATAGTATATTTTGATGTGATATTAAATCATTTAATATTTCATTTTTTTATTAATTTTGTGCTATTCAGTTGGTATAACGGATGTTTAATTTATCCAATACCAACATTTTTGGTATCATATTTAATCCGTTTTAATCGATTAATCACTGATTTTTGCCTCTGATTAATTAACGAAATTTTCATGGACTGATTACAATCACTAGCAAAAGGTGCAACAATACAACGTGTTTATTAAATAACTGCCACAGTGACATTGGGTAGCGAATTCTCATTTTGTCCTTATTTATAATCAATTAGAATAGATTGTACATGTATGTACTATTTTAGTAAATTAAATCCTGAAATACTATTGTTTCCTTTTATCAAGGACTTAATATATACATACATGTATAAGTCCTTGCTTTTATGTAACAAAATGCTTTTCGAAAAAAGCTGATTTTTATTTATCTCTATATCTCTATCATAACTAACGGAAAATACCGAAAGATCTGATTACGGAAATATCCGACGTTTTACTTAATTATATATGATGCGACTGTCACGTTCGCATTAATGTGAAGGTCGATTTATTTATTAACATTGTCTATAAATAGACAACGATTCATACCCGTTCATTAAGTATAAAAACAAATAGAAATTAATATAAACTGGTTTAATGCAAATTATTTTATTGATTCTGTTTGAAAAAAAGTATGCTGTTTAATAATGTCTAGGCGTATGTATATGATACCATAATTATATAGGGTCTCTGATTCACGGTGATAAAATGTATTTTGTATAAGGCTACCGACACGGTCTATTTAATTTCACCAAAACACGTCTTAAATTAGTGTTATATATAGTCGGTTATAAACATGTGACCCACGTAAGATTGGACTTTACGTACTGATATTTTTGGCAATCATTACACGAACACATCGTACCATCGTGTAAATGAAATCATAAGTATAAATGTGATAGATATTATAACTTATATCACGTCCTGAAAGCTGAACCGGTTATAATATAATCTACGCTTTGTCAGACTTAATGATAACAACTGGCAGCCGTGTCACAGTGTCAGCTTGTGTAACGAACAAACGAACGTCATAGATCTAACAATTGTGAGAATTGATCGGCATAGGACATAAGATATGTAAAATGGACGGGGAATATCACGTATTTTCTCACAAAACTAAACATGACTTCGACTTGGAATTAGTTCTGAAGGCATTGAAAGATTGTCCAAAGAACGGAGATGATATTGATCTGAATCAATACCTTGTGGCTTATCATGAACTATGCAGGTAAGATTTCTTGTTATTTTATTATAATGAGTGTCTTACTTAAGGTGACAAAATAATATTTGATGATTAACAAGTATCTATAATTCTCATCTGAACTTATGATAATTCCATTTGCCAAAATAATGTATCATAATATCAAAATTAATTTAAACTACAATATCCAACAATAACTTCAATATGTCATTGAGGGTTTCCATATTTCAATATTTCACTTTTAAATGTTCTTCCATTTTTATTTTCAATTTTTAACACAGTACTCAATATTCACATTTTACAAAAATCCTCCACACATGTGTTAACACTATGTACTACACAGTAGCCTAAACAAATATGTAAAAAAATCACTGTGTGAAAGTTGAGGACTGTGTTAAGAATTGAAAATAAACATGGAAAAACATTTAATAATGAAAAATTAAAATATGGAAACCCTCAATGACATATTGAAGTTATTGTTGGACATTGTAGTTTAAATTAAGTTTGATAATTATTATGATACATTATTTTGGCGACTGGAATTTGCGTAAATTCAGGTGAGAATTATAGATACTTGTTAATCATCAAATATTATTTTACTGGTGTAGAAATGTACATTGAATCATTAGCTATTGATGAAAACTCATTTCAGTTATGTACTTTCAGTAATTATTTAACAACGCCACGTTTTAGGATGCATAGCAAAAATGTCAGGTGGCTATTTTTTCACAAATTTGTGCTTTGACGATTCACCTTAAAGCTTAAAAAGAAGAATCAAATTACAAACAGTATTGATTGGGCTCGGAATACTGTTGTACAATGTTTATTCATAAGTATGTCCATGAACTATATATTCAGTGTTTATTAGTACTAGAAATTCGACACTTAAATGCACTTATTCACTGATGTCTCGGGTATCTTTATCAAACCACACGTTAGCACATAACAATGTTAATAGATATTAAGAATGAATGATCACAGAATAGTTTAGGAGAAATGATTTCAAAAGTAAAGACATATTACGTAGCTATACCCCGCAGTGGCGACGGATTCATGGGTCTAGGTACTCTACAAATATGAATTTATTCTTGAGTGGCCACAAAGCGCACCACAGTCAACGCGATTTTCTCATTGTTTCAATATGAGTGGGAGGGGGCATCACTTTCGCGGCCGTTCCATTGTTTCAATTTTAAATTGCTTCCGACTTCTTTGAAGTTGATACTCCCAAATTTTCAGGGGCGTGTTTTATAAACACATCATTACTAAAATGTAAGACAACAGTTTTGAACCTTGTTAGTGATAGTGAACATTTCACTTTAACAACCAATGAATAAAATATCTCCCAGATGGTGTTTTCTGCAATATTAATCTCTCCTTCGTTTTCTTTACTAAGAAGTCTATCTAAGTTGTTTCATACTTTTATCTTAATAATTTCCATGTCACATTTCTCCTTATCTTGTTGTAAGATAACCTTTATAAAACGTTTCTGTGCTTTTAGCAATAAATGTACTGAATGCATGAACATGATGTCTGACACAAATACATGTATGTATTCTTTTTTTCTAGGTTCTTCAAATTAACCGGCAAATTGTTCGGATTTGTTGCTGTGGATTTAGAACACAAAATAGCTGTGATAGAGAAGAAGCAATCCGAGGGAAGTCAACGCCAGTTATATACCACAGCTAAAAGCATGGTCCAGTATGAGATTAATAGTACATTGGTTTTAAATCGAGGCCCAAATCCATCAGGATCAAGAACATTGCTGAGGCTTCACTGGGCACTGGAGTTCATACTCGAGTTTATGTCAAGGATTAGTAAATGTTCTGATCACGACAAGACTTCTAAAATCGCCAGTGAAGTTTATGAAAAAACGCTCTCTAAGCATCATCCTTGGTTTACTAGAAAAATGGCCGTCATAGTGGTGTACTTATTACCCTCGCGGAAGGATTTGATTAGTGTGATGTGTAAACATGATTATGAAACTGTTTTGGACATGCTTGATAAAGTAGTCCTTGCTGGACGGGAGGTATATCAACTCACAGAAAATATATATAAAGCGAATAATCTGCTGAATATACCATGATTGGATCATTAAATTCCACGTCGTTGCCATAAAATGGAAAATGCATGGATAGCATAAACGTTACGTATATATCTCATAAACACAAGCATGCGCATATATTGATATTATTTTGCACATACTACACTGTATTATTAAACAATTTCGTATTATGACAGTTTGACTGGCATATCAATACTCGTGGGATCAGGTAGTTGTATTTAGACTACCTGGTGGGATCAATATTTACAAACCTGAAAAAGTGATTTGTTAGCCTGTATGACGAGGCACATGTTTCATTGAAAGTAGTTGGTCTATTACTGATTGGGTGTATCGGACCGTGTTAGTACAATGTACTGGAAGGTACCCGCATTGTTCGCATAACATAATTATGGTGAAATGTTTGTTATTTATATTAACACTTTTTGGACCATTGTGTCTCAGTACTTATCATAGAATTGTCTACAAATACTATGTTTGAATTGAAAGGTGATATATATCCGTATATTTGTATATACATGTACATGTTTACTTTGATCTATATATCGTAGATATGCAATATACTTCGATGTACATTGTATTGTTTAAGAAGCACGAATACTCGTACATACCTTTATTTTGTACATGTACTGTTTACAACATTTTGTTAACTGTTAACTGTTCGTTATTTTTTTCTATTTCTTTAAAGGAAATAAAAAACATTGTTATATCACGGCTTTGCTTTGCTTTTTTCTGAGAATCTTTTATTCTACCACCTCTCTCTCTCCCCATTTCATTCTCTCTGACTGGTGGCGCTTTTCTCAATCACTACGTATCAGTGATTAAATGATATGTCAGCTTTCAAAATAAACACAAAATAACAGACAACTTGGGTACAAAAGTGATAACATGCGTATTCATAAATTATTCGAATCTGTATAGCCTACACTGTGTTCTAAAAGAACTGATCCGGCAAAGCTTCCGTAGTCATGTGATTAATTAAGGTCTGTGCCTGGAGTCTTCTTCCAATATTAAACGCCAAATGACTGTTTGTTATTATAAGTCGTCAAACCACAAACAAAATAAAACTACAGATGTACATGTAATTGAAAAAGTTAAGTGGTACGTGCATTTGGTAACATGCAGTGCTAATCACGAACTAGTCATCAGTGCAAATCTCACATATAGGCATTGAATGCCTGAAAACGCATGCACTTTCCTATTTGGCTATATAGATAGGCATGTACAAACTTAATTATATATGATCAAGATTTTATATACAAGTATGCAGGTTTTGATGTCAATAACTTAATTCGTTCGGACATACATGTAATTGAAAAGGGCCAGCTAAGATAGATAAAAGGGACTGATAAAACAAGTGGTAATCACACGTTATTAAATATGAACTGATCAATGACAAACTTTGGTGATTTAATTAGTATACAACATACACTCAAAATATACAATAAATCGTTAAACAGAACAGATTTTTTTATTTTCAAAGACGTGTACAAAGTACATAGTCATATACATAGTAACAAACATATTTACATACATGGATAACATGGTAAACAGGCGATGGAAATAAATAAATAAATACATGTACATAGAAAGAGGACAAACATGTAAATATAATTAATTAGACAGGATGGTTGCTCTTAGCTCTAATGCATTTTTAACATACAGCTAGAGATATTTTACGTAATTTTATATCATTTTCACTTCGTAGAAGTTGAATAAATTTAAACAACAGTAATACAAACCTGTGTGGTGAACTATGACACTAAGATGTAGTACTAACTGGAAACGATCGAGAATTAGATCTCGAGTCACTGCATGAATATGAACTGGTGGTCTTCACGAAATTATAGTCTTACGGACTTCATGATGACAATCAGTAAAACGAATAAACGTAAATAACTGCAAAACGTTGCTAATAATCACATCGAATCTAGTTCATACAACAAACTAGACCATTTATTAGTGTGAAGCATCTTTCAGGGAGCTGCCCTGGTCTGTATCAAGAAAATAAATAAGCCTACAGTTGTATATATATTAGTATATATAAAATAAAACAATAAAACACATTTACGAATTGATACTTCAAGAATTTTTACCAATACTCCGTACTGTAGTTAAACACATTTTGCCAAGTAGTTTTATTTACATAAAAAACTGCCTGGTTTGCATATAAATGTCCCAGGTCCTGTCAGTTTTCACATGCCAATAGATTTCCGCTTACGGCATCTTACGGTTCAATAACGGACTTTAGACATAACTGTCAAAATGTCTGCTCACGAAGCAGCAGCAGTTACGTTCCCAATAAGGGATGATTTTGTGTAAGTAAAATGTGATATAATATAATCTGTGATGTAAAATATATCTACATACAACATTGTACAATGAAATCGCGTATTGTCTCGTGATTGTTCTCATAATAATCGTTTTCCATTGAAGTATACGGTTTTCGGATAGTGTTTGTTTCGGTTTCATTTTAAGACTAGAAAAAAAATACTCAGATATCTACAATTCAAATGCTAAGATAATTGTAAATTACATTGGAGTTAATATTGACAGTTATTACTTGTACATAATCAGCGAGGTTGTTTTGATGGTGTTTACACCAAGTGAAACTTCACTAGTATTGTGTTAACGTGTAAATAAATACATCAAAATTGACATGAACTTATCCATGTTTTCCATTTGATTTACTCGTGTAACCAGATCAATGAGTCTGGATATGTTCTTGAGCATAGAAACTGTTAACAGTGTAGTGGAACAGATAAACAAGTAATAAAACCAGGGCACGAAAAATCCACTCGTCCGCTCATATTGACGAGTGAATTCATGGTCCGGAGTTGAAAATCGGCTGTGGCCGTCCGATGGGACAAGCAGCTTTTGCCTTATAAAGCCAATACAAAAAATCAATGATAATAATTTCTTGTTGCGGAAAAATGTTACAAAATGTCTGTTCAAACTTACTTGTTTGACAGATGAAAAAATTAGCCATGACACCGGTTTGGAGTAAATGCCACTCGCCCGGTTCTCTCAGTGAGCGGCAAACGACTACCATCATATGAACCATACTTTATTAGATTTATTCTTTGTACGTATGGCATACTTATACGAAACATAAATGTGAAATAGACCTAGTTAGCCTTTGAGAAATGAATGGATGGAAGTACTTAACATTTATACTCGATTAGCTGGGCCGTGGTACCTGTAAAACGGCCCGGTCTGACATTTATCCGGACTGTTCTCCGGATGTTAATCATTATCAGTTTGCTGTCGTCTGTTTCAATTACATATTCAATTACTTAGCTGTCTTGAACTTTAAGCATGCATTACTATGACATTGTCACTGTCATGCAATAATAAAGTTATTAATTGGCAACATTGATAAGTTGTAAGATATATAGTGCAATGTCATGATGGCATCCAATGCTCCAAAAATTACACATTAGGTTGTATATTTGGCTGTTTAAATTATCAAAAAGCCTCAGTGTTTGTATTACTATTATATACAAGTGGATTTTATATGTCACTTGTCCTGACCCTCAAAATATTTTTCGTGCCCTGAAAACATTTTCTCTGTTTAGTATTTGCCTCCAGATTTGTACATCACAATTATGTAATTGCTTATTTGCATCAAAGACTTATATACATACATGGATTCGCAACTTCCATATTAATTGTTAAAAGGAATCAAATCCTGCGGTAGTGACACATGAATCGACGGAATTTCATGCTCCTGTTACCCGTTTACAATAACGAAAATACGAAAATATTCGTGATGATCCGAAAGTTTACAACAGCGAAATATCTGTGATATTCTGAATGTTTAATCCCGGTGACGAAAGGATAATAATAAATGTCTGCCATCTTGGAATTTAAAATGCTTGACTGATGCCTTTTTCAATGCATAATGTACTTACACAGTGCATCTCAATATCTTTTTGAAATTCGTTGCATCCCAACCAGTTTCCCATGCCCAATTGTCACACTCAGAGTGTTTTTAAATTAGTTTATTTAAGTTCGCAAACACCGATTACTGCTGTTTGACATGGCCGAGTATGTAACAACGCATTTGGGGATTGTCTCTCGATATTGTTTGAGCTATTTTTATACGCCGGTTTAAAAAAACAGGTTGTATTATGGGTGAGCGGGCGATTGGGCGGCATCCACAATGGTGTCCATGGCCTTGAGATCTTAATCAAGTCCGATAACCAGCCCAATCGTCCCAGGCACTTCTGAGTTATGGCCCTTGACGGGCATATTTTGTGACCTGGCACTCATGTTAGCAGTTGCGAATCCATGTGTGTGTATAAGAACTTGTTTGCAAAAAACGAAAAATGGTGATTGTTATGTTATCAATCTTGATGTCATTATTTTGTCACATTTTGTTACGTTTGTTTATCCTTCATGGACAATGGTACATATATAAAATCTTTCCAATCTCTGATCTCACTCTGAACAGATTATGTACCAATCATGTAAACTTGTTCATTATGCAACTTTCATGTTTCATTTATAGCCCATACCAGTACAAAGAAAATAAAGTATGTGTTGTTTCCATTGTTGGAAAAAGTAGCTATAAGGCATTCTCTTCAAAGGCATCACCTTTTAACCCTATCTTAGATGCAGATGTGTTTAAGGTAAATCTTTATATATTTATTGATAACATATTTCATACACAATTGTTCCGGTTGCCATATTATATGAGTTCATTTTGTTGCATGCACCCTTTCAAATGCAAAATGTTTGAGGTAAAAGTCTGAATTGTTTTATAAGTCATTGATAATTTTTTATGTTGGCAAGACTTTCAGGTATATTTATGAATTTACAATCTCATTATGAATGTCACTCAGCAGCTCATTTCTGTCAAGATCACACAAGAGTTGTACATACAACATGTATGGCTTTGTGTCTTATATTTCATGACAAAGTAGGAAATAATAGTTGATAATTAGTGACATATTTTAATCTTTTATTTGTTATTAAAAATTATTTAAAGTCTGGTCTTTATGTGTTAGCTGTTGATATTGTTAAATTTTATCTAAAAAAGCTGAGTATACCTACCTTTTATCCACATTACAGGGAGTTAAGGAACCTCTTGGAGAATATGTGAATGCTGTAAGTATGTATGTTATTGCATTGATACCCTAGGCTTAACAAAATCTGGGTGAACTTTATTTTTATACTTTGGAAAATAAACATGTACTCAGTGCTTTCAATAAACATTTAAAGTAGGTACCATTCAAAGTAATAAATGAAAACAATAATGTGTGTTAAGACACTGAGTACATGTTTATGGTTGATTAATGCACACAATAAATGGTTGTATGGTAGCAGAATACATAAAATTAGTAAAGGATGCTTCTAGATAGAAGTGTAATTTCATGCTAGGTAAAAGTCAAATTTAGAAATAAAATAAAATGATTTTCCTACCTACCGACCCTCTTCTAAAATTTAGGGTCGGTAAAGGGCAAACAAACATATTTTTAATTTAGGCCCTAACAGTGAAACCAGCAGAATATACACTAATTTTATGATGATTTCTCCTGTTAGTTGATAATTAACTAATATTACACTTGTAACTTATGTTTTTTGTTATTTCTGTTTCAATATTTGAGTTTTTGAGGGTCAGTGTTCTATTATAATTTGACTTAGTAGACTTTAGAATATAAACAATTTAATAAGTGTTTAGCAGTTGAATGTTAGTATCCTATGATTTTGTTTATATTTCAGGGTGAAATTGAATGTTATTATGATGTGGATACTAATGTTATATATCTTCATCACACCAGTGTACATGATACTACAAGACTCGCTGCTGTGTGTCAGAAACTAAAAGATGCTTCAGTAAAGGTTTGTAGTGTGCATTTATTGGTGCAGTACCTTTTACACTATGTTTCAATTATATATGATGAATACTTAAATAATTCATTTGATGGAAGATTAAGCCAGCTGTAAATGGTTTGTAGCATTCAAAAATCATAAAGTACAATGTAGTTGTTATTGACATTTTATTGAAAAGAAATTGATAATGATGAGCAGTTCATCAAAGCACTTGATTAGTTCTATCATTACCAATATTTATGAATTTTGCATCAAGAATTGTAGTCTTTATAGCTACTAATAATAAGATGTGTCCCCTGTATTTCTATTGTGAATTTAATAAATATTCAGTAAATAATATTTGTTTTGTATTTCAGGATTTCCAATCACTATGGCAACAAGAAGATTGCTACAATGCCAAATGTCTTCTTTTCTTATTTCACATTTCACACATCATTGTAGTAAGTTTTTTTTATCAATTTCTTTACTGAAGTTCTAACATTCCTTAGTGTTGACTAGGTATACAATTTATTATTGTAAGTCATTTTTTTAAACAACAATGACATTCACATGGGACACATTCATTTTATATAGTTATGCCTTTCTTCTCAACCTTACTGAACCAAATAACTTCTTAAGTGAGGAGCTGTGTTGTAGGGTAGTGCGTCAGACTCCTAACTCAGAGGTTGTGGGTTCCATTCTAGTCAGTGGCAGACTTTGACTGGAACCCTTACAATCCCTACTTTCGGTGTAAGTACTGGTCAGAACCCAGGAAGTAATCATTGAAAGTAGTTGATGTAGTTTGTAAGAACTTACTCTACAATTGATGTAAAATAAATAAGTATAAATTAACTTCTTATTTGTATGCCAATATGAGTGTAATGAATATTTGTATATTGTATTACTGTTATGGTTATATATATAATTATATAAATATGATGAAATTCACACTTCTTTTCTATCTGCATATTTATTAGTCTTTCGTGAACTCTTTGTCTATGGAATAATTTTCTTTTAATTGTTCACTATGTGGAAGATTTGAATTTACTGTAATTGTTTTTTATTGTTTACATAGTATCATATTAGAAAATATTTAAAGCTCATTGTGTTTTTAAAAAATCAAGATTTAAACTTTCATGTTTGAACTCACAAATGGAATTTAAAACCTTATACTTCTATGTGTCAGAGTTCAGCATAATATGATAGAGATTGTTTAAAGTTGCACATTTTGGTTCTGACATTTGACTTGTTTTGTATTTCAGATATCACACCCTGGTTCATCATTTGATGTAACATATGTCAGATTGTTTAGAATTCTTGATTCAGTAAGGTAGGTCAGCTCTATGTTTATCTTCATGTTTCATATTTACCCAGGGTTCAAATTTAACTTATTTTACATCTGGCAAATGTTTGTAATTGGGTAAAATTTCAACTCTAAATATAACCATCTTTTCAGCATACTGTAGAATTGGATAGAACTAATTTATTTGTAAATCAGATATCAACATTATGCCCTCAAGAGCTATGAATATTGTAAAATCCATTTTAAACTTAATGAATTCTGATTCATCGATTGAGTCAACTTTGGTCAAATGTTTAAAAACTCAGTTCATGATGCCAACTTAAAAATACTCTCATCTCGTCATTTGAAGAACTATATATTATTGAATGACATGCCAAGTATCCTGTTGTTGATCTAGTGTGCATTCACTTATATGATTAGGCATACATGTTGTCTAGAATATTATGGTGTTATTGCTTGTCTAAATTTGCAGAATGAAAGTACAGAAATGTGTCACAGATCAGATATATAACCTCTCTATATCCAAAGATTGGAAGTATAATGGTAGACCATGTTCACCCCGTGTTTTGTTTGTGTATGAATCATCTACTATAGAATATGATCCTGAGGAATTAGTAGAGAACACTGGTTACAGGACTAGACCTCAGGTATCCTTCATAGTTCTGCATAGTTTCGAAACCAGATAAATATTATTGCTTTAAGTCTTTCTCAATTTCTCAAGGCTTGATGTGAAGCCATGGTTTAACTTGGACTGCTGCAGTATACAAGTATTTCAGTATATCCCAGTATGCTATTATACACAAATCAAGAGTGTACACTGGCCTAAGGCTGTTGACTTGATTTACGTATTGTTTGATATTATGAATGTCATTCAAACTTCTATGCTACATATATATATATACTATGGTTTTTTTTATCTGACAGAGAATTCATCCAATAAAAAGACTACAACATTGTATGGAAGATCAGATTTATAAAATATTGAGAAAATCAAGGGTTATAACTAATATAAGGTAAGTGTTGTATAAAGCAAATAATCTAAATTGCTTAGAATCAACATATTGATGGTATTCACTTGATTAGGCCATCCTTAAGAAGTTGTTGGTTTGCTGTTCATAGACTGACTGATTCAAAATCCTTTTGACACCCAATAATTGCATTTTTGACCCCAAAAAATTGTTTTTCAGCTATTCATTGTCTGTTCAAATATTAACAGTACCAAAGAAATTGCTTAGTTTATCTACCCACTGGTTATTGTTGGTATTGCTCTTTATCAGTCAGTCATGCTGCTGCATCTGTTGTTTATGTTGCTATACATATAATGATTTGTTTGATTTCAGCAATATTTCTCTGTTTGCAGTACCAACCAATCAGGTGTTTGTATTTTATCATGTGTATACAATCCTGCTGCTGCTGCTGCTACTACTGATGGTGCTGTAACCTCTGAAGACGGTCATGGGTTCACGCCCTGCTACCAACCATGTCTCTTTATGTGAGAAAGTAGGCAGTAACTGTTGCTTTTGCAGGACTGGAGTCTATTACTGGTTCTTCCCAGGAACGATTGTTAGATAAACTGCCAGTCTCATATGACTCTGACTGTTAGAAAGGGGCTTAAAATTCAAATAAACAAACAAACTTGTGCTGCTAACTGCTGATGTTGTTGTTGTTGCTTTCAATGATGATAATTTGTATGATTTTAGCAATTATTTTCTTTTTATAAAAAATATGTTACTGTTGTTGTTGCTAACACTGGTACTGTTGTTGTTGCTATTGTTGTCATAATGATGATGATTTGTATAATTTCAGCAATAATTCTCTCTTTGCTGTACCAGCCAATCAAGAGTTTGTATTTTATCATGTGTATAAGAATTCCGCTGCGGATCCTGTGGCTTTTTTTCTACAACAAATACGTGAGAGTAGTATTCAACGTGATGGAGGTATGTACACAGCTTGTTATCATTTCTTGGTTTCATATTATAATGCTAAACTATTTATTGCTAGAATCAAGCTTGTTCTGAATGTATGTTTAAATATAACTTTGTATAATTTTGTAACTAGCGCATACTTGCTCATATTAGTTTATATTTTATGAGAAAAATAGTTTAGAATGGTATTCATCAAAATGATGAGGGTGTCTGAACCTACAAACACTGAGTGTAAGATCATTCATTGGCTGGTACGTATATACGTGTCTCAATGGTTAAAAGTACTGTCAAACAACTTGTGTTAGCAACCACCTCTGAATAAAGGTCACCCCTGTGTATGAAGACTATTCTTTTAGACACAGTTGCTGATTATTTAGAACAAAATAACCTCCCATAAAGGTCATAATTTTATGTCAATAAAAGCCACATTTTGTCTTTCCCAAGTGTGGGCTTTGCTTATAGGTTTGACTGCATGTGTTTAGAGACTTCTCATTATACAGAATGATCAATGATCTGTCTTCAAACTTGAGTTCAGCAGTAAAATAAAACAATCCAAGGTCGACTAACTTAAGAACAGTCTGAGTGTCAAAGTCTCGTTTTATTGAATTCAATTCTTTTGATTAAAATTTAATTAGAACAAACTAAAAAACAGAAAATATTATAAATTAAGTTATGATTATCTTATGATTAACCAGTAAACAGGATAAAAAAAAGTGAGATTTGAGTCTGGTGACCAAATTTGATGATTTCAGAACAAGATGCTTCATTTAATGGATGGTATACAGGGCTTGTTATCCGAAATAATTTTTTCAGTTCCGATTTCTCCATATATATTTCAATGTAAAATAAACTTGATTATCTGAATCATCTTATCCGATACCATGGACTATCTGAAATAATATTTCAGCCCTGTTGGTTTCGGTTAATCAAGGTTTTACTGTAGTTGTTATCTACTCGTAAGTACAAGCAGGCAAGTGAATTGGTCGAGTTCTGGTATTGTCTATGTTCTATATGTTATATATTTAATGTATTTTTTGTAGATGGTGATTCTCCTAGGAAGAGTTATTTGTCCAATAGACGAGGTCCATCTTCAGGAAGTTCAGACAGGTCAAGGTCATCTCCATCATCCAGATTTGGAGATTTTAGTTTTAAGGAGTTTCTATGGCAACATATTGATATGGCATTGACTAAAGGTTTTGATGATAATGTTGGAAGGCACCCTGTTACTGCAACATTTGAGGTACATGTAACTTCTACTGTATTTCTTACTTGCTTGGTTATCATGTTTACTTAGTTTGTATCTTAGCTCAAAATGCATTTCATTCATACTCGACCCTCCTGCTATCATAACTGACCTATATCTGCTTGAAACTACTGTAATATATGTAAGATTGATATGTATATATATGTATCTAAAAACATATCATATTAACTTTAATTTATTGATAGCTCCACTTAAAGATTCAAAGTTTAAATGATAAATATGTTTATTACACTCCTAGATAGCTGACACATCATTTATGTCAATATTATATACCTGCTAAATGTTATGGATAAGAATCAAAGGTTGAAAACCCAGATCAAAACTCATGCCTCTTAAAGGCTGTAAGTGAAAATGACCATGCAGTGAGAAGACTGTATTAATATGGGACATATTTCCAATAAAAAAAATTGTATCTTAAACTTAAAAGTTAGCAAATATTGATCATTCACAGATCTTGCTTTTATATAAGTGAATTAATTCCAGTCTAAATTGATTTCCTGACATTAATTTGTTTTCTTTTGTTTCACAGCTTCCTACGAGTGAAACATGGTTTACTCTGGCCAACAAGTTGTATGCTATGTTCTTTGCTGAGAAACTTGATGCTAAATTACAACCACATTGTAATACATTAAGATCCTTGCTGGAGACTGATCTTAGATTCTCAGAGAAGTCAGTATAATATAAGTTCTGTTAAAATCATTATTTCATCAGAAATCATGGCTTTGAATTACTTCATGTTTAATTTGTCATGGTTTGGGAAATTGATAAAGCAGTAATTGTTGTAAAAGATTGGCAGATCATAATTATTGTTGGAATTAATATTGAAGTGTGATCGATGGTAGAGTGGTAACACACTGGAATACTAAATAAAAGACTGTGGCTTTGATTCTCGGCTCTGCTATTCAATATTTCAGGGACGCTTTTTCAGTGTCCCCCATCTCAACTACCAAGACAAGATATGAGTATCAATTTTTTACAAAGGTCACAATATAGAACCAGGAATAAATGTTAAAGAAGAATAGGGATATAAATGCCCAGTTCTTCTGTATCTCCTCTCTTTCTGTGGTGGCTCTGAAATTACCATAACTGTCGAATTGGATGTTTAACAACAGATAGAATAAATAAATAGAATTAGTATTGAAACTCCTTATAAGACAAAAACCTAGGCCTAAAGTGACTTTCACTGTTATTTAACTAGAAAATTAACTCTACAAAAATATAAACCTCCTTACATGATATTATTCATTCGTCAAGTTAAAAATGTGACATTAATAATATCTGTTATAGCATCATTTCAATACTTTCACAGTCGATGCAATAAAGTATTACCTGTAGCAGAAAGTACATACCAAGAGAATCTACCTACCCATTATGTGACAAATTATCATCTTACAAAGGTTGGTTGATTGTTTACGATTTTATGGTAACTTGTATATTATCTTTTTTTGATAAATTTATCCAAATTAGACTCTTTAAAATATACACTGAGGCGTTGTTTTCTGGGTTGTAATGGAAACGCACCTAGTTAATTCAAAGATATGTTCACATGAGTACAAAGATATTACTGTTTGCGATTGTCTAGTGACATCCAGTTTCTTGTACCGAGACACAGAACCAAATTTGGTGACAGGTCGCTGGTGGTGGTGGCCCAAAATGGTGGAATATGCTCCCTAGAGACTTAAAAGCGGTAGCAACTGAAACTGACTTTAAGCCGAACCTGTAGTTTTTGCTCTTTAGAATTGTGTTTGTATTGTATTTGTTTGAATTATAAGGGAAAAATGATAGTCATGTTTCAGTTTACCTGACAGAGGGCTGACCCTTAAGTTTCTAGGTACAAAATATTTTGGGATGAATTGTGCCTCCCAAGTCTGAAAGCTGATGGAATATTTTCTTTTGTAATTATCATAAACCGACATTTGATGTTTTGAGGTTACAGAACAAAAAAAACAATGTGCTGTATTACACTTAGTATACAGTCCACTGTATGAACTAGAGTGCTTATTACTTTTTAACAAAGATCTTGGAAAAGCCTTATTTTAATACTTTCCAGGGAATCTGTTGTCAATTATCAAATTTTTCCTTGGTTCAAGTCTTTAGTATTGCTGCATGTGTTATTTTGAAAACTTTAAGATCAATTTCACACTTTTGAATACTAAATTTAATAAGCACCTAATGATGCTTCAGTCGATGAATTTACCTTGACTTTTTGCATATTTTGTATTGACTGACAATTTGTTAAGATATGTATGTCAAATTTGCAGTTAGCACAAGCCAAGAAAGTGTTTAGTCAGTTTGCACGAGGTCCAGCTTGTGACAAATACTTGAAACAGTTGGAGGAATCCTGTGAGCGGTACTGGAAGAATGGGAGACAACTCTGTGAGGAGATCAGTTTAACCGGGAACCATTGTGTTAATCCTGTATGTAATATATATTCATTGAAAGACAGTGTAACTGTTTTTGAGTAAATTCAATTTGGACATTCTAAAAAAATATTTATTTGGACTTTCCTGAATGCCTCATGTGTATAATGTGCCTTACAACATGAAGAAAAACGTAACATATGGGTCTGAGTCAGATGCAAATGACTCCTACTGATTTCAAGGTCAAAGTCATCTTCAACACAAAAATCTTGTCCGACCAATAAGTAGTGAACAATTTGGCCAAGGTCCTCAGATTAGGTGAAGATGACCCTATTGATGATAAGATCAATAGATCAAAGGTCAAGCTCTTACTTTCCAGTTTACATTTAGGGGGCATCCAAGTATGACAAACACCTCTTTCTATTTAAGGATTGTAGTAACTTTAAATTCAGTGAATGATATAAATACAAAATATACATGCTTCTTCCACCTGTGATTAAGCAAAAATTGGTACCAAAATTCATGGACAGATTGATAATAATTAGTGAGTATAATATTTCTTCAACACAGCTATAGCATTTTAAAATTCAAGTATTTTAATGTTTCAGTTTGAATGTAATATTTTGATAGTTTTTAATATATTTCACCATGTTTGAAAAAGTTACAATACTGTTTATTTTTATCCACAGTTACACAGAACTGAAGATGATTTAGAAGTGGACTCAAAATCTCATTTACCAGTAATGTCACACTCAAGTCAACTACGTATGAAAGCTGCATGTAATTGTGGTAGAAAACAAGCTGACAAAGATGATCCGTTTACACATAAGGTTAGACAAGTTTACCTCATGAAAAGTTCCTATGTATCATTTCTTACCTTTAAGCTGCACACACCTTGATAGATTGGTTTTCTTTCAGTACTGAAGTACTGTAGTAATTGTATTATAAAACAACTTTTTGAATCTTAAAAATATATCAAAAGTAATCATAACCTGCACATCAACAGGCAGTGGTTCAGTAGTTAATACCCTGGTCACTGCAAGTCATACGCTTTTATGAAAATTTTACAAAATGTTGATTTTCCACCAAATTTAGAGAGGTTACAGGCTGAGTAAGTACTGGTTAACTGTTAGAATACAGTCCAGGAAAACTGGTTGGATGAACTAGCCGCCGAATATAAATGAAATATGGTTGAAAAAACGGCAATTGTAACAAAAAAATGCACATCAACACTTAGAATGACACAGAAAAGGAGTATATTCTTATTTTCATTATGGTTGGCTGCTATCATCAGAGGGGGCCTGGCGAATGGTTCAAGCCTGTGACTTTTAATCACTAGCCCCTCACTGCTGTGAGTTCAAAACCCACCTAGGACCAAATTTATGTGAGGAAGTTGTCCAGTTAGCTTACAGAAGGTCGGGGGTTCTACCCAGCAGTACAGCTGGGGGTAGTCTCCACCCTTATGGTTGTATAGTTATCACATGATCATGGTTGTTGGTGCAATTTCAAACCCCGGTGCTATTCTTGTTTAGCATATTGATAAAGTATTCAATGTACTTCATAGAAATGTGTTTCTATATACAGTAAACCTCTCAAAACCAGATCCCATCTGGACTCTGACAAAAGTCTTGTTTCTGAGAATTCCGGTTTTCTCAGAATATCTGATAAAAAATCCAAAAAATCAGGGACTCATAAAATTGTCTGATTTTCAGGCAATTCCTGTTTTCTGTTTTTTTTACTGTATTCATTATGTTCTCATGGCTTTAAAAGAATCTTTATCACTCTGTGAAATTAATTAAATTGTTTGTTTTTTTACAGGCTGCTAATTCTGACTTCTATAAGAAGTTTGATGACAGTTGTTGTGGAAAATTAGAGTGTTTTAGTTTTCCTGTGTTTGAACCAAGTAGTACTGATGTCAGGGCAGCAGCATTCTCATCTATCACAATTAGTAAAACAAAGCCTTCACAGGGTAATAAAGTATCACAGAAGGATTCTATATCAAGCACTGGGAAGACAGAACCATCTGGTGTCACACAGGGCATGGCTAGCCTTAGTTTAGCTCTAAGTTTAGGTAAGGCTTCTCTCTTATATTTTGCCGTAAGCTTTTATGTCCCCCCCCCAGCATCAAATGATGGGGGGGGGGGCATATAATGATTGCCTTGTCCATCCGTATGAGGCTAAGTCAAGCTGTCCTAGAGGACATATGCATTTATTGAACACAGCTTCTTGTCTACATAGTTAAGTACATCATTTAGTGTTGCTATGTTACAAATTTTATGGGAGTTGTTCAGATACAACTGCTGATATATAGTTTCTAAGATGGAGTAGTTGCGGAGAAACATTTATACTGAGAATATTACTATGAGAATTCAGTTGCTATTGAAATTCAGTGCTATTGTTATTGGAATTCAGTTGCTATTAAAATGAGAATAAGGTTGCTATTGATATTCAGTTGCTATTGCTATGGGAACAAGGTTGCTATTGCTATGAGAATTCAGTTATTTTTAAAATACAGTTACCTAGATTCAGTTGCTATGTTAAGATTGCTGTAATTCTTGTTTCCCATTTACAGACTCATCGTACACATCTCCATACAAATACTCAGTATTAGGTGCTAAATAGTACCCTGTTACATCGTTAATTATATTTTGTTGTTTTAATTATAATTTCGGTCTTTTTTGCCTAATTTTGAGGCTTCTTTAAGTTCAAGCTTTAGTTTAAATTTATTTACCGGTTATACACTTTTGTTATTTTATCATCTTGTTCATTTTGTTATTTATTTGTTTTTTTTGTTGTTGTTTTTGTTTAATTTTGAATATGTTACATCATTTGATCATTATCATGCCTAAGGTCATTTTAACAGTATTTTACATTGCCTGATTTATGTGCACTAATGTATCTTGTTTAATTTAAATCACACATTATTGGTAATATGTATTAGTTATCATTCATGTTTCGAATTTTATGCTACGAAGTGGAGTGCAGTGATATGTCGCATAAAATTTGTAATATGAACGATGACTGATTTACAGTTTGTTCTAATTTCTGTACATACAAAAAAAATTAAGTGACTCATTTCTCCGTACCAGGTTCTTTCGATATATTTTCCAAATTTCAAATGAAATGCAAACTTTTCATTGGACAAGAAATTAGAACAAACTGTAAGAAACTTTACAAAAAGGGAAAATATTGATCAGTACATTTGTATCTCCTACATAAAATGTGCAGTTGCTTATAATGATACTTTCCAAAGTTTATGTTGAAGCGGCATTGAGCTTCCATTCAAATTTTACTTCGTTGGAATATTTTGTTAGCATACATGTATGGTCGCTGGTTTAATGTATTAACATTGTTGAATGTTTCACTCAGGATAGTGTGTGCAACATAATTAATGATTATGCTTTGACATTTATATAGTAAGATTATTTTTTTATTGAAATGTGTTGATGATGAATATACGATATTTGAACTTGTAACTCAATATTTATACCTTAATAGGTAAGTGTTTATAAGGGTCCAAGTGTCTTTATATAATTTGAGATGTACATGATTTTCTAGGTCAATCTGGAGCAGGAAGTGATATGTTTGTACATGGTGGACAAAGTAACTGCAGTCCTCTACCTGACCATGATGAAACACAAAATCAGGATCATACAGAGGAACAGTCTCAATCATCCTCTGCACCAGGTGTGTTAATGTTTAAAGGATGTCTGATGTCCAAAATATTTAAATAATTGAATGCAAATGAGTGCCATGTTGGTGTATTCTTTTTATACTAAACAAAAACTTATAACATACCCTCATTACCCAGAAATGTGCTGCTAATTTTGAAACTCATTCATGTATGGTGTATGTACTGTACATCATATAGCTTCACATAGAATAGATTTCATTCAGACTTACAGGACAGTGTCTGCATAAGGCCCTCTTTGAGTGAACTGCCAGTTATTTTAATTCTCCAATGAAAAATTCACTGTAAAGATTTAATTTAGCCAATACAAATTATAAAGGATATACTATTATAAATGGCTTAATGAATTATAAGGTACTATTTAAAAAGATATGATGATAATTATAATGATATTATAAATTTTCATTGATGATGTTTTTCAGTCAGTCCATTGCCATCTAGACAACATTCTACAACAGAATATTTACCAGGAATGATCAACACAGAATCACCAGCTGGATTGTTACCCAAGTTTCCTTCCTGGTCTCTTGTTTGTTTAGGAAAATCTAATATCTACAATCATACACAAGGTAGGACATTTCTATAAAAAATGGAGATTTGTTCTAATCTCATTAGGAATTTTTGCTCTGGTCATTGCAATAGTGAAGGCTTCAGACACATTTACTCATTTTAGGGGCTGATACAATGTTAATTCATTTTTATTTATTTACCCGGTATTTTATTTATTTCTTCAGATTTAACGTCATTTTCAACATTATTTCAATCATATCTTGGCAGGCAGTTATCCTAATCAGTGTGTCTAGGTATCATTTAACCAGTACTAACCACATTCTGTCCGCAAGCTTCTACCAAGCTACTCCACATTATTCATAGGTGGAGGACAATTAACATGGGATGTAACATCTTTAGTCAAATATGTCATGGACAGCGTGAGCCTCACCTGAGACTCAAACTCACAACCTCTTGATTGGTAGATCAACCCTATAACCACTGAGCTAACCGGGGGAGCGGGCTTCATTTTGATATTGTTAAAACATTACCAATTACGGAAGGCTGTTGAATATTACATTTTCTCAGTGTTTATAAACTTAACATGTATTCTGTTTATCATAGGTATGGATTTACCTGGGTTTTTGAGTGGAAGTAATTTTTTGTTACCCTGGGAAATCACAGTCCAAGCTGAGAGAGATAAATGGCCCACAGTTGGTGAAACTTCCAACAAGAAAGGAAAACAAAAGAAAGGAACAAGAGGAAAGGGTAGGAAACAAACATAGTAATGTTGAAAATATACTGTAGGCTTGAAATACATGTAATTTGAATACAGTGTTTTTCTTGAGTTTTTTCTATGAAAAACACGAAAAGTTTGATTTGTAATGATATAGAATGATGTGTTGTAGTGTGAAATGAATTGTGATTAGTATAATTGGTAAGTTTGCCTTTGATATCTTCAAAAAAGTTAGTTGGTTGGTTACTTTGTCAGTCAACTAGTCAATAAGTCTGTCAATACAAACTACAGATAACTCCAGTATTTCATTGTGTTGACTCAAGGTTTTTTTTTTACTTTGAGAGTTCACTAATAGACAGCCCCTTCCCCTTAGAAAAATAAGCTGTATTTTCAAAAAAAATATATATATTTCCCCTATTTGCATTATGTATATTCTCCAAATTTGCCTTTTTCATGTAATTTTCCCCCATTTTACCAGTGCCCTGCGTCTTCTCCCTTCCTACCCTCCCCTGCCCCCCCCCGGATTCTTAACAGCATTACTGTCATAGACCTAATGGAATATACACTCTATGTGGACAACATATAATTACCATAGTTAGCCAAACTAAATATCTTTGATTACAGAGCTGACAGAGATGAATCTTCGTGTGTTTATTGGAGAGGAATATGAATGTCCACGAGGTCACAGATTCTTCTGTAGTGGTCCTGAGAAAATTATCAAAGTATCCAGTACAAGTACTGTAAAAGTAAATATTACATTTCACTCTTAAATGAAACAATGAAATTTATGTGTACTTCCATTAACTTTCTTTTTATACACAGATTGAGTGGCCCTTTCAGATACATGTATGGTATAAAGTCAGTACAGTACTCCACTGGCATATTTAAAGATAATCACAATTATAAAAGCTATTTCTATGAGAGAGAATTCGTGTTTATAAGTTCTCCATAGTTTGTTTGTTTAATCTGCATCTTATATACCATTCATGAATGTTGGAATTTATCGCCATACATGTGTATTATATAAATATATATTATATGTAGTTTCATTTAAACTTATTGTTTTTATGACTGCTTACTTAGTAATACGAGACTAAATTCATTGATAAAAAAATAAATTTAAATAAAATAGCTGCTTAGAAATATTCACACCATGTACTATTTTATTATGATGGTATGTTTCAGGACAACGCTAATAAACTAGTCAACTTAGACATGCCATTATACTGCCCATGTCATTGTAGGTAGGTGAAATATTTACCAGTTCAGAATGGCTGGAAACATTTTATATGAGTTAAGCTTCACTTGGTTAGAAATGTCTCGACTTTCAAAGCCGATGCAATGCTTTGTGAGATATATTTTTATTGTTTAGTAATGGTTACACTTAATTAACTCTGTTGTAATATTCAAAGAAAACTTGTAGTATGGTAGAAAAGTTGTATTTTTAAAACACAAAGCCCGTCAGTGTGACCTTTGACGTAAGAAGTTTGATGATTGTAGGTGGAAGCCTTTTCATTTTATACGCAAGGTTATAGTTTGGTTCTAACAAACAGCAGGCTAAAACCAATATGCCCCCACTCTATCGATATGAGGGCATGAAAAACAAACTTGATTCTCTGAAATTAATAATTTTGTCTAAGTGCTTAGAATTATTTAAAGATTTAAATTGACACTCAGTATAATTATACATATTTCAGATTATCTGTAAGTATATAATTATTTACATGTGAGTTATTTTGTTATAGATCATCTAAAGGTTACATGGCACAGATGATGCGAATATATATTGTAACCCCAGATGGGCCTCTAAGGGTCAGTGTGAATCCCTTGATACAACCAGCCCCTCATCCATGTCCCATGTTTCACCCAGGGGTTGGCGAGGAGATTGATCTCAGTGCAGGATCTACTTGGGTTCTACGCCTTCCGTATCCTTTTTCTATATTTTGTATTGGAAACTTGGCTTGACAAAGACTAATTACAGAACAATTAAAACTTACATTCTGTTGTCGAACTACCTGATGCTTTATTGTTAGTTGTTTACAAGTCCTTAAAGTCAAATATTGCTAAATTATATTATTACATACTGTAGACAACAACAATAAATTGTAACTGTTATGAATGAAAGATTCAAGTCCTTAGCATTTATTAATGAATGAAAAAGAGAAAAAGTGCTTGCAATTCAGTTGAATCTTGTTTTCTGTAAGGAACACAAATACTACAAGTCTAACACTTAGAATGTACTGGTCTTTTTAAAGGTAACTATCTGTTCTGCTTCAATATCCATCAAACTTTATTTGGGGACTGGTTTTGAAAGGACTTGCCTTATTTAAAATGCAATGCCCTTGAGATGTGCAGTTGATATGCCGATGTAAATCTTATTACCGTAGTCTCTCCATTGCTAAAAACAAAACTATTTTGATTTTTTAATTTGTTTTTACCTTTTTTGCTGACTTTGTTGTTGTAATTTTCTATGAGGAGCTTCCTTGGCCATGTTGTTACGGTCTGTGACTAGTAATCACTAGCCCCTCATTATGTGAGGAAGCTGTCCAGCTAATTTATGGTAGGTCGAAGGTTCTGTCCAGGTATAAACCATGGTTGTTACTCCACCAATAAAGCGGAAAGAGTCACCATTGGACCCTAGCTGTTGATGGTACGGTAAAATCAAAGAGAAACAAATTTAATGCTTTGTTGTTTTATCATTTGTTGACGTTACACACAACTGTTTTTTTTTTTCTTAACCATGTAACAGATCTATATATATGGGAGAACAAGGACCTTACACCATACCCACAGATGCTGCACAACTACCAGCATGTAGATTACTGAAAGGAACATTTAACTTTAAGGAATTGTCTGGAGAATGATGACCTTGGCATTGTTTTTGGTTCATACAGTTAGAAACAATTGTATGCTTTAGTGGCTATCTTAATACTCAGAGATGACCAAGCCTAGTGGTCAGTGCTCTGGATTTGTAACCAGGAGATCTGGGTTCGATTCCTGGTTGCGGCAGGTCATACCCTTCACTGACAACAATGTCAATTTTCATCCACATGTGGAGCAGTTGCTGGTTGCTTGTGGAAGGGTAAGAGATTGGCAGAGAATACAAATACACAACAGTTATAATAATAAATGTTCAAAACTTTGTCTACAAAGGTATCATCCAATAAAATACTGTTATTGTGAATAAACATTTACTTAAAATACATGTATTTTGTGCTAGCAATTGTTGACGTGTGATTGTAAAGACTTACATTATACTGTATAGCAGTATTAGCGATTCATTGGACATATTTGACATCAAATCTATGGTTTGTGTGTAATGAATAATATTTTATAGTATATTTTATTGATGACTTTGTCCGTGTTAAAACAGTATCGCTGTTAGGTAAATTGGTCTTTGTTATGATATTTGATGTTTATTCCATAAACTTCCAATAAAAGCAGCTGATTTGTTTATATTCGTTGCTGTAGTGAATATATACTAATGTATTACTGTTCAGGTATTCTTTCAATATTACAATGTCCATTGATTGAATGAATAATGTATTAAAACTTTCACTTTTCAGTAAGGCGAAAAAACAGTTTGTTTCTGGTATCTGACCTTCTCCTATTTTCCCCTGTAGCCCAAGACTTTATAAGGCCTCAGAAATGGTACGTCCACTTACTCTACCTTTCCACATGCTTTCAAGAACAAAAGGTCCGACCTACCTTAGGCTACCTACCCTATTTTTAATCAGCATATAACCGGAAACAAACACATTTTTTAGGTCTTACTACAGTTTCACTTTCATTTCATGGACCACTTGTACCATTTGTGTGTATATAAGGTACTATTTCCCCCACACATGTTTAATATTATACATGTGTTTTATTGTTGATGCGATGTTTTTGTATGATTAATGATTATGTCTTAAAATGGAACAATAAAACATGATATAGATGTAATACTTACGTTTCTTTTTATTATTTTTATTTGAAGGTCTTTCTTTCAATGTGCTTATATTCTTAAAGTCATTTCAGTTGTAGGTACATGTAATTGTAAATGAAAGTAGAAACAGTTTGATTGTGGGGTTTTCATATCTCAAAGTATGCATAAATTAAATACATATTCAATAGAATAGCAAAGCATGTTATGTGGCTATACTGAATACATGTACCATGTAACTAATTTTAAGTTATTTGTTATACAAATGTAATTAATATTAACCCATATTTATAGAATATGGTATGAATTTGTGTACATTGTTGTAGAAGTCTTTATGATATGGTAGCCCATTGTTTTGAGAAATCAAGAAAGAGTGCTTTTAGATCAATACAATTGCCAGTGAACTTCAACGCTTTCTAAATACTGTAATTCGAGGGCTCAGCACAACATGGTTGTAACTTGCTCTTATTTCAATATGAGTTACGACACTGTTGCGTTGAACCCACGGTATGTGCATTTTCTGAAGTTGACTGTGCAGTATATTGGTATGAATTCTACTAGCTGAAGGAAATTCCTCTCACACTAACAAGGTGCCACACCTTTGTTGGAAAAGCCTCCATGGTTGAGTGGTTATAGTCTTATATTGGTAGTCACAAGCCCCTGTTCACTGTGAGTTCAATACCCACATGTGATACATCATGAAAGTTGCTCCTACCCAGCCTGCGGTCTTCCTCCACCATCAAAACTGGTAAAGTCAACCATGTGATCCTGGCTGTTGGTACAAAGTTGAACACCAGAGAAAAACAACAACATAAATAGCATTATTTAGGAACACACAAGTTTTATTGAATCAAGTAGTGTCATGTTGTGTACCAAAATAATACAATTAACATGCAGTTAATTGATTAATTGTTTGACATGAACAAACAATTGACCGATTAGTAAAATATTGATGAATTGACAACCCTAAATAAAACGAACAATTGTATAGCCATTACTATTTATTGTTGCATGTCACATTCGTCTAACATTTTTTCAAGATCATCCATAAAGGGGTCAGCTTGTTTCTTTGATTTTAATACAGTTTTAGTGTTCTTCACTGGCTTGAATGTTTTGGCAGCAAATTTAGGAGCTACAGATTTCTTCTTGGGGATCAGTTTATCAGAGTTATTCATTTCTCCACTTCCCATCATGACCACTTCATAGGATAATCCTTCTTCATTAGTTTTCTTCTTAGATAGACCAACCTCAACCAGCATTTCATCTGTGACAAGAAACAATCATAAATGATTGCATACATGTACATACACCAGTACAAAAGAACACCGTTGTTTTGATTTTATAAGGACCAAAATAATCACATGTAGTCGAAAGACAAAATGTGGCCTTTATTTGGAGGTCATTTTGTTCTAATCTATGATGATTTTTAAAGAATAACCTTTATTCACAGGGTGGCCTTTATTCGGAGGTGGCCGCTAACAGGTTTGACTGTACTTCTTTTCAAACATATTTCACTAAATCCTTTGCAGTGAAAAACCTATGTACTTTACTGTTTCTGATTCTTCAGTATATCTGAATTTACTATGACTTGGTTTATAGAAACATCTAATTCCCATATTGCACATATTTTCAAATAAATCGAGCATTGAATATTGTCATTTAGAAAGAAATATAATATGAACATGCAACTGTCCTCCCATCCAGAAAGTTGGTGAACCACAAACATTTTTGCAATATGAAGCAAAATATATTGGATATACAACATTACTCAAACTCTTGTATATATCTAAACAAGTGTGAATTTAAAACAATCCATCGAATGGCAGTCACTTCTGTATGTCTACTTCATTGACTTGAAAAACACATTCGACAAAGTGGATGGAACATCCTTGGACACTATGGCATCCCTGAAAGGATTGTCAACATTATACAGTCTTTACAGCAATAACACATGTCCTGTCATCCATTACATTTTTAGCCCTTCAAAGTCAACACTAGAGTCTGCTTAGGTTGTCTACCCTCACCATCGATCTTCATCATTGTAAAAGACTAGGTACAGAAGAACACACTATATAGACTAGAGGGCTGCAATGGACATTAACTGGAAGATCTCGAGATTTGGCAGACGAAATTGCACTAAGTACTGTCCCACACCCTACAAGACTTCAAGAAGTAGTCAGACAGACAGGACTCGAGTTCTACATCAAGAAGATGAAATGTCTTCGTGCCAAGTCCCTGCAGGAAGCTCACATCCGACTATTTCATGGCCAAGACATGGAATATGTTGACTACTTTGCCTAAAATGGCAAGCCGGGAGGCTCAGAGCAAGACAATCATGCAAAAATCTGTAAGGCCTACCAGGCATTTGTCACATTAAACCCTGTCTGGTACAACAGGAACATCCACCAAAAGGCTAAGCACAAACTGCTGTTGGAGTCTAACGTGAAGACAGTTTAACAGAAACCTTGAGACATACCAGCTATCTTGACCACAAAGTGCAAGTCTTCATCAACAACTGCCTGAGATAGAATATCCAACCAGGACCATTGGCGAAGAACAGGCCAGCTACCATCACTGAATCCATCACGCAATTGAAGTGGAAGTGGATTGGACATACTCTGCACAGACATCAGCCAAATACAGCTCGCTAGGCCATTGAACGGAACCCACAAGACACCAGAAAGTGTGGTCGACCTACCACAACATAGAGAATGTCACTGCACAAAAAGCTGCACCACATTAAGACAGTGAAGCAAAGGCTACAACCAAAGACCGTACCAAATGGAAAGCTATGGTGTTGTCTCTATGGTCCTCAAGTAATGAACAGGATTATGAAAGTAAGTAAGTAATAGATTCAACAAGGAACTAGGAAGCTTTGATAAGGGAGTAAATATAACTTCATGTGGTGTGGCTGAAATA
Organism: Lutraria lutraria; assembly: GCA_964023205.1. NCBI lineage: Eukaryota > Metazoa > Mollusca > Bivalvia > Venerida > Mactridae > Lutraria > Lutraria lutraria. The sequence continues at coordinate 20,575,189 of OZ026847.1, forward strand.
AATTTAGTACAAGGAAACATGTGTTACATGCCATAGGTCTTGGAAACCTGTGGCATCCGGTGAATATAGGTCATTTTAAAAAAAAAACCATTGATTATTTAAAACAAATGACCCGAAAATAAAGGTCAACTGTCAATTAAGGTCACATTATCTATTTCCCAAGGATTGCAACTGTCAAGGTTTGACTGTATATTTAGATAAACAATTATGAAGATATGACCATTAGTTTTTAGTTGTTTATAGATCAAGAGCTCAATTAATAGCTATAAACCTATCTCAGACATCAGACTCTGTAACTCCTCTTCCTTATGTATCCTATTTTTATCCATGGTGTTTAACCTCGGCCATTGATACTTCTTATTTTCTGACTCTAAGTTGTTGATATTAGCCATTTCTTCATCTGTGTCAGTATCAGGCGTTGTTCCTTCTATTGTACCCGACTCTGTAACAAACAATCATCATGGGAAGAAAACAAACAGTTCAGTTTCACTGCATACACTGAATACTGGTTAATTCAAATGACAACTCAAGATTACCCAAGATTTTATGACAGTGCCTGTCCTTGGCATTATTTGGCTAATCATGGGTACTATTATTTTTATGTTGTTAAATTTATTGAATTTCATTCATGTCTGACCAGCCGCCAGTCTGTCTGTCTATATTGGAATAAGTAAACGATAGCTAATACATTATTAAAACATTCTAACTAAGGATGCTAAGTATAGATGGATGAGATGGAATGTAATGATAACTTACTATAAAGTAGTTTATTCTTGTTCTTTTCCATCTCATGTTTATATTTCTTCTTTTTTCTTGTCTCAAGTCGCCTGTAGTTCTCCAAATATTCTTTAGTGTTATTTGTCCTGCCTTCGATAGTTTGTGTATTCACTTAAATATATGTATATACATGTATATAAACATTTTCACATATTTTATAAATTTTAGTGCCATCATCAGGGTATTCTTTCAAAGTACCTAAAAAAGAGGAAGCTGCACTTACTGTTATTAAGAATCTGGTATGTATGATCAAGTATAACGAACAACCAAAGAAGCACAGGCACACTAAAACTCGCAGTGACCTAGTGGTTATGGTCTCCGACTTATAATCACTCGTCCCTGACTGCTGTGTGTTCGAATCGTATCCAGGACCAAATTTCACTCTAATGAGGAAACCGTCCTGCTAGCTTACAAAAGGTCAATGTTTTTAACCTAGGAGTAAGCCTGTACACTCCCTTCACCATTTAAACTGGGACAGTCGCCAAATGACCTAGGTTTTTGATGCGACGTTAATGCAAATGAAAAAAAGCCACACACAAAAAAAAACAATAACAATTACACATAACAAACTTACATTCTGGGGAATTTCGATCAAACTGATTCACGTGTCTGTCATGTGATGTTGTCTTGGATGTTCGTCGTAGTGGTTCCTATAATGGAGCCAACTTACGTTTTATATGTCTACCACAAACATGTCCTTTTATTTCATGAGAAATGGTGAAATTGTACGAGTTAATTATGAGAGCATATAGAACGTTGACGCTCAACATTTTATTCAATGCCTGGTTAAATCCGAACACTAATCATTTGGAACACCAGACCTTGTAAAATACAAGTGCATTGTACAACCGATAACGTTATTATCTTAAATTCAAAATTAGTTTCATCTGCATTAATGATAAGATCAATGTTTGGAATCACGTTTTCTTTCAGGAAAGGGACTCATGTAGGCAACATTAATCTAACATCAATTCAGAAAAAAAATCTTATTTTCAGCATTTGTCTGACACAGCATGTTAACTTTGTTCATGCCACTGTGTGCATGGAATAGAGCTAACGACGGCAGACTGTCAGACTCCCTTAAATAGAAAAGCAAACTATGCCCCGGACTGACAATACCATACGTGAATTGATAAGTACTCTTTCTATTAGTTCTTTGTGAAAGTTAGATTCTCTTCTGTTACATTCATCCTCTCCATCATCAGCTTCTTCACTATATTGTAGAACAATCTCTTTAGCAGCACCACATACTGTTTCTATATTCTCAAGATGCATCTCTATTTCACGTGGTCCGCCAATTTCCAAAGCTGCCGCACTTGGCTGCTCTTGAAAACGGAAGAGCTGCAGTCTCAGACGAGTGAGTTGCCTCATGACGTTATACACGGAGAGAATTTGTGACTCATCAGCTTGGTTTTCTTGCATCTCTTGAGCAACATCGGCTGTGTGATTTATTTCATGTTCCAGTAACCTCGTTAAATGTTTCAGATACTTTGCTGCGAAATGCGATAAAAATATTACCTATACAATGTACATAATTTCAAACACCCAAATTTGTCATGACTATAATTCTGAATCCGTGCTACATGTCCATTAAACATGACTTTAATGTACCATATAAGCAAAGTAAACATGTATAAAGTTCGACAACAGGTTCATAGCTAGCTTATACTTCTTTTCTTAGCAAAGAATCGATTTAGCTTAGTTTGTATCGTTCAGAATTTCAAGTAGAATAATGCTTTTTGAATGAACATCATTCTCAAAATGTACGGTAATAAAGCAATTTATTTCCAAAGTTATCAAGACGTTACGACAATTTATCTTGAGTTCGGGCTACAGTTTATGTTCATATAAGAATGGTATTGTAATGGTTGAAAAGTATAGAAGTAGCGTCAATAATGAAGGTGGTATGTAAGACTTACGATTTATATAAGGGGTCTCCGGAGGGATGGCATCATGGCTTTCACCGGGCTTTGGATGAAGTATGTCCGGGCGAGACAAGTGGATATTTCGTCGTTCAAACTCGAGATATTCATGGCCAGACATTCTCCCCTTCAGTCTTCGTAGAAGTTCCCCCACGGGCGGAACATCTAAAAAAGACGGACAACAGATAGTATTCATTCCACCCAAAAGAGAACAACAAAACTTTTTGACAAAAAAATAATTAATTACAGATGCGTTGGAAGAAGATGAATTATCAGCCAATTTTGATACTCGAATCTATCCAGATATTTACACAAAAAGACGGCCAAACAAACTGAGATTCTGCTTTTGAAAATATGATGAATAAAACAAATAAAAACGAACGCAATGGAAAGTCAAACCATATACCCCTGTAAAAACATATTATTTATAATTGATCTATTCTGAACAATGTATTATTTAGGATAGTATAATTCATAACATTGTCTGTGGTGAAATAATTTCTTAATTGCATATAAATATTTGAACACAATTATTTAATGTATTTATGTTAGCACCTGTAATCATTTACTTTTCAGGATATTTTTAAAAAGCGCAACGTTCGTCCTCGCTGAGACACTCGATCATTAAAAATTTGATATTTACAAATAGAGATTTACGAGAGTCGGTTTGATTATTATTTATCAACGCATTAAATATACAACTGTTGTGACTGTCGTATTATTATGCGCCTTACCACCGAGTTCAGTTTTTAATATTTTCCTTCTATTCTTCCAAGTTGATTTTTCATTTTCTTTCTGTTTACTGTTTTCTTCGACTGAAAATAAACTTGGTCCTGAGCCTGTATTGACTGGCATTTATTCCTAATTCCCCGTTGGTCTAGATCTAAAACACAAGAAATTATTGTTTTCAGCTGAAAACCTCGACCAGTTTTGTAAATTAAATATCAACGGGTTAAACACTTTTATGTACGTTTTGCTCTTATAAATTACGCACGAGAGAATTTACTTTGAATAGAATGACGCAAACACAATGAATTTTGCAACCACCAGAAACTGGCTCTTGAATGAAAATATCATCATAATATTTTGAGTAAAAATTTGAAATAAATACACGATTTACACAAGGGGTGATTTTTGAAACCAAGGGAAACACAACGTAATTAATCTATAGCCATGGATTTTAAGAGAGTTCAGTTTGTTTGCATCTATCCGCGTATTGTACTCGCTTAGATTTGGAGATGATTTCACAATTTACGACCATGAAATGTTTTATAATTAAAATTCAACTATTTCGAACCTTTAAAATGCCAAGTTCCGCATCTTTACGCCGTAACGGTCTGTGTCAGTGTTATGGATAGACCACAGCGTCTAATGCTGCGTTTGTGTCTTAGAGTAGATATTATGTGACGTCATCAACGTTTTTTTTCCGCTAAAATGTTCGACAGGACGTCAAAATGTATAAGTATCTAGTAGCATGATCATATCATATAAAAATATATACTTTTGTTGCTAAGTTGATTATTTATGTATTACACTGTAGTTTACAGTGTGCAAAGCAAAATACCGAATGCTCATATAAAATCATAGGATAAATTAAATTAGGCTATATATTGACTTTAAGTAAATTGGCTACCATGAAACACTTTTAAAAGCATTTCAGCAAAAAAGTCGCTTTTGAGAGTATCTTCAATATATCCCATCTCAAACTTCGTTTGCCGGGTATTAAACAACATACATGTAGAAAACAGAAAATGAAAACAAATATTTATGAAAGAACAACTTTCAATCACTGAATGCTGATAATATTGTTCAAATTCAAATTCTGAAATTCGATATTTTGTCTGTTTGTATAGCCTATTTCAATATAACTCTATCTAGATATGCATTTCATATCATCCTAAGACAAAGAATCTAAGCAATATTGAAGAAATATTTTTCAGATTACGGAGAATTTTGCACCAAATTGCCATACCACTACGTTCAAATTATCTCCCTTATTAAAAACCACAAAATGTGATTCTGACTTTATTTTCCTGTTTCTCTGCCTCAAATCATTAATTTAACATCCACACTAATATCCCGATCTAAAAGTCAAACATTTATATAGCTGGGTATAAACACAAAAACGATATTATGTGAAGATGTGTCCGAGTACCGTGGGAAAATTTATTTTGGATTCAAAAGTCAGTTCGAGTTGCTTCCCTTAGATATTACGGTAACAGGAACGAGAACACGGAATGTTTGTCCACGAACCCTACATACTATATTGGGTAATTTACCTCTAATGTTGGCGTTATTTATTTTTTAAGAACATTATTTAAGTAGAAGTATAATATATAAGGCTATACAATTATTCATTTTAGTGAGAAACTGCGTCTAATGTACTTGAATATTCCGAACACATACTGAATGTCTATAAGGTATCCAATTTATATATTTCTTCCTATATGTGCATGACTATCTATTGTTTGTGTCTGTAAAATCCACAATAAAAAACATGTTTTTATAAATTATGTCTGTGTCTGTCAGGGGCGTAGCTTGCCCAATAATAATGTGTTGACATCTTTCTAAGGGGGCATCTTTTCACCGTAAATTGCCGGAGACGCATTCTGCAGAATCATGGTTACCGGTGTACTATAGCCTAAAATATTTTAATACATGTATTAAGTGCTTGCAGTTCAGTATGTACGTTGTTTAAGCTCTGAGTACTCTGATGGTCCATTCTTCCAGCCCCAAAACATTCACTTTTATTGAGTTTTTCGCATTGTTACTAGTATTTTTTTCTTGCTAGAAAAAGTGTATATCACGTATATGACATTTTGTGGATTCTGTAGCAGGTAAAACTAAAAAAAAAAAAATACTAGTAACATACATTATACATTTTCTGAAAGTTTAAACATTTGACATCTGCTGGAAATAATGTTTTGTGATGTAAACCAAGTTCTTCGTCCTGTAGTAGTTCCCAATAGTTTCAGCAACGCCCTGGTCTAACATTTCAACATGACAATACGCGCCCCCATACGGCCAGATTTACCAGAAACGGTGATTGCTGACAGTTATAGCAAGCCAGGGAGGCCTTACCCGGTACTGACGAATTTCAATACGCGCCCCCATACAGCCAGATTTACCAGAAACTTTATCATGGCCAATAACATTGACATTCTGCCATGGCCTGAAACTCTCCCGATTGTAACACAATTGAACACGTGGGACATCCTTGGACGTCGACCTAATACACAGCCGCAAAACGGCAAAGAATTGACAAATGCTCTTTATGACGAATGGGCTCGCATTCCACGCTGTCTCCAACGGTGATTGCTGGCAGTTATAGCAAGCCAGGGAGGCCTTACCCGGTACTGACGAATTTAGGGGTTAAAGTTTTTGAAACTAATGTTAGATCTGTGTAATGTTTAATAATACTCAAATGACAAGTGATATGCGTAGAACTGTTCCCAATCTCTATTTTTGAATCACAAAAAGTGCCTTCCGTGTTTAGTTAATCAAATATGGCCCCACAAAGGGTGGGGGAGGCATTTCTTATGGACGTCAGTATATCATTGACTCAAGCATGGCCATTTAATGATAGAGTATATATGAGGATTTGTTTGTTATGTTAGCTGCAATGCATCATATACATTGTAACCTGGCTGAGGTATATATGACAAACGGAGACAGTGTCCTCGTTCCCAAACAGTCATATTTATATTTATTCAGGTTTGAAAGTAACAACATCTAAACATCACCTACATCTCAGAGTTCCTTACGGCAGGTTCAGGCTATTATAAAACCCCTTTCTTCACTTGTTCTCCTAACTTTATGTTTAGAACCTTTTACCACCCATTGCTGCCCATCTCCCAGAGCAGTTTAATGCAGATATATCTAGCACTGAATATGGCTCACCCTAATTGACCCCCCCCCCTTATTTAAACTCTTTTAATAAAAATTAACCTCTTTTACTTCATTTTCTTTAAAACAAAACACCAAACTTAATTACACTTCTTATGAGTTTTGCCATGTAAACATGCATGCATATGTCTATGCCACGCGATGGGTTATGACATTGATATTGGTAGATAATTAAATAAACACGAAACTCAATGTGAAGTAACATGCAAAGATCTTTATTGTTTTGATTGACATACTAAATTAGTTTCATTCTTTGTGAGAAGTTCCAGGACAAATAGGTCAATCATTCAATTTTATCTCTTACTAGGACCAAAGACAGACTGAGACATTGTTTTTATCTTCCATGTTGTGGTATGGAGCTTGAATTAAATACCCTGGCTTCTATGGCAAACTACATACAGAACAGTTCATCAAATAATCATAATATTAGCTTAAAAAGAATGTTTATTACCACTCCCAGATATTATTGAGATAAATATTTTGACAAGGTTTGATGAAGATCCAATCAAAACTGTGACCATTAGTGTTAACAAGGTTTTCCTGGGATTTGACCCTGTGACCTTACATTTGACCCTAGACAACCCATGTTCAAACTTGTCCAACAGATCACTAAGACAAACATTTTGACATGGTTTGATTAAGTTCCAATCAAAACTGTGACCTCTAGAGTGTTAACATCGATTTTTTTTTGAAAACATCTAAACAAAAGAATAACAAACACAGTCTCACAAAAGCATTATCATGATTTATTAGAATGTCATTAACTGAGAAAAACAGGGATAAAATATAACAATACAGTGAAATGGATAAACACATGCAAGTATAAACTTTACAACAAAATATTGTAAACAAAATATTTATATTTGGTGTACATTCATGCCTTATATGTTCATTTGCATAAAAATATCTCAGACTACCTGTATACAGAGGATCCCCATTTAAACAGAAAACAAAGTCTTTTAGACATGTGGTCACTGTAAGCAGGTCCATTAAGAATAATTCATGTATTAAGGAAAAATATAACAGCAACTTTTAAAGCCTTGTTTTATTGAGTGGTTGTTATGTTTAGCTGATATTTAGCTCATGTTTTCATGAATTAAAATCTAGGTACAAGCATGAAAGAGGGAAATGAAAACTGGTATCTAGCAGTGAGATTTAAAAAAATGAGTAAATCCAACATACAATGTATATCGGTTACACGATCAACTAATCAGCATGTATATACAGTCACATGATTTAGTAACCGGTATATATATAACCAGTCACATGATTAAGCAACAAGCTCATGTATATAAAGTCACATGATCAAATAATACATATACCTGGTCACATGATCAACAAACCAGTATATGAATATACAGGTGAACATTACAGACAATAATGTTCTAGAGGCCTATCTACTATGAGCATTGTGTTGAGGACAAGAAGAGAATGCTGAGACTATACCATTGTAAAGCAACATACACTACTTTATAATACACACATATTATCCAACATCTGAACAGATTGCAATGTGAAGCTAAATATACAAAGTATTTCTAACTAAACACACAGATTTGAACCAAAGGTTTATTTTAAAACTTGCACAGGTATATTGGATTCTACATCAATTCCAAATTTGATGAGCATATATATGATAAAATATGTTTAACCACAGGTGGTAGTAATGGACCATAAACAATGTATAGTAAAATTAGAATAATAATAATAACACCTTATTTCAAAACAATAATTGCCCCCTCCCAAATGACTGTGTCATGTAACAATGTTTTTATTTTAAGTAAAGTTGGGGATGAACTGTGATGATTTAAATCATTCTGATTGCAATTGTACTTTCATAAGTTCATGACTACTACCTGTGGTTTTGACATGCATTCTTTGTACAGTCCTTTCATCAAGGGAAAGTATAGAATGGAAAGGAGTAAATGAATATGTGTTGTGACAAAAGTTCATCAAAATAAGAAATGTGTCTAAACAAACACTACAGTCAATATTTAAGGAAAACAATTTCAAAGTTTATTTTAGTGTGGCATATATGAAACTTGGCTTAAAGCCATGGAGTACCCGGTATATGAGTAAGATAATATTGGTGTTTGACTGAAACAACTTTAACATACAATGTACGTACAAGAGTCTGTCCATGATAACATAGTTACAATGGCAGTAAATCAACATAAACAGATCTAACAAACTTTGTGACAAGGTTGTATCTCTCCCGACATATTAATCAACATTTAACACAGATGAAAATCCAAGTACTGTAAGTACTCATGGTAACTGACCTAACATTATATATGCAGTATAGACTTGGACAGCAACATGGAACAGGAGCTTGTTTAATAATTACATGGAGGATGTAGAAAATCATAGCACTTTGGTCCGCATCATAATTCATGCATGCCGAGCAAGTAATGGCTATCGAAAGCTGAACTATTGTTCAGTTTCTAATACATTGATCCGATTCAAAAACAGCGTGACAAAAATAACCAACTAACAGACAGTAACTATAGAAATAAAATACTAAAATCACATAAAAAAATTATGGAGGAGGGATGTGAACTAATTTGTACATAAAACATAAAATGAAAAACAGAAAACATTGTATATAATCTGAGTATTTTAATCCTAGTGAGATCTAACATCATTTGATCCCTAGGTGAAATAAAAACATATGATTAATGGTTTTAAAACAGGAGGAATAGAAACTGATTTTATCAGGATTGAAAAAAATGCTACCATGAGTCTAGACCAACCGAGACAAAAAGATAAAGTTAAATAATGTATGTGTTTCTTCTGAACAAATATTGAAGCATTGGACATGACTATTGAATTACACACAGTTCTCGTTCATGCATTTTCTTCATAAAATTCTAAGAAGCCAAATCTGACTATTTTTTAATGTTCAGTTTTTAACAATATTCAAGCATTTAATGCCTAACAGGTGCTAGAACAATACAAACAAAATAAATAACATACAGGTATACATGAGTAAGAAAAGAAAATAATGATCATAGATTGCATGTCAGTGTGGAAATATCAAAGATCAATACTTCGCAAATACCATAACACAGACAGAGTTATCATAGAAAATAATCAACAATGACATCTTATTTATTTGGCTTTGACACCGTTTTTCAACAATTTTTCAGCTATATACAGTGGCCCATTCACATAATCAGACTTCCTGGACTAATTTCTAACCAGTACTAACTTACCTTTTCACAAGGTACCAGCAACGTCTTCATATGTGGAGGAAAATCAACATTTTTGTCAAATTTCCATGGAAGGGTATGACCTGTCGCGACTGGGAATCAAACCTGGATTGCAGGGTCATATACCATTAGACCATGGCATAATAAAGACATCTACACAATGTTTTCACAGCACATATACTTACAGTATGAAATAATTCTATACATAAGAAACAAGCCATTGCTGTACAAATAATTTGATATATCAAGCATAAATATCTGACAGGTCAATAAAATACAAATCAGCAATTAAATTTTGAAGAAGCAAATAATGTGGGTTGTCTAGAATTATTATACAGCAAACAATGCAATCAATTTAATCATCTCTGATACGACAAATACTATGAGTTTAATATCTTATTAAAATTAAATCTAGGAAGATGAATTTGGCATGAACTTCAAGATTCACGATTACTGTTAATTATTATGTAACACATACTTCCTGACTGGTACTGAACTCAACTATCAAACAGGTTAAAGTCAAGTTCTAATGACCGATTCTTGCAAAGTTGTGGATATGACTCCATCACTTGTTCACTAGGATTTGTGATTAATCAATCAATTAGTCACTAGGCTTTGTGATCAATCAATTAGTCACTAGGCTTTGTGATCAATCAATCAATCAATTAGTCACTAGGCTTTGTGATCAATCAATCAATTTGTCACAAGGCTTTGTGATCAATGGCTCCTTCACATGGTCACTAGACTTCTACCACAGTATTAATCAAACCTCAATACTCAGTACAAAATTTTAGCATATCTTACAGATCACTCATTAAGTCTATACACATATTATCATTCAGTTTAATATATATTGCGACACACTATCAAACAACAAAATTAATTCTTTCAGGAATGAATAAAACTATTTACAGAGTATCAATATTATTAAGGTCTATACATTGTTTATTGCTGGTTACCCAACCTACCCAAATTTTTCCACAAAACCCTAGACTTTAATAAGGCAACATGCATCCAAGAGCCCAAAAAGCCCTGACCTACCAACCCCTTGTTAAATGAGCATATAATCAGAAATAATTAATTTTATGTCCAAGTAAACTAAAATATACATGCATTAACAACACTTCTTAAGCTAATGAAGAATTTGGAATACACAATGAAGTTCTTCAACATAAAAGTAATATTTTTCTTCTTCTTTATTTGTAAAAAGTGAGATTTAAACTTGCCACCATACTTTAAACAAGAGAACATTATAAGCATTTTAACAATATGAACTAGTAACTTTAATATAACAATTAACATTTATTGCAGAACTACTCACAAAAGGCACCATATTGACATCACATTAGCAAATTAACAGAAAAGTGTAAAAGTCGGACTTTACTATAAATCTCTATCCATCAACAGTAATCCAGATAATACACGCCAACAAGACATTAAACATGAAAGCTTTATATCAGACATGACTGTGTCGATCCATGACAACATTTGAAAAAGGCACTGTCAACACATCTCACAATCTATCTTAATAATGTTATTTAACACTTGAACAAATTTAAGAAAATGTACAAAGAATAATAAAAAGACTAAATAACTTTGCTTTTTTCTCACGTAAGACACCAAATTCAGAAACAGTGGAAGAAGTCATTGCATCTAACACCTAAAAACTTAACACCATTGCTTTAAAATTGAATTACAAATTTATTCTGACCACTTTAAAATATTATGTAAAGGAGACTATCAAGTGCCACCACACCAGGGTTAAATGTCACACCAACTTCTCTGAATTTAACAGTGGAAGAAGACCCCAGGTGTATACTGGTACCTATAGGTAGAACCGTCAACATTCTGTAATCAAGCTGGATAGCTATCTCACAGGAGAAGTATGGTCACGGCTGGGGTTTGAACTCACATTGGTGAGGGGCAAGTGATCACTTGTCAGAGGTCATAACCACTTGACCTTGAAGGTCCTGACTAAGGGCCACCTCAGAATGGAGAGCCGCTTATCATAAGGCTAAAACTATTGATCTGATCTGTTTGTATTAAATATAACTTCCAAGCAAGTCCCATATAACAAAAGGACCATTTTTTAAATTTCCCAAATATGGTCATTGTGAACGAGTGAAAAGATCTACTAGACTTATTTTGTTACTTACAGAACATATCTGTTATATTATCTAAACTACTTCCATTCAATTCTCTAATTATTATCACAGACTGGGTTCAATCATTAACCTAACAGAAAAAACAACAGTATTTGCATAAACAAACTTGAAATCTGGTTTCATGGAATATGGTAAACAACACCAAACAATTTTAGGGTTATAACGCTACTTTTAAAAAACAACAAATTTACAACATGTATTGTAACAATACAGTAAAATTAACTGGTTATATAAGCAACAACAACAACAAGCTCTGACCTATGTACACAACTATTCACAATGTCCTAACAAACTATTCATTACTTATACACAATTATTCACAATGTCCTAACAAACTATTCATTACTTATACACAACTATGCACAATGTCCTAATGAACTATTCATTACTCACACAATTTAAAACATTTCTATTCATTAAAATCAACAAAAATGTATGATTCAATCAATTGATTAACATATTAACAGCACACAAACGATCATTCTGGATGTATTTGTTTCCAGTATGGTGTAAAAAAATGCTTCGTTTCTGGTTACAAAATTCATCAAAAATTGGGTACATAGGTAGGGATCATTTATGTTTAGTTCTTGAATGCGTAAAAAAGGTGGAACAGTGGATAAATGAACTGTTCCAACTTCCACGGATCTAATAAAAGTCTAGGGATGAGGGACAAAACTATATAGAGTACAATAGGTAAACAGTAAGAAACATTTTTCCCACACCTATTAGTAGAAAAAGAACATTAAGTTAAAAAATAATTTATGCTTAGATGCATGAAAAACCTAAATAAGCGAGTTTAACTAGGCTAAACTATTTATTTATGATTTTAAGGGGCAGAAATTATAGGGTCTGCGAAAGTGTGAGGTAAAAAAATTAGTGAGCCAAATTAGGCAATACAATAGAAACATTGTATTTCAATATGGCTTGAGTTGTGTTGGTTCTATTCACTGCATTTTTTTTACATTTTTAGGAACAATATTAATACACATCAAATGCTTAGATAAATGAAACGTTCTACATTTATGATTACATCAATACATGATTAATTTCCAACCGGTAAACACATAATTTAGTTAAAGTCAACATAAATGACTAGTTTGGAAGTATTCATAAATACGCATGAAATAAATAATCATGGAATAAAAATATTAGATACCATTTTAGTATCTAACTAGTTCATAAAATGAAGAATGATTTTACAGAGGACAATGAAAGAACAATTTCTATAGTTTTCTTCAATAACATACAATACAAACAAATAAAATCAACAAACTATATACAGGAAGTTAACAGTGAATACAAGTTTCTAACAAATGAAGATTTTATTAAATTCTTATTGTATGTTTTTTTTCGTGTGTGTGATGTTAAAAATGAACTTTGAAACTCAATTAAAATATAATTCAGCAGGTGATACTTTCTTTAGGTTCAAATTCACTGAATTATACACAACAAACATTACAATAACATTTTGTCAAACCCTTTTTCCACTAGGGTTTAAAGGGACCAACTCCAGCCATTAAGGAAGAGACCAAGTGTTCAGCTGGGTAGAACCACCAACTCTTATATGATTTTTTCCTGATCACTGAAGGGGTTTAAACTCACGGTGGTGAGGGGCTAGTGACCATAACTACTCCAAGATAGAGAAACCCCTCCAAACCAAAACTCTTTAATTCCAAAAAAATGTAATAATATAAATAACAGATTTCATTCAATAATAAAGAAATCAATTGACAGGTAACTAATGGCAACAAAATTATGTCATGAAAAACAACAACAACAGTTTATTCAAAAGAATTTAGGCAGTATATGACATTACATACATTGCATATAATATAATGTAATGTAGATAGAGAAACAAAAAATAAAAGTAGAAAAATAAGCTTCATCACTAAAAAATTAATATACAAAGTCATTCTTTAAAAGTTTTACTAATCAGCAAAAATGAGACAATACATTTAGCTACAAACAAGAAATAATATGTAAAATAACATGTAAGATAACATGTAAAATTACATGTAAAATAACGTAAATTAATGATCATTCAGTATGAAACCAGTATACAGGGGAGACAACTCAGACAAATCAATAAGCATTATCAATCAACTGAAACAAACAGTAAAATAATAGCCACAAGGTATTTTTGATTCTACCAATCATGTTACAAGTGCTGAAATTTACCATAAACAGAGAGAGATAGCAATTTGTTTCCAGTAATTTTCTCAATTATGATAATTTATCAAATATCATAGGTCATATTGATTATCAATTAATGATATTATAGAACATGTTCCATCATTGAGCAGCGTACATAATGGTGTTCATGTGATAACTCACATAAAGGTTTTATCATCTGGAAAAATCTTCTACTGTATGAATTGCTTTTTTGATAAAAAAGGGCAGCCCCTACCTCACAGACAGATGGCAACTCACTAATGAAACTAACTAAAAATAGAAGTGAAAATAAACATTGTGAGCCATTTATGTTGAACAATTTATAATAAGGATTGTAGAGACAGTAAATTAAAGTCATTATTTTAAGATCTATATGATTGTTTTCTCTTTTGAGCTTCTTGAAATAACTAATCTGAATAGAAGGAACGAAAACCAATTTTCAATGTTAATTTATCAATAATTAACTATACTATTACAACAGCAAAAATATCAATCAAGTAATAATCTAAACTCTAATGATTTTTTAAAACATGGCACAGATGTAAACTATAAATTTGGTTAGTTTATTAATATTATTTCTATCTAATTTCTTACTAATTTTACCAATCTTTTACCAAAAAGTTTTTACAATCTTCAAACACAGACAAAAGATTTTGACCTCCAGAGTAACCTTGCCTTTCAAAGACTATGCAAATATTTCATCTGAATTTTTAATCTTTCGGTATCTGATACCATTATGACATCATCTTCGTGTAGAATTAAACACAAGTCACATGACGGCAAAACAAACCATCAAATCGTTTCCATGGAGAAAATAGCCCAAAATATGTATCATCTTTAAAATACCAAATCTTAGTAAAACGTTGGTTTCTCAAGACTTTCTTGCACAAGTATTTGGTAATAAAAGATTGACAAAGAAATCTCTAAACAATGATGATACTTGGAAGTGTAACAACATTGAGGAGTGGTCATATTGAAGCACATATGACATATCAAACATTGCTAATGCTGTCTTGTTATTTATTTCGCTTCAGCTTTTCAGGGTTATTTGAAGCCATGTTGGTAAAATCTCTGAATACATCGTTAAATGTCTCATCACCTGAAAAACAACAACATTCATATGAAATAATGCAATAGTAAATAATGGAATAATATTTGAAGATTTTATACTAAAATACTTTTTATTTTACTAAGTGTAAATTTTTTACCTCAATTTTTCAGTTAATAACAAAGCCGACAATTAATGAATATCAATTTGACAAATCTATTTTTATAAGAAACAAAATAAGCATTAAAGAGGCAACATGAAATTAACATTATACTAGAATAGAGAGAATCATAAATAACGTTTTGCAGGTATAATTGTTATGAATGACTGAAGTAACTGTAATGTTCTGCTTGTACATTTGTATACACTGTACTATTTTCCATATGCATTACAATCAATAAATTTATTAAAGCTGTTATATTCCCTGTTTTTTTGGTCAAGTGTAGGTTCGCATGTGCATTTTTTTCAAGTATAATTCTAATGTTTCAATTATCCTACCAGGGTTAGATCCAAGATAATCGTCAGATTCTTTCATTTCTTCATTTAACTTTGCTAGACGTAATCTGTGAATAAATATAGACAAAAGCCATTCAATATATCATCCGAGTCAGCAGTAAGTATGAGTCTAAACATAGTCAAAACTTCAATGAAAATCATGTTTCCCTCATTCTTAATAATTTAATAAACAATCTGAAATCTTGACAAGTAAAACTTATTATCCTCATAAAAAGTTTAAATATATTCAACATATACATGGTTCTCAATAACAGCAGGCTGCAGGCCAATTTAGCTGCTTAGAAATGTGTTTGGGCCGGTTAGGAATCTCAAAAGTTTATAAAATATTGCTAGAAAATGCCTGGACCCCCCTAGCAGGCCTGTTAGTCTAGCTTTTGGGCCTGTTGGCCACAAACTTATTGAGAACCCTGCATATAAATCAGCATCATAGTGTACCACAACGTTCATGACATACAGATGTGGTCTATTTCAATAGCAAACTGACCTAGACTAAAGGAAACAGAACAGCCAACGTAAAAGACAAGACATATGAATCTATAACATGTTTTAACATTATACCACGACATTCAATATTTCAATTAAATACACTGACAGTGTAATTATGAATCTGTACATGTGCTTCAAACAAAATATACTTACAATGTGACGATATCAGCATTAGCAGCAGACACTGCCATTTTCAGTGGGTCCTGAAATGGAAAGAGATAACTTGTGGATACAATGTACTAAACAAAGGCTTATACATTTTTAAAACAAAAATATACAAACATTGTCATTAAAACAAAAGCAATGATTTCCAGTGACTTAAACAACATGGTAACCGTAATGTAATTGAAAGTAACAGAAATCTGGTTAGCAAACCATTTTCTGAGTTTCATGGTCCATGGACTCAAAATAAGTACAATGTATAGATAAAGTATAAATAAAAGTTAACCACAATGCATACACCATGTTTTATTCCATCTAATATCATGAGTATTAAAATATCATAATTTCAAGAATTAAGTTCTTTAGAAGTTTTATGAATACAGCTCCTGGTGTCCTGTATTTAGAAAGCGTATTGAATCAACCACTGGCTTCCTATTAACATGATTAAATATCTGTATTTGCTGGAGATTGCCCATAAAATTATAGATTGACAAAGTCTGTGACCTTGACCTGTAACCTTGACCTGTAACTATGACCTACCTGTTCATCATTGTCTTTTGCCTCGATATCAGCTCCTCTCTTCAAGAATTGACAAACTTGACTGAAATTACAACAAAAATGATATAATGATTCACATTAAATTTACCATAACTTTGCCACTTCTTGACATATTTTCATCAAATAACTTTTATTTTGCTCAGAAATCATAGCTCTTTAAGGACAGATAATTCGGAATTTCAGATACATAAGGAATATTATAAACACTTTTTTCACATTTTTAAGGCTAACATTTTGGCAGATGGCTAAGCATTAGTACAGAAATTTTAACCAGTTCAAGGAAAGACAACTTACCCTGTATTACCCAGCAGAGTAGCTAGATGTAATGGTGTGCGACCTTGTCTATCACGTCTGTCTAACTTGGCACCATTCAATAAGAGAAACTCACACGCAGATAAAGAACCCTGGAAAAAAGACTGTGTGAATTAGAATATATAACAAGAATATAATTATCAATACTTCATTACTCCTGTAGACCCGCCTCCGTGGTCATGTGGTTAAGGTCGCTGACTTCAAATCTATTATCACTGTAACCTCTTACTGATAGAGCATTGTGGGTTCGAACCCAGCTACCAACCATGTCTCTTTATGTGAGAAAGTAGGCAGTTGCTTACGGATGATGGGAGTCTAGACCTGGTTCTTCATAGGAATGATGGTTAGATGAACTGTTCACCTCATATGACTCAGGCTGTTCAGGTGCGTACAACTCAAAATAGATTCATAAACAAAAATCATAACTCTTTAAGATCTTACATTCTTTAGCATTTTCTAACATTGTAACCAACACTTATACAAAACATCAATATTTTCTAACTACAGTTAAGCCTTTGAACAAAGGCCATACTTGAGGTAGACAGTATATGACCCCTATTAACAGGGGGCCTCTATTTGGAGGTTACCACAAACACAGGTTTGATTGTATTGTACATTATACAAATGAACTTTTAAGTTCAAATGCCTTTTGCTAAGACATCATTAATTCATCAATATACTAATTTTCATGACAGAAAACTCAGTATCATATAAAATAATTTATGGAAGCTACAGGTTGATATTTTGGTAAATTGAAACATTTTAACATCCTACAGGTAACTTATGATGAAATTTGGCAACAGACCAACCTTTAACACTAAATTGCAACATTTCAGTCAACACTATCATGCCTCAATGCACCATAATTGCTATATCACATAGTGTTAAAATAATTCTTCCAATCAACATACTGAATATCACAATACTTCACGTGTTAATGCATGCCTAGATAAATTCAATCACAAATAACAAGCTGTTATCATTCTATTGTCCAGAGACAGACACATTGTTCCAATCAGAAGAAACAAGAATGCGAAATTTCACAAAATACGCACATCAAAAGGTTTGGGATACCATGAGTGGCAAATTATATATCTTTTTTAAAATAAGCAACATTTTATAAATATGATATGTAGCACCATTCACATTTTTCATCAAAATCCAGACAGCCTTGTGATCTGAGAAACATTAGCACTTCCAGCACACGTCATTTTAGTCAATTTTCAATGTATTAAGGGGCATAACTGACAAGTGCTTGGGGCAATTATGCTGGTTATTGAACTTGACCAATATCTTGTGCCCAGAAATATATTTGGTGAAGATATATATATATGGTGAAGATCAATTGGGCTGGTTATCGATCTTGACCAAAGCCTTATGCCCATGAACATTTTCAATAAGTTTGATGAAGATTGATTGATAATTGGTTGACTTAGAGGTTGGACACTGCATTTTTGGTCAATTTTCAATGTATCAAAGGGCATTACTCACTTTGATTGTCAGTATATCGTGTTGAATGTTGAAAAAACATAACCAATATTCGAACTTGACCTAGATATCATCTAGATGCAACAACTGACCAAGTTGGTTGAAGATCGGATAAATACTATTTGAATTAGAGTCCGGACAACATGTTGAATGTTTAAAATGCACTAAGTGACCCTATGACCTAGTTTTTGAACCAACCATATTCTAACTTGACCTAGATATTACCTGGATGCAACTTCTGACCAAGTTTGGTGAAGATCTGATGAACACTATTTGAATTAGAGTCCGGACAATGTGTTGGACGCCAACGCTGCCCACGGCGTTTTTCTAATGGGCGTATAAAAAGTGCTCAATCTTTTCGGCATTACTGAGCTCAAATTAACTTACTGTCTCAATAGCTTTCATCAGTGGAGTTTTATCATCCTCTTGCACATTGACCCAGTTTATCTCGGCTCCGTTGGCCAGGGCTTCTAACATCACAGCCAGGTTTCGAGCCTGAGCAGCCTTGAAGAGCAACATGTTAGGATCTAACATTGACATGTCCTCCCAACTTGTAGTGGATTTCGTGTCTTCTTCAGCACCTGATGACTCCGAGGACACATCGAGCTGAAAATCTGCAAATACATGTATGAAATCATAGACTAAATCACTGAAGGGCTTTCCTACAGATCTCAATATTTCAAGAAAGAACAAAGTACGCAAAAAAGTGACAAGAGATGGCTTGTTTCAGTGATAATCTATGGATTTTATAAGATCTAACAATATTGCAAACATGTATAGTGGTCAGTTCACCAGTGGTCCCATACAATACTAGTTAAACTTCCATAATCCAAACCTTTCTTATCTGAAATTCCTCTCAAACTGAACATGTCAGCTGGTCCCATTTTTTCATTATGTATTCAATGTCTAAAAAACTACATAATCAGGAAACCTTGCTAATCTGAAAACCTCTCCAATCTGATATTTTTTGTCGGTCCAAACAAATTTAATTAGAAAAGATCTAATGCACAATGTTTCTCAATGAATACAGTTGGGCACAGAAAAGGGAGATATTAGCCTTTGGGCATACCAGTAATATTAGTATAATTAGTCGAGTTGTCACAGACAGACAACAGCCACAACAACATCTCAAACCTGTACACTTTGGATCAACAGTTCCATGATTTATTTTTGTTAATACAAATTGAGATTATCTAGTGGAAAGTCACAAAATCATGTAAGAATGAAATAGACTGCAATAAGAGAGACTACACCAGTACCTGGAAGATGTAGGTCTGTACCAAATACTAGAACATCATCAGGTGTTTTAGGAGGTTCAAGATCGGGCACAATTTTATCGGCTGATATATCACTATCTTCGGAAGCACTATTAACCACACTGGATTCTGTTTCCTTATCTACCGTCACAGACAACACAGCTGTAAGTAAACAATTAACAATCAGTACTCACAAAAATGGCATCAAATAATTTCCCTTAAATTGTTTGTTAGATTGATTAAATGTGTATTTTTACAACAGAAATGTAATAAGCTTATTTTTTTATCTGGGTGACGCAATGATTAAGATACCCTGTAAAGCACTACAACAGTCTGTATATAATGAAGAGCTGGGGGGGGGGGACCATTATGATGATTTTGTTTGGGTTGGACATCTATATACATACAATTTTTTACAGATGCGAAAAAACTTTTTCTATACTCAAAATTATTGTTGTTCATGTTGTGGCTTAGTTCTCTAATGATCATATTCATTACTTTTATCTTAGTTCATAATAAAATGTTTACAATGAAAGTTAATCCTGATCAACATATTTAAATACATACAGACACTTCTGTACATTATGCATGTACAAATGTATGATTGATCATTTCTGTATCAGTGGCTTTAATGCCATGTTTCAATGATATTTCTGTTATGTACAACGGCCGGTTCCCCTAACCAGTCTTCCTGGACTGTATTCTACCAGTATTTTATACCCTTCCACAAGAAGCCAGCAACTTCTCCACATATGGAGGAAAGTCAATATTTTTGTAACATTTTCAAAGAAGGGTATTGGTCGCTGCTATAATTTATAATATGATTCAAAGAAGGGTATTGGCCGCTGCTATAATTTATAATATGATTCAAAGAAGGGTATTGGTTGCTGCAATAATTTATAATATGATTCAAAGAAGGGTATGTGGTCGCTGCAATAATTTATAATATGATTCAAAGAAGGGTATTGGTCGCTGCAATAATTTATAATATGATTCAAAGAAGGGTATTGGTCGCTGCAATAATTTATAATATGATTCAAAGAAGGGTATTGGTCGCTGCTATAATTTATAATATGATTCAAAGAAGGGTATTGGTCGCTGCTATAATTTATAATATGATTCAAAGAAGGGTATTGGTCGCTGCTATAATTTATAATATGATTCAAAGAAGGGTATTGGTCGCTGCTATAATTTATAATATGATTCAAAAAAGGGTATTGGTCGCTGCAATAATTTATAATATGATTCAAAGAAGGGTATTGGCCGCTGCTATAATTTATAATATGATTCAAAGAAGGGTATTGGTTGCTGCTATAATTTATAATATGATTCAAAGAAGGGTATTGGTTGCTGCAATAATTTATAATATGATTCAAAGAAGGGTATGTGGTCGCTGCAATAATTTATAATATGATTCAAAGAAGGGTATTGGTCGCTGCAATAATTTATAATATGATTCAAAGAAGGGTATGTGGTCGCTGCTATAATTTATAATATGATTCAAAGAAGGGTATTGGTCGCTGCTATAATTTATAATATGATTCAAAGAAGGGTATTGGTCGCTGCTATAATTTATAATATGATTCAAAGAAGGGTATTGGTCGCTGCTATAATTTATAATATGATTCAAAAAAGGGTATTGGTCGCTGCTATAATTTATAATATGATTCAAAGAAGGGTATTGGCCGCTGCTATAATTTATAATATGATTCAAAGAAGGGTATTGGTTGCTGCTATAATTTATAATATGATTCAAAGAAGGGTATTGGTCGCTGCTATAATTTATAATATGATTCAAAGAAGGGTATTGGCCGCTGCTATAATTTATAATATGATTCAAAGAAGGGTATTGGCCGCTGCTATAATTTATAATATGATTCAAAGAAGGGTATTGGTCGCTGCTATAATTTATAATATGATTCAAAGAAGGGTATTGGCCGCTGCTATAATTTATAATATGATTCAAAAAAGGGTATTGGTCGCTGCTATAATTTATAATATGATTCAAAGAAGGGTATTGGTCGCTGCTATAATTTATAATATGATTTTTATTATGTATGTTTAAACTACAAAAATTCTGAGATTATAAATCTGCTTGATATATAACAAAGCTGTGCAGTCTAAAAGAAGAATAAAACTGTCTACATAAAGCTTCATAAAATGGCTCAGAAAACATAAGCAAGCTTAATGGAAGGTTTACATGGTACTTCAACAGAATGTCTGTGTTTACATGCGTATGTATTGGTCCATGTGTGAGTGGGTGGAGGAGTGAATGATCAACTTTAGATGTAAAAATGAGATTGCTACTGTAATGTTTTATTTTACACCACTACAGAGTTGATTAATTAAAATAGACATCAGATTCTGCTGATCATGAGGGGTTTAATTAAATGCGGAAATATCTTGCTTTGAGATTTGTTTGCTTCACGCCCCTTTTCAACAGTCACAAGTATAAGGTGGATAGTTCACCTAACCATCGTTCCTGGGAAGAACCAGTACCAGACTTTCATCCTTAGTTAGCAACTGCCTACTTTCTCACATAAAAAGACATGGTCTGTAGCTGAGCTCGAACCAATGACCCTCTATCAGTGAGAGTTTACAGTGATTGGAAGTCAGTGACCTTAACCATATGACCATGGAAGCAGGGTCAAAGTACATTTGTATGAGATATGATAAAGTTATGGAAATAAAAAGAGTCTTCTCTTCTTGTGTTAACCCTGGTGCTGGTGAACATGGCATGATATTTTCTGATTTATATTTTGAAGATTGTTTTCTTATAATTCATGTATTTCACCATACATCATGTATTGTTAAAACCGAAATAAATAAAATAATAATAAACTAGAGCAAGCATGCGTGATACTAGGTAAGGGTAAAACATATACAGATGTGTAGCTATGAACATTTACTATACTTCTATAGCCCTTTCACATCACAAATATTGATTTCCTACTTACATTATACCTATATATATATAAGAGTACAATTTATAAAAATATTACTATAATGTTTACTTAATATTACTAATGTTATGTATACCAATTCTAAGAAAAATAAATCGTAATTATTTTAAAGGGCAAAAAATGGTATACTGAAAAAAATGACAACAGTCAGTACTGTACTTACTATGTAGCATGCTGAATATCAAAATCTTTAGCCTAACATTAGATATTCCATACAGAAAATTTGTAATTGCCACAAATTTTTTTTCGCAGTTGAAAAGTGTTTCATAATAACTAGTCATTTATTTAAAAAAAAACTCACATAACTAAGGGATAACAATATACAATCAAACTGACAACTACAGTAAAACTATAAATATGGCAACGAAAATGAAGGAATGGAAGTTGGAGTGTAATAAATAAACACTGAACAGATAACAACATAATTATAGGACGTATAGAAGCACCAGTTAAATACTAAACAATTTGGTGACAAGTCTACAGTGAACAAAGCATTCAACTGTGTGTATATACAACATGTAGCCACCACATCTATATATGTTTGTATACCCTCCAACAGACCGCTTGTAACGTCCGAATCTGGTGACGATTTAGCGGATTGATTTTCTTCCGATGCCGTCGTACGTCCAGGTGACCTTCTAGTCTTCTTTTTAACTCTCCAGCCCTTAATGCGCCCTTCTGGTTTAGGGCCTGGAAGTTTTGATACAAATTTCTTATCCACATATTTGGCTCGAATCCATGCTTCCCTTACGGACCTGAAATTTATACACAAATAATCAACAAAACTTTTTATTGAAACTAAGAGAGAATTCTTTTAAACAACAGCAAAGAAACAATACAGTTTATACAAATGCAACCTTCTCAAAGTCAAACAACAAATAACTATTTAGTCAGAAAGTACTGGAAGTACTCATGAATGCTGAAATTTAATAGACTTGCACTGCAACATGGAACAGGAGCCAGTTTAATATTTGCATGGTGGATTTAGAAAACTTAGTTCTTCGGTCCACATAAAAATTCATGTGACATTGAAGCTCTGGGACAAAGGTCAAGGTAAGAAGTCATTGTGCTATAATGGAGATGCAACACCAGAATTTAATAAACAAATTTAAATAAATTTTGTTCATAGTCTTATCTTAATTTTCAAATATTTACTTTGCTATGATTATTAAATTCATTTTGACACAACTTTTCAATGCTTCAACAGATGTCTATAAATTCAAGGGACATAACTCTTCTATAACAGAAACATCCAAGGTCAATTCCCCAGGTGCTTGATTATCATTACCACGATATCATAAATATGTTTCCTGTAATTCATTGGTGGTGCAAAAACATTGAGTAACGGAAGGATTATAAATATCTAAGCTAAATTGGACTGAATTAATATACTCTGCAAAGAAGCAAAAACTTAACTTTGAGAACCATTAAATAGCATGAAAACATGCAGATATGTGAGAATATTTACAATCATTTTTCAAATCTAAAAGTATACCACATCAAATAACATTTAAAAAGATAAAATAATGAATTTTAAAGCAAGCACAAATGTTTCACATATTTTATTTATCAAACCGAAATGGGTTTAGCTGACCGTTTTAATTTTATAAATACTTTATTTCATATCATGCAGTCATGGGTGGGACATTGACTCATTTTCTAGAGAAGTAGAAACAAACAAATGCACGACTAAAAAAAGAACAGTTAATTGTACGCTAACATAATTATGTTCAGAGGAAACAACAACAGTTTAAATTCCAATATTTTATAAACAACATTAAATTGACAACAGAAGTTATACAGTCAAACCTGTGAACAAAGGACAAACTTTGGAAGACATAATGTGGCCTTCATTCACAGGTGACCTTTATTTACAGGTGACCTTTATTCAGATGTTATTATGTTCTAAACAATCAATGAAGGTTTTTAAAAAATGGCCTTTATTCTCAGGTTGGCCTTAATTCAGAGGTGGCTGCTAACACGGGTTGGACTGTAAAATTTTAGGTTTAAATATCAGTCTCAAAATACAGCCATGCCATTGGTCAATTTTTAGATGGAGCTAATCAACAGCCAATCAGAGGCTAGATCAGGTTACTAGAATTAGATAAAACATAAATTATCAACAATATATTGATTACAATTATCCAGTTTGAATGATTCATTTGATTTCACTGGGGTACAATGTTGCACCAACAGAATGATTTATTTGATTTCACTGGGGTACAATGTTGCACCAACAGAATGGGTTATTTGGGGATATTTCCTGTTTTCACAAAGGAGGAAGATACCAAGCATACACCAAGGTAGAACCATCAACCTTCTGTAAGCTAAATGGACAGCAACCTCACATACATGAAATATACTGATCTCAGTTGTGTGGCCATTTGAGGCTTAACTTACACCATCTCCACTGGGGCCCACATGGAAGATTGGGGAACCCGAAATGTGTAGCCTCTTAAAATAAAGCCTGCATTATTATTTTTATTATTATTATAACTCCCCAACCCCATGAACACAACTGTCGTGTGTTTGTACAAAAATACACAAATATTAGTGTCAACTTACCCGTTACATTCTGGTGATGCCTGGGTAACATTTTCATCCACATTGACTAGATATATTCTATTGACAACATCGTTGCCAAGCTCTCCCATGACCTTGAGTAACTCTGGTTCCCATGAATCTAATGTGACGGATCGAACTTTTGATATATGTACGCCAAATCCCCTAATGAAATGATACAAAGACAGAAGTTGTTATGACAAACATAAAATAATGAACATGTGCAGTCAAACCTGTGAGCAAAGGTCAGTGTTGGGAAAGACAAAGTGAGGCCTTTATTGACAGGTGGCCCTTATTTGGTGGTCATTTTGTTCCAAATAATCAGTGACATATTTAAAACAATGGCATTCATTCACAGGGTGTCTTTTATTTGCAGGTGGCTGCTAACACAGGTTTCACTGTACTGTTATTCTATGTACCATAATATGTTTTAAAACAATGCAGAGACAGTGTCTGCTTATGGTAGGTAAATACACCAATCATGTTTGACACACCATCAGACAACAAACTAAACATAATTTTACACCATTGAGATACTCTGCAGTAGATTCAGTATATTATCTCTAATGTTACATGGATTTCAAGAACGATTTTGATTAATAGTAAAGAATTTTTATTTTTTAAATAATTTTATGCCCCCGTATTGATAGATCGGGGGTATATTGATTTTGGCCTGCCTGTCTGTTTGTACTAAACTTTAACCTTGCCTATAAAATCAAAACGCTTCCATCTACGCTTTCATCATGAGTAACCGCTACCTATAAAATTCAGAAGTGAGAATCCTTCACCTGTTCAGGTAAACCTTTCAAACCTGTTATCAGTTCAATAAGAAATATTTCCAACACTTTCAGTGCAGAGATTAGTCAATCTGTCTCCAGTTTGTCATGAGAACTTTCCTGCCATAAATGGAGCCACAGTTAATTGTCTGTTATAAATATACCCAATCATTTATCTGAGCAGTGAATGGTCAGTTGAAGCCAACTGTGATCTATATATACGTACCTATGAATACCAGAACATTCTATACAGAGTATTATGCCCAGATTAATACTAGCCCAGCGTGGATCAGCAGCACCACAATCACAACAATGTGTATTACCAGGTATTGAGTATAACTTCTCTCGTTGCCTATAATAACAATAAACTTAGTTAACACACCATGGACTGCTATATGAACACCAGTTGAACAGAATAGAACAGAACATCAGTTTATCAATGTAGGTCACCAGCTCATCATATACATGTATACAAATTCATCATGACAATAAATATGGCTAATTGTGGGTACACAGTTAAAGTCCCATTAGCTTTTTGCTATAAAAAATATACGCAAAAAAAAAAAATTGCTGATATTATCCCAAGATAATAATTACCGACGAAACAAGCCCTTTTTCTTCTAAAAACACTCATTTCGCTGTGACTTTTGCTTTTGTAAACTTGAATTATATAGAGTGTGTGACGTCACTTTATGCAGTGTGCATAATATGACTGCTGTTCTATAAATAGTCTATTTTTCAATGATATTGAAAAAAATACAATAGTGGTTTTGGAAACATGTTTTCTTGCTATAAAGTACGCACGGGAGGAAACCACACCGGATTCCTCTGTTATAGAACAAACAGAAACTATTACCACCGATAAATTTATATGATTATGGGACTTTAAGTATTTTTACATCTAACATTTTTTTTAAATTTTAATGTAAAGATTTTAGTAATACTTCCAATTAAACACAGGGATCAATCATCAAATTAATATTTCATTGTTATTCATTCACAGGAACAACTTTCTCCAATTATGTGGCTATATAAGAATTTGTCATTATATAAATAATTACCTGCTCCTGTTCAAGTTTTAGTGTTGCACTAAAAAAGATTCATGACTGATGACACATTTTGTACTTACAGTTGAGTTTTGGACTTTTTATCAGATGCAGGCGCTGGACTTTCCGTATATGACACATCTGTGGACGAGCTTTTACTTCTAACTGATTCTCGACTTTCATTTAAGTGCTGTAGAAATCATATGAAAATATAAATACTTCATTATTAGATTTACTTAAGCAAAATAATGCCACAATTTAGTCATATCATTTCCATTCCTGCATAAACACTCACTTAAAACTGACATACCATGAAATTATAAATACAGTCAGACCTGTATTTGTAGCCATCTCAAAAAAAAAGCCACCCAGTAAATAAGTGCCATGCCTAAAAAAACGTCATCAATTATTCAGAACAAACTGACATCTGAATTAAAGTAATCTGTCAATTAAGACCACATAGTTATTGTCTCTCCCAAGGATGGCCTTTGTTCACACATTTGTCTGTATTATTCATATGTCCTTGGATGTTGATAGTTTTTCATAAGTCAATCGCAGCATATTATTCTAAGCATTAATGAATTCATAGAATATCAATCTAAATCAGATTTAGCCTACATCTACAAACACAGTTTCACAAACCAACGTAAAACAAGAAAAAGTGAATTTAAAAAAGATTAGTTTTATGATTTTTAGATATCAGTTTTAAAGCAAAAAGAAATAAGTGTTAAAGAAAATACGACAAAAATGTGTAAAGCCCCAATACAAAGGTTGGTAAATTATCAATATACAGTCAAATACATAATGTGGCTCTTATTGGCAGGTGACCTTTATACAGAGGTCATTATGTTCTAAATAATCAATGACTTTGAAAGAATGGCCTTAATTCACATAGTGGCCTTTATTCAGAGATGGCAACTAACACAGGTTTGACAAAGAGTGCAGTCATAAAATGGAGCAAGTAACACAGGACTAAAAGTTAATTCAGTCAATGTAACACGCTGACAAACCATCCAACATTTAGCAATTGTATAATGAGAAAAGCAAAACCTGAACAGACAGCCAGACAGACAATTTCTTACTACTTGAGTAAAACAACAAACAAAGTTGATAAACAACATAGGTGGTAGAAACATGATACACATTGAGAACAGTTCCTGTCTGAGATATAAGTAGTGTTGTTATTGTCAGCTTTTCCCACTAAATTCAATGATTGAACACAATTTTCAGCAAGGTTCTACCATGCACTTTTGACATGGAAAGGTAAAATCAAGCAGCATGATTAAAATGGACCCATCAAGTAAGCTGTTGAGATATAAGTAAATCAAGAAGATAATCGTTTATGTAAATTTTGTGATCAAACCATTTGGCTTGCACTAAGTTTAGGACAAGAAGTTTTGGAAACAGGCTGTGATATATATAAGCAGTATAGATATTGTTCAGACAAGAGGTTTTGGACATATAGTGTGAATATGTAAATAGTATACAGTGCAACCTCACCCAAAGCAACATCCTTAGGGGAAATAAAATTATGTTGTTGTTGAGAGGTTGTTGCTCAAGAGGGGTTAAATCACATGTTTTTATAATGCCCTAGCTGCTACATATGTATAATATATTCTATATATTATACTTATTTAGCAGTTGGGGCATTATAAAAATGTGCCAAACACCTGTGGGTTAAATTAATAGTTAGATCGTGCAGTGGGAAACAATCATGCTGTTGTTGAAAGGAGGCTGTTGCTCAAAAGAGGGCAGCTCTGGCGATGTTGTACTGTATCTATTGTTCACAGTGAGGGTTTAGAACACAGGTGTGACAGATGTAGTGTACCTGTTGTTCCATTTGTTGTTTTTCAGCATCACGGAATGCTTTGGTTACACCAGATTGTATTGCACTGACCCAAGCTTGAAATTCTTCCTCTGTATGTGCTTGTAACATGTGACTCCTATAAATAGTACAGATTTAACATGTGACTTCTATGAACAGAACATATTTAACATGTGACTTCTATAAATAGAACAGATTTAACATGTGACATCTGTAAATGGAATTGGTTTAACATGTGACATGTTTAAGAACAAAGTAGAATTAATTGTCTAATTGTAAATACCTTGTCGGCGACAGAACTTCAAAGCAGAACCTTCGATCAATCTCATAAGCTGGTTTTACGGTACATAATCGTAAATCTTCCTCCATTACAGTCACCTGATTATCTTTACTTCGTTTCTGATACCGTAATTGATTCTCCTCGATACAAAACCAACGCCTGATATAAAACAAAACAAAAATCTGAACAAATGATATACATAGTTATACATTGTTTAACCTAAAAAATAAGCAAACATACAGATTGTTTTATTATTTAGGAAGAACTAGAGCTGTCACAGAGGTGACTAATACCCCCGCCGCCGCTTTAACACTAATACTGCAATAGTACACTATACGGCTAAGTTCAGGGGGACATTACTCTGCAATTAGTGAATCGCTGGGAATGAAAACTGTGTCTTGCACATCTACACTTCACGGTGATAACATATACCAAGTTTCATTGCAATAGCTTAAAAAATGTGGAAGTAGTTCGCTCCACAAACTTTATGCGGATGGACTGACCGACCGACCGACCAACCAACCGACCGACCGACAGAGTGACTCCAATATACCCCCTCTCAAACTTCGTTTGTGGGGGTAGAAATTTTTTGTGTCTGCATGATAAGCTGGCTACATGCTAATTAGAAATAGGGTAGGTTACTCAGGGCTTGTTGGCCTTGAAAACGTGTGGAAAGGTATCAAAAGTGAGAAAGTAGATAATTATACTGTCTAAAAAGTCTAGAGTCACTGGGAAAAAAAGTGTCTGTCCAGTTACCAGAAACAAACAATTATTATATGCCTTATTCAATTCTGATATTTACAGAGCAGAAACAAGGAAATTTAAACACTATGCTGAGAACATCTGATGTTTACTGCAATTGATACAAAATAGGAGAAATGAAAATAGCTATGGGCAGCATGTTCAGCATTTCTTTGATTCTAGAGGTGTATTTATAGATACAAAACACAAGAAAAATAAACATCAAGTATCACAAGAGGAATCTGTCTGTTGGATTATTATACTAACAAGCAAACAAATTGGAAATTTCTCAAAAGCTAGAATTCTAGTTAAGCTTAAATCAGTTATAGAATAAATTCCTTCACACAGATATGAATTACCCAAACTACAGGAACAATACAAGAAAAACCACAATTTTGGATATTATACTTAATGAATTAAAGGGCAGATAACTTTTCATTTCAATCCCAATAGACTACTAGAGTTTATTTTTACATATAAACGGAGAAATTACATAGGTAATATATTAAGAATTGTAGCTGAATTTTTGTCATGCTAGACTGAAAACTGACTCATTTTGGAAAAATACAATCCTTCAGTCTGTGCCACTGATTTTATCTTTATATATAGTTTAACAAGTTCAAATAACTTTGAATTGATAAATATTGCTACTAATTAACATTTATTTCTACAACAACTAGAAAATCTGAGTGACCTACCAGACAATATACTTTTGGAAAATACATTGTACTAACCATCAAACTTCCTATTGATTTCAGAGATCTTATAACAAAGGTTTGTCAGTTATGGGTTAATAAATGGTTAGACAGTTAATGTATAGTTCCAGTAAATACCACTAAGGTAACAAAGTCAGATTTTGGATTACTTTACAAAAATAATTTGGGTAGGTCAGATGAAAAGACCCTAATTTTTAACACTGAGAAAACAGGGTATGATTTATCCCAAAATATTTTCATACTTTGGATTTTGCTGTCAGAGGCTTTAAGGGTCAACACAAAAAAGGGTTCATGAGTCAGGTATTCATAAAGTAGTAAACATGACTTCTGTTGCTGGCCTATTCAATCAAACAGTATAGTTTTACAGGCTAAATGTACATACCTCACCCAGGCTTTAAATGCATGTTTGGTTTTCTTGAATAAATATCCTTCCATATGAGTTCCATTGTCAGTCTCCACATCAGGTTTAAAACCGATATCCTGTAAATATACAAAATAAACACCAAAAATGTAATAACTGTTTCAAACAAATGTCTTAATCAACTTTTAATTGATATATTAAAAAATAATCATGCAGGTAATAAAGCTGACTGTTGATGGTGATGCTGATGATGATAACACTGAAAGAAAAATAGGAGTTCCAAAAAAATAATCATTTAGACTATTGGATATATCAATTGGTCCCCAAACCAAATTAAGCTGAAACACGTGGAGCTCGAATAAAACTTGTTGTTTTCCCAGTTACCCAACCAACTCTTTCCATTGGAGAGGTTGCACTGTACATGAAGAATTTGCCGCTTTTGAGAAGTGACTACAAGAGTTGGAGACTTTTCAAGATGAAGAACTGACTGCTTTAGAGAGTGCAACATTTGATGATGTGTGAAAAATAGACTGCTTAATTGGGAGGGGCCGAATTCAATATGTAAAACTGACTTAATTTTTTTCAAGACATGTCTATAATTGAATGCTTTAGAGGAGACATCATGTCAAGACATGTAATTAATTGATTGCTTTAGAGGGGGCTACTTTTTATTTATGCAAATCAAAATTAATGCATTTGGTGGCAAATTAGAAAGTAAAATATTGTTATCAAAGATTTCCACCTACACATCATTGAGAGGAACATTTATAAACTGTAAAGATGTTTCCATGGTTTATTTTGTAAAGTCAGAATAACTACATGGTGAGTTATATTCGCATTTATACCACAGAACAAGATCACACAAACTGTGAATAAACAATGCCTGTAAGTTCTTAGAATTTCTCCTACAAACTATACTCCAACAATTATAAAATTTGTCTAAGAAAAATATATTTGAAGTTGTACAATTATTTCTGACTAGGTATTTGGTAGGGGCGAAAAGGCAAACAGAATCTCAAATCTGAATTTCAATAGCATATCATTTATAAAAGCAGTATGTAGAGTCAAGTCTTCTTAAATTTCAATGTTCATTATCATAAAGACTTAAATACCGGCAGATCATTTAGTAACTGTACAGACATATCAAGATTTATGATAAATAAAAGCATGTTAAATTTAACATAAACACATTAATTGTTTAGCCATTTATAAGTACCACAGAATTATTATAATAGCGTATTCATGTCATAAACAGGATGCAACAATTTTGTCCTGTATACATTCAAAGAAAATGCAATGCAATAAAATGCAGACATACAAACATAATACATTTTTGTGTTCAAAATCAGCATAGTCTTAAAATATAATTTAAGCCATCAGGATTTAAAGACCATAAAATTTTAAGGACAGAAATAAAATGTATCAAATTATCATTTTACCACATGTTACACGACATTATGGTTGCAAAATCTAAGAAACTTAAAGTTGCAATAATTCAACAGTCTTATAAGTTTTAATTTCTGATATACAGAATAACAAAATTTAAAAAAAAAAAAATGCTTTTAGATGGAAAATTAAAATCAATGATTAAATGTTTTTAAAGGAAAAATTCATTTTAAGATGAAAATAAGAATGGGAAAATAAACACCATCATATCATAGCAATCATTGTGAGGATTTCTTTCCAGTATGAGAAGAAACTGATTGTTTTGGAACATTAATGCGCCATCTGCATTGATCGCTAAGCTGCACACGAGGTTTTGTACCAAACTGCATCATATTCTCAATTACTACACAGCAATGATCTAAAAATTTATTATCGTTGATGAAGCTTTCGATCTCATTCCAGTTAAAATACAGGAAAACATTTAAAACTGATTCAACTGATATTCAACTTATTCCTTTCCAATTTTTTCTATATCTATTCCAAAAATTTCCTGCTGTTATGATATTAGGTATTAAGTACAAAAACAAAACACCTTTTTATCCTAATCAAATCTATATCAGATTACTTATGTATCAAAAAATAAAATAAATCTTCATCTGATGTTAATGTTCAAAACTGCATGTCCCATTCTAAAAGAAAATGCATTGAAAGTTAAAATACCAAGCATTATAGCTTTCACAAGAATGCATTGATCTAAGATATCATGTAGATTTAAAGATTATCTCGGGATCTTATTATCTATGTATCATACTATCTTAATGAGGTAAACATGATTTTACTGTCAAATCGTAAAACTGATACGGCAGCATAATGATCTTTTCTTTTATATCAGCCTGCTAGTATTAGATAGAAGAAACATCTGATACATACAATATGCTGGGTGCATATCAATATTAAGACAAAAACATGTATTTACAACATAAATAAATCTAAATGCATTACTTACAGAGATAAATTTAACAGATTAGATGGAAAGTATGTATATCATGAATAAGATATAAGTTACCTAAGGCCACATATAAATATATTATTGTTTGCAGATCATTATAAACATATCTTTGTTTGCAGGCCTTGGATGGTCAGGAATGAAAATTCCTTGTTCCCATTACAGAATGGCCCCATGTTGTAAGAACTAACCTGATCTAGAAGACTTCCACATACTTTTTGCAAGTAGAAACTTTCTTACATAAAAATCCATCTATACCAACAAGAGAACACACTGACAAGCAACTATAAGTTTATAAGTAATAGCCTTAAAAGTTGGACATCAAGATGCGAGATACATTATCATGGCAATAATTTGTAGACAAAACAAGTAGATGATATATCACAAATAAAGCAGCTTCTTATGATAAATCAACAAGGAACTGGATAAACCAAATATTCCTGACACAGGGTTCAAGGCTGCCCAGCAACATCCAGCAATGAAATACCAGTATCTTAAAAATTACCAGGTATGCTTTTACTTAAAGATAAAGGCAATTCAAAACCCGTACATGCCATATCATATACACACACTTTTATGCCCTGTTCACTACAACATCCTACATCCACCCCTGTATACTACAGAGACAATTGTATGGTAACACAGAAGATAATAAAATTAATTAAAGCAACACAATTTCCTTTAATATACATGTATCATTTGAATGAGATAAGTAATAGGTGGTATACCTATACCTATATGCAAGTGTACCAATGGGCACACACTGGCTCTCAAAAATGAAAAATTATCTATGGCCAAAAATGGTATAAAAATCTAATCAGTATTACATGAAAGCACACTCAATTTGAACCCAAATAATGCCCCTGGAAAGCATTCTCAGCATACGTCAATACTAAAACTGAGTTCAGGAAAAAATAATTAGATGCAGAAGTAGTATTATAGCTAGTTAAGTTATTTTAACTATCCATTTACTTCACAATTCAGTTTTGAGAAAACAAAGGCTTTTATCACAATTAATCTATAATTGAACAAAATAGTATTTATATAAACAGTTAGTATAAAAATGAGACATATATTTGATTCATAATAAAGTATTGCCAAAGTGCTACTTACAAAATGTACAATATTGACTAGTAATGTTTGAGTTTGTTTGTAATTTGGATCATGTGAGGTCAAAGGCATACATATCACTAAAAAATGACAAGAGTTAATTTTTCAGGCCTATATATAACAAATAATGTCTCCTAAAAAACAAATTGCATTTTAACCTTAGTAACGCCTGATATTTTAACCAAATCACATAATAAAACATCTCTAGGGTATGAATCACACTATTCATCTATTAGACAGGGGTTGTAACAGGACAAGATTCTCAATCCTGAAAATTAGCCGGGGGTCTGGGGAGCGCAGCAAAACGATTTTGAGCTTTTTCAGGTTCTTCTGTAATGCATTTCAGCAATACAAATTCATGATTTTTAAAAAAAACTCACTGTTTTTCTCTCAATATTTCTAAAAAATAGTTATACACAGGGATTTTTTAGCTATTTTTTAGCCGATAATGGGTCATATTCCCAATTAAAAATAGTATCCTTCTTTCCCAATTCACAGACAAAAATTCCCGATTGAAACTTCCAAAAATAACTAAAATCTATTAAAATGAGAGATCTTTCACTGTAAAAGACATGTAATAAATGAAAGTTCCCATTAGGGTCAGTGATAACTACTTGTGTCAATTTGTGTGTGTGTGTATTTAAAGTTTCAAAATTGGAATAAAACATATTTTCCCAATTTCTAACAAAACACTGAAGAAATTACCAATCCCAAAATACTGGGAAAAAACCTGACACAAAACCTGACACAAGATGGGAGACTTAATCCTTGGAACTTGCTTGAAAGATTCTTCAATTTTTCTACCCCACCCACTAACTTTTGCAAGTTAATTCATAGTAATGACATATATCAGCCAATTCATGTTTATAATAAAATAATGTGCACACAATTTTTCAATGACAAGGTCATAGGGATCGAATTCCTTCACAATATTGCTTACCTCGATTAATGGGGTTGAAATAGTTCGGGCCGAATCAGTGTCGAAATGTAATATTATTATTATTATTATTATTATACCATATTTATATAGCCCTTTTTTCATGTAATTACACGTTCAAAAGTGCTGTACAATCACGATTACGACATGGTTAAAACAATATGTAATAAATACAAACATGTTAGTCAAAAATGATATGGGTAAAATATATACAACTATGGACAAAATTATAAGTCAACAAATCCACCATTAATTTATGCATACAAGTAAGGTACACAATAATTCTAAAATGATTCAAGTCCGGTTGGCTTCGTAAGCTGTTTGGCCAGTAATGCTACTATGTTAAAAAAGTTGCTGATAAGTATTCATTTGATAGGACCCATTTAACCAACGAATTGTCAACGATTTAAAAGTTCATAAGCTTCGATTAACTTCGAGTTTTAAGCTAAATATTACTCGAATTTTCGTTCTGCAATTGCAAATACTCTTGTGTATATAGACGCTTGTTAACCAAGCGTTAGTGAATAGGAAAAACGCCCAAGTGACCCAGATGCTGGGATGTGCTAAAAGCCACCCCAATCCGTACCCCCCCCCCCCCAAAAAACTCCTCGGATTTACATCGATCTCAAAAGTGCCCCTGGCGGCTTTAAATCCGGATTTCCGGAATAATCCGGAATATTACAACCCCTGTATTAGATGACTTCATACACACCATTTAAGCATTATAAATTCATCAATATAAAATTTATGACCAATTGCAAAAATATAACGTTGTTACCAGTACTATAAAAGTTAATGAAACATTTCACACATCAAAGTGAGCGAGCTGACGTAATATGCACCTGAACCAATAAAACACCAGGACATCAAGTTTACTATAAATTAAGGCATTAAGATATTTGCTGAGTTGACATTTTTCTTTTCAAGATAATTTAAAGACACAACATCTGATCAGAATTGACTCTCTCTCTACATTGTTTTATCAGTGATAGACATACAGTGAATACTGAATCTATAAATAGCTGAAGCAGACGATGGGTTTAAACCATATAAACTCCTCCCTCTAATTCAAATTTCTGTTATAAATTGTTTTGAAATATAAGAACCTAAATCTTATCTGGACTGATAAAAGAATCATCTAGCTTCATTCAGATTATTTTTCAGTGATTAAAAACACCATTTAATATCAAATATTTTTAAAAATCTCTCCCTGAGCTGAAAACAGTTTAAAAATCAAGGGAAACCACCCACCAGCCATTACCTCCCTTTTATACCCACGTTGGGCTTTAAACAAAACTACAACAGAATGAATGGAATGAAAGTTGTTAATAAATTATGCAGACCACAGGCTTTTATGTGCATTGTTAGACCTGACTATGAGGTTATAAACTTGAGAACAGTCTCTTGAGATCAAATCTCAATTTCATTCTCAACAAATTCTGGATGAAAAAAAAGTTTTTAGTTCAAATAAGGATTCAGATCAATTACACTGACAGATGTATGATTGATATTAGTATCATTTTATCATAGTTGTTATACCAACAATAAAGGACTTATCAATATGAGATTTGATCTTGGAGACCAATCTCAAGTTTTATAATGTAGCAACAACAGTCAGCCAGGGTCATTTAGAAACTTCAGAGGTGACCACTATCACTAGTCTGACAGTATTAAGATATGCTACAATAATGTTGAAAGAGAAAGTATATTATTTCTTACAAATACAGTAAAGTAATTTACTAGAAATGTCAACAAATAATGGTACACTAAAATGAAAATTAATACCAATGTTTACAGTTAAAAAGTCACCATGAAAACCATTACAAAATTCCATACAATAATTGATTATATTACTGTCAAATTCCCCGACACATGTAATGAGAGTAGTTAATAAAAAAATACTTAAAATGTAAATTTATTACGAAATGCATGCAGATATGAATTATATAAATAGCATGAAATAAACAATAAAGCGGTCGGCTGTCATATTTTATTGATGGAGATTTTAATCATTTTAAAATTGAGCACAACCTGTATTGCAGTAAGAATCAGCATTTCAATTTTTCATCTTAAGGGGAAAGATGGCGGGCCCTTAAATTCGGGAAAAATAATTCTTGAGGGGAAAAAAGGGAACATGACACAATGCATTATCCTCCTAACATTTAATTATCTATAGGTTATAACCTTGATGGGTTACAAACAAGGAGCTATCCTACAAGTTAATTCAAGTACCATTTCTACCTAAAAATTTTCAAGAAAAATAAAATTCTATTTTTTTTATGAATTTAGGGTAAAAATATACACTTTTCAGACTCTGACAGGAGGAATATGGCCAAATCAGTCCCCAAAAACCACTGCCAAGAAGAAATAAGTTTTGAAGAATACTTTCTAGATGCACTAAATGCCTTAGTCAGCATTTTTCATTGTCATACAATAATGCATTCATTTTGAGTACAAATGAACAGCCAGAACATATTTGATAACAAATCATTTACAAGGATTATATCTCCCACAAACAAAAAACACTATCTATATTGCAGCACACATGCCTTGAAATACACTCACAGTACTTCAGTCAACCCAGAGTAAAATCATTAATTTGAGAAAATGTGAGAAATCTCAAATATGATGTATCTCAGATGCAAGGTAATTATTATGTAATTACAATTCACAGCTTTTTTGTGCAGGAAAACCTTTCACAGAAAATTGTTTCAGTTTTACATCTTATGATCATCAAAACATCTTGATTCATGACAGATTTAGATAATAAATCACAGATTAAAACTGAGTACAAATTGATGAGGTACTTAGACGGTATTATAATACATCATTCACTGCAGCTTAAGTTCTTTCAGTTCCATGACAAAACTTAATACTACCGTTATCCTAATACTAATAACACTTTTGTAACATCCCCAACAATCACATGGTAACAGACAATGCATGTTATGTAAAAGAAACAAAGACCATAATTTATAAATAATATTATTGAGTGAATTTTACTAGCAAAGTAACAAAGTGTGTCACATTGTTATCTTTAACCAAGAGCAAAATGGCTTCATGCCTCAGTTTTATCATTACATGTAGCATAATAACTTTTTGTCCCATTTACCAGGGATTTAAACTAGTTTTTACTGGGGCCCTACTCACACTAACACCATGGAAATGAAAAAGTACATTTTGTAACAAATTACCAAAACTGTCCCAGATTAATTCAACAACGGGCTATTGTCTAAATAACTAGACAGACCCAGTATGATCACAATCTGAACAATTAATTAAGACATTGTTCCATAAACACTTGTACCCATGGAAGCAAGCTTTATGAAACATTCAAATCTGCTTAACTTTGTATGGACGGGCGAATGGACAGATGGAAAAGGCAATCGTTTATGCTTCTGCATCATTAGATGCCAAGGGCATATAAAAATACCAATAGGCCAAATGCATTTTGTCCACGTAATATCATATTGACATGTCAATATATGGGCAATGCTTCTGAAAAAAGGATTTCAGTATTCCTTCCATTTCAAACTCATGATGAAATACACATCAGTATAATAAATTTAGCTTGCAATGTTTAACATAAATTAACACCATGCTCCTAAATATAAAGTATTAATCAGATGAACTGTACTCATTTTTCATCAAGAGCATTATTTCATTTCCCATCGTGAAGAAAAAAATGTCAGCAATGTTTCAATACAAACTTGAGAAGTGCTGTTTTCTAGTACAAGGGTATAAAAACTAATGGTGTTTATATATCCAATCTCAACATAGGACTTCTGGTAACCTTTTTTACCATGTGTGTCAATAGAGCTATACTCCTGTAACTAGCCACCAGACATGTAGCATTCCTGTATTAGTAAACAAATAGGAATTCTGCTTAGCAAATTGCAAATTACTGCTTCAATAACTGATGAATAAATTTGTTGAGTTTTGACTTCCATTTTGAGGATATTAATTTTTTTTGGGGATGAATTGTGCAACAAAAGTTTGAATGATTTGCTTAGAATTAGGACAGAATTTTTGTGACCTATAAATTCTATTGTTTTTTATCAAGAAAGCAGAAGCACTACTAATATTTTGCTGGCCTGATTCATCAGTATAATTATAAATGTAAAAAAAGATACAGTGTAAAGATAGTTGTATAAAATTTTCAAAATGTACACAATCAGAAATCAGTACAGAATAAAATGGCTTCATGATAAAAAACAGCTTGCACATTATGTCATGAATCAGGTATCTAACAAAATAGTTTGCACCCACACATATTGTCAAAATCTTGTTAAATTTCAATGCAAACCCTAAAATTATCAGCAAGGATACAAATAACGTATTATCATCAAGTCTACACTGTCCTGACAGAGCTGGTTTGTATAACCAAACTAATATATAAAAGAATTTTAAAAAACTTATGGAGGCGTATTGTTAGAAAAAAAACTAGCTATGAGCAAATTCCATTTCAAAGAGTATCTATTACTTGACAGAAAATAAATGTAAGGATCTAGACATTCAAGGCCTGGATTGCATTAAATTTACACACACGTAATATTTCATGAGGTAGGCGTTGATTTATCATTAAAAAAACTTACATGAAAATTAATGTCATACGTTTTGTAAACAAGCAACTTTCTTTCAGCCTCAATCAACATAAAAAACAAGCTAGACATAAAAACAGCCTATTAACAACAAGCACTCTATTCTGTTAACAATTTTAGCCATCCCGGTTAAACCATTACTTCTGTTTTTACCCTCAAGTTTTCAATGTGCAATAAAACTGTGCAGTAATATTACAGACACATATAAGTCTAATGGAATGAAAGAAATCTTAATAAATCGTTTAGACAACAGAACACTTTAAAGCAAAATAAATATAGCTAAATATTTTATTTATTATAAAAAACATGTCATAAGAATACTGATGTACTGAGATCATGTAGTTTGTTACGAATATCTGTTATTTGATAAAGGCGGTATAGCCGAAACTGTTAATAAAAGGAGAAATATACTGGAAAACCTTTCTTTATTTCAATGTTTGATTTTGAAGAGCAAAACACTGCCAAACCATAGAAATCATCTTAGAAAAATTAAATAGGGTAGATGATTTATCAACTCATTTCTTTTTTGGGAAAGAAGATTTTTTTTTTGCATGTGTTGAATGGAATTTAATTATTTAAAAAACTTGGAAAGGGCACCAACAAAGGATCATTCCTGCAAAGTTTGGTTGCAATTGGACTAGTGATTTGGGAGGAGATGTTGTTTTAAAGAAAAGTTTGACGCACTTCATGATGTTCACAGGGCTATAACAAATACTCATCCTGTGGTCAGGCACAGACTTGAAAAGGATGAAGAGTCTACTATTTTTATAGTATTCAGAAATCAATGGAAAATGGCTATTATTAAGAGGGGCTGGGCACTGTACATGTAATCCGACCATCTGGATTCAGATCACAGTCACATTAAGAACTGGTTAGAATACAGTCTAATTGAACTGGCCATCATATATACATATATAACTAATATATCAATGAACAACAGTGCCAGGTCACAAAATACGCCCATCAAGGGCCATAACTCCGAAGTGCCTTGGCCGATTGGGTTGGTTATCAAACTTGACCGAGATCTCATGGCCACAAACATTTCCATAAAGTTTGGTTAGGATCAGAATAAAACTGTTTGAATTAGAGAGCGGACACCGTTGTGGACGCCGCCTGTATATTCCACAGTAAGTAGGGATCAATGTTACCTGGACAAAAAACAACGATCAAATAACCAAGAAGAAATGTCAGAAAAACATGCAGAATAAAAAAAGAAGACTAATTCATGTAAGGTGTGTCCAGAATTAATATTTTTAGCCAGGAGGATACGACCGGGAAACAAAGAATATAAATATATTTGGCCTGAAATCAGTGTTACTCACTATGGACACTCATCCCCCTACACCAGTAATGCTGAATCATAAATGAAACTATTCATTACAGATCACTGTGAGAAATTAACCATTCCACAGGGCTCCCAATAAAATCTGTACGGCTAAAAAAATACTATAGTATTGGTGGTAGAGACACAAATATTTCAAATCACCTGAAAGCTTTTAAGTGACTGGATCAGTGTCATTTAGAAATTTATTACATACTGAATAGAATTTCTCAGTTTCTGGATTTAATTCAGTAGCTGGAAGTCTAAGGATAGCTGATAATTGGGGTATGAATTTATTTTTGGCATTAATTAAAAATAATTATTCATTTTAATTAATTAAGTTTATCCTGTAACCAGGCACTCTTACTTCCATGTGATAGTTGTTACATTTAATATTTCATAAATGATTAAAAATGAAATACAATTTGTCTTAATATATGTATGATAATGTAATAATTATTTAGTAATAATATTGTAGGAGCTGATTAAGCATGTATTATTATACTAGCTAATTATACTATCATTCGCATTAATAATGTAACAAAATTAAAAATAAGACTGCACTTATTATAGCAATATGTATACACATTCAATTATTCATTTATGTCAAATATATACAATGTATTTATTTATTTGTTACAATCTGACAGTTTATCAGTAAACACACTCAATTTAAAAAAAAAAAAAACTCTTTTTCAAATATAATATTATTCAAGGTAAATGCAAAGATGTGTTTACTCTTTGATTTTCTTGGAGAATATCATAATTGGACTACTTCTTCAAGGATCATTTTGAGCTTAAACTTTCCATTATTTAATTAAGAAAAATTCCGCAAATCATGAAGTGCATCTTTAATCAATACTTTGCAACCACAAGATAAAAATCCTTAAAACTTCAAGCTGCACTCAGTCATCATGCTCAGCATCCCATAAAAATGATTTAACCACAATTGAAAGAATTCACACGGAGCAAGGAAAGTTGAACAAGTCTACCAATAAAATGGGAGACAGACCTCAATTAATTTAATCCTTCAAATCTTCCAAATAAGGAATGTTTTTTTTATTTATTTTTTATTCTGCCTCCCCACTGCTAACCCCATGAAAATGCTTGTATCAACCTAACAACCTTCTTGAGAGGTGTTCAATCTGATGTGACAAACATTTGCAAATCAATTTTATATAAATTGTTAAGTCTGAGATCAAATGTCAGCTGAATGTCCAGTGGTTTTCATATAGTACCATAGAAATACAGTCAAACCTGTGTTCAAAGGACAACCTACGGAAAACACAAGTGTGACCTTTGTAGATAGGTGAAATTGAAAATATCAGGAACTAAGTGATGCTAACATCCTTAACAGGTGCTTAATTGTACATAGAATTAATTGTAATTTAATTTTTT
The DNA here is from genome assembly GCA_964023205.1 of Lutraria lutraria. Taxonomy (NCBI): domain Eukaryota; kingdom Metazoa; phylum Mollusca; class Bivalvia; order Venerida; family Mactridae; genus Lutraria; species Lutraria lutraria. The sequence continues at coordinate 20,618,198 of OZ026847.1, forward strand.
AGTGTAATTACACATTTATTAGAAGTCATTGTTTTACTAATATAAGTCATTGTTTTACTAATATATATATAAACAGACAAAATTAAAGCATTATAAAATGTAAACAAATATATTACTGTCATGTATTTTATATATATAAACATGTTTTGCAACCAATCAGAATTTTGTAAAACTGTTAATCTTAAAACATTGTCAGGAAATATGTTAAAAAATTTCAACCAGATAAATGCAGCATACATTTTATAATATCAATCATAAAAGCCATTTAATACTATCATATTATTGTTTATAATATTCAAAGGGCCATAACTCTATTAAACGTAACAGTCAAGTACATGTAGACATGTTGATTTTTTTTCTGTCGAAACTAGTCAAATTACTCAGATTAGTAAGTAAGTTATCAGAAAGAATGAACAATATTTACATTATCAGAAAAATGAAGCTTTAAATCATTCTAAATTTTCATTTTGTCAAATATGCTTTGTCATATACAGTATGAAAGACGAAATACAATGAACAGTGTTGAATTATTAAGTGTTGAAAAATTATTACTAAATGGGAAAAAATACATCCACATGATAAAGTAATACAACAGGTTTGTTTACTATTACCCACTACACTATATTTATTTTGTTTGCATTGTATCAGAAATATGATCATAAGAAGCCAGCATGAGATTCATATACAGACAATCAAATATCTGTAAATGCCATTATCAATACATCGTTACAACACTGGAGGTCTTACTGGAGCAATTGAAACCACTACATGCAGCAACCACACACTATCTGTATCTAACACAAATCAGATAATTAAATCTTCCAAGGTAAGCTGATAATCAGGACCCTTGCTAGCAAGGCTTACTTCCAGCTTCTTTTACACTCAGATTCATTACAATAACAGAGTTATAGGACTTAACAAGTTTAAATATATGACTTTGAACTGGGTAACTCAAAAGAAAATGATAATCAGACACTTTATTACAGCTGTTCTAGACAATTAAAAAAATGCTGTGAGGTTCAAATTGTCACTTCAGTAAAATGGGTTGATATTCAATTATAAATAAACAAAATAATAAGAATCGACCTCTTTGTACTGAAGGAACATAATAAAGCTGTTGCCTCTGATGAAACATTTACCAATTGTCAAATATTTTTTATGAGAAAACTGTTATATCAATATAGAGCTGACAAAAAGACAGAATCAATTAATCACTTATGTCCTTCCATTGCTATAATAAAACATATTAATTAACTAAATAATATCTTAACAATCTTAGACTGGTACCCAAACATATCACAATGCATTCCAAAAAAGAATAGAAGCTTGAAACATTCTCATCTCAGACAGCAGAGAGATTATCAATAGTGTTGTTTTATTAAACAGTAAACCAGTCATATGCTATATAAATATCCCAACTCCAAGATACAACCTTAATTTGCACATAGCAATAATTATATAAACATTTTGTTTATATCATTGTTATGGGCTGGTGGCCAATATCAAATAAATAAAAAAAATTGTCATTGTAAATTTGCACATATCATCATAAAATAAAATGATGATTTTCTGGTAATACATGGACATGAAGGCCATAAAAATATGTTATGAATGACAGTGCCAAAGATCACCTGTAAACAAGGATCATCTTATTATAACGAATTGCATTTTTTACTAAAACATTAACAGTCGGAGCTCCTACATAAATACTCCCATGCTATCCTATAAGTGAATATCATAGATGACATAATTACATTTTCTAAATTATTTTCTGTTCATTTCAGATAACATTCATGTTATGAAGACGCCATTGATCTACTAACACAGAGAAGACATTCAACCCAACATGAAGAGTTCAGCAATACTGTTAGGATTACTTCTGGTGGTTGTCTCCAGACAATGCCAAGCAGTATGTCCATACGGTTGTAGAGCTTGTACTGATGGGAGATTTCACTGCCCAGGTGCCCAGCTTAATGCCTTACCAGACAACATACCAAAGGACACATCAACAATAGATCTAACACAAAACAAGATCAGCTCCTTAAATAATTTACCTATGCTGCCGGAAGTACAGTCCTTTAGGATGTCACTTAATCAACTTCGAGTGATTCGAGGAGGTGCCTTTGATAATATGCCAGGAGTTAGAAGCTTAGATTTATCTACGAATGCAATCAGTAAAGTCTACAAGCATGGATTGCGTGGTTTAAAAGATCTTAAATCTATCTCTCTCAATGGCAACAACATACAAGACCTAGGTATGATATTTTGGAATACAAGAGCTGTAAATACAATAAGACTAGGAAACAATATGATCAAGAATATCGAAGAAGAAAACTTTCAAAAGAACGACATGATAAAAATGCTGGACTTGAGCCACAACAAAATATCCAGTATCCATGGCAATGCATTCAAAAATTTGAACATGATGAGGTACCTGATTCTGAGTAATAATCCAATAAAGAAACTAGATGACCTTGTATTCTCCAGTACAATGCTCTCACTGGCAGATTTCTCAAACTGTCAGCTTGAATCAGTTCCACGCACAATGCCAAGCTCACTCACTGATTTCAGGCTGGGAAATAACATGATAACAAAGACTGAAGTCAAAGACTTTGAAAACATAACAAGCCTGACCCTTCTGACCTTGAATGACAACAAAATTTCTGATGTAGAACATCGCTCATTTGATAATCTTAAGAATCTTAAGGAACTCTGGCTCAGCCGCAATGACCTTGTCTATATTCCAAGAGGTCTACCAAAAGGTATGGTAAAGCTTTTCATTGACAACAATGTAGTTGTGGAACTTGAGCAGAGACTTTTCAAAGAAAATTCAAGCCTTAAAGTTTTGTCCCTTGATGGTAACAAACTGAGGAAAATACATCAAGATTCACTGAGAGAAGTCAAACAGCTAGAAAAATTGAGCCTTCGAGGAAATGAGATTTCCATGATAGATGTAGGAACTTTCAGTGACCTTCCGAAACTTCAGATGTTGACAATGACTGAGAATCCAATTGAAGTGTTTGAGAAAGGAGCCTTCAATGGACTAGACAGTATGACAGAATTACACATGTCCTACATTGAAAACTCAGGCACAATGACTAACAAAGTTTTGCAAGAAAATTTCCTCCTCGAGATGCCAAATTTGACCACACTCAACCTAATGAGTAGCATCACATTAAGTAAAGCTTTTGTAGAAATGTTTGACAGAACAACAAGAGAAAGACTGGAAAAAGTAAAATATTTGAATTTACAATACAGTGAACTCACAACATTAGGAGAAGGAATAAAGAACTTGTTTCCAAACATCAAACAGCTGTTGCTAGATGAAAATCTCTTCCATTGCGATCAGAAGTTGCTATGGTTGCAAAACTGGATGAAAACAGCCACTGACGTTTCCTTTTATCAGTATGAAGAGCCTACATGTAGCACTCCTAGCTCACTTAAAGGTAGATCAATTACAGATTTGGGGCCTCATGAATTTGTGGCAATCTCTGAAACCAAGACTGAGACTTACAGTAACCGAAAGCCAGCTACCCCTAGCCAAAGTTCTTCAGACTCGAGTGAAACATCAGAAATAGAACCGATTAATCAACCAGACACCAGACAACCACAATCACCAAGTGGCAACAGCAGGCAACCACCAAGTGGCAATAGCAGGCAACCACCAAGTGGCAATAGCAGGCAACCACCAAGTGGCAGGAGACCACCAAGTGGCAACAGCAGGCCAGCTGTTTCTGGTCTATCAGGAGGACGTCCTACACCCAATCCTTTAGGCGGGGTACGAGTTGTGATCAAACCACCAAGTGGTTCCAAAAGTAAAGAAGCAGCCAAAAAGGACAATAAGAAAATGACAAAAGCCGAGAGAAAGGCAGCAAGGAAAGCAGAAAGAGAGAGAAAACGTAGAGAAAGGCTTGAAAACCGAAGAAGATCTAGAGCAAATAAAGATGATCCAAGAAGAAAGAAGCGTAGAATAAGAAATGAGAGAAATAAGAACTGTACCACTGATAAAGATGGGAACAGGAAATGCAGACGTAAAAGTCGATGCAAAGTACAAACTGATGGAACGACAAAATGTCGAAAACGAAAAGGAAAGGGAAAGAAACAAAAGAAAGCAGATGCTAATAAAAAATCGTAAACATGAGTGATATAAAAGTCTTGCATCACAAGGCTTTTATGAACTTGAGTGATAGCTAATAATGTATCAATATGACATTGGCATTCAATATATATTGAATCTTGTTAAGGTTGAAATACAGAAGAGCTGTTGTATCAAATTAAGCTTTATACATGTGACTAACATTCTATTATAACTAAAACATCCATGTTTATACAACTCTAGAATTTAACAAGAAAACAAAGAAAAAGCAAGTATTCTTGACAAAGCTCAAAAATGTTCAGCTTCAAACTGGAGAAAGTGTCAACTTTCAACATTCTAACACAACCCACGGTACATGAATCATTGAATACAAGAATGTGAAAAATCTAGACGTTGAAACAAATGGAACATTCATTTAATGACGAAATGTCTCTAACTTTCAAATGTAGATAACATAGATAAGAGTTTTTGGAAGTATGTGACAAAAGACAAATGTTGAACATTTCAATAAATCAGTGCATCAGACTAGTATACAAGAATAAATACCAGCAACAGAAAAACGCAGACTAAAAAGTTAAAAGTTCATGAATGAACATAATCAATAAACTGAGAGTGACATGACAATGACCTGAGAAAATTAAGGGTCATATGGACCTTATTTGAGTATTTGGTGCTTCTTACATACCGACATACAGTGCAGCAGCATCTTATTATTTTATGGATTATTTTGAATTAATTATTCATGTCTGAATTGAGGTAGCAATAAGAAAATCAGTTTACACTTCAGAAATTTTGAGACAATACAAAAAAGTTATATCAGGTGATCGATGGTAATACTACTAAAAACAGTAATGTAACTAACAATTCTAAGGCAAACATGATAGAAAACTCTCTGCTCGTTAAAGTTTCATGTTGACTTCAATTAAAACTTAGGGATGGTGTGTTACAAATAAGAAAAAATTTCACATGCAAAACATGGTCAATGTGACGTTGATTGATGTAACCTTGCCTATGGACATTGTTAATCACTGTACCTATACTGAAGGCATTTGGACATAAAAGCAAATATTTGTAAACAAAAACGGCTGTAAAATGTAATTATTTAAGTATAAACAAGAACCTGGTTTAGAGCATTTCACAAACTTCTTTGTCAAAATTTCATGAGTACAGTATAATGCAGTTTTAATATATCTTACATGTATGATTCTTTTAAATGTTATTTCTAATGCTGTTAGGCAAATTAAGAAACAAAACTGGTAATTGAAAGGAAAGCAATATAGTGCCTTATTTTAACTGCTCTTTTTGGTGGATATACATATACAACTTGTTACTTGTTGTTAATCCAATATGTTCATGCAGAAACAAACTATGCATAAGAATTATTCTGGTATATCTATACACATTGTAAGTGTAAAACAATATTTTGTTGTAAATAAACATATTTCTGCTTTGCTCTGTGTTCTTATATATCATTGTTTCAAACACAATTACAAGAATTATTCATATGTAAGTATTGTGAGACAGACTACAGCTTAGGCCAGGAATAAAATAATTGTTGTTTTTTCTGGATACTCGGCAGTCCTAATTCTAAGAGTTTCAAACAGTAACATTTGAAAAATTGTCACCAACTGCGGTATTACAAACATATTTGGGTATAACTTGAATCTCATAAATATATGGAAAAAATGATTTTTGTGACCTAAATTTCCTTTTTATCAAGTAACCAAAAAAAAAAAACAATTTTTTTCTGGCCTAATCATCACTTCTTGTAACTTTTATCATTTGCAGGGTAAGTATTTGCAGACTTACCAAGTATATCCAAATAAACACACTCAGTTCACTTAATTCACTCATTATTTTTTTACTACACAGTCAAACCTGTGCTAGTGGTCACCTCAGAATAAAGGCCACTCTGTGAATAAGGGTCATTCATTGATTATTTATAACAATTTGACCTCCAAATAAAGGTCACCTGTCAAGAAAGGTCATGAGGGTGACCTTTGTTAAAAAATTCGAATGTATTGAGTAAACATTTCACAAGATATATTTTTATACATCTGTTACATATTGTTAAAGAATACTAATTTAGAGGCTCTAATATGCATGGTTATCGTAATTGTTCTCTCAGAGTAGGGTTGTTAATTTGGGGAGAATCATTTCTTACTGGATATTTGGTGATCGATAAAACAGTCAGTACATGGAATATTAACAGAAACTTGAGAAATAAGCCAAATAAACATCAGAATCACATTACCAGTGGATGATAAAAACAACAAAACAGTAAAACAAGAAGCATGGAAGCTGAAGAATGTTGATATCTGATGCAAATGCTGATACAAGCAGAATGCACAATTAACAATAGATGACAGTATATCTATGCACTTAAAACTGCACTCAATGAAATCTCCGTAGGGTGGCTGTTTACATGAACATGGAAGATTTTATGATTTGACATCTACCTGTTAGTTCACTTAATGAGCCACGCTTCTGTGGAAAGCATTTAGCATCAGTATGATGGTTTAGTGTGAACAATGCCTGCTTCTATATAGTAACTTACAAGTACATCTAAGTCTGTGAGCAGAAATAAAGCAAATATTCTCAGATACAATAAAAACTCAAATCAATTTTTTAGTTTGTATATTCTTAACCAGATGATTCCATAAGATCATAAAATGAAATGGACATTTTTTTACTTTGGGTGTTTACCAAAAATGTCTAAGAATCAACTAAAACAATAAGTTAAATGAAAACAACATAGAAGTATGAAGACTGACTACTGTCCCCGAAGTTATAAAACTTGAGAATAATCTCTAAGCTCAAATCTCAATTCCATTCTCATAGTATTACGATAGAACTAGAAAAGAAAAAGTTAATTAATGTTTAAATACATGTTCAGATAATCTATGTTGTCAGACTAATGTATCAATAATATAATAATTGTCTGACCAAACTTAACTTAGAAACATTAAAAGACATGAGATCTGAGCTCGGAGACCAATCTCAAGTTTTGTACACTCAATTCTGATAAAAGCAGGTGCACAACAGTAAATATCAGTCCACTCCAAACTACACACGATAATTTCATTTCTCAAAATGACATCCAGTTTGTAAGACTTAGGTCTACATGTTTTCAAACAGAAAGTAGAGTACCTGTTTTATACAATGATCAGAAAATCAAAATTTGACAAAATTCTTCTAAGACACATTGATTTTTTAATATAAATCTCTAGTGAATTACAGTAAACAACAACAAGTTGTATCATATGATTAACTATGAAGTTAGCTAGGTAAATAAGTAAACATAAACTCTTAATGAGAAAACCTCAAGATGGCCTTGAGGTTATGAGCTATATAAACTGATAAGTTCCACCGCAATCATCATATCAACAACACATACTCTTCCTCCTTTTCTTGTACCTAGGTTTAACGTTGCATCGCACCAACAGCCAGAGTCATTTGGCGTCTGTCCAGAGGAAGACCCCGGGCACACACTTGAATAAAACCATCAACCTGCAGTAAGCTAGCTGAACAGAGTTCTCACTTGTCTAGTCCGGACTGGTATTCATATTCAAAGCAGTGCCAGGCCAAGCTGGTGATCTTAATACTAGTCAGAGACAATAACCAGTCGACCACAGAGATCGCTCTCACTTCTTTACTGAATCATATAAACATACTGAGATCTAACTTCCTATTCTGATATTATTTTTTATCATAAGCAACCATGCTAGAGAACAGAGAGAGCGAAAAAAAGCAAGTATGAAGCAATAATTATGTTTTAAAGAGACATTATAATCAGAATTACATCAGCATTGCTGGATTAAAAGGCACTTCAAAGGGCACCTAAGTGTCTGCTTGCGGCTTTCAAGGTTTTTGTAAAAGATTATATCTAAAACAATAAAAATCGTATTGTCTGGCATGCTTACGTGCTGAACTACACAAGGTAAACACAGAGATTATAAATCACTGAACTTAATTTTTTTTTCAGTATTTTGCTGCATCAGCTTATTAAACAAATTGAAGTCAAGATCACAGACACAGAACACCTATCATTGTCTAAGAATGTTTGTCTATGACAGTGCTGATAAAAAAGGGCTCCCCTTAAACAATGTCATATTCACAATTTTAACAGTAAATATACTAGTACTATTTTTTCTGTTTAATTGATACATATTAATCAAGGGAGTTAACTCTTAAAAACTAAGTTAACTCTCAACTCTGTAAGTTGAGCTTACAGGCATTATAAAGAAAGGTCACATACATTTGTTTAGGCATAAAAAAAGTTTGTGTCTGTTTACATGCTCATAAAAAGATGTGTTTTTGAAACACAATGCCCCCTCATGGTGACCTTGACCTTTGACCTTAAAATGTACAGGTCTTGTGGAGGTTGTCATGAGGAACCTACATATCAAGTTTGATGAATGTAGGTGCAAATGTTTTGATTTTATAGTCAAGGTTAAAGTTTGGTACAAACTGACAAACAGAGAGACCAAAAACAATATGCCCCCGATCTATCGATACTGGGGCATAGAAAGTAAGGTAGGGAGGTCAGGGCTTTTTGGCCCTTAAAAAACGTGGAAAGGGGAAAAAGTGAGAAAGTGGGTGTGTACAGTTCCTCCAGCCTAAAATAAAAAGTCTAGGGCTGCAAGGAAAAATTTGGGTAGATCAGGTATCCAGAAACAATTTTTATAGGCCTTAACAGTATGTAAAAACCTGCTGGTTAACAATGTACATTATGAAATAATGTTGCTTGTTGTGGTACAAACTGAAACATCACACAACAGGGATACCAAATAACCAGCACCTGTTAAGACAATTAGTGTTGATGTAAACACAAAATAATGACCTGTTGGGCAATAGATTACTAATCAAATCTTCACCTCTAAGATGAAGTACCGGTACATTAGATTTTTTCAAGGTCAAGGTTGAGGAAGCTGTGAATACAGTTCAGGGTTCAACAGTGTTGACTTTCAATAATAAAACCTCATAATTGTATGAAGAGTTCCTCTCACATGTTCAGAAAACCACGCCCCTACTAATCACAGTGTGATAAAAACATGATGAAGTTTGACATAAATTTATGATCATTCTTCCTGACAGAATTAGCCCTTAAGTCATTCAGATAGCAAATAATAAAATGAACAAAAAACATTAAGTTAAGTGATAATTAGCATCCACTTTAGGCACCTGTTATTGACCTTGAGGTGAAAAATAGGCCACACTTACAAAATGCATAAATTCTAGTCATCCTACAGGTTAGTCATGTAATTTTTAATTATCAGTCTAGACACGGTAAACAAACATTTTTTTAATTAGGCCTTAATTAAGGATAACTGAGTGAACTTCATCATCAGTAACAAAAACTTTTTGTGCAAACACAAGATACTTGAACTTAACCACAGATATGAAACAGGGTTATAAACAAACAACAACTTGATTCAACAACACTTGATCAGATTTAAGGGGAGATTTTAGCAACATTAGTGTTTCCTGCCGAGTATGAATGAGGCATGGAGATTTGTACTAAAGGAGCACTTTCTGAGAGGCGTTTGTACCATGCAGGGCTATAAACAAATGACAAGGGCAGCATGGTGCATTGTTTATGAGGCATGGCACAGCACCACCTTAAAAAGGCCTGGAGGAAACATTTAGCAACATACAGTAAATATACAAAACAACCATACTTATAGACCATTTTAATATAAAAACAACCACATTAAAAAAAAAAGAATAACTACGGTATCTTCAGACTAGTTTTCTTTATACCCATCATTTTTATATTCAAACTCAACAATGAGACCACCTTAACATAACGACCATTTTCTTGATCAAATATGCTCCTTCTGTCTCAAAGGCGGTCTTTATATCCAGGTAGTACTGTACACAGTATACCTGACAGCAGAATGCAAACTATACTGCAAGAGTGGTATGGATTGCAGTACACCTGACAGCAGAATGCAAACTATACTGCAAGAGTGGTATGGATTGTCTTGTATTGTATTAACAGACTATCTGCATCTATGAATTGACAGCCAAAGTACAATCACATTAGTACACTATCATTTACACGAAATGCTGGCAACAGCACTATGATTGTTATAACAGATTATAAAAATATCTGTACTCTTATATACAATATATTTGATATATTACACACACTGTATGCAAGAAACAACCAACATTTCTTCATTCCTTCTTGTTAACCTATTAATACTAACAGGTTCACACAAGTAGATTAAGTACTTGTGTCTCAGTACAGCAAGGGCAAATAACTCTGAATTATAAAATATATATCTGCATCAGCACTTTAACTGAAAGGACATTTAAAGGACATTTAACTACTTTTTTTCAGGAATTATTCACCATACTTTCATCCCATTTTGTTCACCTATTTAAAACCAATAGGTACACATAGACAAATAATAAGGTGCTTGTCCAGTAACAGGATAGCAAGGGCAGATAACATATCAGTAATTTAAGTTAAAGGTAACATACTAATAAGGTGCTTGTCCAGTAACAGGATAGAAAGGGTAGATAACATATCAGTAATTTAAGTTAAAGGTAACATACTAATAAGGTGCTTGTCCAGTAACAGGATAGCAAGGGCAGATAACATATCAGTTATTTAAGTTAAAGGTAACATACTAATAAGGTGCTTGTCCAGTAACAGGATAGCAAGGGCAGATAACATATCAGTAATTTAAGTTAAAGGTAACATACTAATAAGGTGCTTGTCCAGTAACAGGATAGCAAGGGCAGATAACATATCAGTAATTTAAGTTAAAGGTAACATACTAATAAGGTGCTTGTCCAGTAACAGGATAGCAAGGGCAGATAACATATCAGTAATTTAAGTTAAAGGGTATAAACTACTATGTTGAATTGTTAAAAGATTTCTATAGTAAGGACAGCTAAGAGTAAGCTCTTCAGAAAAATACAAAGCCACCAGATCGGAGGTCAAGTGGTAACGCACTGAACTACTAAACGAAAGATTGTTGATTCGATTCTCGGCTCTGCCTTTCTTATTTCTCAGGGATGCTTTTTCAGTGTCCCAATCCTAATTACTGAGCCAAGTTCTGTGTCTAGATGAAAATCAGAGGAAAATCTATTCGAAAAGAGTAGGGCTATATTAAATGCCTGGTTCTCCTGTATCTCATCTCCTCTCTCTCTCAGCTCTGAAATGACCATAGCTGTTGAATGAGCCACTAAACAACAGACAAATAAATAACTAAAATTATACTGTCTCTGAACAATAATGTTCCGTAACTTAAAACAAAATATGTTATAATTAGTGCAGAGATCGGACTCAAACTCACGGCACAATCTTAAAACTAAACCATAGGATGGTTTTCAACTTAGATTGGCCCTTAAACTCAGTTTTATCACTTTGGTCCAGATAGTCTCTGTATGTTACCAACATCCAAATATAATAATTTCTAATTACATTTTTAATCTTGTGACAAGAATCTTACAAAAATGAACATCTATCATCCTGTCGATGTCTGATCAAAAAGCAGAATAGTCACCTGGTTTCACTTAAATAGCCACACCTTTCAAACTTTAATGACATTTCAAGATTTTGTTTCAGTCTTGTAAGAATAACACAAAATCTGGATCTGACCAGATAATTCTTTGATTGATTACTTCAGGCATTTAAGACAAGACATTGTATAATTCTATCAACATTCAATTTGCATTCCAAGCATTTTATTCAGAGCTTTAATTGATCCTTTGCAAAAAGTCACACAGACCTCAAAATCGTTTATTACATTCATTATACCACAGGGGTGTTAATAGAGCCAAATTAAAAATCCTAAAAATCATAATTTATCCGGCCGACCATTTTCTGCTACACAAGAGGCCTTCAACCATATTGTTTCCACATTTAACTCGGTTTGTATTAAAATTCTTCCCAACAGAATAAATTGACAACAACTTTGTCATTTCTTGGGATATTATCATCAAATAACTTTTATTTTGCTCAGAAATCATAGCTCTTTCAGGACATATTGTCATCCATGAAACAAACAGAGGATAATACTGGATAAACCAGAGTACCAAAACATCAAATTAATTCACAATTTGCAGACATTTCTGCCTACAGACAAAACATGGGAGAGAATTTGATTACTAACAAAAACTTCATCTTGAAATAATGTTCAGCTGATATCACATGTGGCGGTCCATTAAACGCTCAGTGGTAAAATTATATCAAGAATTACTGTAAAACATGGTCAGAATGATCACAAAAAATCATGGACAGAAAATATTCAAAAATCTTTTTTGTATGCATTGAATACAGTATGAAGACTTATTTAAACAATTATGGGTCAGTCACAATTGAGTGGGGAATTCTTTTACTGAAGGAATGCTCATTAAGCAACATTCAGTATATCTAGTGGGACTGTTTTTAGACCAAATGTTTTATGGAAGAAATCCATATTTTTTGTTTTAATTACATAACTAGAAAGAAATCAAACATTTTTATTTTTAAGACCCTTTGTCGCTAATAATAAGGTGGAACAGCCAAGGTGTTGAAATCCAAGATAAAGATGGAGTTTCAGAAAAAAAAATAAGACAAACTATAAACTGCTGGAAAAAATCAATACTGGTAAACAAAGACTGACTGTTTTAACACAACCATCTGCAATCTTATGACATGACTTTGTCACAAAAACAAATACACTGCAAAGTTACCAATCAAACCAAATTACATTAAATTTTCTTTAATTATGAGTAAAACATTCCAAATGAAAGAAAAATCCCATCTTTGAGCCTAGATGCACACAGTAAAACTGGTTTGTCTGTATTTTTATACGAAATCTAACGGAAGTGTAAACAACATTAGCCGAGTTCCAATTTTAGATTTTGCAAGATTGCGTTTTTCAATTACAGTCGGCTAAATGAAAAAAAAATGTCAAAGTCATTAAATCTGACTGGTTGATATAAAAACTAATTCTGGATTCTATTCAAGATAAATACAGTATAAACAAACATGTTCTGGTAATAGTGAAGTCTGGGGGAGGCAGCCATACACATCCGACATCAAACAACAGACATGTTTACGTAACCCTTTACCAGATTGTTCAAGACAAGAATATAATAAATAGGAACACAACGGTCTATAAAGTATGTGAATAGAAATGAAACATGTAGAAATGGCTTTCTAAAATAATTGAATTCACTTGAATTAATCTTTTATTTTAAAGTAATAATCACATACATTACAAACATACACAAATACAAGAACATATTATGGTATTACTATATAATAATACATGTTCATAATATGTGTATGTTTGTATGTTTTGAATTCATTTGTAATTCCTTTCAATGAAATGCCTAAGATATAGACATTAGCAATTATTAAGTAGCTATCATGGGTTCTAATCATAAAATGTGTTAGATATAAACCAGAAACAACCAAATTTTTAATAATAATATATTACACTGTACAAAGATAATTATCTCCCTTCTCTTCAGCACAAACATGACAGACTTACCTCCCTTTAACATGATAAAATGACATACATATAAATTAGATAGCTTACTCATATATAATTCTTAATAAATCAATATATTAAAAACTTTTTTTAGTCAAGTGATAGCAATTATTCTCTGAAAATGAACAAAGAGAACAAACAGCTTGACTAGACATATTATTTAGTTTCACATCATTTTTTTCTCTGGGGTTTTAACCATGCATCAACAGCCACCTAGGGTCATTTGTTCACGTTCCCAGATTTAGATAGTGGTGGAAGACCCCATGCATACACCTGGGTAGAACCTCCACCTTCTGTTATCCAGCCAGATAGCTTTCACACAAATAATGTTTTTTCTGGTCCCGGTTGTTTTTAAACTAAAGATCTGTAAAAGGCTAGTCATTACTATTTCTGATCTTCATATGTATATCAAACAAGAGCCCTGCAAGCGGTGTGAACACTTGTCTGTTCACTGCCTAAGTGAGATCTATCCACCTATGAAGTTTCATGTTGCTACCCCTTATAGTTTCTGATTTATGAGCTACATTAAAGATTTTGCACAGTTGCAGATGCATACGCTGCAGTGACTGTGATCATAACAGCTCGACTTTTTCTTTGAAAACCTCTCAGCTAAATATGAAGAAACATGTCATATAACAAGTAAGGTGATCAAGTCACACATTTCATGGAATATGTCTAACAAGAATATATGGGATATTGATCCCAGGATAACATGCAATAGTATATCTAGATGAGACTTCTGAGTGTGCAATAAATACAGATCTAGAGGAATGTATATCCTAGTATGTGCACAGAGACATGTCAGTTCAAGGTTCTATACAGGTAATGGATCATAAATATTGTGGTTGTGGAAGCTACAAGTAAATGATTATTAAAAGGTGTACAGAGATAGACAAGACAATCAGTTTCAAAACAGCCCAACAACTTAAATACAGTTTTCATTAAATGAGTGAAAAACAAGATAGCCATGAGCGGTGCCAATGCTGGTCTGTTCAGCGCCTCAGTGAGATCTATCCACATATGAAGTTTCATGCTGCTACCTCATATAGTTTCTGAGTTATGAGCTACATCAAAGTTTTTGCACGACACAAATGCTGCAGTGATAACAATAGCTAGACTCTTTCTTCAAGAACAGATGAGCTAAAAAACAACCTATATCAAACAAGTAGATGATTCAATGGCAGATATTAAAGCTTAAATTCTAGAACCAGTCTATGTAATGGCTTTTATTATGCATTCATTGGTACATTTAGGCTGTGTCCATTAGCAACATATCAAAAGTTGAAATCTTGATATTTATCAACAAATTCAGAAATACAGTAAAACCCTACTTAACAATTAATTCAAAATTAAGGACCACCTCCTTACAACAATGACTACAATTCCTTATATCAACCACTTATTTTTTCAGACCAGTTAATAAATCTTTCCTCAATATTTCAAATTGACTATGAGATCACGTTAATGTCAGTAATCATGTAAGTTTTAGTTCCAAATTAAGGTGCTCTTGATATCATTAATTTTTTACTGTATAAACTCAAGGCCCTGTAACCATGCATATTTTAGTTATGAATATGGACACACAGTTTTGTAGCTATCTTTTTGACAATTTGATGACAAACAAATATTGAACCCCAAAAAATGTTGTTAAAATGTTAGGTGAAATAAATAAGGAATACATAAAACACAGATTACCCATAATTCAAGAAGTTTTATTTTTGTGCTCTAAATCAGTGCAAATAAAAGTAAATAAACTAACACAAACATGCTTCATGGTGAACTTACAGAACAATAAAACCCAAAATGAAAGATAACATTATTAGTACTGACAAATATTGCTAATTGGATATTGAAATGTATAAAAAATAGTAACAATAATATTTGTTTTAACTAAAAATGCAAAAAGTACCTTTACACAATTTCTTTTATAAACAGAATACGTACACCCTACCAAAGATAAAACAAACAATGAAGCAGTTAAACTTTTAGATTCCACATTAACACAGACTTATTTGATCCTATTATTGAATAAAAGTAATGTTAAAACATATTATGAAGTTACATGAGCATTCCGTTGTAAGACCATATCCCTGTGAGTTAAAACTTAAAAGTGATATTGGGTTAAAACTTGGCAACAATCATTTCAGACCATGTGATGTTGTTAAGCCTGTGTAGAACAGCAAGATTGATCTAGTAGTTACATGTTTCCTATACAAGATACATCAATGATGCTTCATGCTGGTCGATAACATCCAGCACTACTTAGGTATTGATACCAAAACTAGCAAATCAATTATCTGTAGCTACGTTCACAGCATATCATAAACAAGCGTAAAAGTTATCATGTGCCACATGTTTATCCCCTGCCACAACATACACTCTTAAATCTACATAGACACAGACCCATCATCGATGTACCATACCACAACATAAGCTTTTAACCCTACATAGACCCACCAGTGGCATACCTTGTATCAGGACTGGAAGCCAGGTACCATAGTGTCTATGAACCCAGTATATACACTTCTCAGCTGTGACAGTGTATCTCAGTTATATGATTGTAATTCACAAAATGTGTCAAAATGATCTTTCTGAATGAATTCTTAGGTCGAATGGCCCTTAAAAAGAAGATTGAATCTTAGATGGCATTAAGTATTGTAAGTACTGTATGTTCTTTCTGAATTCTAGGGTCAAAGGGTCCTTAAAAAGAAAATTGACCCTATAATGACATTGTAAAAGCCATCACCACCAAGAGCAAGACAGATAAAAGTTATAAGTGCATGGTGTTTTGACAACAAGTAAAAAATTGATAATCTGTGTTTTCCTTGTACACAAAATTGAGCAGGGGTCTATTGTGAAATTAGTGTTAAGTCTGTCAGCCTTTCATGAATTTAACACCATAGAAAAAATCCCAGCCCTAACAATGTTATAAAAAAGAATCCCACACAACAACAGCACAAAACACAACACAATATAAAACATTGAACAACACAAAACAGCCTACCTTAACATTACCGTAGTTAGTACCATTCCAGGACTTGTTTAATAGAAGAAAACACACATAATTATATATCAATCAAGTTTAACAAGCATGTACATAAAAAGCAGAATATTTATACAATTCAAACAAATGTATATGGTACAAAAAAAATGAAATAAAAGCATCAATCTGTATGAAAATATCAAACAGCAAAAACAGAATTTACAAAATCAACATAAAGGGGAATTGGCAGACAAACATAACAGAAAATTTGTGCCAACAACTGGGATTAAAAATTTGAAAAGCACTTTGAATCAGGCATAAAACAAACAAATATGAAGCATCATAACATTAAGTCATGTTTTAAACCTACACTTATTGGTAATTGAATAAGTTACGTTTTTCAATAATAAAAAGTCCTAAAAGTACCTGAAAACCTTGTTTTTTTTAGATCAATTCATTGAGTTTTAAAATACTGTTATTCAACACAATCATCGCAAAATTCAATTGATCATTTCTAGATAAACAACATGTACTTTAAGCAAAGTTGTCTTTCTTAACCCTTTCGCTGCCGGACACATATTGCCTGTACTGCCAGGGATCGTTAAGAAATGCAAGCTTATTTAACCAATTCCAAAACAGGTATAGCTGTCATGTAGGCAAATATGCGGAAGTTTGAGAAGACAGGTATACCGATCAAATATGTCGTGATTTATGAAGACAGATATACCCGTAACATAGGCAAAATTCATAGAGATTTGTGCACAGGGGTATGCCTGTCTCATTGGCAGCAAAAGGGTTAATGACCATTAAAGACCAATAAAAATTCAAACTTCATTCACCAGGATTTCAAGTATCACACATTTCAGAAAGGCTGGAATCACAATAAAACAAGACCGATAAAAAAGCTTGCCATGAGCACTCTCTGCTCCAATGAGCTAAAAATTGGTAAAAATTCAGAAGAAAAACAAATAAATGTCTGGTCAATTCTAGCATTCACCCACTTATATTTTGGCATTAATAATTCAAGATACTTCCTCAGACATCATACAATGGTAATGTTACAATACATCAATTAGTGAGACCAATATTCATCAAACAGACAGTAGTAAAGAGTCCATTATTAGCACACAGACAATATAATGAGTTTATTTACCTTGGTCTGTACAAGATGATGTCTTTCTTCCATCTCTTTCCATTCTTGTTTTGCTTTTGAATGTAATTCCTTCACCTAAGAAGTAGATTTATGAGCCCATTAACATTATGGAATATGACAAGGGTGGGGTATGGTGACCATATTTCACAAACACATGCTCAACCTATAGAATTCATACAGTGCAACCTCGCCAAAGCAACACCCTTAGGGAAAAGCAAAAGTATGCAGCTGTTGAGAGGTTGATGCTCTAGAGAGCTAAAAAATATTTAAATCATACAGTAGGAAAAAATCATGATGTTGTTGAAGGGAGGTTGCTGCTCAAGAGAGGTTACACTGTAATTATAATATGCAGTATGTGTTAAATATACATTAAAGAAGGATCTCTAAAGATTTTGTTTCACAAAAACATCATTATCTGTTCAATGCTGTTTCAATACATAACAATATCTGCAAGCATTAGCATGGTATTTACAACTTTGATAGAAGGAGAAATGTTTGTCTTACATATTATCTCAACAAATCTATGATATAAATTCAAACAACATTGCAAATCTTAAACAGATCAAGTATGTTAATCTTCTTTAAGTACAGAGAGGCCATAAAAGTTGGCATTGCTTGTAATGTTGTTTAATATGCATGTTTGAAAGATAACTAAATGAACATTTTTTAATTTTATAATTCAATAATGTTTCTTTCATTTAAAGCCCTTATTATGAAAATATAACGACACTGACCCTATCTAGCCCATCCCCTACCATAGCTCTAGAGGTCAAGGTCATTGTACATTTGAATTTCTGGCAAATAAACCTGTTACAAGCAAATTTGGTTCAATTTTAATCTAAAGATGCTCTTGGAGCATGTTCAAAGAAAGACCACACTGACCATCACCATCAGTACCCTGAGAGTCAAGGTCATCATCTGACCACACTGACCCTCACCTACAGCACCCTGAGAGTCAAGGTCATCATCTGAACACACTGACCCTCACCTACAGCACCCTGAAGGTCATGGTCATCATGTGACTACACTGACCCTCACCATCAGCACCCTGAGGGTCAAAGTCATCATCTGACCACACTGATGACCACATTGTTCCTCACCTACAGCACCCTGAGCATTGAAGGTCATCATGAGTGCAGTTTAAATTTTAATGTCCAATTTATAGCAAATACTGACCTGATCTTTTACACTGTTCATATATTCTTCATTATCTTGATATAAATCATGTCCTTGGTGAAAAAATGTTGCTTGTGCTTGCATAAATGATAGCATCTGAAAAAAATATTCATGTATAATGGTTTGTGAAAAAAATGTAGTGTTTACAAGGCTTTCATTTATCCCTTAAAAATGGCAAATTTGACTCATAAAATTAGCAAAGTAAAGCTTCTGACTCTTAAGAATTTATATCAAAAGGTCAAATTTACTATTAAATAAGAAGGAATTTTGTTGACCCTTTAAATAATAGAAATGCACAAGCTGCAAGTCTTGGGCTACGGAGTTAAAGAGCCAATATTTCCTTAACACTCAAGTCTTTAGGCAAGTAAAAAATTACAGCATTTATCAAGCAGTAAAATATGCTTTCATTACATTAGAGTTGAGCCACACTCATAAGGTATCAACACATACGTAATTGATACCAAACTTATAAAAGTGATGTTTGATTAATTTCATTATGATCACCATGTTTTGGGTCATTCTGAAGTTGAGGTCAATAAATAATTATTACGAACTAAAATTGACAGGAAAATGGCTTTGTTTGATATTAAGACAACATTGTGGAATATTACATATACAGTATGATTATACATATACCATCAATATCTTCAATATATTTAAGCAAGCTAATGTCAAACCAAATAGAGGTCAACAGGCCATTAAAACAATATCAACTTACTGTTTCAAGTACATCAAATCTTTTCTTGGATTGTAATATGTTAATCTGGAAATAACAAAAGATACAGGGAAATAAATCATAAACATAAAGGCAGAAAATAATTATTATTTGTTTCATCTACAACACAATAGTGACATTAAACAATAGGACAATTGACAATAATGTCAATCATAAATTAATCATAAATTCATACAGCCATAAGTGCTTTGACACAATTCAGGTTGAAGTAGTAATGAAGAGTTTGAAAGCCGCTTGTTGACTTAAAACAGTTTAAGATTGATCAATATGACTCAGAGAAATTTCTTCCCATTGCTGCAAAAATGTAGTATGTCATGCTTAGTAAAAGTTGAGTTACAATCTTATAGCATTGATTAGAAGAAAATGACATTTATTGATCAATGTTTGAATAAATAAATCAATGATCTAGTATGTGGACAGATAACAAATGTGTCTGACTGCAAGATGACAAGAAGTTATGTTAAATCATGTAAATATTTAACAGCTTAAGAAGCTAAACATAACAACTGTATGCCCACAGCTTAAAAGAACGACATCATGTTAAACACCTTATTTTATATTCGAGCAAGTGCGACATTAAGAGCTTTTACATTACAGACCGTGGCATATTGGAAGGCATGCATTTATGAATAATTTAGATACTATCTATAAAAGACTAAATGTAGTATGCAAGAACAACAGAATTATTGACAATGATGATAAATATATTTTTAGAGGTTCAGGCTAGACAAAATAATAGCCACTTTTATGATTCGGTCACAAACTTTACCTTTATTTTGTACTCTGGAGGTAAAATTAGTCTCCAAACAGTTTTTTACTTTGCTGGATAATTGTAAACTTTTTTTTTCAAGCCTCACAGGAGTACAGAGATAATGGTTACACATGTAGACAATAATCTAATATAAAGTGATAAATGCTTCCAAAATAAAAACTCTTCTGAAATCAATACCTCTACTGTATAGTACTGTATAGTAACATTCATTATTTTATATAGAACTGAAAATAAAAAATTCAACAAATGACCCTTGCTGTTAAGTGTTCAACAAAGATGAAAGATGGTAACACATAAGGCAACACAGACGCATGATTGCAGAACATGTCCTAAGGTTATAAACTTGAGATCAATCTCCGAGCTCAAATCTCAGATCTTTTCTTTTAATGTTTCTAAGTAAATAATGATCAGACGAGAAAGATATTTTTAAAACGTTAGTCTGACAGCACAATTGATACATGTTTCTATCTTTTCAAGTATAATACTAAGAGATTGTTCTCAAGTCTTATAACCTTGAGACCATTGTACTTGTTTAGTAATGGAGAACAGCTTCACCATCATGAAAATGACTGAACATATAGAATGTGGCCAATAAGAAGGAGAAGAACTATTTACCTGATAAACATAATCCAGGGATGTGTGAGCAAAGCATGATCTGTTTGCCATCATTAGGTTCTGAGAGTCTTCACATTCCTGCAGCTTACTACGCGGGGCAACAGAATTCCGTGACATTGCACTGTCAAGGTCATCACTAATCTTCTCAAAATGTTTTCTCGTTTCTTTCACTTTTTTAATCTCGCTGTTAAACATAATAATTGTAACATGTTTCAGAGTGGAAATAATCTAACATTCAAATTCAGTTCACTACACATACATTGATTCATTTATTTTACTTCTATAAATAATATGTTTCTACAACTCTTAATTTAAGTTCCCATCTACAGCTTCCTGGATCATCAGCCAGGACTTACCCTCTTTTATCACTAAAGGGATTCAAACATATGTCCCCCTACTTCAGGAATAAGTCACTTTACATAAAGACAACTATGCTTGCAACTGTGTCCAAATCCGAACAGAACCTTTCTTTCTGTGCAGAAGTGAATACCAGAAAAATTCTTAAGGTCAATGCAAAAAAAGTTGGACTAGAATTGCAAAATTGGTACTGGCCTAGAAGTTTGTAAAACAATGATACATGTAGCTAGTAAAATAATACAAACTGTGACACCTTTTAAAATATATATACATGATTGAATAAACAATATATATACTTTAATAACATAATACAATCGTCATATGTTTCAGAAAAATAACATACATATTTTGATAAAATGATACGTATGTTTTTTATGAAATAATACATACGTTTTAATAAAATGGCTGAGATTTTTACACACAGACCTCTGAGCTTGATCCATCAGTATCTAAAACAAAAATATAATAAATCATCTAATTTTGCTAATCCCAAAGGGTGTTGCTTTGGCGAGGTTGCATTGTACATAGATTCACATAATATATCACAGAGATAAAGACAACCGGACTGGGTAACACTGTGTGCACTTAAAATTTGTCTGACCAATGATGAGTGCTCTTAAATTTGTCTGACCATAAAGCTGTGTGCATTAAAAGATGATATTTTACACCACTTTCTAGACACCCAATGCATAGGCCTGGAAATTGTTTTAGCAAACAAAGCCCTGAGCTTAGAACTCAATAATGAGATACTGAATGCAAGTCTGGATTAGGAAAAATAACAACCAGTTGTTAATGAAAATATTAGGGACCTTTTATTGTGAGATATAAATCTGATTTTTTCCAAATTGAATTAAACATCACATGGCTGTAACATTCATAGCAGCTTCTATGCTTGAGTGGTTACATTCTCTGACTAGTCAACACCAGTCTGCTGTGAGTTCAAATCCCACCCAGGACCAGACAATTTTCTTAATGTGAGGAAACTGTCCAGCTAGTCTATGGAAGGTCCAAGGTTAAGTATTGGGTTTTCCTCCTCCACTAAAGCTAGTAAAATCAACAAATGACTTTAACTGTTGGTGCTACATGAGACCCCAGTAAAATAACATAGTTATAATTTTCTATACTTACATTGAAATACTTTAACATTTCAGTCATAGACTGACAGAAATGATTCAAGCAACTCTGAAAAATAAGACATACAGGCTTGTGAATAATGCATACTATGAGATTTTGCCAACACACATCACCCATCACAGTAATTATCAGTTACTAATACTGACAGTGTAAAATGCTTTAAATTCACATGATTTGAGTTTCAAGGATTTGTTACTAGAAGTTAAACATTGTAATATAGATAAGAAACGGGGTCCTGGAAAACAACAGATACTTAAAATCCCACCTTTCCCAAATCCCACCTCCCACAAAACCCATTCAACCAAAAAACCCACCCTCCATATAGGACCACATAAAAATGGTACACATAACAGCATCATCAGCAGATACCACTATGGAACATCTGCAGCAATGCTACTGGGGTGGGGATGGGCTCAAAATTCACCTAGTGTTAAATTTGCAATGTCCCATATTTGAAATTGGATTATTTAGAACAAAATTACCTCTATAAATAAAGACCACCTGTCAATAAAGACTACATTTTGTCTTTCCCAAGGGTGGCCTTTGTTCACAGGTTTGGCTATTATTGTAAATTGTTCCTTCACATTAGAAATGTATGAATGTTAAGAAAACTATGGTTTTGCTAATTAAATGTGTTTTACACTATATGACTAGACCAAATTAAGACATGCAACTGAAGTGGCATCTAGATTGTATACAATTAAACAATGAACTTCATTATACAAATGTACTCAAAACTTGTTCAGATTAAATATCACCAATGCATACTGTATCTGTCCTTCCAAGAACTAAAATAATTCACTCTTAAACTGAACAATTTAAATTCCTAATATAATTCATGCAGCTGAATAAAATAAGTTTAAAATTGCATGCTAATGTATGCATGTTATTAGCATGAAATAGGCTTACACATTTTCAAGCAGTGACATGCTAAGTTGATATTAAATGGTATCCAAACCAGACAGTTGATTTAGACAAACAAAATGAATGCTTTCTAGTAAAGGTTATTGTGGCTGTCTTATTACGCATATTAACAAGTTTCGGGGATGCTTTGAGAAGTAAACAAAATACATAATATACCAGGTGCTAATTAGATGGATTGATATCAAAATGTAGCACATAATAAAGACATAGAATATACACCGGCAAATATAATATAAAAAGAATAAGTAAACCAAAGAAGTATAAAAATATCTGTATCTTGAGATAAATTAATACATTTAGAAAATCATGACAGACATACCAGCATGCATTCATTGATCCCAGATTTTGTTGTTGTTTTTAAGGGTCAAACAAAGGTCAGACAGACGAAGGTAGTTCAAAGTAATGAAGCAATATATGTATCAAAGATAATACATAATCCAGTAATCATATCCTAATGTCAGAATGTACAAAAATAAAATCCACATGCATAAAAATTTTACCTAAAATACAAATAAAAGATTCCAGCAAAAATAACAAAAAACAAACCCAAATACATTCAATAAAAGAAAAGTTTACACATATATCATAATTATACAAAAATAATATTTAATATTTTGCAAGAAAGAATTTTTCATCCAATTTCTTTGAAGTTATATATTATTATATATATATTGAAGCTATAACAGGATGTTTAACCCTTTCACTGTCAGGCACATATTACCTACATAGTGCACTGTATTGCCAGGGAATTTCTAAAAAAAATGCAAGCTTATTTAACCAATTCCCAAATGGGTATACCCATCACTTTGTCACATATATGGAGATTTGTAAAGACAGGTATGCTGTCACGTCGGAAAATATACGGAGATTTGTGCAGGTATGCCTGACTCATTTGCAACGATAGGATTAAAGGTCTCTATGACACCCAACATGATTAATGCCTTAGACAAATGAAATATAGGATCCCATCATCATAAAAGTAGAATTCTTGCAAAATATTTGATATATTTTATTACATAATGATGGGAGAAAAAAACATTCATGAAAAAAGAAATAAAGAAGAAAAAACAATCAACATGAAATGAGATGTTTGTGAAATAAAGCATAAGGAACAAAATTAATTTTTAATAACATAAACTAGTTAAAGTTAAGTCCGGCAAGGGCACGATAACAATTAACATGAATGAATACCAGAATCATAGATGAATTGTCAAGTTTATCTCGCACAAAAACAACAGAGCAAGCAAATTTATTCTTGAAGTAATAAATTGTGTAACATATATTATCATAATTCATGTTAACTAAGGTACTGACTGATCACAAAACAAGATACTCCAACTATCAAAGCTTCTTTACCTGCATAATCAATTACCGTGATGAACTGGCATAGAAATTTTTAAAGAACAAAGAACAAATTGTATTGCAAAGTCAAGAGTCTGTCCATAATCACAAGCAGTAGTAACACACCTGTGATGGTAAAGTTGAAATAAATTATATTGAAAACACCAAAATTCAACCCCAAATTACTTTCTAATGAAAACAAATGCCAAAGACTACAATCTCATTCAACTGATACATAGTAATAGTACTAATCCATACATTAAATTTGTGTACTTTAAATAGAATTCATTCTAATTTTACCATTACAGGTGCATTAAATACTACAGCCTGTGACCACAGTCATATCTATTACTGTACAATGACTTTAGCAGGTAATTAAAGGAAATTTGGAAAAGCTTATAACATGAAATATCATCCGTATGAAAACTTATAGTGTAACCATGGCTAGCCATACAAAGCCTCTACAACAAGCATACAAAACTAAAACACAGTACACCCAAGGTTTAATAAAATAAGATGTACAAGGTAGATGGCACAGAAATTAAAACACTCCGTGTAATTTTGGAAGCACAAGAATAACTGTAATGTAAAGTTGTAAACATACAAAAAAAATAAGCCAAGCTGGAATTTCCACTCAGAATTAAACACTGAAAGCCAAGGTATTGTTTGAACAAATTTCAAATACACAGGATTTATTTATAAAGATTAATTAAGCATTCATGACACAGGTCTTCTTTTCCTAACAAAGGAAGTCCATTTTTACTTGGTAGATGGTTATTTTGAAGAAAATGTTTGGAGCCAACAAAAATCCTTATTTTTACTTCTAGTTAATGATTCAATGTTCAATGGACCTTAATACATAATTCATCAGGATCCTGTACACTTGTACAACTGTATAAGATAGATAAATGAGGTTATAGGACCTTAGTATATTAGATAGCTACGTCTAATGGTAATTAAAGC
This sequence comes from Lutraria lutraria, assembly GCA_964023205.1. NCBI lineage: Eukaryota > Metazoa > Mollusca > Bivalvia > Venerida > Mactridae > Lutraria > Lutraria lutraria. Next base: position 20,643,948 of record OZ026847.1, read on the forward strand.
AAGAGAATCATACAATGTGAGGTAAAACAATTCATATAATAAACAGTGAATCTTGTGTCCTATGACTTCAAATATTGCTGATTTTATACAACTGTATACTAGAATAAGCTTAATATGTTTACAGAAAGCTAACTGGAAATGAAGAGAGAGACGGGGGGGGGGGGGGGGGCACAACACTATATAACAAAATGCAAGTAATTTACACACATCTCAATCAGGATGGTTGACTATGGCTGATCAGGGATAACTGACAGATAGATTAATCAGTAAATGACATTCATTTGCATTCTCTCACAAACATTTCATTCCTAACAATTTTCAATCACTTTACTTACTGATACTCTAGCATTATCCTTTAAATATTGAACATCATTTATAATATAAATTTATATATCATAAATATATCACTATCAATTATATATAATATAAATTTATTACCGATATCTATAGATATATCGCTATGAATCAAATATGATTTATATGTGAAAACTAGTGTTATAATAGATAAATTAAAGAATGACCATCAGCTACTAAATAAGCATTAAACAAAACCAAAACTAATATACATAAAACTCTTTTAAATGACCAAATACGAGCACTTTTGCCGCCATTAAAATTTTAACTTCAAAGAATCATGTAACGTAAGAACTAAAGTAAAATCAAACAATTTTTTTTAAGTACCAACATAAGAAATAATACCACAAGAATGATATAACATCAATGTTTTACAATATCAGCACAAAGTTACATATAATTATTACAAAAAACTACTCACTGAAACCATGGTATCGTCATGGAAATAAGCTGCCAAATCTTTCACACCAGTGATGAACCCACTGAAATAAAATATAAGATTTTGAATTAAATATGTCATTACTTAATTACACTTGTAAGGCTTAAAATTCAGACCACCAAAAGCAACTATCATCATTCTTAATACAACAAAAACCAAGATGTGTTTTAAAAACACAATGCCCCCTTCGGGTGACCTTTGACTTAAAAATGCACAGGTCCTGTAGAGATTGTCATGATGAACCAACATATGAAGTTTGATGATGGTAGGAGGAAACCTTTTGATTTTATTGGCAAGATTAAAGTTTGGTACAGACAAACAAAGGGCCATAAATCTGTTAAAGGAGGAACCTACACATGAAGTTTGATGATTGTAGGTGTGTTTTGATTTTTTTGGCAATATCAAAGTTTAATACAAACAGACAGGCAGACAGATCAAAAACAATTTATCAATACGGGGGCATAGCAATGGAGCTGGTAAACAGACAATATCTCAGTCTGAGTATGTTTTGTAAATTAACAAGCAACTCTAACAAAGAAATTCACATCAAAAAGGGGAATAATTTCACCTTGCTACAGTTTCTGAGTTATGATATCGAGCCACACATTTTTGCACAGACACAGACGATGCAGTGATCACAATAGCTAGACATTTTCTTCAAAAAACAGCTGAGTTAAATTACTTATTTAGGACAAATATATATATAATAACAAGTTTATCAAGTTTACCGTCCAGCATTATTGAAAGACTTTCCCGTATCCACCATTGTTGTACAGAGTCGGACCACCTGAAAAATAAGTCGTTTAAAGCAAGAAGTTCAAATCAATTCATATAGAAGCAAACCAGTATTAAATAAGATAAAACAGTATATACCAATCACTTCAATGAAAAAATGAACAATTAGCATCATCCACCTCAATCAATCAAAATTGTTTCAAAATTTCAGAAATTTGGGCATGTAAATTATGTTTGCAGAAAAACATTAGGTTATATATATAAAAGTAAGAATATAATTGATTAGAAAATGGGACAAAATGAATGCAAGATAAACCTGAGATAAAACTTAAGTAGAACAAACAATAGATTTACAATGGAATCTATGACAAGTCACAAGGATATATTCTTTCAAAAATTGAATTACCCGATCGAGTTTGGCTTCCAAACTTTCAACATCATTCTCTGCATTTTCAAGGGACAATCTAGCAATTATAAAACAAATCATTTATAAACGTTTTACAACATCATAATAATTCACAAAAGTAATTTCTTATATACATATGACTATTATAAATACCATACATACGTGTTGTATACTTTATTTGACAAATTCGGCACTGAGTGCCTATAGATATGGTCAACATACATTTATAATGTTCAATATTTACATAAACATGGCTACACACAGTAAAAAGCAAACACAATACAGACATATATAAAGAAAAAAAATTACGAGAACGCATACTTAATACAGACATGTAGAAAGAAATAATACATTTATTAGAAAGTTGAAAGAACCATTACCATTACCGGTAGGCAAGTAGTAACCAAGATTTTTTCAATATTTCAGCTGGATTTCTGATCGTGTAAAAAATCATTTGAAAATTGTTTACTACATTATAAAGTTAAGCTCCTTCTGTGTACGATGATGTAAATATTTCGTAAAGACGTCATACAGTTTGTCCATATGAGAGGCTCCAAAAGGGTAATTAATTAATTAGCACTAGTTCTTTAGAAGTCTTCTTAATCAATGCACATGATGAAGGAAGGGTAATGATACAAGTGAACATATAGTTCATCTTTTAAACTGTTTACTTTCGTCTTTGAAATAGAAATTCCTTCTAATGAGCCTCACTCATAGTGGAACTATGAAAAGGGAAAAACCCATATATAGTATATTAAAATTATTACTAATTACAAGCATTTTATTAAAAATTGTGGGGAGCTGTAATTCATTTAGGACTTATTTTGCAGCCTTTGTTTGTGTTATCTAGAGTCAGTAGAGTGATTGTATTTTAAAATAGAAACTCGGAAAGTCCAATTTTAAAATACAGATTTAATTAATTATTTCTGCACAAGTGCAAAGACATGTGCATGAACCCCATGCAGAAAGTAAATGTTTTGGAAATTAAAGTGAATAATTTTTAAAATATGTATCTTTTCCAGCCTTCTGTGGATTCTGTGAATCTATGGGTTGGTACATTGTAACGTAATGTAAGTTATGTGTGTAATTGTAAACTCTACCTCCAATCGGAAAAGCTTTTACGCTGTATAGTAAACAAATCACGGTTTCTCCTTGTTCACGGATACTACTCACCAACAATTACTGGTACATATTTTCTAAATTTATGTAACATAGTAAATAAATACAGTAGAATATACTTTAACTTAGTTTATGCGAACAATGATTTTTTTTCATGTATAAATTTAGTTTTGTTTAGGTGTTACAATCTTACTGAATGTAATTGAACATCAATTATATGCACTGGCTGTTATATGAAAAAGATAAAAGTTCATCAAGTACACTAAGCTACAGTACTTACTACATTCTAGCAGGGTTCTCAATAAGTTTGTGGCCAACAGGCTCAAAAGCTAGACTAACAGGCCTGCTAGGGGGGTCTTGGCATTTTCTAGCAATATTTTTGAGATTCCTAACCGGCCCAAACACCTTTCTAAGCGGCTAAATTGGCCTGCAGCCTGCTGTTATTGAGAACCCTGTTCTAGTACACTAAATTTTATGCGATCAATATGGGTGCAAGACGTTATGTACCATTTCACAAATGTACCACTGCCTTTATGTACCATTTTATGCCTTAGTGTACCACACATGAATTATAGTGTGTCTAGACTCTATTGTTAAAAATGGACAGTACCTTGAGAGGTGATAATTAGGTGTTAACAACACCTTGTCACAGCTATCAAAATTAATATTTTGATAAATAAGTTACGCTTAAAGTTAAACATGATAAAAATAATAGCACATTGTTTTTTAAAAATAAATTATCAAGAGTACCCTGAAGTATGTTATTTTCAAGTATGTTATTTTCTTTTTTCTATGTCTAATATAATCTAGTATACATCTAAATACTAAAAATATACAATATTAATTACAAAGTACATATATACACAGTTCAAATATGGTTTCCCCTATATATCATATAGGTGGTAAAGGCAGTGGTACATAATGACTGACATTCGATCAATACGACGATTACGAGAAACTGCTTTCAGATTCAGTATTCTATCATGAAAAACTTAAGATTGGGTGATAGCTGCATAATTTCATTTTAAAATTGATAGAATATGCTGCAGAAGAGTCTTGCACATGTAGATACTACTTTAGGAGAGGAAGGAATACAAACTGATGCTCTTATTAATTTAATTAAATGTCCTGTGTCTGCAATCAAATTATCAATTGATTATTAATATTAATAATATTGGATCATTTGAGTGCTACAGAATGAACGGGTAATTTTTCATTTATATGAATCAGAGTTATATGTCTAGTCAATTTGACTTGAATTAAAACCTCTCATACTCATACTATTATTACTAATGTCGAAAATAAAAATAAAGACAGTGAATGAGTGATAAGTCTTCATCAAACCTGAACTTCGGGGAGTCCTTCAAACACTCCTTAAAATCGAGGTTGTATTTCATGGCGATAAATTTATGTATTTAAACATAAACTACATTCTCATATGACCATTAATCCTTTGGAACGCGAGCAATGTTAATTATTCAACGAATTTTCCGATATTTCTCATATGCGGAAGTACACCTACTTCCATTATGGTTTGTATAAAACGCTAACGACCTATCATCACTATCGCTATCGTCCCAATTTCAGTAGAGCGACTATTTACGCGAAAAGGAGAAGCTTGATCTGTTGTTTCATTACATATTTATGATTGTTTTATAATTGGCGTTATATTTATTGTAGCCGTCATTATACTGATTACGAATTGAGAGAGAATTGACATTCTATCTCAAATCACGCTATTGCGCAACATTTCATATAGGCTATACATATTCCTTCAGCTAAAATTAAGAAAATGTAATGGCCAGATCTTTAATAATACAGCTCAAACTAAAAAAGATAATAATATAGGACACCTTTTAAAAAAAATAAAAATGTGTTTCTTTTCTGAGGAATTGAATAATTTAACATAGTCGACTACGGTACGTCAAGGACTTATATACATAGATGTATATAAGTCCTTGGGTACGTATACGCAAGGTCAGACAGCGGGAAGCCAGTGTAGTTTTATTTGGCGCGAATATTACGGAAACTGAAAGAATACAAAGAAATGACAACTGTCCGCGGGACATGACCGTCAAAAGTCACGTAGGTTATCCGCACTGTAATGTTAGACTGAACGCATTTTTTAAAATGGTTCTATAATTAATATTGTTATTAATATGTTTTATGATCATTATGAGTTTTTCACCATCCGTCCGTTAATTCATTTCTCACAGGCCTAGTACGAACAAACACGTTTTGGACCGTGCGAGCAAAGACCTGCGAACTATGAGGCTGCTACTACATTTAAAAAATAAAAATACACAGCATATATATACGTGTGTCATACGTCGCATGAAGGGAGGTCATTTTGCATGAACAAATACAAATATAGTTGTAATACTTATCTCCAGTAGATGATTAAACAATACTCCACTGCATTTCACTCAGTATGCGTTTAAATTTCAGTAATATTACATAAGTTCCATACGTTCCGTCATTATGACCCGGGATTCCATAGATGACAAAAATGACAAACATATATTATTGAATATGCACGATCATTTGATTAGACTTTGTCATGAATAAATTGTTTAAATACTTAACGTAAACATATTTAGTCATACTTACCTGGTACAGGGAAAACCATGATCTATAAGGTGGTTTCCCCAGGAAGAGGCCCTTCCATTGCACTTCGGTTGGGCTGGCGCCTGCGATAGCCCCAAATGTGGGTTACTCGGGTACGCAATTTATTAGTGTGGGGACTGCGTTCGCGCTATCCCTGATAAAAAATTGAAATATAAGATAAACAGACTTTGATTTGCAAACGTTTTGTGCAATACAATATTTTCGTATTGATAAGTAAAATGCCGTCCGTGCACGATGGTTGCTTATAATTATATATACTTCTTAAGCCAAAAGTTCTGCCCGATTTATAAAATAAAACGACATTTCCCATTAACCTAGCCTGTATTCAAGTTTATTGTAAATCCAAATTTGTTCATTATCGAACAATCATTCAAAATTTTAACAAATTTGGTTCAATAATAAAGAAGTTATGCATCATTTGTTAACATCACCTTCAAAATCAGTTTTACACAAGTTTCAACTACGAGTCCATGCACCGGAGTGTGACCTTTGCTACAGTTAATAACGGGTATGTCAACCGTATGGGTTAAAACAGCTGTGCATCGTCTTCTCGCTGATTAAGCAAGTGTCTGAAAGAACCACTGACCCAAAGCAGACCATTCTCATCGAAGAAAGTTCCGCCAGCCTAGGCCTGTCACAGTTTGGAATACTGAAAGCTTCAGATCTGCCTAGATGTGTTCTATCGGATTCAAGTCTGGGTTCATTGCAGGCCGTGGACTAGCTATGTCAATGCTGTTTTGTGCAAGGACATTTTGGTCAACCTTGCTGTACGGGTACGCGAGTAGCTTGTAAAAATAGTCCAGGATTCCGCCGCATAAAAAGAACAACAATGAGCAGGACGTAAATTTCATCGGTATAACGCTAAACATTATGCCACGTCTTCTAGCATTTGGGTTTACGTTATAAATTCAAGACAACACAAACTTGTACGTTTTAACACAATAATTTTCACATAGACGGCATCGAATCGTACGTGCACTCACATGAGGACGAGTCCGACCATGTGTTCCTAGCAGTGTGAAAGGGAACTTCAAAACGTCTTCGTATAGATGAATTAAAGCTGTCTGCATATCCTGCTAACGTGTAGTTTCATGTGGACATCCCGTACGTCGACGGGCGTTGACTGTTCCAGTTTCGCCGTGTCGTTGTCTTAATTAGACGATAAATGGTTTGTTCATCAACACTAAATTTCTTGCAATTTGCGCTGCAATGACCCAACCCTGCGATTGGCCCACAGCACACTTTTGTACCTCATTTGAGAGTTTCATTGTGACGTTAACGTTAACTAGAAAAATTTTAACACTGGTGAATAACGTGTCAGGCGTTTTTACGGCTTATAATCACGTGATATATTCTTTTAATATAATGATTGATTCCACAGGGTCTAGAAGAATGGCGGCGCCCACGAGTTCGAAAGTAAGTCGTATTTTTCGTTGAAATTTTAAATGTTTTGAGTTTTTCTTGTAGCCCATGTTCCAGCCAACAATTTTCCGAACCTATCGGTACCAAAATTGACATTGTTACTGGTGTAGTTCGTCCATAGACCCTGCAGAGAAATTTGAAAAAAAAATAATGAAAAAGTATGTCCACTTCAAATTTCTCTGCAGGGTCTATGGGCAAGCATAAAACTTTTAATTATACATGAAGTTCAATGCACGTGCGATTCGTGCACGTGCGATTCGTGCATTCCCTAACTGATCAAACGAGATGCTTTCCTGTATTTTAAGCATAATTATTTGAAATTGGGTGTTTACAAGATGCAAAATAAAACGGTTTTAGGGAAATCGCTCCAAATTTGAGAAAGTTATAGCACATGATAAACCAGGCCTCAAGTATATTTTGTCTTTCATATTTTCAGTGATGCGCAGTTGTAGCTGAGGGAAAAACTGTTTGTTTCTGCATGGTTACATATGCTCAATTAATATAGCGTATATCGGAAGGGGTTATTTCATCTCATTTTTTCTTGAAATCATGCGGAAAGTTAATAAGTGAGACTGTGGAAGTGCTGTTCATCATGTGAGCCTAATCAAAAGTATTGTACCGTGTCGCAGGAAGAAACTAATCAATGATTATGATTTATCATCACGTCACATTTATTTTGTCTTTTTGCGATATCAAAGGGAGATAAAACGTACAATATTCTTAGTGTGTCTTTAAGAGTTGCGTCCCTTACATACGGTCTAATTGTAGAGTGCAGTGTAGACATCTTTCTAATTTAATATAATTTCTATGTTTCTTCATACAAGTTAAGTGCGGATCTATTTCATAACAGGTAAATAGTTTGATCAGTTCTAGTTAGAAAATATAGTCATTTGATTGTATACATCAGTGCTGATACATAGATATATATGTCTCTATCTGATCAGGGTAAGGACTTATATATATTCTTATATACCGGTATATGTATACCTGTTCTACGTAAACATACTGTATAGTTTTTTCAGGTGTTCTTTACCTTTACTGTACAATAAATATATTGATTTTTTTCTTTTTAACTTTTATTTTATTGTTATAAAACATGTTACAAACACATTATTTGACGGTGTGTCAGAGGGTAAAAAGAATTTAGAGTACAGGGTCGATCTGTGGGGGCCTTCATATGCCGGCCAGTAGCCTGTGATAGTATTAACCCGCTTCCGTGGTATGTTTGTTTATTTGTGAGAGGTGGTGACAGGTCATTTCTTTCATGACGACATTTTCCTTAACTTCAGTCATAGTGGACAATGGTCCTGATCCTCATGAGGAGTAATTATCAGTTGGTAATCATGGATGATGTTTCTAGTTTTTGTAATAAAAATAATATGTATATGATGTGCAGCTAGAACTTGCAACCTACTGCTTGCAAGTCAGATGCTCTACCAACTGAGCTAATTGGGCTGCTGAATAGCCCGGCCATTTTATAAATATAATACACCACACAGCTACATTTTCAACATGTACGTCAGACTCACAAGGCTTAGGTGTTACATAAACGAAATTGGAAAGGCCATCCTCTCAGCCTTACAATGAAAAAAATGTTCGGTATAATTTCTGTACTCGTATGAGCATAAATTATTTTAATGTACCTTTCAGTTATACATCTCTAGAATTTATGTCATGCTTCTTGTGACAAGGTATATTTGCAATGAATGGCACCATGAATTAGAATCTAGTTCATTTATGCTTACATATTATAATGGAACTGTTTGTATATACATACTTAATTAACTAACTGTAATATAATATTGACCTTATATATATAGCCTTACTTATTCAGCTTTTTGGTTGGCCTGATTTTTTTAATGAATTAGGAAGGTTCATCCTCTCAGCCTTAGTGGGACAGGGCCAAATAAAAAAAGTGTCACGCAGTCACCCAGTCTAATTAGTTGTACAATGTACTATATATTGACCCTCATCTGGATACTTATGTCACAATACGCAATAACTACCGTACACAGCAATTGTTATTCCAATGATCACATCATGATATCAGTATATGAAAATGTGCAATTTGAACCGTCTTCACTGCACATGCATGCCAATGGTTACGAACTCCACAAATATTCCTTAGCAGACATACCAATAAGGGAGTATCAGAGCCATCAGAATTAGGTTTTATCTTAATTGAGGGAAGCTGCTGCTTCAGATGATCTATAAGTACTTTTGTTTGATGGATTATAAATTGGAGCTGTATCGTACTGATGAATGTTCATATTTAAGTAATGCCATAATGTCTGTCCCCACAATATCATCAAACAACTCTCTCAGAACCATTGTACCAATTTCTATTAAAAGATATTGGTTTCGGAATGTAAAGTGCAATGATGAAAATGATAAATCAAGTTATTTGATGTCTTATGCATATCTCTAAATCATACCCCCCCCCCCATAATCAATATAATCAGAAAATGTCATTCAAATCTATCATTTAATAAATAGACATTCAAGAACCGAGTTGTTCATCCTGAGTACATGTAAATGTACATGGTGGCAGGTATTATATACATTTATTGTCAAATACCATAAATATGTAAGTCATAAATAGACCATTTTACATATGTAAATGCGAATAAGAGTGAAACGATTTAGGCCATCCTTAAAAAATATTTCGTATGGGATTATGCTACGTACTGAAAGTACTACAGGTTGGAACATGATTTTTTTTCCAAACGAAGCAGGAAAGAGAAATATGTGCCCATATCGTTCGTGCCCTTGCTAATATTTTTAACATTTACACTAACAGACTGACTTTTCATTCATATATAATGCAGGTCATATACATGTATGTATGTGAAGGACATACGCTTTACTTGTCTCTTAGCATTAAAAAAGAAAAAAATCATTGGAAAGTTTAACAGCACATTAATTAAGACAATAAATGAAATTGCATTAAAATGCTTTGTTATACTCAAACAAGTGAGCAACACATAAGTAACAGTAAATTATTTGATTTATTGGTTACTTCATTAAAATATATGTTTTTTTTATGTTTACATTGGATGACAAATGTTAAGCAGATAAGCATGCTGTTGAAATATACAGATTGCCATATTAAATTCTTGCTTTGTATGAAATTCACACTTATGTTTGATTCTAACAGTAAATGCTGTTGTGTCTTGAAGGTATTTGTATTTTGTATTGAGACATGATTTACATTCACAACATAGAATATCATTGGCTATACTTTACACACTGTTATCCATGTTGTTGTAACCATGTCATTCACTGGCAGACACAGAGGGAATTGTCCAATCAGATTCAATCATTTTTGGGAGGTAAACATGATTAGGTTATTGGCTGTGTAAAGAAATATATTGCACTCTGAAACATTTAAAATAATTTTGAGATTTAGCTGTTTTATAATTGTTTAAAAGTGAATTTATTCAACTATGGATTTATGGTGAGTATTATAAAGTTTCTTTATGCATAATTAGGCCTTGTTGGCTGTTAATATCATTATGGCTTGGTTAGTTTAAAGAGCCTGTGATTGTCGCGATTAATTTACTTTGAATAAAAAGGAAGGAGGAATGTAGCAGTGTGGTTTATTGTATTATAAATTGGCTGGGATATTCACCAGCTCGATTTGCTCAGTTGGTAGAGCACCTGGCTTGCAAGGGTTGCAGGTTCAAGCCCCACATCGGGTACATTATTTTCCTCCTCCTATTACAAATATATGTGCATCAGATAATAATGTTATATCATGAGGTATGCATGGGTAACTGTAACATGAATAGAATATATTCATAAATTATTAAAAAATAACAACACTGATTATTAATTTCTTAACAAGGTATATTTCAACAAAAATCCCAAGATTTTTAAAGCATCAGATTTTTTTTGGGCTGAATATGTTTTTATTGATTGATTTTATTCAATTAACATATTGTTAAAACAACATTCATGCAAAATCCCAGAGAAATCCGTCATTTAGTTGACGAGATATACCACAAAATGTAAATCATTGCTTCGGGATGATCACCGAGTTGATTTTGACATCTACTAAATTTTTGCGCTGTTAAAAGATAAAATCGAAATATAAAGGTTGGATTACATGCTATGAAAGTAAAATAGAGTATGCTTTCAATGCATGAATATGTTTTTGTTCAGTTACGGCCGTAAATAATATACGGTATTCCCTTACATGAGTTCACCAGAATCCTTGATTAAATTGAAAAACAAAATTCACCTCAGTGATTGTCCCAAGAATTTTCGTTGAAATATACCTTGTTAACATAAATTAATGAATAGTGTTTTTATATGATAACTACATTTGTATTCAATATTTATTTATTTATTTATAATCTATTCATGATACAGTTACCTATGCAGGTATGTTATACAATGTATATTGATAAAGTAATCTTGCACTTTTAATTTCAACTAAACAAGCTTCCGTGGACTTCATAATTAAATTATACTATGATATAGGCTACCATGTTCTATCCACAAGTTACTACCAAACTTCACCACACATTTCCGTGGTGGGGGCAACTTAATATGGGATGTATAATATCTTCAGTCATTTTTGTCACCGACAGTGTGAGCCTCGCCTTGGGTTTGAACTCACAACCGCTTGATCAGTAGACCAAATTAATGCTCTAACCACTGACCTATCTGGGCGGGCTGTATGCATTTATATGGATCTAATGTTCATATCTTTATTGTTCCAATGTTCTTCATATGATAACAGTCAAACCTGTGTTAGCGGTCACCTTTGAATACAGGCCACCCTGTGAGTAATGGCCAGTCTTTTAAAAACTGTCATTCATATTTAGAAAAAATTGACTTCTGAAAAAATACCACCTTACATTATTTGCATGGCTGGCCTTTGTTCACAGGTTTGACTTTGTGTGTTTGTTGAGATATTTATTTTATCTATCCGCTGACATATTTGGAAAAAAATGTTCCAGCTTTTGGGTGACCACCATCTTAAAAGTTTCAGTGATGATAAAAAATAGATTCTAAATTCTCCCTGCAGCATAGACTGCAATAATTATACATTGTATATTCAAACCTGTAAACAAAAGTCAAAATAATCCTCCGTTCATCAGATGTTTCCCTAGGATGCTATATTAATAAATGTGAACTTTAGAGTGGATGTTGAATTTTATTCAAAGAGAGCAATTAATTAACTTAGGTTTAATATTACACTTTAATAACTTTTTATATTGGAAAAAATCATAAATCAGGTACATATTGCAAGAGTGGTTGTTATCTTAGGTTATAATGACTCAATTTTAAGGTGGTTGCTTCGTTTTTTGTTAATTGATAATTAATCAGGCAATGTAACTAGTACAACTGCTCATGATGTTTTTATTGTATTGTACAGTACAACCTCTCCAGAGCAGCCCTATCTTGAGCAACAACCTCCCTTCAACAAAAAAATGATTTTTTCCGACTGAGCAAATTAACTGTTATTTAACCTCTTTACAGCAACAGCCTCTCAATGGCAACATAATTTAGCTACTCCCAAAGGGTGTTGTTTTTGAAAGGTTGCAATTTGTATCTCTCTCCAAGAATCACTTTTTATTTATCAAGTGGATTCTGGGAGGTGCAATATATTTATATTTGGTATCAATTTATTCTTAATTTTATGCAGATTAAGATGCATATGGTTATGTTTTATTTAATCAAGTGATTCCTTCATAAAAATGATCTTTTACTTATTTTGCCTGAGAAGATTTTGATGGCTTACAATGACAATTAAAGTATTAATCTGGAAGGCATAACGTCATAGTTCACCTTGTGTTTAGCAGGTATGTTTTCTATTGAAAAAGTCACACTTGCTGATCAAGATTTTGTCATTTGAATCACAATTGTAGCATAGACTTTTATTGGTGAATATTGTAAACATTCATATTCTTTTTAATAAGCTTGTCATTGATTGGTCTACAAAGGGTCCTGACCAATCAGATTCACTCAGGTTTCAGAAGGTAGTGACCCTAGTTGTTTTTGGTGTAGTCAGGGTAACAAATATTGAAAGTTGTACTTAGTCAATTTATTTCTATGTGTTTTAAGGATATGGGATTTACTGTAAGTAGTTTTTGATGGTTCTGTTTGAACTTACAATTACCATGTTTCTTCTGCTCATATTTTGCAATACAGATGATAATGAGATTTATCAATGATAAATGATGCTTGTCTAATTTCACTGCTCTGTTGCTGATAAATCTGAATAATCTTGTTTTAATTCTGCAAGTTTCATCACAACAAGCTGTGACAATTTGTGTCACATAATGTTATGGCTCAATGAATGAAAGCATTGTCATGTGAAGATTTATTTTGTCTGCAAAGCCATCAGTTTTATTTTTAATGATAGATGCTATTATTTGTATTTTCAATTTTTTAGTTTAGAATTTTGTATAGCTTACAAGTTTCATAATTCTTATAAGTCATGTTCACTTTACTCTTCACCTGTTTCTGTTAAAGTATGTAAGTGCCTCTGTCTAATTGAGCTAACCAAGTAGTTGGTCTACAGATCAAAAGGTTGTGAGGTCAAACCCCATGTGACGCACACACTGTCCATGACAAATTTGACTGAAGATAATTTACATCTTATATTAAATTGTCCTCCACCTCTGAATTTTGTGGGGTACATAGCTTGGCAGTAGCTTGCAGATAGAATGTGGTTAATACTGATTAAGGACTAAATGAAGTCCAGGGAAGCTGGTTTTGGGTAACTGCCTTCCACGATATAACTCAAATAATGTTGAAAATGGTTTTTAATCCGATGAAATAAATAAATAAAACCTGCTTCTGTTCGAATTTATTTGTAACTGCACAGTTCAGTTCTGTAATTCTTCTGATTTTAATCACTGTTAATTTAAGCTTAAATGTAAACATTAATTTCTCTGTGCAATGTGTTTGTTTGTTGTCATTGAATTTCAACTTTATCTTGAGTTTGATGTAGAATACCTCAGTATTTATTTTTGTATGTCTGAAGGGACATATTATGTTAAGGCACTGCGTCCGTCTGTCTGTTTGTCTGTCCGTCGGTCTGTCCATTAGCATTTCATGTCCCCTCTGTTACTCTTTAACCCCTACAAGGTTTTGAAGAAACTTTACTCAAATGATTACCATATCAAGACGATGTGCAGAGCAAAATTATGTTTCAGAAGGCTAGCTTCAAAGTTAAGGTCACACTTAGGGATCGAAGGTCATATGACTAATTTTGTTTCTGCTCTGTAACTCTTTAAGCCGGCAAAGGATTTTGAAGTAACTTTACTCAAATGTTCACCACATTGAGATGAAAAGCAGCCTCCATGTTTCAGAAGACTTACTTACTTCAAGGTCAAGGTCACACTTAGGGGTCAAAAGTCATATGCACGAAAAGTACCCCAAAAATAATATTTTAGTACTTTTTACAGTATCACAATTATATCTTTAGGTGTATATTGCTCCGTCTTATGGTGCTTCTGTCTTGTTTATATTTATTATACTAACAAACATGTATACAAATATTCATGTAGGCAATTTATATTTTTCAGTAAACAGAGATGAAGACTTGAAGCATCCTATGGCAGCCACTGGACAAGAAGTAAGTGCTCAAGTTATAGCATTACCAATTTCAGATGACAAAATTCCATCCAAATCTGTTGTGTCAAGCGTGCCACTAGGGGTATATATGTTTATTGAAGGCAGGGTCTTGTTTACACTATCTGATCATCCTGACAGTCCCATTTGGATGCTGATATTTACAATGAACTTCATCTCATCAACTGACCCTCGGCGAATGCGCCACGCTTACTGGGTTGTTTGTGAGAAGAGGTAGTATCATCTAGATGCGGTATTTCATGGTCACTCACACTTAGCCCATTCTTGTCTTCTCACCAGTGATAATACACCAGAATGTGTTCCGTGTAATGCACCACATTCTATCAAACATTTTCTTATTCACTGGATTGGTGTTCAGCCAGTACCTATTAGACACTAAGATGTCAAAAACAAGACAACAGTTTTTGAAACCGTCAGGCTTGGTATCGTTATTAATAACACAAAGGAAAATTGAACTGTACAATACACTAAATGTGCTCAAGATGAGCTTTTGTGAACACTCAGCATCCGTCGTGAAGTGGCGTCCATATTTACTTAAAACAACATCTCCTCCTACGCTGCTATGCCAATTGCAACCAAACTTTACTGGAATGATCCTTGGATGGTCCCCTTTCAAAGTTGTTAAAAAAAAATTTCATTAAAAACTGGTTGCTATGGCAACCAATAGGAAAAACTGAAAAAATCTTCTTGTCCAAAACTAAAGGACCTAGAGCTGTGATATTTGGTATGTAGTATTGTCTACTAGAACTCGATCTACTAAGTTTGTTCAAATTATTCCCCTGGGGTCAAAATTGGCTCTGCCCCGGGTTAACTTGATTTGAATAGATTCATATAGGAAATTTAAAAAGCTTGTCAAAAACTACCATGCCTAGAGCTTTGATATTTGGTTTGTAGCATTGTATAGTGGACCTCTACCAAGTTTGTTACAATTATTCTATTTTATATTGAAAAAAATTGAAAAATCTTCCTTCTCCAAAACCACAAGGCCTAGAGCTAAGATACTACTTTATTTTATATTGGAAAATAAAAAAGATATTCTTGTCTGAAACCACAAGGTGTAGAGCAAAGATATTTGGTATGTAGCATTATTTTGTGGATGTCTTCCAAATTTATTCATATTATGGCCCTGGGGTAAAAATTGGTCCAGACCTTAGGGTCACTTGATTTTACTTGGACTTGTGTAGAAAAATTTATGATAATTGTATACTTTCAATTTCATTTGTGTCACACTTTTAATATTAATTTTGTCCATGTGACTCTAATATTTAGCATGTGGTTTATCTCAAAGATAGAGCTTATCACTTTCACGCTTATTGTATCATTTCACAAATTAAACTGAAGGATCGATGCGATTAACAATCATGTGAATAATCAAAGCACTGAGGTATTCACTACAGATTGAAATTTTTATGTGCTTGTGATTTTAAGAAATTGTGTAGAATAAAGCCAGTAAGGCCAGTAGTTTGTAGGATTAACAATACTACACATATATTACATATAAACAAGTTTTGCTATGGACAATTCTATTTCTATTAATTAGGCCTGTGCCATTGTTTTATTATGTGACCTTCAGCCATTACAGAAGTGAAAGTTCCAAATACTGATTATCAGTATTTGCTTATGGAGTAGTGTTAATGAATATACCTGTAAATAAATTTCATTGTTTGATTCTCGTAGTCTGTAGAGTTCAACTAGCCTGTAGCCTTGCGCAAATTATCGAATGATATCGACACTCCTACGTGTAGAACACAAACTATTTTTTGTAGTGGTTTAACAGGAAGTGAAAGTTCTCAGGTTTTTCACTTTTGATGTGAAATGTTTCTGAAATACGGTAATACTGTATTTGTCTGCTACACAGCAGGGAATACAAAATCATAAACTTAGACTATCATGAAAATCATAATAGATATCTGTCAGTTAAAGTAATGGTTGGTAGGACAAACAAATATGCATCACATCGACTTCAGTTGCAATGAGTATGGGAATATTAGGATACTTGAGAGTTTAACATAAAAATCAAGTATGATTACCAGCCACCACTGATATTGTTGATTTGTAATCTTAATAGAAATGACGTTTCAACGCCTTTGAAATTAAACTGTTCGATGAAATAAGAAAGGCCAAACTAAATAACAATAATATGTTGGCTCCAAAACTCCTTTCCTTTCCATCGTCATCGAAATCATGGTGGCCTAGTCTCAAATCTTTCATCTCTTCCAAATAAAGTTCACCCTGCTTTACTGCAAGATTTTTAGCACTGTGGAAGATGAAATCACCAAAACAAACCTTCTGAATAACATTTGTCGGTATCAAACCCTTCTTGATTAAAAATAAGGTGCTCAAACTCTGCAAAATGATGTGAATGACATCAGCCCTGTCTTGGACCACATTACAATTACAACCTCTAAGATAGAAGATATTATAAAATTTGAACTGTCCACTCCTCTGTGTGACTTTTTTAACCAGCTGCTGTCCACTTCTGTTTTTCCTAGTCGATGGGAAAACGCTTTTATCACTACTGGAAGCCATTCTGGTGACTGGACAGTTAACCGACTGGCTTATCTGTACTACTTTCTCAATGAGGCTGTTGATTTTAAAGCTGTATTCTGCGACATAAGCAAGGCTTTTGAATGTGTTTCACATCAGAGTCTCCTCTTAAGACTCAAACATTTTGGGATTTCTGTCTTTTTAATTGGTTCTCATCTAAATGGCAGAAAGCAAAATGTTGGTCTGCCTGCATGATGCTCAATCAAAGTGGAATTATATTAAAGCTTGGCTTCCACAGGGGTAAATTTTGGGCCCCTCCTTTTTTCTTATATTCATCAACCTATACACAAACACTGAATTCTGTCCTTCAAACAATACCTCATAAAATTTGTTCACTTTTTATTATATAGCTTCATTTTTTAGGGGGTGAATTCGGATTTTTCAAATGTTTTGTTTCTTAATTACAAACACCTCATTAAGATAGCATTTTAATACCCTTATTTTCACTCAAATTGTAGATTTTATAAAGCTAAGGAAAAATCAACTGCCTAAATATTTCTACAAAACTTTATATTGTTACACCAGTAGTTATTTCTATTAGGTGTAATTGTAGGGTTCTTTTTTAAAGTTCTAGTTATGCCCCCATTTCAAAGAAATGGGGGTATATATTGCTGGATTGCTCATGTCTGTCTTTTTTGCTCGTTTGTAATCAAACCTTGTCTGGCCAATTCGACTGTTTTGGCCTCTTAGGTCTTCACTTGGTTTGAAGGTTGGTCAAATATAGATAGATGACCCCTTTGATATGGTCTATCAATAGGTCAAAGGTCAACTATCCTTTTGCTCTTTAGGGGCATTGGTGTTTCACAAACACCTCATTAAGTGAGCGTTTTAGTACCCTTATTTTAACTTAAGATATATTTAATGACTTTAAAATAACTTAGGTAGTTGATTTTTCTGAGCTTTAATCTCTATGAGTATTTTTACAAAATTTTATTCTTATCCTATTAGGTAAAATGTCTTCAATTGACATGATTTGTATTTATATTTTTGTCATATTTTTGTAATTTTAAAAGTTTTAGTTATGCCCCCATTTCAAAGAAAGGTGGGTATATATTGCTGGTTTGCTCATGTCCGTCTTTTTTGCTCGTTGGTAATCAAACCTTGTCTGGCCAATTCGACTGTTTTGGCCTCTTAGGTCTTCACTTGGTTTGAAGGTTGGTCAAATATAGATAGATGACCCCTATTGATAAGGTCTATCAATAGGTCAAAGGTCAACTATCCATTTGCCCTTTAGGGGCATTGGTGTTTCACAAACACCACATTAAGTGAGCGTTTTAGTACCCTTATCTTAACTTAAGGTTTATAAAATAACTTTGGTAGTTGATTTATCAAAAAAGCTAAGGAAAGATTGACTCCCTAATTATATTTACGCCTTCGAAACCAAACTGTTGATGAAATAAGAAAGGCCAAACTAAATCACAATTGTATGTTAGAAAAACGATTCCTTTCCCCTTTATTGCCATCGATATTGTAATGGCCTTGTCTCAAATCTCTCATCTCCTCCAAATCAGGTTTGTCCTTGCTTCACTGCAAGATGGTGATAACACTGTGGGAGATGAAATCACCAAAGCAAAGCTTCTGGATAAACAAAATAGCGACAATGATCTTCTCACCCAGCTTCAAATCAGGCTTTGTACCTTTAACACCTGGCTTATCTATACATCTTCTTAACTGAGGCTGTCAATTCCAGAGCTGTATTCTGCGACACAAGCAAGGCTTTTGACTGTGTCTCGCAACATTGTCTCCCGTCAGACTCAAACATAATGGGATTTCTCGCAGTCTGTTTATTTGGTTCTCATCTTATCAAAGTGGCAGATGGCAAAATGTTGTTCTGCCTGATGCTCAATCAAAATGGAATGATATTAAAGCTGGGATACCAGAGGAGTCAATTTTGGGCCCCTCATTTTCTTGATATTTATCATTGACATTGTTTCTGACATTAGGGCAATCGTCCGTCTATTTGCAGATGACACAAGCCTTTACATAGTTGTCGGGGTTCCAACTACTGCTTCACAAACACTGATTTTATGACCTACAAACAGTATCTCTTGAATAAAATTTGTTCCATTTTAATAGCTTCATTTTTAGGAGGTGAATTTGGATATTTTAAATTTTTTGTTTCTTAATTACAAACATCCCCATTAAGACAGTGTTTTAGTACCCTTATTTTATCTTTAATTGTAGATTTAATAAAGCTAAGGAAAAAATCAACTGCCTAAATATTTCTACAAAACTTTATATTGTTATGACACTAGTTATTTCTATTTGGTAAAATGTCTTGAATTGACATGCTTTATTGTTATTTACATTTTTGTCATATTTTTGTAATTGTAGTTTTTTTTTAAAGTTCTAGTTATGCCCCCATTTCAAAGAAAGGTGGGTATAAATTGCTGGTTTGATCATGTCCGTCTTTTTTGCTCGTTGGTAATCAAACCTTGTCTGGCCAAATCGACTGTTTTGGCCTCTTAGGTCTTCACTTGGTTTGAAGGTTGGTCAAATATTGATAGATGACCCCTGTTGATAAGGTCTATCAATAGGTCAAAGGTCAACTATCCATTTGCCCTTTAGGGGCATTGGTGTTTCACAAACACCTCATTAAGTGAGCGTTTTTGTACCCTTATTTTAACTTAAGATATATTTAATGACTTTAAAATAACTTAGGTAGTTGATTTTTCTGAGCTTTAATCTCTATGAGTATTTTTACAAAATTTTATCCTTATCCTATTAGGTAAAATGTCTTCAATTGACATGATTTGTATTTATATTTTTGTCATATTTTTGTAATTTTAAAAGTTTTAGTTATGCCCCCATTTCAAAGAAATGTCGGTGTATATTGCTGGTTTGCTCATGTCCATCTTTTTTGCTCGTTGGTAATCAAACCTTGTCTGGCCAATTCGACTGTTTTGGCCTCTTAGGTCTTCACTTGGTTTGAAGGTTGGTCAAATATAGATAGATGACCCCTATTAATATGGTCTATCAATAGGTCAAAGGTCAACTATCCATTTGCCCTTTACGGGGCATTGGTGTTTCACAAACACACATTAAGTGAGCGTTTTAGTACCCTTATCTTAACTTAAGATTTATAAAATAACTTAAAAAACTTAGGTTGTTGATTGTTCTTAAGTTTATCCAAAAAAAGCTAAGGAAAGATTGCCTCCTTTATTATATTTATGCCTTCGAAACCAAACTGTTGATGAAATAAGAAAGGCCAAACTAAATCACAATTGTATGTTAGAAAAACAATTCCTTTCCCCTTTATTGTCATCGATATTGTGGTGGCCTTGTCTAAAATCTCTCATCTCCTCCAAATCAAGTTCGTCCTTGCTTCACTGCAAGATGGTGATAACACTGTGGGAGATGAAATCACCAAAGCAAAGCTTCTGGATAAGCAAAATAGCGACAATGATCATCTCACCCAGTTACAAATCAGGCTCTGTACCTTTACCGCCTGGCTTATCTATACATCTTCTTCACTGAGGCTTTCAATTCCAGAACTGTATTCTGCGACACAAGCAAGGCTTTTAATTGTGTCTCGCAACATGGTCTCCCTTCAGACTCAAACATATTGAGACTTCTCGCAGTCTGTTTATTTGGTTCTCATCTTATCCAAGTGGCAGATTGCAAAATGTTGTTCTGCCTGATGCTCAATCAAAATGGAATGATATTAAAGCTGGGATTCCAAAGGAGTCAATTTTGGGCCCCTCATTTTCTTGATATTTATCGTTGACATTGTTTCTGACATCAGGGCAATCGTCCGTCTATTTGCAGATAACACAAGCCTTTACATAGTTGTCGAAGTTCCATCAACTGCTTCACAAACACTGAATTCTGACCTACAAACAATATCACTTGAATAAAATTTGTTCCATTTTAATAGCTTCTTTTTTAGGAGGTGAATTTAGATTTTTACAATTTTTTGTTTCTTAATTACAAAAACATCATTAAGATAGTGTTTTAGTACCCTTAATTTAACTTAAATTGTAGATTTTATAAAGCTTAGGAAAAATCAACTGCCTAAATATTTCTACAAAACTTTATATTCTTACGCCAGTAGTTATTTCTATTTGGTAAAATGTCTTGAATTGACATGATTTATTGTTATTTACATTTTTGTCATATTTTTGTAATTGTAGGGTTCTTTTTAAAAGTTTTAGTTATGCCCCCATTTCAAAGAAATGGGGGTATAAATTGCTGGTTTGCTCATGTCCGTATTTTTTGCTCGTTGGTAATCAAACCTTGTCTGGCCAAATCGACTGTTTTGGCCTCTTAGGTCTTCACTTGGTTTGAAGGTTGGTCAAATACAGATAGATGACCCCTGTTGATAAGGTCTATCAATAGGTCAAAGGTCAACTATCCATTTGCCCTTTATAGGGCATTGGTGTTTCACAAACACCTCATTAAGTGAGCGTTTTAGTACCCTTATTTTAACTTAAGATATATTTAATGACTTTAAAAAAACTTAGGTAGTTGATTTTTCTGAGCTTTAATCTCTATGAGTATTTTTACAAAATTTTATTCTTTATCCTATTAGGTAAAATGTCTTCAATTGACATGATTTGTATTTATATTTTTGTCATATTTTTGTAATTTTAAAAGTTCTAGTTATGCCCCCATTTCAAAGAAATGTTGGTGTATATTGCTGGTTTGCTCATGTCCGTCTTTTTTGCTCGTTGGTAATCAAACCTTGTCTGGCCAATTCGACTGTTTTGGCCTCTTAGGTCTTCACTTGGTTTGAAGGTTGGTCAAATATAGATAGATGACCCCTATTGATAAGGTCTATCAATAGGTCAAAGGTCAACTATCCATTTGCCCTTTATAGGGCATTGGTGTTTCACAAACACCACATTAAGTGAGCGTTTTAGTACCCTTATCTTAACTTAAGATTCATAAAATAACTTAAAAAACTTTGGTAGTTGATTTTTCTTAAGTTTATCAAAAAAAGCTTACGAAAGATTTACTCCCTTATTATATTTACGCCTTCGAAACCAAACTGTTGATGAAATAAGAAAGGCCAAATTAAATCACAATTGTAGGTTAGAAAAACGATTCCTTTCCCGTTTATTGTCATCGATATCGTGGTGGCCTTGTCTCAAATCTCTCATCTCCTCCAAATCAAGTTCGTCCTTGCTTCACTGCAAGATGGTGATAACACTGTGGGAGATGAAATCACCAAAGCAAAGCTTCTGGATAAACAAAATAGCGACAATGATCTCCTCACCCAGTTTCAAATCAGGCTTTGTACCTTTACTGCCTGGCTTATCTATACATCTTCTTCACTGAGGCTGTCAATTCCAGAGCTGTATTCTGCGACACAAGCAAGGCTTTTGACTGTGTCTCGCAACATGGTCTCCCTTCAGACTCAAACATATTGAGATTTCTCGCAGTCTGTTTATTTGGTTCTCATCTTATCCAAGTGGCAGATGGCAAAATGTTGTTCTGCCCGATGCTCAATCAAAATGGAATGATATTAAGGCTGGGATTCCAAAGGAGTCAATTTTGGGCCCCTCATTTTCTTAGATGACCCCTATTGATAAGGTCTATCAATAGGTCAAAGGTCAACTATCCATTTGCCCTTTACGGGGCATTGGTGTTTCACAAACACCTCATGAAGTGAGCGTTTTAGTACCCTTATTTTAACTTAAGATATATTTAATGACTTTAAAATAACTTAGGTAGTTGATTTTTCTGAGCTTTAATCTCTATGAGTATTTTTACAAAATTTTATTCTTATCCTATTAGGTAAAATGTTTTCAATTGACATGATTTGTATTTATATTTTTGTCATATTTTTGTAATTTTAAAAGTTCTAGTTATGCCCCCATTTCAAAGAAATGTTGGTGTATATTGCTGGTTTGCTCATGTCCGTCTTTTTTGTTCGTTGGTAATCAAACCTTGTCTGGCCAATTCGACTGTTTTGGCCTCTTAGGTCTTCACTTGGTTTGAAGGTTGGTCAAATATAGATAGATGACCCCTATTAATATGGTCTATCAATAGGTCAAAGGTCAACTATCCATTTGCCCTTTATAGGGCATTGGTGTTTCACAAACACCACATTAAGTGAGCGTTTAAGTACCCTTATCTTAACTTAAGATTTATAAAATAACTTAAAAAACTTTGGTAGTTGATTTTTCTTAAGTTTATCAAAAAAAGCTAAGGAAAGATTGACTCCCTAATTATATTTACGCCTTCGAAACCAAACTGTTGATGAAATAAAATAGGCCAAACTAAATCACAATTGTATGTTCGAAAAATTATTCATTTCCCTTGTCATCGATATCGTGGTGGCCTTGTCTCAAATCTATCATCTCCTCCAAATCAAGTTTGTCCTTGCTTCACTGCAAGATGGTGATAACACTGTGGTAGATGAAATCACCAAAGCAAAGCTTCTTGATAAGCAAAATAGCGACAAAGATCTTCTCACCCAGCTTCAAATCAGGCTTTGTACCTTTACCACCTGACTTATCTGTACAGCTTCTTCATTATATCTGTCAATTACAGAGCTGTATTCTGCGACAGAAGCAAGGCATATCAGGGTCTCCTCTTAAGACTCAAACATTTTGGGATTTCTGGCAGTCTTTTTAATTGGTTCTCATCTAAATGGCAGAAAGCAAAATGTTGTACTGCCTGATCCTCAATTAAAGTGGAATTATATTATATTACATGATTTGTATTTATATTTTTGTTTTATTTTTGTAATTGTTGGGTTCTTTTTTAAAGTTCTGGTTGTGCCCCCATTTCAAAGAAATTCTATTAGGTAGAATGTCTTGAATTGTCATGATTTGTATAATTATGGTATTTGGATAAAATTGTACCATCTTCACATACGGAAAGCAAGTGCCACTTCTTTGTTGGAGGTATTTATATCCAAGCAATAATGATAAAACAATTTTGAAGTTACAGACATTTCTTTCCTTACAGGCCTCTGTCATGAAAATCATTTTCATCAATCTCATATACTTAAAGAAGATATTTTGTGGATCTGTCTTTCTGTACTCTTACCATTTAATTTGTGGCCACCAAATGTGTTTCCTCATTGAATTCAAAGAATGTCGTGGCAATATTAACTTAGTGAAGGGTTTGATATCCACAAAGTCAAAATGCTTCAATGGCATAAGTGTATGCATGCATTTTCCTTCTGGTGAGCCTCACTATAGTATCCCATTGACTGACCATGATTACACAGTGTAGCCTTCATGAACGGTCACCTCCGGGCTACAGCTAACTTCCTGTTACAACCAGTTTACTAGCAACCTAGATTGACATTTTACTCTTTTTTCACTCTCTCAACAACCGTCACCTCTTTACAACAGCCAGCTTTGTCTTTCCCAACTGGTGGCTGTTGTGGGGAGGTTACATTGTACACAGATGAACATTTTTGCTGTTTCAATTGTAGCATAGATGGAATCACTGGTATGACCTGAGACAAGGCATTATGGTCATTGTAGCAATGCTAGCTTTTAATGTTTGAGTAACTAAGGCAACAGATGTTAGCTTACTAAGGATACACACTCTAGCCCTGGTGTGATTTAATTTTTTATACTTTCTTAACAAACAGCATTGTCTTCCTGATCTACAAACTCGATAAAATAAAAATTTGTCTGAATCATAACAAAAATCGGCACTTTTCATATACCTCTGTAGCACCGCATCTGGACTTGCACAAATAACTCCTTTAACAACATAAGCATATTTTCCTTGTCTGTAAACATTATGGGTATGAGATCTCAGTCAAGTTTGATAACCTGTCCAATTTCCCCAGGCAGTTCTGAGTTATGCCCCTTGATACATTGAAAACCGACAAGAAATGCAGTGTCCACCCCTCTTAAGTCTACCAATTTTCAACTGATCTTAAGAAAACTTGGTGATCATGTTCATTAACAATCAGCAACACTCCACCATCCCCACCCACTTCAGGTTGTGTGAACACTCTCCCATCCCCACCCACTTTTGGGGGTGTGAATGCTGATTTACCTCACATGCTACTGGTTTTGTGAGCGCTAAAACTTTTCTATCCCTTTTCGGGGATGTAAATTCTGACAAAACCTCATCCACTTCTGAGGTGGATGTAAACTGACCTTAATAACCTTCAGAGATCATCATACCTGACCACATATTGTCATGTGGCGTTGTTTCTGGTCGTCTTGATCCTTAAAATCATCTTTCGAATGTTTATCTCCGTTTGCATTACCTACATATTCTGGATTATGTAGGACCTGAAACTGTTTAGGACAATTTGGTTTAACATCTATCCTGTCGCTTATAATAAGCAATTTATTTGATGGCATCCAGTGACATTAATTTTATCTTCCGCAGTCAGAAGACGCAAGTTTGATTGACTTTCTTACATCAGTGCTTGTATGAAAGCACTTTTGATCT
Organism: Lutraria lutraria; assembly: GCA_964023205.1. Lineage (NCBI taxonomy): Eukaryota > Metazoa > Mollusca > Bivalvia > Venerida > Mactridae > Lutraria > Lutraria lutraria. Next base: position 20,669,585 of record OZ026847.1, read on the forward strand.
CTTAGCGTAACCACAGTGTAGTTAATGCTATTCTATGCGAATCAATGGTAATTAATACATTGAAGATAATTTTAGATAATACATTTAGCTCACCAAACCAGGATTCTAAATCTGATCATTATTAATTAACTATTCAATATTAGGCACGTTTTCACTTCAAATACAGGGTAGATATAAAGCTCGCAGTGAAGTTATGAACACTTAACTCGGCCATTATGAAAAAACTCTGTTATTATGAGATTTGGTCATTCTGACCGGCTGTCCAGCTCGGCCATTATGAAACCACTGCTATATTCTATAGTTAATTAATAGAATTGTCAATAAGTAAGTGTTTTCATAATGGCATTGTTATTGGCTTCAGACAGTCATATTAATATGGCAGTCTTCAGCCCAATAACAAGGCCATTAATGAAAACACTTAACTTATTAACATTATAATTATACCTTGTACCAAATGGTGTAAAACTTAGATATTTGACATGGAACATCATCTAGTGACCCTCTAATAAACTTACTAAAATAATGTCCGAGGGGTTCATAATTAGCCCATCCCAGGGATAAAATGTTTTATATAGATTTATAAAGGAAGATTAAAAAACTTTTTGCCTAAAAGCACATGGTTTAGAGCTTAGATTTTTGGCATGGAGCACCATCTAGAGGCCCTCTTACATAGTTTCTAAGTTTGTTAGAAGGTCTAGATGACATTCCATGTCAAATATCTAAGTTCTACACCATATGGTTTACGGCATTTAGATTGTTTAAAATTTTCTTTTGGTTGCCATGGAAACCAGAGTTCTGCATGGAATGAGCTTGTTTTATCATTTTTTTTGTAAATGACCACCCAAAGATCGTTTCTGTGGAGTTTCTTCAAATTTGACACAGCCTTTTTAAGTTGATATCTACTGTAAATTTAACCTCGGTAGACGAACAACCTCTCTATAACAACACCTTCAAAACTCCCCAAAGTTGATATTTACTATAAATATAACCTTTGTAGAACAACAACCTCTCTATAACAATACCTTCAAAACTTCACTAAGTTGATATCTACTGTAAATTTAGCCTCTGTAGAGCAACAACCTCTCTATAACAACGCCTTCAAAACTTTCCTAAGTTGATATCTACTGTAAATCTAACCTCGGTAGACGAACAACCTCTCTATAACAACGCCTTCAAAACTTCCCTAAGTTGAAATTTACTATAAATTTAACCTCTGTAGACCAACAACCTCTCTATAACAATACCTTCAAAACTTCCCTAAGTTGACATCTACTGTAAATCTGACCTCTGTAGAGTAACATCCTCTCTATAACAACACCTTTAACACTTCCCTAAGTTGAAATTTACAATAAATTTAACTTCTGTAGAGCAACAACCTCTCTATAACAACACCTTCAAAACTTTCCTAAATTGATATCTACTGTAAATTTAACCTCTGTAGACCAACAACCTCTCTATAACAACACCTTCAAAACTTTCCTTAATTGATATTTACTCTAAATTTAACCTCTGTAGACCAACAACCTCTCTATAACAACACCTTCAAAACTCCCCAAAGTTGATATTTACTATAAATATAACCTTTGTAGACCAACAACCTCTCTATATCAATACCTTCAAAATTTCACTAAGTTGATAAATACTATAAATTTAACCTCTGTAGAGCAACAACCTCTCTATAACAACACCTTCAAAACTTCCCTAAGTTGATATCTACTGTAAATCTAACCTCGGTAGATGAACAACCTCTCTATAACAACGCCTTCAAAACTTCCCTAAGTTGAAATTTACTATAAATTTAACCTCTGTAGACCAACAACCTCTCTATAACAATACCTTCAAAACTTCCCTAAGTTTACATCTACTGTAAATCTGACCTCTGTAGAGTAACATCCTCTCTATAACAACACCTTTAACACTTCCCTAAGTTGAAATTTACTATAAATTTAACTTCTGTAGAGCAACAACCTCTTTATAACAACACCTTTAAAACTTCCCTAAGTTGATATCTACTGTAAATTTAACCTCTGTAGAGTAACAATCTCTCTATAACAACACCTTCAAAACTTCCTTCAGTTGAAATTTACTATAAATTTAACCTCAGTAGATCAACAACCTCTCTGTTTCAACACCTTCAAAACTTTCCTAAATTGATATCTACTGTAAATTTAACCTCTGTAGAGCAACAACCTCTCTATATCAACACCTTTAGAACTTCCCTAAGTTGATATTTACTATAAATTTCAATTCTCTAGAGCAACAACCTCTCTATAACGACACCTTCAAAACTTCCCTAAGTTGATATTTACTATAAATTTAACCTCTGTAGAGCAACAACCTCTCTATGACAACACCTTCAGAATTACCCTAAGCTGATATTTACTATAAATTTAACCTCTGTAGACCAACAACCTCTCTATAACAACACCTTCAAAACTTCCCGAAGTAGATATTTACTATAAATTTAACCTCTGTAGACCAAGAACGTCTCTATAACAATACCTTCAAAACTTCCCTAAGTTGATATCTACTGCAAATTTAACCTCTGTACAGCAACAACCTCTCTATGACAACACCTTCAAAACTTCCCGAAGTAGATATTTACTATAAATTTAACCTCTTTAGACCAACAACCTCTCTATAACAATACCTTCAAAACTTCCCTAAGTTGATATTTACTATAAATTTAAACTCTGTAGACTGACAACCTCACTATAACAACACCTTCAAAACTTGCCGAAGTAGATATTTACTATAAATTTAACCTCTGTTAACCAACAACCTCTCTATATCAATACCTTCAAAACTTCCCTAAGTTGATATTTACTATAAATTTAAACTCTGTAGACTGACAACCTCACTATAACAACACCTTCAAAACTTGCCGAAGTAGATATTTACTATAAATTTAACCTCTGTTAACCAACAACCTCTCTATAACAACACCTTCAAAACTTTCCTAAATTGACATCTACTGCAAATTTAACCTCTATAGAGCAACAACCTCTCTATAACAATGCCTTCAAAATCCCCTAAGTTGATAACTACTATAAATTTAACCTCTGTAGACTATCAACCTCTCTATAACAGCTCCTTCAAAACTTCCCGAAGTATATATTTACTATAAATTTAACCTCTGTAGACCAACAACCTCTCTATAACAACACCTTCAGAATTACCCTAAGCTGATATTTACTATAAATTTAACCTCTGTAGACTATCAACCTATCTATAACAGCTCCTTCAAAACTTCCCGAAGTATATATTTACTATAAATTTAACCTCTGTTGACCAACAACCTCTCTATATAAATACCTTCAAAACTTCCCTAAGTTGATATCTACTGTAAATCTAACCTCTGTAGGGTAACAACCTCTCTATAACAACACCTTCAAAACTTCCCTAAATTGATATCTACTGTAAATTTAACCTCTGTAGAGTAACGACCTCTCTTTAACAACGCCTTCAAAACTTCCCTAAGTTGAAATTTACTATAAATTTAACCTCTGTAGAGCAACAACCTCACTATAACAACACCTTCAAAACTTCCCGAAGTAGATATTTACTATAAATTTCACCTCTGTTAACCAACAACCTCTCTATATCAATACCTTCAAAACTTACCTAAGTTGATATGTACTGTAAATCTAACCTCTGTAGGGTAACAACCTCTCTATAACAACACCTTCAAAACTTCCCTAAGTTGAAATTTACTATAAATTTAATCTCTGTAGACCAACAACCTCTCTATAACAACTCCTTCAAAACTTCCCGAAGTATATATTTACTATAAATTTAACCTCTGTAGACCAACAACCTCTCTATAACAACACCTTCAAAACTTTCCTATATTGATATCTACTGCAAATTTAACCTCTATAGAGCAACAACCTCACTATAACAATGCCTTCAAAATCCCCTAAGTTGATAACTACTATAAATTAAACATCTGTAGACCAACAACCTCTCTATAACAACACCTTCAGAATTACCCTAAGCTGATATTTACTATAAATTTAACCTCTGTAGACTAACAACCTCTCTATAACAGCTCCTTCAAAACTTCCCGAAGTATATATTTACTATAAATTGAACCTCTGTTGACCAACAACCTCTCTATAACAATACCTTCAAAACTTCCCTAAGTTGATATCTACTGTAAATCTAACCTCTGTAGGGTAACAACCTCTCTATAACAACACCTTCAAAACTTCCCTAAGTTGAAATTTAATATAAATTTAACCTCTGAAGACCAACAACCTCTCTTTAACAACACCTTCAAAACTTTCCTAAATTGATATCTACTGCAAATTTAACCTCTATAGAGCAACAACCTCTCTATAACAATGCCTTCAAAATCCCCTAAGTTGATAACTACTATAAATTTAACTTCTGTAGACCAACAACCTCTCTATAACAACACCTTCTGAATTACCCTAAGTTGATATCTACTATAAATTTAACATCTGTAGACCAACAACCTCTCTATAACAACACCTTCAAAACTTTCCTTAATTGATATTTACTGTAAATTTAACCTCTCTAGACCAACAGCCTCTCTATAACAACACCTTCAAGACTTTCCTTAATTGATATTTACTATAAATTTAACCTCTGTAGAGCAACAACCTCTCTATAACAACACCTTCAAAACTTCCCTAAGTTGATATCTACTGTAAATTTAACTTCAGTAGACGAACAACCTCTCTATAACAACACTTTCAAAACTCCCCGAAGTTGATATTTACTATAAATATAACCTTTGTAGACCAACAACCTCTCTATAACAGTACCTTCAAAACTTCCCTAAGTTGATATCTACTGCAAATTTAACCTCTATAGAGCAACAACCTCTCTATAACAATGCCTTCAAAATTTCCCTTAGTTGATAATTACTATAAATTTAACCTCTGTAGACCAACAACCTCTCTATAACAATACCTTCAAAACTTTCCTTAATTGATATTTGCTATAAATTTAAACTCTGTAGAGCAACAACCTCTCTATAACAATACCTTCAAAACTTCCCTAAGTTGATATCTACTGTAAAATTAACCTCTGTAGAGTAACAACCTCTCTATATAAATACCTTCAAATCTTCCCTAAGTTGATATCTACTGTAAATCTAACCTCTGTAGGGTAACAACCTCTCTATAACAACACCTTCAAAACTTCCCTAAGTTGAAATTTACTATAAATTTAACCTCTGTAGACCAACAACCTCTCTATAACAATACCTTCAAAACTTCCCTAAGTTGACATCTACTGTAAATCTGACCTCTGTAGAGTAACATCCTCTCTATAACAACACCTTTAACACTTCCCTAAGTTGAAATTTACAATAAATTTAACTTCTGTAGAGCAACAACCTCTCTATAACAACACCTTCAAAACTTTCCTAAATTGATATCTACTGTAAATTTAACCTCTGTAGACCAACAACCTCTCTATAACAACACCTTCAAAACTTTCCTTAATTGATATTTACTCTAAATTTAACCTCTGTAGACCAACAACCTCTCTATAACAACACCTTCAAAACTCCCCAAAGTTGATATTTACTATAAATATAACCTTTGTAGACCAACAACCTCTCTATATCAATACCTTCAAAATTTCACTAAGTTGATAAATACTATAAATTTAACCTCTGTAGAGCAACAACCTCTCTATAACAACACCTTCAAAACTTCCCTAAGTTGATATCTACTGTAAATCTAACCTCGGTAGATGAACAACCTCTCTATAACAACGCCTTCAAAACTTCCCTAAGTTGAAATTTACTATAAATTTAACCTCTGTAGACCAACAACCTCTCTATAACAATACCTTCAAAACTTCCCTAAGTTTACATCTACTGTAAATCTGACCTCTGTAGAGTAACATCCTCTCTATAACAACACCTTTAACACTTCCCTAAGTTGAAATTTACTATAAATTTAACTTCTGTAGAGCAACAACCTCTTTATAACAACACCTTTAAAACTTCCCTAAGTTGATATCTACTGTAAATTTAACCTCTGTAGAGTAACAATCTCTCTATAACAACACCTTCAAAACTTCCTTCAGTTGAAATTTACTATAAATTTAACCTCAGTAGATCAACAACCTCTCTGTTTCAACACCTTCAAAACTTTCCTAAATTGATATCTACTGTAAATTTAACCTCTGTAGAGCAACAACCTCTCTATATCAACACCTTTAGAACTTCCCTAAGTTGATATTTACTATAAATTTCAATTCTCTAGAGCAACAACCTCTCTATAACGACACCTTCAAAACTTCCCTAAGTTGATATTTACTATAAATTTAACCTCTGTAGAGTAACAACCTCTCTATGACAACACCTTCAGAATTACCCTAAGCTGATATTTACTATAAATTTAACCTCTGTAGACCAACAACCTCTCTATAACAACACCTTCAAAACTTCCCGAAGTAGATATTTACTATAAATTTAACCTCTGTAGACCAAGAACGTCTCTATAACAATACCTTCAAAACTTCCCTAAGTTGATATCTACTGCAAATTTAACCTCTGTACAGCAACAACCTCTCTATGACAACACCTTCAAAACTTCCCGAAGTAGATATTTACTATAAATTTAACCTCTTTAGACCAACAACCTCTCTATAACAATACCTTCAAAACTTCCCTAAGTTGATATTTACTATAAATTTAAACTCTGTAGACTGACAACCTCACTATAACAACACCTTCAAAACTTGCCGAAGTAGATATTTACTATAAATTTAACCTCTGTTAACCAACAACCTCTCTATATCAATACCTTCAAAACTTCCCTAAGTTGATATTTACTATAAATTTAAACTCTGTAGACTGACAACCTCACTATAACAACACCTTCAAAACTTGCCGAAGTAGATATTTACTATAAATTTAACCTCTGTTAACCAACAACCTCTCTATAACAACACCTTCAAAACTTTCCTAAATTGACATCTACTGCAAATTTAACCTCTATAGAGCAACAACCTCTCTATAACAATGCCTTCAAAATCCCCTAAGTTGATAACTACTATAAATTTAACCTCTGTAGACTATCAACCTCTCTATAACAGCTCCTTCAAAACTTCCCGAAGTATATATTTACTATAAATTTAACCTCTGTAGACCAACAACCTCTCTATAACAACACCTTCAGAATTACCCTAAGCTGATATTTACTATAAATTTAACCTCTGTAGACTATCAACCTATCTATAACAGCTCCTTCAAAACTTCCCGAAGTATATATTTACTATAAATTTAACCTCTGTTGACCAACAACCTCTCTATATAAATACCTTCAAAACTTCCCTAAGTTGATATCTACTGTAAATCTAACCTCTGTAGGGTAACAACCTCTCTATAACAACACCTTCAAAACTTCCCTAAATTGATATCTACTGTAAATTTAACCTCTGTAGAGTAACGACCTCTCTTTAACAACGCCTTCAAAACTTCCCTAAGTTGAAATTTACTATAAATTTAACCTCTGTAGAGCAACAACCTCACTATAACAACACCTTCAAAACTTCCCGAAGTAGATATTTACTATAAATTTCACCTCTGTTAACCAACAACCTCTCTATATCAATACCTTCAAAACTTACCTAAGTTGATATGTACTGTAAATCTAACCTCTGTAGGGTAACAACCTCTCTATAACAACACCTTCAAAACTTCCCTAAGTTGAAATTTACTATAAATTTAATCTCTGTAGACCAACAACCTCTCTATAACAACTCCTTCAAAACTTCCCGAAGTATATATTTACTATAAATTTAACCTCTGTAGACCAACAACCTCTCTATAACAACACCTTCAAAACTTTCCTATATTGATATCTACTGCAAATTTAACCTCTATAGAGCAACAACCTCACTATAACAATGCCTTCAAAATCCCCTAAGTTGATAACTACTATAAATTAAACATCTGTAGACCAACAACCTCTCTATAACAACACCTTCAGAATTACCCTAAGCTGATATTTACTATAAATTTAACCTCTGTAGACTAACAACCTCTCTATAACAGCTCCTTCAAAACTTCCCGAAGTATATATTTACTATAAATTGAACCTCTGTTGACCAACAACCTCTCTATAACAATACCTTCAAAACTTCCCTAAGTTGATATCTACTGTAAATCTAACCTCTGTAGGGTAACAACCTCTCTATAACAACACCTTCAAAACTTCCCTAAGTTGAAATTTAATATAAATTTAACCTCTGAAGACCAACAACCTCTCTTTAACAACACCTTCAAAACTTTCCTAAATTGATATCTACTGCAAATTTAACCTCTATAGAGCAACAACCTCTCTATAACAATGCCTTCAAAATCCCCTAAGTTGATAACTACTATAAATTTAACTTCTGTAGACCAACAACCTCTCTATAACAACACCTTCTGAATTACCCTAAGTTGATATCTACTATAAATTTAACATCTGTAGACCAACAACCTCTCTATAACAACACCTTCAAAACTTTCCTTAATTGATATTTACTGTAAATTTAACCTCTCTAGACCAACAGCCTCTCTATAACAACACCTTCAAGACTTTCCTTAATTGATATTTACTATAAATTTAACCTCTGTAGAGCAACAACCTCTCTATAACAACACCTTCAAAACTTCCCTAAGTTGATATCTACTGTAAATTTAACTTCAGTAGACGAACAACCTCTCTATAACAACACTTTCAAAACTCCCCGAAGTTGATATTTACTATAAATATAACCTTTGTAGACCAACAACCTCTCTATAACAGTACCTTCAAAACTTCCCTAAGTTGATATCTACTGCAAATTTAACCTCTATAGAGCAACAACCTCTCTATAACAATGCCTTCAAAATTTCCCTTAGTTGATAATTACTATAAATTTAACCTCTGTAGACCAACAACCTCTCTATAACAATACCTTCAAAACTTTCCTTAATTGATATTTGCTATAAATTTAAACTCTGTAGAGCAACAACCTCTCTATAACAATACCTTCAAAACTTCCCTAAGTTGATATCTACTGTAAAATTAACCTCTGTAGAGTAACAACCTCTCTATATAAATACCTTCAAATCTTCCCTAAGTTGATATCTACTGTAAATCTAACCTCTGTAGGGTAACAACCTCTCTATAACAACACCTTCAAAACTTCCCTAAGTTGAAATTTACTATAAATTTAACCTCTGTAGACCAACAACCTCTCTATAACAATACCTTCAAAACTTCCCTAAGTTGACATCTACTGTAAATCTGACCTCTGTAGAGTAACATCCTCTCTATAACAACACCTTTAACACTTCCCTAAGTTGAAATTTACAATAAATTTAACTTCTGTAGAGCAACAACCTCTCTATAACAACACCTTCAAAACTTTCCTAAATTGATATCTACTGTAAATTTAACCTCTGTAGACCAACAACCTCTCTATAACAACACCTTCAAAACTTTCCTTAATTGATATTTACTCTAAATTTAACCTCTGTAGACCAACAACCTCTCTATAACAACACCTTCAAAACTCCCCAAAGTTGATATTTACTATAAATATAACCTTTGTAGACCAACAACCTCTCTATAACAATACCTTCAAAATTTCACTAAGTTGATAAATACTATAAATTTAACCTCTGTAGAGCAACAACCTCTCTATAACAACACCTTCAAAACTTCCCTAAGTTGATATCTACTGTAAATCTAACCTCGGTAGATGAACAACCTCTCTATAACAACGCCTTCAAAACTTCCCTAAGTTGAAATTTACTATAAATTTAACCTCTGTAGACCAACAACCTCTCTATAACAATACCTTCAAAACTTCCCTAAGTTTACATCTACTGTAAATCTGACCTCTGTAGAGTAACATCCTCTCTATAACAACACCTTTAACACTTCCCTAAGTTGAAATTTACTATAAATTTAACTTCTGTAGAGCAACAACCTCTTTATAACAACACCTTTAAAACTTCCCTAAGTTGATATCTACTGTAAATTTAACCTCTGTAGAGTAACAATCTCTCTATAACAACACCTTCAAAACTTCCTTCAGTTGAAATTTACTATAAATTTAACCTCAGTAGATCAACAACCTCTCTGTTTCAACACCTTCAAAACTTTCCTAAATTGATATCTACTGTAAATTTAACCTCTGTAGAGCAACAACCTCTCTATATCAACACCTTTAGAACTTCCCTAAGTTGATATTTACTATAAATTTCAATTCTCTAGAGCAACAACCTCTCTATAACGACACCTTCAAAACTTCCCTAAGTTGATATTTACTATAAATTTAACCTCTGTAGAGCAACAACCTCTCTATGACAACACCTTCAGAATTACCCTAAGCTGATATTTACTATAAATTTAACCTCTGTAGACCAACAACCTCTCTATAACAACACCTTCAAAACTTCCCGAAGTAGATATTTACTATAAATTTAACCTCTGTAGACCAAGAACGTCTCTATAACAATACCTTCAAAACTTCCCTAAGTTGATATCTACTGCAAATTTAACCTCTGTACAGCAACAACCTCTCTATGACAACACCTTCAAAACTTCCCGAAGTAGATATTTACTATAAATTTAACCTCTTTAGACCAACAACCTCTCTATAACAATACCTTCAAAACTTCCCTAAGTTGATATTTACTATAAATTTAAACTCTGTAGACTGACAACCTCACTATAACAACACCTTCAAAACTTGCCGAAGTAGATATTTACTATAAATTTAACCTCTGTTAACCAACAACCTCTCTATATCAATACCTTCAAAACTTCCCTAAGTTGATATTTACTATAAATTTAAACTCTGTAGACTGACAACCTCACTATAACAACACCTTCAAAACTTGCCGAAGTAGATATTTACTATAAATTTAACCTCTGTTAACCAACAACCTCTCTATAATAACACCTTCAAAACTTTCCTAAATTGATATCTACTGCAAATTTAACCTCTATAGAGCAACAACCTCTCTATAACAATGCCTTCAAAATCCCCTAAGTTGATAACTACTATAAATTTAACCTCTGTAGACTATCAACCTCTCTATAACAGCTCCTTCAAAACTTCCCGAAGTATATATTTACTATAAATTTAACCTCTGTAGACCAACAACCTCTCTATAACAACACCTTCAGAATTACCCTAAGCTGATATTTACTATAAATTTAACCTCTGTAGACTATCAACCTATCTATAACAGCTCCTTCAAAACTTCCCGAAGTATATATTTACTATAAATTTAACCTCTGTTGACCAACAACCTCTCTATATAAATACCTTCAAAACTTCCCTAAGTTGATATCTACTGTAAATCTAACCTCTGTAGGGTAACAACCTCTCTATAACAACACCTTCAAAACTTCCCTAAATTGATATCTACTGTAAATTTAACCTCTGTAGAGTAACGACCTCTCTTTAACAACGCCTTCAAAACTTCCCTAAGTTGAAATTTACTATAAATTTAACCTCTGTAGAGCAACAACCTCACTATAACAACACCTTCAAAACTTCCCGAAGTAGATATTTACTATAAATTTCACCTCTGTTAACCAACAACCTCTCTATATCAATACCTTCAAAACTTACCTAAGTTGATATGTACTGTAAATCTAACCTCTGTAGGGTAACAACCTCTCTATAACAACACCTTCAAAACTTCCCTAAGTTGAAATTTACTATAAATTTAATCTCTGTAGACCAACAACCTCTCTATAACAACTCCTTCAAAACTTCCCGAAGTATATATTTACTATAAATTTAACCTCTGTAGACCAACAACCTCTCTATAACAACACCTTCAAAACTTTCCTATATTGATATCTACTGCAAATTTAACCTCTATAGAGCAACAACCTCACTATAACAATGCCTTCAAAATCCCCTAAGTTGATAACTACTATAAATTAAACATCTGTAGACCAACAACCTCTCTATAACAACACCTTCAGAATTACCCTAAGCTGATATTTACTATAAATTTAACCTCTGTAGACTAACAACCTCTCTATAACAGCTCCTTCAAAACTTCCCGAAGTATATATTTACTATAAATTGAACCTCTGTTGACCAACAACCTCTCTATAACAATACCTTCAAAACTTCCCTAAGTTGATATCTACTGTAAATCTAACCTCTGTAGGGTAACAACCTCTCTATAACAACACCTTCAAAACTTCCCTAAGTTGAAATTTAATATAAATTTAACCTCTGAAGACCAACAACCTCTCTTTAACAACACCTTCAAAACTTTCCTAAATTGATATCTACTGCAAATTTAACCTCTATAGAGCAACAACCTCTCCATAACAATGCCTTCAAAATCCCCTAAGTTGATAACTACTATAAATTTAACTTCTGTAGACCAACAACCTCTCTATAACAACACCTTCTGAATTACCCTAAGTTGATATCTACTATAAATTTAACATCTGTAGACCAACAACCTCTGTATAACAACACCTTCAAAACTTTCCTTAATTGATATTTACTGTAAATTTAACCTCTCTAGACCAACAGCCTCTCTATAACAACACCTTCAAGACTTTCCTTAATTGATATTTACTATAAATTTAACCTCTGTAGAGCAACAACCTCTCTATAACAACACCTTCAAAACTTCCCTAAGTTGATATCTACTGTAAATTTAACTTCAGTAGACGAACAACCTCTCTATAACAACACTTTCAAAACTCCCCGAAGTTGATATTTACTATAAATATAACCTTTGTAGACCAACAACCTCTCTATAACAGTACCTTCAAAACTTCCCTAAGTTGATATCTACTGCAAATTTAACCTCTATAGAGCAACAACCTCTCTATAACAATGCCTTCAAAATTTCCCTTAGTTGATAATTACTATAAATTTAACCTCTGTAGACCAACAACCTCTCTATAACAATACCTTCAAAACTTTCCTTAATTGATATTTGCTATAAATTTAAACTCTGTAGAGCAACAACCTCTCTATAACAATACCTTCAAAACTTCCCTAAGTTGATATCTACTGTAAAATTAACCTCTGTAGAGTAACAACCTCTCTATATAAATACCTTCAAATCTTCCCTAAGTTGATATCTACTGTAAATCTAACCTCTGTAGGGTAACAACCTCTCTATAACAACACCTTCAAAACTTCCCTAAGTTGAAATTTACTATAAATTTAACCTCTGTAGACCAACAACCTCTCTATAACAACACCTTCAAAACTTTCCTAAATTGATATCTACTGCAAATTTAACCTCTATAGAGCAACAACCTCTCTATAACAATGCCTTCAAAATCCCCTAAGTTGATAACTACTATAAATTTAACATCTGTAGACCAGCAACCTCTCAATAACAACACATTCTGAATTACCCTAAGTTGATATCTACTATAAATTTAACATCTGTAGACCAACAACCTCTCTATAACAACACCTTCAAAACTTTCCTTAATTGATATTTACTGTAAATTTAACCTCTGTAGACCAACAACCTCTCTATAACAGCTCCTTCAAAACTTCCCGAAGTATATATTTACTATAAATTTAACCTCTGTTGACCAACAACCTCTCTATATAAATACCTTCAAAGCTTCCCTAAGTTGATATCTACTGTAAATCTTACCTCTGTAGGGTAACAACCTTTCTATAACAACTCCTTCAAAACTTCCCGAAGTATATATTTACTATAAATTTAACCTCTGTAGACCAACAACCTCTCTATAACAAAACCTTCAAAACTTTCCTAAATTGATATCTACTGCAAATTTAACCTCTATAGAGCAACAACCTCTCTATAACAACACTTTCAAAACTCCCCGAAGTTGATATTTACTGTAAATATAACATCTGTTGACCAACAACCTCTCTATATAAATACCTTCAAAACTTCCCTAAGTTGATATCTACTGTAAATCTAACCTCTGTAGACCAACAACCTCTCTATAACAAGTCCTTCAAAACTTCCCGAAGTATATATTTACTATAAATTTAACCTCTGTAGACCAACAACCTCTCTATAACAAAACCTTCAAAACTTTCCTAAATTGATATCTACTGCAAATTTAACCTCTATAGAGCAACAACCTCTCTATAACAACACCTTCAAAACTCCCCGAAGTTGATATTTACTGTAAATATAACCTTTGTAGACCAACAACCTCTCTATAATAATACCTTCAAAACTTCCCTAAATTGATATCTACTGTAAATTTAACCTCTGTAGAGTAACGACCTCTCTTTAACAACACCTTCAAAACTTTCCTAAATTGATATCTACTGTAAATTTAACCTCTGTAGACCAACAACCTCTCTATAACAACACCTTCAAAACTTTCCTTAATTGATATTTACTCTAAATTTAACCTCTGTAGACCAACAACCTCTCTATAACAACACCTTCAAAACTCCCCAAAGTTGATATTTACTATAAATATAACCTTTGTAGACCAACAACCTCTCTATATCAATACCTTCAAAATTTCACTAAGTTGATAAATACTATAAATTTAACCTCTGTAGAGCAACAACCTCTCTATAACAACACCTTCAAAACTTCCCTAAGTTGATATCTACTGTAAATCTAACCTCGGTAGATGAACAACCTCTCTATAACAACGCCTTCAAAACTTCCCTAAGTTGAAATTTACTATAAATTTAACCTCTGTAGACCAACAACCTCTCTATAACAATACCTTCAAAACTTCCCTAAGTTTACATCTACTGTAAATCTGACCTCTGTAGAGTAACATCCTCTCTATAACAACACCTTTAACACTTCCCTAAGTTGAAATTTACTATAAATTTAACTTCTGTAGAGCAACAACCTCTTTATAACAACACCTTTAAAACTTCCCTAAGTTGATATCTACTGTAAATTTAACCTCTGTAGAGTAACAATCTCTCTATAACAACACCTTCAAAACTTCCTTCAGTTGAAATTTACTATAAATTTAACCTCAGTAGATCAACAACCTCTCTGTTTCAACACCTTCAAAACTTTCCTAAATTGATATCTACTGTAAATTTAACCTCTGTAGAGCAACAACCTCTCTATATCAACACCTTTAGAACTTCCCTAAGTTGATATTTACTATAAATTTCAATTCTCTAGAGCAACAACCTCTCTATAACGACACCTTCAAAACTTCCCTAAGTTGATATTTACTATAAATTTAACCTCTGTAGAGCAACAACCTCTCTATGACAACACCTTCAGAATTACCCTAAGCTGATATTTACTATAAATTTAACCTCTGTAGACCAACAACCTCTCTATAACAACACCTTCAAAACTTCCCGAAGTAGATATTTACTATAAATTTAACCTCTGTAGACCAAGAACGTCTCTATAACAATACCTTCAAAACTTCCCTAAGTTGATATCTACTGCAAATTTAACCTCTGTACAGCAACAACCTCTCTATGACAACACCTTCAAAACTTCCCGAAGTAGATATTTACTATAAATTTAACCTCTTTAGACCAACAACCTCTCTATAACAATACCTTCAAAACTTCCCTAAGTTGATATTTACTATAAATTTAAACTCTGTAGACTGACAACCTCACTATAACAACACCTTCAAAACTTGCCGAAGTAGATATTTACTATAAATTTAACCTCTGTTAACCAACAACCTCTCTATATCAATACCTTCAAAACTTCCCTAAGTTGATATTTACTATAAATTTAAACTCTGTAGACTGACAACCTCACTATAACAACACCTTCAAAACTTGCCGAAGTAGATATTTACTATAAATTTAACCTCTGTTAACCAACAACCTCTCTATAACAACACCTTCAAAACTTTCCTAAATTGACATCTACTGCAAATTTAACCTCTATAGAGCAACAACCTCTCTATAACAATGCCTTCAAAATCCCCTAAGTTGATAACTACTATAAATTTAACCTCTGTAGACTATCAACCTCTCTATAACAGCTCCTTCAAAACTTCCCGAAGTATATATTTACTATAAATTTAACCTCTGTAGACCAACAACCTCTCTATAACAACACCTTCAGAATTACCCTAAGCTGATATTTACTATAAATTTAACCTCTGTAGACTATCAACCTATCTATAACAGCTCCTTCAAAACTTCCCGAAGTATATATTTACTATAAATTTAACCTCTGTTGACCAACAACCTCTCTATATAAATACCTTCAAAACTTCCCTAAGTTGATATCTACTGTAAATCTAACCTCTGTAGGGTAACAACCTCTCTATAACAACACCTTCAAAACTTCCCTAAATTGATATCTACTGTAAATTTAACCTCTGTAGAGTAACGACCTCTCTTTAACAACGCCTTCAAAACTTCCCTAAGTTGAAATTTACTATAAATTTAACCTCTGTAGAGCAACAACCTCACTATAACAACACCTTCAAAACTTCCCGAAGTAGATATTTACTATAAATTTCACCTCTGTTAACCAACAACCTCTCTATATCAATACCTTCAAAACTTACCTAAGTTGATATGTACTGTAAATCTAACCTCTGTAGGGTAACAACCTCTCTATAACAACACCTTCAAAACTTCCCTAAGTTGAAATTTACTATAAATTTAATCTCTGTAGACCAACAACCTCTCTATAACAACTCCTTCAAAACTTCCCGAAGTATATATTTACTATAAATTTAACCTCTGTAGACCAACAACCTCTCTATAACAACACCTTCAAAACTTTCCTATATTGATATCTACTGCAAATTTAACCTCTATAGAGCAACAACCTCACTATAACAATGCCTTCAAAATCCCCTAAGTTGATAACTACTATAAATTAAACATCTGTAGACCAACAACCTCTCTATAACAACACCTTCAGAATTACCCTAAGCTGATATTTACTATAAATTTAACCTCTGTAGACTAACAACCTCTCTATAACAGCTCCTTCAAAACTTCCCGAAGTATATATTTACTATAAATTGAACCTCTGTTGACCAACAACCTCTCTATAACAATACCTTCAAAACTTCCCTAAGTTGATATCTACTGTAAATCTAACCTCTGTAGGGTAACAACCTCTCTATAACAACACCTTCAAAACTTCCCTAAGTTGAAATTTAATATAAATTTAACCTCTGAAGACCAACAACCTCTCTTTAACAACACCTTCAAAACTTTCCTAAATTGATATCTACTGCAAATTTAACCTCTATAGAGCAACAACCTCTCTATAACAATGCCTTCAAAATCCCCTAAGTTGATAACTACTATAAATTTAACTTCTGTAGACCAACAACCTCTCTATAACAACACCTTCTGAATTACCCTAAGTTGATATCTACTATAAATTTAACATCTGTAGACCAACAACCTCTCTATAACAACACCTTCAAAACTTTCCTTAATTGATATTTACTGTAAATTTAACCTCTCTAGACCAACAGCCTCTCTATAACAACACCTTCAAGACTTTCCTTAATTGATATTTACTATAAATTTAACCTCTGTAGAGCAACAACCTCTCTATAACAACACCTTCAAAACTTCCCTAAGTTGATATCTACTGTAAATTTAACTTCAGTAGACGAACAACCTCTCTATAACAACACTTTCAAAACTCCCCGAAGTTGATATTTACTATAAATATAACCTTTGTAGACCAACAACCTCTCTATAACAGTACCTTCAAAACTTCCCTAAGTTGATATCTACTGCAAATTTAACCTCTATAGAGCAACAACCTCTCTATAACAATGCCTTCAAAATTTCCCTTAGTTGATAATTACTATAAATTTAACCTCTGTAGACCAACAACCTCTCTATAACAATACCTTCAAAACTTTCCTTAATTGATATTTGCTATAAATTTAAACTCTGTAGAGCAACAACCTCTCTATAACAATACCTTCAAAACTTCCCTAAGTTGATATCAACTGTAAAATTAACCTCTGTAGAGTAACAACCTCTCTATATAAATACCTTCAAATCTTCCCTAAGTTGATATCTACTGTAAATCTAACCTCTGTAGGGTAACAACCTCTCTATAACAACACCTTCAAAACTTCCCTAAGTTGAAATTTACTATAAATTTAACCTCTGTAGACCAACAACCTCTCTATAACAATACCTTCAAAACTTCCCTAAGTTGACATCTACTGTAAATCTGACCTCTGTAGAGTAACATCCTCTCTATAACAACACCTTTAACACTTCCCTAAGTTGAAATTTACAATAAATTTAACTTCTGTAGAGCAACAACCTCTCTATAACAACACCTTCAAAACTTTCCTAAATTGATATCTACTGTAAATTTAACCTCTGTAGACCAACAACCTCTCTATAACAACACCTTCAAAACTTTCCTTAATTGATATTTACTCTAAATTTAACCTCTGTAGACCAACAACCTCTCTATAACAACACCTTCAAAACTCCCCAAAGTTGATATTTACTATAAATATAACCTTTGTAGACCAACAACCTCTCTATAACAATACCTTCAAAATTTCACTAAGTTGATAAATACTATAAATTTAACCTCTGTAGAGCAACAACCTCTCTATAACAACACCTTCAAAACTTCCCTAAGTTGATATCTACTGTAAATCTAACCTCGGTAGATGAACAACCTCTCTATAACAACGCCTTCAAAACTTCCCTAAGTTGAAATTTACTATAAATTTAACCTCTGTAGACCAACAACCTCTCTATAACAATACCTTCAAAACTTCCCTAAGTTTACATCTACTGTAAATCTGACCTCTGTAGAGTAACATCCTCTCTATAACAACACCTTTAACACTTCCCTAAGTTGAAATTTACTATAAATTTAACTTCTGTAGAGCAACAACCTCTTTATAACAACACCTTTAAAACTTCCCTAAGTTGATATCTACTGTAAATTTAACCTCTGTAGAGTAACAATCTCTCTATAACAACACCTTCAAAACTTCCTTCAGTTGAAATTTACTATAAATTTAACCTCAGTAGATCAACAACCTCTCTGTTTCAACACCTTCAAAACTTTCCTAAATTGATATCTACTGTAAATTTAACCTCTGTAGAGCAACAACCTCTCTATATCAACACCTTTAGAACTTCCCTAAGTTGATATTTACTATAAATTTCAATTCTCTAGAGCAACAACCTCTCTATAACGACACCTTCAAAACTTCCCTAAGTTGATATTTACTATAAATTTAACCTCTGTAGAGCAACAACCTCTCTATGACAACACCTTCAGAATTACCCTAAGCTGATATTTACTATAAATTTAACCTCTGTAGACCAACAACCTCTCTATAACAACACCTTCAAAACTTCCCGAAGTAGATATTTACTATAAATTTAACCTCTGTAGACCAAGAACGTCTCTATAACAATACCTTCAAAACTTCCCTAAGTTGATATCTACTGCAAATTTAACCTCTGTACAGCAACAACCTCTCTATGACAACACCTTCAAAACTTCCGGAAGTAGATATTTACTATAAATTTAACCTCTTTAGACCAACAACCTCTCTATAACAATACCTTCAAAACTTCCCTAAGTTGATATTTACTATAAATTTAAACTCTGTAGACTGACAACCTCACTATAACAACACCTTCAAAACTTGCCGAAGTAGATATTTACTATAAATTTAACCTCTGTTAACCAACAACCTCTCTATATCAATACCTTCAAAACTTCCCTAAGTTGATATTTACTATAAATTTAAACTCTGTAGACTGACAACCTCACTATAACAACACCTTCAAAACTTGCCGAAGTAGATATTTACTATAAATTTAACCTCTGTTAACCAACAACCTCTCTATAACAACACCTTCAAAACTTTCCTAAATTGACATCTACTGCAAATTTAACCTCTATAGAGCAACAACCTCTCTATAACAATGCCTTCAAAATCCCCTAAGTTGATAACTACTATAAATTTAACCTCTGTAGACTATCAACCTCTCTATAACAGCTCCTTCAAAACTTCCCGAAGTATATATTTACTATAAATTTAACCTCTGTAGACCAACAACCTCTCTATAACAACACCTTCAGAATTACCCTAAGCTGATATTTACTATAAATTTAACCTCTGTAGACTATCAACCTATCTATAACAGCTCCTTCAAAACTTCCCGAAGTATATATTTACTATAAATTTAACCTCTGTTGACCAACAACCTCTCTATATAAATACCTTCAAAACTTCCCTAAGTTGATATCTACTGTAAATCTAACCTCTGTAGGGTAACAACCTCTCTATAACAACACCTTCAAAACTTCCCTAAATTGATATCTACTGTAAATTTAACCTCTGTAGAGTAACGACCTCTCTTTAACAACGCCTTCAAAACTTCCCTAAGTTGAAATTTACTATAAATTTAACCTCTGTAGAGCAACAACCTCACTATAACAACACCTTCAAAACTTCCCGAAGTAGATATTTACTATAAATTTCACCTCTGTTAACCAACAACCTCTCTATATCAATACCTTCAAAACTTACCTAAGTTGATATGTACTGTAAATCTAACCTCTGTAGGGTAACAACCTCTCTATAACAACACCTTCAAAACTTCCCTAAGTTGAAATTTACTATAAATTTAATCTCTGTAGACCAACAACCTCTCTATAACAACTCCTTCAAAACTTCCCGAAGTATATATTTACTATAAATTTAACCTCTGTAGACCAACAACCTCTCTATAACAACACCTTCAAAACTTTCCTATATTGATATCTACTGCAAATTTAACCTCTATAGAGCAACAACCTCACTATAACAATGCCTTCAAAATCCCCTAAGTTGATAACTACTATAAATTAAACATCTGTAGACCAACAACCTCTCTATAACAACACCTTCAGAATTACCCTAAGCTGATATTTACTATAAATTTAACCTCTGTAGACTAACAACCTCTCTATAACAGCTCCTTCAAAACTTCCCGAAGTATATATTTACTATAAATTGAACCTCTGTTGACCAACAACCTCTCTATAACAATACCTTCAAAACTTCCCTAAGTTGATATCTACTGTAAATCTAACCTCTGTAGGGTAACAACCTCTCTATAACAACACCTTCAAAACTTCCCTAAGTTGAAATTTAATATAAATTTAACCTCTGAAGACCAACAACCTCTCTTTAACAACACCTTCAAAACTTTCCTAAATTGATATCTACTGCAAATTTAACCTCTATAGAGCAACAACCTCTCTATAACAATGCCTTCAAAATCCCCTAAGTTGATAACTACTATAAATTTAACTTCTGTAGACCAACAACCTCTCTATAACAACACCTTCTGAATTACCCTAAGTTGATATCTACTATAAATTTAACATCTGTAGACCAACAACCTCTCTATAACAACACCTTCAAAACTTTCCTTAATTGATATTTACTGTAAATTTAACCTCTCTAGACCAACAGCCTCTCTATAACAACACCTTCAAGACTTTCCTTAATTGATATTTACTATAAATTTAACCTCTGTAGAGCAACAACCTCTCTATAACAACACCTTCAAAACTTCCCTAAGTTGATATCTACTGTAAATTTAACTTCAGTAGACGAACAACCTCTCTATAACAACACTTTCAAAACTCCCCGAAGTTGATATTTACTATAAATATAACCTTTGTAGACCAACAACCTCTCTATAACAGTACCTTCAAAACTTCCCTAAGTTGATATCTACTGCAAATTTAACCTCTATAGAGCAACAACCTCTCTATAACAATGCCTTCAAAATTTCCCTTAGTTGATAATTACTATAAATTTAACCTCTGTAGACCAACAACCTCTCTATAACAATACCTTCAAAACTTTCCTTAATTGATATTTGCTATAAATTTAAACTCTGTAGAGCAACAACCTCTCTATAACAATACCTTCAAAACTTCCCTAAGTTGATATCAACTGTAAAATTAACCTCTGTAGAGTAACAACCTCTCTATATAAATACCTTCAAATCTTCCCTAAGTTGATATCTACTGTAAATCTAACCTCTGTAGGGTAACAACCTCTCTATAACAACACCTTCAAAACTTCCCTAAGTTGAAATTTACTATAAATTTAACCTCTGTAGACCAACAACCTCTCTATAACAATACCTTCAAAACTTCCCTAAGTTGACATCTACTGTAAATCTGACCTCTGTAGAGTAACATCCTCTCTATAACAACACCTTTAACACTTCCCTAAGTTGAAATTTACAATAAATTTAACTTCTGTAGAGCAACAACCTCTCTATAACAACACCTTCAAAACTTTCCTAAATTGATATCTACTGTAAATTTAACCTCTGTAGACCAACAACCTCTCTATAACAACACCTTCAAAACTTTCCTTAATTGATATTTACTCTAAATTTAACCTCTGTAGACCAACAACCTCTCTATAACAACACCTTCAAAACTCCCCAAAGTTGATATTTACTATAAATATAACCTTTGTAGACCAACAACCTCTCTATAACAATACCTTCAAAATTTCACTAAGTTGATAAATACTATAAATTTAACCTCTGTAGAGCAACAACCTCTCTATAACAACACCTTCAAAACTTCCCTAAGTTGATATCTACTGTAAATCTAACCTCGGTAGATGAACAACCTCTCTATAACAACGCCTTCAAAACTTCCCTAAGTTGAAATTTACTATAAATTTAACCTCTGTAGACCAACAACCTCTCTATAACAATACCTTCAAAACTTCCCTAAGTTTACATCTACTGTAAATCTGACCTCTGTAGAGTAACATCCTCTCTATAACAACACCTTTAACACTTCCCTAAGTTGAAATTTACTATAAATTTAACTTCTGTAGAGCAACAACCTCTTTATAACAACACCTTTAAAACTTCCCTAAGTTGATATCTACTGTAAATTTAACCTCTGTAGAGTAACAATCTCTCTATAACAACACCTTCAAAACTTCCTTCAGTTGAAATTTACTATAAATTTAACCTCAGTAGATCAACAACCTCTCTGTTTCAACACCTTCAAAACTTTCCTAAATTGATATCTACTGTAAATTTAACCTCTGTAGAGCAACAACCTCTCTATATCAACACCTTTAGAACTTCCCTAAGTTGATATTTACTATAAATTTCAATTCTCTAGAGCAACAACCTCTCTATAACGACACCTTCAAAACTTCCCTAAGTTGATATTTACTATAAATTTAACCTCTGTAGAGCAACAACCTCTCTATGACAACACCTTCAGAATTACCCTAAGCTGATATTTACTATAAATTTAACCTCTGTAGACCAACAACCTCTCTATAACAACACCTTCAAAACTTCCCGAAGTAGATATTTACTATAAATTTAACCTCTGTAGACCAAGAACGTCTCTATAACAATACCTTCAAAACTTCCCTAAGTTGATATCTACTGCAAATTTAACCTCTGTACAGCAACAACCTCTCTATGACAACACCTTCAAAACTTCCCGAAGTAGATATTTACTATAAATTTAACCTCTTTAGACCAACAACCTCTCTATAACAATACCTTCAAAACTTCCCTAAGTTGATATTTACTATAAATTTAAACTCTGTAGACTGACAACCTCACTATAACAACACCTTCAAAACTTGCCGAAGTAGATATTTACTATAAATTTAACCTCTGTTAACCAACAACCTCTCTATATCAATACCTTCAAAACTTCCCTAAGTTGATATTTACTATAAATTTAAACTCTGTAGACTGACAACCTCACTATAACAACACCTTCAAAACTTGCCGAAGTAGATATTTACTATAAATTTAACCTCTGTTAACCAACAACCTCTCTATAACAACACCTTCAAAACTTTCCTAAATTGATATCTACTGCAAATTTAACCTCTATAGAGCAACAACCTCTCTATAACAATGCCTTCAAAATCCCCTAAGTTGATAACTACTATAAATTTAACCTCTGTAGACTATCAACCTCTCTATAACAGCTCCTTCAAAACTTCCCGAAGTATATATTTACTATAAATTTAACCTCTGTAGACCAACAACCTCTCTATAACAACACCTTCAGAATTACCCTAAGCTGATATTTACTATAAATTTAACCTCTGTAGACTATCAACCTATCTATAACAGCTCCTTCAAAACTTCCCGAAGTATATATTTACTATAAATTTAACCTCTGTTGACCAACAACCTCTCTATATAAATACCTTCAAAACTTCCCTAAGTTGATATCTACTGTAAATCTAACCTCTGTAGGGTAACAACCTCTCTATAACAACACCTTCAAAACTTCCCTAAATTGATATCTACTGTAAATTTAACCTCTGTAGAGTAACGACCTCTCTTTAACAACGCCTTCAAAACTTCCCTAAGTTGAAATTTACTATAAATTTAACCTCTGTAGAGCAACAACCTCACTATAACAACACCTTCAAAACTTCCCGAAGTAGATATTTACTATAAATTTCACCTCTGTTAACCAACAACCTCTCTATATCAATACCTTCAAAACTTACCTAAGTTGATATGTACTGTAAATCTAACCTCTGTAGGGTAACAACCTCTCTATAACAACACCTTCAAAACTTCCCTAAGTTGAAATTTACTATAAATTTAATCTCTGTAGACCAACAACCTCTCTATAACAACTCCTTCAAAACTTCCCGAAGTATATATTTACTATAAATTTAACCTCTGTAGACCAACAACCTCTCTATAACAACACCTTCAAAACTTTCCTATATTGATATCTACTGCAAATTTAACCTCTATAGAGCAACAACCTCACTATAACAATGCCTTCAAAATCCCCTAAGTTGATAACTACTATAAATTAAACATCTGTAGACCAACAACCTCTCTATAACAACACCTTCAGAATTACCCTAAGCTGATATTTACTATAAATTTAACCTCTGTAGACTAACAACCTCTCTATAACAGCTCCTTCAAAACTTCCCGAAGTATATATTTACTATAAATTGAACCTCTGTTGACCAACAACCTCTCTATAACAATACCTTCAAAACTTCCCTAAGTTGATATCTACTGTAAATCTAACCTCTGTAGGGTAACAACCTCTCTATAACAACACCTTCAAAACTTCCCTAAGTTGAAATTTAATATAAATTTAACCTCTGAAGACCAACAACCTCTCTTTAACAACACCTTCAAAACTTTCCTAAATTGATATCTACTGCAAATTTAACCTCTATAGAGCAACAACCTCTCTATAACAATGCCTTCAAAATCCCCTAAGTTGATAACTACTATAAATTTAACTTCTGTAGACCAACAACCTCTCTATAACAACACCTTCTGAATTACCCTAAGTTGATATCTACTATAAATTTAACATCTGTAGACCAACAACCTCTGTATAACAACACCTTCAAAACTTTCCTTAATTGATATTTACTGTAAATTTAACCTCTCTAGACCAACAGCCTCTCTATAACAACACCTTCAAGACTTTCCTTAATTGATATTTACTATAAATTTAACCTCTGTAGAGCAACAACCTCTCTATAACAACACCTTCAAAACTTCCCTAAGTTGATATCTACTGTAAATTTAACTTCAGTAGACGAACAACCTCTCTATAACAACACTTTCAAAACTCCCCGAAGTTGATATTTACTATAAATATAACCTTTGTAGACCAACAACCTCTCTATAACAGTACCTTCAAAACTTCCCTAAGTTGATATCTACTGCAAATTTAACCTCTATAGAGCAACAACCTCTCTATAACAATGCCTTCAAAATTTCCCTTAGTTGATAATTACTATAAATTTAACCTCTGTAGACCAACAACCTCTCTATAACAATACCTTCAAAACTTTCCTTAATTGATATTTGCTATAAATTTAAACTCTGTAGAGCAACAACCTCTCTATAACAATACCTTCAAAACTTCCCTAAGTTGATATCTACTGTAAAATTAACCTCTGTAGAGTAACAACCTCTCTATATAAATACCTTCAAATCTTCCCTAAGTTGATATCTACTGTAAATCTAACCTCTGTAGGGTAACAACCTCTCTATAACAACACCTTCAAAACTTCCCTAAGTTGAAATTTACTATAAATTTAACCTCTGTAGACCAACAACCTCTCTATAACAACACCTTCAAAACTTTCCTAAATTGATATCTACTGCAAATTTAACCTCTATAGAGCAACAACCTCTCTATAACAATGCCTTCAAAATCCCCTAAGTTGATAACTACTATAAATTTAACATCTGTAGACCAGCAACCTCTCAATAACAACACATTCTGAATTACCCTAAGTTGATATCTACTATAAATTTAACATCTGTAGACCAACAACCTCTCTATAACAACACCTTCAAAACTTTCCTTAATTGATATTTACTGTAAATTTAACCTCTGTAGACCAACAACCTCTCTATAACAGCTCCTTCAAAACTTCCCGAAGTATATATTTACTATAAATTTAACCTCTGTTGACCAACAACCTCTCTATATAAATACCTTCAAAGCTTCCCTAAGTTGATATCTACTGTAAATCTTACCTCTGTAGGGTAACAACCTTTCTATAACAACTCCTTCAAAACTTCCCGAAGTATATATTTACTATAAATTTAACCTCTGTAGACCAACAACCTCTCTATAACAAAACCTTCAAAACTTTCCTAAATTGATATCTACTGCAAATTTAACCTCTATAGAGCAACAACCTCTCTATAACAACACTTTCAAAACTCCCCGAAGTTGATATTTACTGTAAATATAACATCTGTTGACCAACAACCTCTCTATATAAATACCTTCAAAACTTCCCTAAGTTGATATCTACTGTAAATCTAACCTCTGTAGACCAACAACCTCTCTATAACAACTCCTTCAAAACTTCCCGAAGTATATATTTACTATAAATTTAACCTCTGTAGACCAACAACCTCTCTATAACAAAACCTTCAAAACTTTCCTAAATTGATATCTACTGCAAATTTAACCTCTATAGAGCAACAACCTCTCTATAACAACACCTTCAAAACTCCCCGAAGTTGATATTTACTGTAAATATAACCTTTGTAGACCAACAACCTCTCTATAATAATACCTTCAAAACTTCCCTAAATTGATATCTACTGTAAATTTAACCTCTGTAGAGTAACGACCTCTCTTTAACAACGCCTTCAAAACTTCCCTAAGTTGAAATTTACTATAAATTTAACCTCTGTAGAGCAACAACCTCACTATAACAACACCTTCAAAACTTCCCGAAGTAGATATTTACTATAAATTTCACCTCTGTTAACCAACAACCTCTCTATATCAATACCTTCAAAACTTCCCTAAGTTGATATCTACTGTAAATTTAACCTCTGTAGACTATCAACCTCTCTATAACAGCTCCTTCAAAACTTCCCGAAGTATATATTTACTATAAATTTAACCTCTGTTGACCAACAACCTCTCTATATCAATACCTTCAAAACTTCCCTAAGTTGATATCTACTGTAAATCTAACCTCTGTAGGGTAACAACCTCTCTATAACAACACCTTCAAAACTTCCCTAAGTTGAAATTTACTATAAATTTAATCTCTGTAGACAAACAACCTCTCTATAACAACTCCTTCAAAACTTCCCGAAGTATATATTTACTATAAATTTAACCTCTGTAGACCAACAACCTCTCTATAACAACACCTTCAAAACTTTCTTATATTGATATCTACTGCAAATTTAACCTCTATAGAGCAACAACCTCTCTATAACAATGCCTTCAAAATCCCCTAAGTTGATAACTACTATAAATTAAACATCTGTAGACCAACAACCTATCTATAACAACACCTTCAGAATTACCCTAAGCTGATATTTACTATAAATTTAACCTCTGTAGACTAACAACCTCTCTATAACAGCTCCTTCAAAACTTCCCGAAGTATATATTTACTATAAATTTAACCTCTGTTGACCAACAACCTCTCTATATAAATACCTTCAAAACTTCCCTAAGTTGATATCTACTGTAAATCTAACCTCTGAAGACCAACAACCTCTCTATAACAACACCTTCAAAACTTTCCTAAATTGATATCTACTGCAAATTTAACCTCTATAGAGCAACAACCTCTCTATAACAATGCCTTCAAAATCCCCTAAGTTGATAACTACTATAAATTTAACATCTGTAGACCAACAACCTCTCTATAACAACACCTTCAAGACTTTCCTAAATTGATATTTACTATAAATTTAACCTCTGTAGAGCAACAACCTCTCTATAACAACACCTTCAAAACTTCCCTAAGTTGATATCTACTGTAAATTTAACTTCAGTAGACGAACAACCTCTCTATAACAACACCTTCAAAACTCCCGGAAGTTGATATTTACTATAAATATTACCTTTGTAGACCAACAACCTCTCTATAACAGTACCTTCGAAACTTCCCTAAGTTGATATCTACTGCAAATTTAACCTCTATAGAGCAACAACCTCTCTATAACAATGCCTTCAAAATTTCCCTTAGTTGATAATTACTATAAATTTAACCCCTGTAGACCAACAACCTCTCTATAACAATACCTTCAAAACTTTCCTTAATTGATATTTGCTATAAATTTAAACTCTGTAGAGCAACAACCTCTCTGTAACAATACCTTCAAAACTTCCCAAAGTTGAAATTTACTATAAATTTAACCTCTGTATACCATCAACCTCTCTATAACAACACCTTCAAAACTTCCCGAAGTAGATATTTAATATAAATTTAACCTCTGTTGACCAACAACCTCTGTTGACCACACCTTCAAAACTTCCCTAAGTTGACATCTACTGTAAATCTGACCTCTGTAGAGTAACATCCTCTCTATAACAACACCTTTAACACTTCCCTAAGTTGAAATTTACTATAAATTTTACTTCTGTAGAGCAACAACCTCTCTATAACAACACCTTCAAAACTTTCCTAAATTGATATTTACTGTAAATTTAACCTCTGTAGACCAACAACCTCTCTATAACAATACCTTCAAAACTTCACTAAGTTGAAATTTACTATAAATTTAATCTCTGTAGACTAACAACCTCTCTATAACAACTCCTTCAAAACTTCCCGAAGTATATATTTACTATAAATTTAACCTCTGTAGACCAACAACCTCTCTAACAGCTACTTCAAAGTTTCCCCAAGTTGAAATTTACTATAAATTTAACCTCTGTAGACCAACAACCTCTCTATAACTATACCTTCAAAACTTCCCTGAGTTGATATCTACTGTAAATTTAATCTCTGTAGAGTAACAACCTCTCTATAACAACACCTTCAAAACTTCCCGAAGTGGTAAATTACTATAAATTGAATCTCTGTAAAGTATATCAACACCTTCAAAACTTCCCTAAACTGATATCTACTATAAATTTAACCTCTGTAAAGCTACAACCTCTCTATAACAACACCTTCAAAATTTGCCTTAATTGATATCTACTATAAATTTAACCTCTGTAGACCAACAACCTCTCTACAACAACACATTCAAAACTTCCCTAAGTTGATATTTACTATAAATTTAAACTCTGTAGACTAACAACCTCTCTATAACAATGCCTTCAAAACTTCCCTAAGTTGATATCTACTGTAAATTTAACCTCGGTAGACGAACAACCTCTCTATAACAACACCTTCAAAACTCCCAGAAGTTGATATTTACTATAAATATAACCTTTGTAGACCAACAGCCTCTCTATAATAATACCTTCAAAACTTCCCTAAGTTGATATCTACTGTAAATTTAACCTCTATAGAGCAACAACCTCTCTATAACAATGCCTTCAAAATTTCCCTTAGTTGATAATTACTATAAATTTAACCTCTGTAGACCAACAACCTCTCTATAACAACACCTTCAAAACTTTCCTAAATTGATATCTACTGCAAATTTAACCTCTATAGAGCAACAACCTCTCTATAACAATGCCTTCAAAATCCCCTAAGTTGATAACTACTATAAATTTAACATCTGTAGACCAACAACCTCTCAATAACAACACATTCTGAATTACCCTAAGTTGATATCTACTATAAATTTAACATCTGTAGACCAACAACCTCTCTATAACAACACCTTCAAAACTTTCCTTAATTGATATTTACTGTAAATTTAACCTCTGTAGACCAACAACCTCTCTATAACAGCTCCTTCAAAACTTCCCGAAGTATATATTTACTATAAATTTAACCTCTGTTGACCAACAACCTCTCTATATAAATACCTTCAAAGCTTCCCTAAGTTGATATCTACTGTAAATCTTACCTCTGTAGGGTAACAACCTCTCTATAACAACTCCTTCAAAACTTCCCGAAGTATATATTTACTATAAATTTAACCTCTGTAGACCAACAACCTCTCTATAACAAAACCTTCAAAACTTTCCTAAATTGATATCTACTGCAAATTTAACCTCTATAGAGCAACAACCTCTCTATAACAACACTTTCAAAACTCCCCGAAGTTGATATTTACTGTAAATATAACATCTGTTGACCAACAACCTCTCTATATAAATACCTTCAAAACTTCCCTAAGTTGATATCTACTGTAAATCTAACCTCTGTAGACCAACAACCTCTCTATAACAACTCCTTCAAAACTTCCCGAAGTATATATTTACTATAAATTTAACCTCTGTAGACCAACAACCTCTCTATAACAAAACCTTCAAAACTTTCCTAAATTGATATCTACTGCAAATTTAACCTCTATAGAGCAACAACCTCTCTATAACAACACCTTCAGAAGTCCCCGAAGTTGATATTTACTGTAAATATAACCTTTGTAGACCAACAACCTCTCTATAATAATACCTTCAAAACTTCCCTAAGTTGATATCTACTGTAAATTTAACCTCTGTAGACTATCAACCTCTCTTTAACAACGCCTTCAAAACTTCCCTAAGTTGAAATTTACTATAAATTTAACCTCTGTAGAGCAACAACCTCACTATAACAACACCTTCAAAACTTCCCGAAGTAGATATTTACTATAAATTTCACCTCTGTTAACCAACAACCTCTCTATATCAATACCTTCAAAACTTCCCTAAGTTGATATCTACTGTAAATTTAACCTCTGTAGACTATCAACCACTCTATAACAGCTCCTTCAAAACTTCCCGAAGTATATATTTACTATAAATTTAACCTCTGTTGACCAACAACCTCTCTATATCAATACCTTCAAAACTTCCCTAAGTTGATATCTACTGTAAATCTAACCTCTGTAGGGTAACAACCTCTCTATAACAACACCTTCAAAACTTCCCTAAGTTGAAATTTACTATAAATTTAATCTCTGTAGACAAACAACCTCTCTATAACAACTCCTTCAAAACTTCCCGAAGTATATATTTACTATAAATTTAACCTCTGTAGACCAACAACCTCTCTATAACAACACCTTCAAAACTTTCTTATATTGATATCTACTGCAAATTTAACCTCTATAGAGCAACAACCTCTCTATAACAATGCCTTCAAAATCCCCTAAGTTGATAACTTCTATAAATTAAACATCTGTAGACCAACAACCTATCTATAACAACACCTTCAGAATTACCCTAAGCTGATATTTACTATAAATTTAACCTCTGTAGACTAACAACCTCTCTATAACAGCTCCTTCAAAACTTCCCGAAGTATATATTTACTATAAATTTAACCTCTGTTGACCAACAACCTCTCTATATAAATACCTTCAAAACTTCCCTAAGTTGATATCTACTGTAAATCTAACCTCTGAAGACCAACAACCTCTCTATAACAACACCTTCAAAACTTTCCTAAATTGATATCTACTGCAAATTTAACCTCTATAGAGCAACAACCTCTCTATAACAATGCCTTCAAAATCCCCTAAGTTGATAACTACTATAAATTTAACATCTGTAGACCAACAACCTCTCTATAACAACACCTTCTGAATTACCCTAAGTTGATATCTACTATAAATTTAACATCTGTAGACCAACAACCTCTCTATAACAACACCTTCAAGACTTTCCTAAATTGATATTTACTATAAATTAAACCTCTGTAGAGCAACAACCTCTCTATAACAACACCTTCAAAACTTCCCTAAGTTGATATCTACTGTAAATTTAACTTCAGTAGACGAACAACCTCTCTATAACAACACCTTCAAAACTCCCGGAAGTTGATATTTACTATAAATATAACCTTTGTAGACCAACAACCTCTCTATAACAGTACCTTCGAAACTTCCCTAAGTTGATATCTACTGCAAATTTAACCTCTATAGAGCAACAACCTCTCTATAACAATGCCTTCAAAATTTCCCTTAGTTGATAATTACTATAAATTTAACCCCTGTAGACCAACAACCTCTCTATAACAATACCTTCAAAACTTTCCTTAATTGATATTTGCTATAAATTTAAACTCTGTAGAGCAACAACCTCTCTATAACAATACCTTCAAAACTTCCCTAAGTTGATATCTACTGTTAATTTACCCTCTGTAGAGTAACAACCTCTCTATAGCAATGCCTTCAAAACTTCCCAAAGTTGAAATTTATTATAAATCTAACCTCTGTAGAGCAACAGCCTCTCTATAACAACACCTTCAAAACTTCCCGAAGTGGATATTTACTATAAATTTAACCTCTGTATACCATCAACCTCTCTACAACAACACCTTCAAAACTTCCCGAAGTAGATATTTAATATAAATTTAACCTCTGTTGACCAACAACCTCTGTTGACCACACCTTCAAAACTTCCCTAAGTTGACATCTACTGTAAATCTGACCTCTGTAGAGTAACATCCTCTCTATAACAACACCTTTAACACTTCCCTAAGTTGAAATTTACTATAAATTTTACTTCTGTAGAGCAACAACCTCTCTATAACAACACCTTCAAAACTTTCCTAAATTGATATTTACTGTAAATTTAACCTCTGTAGACCAACAAACTCTCTATAACATCACCTTCAAAACTTTCCTTAATTGATATTTACTCTAAATTTAACCTCTGTAGACCAACAACCTCTCTATAACAACACCTTCAAAACTCCCCAAAGTTGATATTTACTATAAATATAACCTTTGTAGACCAACAACCTCTCTATAACAATACCTTCAAAACTTCACTAAGTTGAAATTTACTATAAATTTAATCTCTGTAGACTAACAACCTCTCTATAACAACTCCTTCAAAACTTCCCGAAGTATATATTTACTATAAATTAAACCTCTGTAGACCAACAACCTCTCTAACAGCGACTTCAAAGTTTCCCCAAGTTGAAATTTACTATAAATTTAACCTCTGTAGACCAACAACCTCTCTATAACTATACCTTCAAAACTTCCCTGAGTTGATATCTACTGTAAATTTAATCTCTGTAGAGTAACAACCTCTCTATAACAACACCTTCAAAACTTCCCGAAGTGGTTAATTACTATAAATTGAATCTCTGTAAAGTATATCAACACCTTCAAAACTTCCCTAAACTGATATCTACTATAAATTTAACCTCTGTAAAGCTACAACCTCTCTATAACAACACCTTCAAAATTTGCCTAAATTGATATCTACTATAAATTTAACCTCTGTAGACCAACAACCTCTCTACAACAACACATTCAAAACTTCCCTAAGTTGATATTTACTATAAATTTAAACTCTGTACACTAACAACCTCTCTATAACAACGCCTTCAAAACTTCCCTAAGTTGATATCTCTGTAAATTTAACCTCGGTAGACAAACAACCTCTCTATAACAACACCTTCAAAACTCCCCGAAGTTGATATTTACTATAAATATAACCTTTGTAGACCAACAGCCTCTCTATAATAATACCTTCAAAACTTCCCTAAATTGATATCTACTGTAAATTTAACCTCTGTAGAGTAACGACCTCTCTTTAACAACACCTTCAAAACTTCCCTTAATTGAAATTTACTATAAATTTAACCTCTGTAGAGCAACAACCTCACTATAACAACACCTTCAAAACTTCCCGAAGTAGATATTTACTATAAATTTAACCTCTGTTAACCAACAACCTCTCTATAACAACTCCTTCAACACTTCCCGAAGTATATATTTACTATAAATTTAACCTCTGTAGACCAACAACCTCTCTATAACAATACCTTCAAAACTTCCCTAAGTTAATATCTACTGTAAATCTAACCTCTGTAGGGTAACAACCTCTCTATAACAACACCTTCTGAATTACCCTAAGTTGATATCTACTTTAAATTTAACATCTGTAGACCAACAACCTCTCTATAACAACACCTTCAAAACTTTCCTTAATTGATATTTACTGTAAATTAAACCTCTGTAGACCAACAGCCTCTCTATAACAACACCTTCAAAACTTTCCTAAATTGATAATTACTATAAATTTAACCTCTGTAGAGCAACAACCTCTCTATAACAACACCTTCAAAACTTCCCTAAGTTGATATCTACTGTAAATTTAACTTCAGTAGACGAACAACCTCTCTATAACAACACCTTCAAAACTCCCCGAAGTTGATATTTACTATAAATATAACCTTTGTAGACCAACAACCTCTCTATAACAATACCTTCAAAACTTCCCTAAGTTGATATATACTGTAAATTTAACCCCTCTAGAATAACAACCTCTCTATAACAGCTACTTCAAAGTTTCCGCAAGTTGAAATTTACTATAAATTTAACCTCTGTAGACCAACAACCTCTCTATAACTATACCTTCAAAACTTCCCTGAGTTAATATCTACTGTAAATTTAATCTCTCTAGAGTAACAACCTCTCTATAACAACACCTTCAAAACTTCCCGAAGTGGTTAATTACTATAAATTGAATCTCTGTTAACCAACAACCTCTCTATAACAATGCCTTCAAAATCACCTAAGTTGAAATTTACTATAAATCTAACCTCTGTAGAGCAACAACCTCACTATAACAACACTTTCAAAACTTCCCGAAGTAGATATTTACTATAAATTTAACCTCTGTTAACCAACAACCTCTCTATAACAATACCTTCAAAACTTCCCTAAGTTGATATCTACTGTTAATCTATCCTCTGTAGACCAACAACCTCTCTATAACAACTCCTTCAACACTTCCCGAAGTATATATTTACTATAAATTTAACCTCTGTAGACCAACAACCTCTCTATAACAAAACCTTCAAAACTTTCCTAAATTGATATCTACTGCAAATTTAACCTCTATAGAGCAACATCCTCTCTATAACAACACCTTCAAAACTCCCCGAAGTTGATATTTACTGTAAATATAACCTTTGTAGACCAACAACCTCTCTATAATAATACCTTCAAAACTTCCCTAAATTGATATCTACTGTAAATTTAACCTCTGTAGAGTAACAACCTCTCTTTAACAACACCTTCAAAACTTCCCTAAGTTGAAATTTACAATAAATTCAACCTCTGTAGAGCAACAACCTCACTATAACAACACCTTCAAAACTTCCCGAAGTAGATATTTACTATAAATTTCACCTCTGTTAACCAACAACCTCTCTATATCAATACCTTCAAAACTTCCCTAAGTTGATATGTACTGTAAATCTAACCTCTGTAGGGTAACAACCTCTCTATAACAACACCTTCAAAACTTCCCTAAGTTGAAATTTACTATAAATTTAATCTCTGTAGACCAACAACCTCTCTATAACAACTCCTTCAAAACTTCCCGAAGTATATATTTACTATAAATTTAACCTCTGTAGACCAACAACCTCTCTATAACAACACCTTCAAAACTTTCCTATATTGATATCTACTGCAAATTTAACCTCTATAGAGCAACAACCTCACTATAACAATGCCTTCAAAATCCCCTAAGTTGATAACTACTATAAATTAAACATCTGTAGACCAACAACCTCTATAACAACACCTTCAGAATTACCCTAAGCTGATATTTACTATAAATTTAACCTCTGTAGACTAACAACCTCTCTATAACAGCTCCTTCAAAACTTCCCGAAGTATATATTTACTATAAATTGAACCTCTGTTGACCAACAACCTCTCTATATAAATACCTTCAAAACTTCCCTAAGTTGATATCTACTGTAAATCTAACCTCTGTAGGGTAACAACCTCTCTATAACAACACCTTCAAAACTTCCCTAAGTTGAAATTTAATATAAATTTAACCTCTGAAGACCAACAACCTCTCTATAACAACACCTTCAAAACTTTCCTAAATTGATATCTACAGCAAATTTAACCTCTATAGAGCAACAACCTCTCTATAACAATGCCTTCAAAATCCCCTAAGTTGATAACTACTATAAATTTAACTTCTGTAGACCAACAACCTCTCTATAACAACACCTTCTGAATTACCCTAAGTTGATATCTACTATAAATTTAACATCTGTAG
The DNA here is from genome assembly GCA_964023205.1 of Lutraria lutraria. NCBI lineage: Eukaryota > Metazoa > Mollusca > Bivalvia > Venerida > Mactridae > Lutraria > Lutraria lutraria. Next base: position 20,705,967 of record OZ026847.1, read on the forward strand.
ACCAACAACCTCTCTATAACAACACCTTCAAAACTTTCCTTAATTGATATTTACTGTAAATTTAACCTCTCTAGACCAACAGCCTCTCTATAACAACACCTTCAAGACTTTCCTAAATTGATATTTACTATAAATTTAACCTCTGTAGGGCAACAACCTCTCTATAACAACACCTTCAAAACTTCCCTAAGTTGATATCTACTGTAAATTTAACTTCAGTAGACGAACAACCTCTCTATAACAACACCTTCAAAACTCCCCGAAGTTGATATTTACTATAAATATAACCTTTGTAGACCAACAACCTCTCTATAACAGTACCTTCAAAACTTCCCTAAGTTGATATCTACTGCAAATTTAACCTCTATAGAGCAACAACCTCTCTATAACAATGCCTTCAAAATTTCCCTTAGTTGATAATTACTATAAATTTAACCTCTGTAGACCAACAACCTCTCTATAACAATACCTTCAAAACTTTCCTTAATTGATATCTACTGCAAATTTAACCTCTATAGAGCAACAACCTCTCTATAAGAATGCCTTCAAAATCCCCTAACTTGATAACTACTATAAATTTAACATCTGTAGACCAACAACCTCTCTATAACAACACCTTCTGAATTACCCTAAGTTGATATCTACTATAAATTTAACATCTGTAGACCAACAACCTCTCTATAACAACACCTTCAAAACTTTCCTTAATTGATATTTACTGAAATTTAACCTCTGTAGACCAACAACCTCTCTATAACAACACCTTCAAAACTTCCCGAAGTGGATATTTACTATAAATTTAACCTCTGTTAACCAACAACCTCTCTATAACAATACCTTCAAAACTTCCCTAAGTTGATATCTACTGTAAATCTAACCTCTGTAGACCAACAACCTCTCTATAACAACTCCTTCAACACTTCCCGAAGTATATATTTACTATAAATTTAACCTCTGTAGACCAACAACCTCTCTATAACAAAACCTTCAAATCTTTCCTAAATTGATATCTACTGCAAATTTAACCTCTATAGAGCAACAACCTCTCTATAACAACACCTTCAAAACTCCCCGAAGTTGATATTTACTGTAAATATAACCTCTGTTGACCAACAACCTCTCTATATAAATACCTTCAAAACTTCCCTAAGTTGATATCTACTGTAAATCTAACCTCTGTAGGGTAACAACCTCTCTATAACAACACCTTCAAAACTTCCCGAGGTATATATTTACTATAAATTTAACCTCCGTAGACCAACAACCTCTCTATAACAACACCTTCAAAACTTTCCTATATTGATATCTACTGCAAATTTAACCTCTATAGAGCAACAACCTCTCTATTACAATGCCTTCAAAATCGCCTATCTTGATAACTACTATAAATTAAACATCTGTAGACCAACAACCTCTCTATAACAACACCTTCAGAATTACCCTAAGCTGATATTTACTATAAATTTAACCTCTGTAGACTAACTACCTCTCTATAACAGCTCCTTCAAAACTTCCCGAAGTATATATTTACTATAAATTTAACCTCTGTTGACCAACAACCTCTCTATATAAATACCATTAAAACTTCCCTAAGTTGATATCTACTGTAAATCTAACCTCTGTAGGGTAACAACCTCTCTATAACAACACCTTCAAAACTTTCCTAAATTGATATCTACTGCAAATTTAACCTCTATAGAGCAACAACCTCTCTATAACAATGCCTTCAAAATCCCCTAAGTTGATAACTACTATAAATTTAACATCTGTAGACCAACAACCTCTCTATAACAACACCTTCTGAATTACCCTAAGTTGATATCTACTATAAATTCAACATCTGTAGACCAACAACCTCTCTATAACAACACCTTCAAAACTTTCCTAAATTGATATTTACTGTAAATTTAACCTCTCTAGACCAACAGCCTCTCTATAACAACACCTTCCAGACTTTCCTAAATTGATATTTACTATAAATTTAACCTCTGTAGACCAACAACCTCTCTATAACAACACCTTCAAAACTTTCCTAAATTGATATATACTGCAAATTAAACCTCTATAGAGCAACAACCTCTCTATAACAATGCCTTCAAAATCCCCTAAGTTGATAACTACTATAAATTTAACATCTGTAGACCAACAACCTCTCTATAACAACACCTTCAAAACTTCCCGAAGTATATATTTACTATAAATTTAACCTCCGTAGACCAACAACCTCTCTATAACAACACCTTCAAAACTTTCCTATATTGATATCTACTGCAAATTTAACCTCTATAGAGCAACAACCTCTCTATAACAATGCCTTCAAAATCCCCTAAGTTGATAACTACTATAAATTTAACATCTGTAGACCAACAACCTCTCTATAACAACACCTTCAAAACTCCCCGAAGTTGATATGTACTGTAAATCTAACCTCTGTAGACCAACAACCTCTATAACAACACCTTCAGAATTACCCTAAGCTGATATTTACTATAAATTTAACCTCTGTAGACTAACAACCTCTCTATAACAGCTCCTTCAAAACTTCCCGAAGTATATATTTACTATAAATTTAACCTCTGTAGACTAACTACCTCTCTATAACAGCTCCTTCAAAACTTCCCGAAGTATATATTTACTATAAATTTAACCTCTGTTGACCAACAACCTCTCTATATAAATACCATTAAAACTTCCCTAAGTTGATATCTACTGTAAATCTAACCTCTGTAGGGTAACAACCTCTCTATAACAACACCTTCAAAACTTTCCTAAATTGATATCTACTGCAAATTTAACCTCTATAGAGCAACAACCTCTCTATAACAATGCCTTCAAAATCCCCTAAGTTGATAACTACTATAAATTTAACATCTGTAGACCAACAACCTCTCTATAACAACACCTTCTGAATTACCCTAAGTTGATATCTACTATAAATTCAACATCTGTAGACCAACAACCTCTCTATAACAACACCTTCAAAACTTTCCTAAATTGATATTTACTGTAAATTTAACCTCTCTAGACCAACAGCCTCTCTATAACAACACCTTCAAGACTTTCCTAAATTGATATTTACTATAAATTTAACCTCTGTAGACCAACAACCTCTCTATAACAACACCTTCAAAACTTTCCTAAATTGATATATACTGCAAATTAAACCTCTATAGAGCAACAACCTCTCTATAACAATGCCTTCAAAATCCCCTAAGTTGATAACTACTATAAATTTAACATCTGTAGACCAACAACCTCTCTATAACAACACCTTCAAAACTTCCCGAAGTATATATTTACTATAAATTTAACCTCCGTAGACCAACAACCTCTCTATAACAACACCTTCAAAACTTTCCTATATTGATATCTACTGCAAATTTAACCTCTATAGAGCAACAACCTCTCTATAACAATGCCTTCAAAATCCCCTAAGTTGATAACTACTATAAATTTAACATCTGTAGACCAACAACCTCTCTATAAGAACACCTTCAAAACTCCCCGAAGTTGATATGTACTGTAAATCTAACCTCTGTAGACCAACAACCTCTATAACAACACCTTCAGAATTACCCTAAGCTGATATTTACTATAAATTTAACCTCTTCAGACTAACAACCTCTCTATAACAGCTCCTTCAAAACTTCCCGAAGTATATATTTACTATAAATTGAACCTCTGTTGACCAACAACCTCTCTATATAAATACCTTCAAAACTTCCCTAAGTTGATATCTACTGTAAATCTAACCTCTGTAGGGTAACAACCTCTCTATAACAACACCTTCAAAACTTCCCTAAGTTGAAATTTAATATAAATTTAACCTCTGAAGCCCAACAACCTCTCTATAACAACACCTTCAAAACTTTCCTAAATTGATATCTACAGCAAATTTAACCTCTATAGAGCAACAACCTCTCTATAACAATGCCTTCAAAATCCCCTAAGTTGATAACTACTATAAATTTAACTTCTGTAGACCAACAACCTCTCTATAACAACACCTTCTGAATTACCCTAAGTTGATATCTACTATAAATTTAACATCTGTAGACCAACAACCTCTCTATAACAACACCTTCAAAACTTTCCTTAATTGATATTTACTGTAAATTTAACCTCTCTAGACCAACAGCCTCTCTATAACAACACCTTCAAGACTTTCCTAAATTGATATTTACTATAAATTTAACCTCTGTAGGGCAACAACCTCTCTATAACAACACCTTCAAAACTTCCCTAAGTTGATATCTACTGTAAATTTAACTTCAGTAGACGAACAACCTCTCTATAACAACACCTTCAAAACTCCCCGAAGTTGATATTTACTATAAATATAACCTTTGTAGACCAACAACCTCTCTATAACAGTACCTTCAAAACTTCCCTAAGTTGATATCTACTGCAAATTTAACGTCTATAGAGCAACAACCTCTCTATAACAATGCCTTCAAAATTTCCCTTAGTTGATAATTACTATAAATTTAACCTCTGTAGACCAACAACCTCTCTATAACAATACCTTCAAAACTTTCCTTAATTGATATCTACTGCAAATTTAACCTCTATAGAGCAACAACCTCTCTATAACAATGCCTTCAAAATCCCCTAAGTTGATAACTACTATAAATTTAACATCTGTAGACCAACAACCTCTCTATAACAACACCTTCTGAATTACCCTAAGTTGATATCTACTATAAATTTAACATCTGTAGACCAACAACCTCTCTATAACAACACCTTCAAAACTTTCCTTAATTGATATTTACTGTAAATTTAACCTCTGTAGACCAACAACCTCTCTATAACAACACCTTCAAAACTTCCCGAAGTGGATATTTACTATAAATTTAACCTCTGTTAACCAACAACCTCTCTATAACAATACCTTCAAAACTTCCCTAAGTTGATATCTACTGTAAATCTAACCTCTGTAGACCAACAACCTCTCTATAACAACTCCTTCAACACTTCCCGAAGTATATATTTACTATAAATTTAACCTCTGTAGACCAACAACCTCTCTATAACAAAACCTTCAAATCTTTCCTAAATTGATATCTACTGCAAATTTAACCTCTATAGAGCAACAACCTCTCTATAACAACACCTTCAAAACTCTCCGAAGTTGATATTTACTGTAAATATAACCTCTGTTGACCAACAACCTCTCTATATAAATACCTTCAAAACTTCCCTAAGTTGATATCTACTGTAAATCTAACCTCTGTAGGGTAACAACCTCTCTATAACAACACCTTCAAAACTTCCCGAAGTATATATTTACTATAAATTTAACCTCCGTAGACCAACAACCTCTCTATAACAACACCTTCAAAACTTTCCTATATTGATATCTACTGCAAATTTAACCTCTATAGAGCAACAACCTCTCTATTACAATGCCTTCAAAATCGCCTATGTTGATAACTACTATAAATTAAACATCTGTAGACCAACAACCTCTCTATAACAACACCTTCAGAATTACCCTAAGCTGATATTTACTATAAATTTAACCTCTGTTGACCAACAACCTCTCTATATAAATACCATTAAAACTTCCCTAAGTTGATATCTACTGTAAATCTAACCTCTGTAGGGTAACAACCTCTCTATAACAACACCTTCAAAACTTTCCTAAATTGATATCTACTGCAAATTTAACCTCTATAGAGCAACAACCTCTCTATAACAATGCCTTCAAAATCCCCTAAGTTGATAACTACTATAAATTTAACATCTGTAGACCAACAACCTCTCTATAACAACACCTTCTGAATTACCCTAAGTTGATATCTACTATAAATTCAACATCTGTAGACCAACAACCTCTCTATAACAACACCTTCAAAACTTTCCTAAATTGATATTTACTGTAAATTTAACCTCTCTAGACCAACAGCCTCTCTATAACAACACCTTCAAGACTTTCCTAAATTGATATTTACTATAAATTTAACCTCTGTAGACCAACAACCTCTCTATAACAACACCTTCAAAACTTTCCTAAATTGATATATACTGCAAATTAAACCTCTATAGAGCAACAACCTCTCTATAACAATGCCTTCAAAATCCCCTAAGTTGATAACTACTATAAATTTAACATCTGTAGACCAACAACCTCTCTATAACAACACCTTCAAAACTTCCCGAAGTATATATTTACTATAAATTTAACCTCCGTAGACCAACAACCTCTCTATAACAACACCTTCAAAACTTTCCTATATTGATATCTACTGCAAATTTAACCTCTATAGAGCAACAACCTCTCTATAACAATGCCTTCAAAATCCCCTAAGTTGATAACTACTATAAATTTAACATCTGTAGACCAACAACCTCTCTATAACAACACCTTCAAAACTCCCCGAAGTTGATATTTACTATAAATATAACCTTTGTAGACCAACAACCTCTCTATAACAATACCTTCAAAACTTCCCTAAGTTGATATCTACTGTCAATTTAACCCCTGTAGAATAACAACCTCTCTATAACAGCGACTTCAAAGTTTCCGCAAGTTGAAATTTACTATGATTTTAACCTCTGTAGACCAACAACCTCTCTAACAGCGACTTCAAAGTTTCCCCAGGTTGAAATTTACTATAAATTTAACCTCTGTACACCAACAACCTCTCTATAACTATACCTTCAAAACTTCCCTGAGTTGATATCTACTGTAAATTTAATCTCTGTAGAGTAACAACCTCTCTATAACAACACCTTCAAAACTTCCCGAAGTGGTTAATTACTATAAATTGAATCTCTGTAAAGTATATCAACACCTTCAAAACTTCCCTAAACTGATATCTACTATAAATTTAACCTCTGTAAAGCTACAACCTCTCTATAACAACACCTTCAAAATTTGCCTAAATTGATATCTACTATAAATTTAACCTCTGTAGACCAACAACCTCTCTACAACAACACATTCAAAACTTCCCTAAATTGATATCTACTGTAAATTTAACCTCTGTAGAGTAACGACCTCTCTTTAACAACGCCTTCAAAACTTCCCTAAGTTGAAATTTACGATAAATTTAACCTCTGTAGACCAACAACCTCTCTATAACAACACCTTCAAAACTTTCCTAAATTGATATCTTCTGCAAATTTAACCTCTATAGAGCAACAACCTCTGTATAACAACACCTTCTGAATTACCCTAAGTTGATATCTACTATAAATTTAACATCTGTAGACCAACAACCTCTCTATAACAACACCTTCAAAACTTCCCGAAGTATATATTTACTATAAATTTAACCTCCGTAGACCAACAACCTCTCTATAACAGCTCCTTCAAAACTTCCCGAAGTATATATTTACTATAAATTTAACCTCTGTTGACCAACAACCTCTCTATATAAATACCTTCCCTAAGTTGATATCTACTGTAAATCTAACCTCTGTAGGGTAACAACCTCTCTATAACAACACCTTCAAAACTTTCCTAAATTGATATCTACTGCAAATTTAACCTCTATAGAGCAACAACCTCTCTATAACAATGCCTTCAAAATCCCCTAAGTTGATAACTACTATAAATTTAACATCTGTTGACCAACAACCTCTCTATAACAACACCTTCTGAATTACCCTAAGTTGATATCTACTATAAATTCAACATCTGTAGACCAACAACCTCTCTATAACAACACCTTCAAAACTTTCCTTAATTGATATTTACTGTAAATTTAACCTCTCTAGACCAACAGCCTCTCTATAACAACACCTTCAAGACTTTCCTAAATTGATATTTACTATAAATTTAACCTCTGTAGACCAACAACCTCTCTATAACAACACCTTCAAAACTTCCCTAAGTTGATATCTACTGTAAATTTAACTTCAGTAGACGAACAACCTCTCTATAACAACACCTTCAAAACTCCCCGAAGTTGATATTTACTATAAATATAACCTTTGTAGACCAACAACCTCTCTATAACAGTACCTTCAAAACTTCCCTAAGTTGATATCTACTGCAAATTTAACCTCTATAGAGCAACAACCTCTCTATAACAATGCCTTCAAAATTTGCCTTAGTTGATAATTACTATAAATTTAACCTCTGTAGACCAACAACCTCTCTATAACAACACCTTCAAAACTTTCCTTAATTGATATTTACTGTAAATTTAACCTCTGTAGAGCAACAACCTCTCTATAACAACACCTTCAAAACTTCCCTAAGTTGATATCTACTGTAAATTTAACTTCAGTAGACGAACAACCTCTCTATAACAACACCTTCAAAACTCCCAGAAGTTGAAATTTACTATAAATTTAACCTCTGTAGACCAACAACCTCTCTATAACAACACCTTCAAAACTTTCCTTAATTGATATTTACTGTAAATTTAACCTCTGTAGAGCAACAACCTCTCTATAACAACACCTTCAAAACTTCCCTAAGTTGATATCTACTGTAAATTTAACTTCAGTAGACGAACAACCTCTCTATAACAACACCTTCAAAACTCCCAGAAGGTGAAATTTACTATAAATTTAACCTCTGTAGACCAACAACCTCTCTATAACAACACCTTCAAAACTTTCCTAAATTGATATATACTGCAAATTAAATCTCTATAGAGCAACAACCTCTCTATAACAACACCTTCAAAACTTCCCGAAGTATATATTTACTATAAATTTAACCTCCGTAGACCAACAACCTCTCTATAACAACACGTTCAAAACTTTCCTATATTGATATCTACTGCAAGTTTAACCTCTATAGAGCAACAACCTCTCTATTACAATGCCTTCAAAATCCCCTATGTTGATAACTACTATAAATTAAACATCTGTGGACCAACAACCTCTCTATAACAACACCTTCAGAATTACCCTAAGCTGATATTTACTATAAATTTAACCTCTGTAGACTAACAACCTCTCTATAACAGCTCCTTCAAAACTTCCCGAAGTATATATTTACTATAAATTTAACCTCTGTTGACCAACAACCTCTCTATATAAATACCATTAAAACTTCCCTAAGTTGATATCTACTGTAAATCTAACCTCTGTAGGGTAACAACCTCTCTATAACAACACCTTCAAAACTTTCCTAAATTGATATCTACTGCAAATTTAATCTCTATAGAGCAACAACCTCTCTATAACAATGCCTTCAAAATCCCCTAAGTTGATAACTACTATAAATTTAACATCTGTAGACCAACAACCTCTCTATAACAACACCTTCTGAATTACCCTAAGTTGATATCTACTATAAATTCAACATCTGTAGACCAACAACCTCTCTATAACAACACCTTCAAAACTTTCCTTAATTGATATTTACTGTAAATTTAACCTCTCTAGACCAACAGCCTCTCTATAACAACACCTTCAAGACTTTCCTAAATTGATATTTACTATAAATTTAACCTCTGTAGACCAACAACCTCTCTATAACAACACCTTCAAAACTTTCCTAAATTGATATATACTGCAAATTAAACCTCTATAGAGCAACAACCTCTCTATAACAATGCCTTCAAAATCCCCTAAGTTGATAACTACTATAAGTTTAACATCTGTAGACCAACAACCTCTCTATAACAACACCTTCTGAATTACCCTAAGTTGATATCTACTATAAATTCAACATCTGTAGATCAACAACCTCTCTATAACAACACCTTCAAAACTTTCCTTAATTGATATTTACTGTAAATTTAACCTCTCTAGACCAACAGCCTCTCTATAACAACACCTTCAAGACTTTCCTAAATTGATATTTACTATAAATTTATCCTCTGTAGAGCAACAACCTCTCTATAACAACACCTTCAAAACTTCCCTAAGTTGATATCTACTGTAAATTTAACTTCAGTAGACGAACAACCTCTCTATAACAACACCTTCAAAACTCCCCGAAGTTGATATTTACTATAAATATAACCTTTGTAGACCAACAACCTCTCTATAACAGTACCTTCAAAACTTCCCTAAGTTGATATCTACTGCAAATTTAACCTCTATAGAGCAACAACCTCTCTATAACAATGCCTTCAAAATTTGCCTTAATTGATATTTACTGTAAATTTAACCTCTGTAGAGCAACAACCTCTCTATAACAACACCTTCAAAACTTCCCTAAGTTGATATCTACTATAAATATAACCTTTGTAGACCAACAACCTCTCTATAATAATACCTTCAAAACTTCCCTAAATTGATATCTACTGTAAATTTAACCTCTGTAGAGTATCGACCTCTCTTTAACAACGCCTTCAAAACTTCCCTAAGTTGAAATTTACTATAAATTTAACCTCTGTAGCGCAACAACCTCACTATAACAACACCTTCAAAACTTCTCGAAGTAGATATTTACTATAAATTTAACGTCTGTTAACCAACAACCTCTCTATATCAATACCTTCAAAACTTCCCTAAGTTGATATCTACTGTAAATCTATCCTCTGTAGGGTAACAACCTCTCTATAACAACACCTTCAAAACTTCCCTTAGTTGAAATTTACTATAAATTTAATCTCTGTAGACTAACAACCTCTCTATAACAACTCCTTCAAAACTTCCCGAAGTATATATTTACTATAAATTTAACCTCTGTAGACCAACAACCTCTCTATCACAACACCTTCAAAACTTTCCTAAATTGATATCTACTGCAAATTTAACCTCTATAGAGCAACAACCTCTCTATAACAATGCCTTCAAAATCCCCTAAGTTGATAACTACTATAAATTTAACATCTGTAGACCAACAACCTCTCTATAACAACACCTTCAGAATTACCCTAAGCTGATATTTACTATAAATTTAACCTCTGTAGACTATCAACCTCTCTATAACAGCTCCTTCAAAACTTCCCGAAGTATATATTTACTATAAATTTAACCTCTATAGAGCAACAACCTCTCTATAACAATGCCTTCAAAATCCCCTCAGTTGATAACTACTATAAATTTAACATCTGTAGACCAACAACCTCTCTATAACAACACCTTCAGAATTACCCTAAGTTGATATCTACTGTAAATCTAACCTCTGTAGGGTAACAACCTCTCTATAACAACACCTTCAAAACTTCCCTAAGTTGAAATTTACTATAAATTTAACCTCTGTAGACCAACAACCTCTCTATAACAACACCTTCAAAACTTTCCTAAATTGATATCTACTGCAAATTAAACCTCTATAGAGCAACAACCTCTCTATAACAAAGCCTTCAAAATCCCCTAAGTTGATAACTACTATAAATTTAACATCTGTAGACCAACAACCTCTCTATAACAACACTTTCTGAATTACCCTAAGTTGATATCTACTTTAAATTTAACACCTGTAGACCAACAACCTCTCTATAACAACACCTTCAAAACTTTCCTTAATTGATATTTACGGTAAATTTAACCTCTGTAGACCAACAGCCTCTCTATAACAACACCTTCAAAACTTTCCTAAATTGATATCTACTGCAAATTAAACCTCTATAGAGCAACAACCTCTCTATAACAATGCCTTCAAAATCCCCTAAGTTGAAAACTACTATAAATTTAACCTCTGTAGAGCAACAACCTCTCTATAACAACACCTTCAAAACTTCCCTAAGTTGATATCTACTGTAAATTTAACTTCAGTAGACGAACAACCTCTCTATAACAACACCTTCAAAACTCCCCGAAGTTGATATTTACTATAAATATAACCTTTGTAGACCAACAACCTCTCTATAACAATACCTTCAAAACTTCCCTAAGTTGATATCTACTGCAAATTTAACCTCTATAGAGCAACAACCTCTCTATAACAATGCCTTCAAAATTTCCCTTAGTTGATAATTACTGTAAATTTAACCTCTGTAGACCAACAACCTCTCTATAACAATACCTTCAAAACTTTCCTTAATTGATATTTGCTATAAATTTAAACTCTGTAGAGCAACAACCTCTCTATAACAATACCTTCAAAACTTCCCTAAGTTGATATCTACTGTAAATTTAACCTCTGTAGAGTAACAACCTCTCTATAGCAATGCCTTCAAAACTTCCCCAAGTTGAAATTTATTATAAATTAACCTCTGTAGAGCAACAGCCTCTCTATAACAACACCTTCAAAACTTCCCTAAGTGGATATTTACTATAAATTTAACCTCTGTATACCATCAACCTCTCTATAACAACACCTTCAAAACTTCCCGAAGTAGATATTTAATATAAATTTAACCTCTGTTGACCAACAACCTCTGTTGACCACACCTTCAAAACTTCCCTAAGTTGATATCTACTGTAAATTTAACCTCTGTAGAGCAACAACCTCTCAATAACAATACCTTCAAAATTTGCCTAAGTTGATAATTACTGTAAATTTAACCTCTGTAGAGCAACAACCTCTCTATAACAACGCCTTCAAAATTTGCCTAAGTTGATAATTACTGTAAATTTATCCTCTGTAGAGCGACAACCTCTCTATAACGACACTTTTAAAACTTCCCTAAGTTGAAATTTACTATAAATTTAGCCTCTGTAAAGCAACAACCTCTCTATAACAACACTTTAAAAACTTCCCTAATTTGATATCTACTGTACATTAAACCTGTAGACCAACAACCTCTCTATAATAACACCTTCAAAATTTGTCTAAGTTGATATTAACTATAAATTCAACCTCTGTAGAGCAACAACCTCTCTATAACAACACCTTCAAAACTTCCCAAAGTAGATATTTACTAAAAATTTAACCTCTGTAGACCAACAACCTCTCTATAACAACACCTTCAAAACTTCCCAAAGTAGATATTTACTAAAAATTTAACCTCTGTAGACCAACAACCTCTCTATAACAATACCTTCAAAACTTCCCTAAGTTGGTATCTACTGTAAATCTAACCTCTGTAGAGTAACAACCTCTCTATAACAATACCTTCAAATTTGCCTAAGTTGATAATTGCTATAAATTTAACCTCTGTAGAGCAACGACCTCTCTATAACAACACCTTTTAAACTTTCCTAAGTTGATATCTACTGTTAATATAACCTCTGTAGAGTAACAACCTCTCTATAACAACACCTTCAAAACTTCCCTAAGTTGATATTAACTATAAATTTAACCTCTGTAGAGCAACAACCTCTCTATAACAACACCTTCAAAACTTCCCTAAGTTGATATTAACTAGAAATTTAACCTCTGTAGAGCAACAACCTCTCTATAACAATACCTTCAAAACTTTCCTTAATTGATATTTACTATAAATTTAACCTCTGTAGAGCAACAACCTCTCTATAACAACACCTTCAAAACTTCCTTCAGTTGAAATTTACTATAAATTTAACCTCTGTAGACCAACAACCTCTCTATAACAATACCTTCAAAACTTTCCTTAATTGATATTTACTATAAATTTAACCTCTGTAGAGCAACAACCTCTCTATAACAACACCTTCAAAACTTCCTTCAGTTGAAATTTACTATAAATTTAACCTCTGTAGAGCAACAACCTCTCTATAACAACACCTTTTAAACTTTCCTAAGTTGATATCTACTGTTAATATAACCTCTGTAGAGTAACAACCTCTCTATAACAACACCTTCAAAACTCCCCTAAGTTGATATCTACTGTAAATTTAACCTCTGTAGAGCAACAACCTCTCAATAACAACACCTTCAAAATTTGCCTAAGTTGATATCTACTGTAAATTTAACCTCTGTGGAGCAACAACCTCTAAACAATGGCCAATAAAACCCTTAATATCTTAAAATGGTTCCTATTGACTCTGTGCAACAGTGGAATAGGAACCAGTTTATTAAGTTTTCAATATTTCACGCAAGTTTTCTTTATAATCTACCCTAGTCGAATCCACATACTGACTGGTAACGATTTAATGTATGTGAGTAAGCATATTCCAATTTCACAAGATCCTCCGCTGGCCCTCACTTTTGTTCTTAAGATAGCAGGTAGCAAGGTGATTTTTTAGGGTTTTACTGGAGTCACCTTGTCTGTCCGTCTGGATATACAACTCTGTTGTCCATAAGTGGATTTTAAAAATATTTCGGAGAAATGTTCATTCACATGTCACAATGTCTCACTTGCAAGATTCAATTCTGTATCTCCAAGATCAAGCTCACACTTGGAGGTAAAAGGTAAAAAATCAGTTCTTTCTTTGTTTCTGCTGAGTAACTTTGCAATTGTCATTTACGTGTGGATTTTGAAATATTTGGCAGGAATGTTCAGCAATATGTGGTGATTAGTCTTTCTAAAGGTCTAGGTCTGTACTTTAAAGGTCAAGGGCACACTTAGAGGTTAAAGGTAAAACATTAGGTTTAGTTTGTTTTTGTGTCCGCTCTGCACCTTTGTCATGTATGTGTGGATTTCTGAAGTACCTGGCAGAATTGATAACACTTTTTGGTGATGTGTCTTGTGAAAGACATCCAAGGTCAAGGTCACACTTTGAGGTTAAAGATAAGAAATCAGTACTTTTTCGTGTCCACTTTGTAACTTTATGTCTGGTCTGTTTATATTTATACTTGGCAGAAATGTTCACCAATATGTGGGGCTGTGTCATGTGTAAGACCTAGTGATGTTCTGATTAATCATTTATTCAATGAATCATTGACGAATGGTCTTTGACGTGACAATGACGATGCTCCAATTTCGTCAACGGATTGTTGATTTCTGTACATAGTTGTCATCTTGACTATAATACTGCAGACCATACATGGTTTTACATTAAAGATGATGCTGTTCAAGCTTAACTGTAAATGCAGCATAATTCTGGCCCAGTGTAGTTTGTTTAATAATCAGTATATTAATTTTGATGTGATGTTTACTCAAACATCTAAATAATGTTATATCATTTAATATTTCAATTCTTATTCATTTTGTGCTATTTGATTGGTGTAAGGGATGTTAAATACATGCCATAGTAACATATTTGATTATTTCTTATTAATTTTAATCAATTTTAATTGATTGATCACTGACTTTTGCCTCTGATTAATCAACGAAAATTTCCTGGAATGATTACAATCACTAGTAAGACCCCAGTGGAGGGTAAAAGTGCTTCTCAAAAGATATCAAGTTTGAATTCCTAAGTAATAGTCAGTGACATTACTGAAACCTCTTTTAAACATTCTGTGTCAAAGCGGTGTTGGGGGTATTCATCTGTGACATGACTATCAGAATTGGTGAGGTTGGAACACTGTTGTTTCCCTTTGATTTGATATAATTTTCCCATTTCATTAAATAAGAATAATACTTTTTCACTCTACTGTCACTCTTGGAATTTACAAGATAATCTGCCATCTTCTGTCCATTATCTGTAAAAGAACTACATTGTATCTGAATACTAAGCCTGTTTTCTGTACCTCCTCTTCTTAAATATACCCAAAACCTCTCACTTATAGAGGGTTGCAAGTTCGAGTCCAACTACTGACCATGTCTCTTTATGTGAGAAAGTAGGCCACTGCTCAGGGAGGATGGGGGACTAGTACTGGGTCTTCCCAGGATTATAGATGAACTGTTCACCTCATATGACTCTGATTGTTGAAAAGGGGCATAAAAAAATTAAAACTCAATTAAACAAACACAAACAAAACTTCTTTTCTGCACTGTGTCAAATTTAAATCTGTCAAAAAAATATAGCACAATGCTTCTAAAAATCTTATAGCTATCAATCTAATACTCAATAGCCATCTGTCAAAAATGCCACTTCTGCCAAAACCCCTGCTAAATCAAACGAGGCCAAATTATGGTGATGAGTGCCAATAAGGCGCCACTAAAATACCACTGAATTTGTTGGTCTTTATTTTATTGATACATCTGACTATAAATCTTGTTGGTGGAACAAATCAATTTTTCTTGCTGGCCCAAAGTTGCTCAAAAGCTTGCAGCTGTACCAGGACACCATGGCAGTATCTCGAATTTAAATATTTACATTAATATTATTGTGACAAGCAAAATACTAGTAGTCAAAAGTATGCTTTCCCATTTCGAGGGTTCAACGCAACAGTGTCGTAACTCATATAGAAATAAGAACAAGTTACGACAGTGTTGCGCTGAGCCCTCGAATTGTCATCTATAACGTTGAAAATCCACTCAACAACTGACCAATCATCAAAGTCAGTACAGCATTATTTTTTCTTCAGTGCACAATTTATGTACATTTAAAGCAATCTCAAGTTGATGTGGAGTTCACACATCAATGTGCCTTGTTACTACTGTTTTTAATATGGTATAAATTTTTTATTTTCTGTATTTATAAACACGTCTTTCCCTTGAAGGTTGAGTACCGGCGAGCGTACTACCTTAACATTCAAACCTGAGTTAGCGGTCACTTCTGAATAAAGGCCACCCTGTGAATAAAGGCCATTTTAAGCCACCAATCATTCATGACAAAATGACCTCCAAATAAAGGCCACCTATCAATGAAGGACTCTTAACATCCTTTCCCAAGGGTGGCCTTTGTTCACAGGTTTGACTGTATACAGATTCTAACTCATGTCATGTTGAACTCAAGTTGTTCACAGATTCTAACCAAGAACCGACCAAGTAAGCTCATTAAATGCAGCACTGCTTATTGTGTTTTGACTGGCACATACCAACTTGCTCTGCCATTGACACCTTCATATAACTACTCTTGAAATATATTCCCCTGACTCCTCCTCTTGCCAGTGCTCAATGCATTTCTGCAATCTCCCTACCCTAGACCCTACTTTATCTCAGATCCTTACTTTCTCATGACTATGTGCAACAAACTTATTAAAAATTTTAGGATTTTTCTATCTTAATCGCATTTTCTCAATTTTGACTTTTTCACTTGATTCTTCAAAAAAATTGGCATGTAGCATTGTGTGTCACTTGATTGTACAAATGATACTCTAGAGAAAAAAATTCATTAGAATAATCCATTAAGCCTTAGGAGCTAATAGATATTTGATATGTAACATTGCTTTGTGGACCTCTAACAAACTGGTGCATATCATAACTCTTGGGGTACCCGGGGCCCAAGGGGTCACTCAATTTGACATAAATTTCTGTATGAAAATTTTCAAAAATCTTCTGTAAAAGCAGAAAATCTTTAGAGCTTAGGTATTTAGTATGTAGCATTGCCTACCAAGATTAGTCAAACCATAATCCCCTGACCCTACCCGGAGATAATTGATTCACATAGGAAAGTCTTAAAGAGTTTACTGAAAATCAACCAATTAGCCTGGAGTTTAGATATTTCACATGTACCAAATTTGTTCATAGCCATGACCCACATGATCAAAATGTCTTTACCCCTTGTGGTCACTTGGTTGTTAAAGGCTGCTAAACCACTGGGTCAATGTTGCTTAAAAACTTGGCTGGAATGTTCCTAGCATGAAGCCCTTTAGAAGAAGTTCAAAGAATTCCATTCCATGCAGAACTATGATTGCCATGGCAATGGAAAGAAAAAACTTTTAAAATCGTCTTCTCCAAAATGTAACATACACGTATTTGACATAAAATACTGTCTAGTAGACATCTACAAAGATTGTTCAAAATATGGCCCTGGGGTCAAAATTGGCCCTGCCCTTTGGGATCATGGCTTTTTCTTATATGTGTGTGGTAAAACATTAAAAACCTTCTCTGAAGCCATTAAGGCTAGAATTGAGATATTTGGCATGAAACATTATGTAGTGTCCCTCTTGTGTATTTCATTTCTACTCCAAGACAGTCTTAGCTGAAATATAGCAATAGTACCAGGCATCCTTTCACATTTGAAGTTAAAGATGGAAAATGACTATCATGGCTGATTGTCACTAAGCCACTAACTTAAGAAGATGGGAAATAAAAATTCTGTTAACATTGTAACTTTGAAATATAAACAATATCTGTAAAAGATGACCTGTTAGCTAACAAAATAACTATAATAAGTGCCACCAAAACAAAATGGCCACCTAAGTCCTCAACCAATTAACAATCTGTTTATGAAAAAGCATCAGTCAGAAAAAAAACATGTCTACCAAATTCAGTAAAAAACAAGATAAGTGCCCGTTTACATATTCTATCAAATAAAATATGAGGGCCATGCTGAAATACAGTGGAACCTCTCCAATCAAAGCAACACCCTTTGGGAGTTGCAATAATGTTAATTGTTGTTGAGAGGTTGTACTGTTGTATTGAAATAATGGAAATGATGTACTATACCTTAGAGAGGTGTGAACATAAAAGGTCACCTAAAACTTAACGCAGTCTGCATCTCTTTAAATTTGCAAATGTCATGTGATAAATTAGACATGTATATATTCAAGTATAATTTTATTAATTAATGTACATATGATTAAATGTCGAATCACTTGACAAGGGCCCCTTTTGTTGCATGGGAGTCAAGTACTTGTAGTTTTTACTGCACTAACAAAGTTTTTGTGTTGAAGAAAATGATAGAATTTATGCCATATGGACTGACATTTTTTCTAATATTCAAATCTACCAAAAATGCCATTTTATTACAAAACACACAGAAAAAATAATTATTGAGTTTAATGAAAATAAATGAAATTTCAATATGTGCAGCAACTATTTTGTTCATTCATTTGCTTGTAAGCTATTTGCTTTAATTTGAGATCATTTTAAATTCTTACTGGACAAATAAGAATAGTAAAACTTTTTTTATATGTTTGACCGATACATGAACAATTTGCATGTTTATATATGTACAGAAAGTTGCGGAGTGATATATCTTTATTATAGGCATATAATTATCTAGTATGTAAAAAGATCTGAAACCATTCATATGTACTAAGAATTTGAAATGGAGGGGCAGTGTCTATAAAAAAACTTACTTTAAATGAATGGACAGTGCACAATACCTAACACATGGGTAGTACATGCAAAAAAGAAGTGTTCTTTAAATTACCTTCTCTTTAGACAGTAGAACTTTTCTAATCTGAACTTGTTCAGACTGATAAGAACTTAACAAAGTGCTCACAAATAAACAAAATGGCTTAAAACACATGAGGTAGTGCCTGATTATATTTAAGAAAACAGAAATACAATGTTTGTCTTATTTAAAGTTGCATTTTTAACTCCAAATGTAAAGTACCGGTACTTGTTTTACTTACCTGTAATGAACCTGTCATTTTCATTCCACCCTCAAAGCCCATCTGCTTGCTATTGTTTGAGGTTGTTTTTTTTATAAAAATATAATGATCTCTATTCTCTAAGATTAATTTGAATTCCATTTTCTTTCTTTTTTTCATATAATTTTAATTTGTTGTTGTTTCCATGGTCAGTCAATTCCTTTTTGTGTTCCTTGTATTTCAATTTTTGTGACATGGTTTCAATTTTTTACCTATATTTATTTACCTTTAATAATTTTACAATCTCAATTTTTATATTTCTATAATATATTTTTGTTTGGACAATGTAACTTTATATGCTAATTTTGCCAACTGCTGATACTATTTTACGTATTATTATTAATAATGGTCAGCTAATATCTATCTATAATAATACACACCAACAAAGCACTAGGCTTAAATGATGTATTCAAATATTTTGGTACTGGCCATGTCCATAGCCTAAATTTTGGAGTGCATAGTTTTTAAGCTACCATGTGCAGTAAATGATCTTATGATCATTTGTGTATTGGAAGAAGATAATTGTTTAAGATAAAAATTGAATTGGCATGCATATATTTAGACATACATTTGTTTGTCTCATAAAGTTTAGTAGTCTTGTTACTACAGTTACTACTCAAACAACTTGTTTTTCAAATTTTCAAACTTTTTGACATTAAAAGATAAGCTTTTGCTAGTAATGTTGAGCATAATGAACCTTATTTTTTACATTGCTTTATACCACTTTGGCATTTTTTTATTTTGTTTCTGAGAATGTAAATTTTTAGGTATGAAATTGAGTAACAGGTCAGCTTTGAAGCATAGACCTTTGGACATTTGTGATAAAAAAACAGTCACTAAATCAGATTTTTTATATGCTACATGATTAAGTGGATTTAGTTAAATTCATTGACTTCCGCAACATTCAGTGTTACATACAATATTGATAGTTTTTTAGTTACTACAAGTCTTTTGTAGAATTCTGGCTTTTAATTCGAAATTTAAATACAGGTAGATCAATTTTAAATGCCTGGAATAGGGATCACACTTCTTCATAGTACTCATCCATGATGTTTGTTATTGTAATTCTAACTGTTTGAGTTCTGACACTGATCCTACTGTCACAAAGTCAGTGAATTTGTGTGTCTATTGTAAAACAATTTATAAATGATTACCCTCCATTTTGAATCTGAGTAAAATATGACAGTATCGTAAAGTTTTGTGTAACAAAGGAAATAATAGATACATGCACTTATGGAAAATTCATTGCATCCAAATTCAGTAATATTATAATTGAATTTACATGTCAAAGTTGATACTTAATATTTGCAAATTGACAGATGTGCAAAAAACTAGCAAAAATTTAAGGGGCCATTGGTGTACACACCTTTCTTAGGCGCTGTAATGTCTGTAATATTTAGCTAGTGGTCAATGTAAGTTTAATATGAGAAACTTTTATTTACACCACAACACTTTAGTGAACTTCACAGCATGCACATTCCACAATTAAATCCACAACCAAAGTTAGTAAAAAAATGGAATTTTTATTTTAGCTTGACTTCGAAGAATAGTGGGGCTATATCCTACTTTCCCAGGCATCACCATTGGCATTGGTGTATCATTTTGGTTAAAGTTTAGCATGCAACTTCTTGTACAACTTTATATCTCATCAACCATTAAAGATATTTGCTTTTTACTTCACACATGTCCTTGAGATCATATTAGTAGGAGGCCACTCTATAACTTTCATGTAGATTTTTTACTGAATTATGACCATTTGTGAACTTAAAATTTCTGGTTAAAGTTTTGTGTGCAACATCTGTCTTCACTAATGAAGGTATTCACTTGACATTTAATACATGTCTTTAGGATTATGTTGAATACCACAATTCAAGGCCCATAACTCTGACATGGATTTTGACTGAATTATTGCACTTTGTGAACATAGAACATTCCTGGTTAAAGTTTTGCATGCAACATCAATCTTTAAAACTACTGAAGGTATTCACCTGAAACTTATAAAGCCCCATTAGCTTTTTGGATGTTAAAATTAAAGCAGGTCTTACTTTAACTAGAAAGATGTCTTATCAGTGAAATTGACTTTAACGTTCAATAAAAACATTCTGAAATTTTCTTTTTAATCACGAAGTACATATAGAAAATGTAGCACAGTATTTTTTTCAATGATATTGCAAAAAATAAGAAAAAGCATCTGACAACATTTGTATACGATGTGGCTAAAGAAAGGCATTATGTAAATGTTGTTTTAGAGCAAATGAAATACATTTCTTATATTTTACTATCTTTTTATCTATATATTGTTCTGTTTTACTAAATTCAAAAAGCTAATGGGCTTTTAATATGTCTTTGTAATCATAATTGGAGGTCACCCTTCATGAGAACGTTTTTGAAACTTGCATTTAATGTGTTTAAAATGTCCTGGGAAATCCATGAATCTGGCTCGATCTGACACAGTAACTTGATGCCAGTTTCACAATAAGAGCAGTCTTGGAAATAACTTTGCACAGCAATTGATCTGCTCTTTTAATGCTTGGTGCCAGAGTCATTAAGCTTTACATCTGTGGGAATTTTAACCCTGCTTACACTATCTCTCAATGATAGAAAGTCACTTTGAAAATCTGGTCTATTTCTAGCAGGGCCCAGAAACAGTCCAAAAAAAAAAGTCTCTCATGGCTGTTAATGAGAGGATAAAAACCCTCAGCCATGTGTCCAGATGTGTTTTTCTGATCAGAAATACAGTGGAATCTCTCTACAATGGTCAACAGCTGGTCATGACAAAATTTGCTGTTATTGGGAGGTGGCTGTTGTTAAGAGGGAGATATTAGCTGTTATGCTTATAATAGTGGCAATCATCTATTAGTCCAATACAAGCATTTAATAACTTACTACATTGTACATACTGAAAGTTTTCATTTATGAATGTTTACAGTTTATTCAGTTTAACTCAGCATATATGTATACATGTGATATGAGGATTATATATACATATTAGTACAAAAATATTATACAGTACACAGTTAACACAGGCAAAATTTCTCATATGGTCTAAAAATTCATTTATGTCATTCATGGCGCAGAGTTTAGACTCTGTTTTGACTTTCTGTGATGTCTGTGTCAGAATCACTGTCGTTGTCACATTTTGATTAATGAGTTCATATGCAGACAAATCCCAGTTTATTGAGGAAACATCACATGTTCTGGTATTGTATTTTCGTTATCAATTATGTCTTTAAAGCTACACTCATTACAATGATGTGAGCTAAAACAGCCAGTGGAATGTCATCATCTTCATCTTCTACACATTCACTTTCCATTTCATCAATGTCACATGTTTGTCTAAGTTTATTAAATCCACAATTGTCGAAACATTTCTCACTGGTAGAAATATCCATAGAGATAAAATTTTAACTTTAATGTCTGGATAATCCCCTGATCCATGGGTTGAATAAATGACATTGTATTTGATGGAAGGAATACAAGCTAGACATTACTCAATGTCAGGTGAGGATGAAATGGTGCATTATCAATAAACATGAAGATATTCCATCTTTGACTTCTCATCTTCCTATTCACAGACAAAATCCATTGCTCAAATGACCTACTGGTCATCCAGCTTTTTTTGTTGGCACAATATGTTACAGGCACTATCAACTTTCACCTTACTGAAACATCTTGGTTTCAATGATTTCCCTATCACTACTTACGGTTTGTCATAGAGCTGCTGTAAAAGTATTTTAGCACGCCTCCCCCAGCACACTCTTGACTTGTTATTCTTCAACCCTATTTAAAAAGATCCAACTTTCATCCATATTAAATATGTCACACGGTTCATATCCTTCACATACATGTCCAAGCTTATATTTCCAGTCTGATACAGTACTTAAATCAATACGTAATGGGGGTGTGGGTTTGTAATTGTCCACATTGGATATAACACACAAAGAAAAGTAGTGGGTTTCTGTTTCTTAACTGTGATCACTATTGTTGTTGTACGGTATGATAAATACATTCTGAAATATATAAACGAATAGACAATGCATAAATATCTTTATGCCAACTTACAATTTCTTCATCTAAAATTACTGCATCTAATATATGTATATACACATAGGTCATGGTGCTCTGTTTGATGATAGATGAAATATAATCAACCCAGTATTGATTGAAATTGTGTCATTTATTTTCACAACAAAATGACATCTTTATTTGTAACTAAAATAACCATACATAAAAACCAATTACTGATATTTCAGAGACATCAAAGATTAAACGAATAAACAATGCATAAATATCTATCTTAATTAGTGGCTAGAAGTCTACAATTAAACATAGAATAATACAGTTGAACATTATTTCCAAACTTACAATTTACATCAAACATAACAAATGCCATGTAGTACAAAATAATGACATTTACACACACATCTAAACATAATTACAACATACATTTACAATATTACACTTACCATCTATGGGATAAATGTTTCTTTCCCTCTCAATACCATAAGCTCTCTCTTCTGTGACTGTTAGAAACTGTAAAGTTAGAAAGGTATTATTTAAAAAGAGATCAGAAGTAAAGATAAGTATGGTAAATCAAGTCAAATAAGTATTACTCTGAAAACCATCTAATTCCTTAAAACTATTAATTAAATAGTTATACTTAAAATAAGCAATTCTTGTACTTATTTATGAAGTCATTAGAAAAGAATAATCTAAAACAATCTAGAAATACTACAATGTAACCAAAAACAAATAATTGAACCCTTCCTATGAAATATACATGTAGTTTGGGCAGTAAAAAGTAAAGAACTGGTTATACCAGCACAAAGAGCTGAGAAAAAGACTTAAAAGGTCACATTCTTTTAAGAGTCATTGATTTTCATCAAACCAAATAATTAAAACTGAATACACTTCACAGCAAGGGAGACAACTCAACAAAGAACAACACAGTATCACCAAGATTTACTTCCCTTGGAACTAATTCATACATCAAAAACATCACCCTGCTACAAATATTACCTCTTCCTCCACTCATCTTTTTACACACAAAGTTTTGTCTTATCAAGAATTGCTCCAATCAACCATTGGAAGCCTTAAATTCATGCAGACCTAACTCACTAGCAAACTCAAAGCTTTCTGTCGAATTAATGGACCAAACAAACTTATTCTACGTGAGTTAGCATCAGCAATCCAGCGGGTAAGCAGGTCATTCAAGTTACAAGTCGGATGTGTAGAAGTCTTCTGTTGTTTACCTGAGTCATGTTGTTCTCATAGTCATTTAAGACATTAGCCTTCCGCTTCAGTGTTCCATGGAAAGCAGTCTTAAAATTAGAAGCTGCTAATAATTTACAGTTACATGTGAAAAATATCAATAATTAAACATTGTCTTCATGGTCGCTGCATATGAAACAATTCTTAAGACCTATACTATATGTCTTAGCAATTTCAAAAAAAAAACTGTTACACACTTGAACTTGAGATCTGCCAGCACCATAGTGCTCAGTAACTTTTCTGAAACTTTGACCAGATTCAAGCTTTATGATGACAGCAATACACTGCTCAAGAAACTGCTCAGAAACTTGCATGTTTTAGTACGCATAGCTTTGATAATTGATCAGTATTGCAGATATAGATCTAACCAGTATTAGTTACAAATTGAAAATGATACACTTCGAGGTTGTTTACTGGAAGTGAAAAAACTAAACAATTTCCTAATTACATTGTATGCGTATATTAAACGTTAGTGCATGTTGGAAACAAACAATTATCAAGTTATTATAAAAATAGTTTGCTTTAACATATCTGATTTTCACTGACTAATAAAGCATTGTATTTTGCAGATTCATTGTTTGCTATCACAATAAGGAGAAACACTTAAGTGTTGTTTGTTTATAAAACAATTGAATACAGTTGGTACTAGTAGCAATTAAGTCCAATTACCGTATGAAATAATGATTTATACAGGTTATAATGGCTGCAATCACTGATTCACTCAGTAACAAAAGGATCTTGAAAGCTTGCAAATTTCCATTACTGTTATAAACCTGGTGAAAGAGGCATAGGGCTTGGGTAGATAGTCATCTTATCACTTATTTTTGGTGCCTTGGGATACACGGTTTCCTTCCCCAGGGGATTATCATATTCCTCTCTGACTTTTTTGACTAGACCAACTGTCCTTGACCAAGGGATGCACATCATTATGACCCACATAAAAATGTTAGTTCGGATATTACGCTCTTTGGACTACTGAATACAGATATACTTTTTAGATCACCCAGTGTCCATTGTTCGTCGTGTGGTGGCCTCCATATTTACTTAAAACAAGATCTCCTCCTACACCACTATGCCGATCGCAACCAAACATGGCTGGAATGATCCTTGGGTGGTCCCCTTTCAAAGTTGTTCAAAAAATTAAATTTCAGTAAAAACTGGCAACAAATAGAAAACACTTTAAAAATCTTCTTTTCTGAAACCACAGGGCCTAGAGCTAAGATATTTGGTATTTAGCATTGTCTAATGGAACTCTACAAAGTTTGTTCACATTATTCCCCGGGGGTAACTTGATTTTACATAGACTAATATAGGAAATTTGAAAAATCTTCTTGTCAAACTACAATGTCTAGAGCTTTGATATTTGGTGTGTGACATTGTCTAGTGGACCTCTACCAAGTTTGTTCAAATTATTGCCATAGGGTCAAAATTCGCCCGCCCTAGGGGTCACTTGATTTATATTGACTTACTGGTATTAGGAAAAATTTTAATAACTTCTTTTCCAAAACCGATGTTGTATAAAAAATAAAGCAAATCAGATTCTAATCTATAAATGTATTTGTTATATACATAGCAGAAAAAATAACGACGTTTGTTTATTCATAAAAAAATCTTAATAAAAATAAGTATAACGTACAAATCCGTTTTTTGACGAAAATAAAACAATAACAAACGTTTCCCACTTCAAAACATGCCAGAGACCTTCTTGATGATGAGCATTACCATAATGAGCATAATGAGATAAAATGATGAGCATTCGGTGCATAGATAAAATTATCTGTACAAACTAAATCCTAGGACAATTCATTGATGGATTAGGAAAAGTTTTGAAAAGTAATTCACAGTAACACACTTCACATACACTACTAATTCATTGAATATGAAGTATCAAGTATCGTAAAATATTATGTAGTATTTTCTTAAACCTTAGTGAAATGAGGTTTGAATAGAATTGAGAGTTAGTTGGATTAATGCGCATTTCTGTTGTGTGATACCTTAAGTAACGTAATTCACAGAACAGATTGATAGTACAAAATTCTGTTTTAGCAAGATTGTGGTACCTACTACTTCCCTCCTACTACACTGTTTCTCTACTTAAATACTAAACAACAAATTATCATTGAACATGTTTTAATTTGTTTGTAGCATTTGAGACATATGCAACCATTATAAACGTATATATTATAACAATACAATATCATATATATTTAAAGTTCAAATATGTGAAACCATGTTTAAACATTTACTTATCATCTAAATATACAATAATACCATCCTCGACATTGTTAATTAAAGTATTCAATACCAAATACATTGTATATTTTTAGTACTTGTGTTATTCAACATTCATATGCACAAAGTTTTATCAGTATGCGAAACAGACTCGCCCAGTAAAAACCAGAGATTTTTGCTCTGGAAAACTGTGCCCATTTGTCAAATGTCTGTTGCAAAATGTTGGGCCTCATTCCTGACAAAACAATTATAACTGAACATTAATCAACCATGATAAATGTTTCTATTATGATATCAACAACCGTTGTCTCTCATGACTGACATAATTATACATGATAACAATGTTACCAAATAAACATTTACAAATGATATATATAACTTGCTTCCGAGGAAAATTTTGATGTGTTCGTCAGTTTAATATAAATTAAATACTTGTGTACTGGTCGCTGTCTCAACGCTGAATGATTTTTCATTACTAATCCGCCGGTAAAACCCGTGCATTTTCCTGCCCTAATCAAACCGTATAATTTATGAAACTCCGTCATAACGAGGGAAAATAATTTTCTCCTAATTCGCTAGCTTAAACGTAGAAAATTATATTTCCCTCCTACTACACCATTTCTCTACTTAACATCTAAACAACAAATTATCATTGAACATGTTTTAATTTGTAGCTTTTGAGACATGCAGCCATTATAAACTCTGAAACTAAAAGAACAGGAACTAACATTATGGAACACACACCAAACTTTTCCAATTAAAATATATATATCTACATAATTACGAATGCATGATTATCATAAACACAATGACTGCGATACTAACAATCTCTCGGATAAACTGTCTTTAATATAACCATCATTATAGCGGTTTCACTAGCCCATCGTCCATGCCTTTTAAATAATCTGTCTTTAATTCCATTATTTGCTGGTACTGAAGCACCACCAGCACTAAGAGAATGTGAGCAGTATCTATTTACATCATCAACATGTGGTTTTAAAGCATCTCTGAATAAGTCCCGTAACATAGTATATGATATCGCTTTATTCGATATCCTTGGTTGATGACCATGTAATGTCCTATTTAAATTGCAGATATAAAATCATTATCTACAAATTGGCACCAATTAATGTATTTTTCTAAATTTTTCACAGGACACAGAACATTCTCTGTTCAAGCAATCACTATCCATGAACCATCTCTATATTTATAAGTATTACTCTTTTCAAGGAATATACTTATGTGTGAAACATAAAAAATCACATCACACAACCTTATATTTAATAATTCTGCACTACGCATGAAGCCAGAGAAAGCTACTATCATTGCACAAATAATTCTCTGACTGAAGATATTCCCATCAGAATACAAATTTAAGTTATTATAAACGGCATGTAATAAATCTACAGTGACCGGTTCCTTTTTCATTTTTGGTTTTGCTAATTTTCTTTTAGCAACTTCCAGAATATTTTTCACTAACAATGTATCGGTAGGAGAATTAAACCCGTATGTATTATGATAACATTTTATGCTGTAATATGCTGTAATTACTGGAGCCAGAGACTTTGCTCTTTGTATAATTGATGCCAAATATCATGCCATTGGAAGAACTTTGGCAGGAAGTGTATCCCCGCTCTCTAAACCATTACATTACCTAGAGCCTATCAATTCCAATGTGTGAATCCATTTTTGTATTTCCTACTTGTAATGTCCGCATGTGACTCCTGTAACAGTTGAGGGAGTTGTTCCACACTCTCCGCCAAGTCTCCAGGCAACACATCTATATCATTTTTAGAACTAAAACCGATATAAACCAATTTTTTTTTTTTTGCACGGATGATTTGTTATTTCTCCATATTTTAGATTCTGGCTTAGTAAAAAAACATTTTTATAACCAGTATTAATACTATCTATTACGAAATCAAATGCGCAAATATCTAGCCAAAATAGTAATTCTTTCTTTAAACGACCTTTAACAAGTATGTTTTTTTCTACCTTGTTCTTATTCAAAATAATCCTATATAAAGCTATAGAGTCAAAATACTCATCTTTAAAGTCCAACGCCTCTGAATTATTGCTTTTATGTAGGTTGTTGACTCACTCGCAGCTTCCGATTTTTGTGTAAGGACAATCTTTCCTGAAGTGTGACATCTCAAATAGTTGCCCATAAAAAAAAAATATGTTCTTGGGAAGCTCCGAAAATTGTACATGTTTGGTATCTGAAAATGCCCAGGATATCCTTGTGTCGCAGAAGCCCTGTTGCTATATGAATATAAAGCAGATGTTGCATAAGGAAGATTAAAAGCATAAGAATTTGCAAGATTTCGGCCTTGAATATTTTACGTACATCTTCCCAGTCGCTAGCTACTGAGTTCGATTCCTAATGACGGACAGTATCCCAGCCGCCTTCTGAACTATCAGCTATTCGGATAAGATTATTTCGTTTCTTAATTTTATCATAAATGCCAATTAATACTAGCTGTTTTGTGTGATCCATATTTCAGTGCTAGATAGCCCAGCTCGCTTGGTCACGCTACTCACTCAATTCTGAATTAAATTTGAACTGAATTCTATTTCCAGCGTGATTCCACTCGAGTCTTTGCCGGCTTTCAGTCTCTTAATTTCCTTACTTACACTGAAGACGTTCCATTGAACTTCTTCCCGTAGCAAAATAACTTCATTTCGTTGACTTTTTATTTCATCCAAAAATACTTCAATTGGGATTGTATGACTTCATTACAATTATCGTTCTCAGTAGACATTTTAAATATAAATTAAATATGTGTGTACTGGTCACAGTCTCAACGCTGAATGATTTTTCATTACTAATCCGCCGATAAAACCTGTGCATTTTCCCGCCCTAATCAAACCGTATATGAAACTACGTCATAACGAGGGAAAATAATTTTCTCCTAATTCGCTAGTTTAAACGTAGAAAATTATATTTCAATGTATTTATGTAGATATAAATGTGCTCACTAATCAACATTTTTCAGTGTCTGATTGATAGCAGATTTTCCATTTGTTTTGGCCTCTTGCTGATATCAATAAGTAGCATCACTTCATTGCAAGGTGGTATGTGTTGCATACAAAAATGCATAAAAAAGAGCAAAATAAAAGTATGCATAATTCTTTTAAGCAAACATATGGAAAACAAACAACTAGCCCATGAAAACAATTAAGGAACATGATTGAATTACTAGTATAATTATAAAAATCTGACCAATCATTAGTTATAAGTGCTTTTCTGATCTGCAGCAAATACTAAATGACCCTAAAAAGTTTTGAAAGTTGTATGTTTTTCAATACTTTCAATTTTTCAATGTATGATCTTGGTTCAAAAGAAGGTTATTGTTATGTCTGGAATGAGTAAATTTAAAACTGAGGCTCGATCTTGTGAAATAGATTTAATTATGGTAAACAAGTAGTGATAATTGCAGCAGTAAAAATAAAGCACATTTTATGTAACCATGCTTTGGTAATGAGTGTAAAAAATACTAATTGAATCATTTACCCACAAATATTTAAAGGCTGGGTAGATTCAGACTGAAAATGGTTCTATTCATGGGCTGGGATTTTAAGAAGGTCAAGACCAAGCAATATTTTTTAAGTGATGAAAATGTCCTTGACAGATTTCTTTGACTTCAAATGTGTAACTCCTCAAAGTCTTAAAGAATTTGTTTAGAACACCAAGGGTGACAAGGTGTATTGGAATTCCATCAAGTCAGTCCACATTTCATGTGACAATCCAAACATTCTAAAGTATAAAACTCACCATGGTGGTCAAGAACTACATATTGATTTGTTTAAAAGAACATTTAGCTCTCCCAATATCTCTTCTATAGTTCTTACCCAATTAAAGAAGGATGTAATTCCTATATCAAAGGAAAATTTCTTTGACTTGATCGGTCTATGCAGAAAATAGTTATTCCTGTAGTTCACCATCTATTCTTTCTTTTACTACCACGTACATGCAATTGAATGATATGAATCAACTTGATCCATTTCATGGTAATACATGTAGTTGTCAAGTTTAAATTATGACATATCCCAGGATCACTAAGTTACTAAAACTTAGTACACTCCTGTGGTTATTACTAAACAATTAAACTAAATATGAAATTTAATGTATGTTGTGATAAGCAGATTTTTTTCTATTGTTAAATGGCCCATTTGACAGCCATGGTTATTCATGGTCATCCCAGCAACAGAGGGGAGAGAAGATACATGAGAACCAGGCATTTATATCCTCACCTTTATTTCAAATAGTTTTTCCTGATTCTTTATTGTGCCATGTGTAAAGCACTGATATATACATCTATAATTTCCTGTAATTTTCTTAGCAGTACTTGGTTTAATAGCTGGGATGGGGACACTGAAAAAAGTGTCCCTGAAATATCAGAAGAGTCGAGATTTGAACCTAAGACCTTTTGTTCACTAGTCCAGCATTTTCAATGAACCATCGTACCACCACTGTGATAATCAGTATTCTAACAGTACAAAAATTGAATGATTTTATATCAGATTATTCAAAAAGGCAGCATATCTTAAGAAGGCACTTATTATGTGCTTATTATATGAATTATTGGTAAATATTTCTTTTAACAACATGATGTTATTGCGCAAAATTGACTCACATGAAAAAGTTAGTTTTGAGCACTAAATGTCTTTAATTCAGATACATGTAGATTGTTCATATGATAAAATAATTGTACATATTAAATGCATATTCACAATCCTTAATTGTACATTGTTTTGTTTGCTTATGGTTACCTCACCTTCCCAGTAGCCTAATATTTTCTCAGTGACCCTAATACCCTATAGACATTTTATTAGGCCAAAGGAACAGAAAAGTCAATTTCTCACTCTTTGTATCTTTCTAATTGGGCCTTCAAGGACCAACTACCCAAGTACTATCCCTATTTTAAATGAGCATGTAACCAGAAACAGACAATTTTTTAGGCTCCATCACCAGTTTTTATAAACCAGGTTGCTTTTATCTGTATTTATACTGTAGAACGCTTTAATTTTGCGAGGTCAAAATTTCACGTTTTTTGTTAAAAATCAGCTGTTTTCTTTATTCGCGTATTTATGAATTCGTGATGGTGTCAGGCAAAATTAAAGCGCTATCAAAGACACGCTGTCGTTGCTATAAAACTCAGTATTAAGCGACATTTATGAATTCGCGAGGTATTCAATCCGCAAATATTAGCGAAAAATAATACTAACGCGTATAAAACCAGTTCTACAGTAGTTTGTACAGTCAAATCTGTGAACATAGACCACCCATGGGACAGCAAAATGTGGCCTTTATTAATAGGTGACCTTTATTCAGGTCATTTTGTTCTAAATAATCAATAACACTTCTTAAAAGAATGGCCTTTATTCACAGGGTTACCTTTATTTGGAGGTGGCTTCTATCACAAGTTTGACAGTATTTATCACACAATTAGTTAATTAATTATGTATTTATTCAATTATTATAGAGTACATTCATTGTATCTGCAATGAAATATGTATATAGATTTGACCAAACAGTATAGCTTGACAGTAAAAATTGTCTACAAAATGGTAGCTGTTACAAAAATGTTATAGATTTTAATTCAATGAGTATTTAACTTGATACATTTAATTATGCAAATTAGATGTTTTTAAGCAGCTACTTAACTTTAAATTATCAATATATTTATTTACCGGGGTACATGTAGCAAAGGGTATTTACTACTGCTATGAATGGATATTGTAAGTTGTTTCTACAAGACTTATCACATTTAAAGGCATCTTCAGAATATAATTAATGTATGTCTATAACAGTGTGAATTAAATGAAACAGTATTATATTACAACCATCTACTCATTTCCCATTTTTGAAAGAAGTATGTATGCTTTGAAAGATATCACAGTACATTGATTTGTGTTACAAACAAATCGATGGACTAACAGACAGAATAGTGGGAAATTATTAGACTCCCACATCCCCCTCTCCTATGTTATGCTGTTTCTTATTTCCCATTTCTAACCGTTGTTAAACACTTTGTTGGTGGCACAAATGATCGTCATATCAAGTAGACGTGTCTCATGCAAAATCTTGTCACTTGCTCAAAGGTCACAGTGGACACTTGAAATTTATGTCTGTTGCTTATATGGATGTGTCAAGTGCAAAGACCATGTCATATGCAAGAACCATCTCCCTCACTTAAAGGTCAAGATCATAGTCAGGGGCCTGCCTGAGGGTTACGCACCGTGGGTTGGGTGTTCCGGGAAGATTTTTCAGTCTAAGAACACCGGAGATGCATTCTGGAGTGTTTTTTTTGTTTTTAATAATCAGTTTAAAAGTTCTGACAAATGAATGTTGAAAAGTATTGAATATGGTGGAAACTATTTCAACTGTCTATAATTAATAAATTGTTATATTCAAACCTGAATCATAAAATCTCTTTAAATCTTATTTTTCTCAACCCTAACCCGGGTATGGCATCCATTATTTTTGGCGTTTTTAGATTTTCGATTTGTTCAACCCGTTGTACGCACGTGCATAGGTGCATATGCCTGGGCACGCCCCTGATAGTGGACACTTGGAATTTTTTCATGCATTACTTACATGGATATAGTGAATGTAGATGCCAGGTCATAACTTTGTCCTGCATGGATTTTGAAATAAATTTGAACAAAATTTAATAATTGTCATATTGTATTCACATAAATTCTGCCACACTCATTTTTGTGTCCAGTGTGATTTACATCTGTGTCCTATGGATTTCTAGTGAGTGATTGATACATGAATATTACTTCAAATTTTTTGTTAGATGTTCATTAATTGCAATAAGGTATATTTTATGGTGATAATTTGAATACAAGTATGAAACATCTCAGTTTCTAAATGATGCTAGCTGGTCAGTTAAGAATGGCATCACTGATCCTCTGAATCCCTGGTGGTTCTATGTGTCAATTTCACTGCAATTTTTGCCACAGGCTCAATCTGGTACAGTTGTTTAATGAAAAACGTTGTTCAATAAATGACAAATGATCATAATTATAACTCCTTCACCAGTAAAAATAATAATTACGCTCAGTATTATTAACAGTTGTATTAACGCTATGTTGTACAATATCACTAGTGTTAACATGCCTGATCAATGTCTACAATTATGTCACATAGCAAGGGAGGTAACCACTTCAATATTTTCAGCTGGGCGATATTTCGTCAAGCTAATTTTGTTTGTCCATCGTCAATAATTTCTTTATACAGCTTCTCATCCTAAACTACTTGGTCAATTTCAGCGAAACTTCCTTGCTTGAAGCTCTACCAAAGTTACTCAAAGAATTCCATTGCAGTCAGAACTCTGGTTGCCATGGCAACTTAAAACTCTTCTTAAGATAAACCATTAGGCCTATAGCTGTTTGGTATGAAGCATCATCTGATAGACCTCTACGAAATCTGTTCAAATCACATCCCTGGGGTCAAAATTGACCCTGCCACCGGGTCACTTGATTTTAAACAGATTTCTAAAGAAATATCTTAAAAAATCTTTTCTCAAGAATCAGAAGGCTAAATACCCTGCCGAAAAGGCATGTACTTCATTGTAATAATCTCGAGTCATGGTAGCTAGAGTAATGCATAAACACTATTTAAATTCAAATATTAATCAAAGAGCAACAAATCAAAAATATTATGGTTCTTGCACTCTGCACTTTCCTTCTTTACCACCTGTGTACCTATAAAGTTTCAAATCACTGCTTTGATTGATTACAGTATAAGAGAGTGTGACAAATTTGCATTTAAAAACAAATCAAAGGGCTAATAAAGTTGCCCAAAAAGTACAAAAGCCAGGATTACAATTCTTATACTCTTGCACTCCTCCTTATCACCATATATCTACCAACAAAGTTTCAAGCTTTTCTTTTGTTACAGAGAAATGCTTTTGACAAAAATGCAAAAAAATTTACATATGAAAATTATCAAAGGGCAAAAACTTGACAGAATAATGTTTTTTACACTTTACACTTTTTTTTATTGCCACCTACAAACGTAAATATGGCAATAACCGCAAAACTACAAGAGCCAGGATTATGAGTCTTATGGTCTACAAATCTCCTCAAAACCACATACCTAACAAATCTTTATTCACTTTTACTTGTATAATAACAGACATTTTTTGTGCTACATACGACTATACTAGTAGTACATGTATAACCCGCCTCTGTGGTTGAGTGCTTATGGTCGCTGACTTCAAATCAATGAAACTTCTCACTGTTAGAGGGTGATGGGTTCAAGCCCAGCTACCGACCATGTCTCTTTATTTGAGAAATTAGATAGTTGCTTACGGAGGATGGGAGTCTAGTACTGGTTCTTCCCAGGAATGATTGTTAGGTGAACTGTCGGCCTCATATGACTCTGACTGATAAAAAGGGGCGTAAAACTCAAACAAAGAAGCAAATAATACCAGATTACTACAAAAGCCAGGATTATGAGTCTTATGAAATCACCTCATCACCATCTACCTATCAAATCTTAAATCACTTCCTTGATTCATCTGGATCAATTCAGGTAATTACAGACATTTTTTGCACTACATAATATATGACCTCTGACTGCATAAAATTCAAACAAACAAACAAATAGTACATGTATATAGAAACACAATGTACCCCTCGCTACATGAATAATAGAAAAAGCTGACTGTGATGATTACGACCATACTGTACAATGCTGGCCCCGAGGTTATAAAACTTGAGAACAGTCTCGGAGCTCAAATTTCAATTCCAATCTCAAAGTATTATGGTTGAAAAGGTAGAGCTGATTATTATGTTTAAATCCCTATTCATATTAATTATGCTGTCACACTGTTGTAATAATGATATCATTTCTGTCTGATCATAATTAACTTAGAAACATGAAAAGACAAAATATATGAGAATAGAGCTCAGAGAACAATCTCAAGTTTTATAACCTTGAACCCTGGACATTCCTCTGTGTCTATTACGTGGGTAGGCTACTTGTATATAAAAAGTTGATGTGGACTTTGTTTGTATTTAAAATGTAATTATACTAATGTAACTGTTCAAGAGAACTATTACATAAAGATGTTAGCTAAAAGATGTAATAGGGATGCAACAATACAGCATTACCCGTATTGCAATGCAGAGAAGTTATGAAAAACACAATAAATCTAAAGTCACTGTCAACTCAAGTATTAATCCATTACCATGCACACATAGAAATATCATTCATATAGTGTAAATATAGCGTAACCAGTAGAAGTACCATAACATCTACTAGCAGTTTTACACATTGTAGGTTATTGGAAATTTGTTATTCAGAGGGATGAAGCGTCTTTTATGGTTCAAAACAACATAAATATTTGAAATTGGGTGTAAGATGCAAAATAAAACCAGTTTTAGGGAAATCGCTCAAAATTTGAGAAAATTATAGCACATGAAAAACCTGTGCAGACCTTTTGGCCTTAAGTATACTCAGGTAGTTGAATTACAACTACCTGGTATCATTATGTCTTTCATATTTTCAGTGATGCGCAGTTGTAGCTGAGGAATAAAACTGTTTGTTTCTGGTTACATATGCTCAATTAAGGTAGGGTATACCGGTAGGTGTTATTATACCCCCGCAAATGAAGTTGAGACAGGGAATATTGGAGTCAGTCTGTCGGTTGACCGACCATCCGTCCATCCGCATAAAAGTTTGTGGAGCAAAGTACTTCCACATTTTATGAGAGATTGCAATGAAACTTGAAATATGTTATCACCATCAAGAGTAGATGTGCAAGACACAATTTTCATGCCTATAGTGATTCACTCATTGTAGAGTTATGTCCCCTTGAACTTAGCTGTATAGTGAACTATTGCATTATTAGTGTCAAGGTGGCGGGTGTATTATTCACCTCTGTGACGGTTCTTGTTTTATCTCATTGTTTCTTGAAAGCATGCAGAAAGTTAATAAGTGAGACTGTGGATGTACTGTCCATCATGTTAGCTGTATCAAAAGTCTTGTACCATGTCGCAGGAAGAAACTAGGGTTTGGGGGACAACCAGAAACAAACATTTTATACACCAAATCATCTAGTAATATGTTGAAACAAATCAATGATTATAAATAAGATTTTGTTTCTTTTTTGTGATATCAAAGGGAGACAAAACTTACATTATTCTTAGTGTGCATTTAAGAGTTACGTCCCTTACATGCGGTCTAGACGTCTTATATGTTTCTTCAGACAAGTAAAGTACGATCTGTTTCATAACAGGTAAATATTTCAATCAGTTCTAGTTAGAAAATATAGTCATTTGGTTGTATACATCAGGGTTCATACATAGATATCTATGTCTCTATCTGATCAGGTATATACATGTGTATTTATATAAAGACATTGATCAAGGGCACCTGAAAAAAAAGAGCAACTTTTTTTTTAAAAACACAGGAAACATTGTGTTATATAGTTATGTTTGTTTTATTTGTGTTTGATGCAATCTAGACTCTAGTTATTTTCAACGGGTGTAGCTATACTCTTCCAAGGACTTGTATATGTATATAAGTCCTTGACTCTACTGTATGTGGTCAAGGACTTATATACATTATATAATTCCTTGATGTGGTACAGTAACAGTCAAAAGTTAAATGTAGTTAATTATTCCCGATAAATTTGAGATAAAAAGCTTATGTGATCCAACCAATCTAAATTTTGATTCTAGTTACCACAAGGCTACAGTCTACAAAAACAGAATTTGTGCGGTACGTGACAGGGGACTCGTTATATAGACGACAGCGATGTTCGCAAAACTATAGTCGTGCTATTGTGTTTACCAATCCCCACATTCAAGCGCTTCGCAACCAAGATCAAGGACGTCTTATCGAATATTTGCCGGTTGGTAAGTTTTGTTAAAAGATTCTTACATTTAAACATGCTTCAGAATTTTATATTTGTTCGTGTAAAGTTAAGTAATTTGTGATTTTATTGAGCCTTTTTTCAGTTTTGATTGCTCATTTTAAGTGAAATTTATACGGAAGTTGCTGCGACCTTGGCCTTGTAAATATATTCATGATAGACAGTTTCTTGCCCTTGACATTGCACAAACTCCTGACTCTTTGCATGACAGTTTCATAGATATTGGAGGACACTTCACTATTGCTGTACACATTCTGTTTTAATTCAGGTGGAGATATCCCAGGAAAATGACTGTAAAATCACTGAAAGCTCGTCAAATTTTTGACAGTAGAGGAAATCCTACTGTTGAAGTTGATCTCACAACTGACAAAGGTAACCTTACATAGATTTCATATATTTTAGCCTCTTTTTTAAAAATTAAATCCATTGTTGTGCACCTGCTCATGTTGATTTTTGATATTTCATGGAATGTAGCAAATGGAAGGTCTAAGTTAATGAAATGTGCCAGGTGGTTTGATTATAAAGTTGGTGTGTGTTTTTTAATCTGAGGATGTTTATGACTAATCTTTGACACATGCAATGAATGATCTTAAAATGTCAATACTCTCTGGTATTTCTTTCCACTGCTTTGGCTTTTTACTGCAGATGTTGATGTTAAATGGCCATAAATTTATATTTTTCAAATGTTGCAGTAGACTTCTTTAAAATCGTAAAGGTGTTTGGAGATATCAAGGACTTATATACATACATGGATTCGCAACTTCCGTATTAACAGTTTAAAGTAATCAAATCCCGCGATAATCAGACGTGAATCAACGGGAATACAAGCTATTGTTTACAAAAGCGAAAATATCCGTGATAATCCGAATGATAATAACAGCGAAAATATCCGTGGTATTCCGAATGTTTAATCTCGGAGAAGAAAGGATTATAATGGATGTCCGCCATCTTGGAATTTAAAATGTTCGACTGATGCCTTTTTCAATGCTTATACATTAATGTACTTAGACTTTGTGGATTATAAATGTATCTCAATATCTTTAAGGAATTTGTTGCATCCTTCCCAATTTCCCGTGCCCAATTGCCAGAGTTTTTTTTAGTATAATCAAATTCGTAAACACCCAATTACAGCTGTCGGACATTGCCGAGTATATAGCAATGCATTGTGGGATCGCCGAACGATATCGTTTGAGCTATTTTTAGCAGTTGCGAATCCATGTATGTATATAAGTCCTTGGAGATATTGATCATTGATGATGAATAACTCATTGTAGTATGTTTAGTACAATGCCTTTTCCTCTATTGCTTGTTTTGTATATTATTTATAGAAATGATAATCCAGAATTAAAGATGATTAAGAGCTAGATCTTTTCTGTTCCAGGTCCACAGATTTTTTATTCTTTACTTTTTTATTGTTGGTTGTAATTATGATATTGATTTCATAAAGTATATTTTCTTAGTAAGCTGTAATGTTGCATAGTTGTATTACATTACAGTCTTCGAAATTAGCACTCGCCCGATCGCCCTGGCGAGTTAAAAAATGATTGGGCGACCAAAAAAATATTTCTGCTCGCCCCATGGACGAGTAAAATTTCTGATTCTCGATCCATTGCACAGAACAATCAAAATCAGTTGCCCGTATATTGTACGACATCCACAAAAATCGGCAACTTTTCAGTCATATTTAAATTTACCATGTCGATGTATGTTGTTTGTTTGCACCTATCAACACATATTTTAATTGCCCCAAGCTGTGATTCATTATGCAGATGACAATTTAATCCAATTAGTGGGGAAGTTTTCTTTCTGCATCGTGAGTGGAACTGGATAAAGTTTGTATCATACCGTACGGTCCGTGTCGTATTTTCCGAAAATTGTTACACACTTCGCTTGACAATCACATGTTTTAATTGTACTTAGTGTATCTTATGTTATCCAATAAAATGTTTTATTAAGCATCATGACAACAAAGTATCAAAGATTTTTGAAGAACAGTCGTTACACTTATATTCGTAAGTATACGAATTTCGGATAACAATTAATTTCGGATAACAGCGCTATGATGTGTGTTTAATGATAATCATTTCTAATTGTGGTATCTTATCTTTGAAATTTAATCATGTGAGACCCTTGCAGGACGAAATCTCCACAAAGTAAGTCTTATGAAAATCTTACTCAGTTTATGTTGGATTAGATCAGGTAGTTGTATTTAGACTACCTGATTAGATCTATTATTCTTTAGGTTAATTTCATAAAAGTATCTCCCATTACATTTTATTGCAACAACAAGATAAAAATGAGTAAGAGCCATAGAAAATGAAGTTACAATCTGTAAATTTTCTGATAGAGACAGAATAATGGTTTCAAAAAAAAAATATGCTCGACAAACTATTAATGATTAAAAAATGGCTTAATTTAAAACAATGGGTTTCAGATTAACAAAGGGTTTGCCAAACAAACCGTAATGGTTAGTGATTCGAGAGATATATATGGTTACCTCTAAGCATTAATGGGTTAACAGGGAAAAATATGTCAATATAGGATTTTGTAATTCGGGCTAGTAAATTTGGTTTTGGGCGAGTAACTTTTGTAAAGTTACTGGCCCGAATGGCGAGTAATTTCAAAATGCTAATTTCGAGGACTGACATTATCTTAATGTCTTAGACAGACTGTTGCAAAAAGTTGTATCTGACTGGCAGAACTCCAAGAAATTGTACAGCAATAAATGCATGCTGAATAAGCACTATTGCTATACCAATTAATCTGATATTTTTTATATTTGTCTTTTTAGAACTATGTTTTTCTGTATGTATGTACTGAAAGGCCTGCTCTTTCATTTGTTCTTCACATTTCAGATTGTAGATATTGTTTTTTATCCTGTTGCTCAGAGTCTGATGTATTTTATTTATGTTAGTCTGTTGCTGAATAGACATGGCAGCAGACTGATATTAATGTCTTGGTTTTCATTGAACTTTTCTAATCTATAACATTTTTCTTATTGATCAGGACTGTTCAGAGCTGCTGTTCCCAGTGGCGCCTCTACTGGTATCTATGAAGCTTTGGAAATGAGAGATGGTGACAAGAGTAGCTATCTTGGCAAAGGTATGTTGTATCAATGAATTAAATTAATGATGTATTGATTTGGCCGAAAGTTTTATGTGAATCTGAAACAATGTTTGATTTTGCTTCTAGCTAGTGCTTAATAATATTAATGAAATGTATATATGAGCATGGCTCTTGGGTTATGACATTTGATTACAGTCTCCAAGCCTAGATCTGTTGAAGTTGAAAGCATTTTTGGTGCTTAAATGTATATAAGTACATGCAGATCTGTTGCAACTAACATGTGACATGATAAAAAATCAATACTTCAGCTGCCTGATTTTAAGTTTACACGCTTTGACCTACTTTCCCTGCATCATTAGGTAAACATTTTGTGAAGATTCTGGAGTTTTATTTAATGCGTACATGGGGTACAATTAGGGCTGTAGATCATTGGGTAAGTGGCGATCCGATCCAATCCACGATTCAACACTTACGATCCACAATTAGAATCAAGAATTTTTTGTTATTAAGTAACCCATCTAAAACTTCAAAATTGCAGTCCTGAAGACAGCTAATTTGTTTTTAGGAATAATGAGTAAATCAATATAGATTGTTCTATGGCTACATATTCCCTTCCATTTAATTGATTTACCACCATCATTATTTAAAGAACCGGTTGGACATCTTGGCAAACAAAGTAGTCCATGATGAAACAATAATTATTTATTCAGAGAAAAGGGATTTTTAAGAACAAAGAATACACTTTTAATTTGTTTAAAAACAAGATCGTGAACCACGAATCTTGGTAATGACGATTATTCATACTCGATTTTTCAATTTGATTCGAGAATACCCGAGTACTCGGTGCTCGCCACAGCCCTAGTGTCAATAGAAGCAAATTAAAAATGCTGAAAATTATACACGACCAACCTTTTTGTCTCAACCACATTGTTTCCTTGTTTAACTCAGTTTGCATTAAAGAATATCCTTCTGGGCAGATTAAATTAATCATAACCATTTCTTGAGATATTTTCATAAAAAATACAGAATATTGACACCCCTGTGCGTACAATAGACCTGAAAATTTTGTACTCCCAAATAAAAGAGTCAGCTCACATATATTGACTAACACTGAGGCATGATTAAAGAGCATTGAATTTCAAAGATCAGAGACATGCTGCCGTTGGTGTCCCTCTGATATTTGTGTGATGTTGGCTAGCAGTTTAAAGATCACAGGTGTTATAATCTGTTTGACATTTTAACTGTGATTCAGTGCTTTATATCTCATAAAAACAGATCAATAATAGTTTAGGATTGTTGTGGAATTTATGTTTTACAAACAGTAGGAAGCGTAAGAAACTGTTACTTCAGATTCCAATTTGTTTGTTTTGAGTCATAGAAAACATGGGATTGAGTTCTACAACCATGTATAGGAGTCTGGACACATCCACTTTTTGGTCCCGATTTTGGAAGTAAAATAGTGCGTCTTATACATGGGCGATTACAGTATATAAAATATATATATATGTATACAGGGCTCAACCTAGCCTCCAATTTTTAGGGAGAAGTGACTTCACCCAATTTTTAATTTCCCAAAAATTAAGCTACTTTCATTTTACTGATAAAGTCGAAACATAGTGAATTGCCCAGTAACTATGTGGCAAGCGACATTTCAGAATCACATGTTTTCACTATGGAGAAACAGTTTTAATTACAGATGGCCGTTATTATTATTAATTAATTCTTAGTTTTTATTTATAAGTTCTTTGCCCAATCGGTCGAGCCCTGATATAAATAACAGTAACAGTTCTTTCTGGTGATAGTAACATTAATTTTAAAATGATATATTTGTTTCTTTCTATACCTACAGGAGTGGGAAATGCTGTCAATAATGTGAATACTACTATTGCTAAAGCATTTTTAGCGGCTGTAAGTATAACATTTATGCATTGGTTGCTTTGTGTTATCTATTTTTTAGCTCACCAGAACACAAAGTGCTCAAGGTGAGCTATTGTGATCATGTGTTGTCTGTCATTTTTGTATCCGACTGTCAGTCTGTACACACCAGAGGGTGGTTGTGGGGGTAGGGTTTGGGTTAGGATTAGTACATTTTGGCCTTTTGAGGTTCAATAATTGTGACAAACTGGAATTGTGCGGATAATTCCGACT
Source organism: Lutraria lutraria (assembly GCA_964023205.1). Classification (NCBI taxonomy): domain Eukaryota; kingdom Metazoa; phylum Mollusca; class Bivalvia; order Venerida; family Mactridae; genus Lutraria; species Lutraria lutraria. The sequence continues at coordinate 20,748,681 of OZ026847.1, forward strand.
TGTGGGGATAAAAACAACAAAAAGATCAAAGGGTGCACCCCACAACATACCTCTCATAAGAACGTCTGTCCATCAGTGCGTCAATAATTGCTTTAAAAAACATTTCTTAACTAAACTTACCAGGGATGTTCCTTGCATGAAGCTCTACTAAAGTTGTTTAAAAAATTTAATTTAATTTAAAAACTGGTTGCTATGGCAATCAATAGGAAAAACTTTAAAAGTCTTCTTGTCAAAAACTACAATGCCTAGAGTTTAGATATTTTGTGCGTAGCATTTTAAAGTGGACCTCTACCAATTTTGTCAAATTATTGCCCTAGGGTTAAAATTGGCTCTGCCCTAGGGTTTACTCTAATTCTAATAGAAATTTTTCTTTTTTAAATTTGTCCGAAACCACTTGGCCTTGAGCTTAGATATTTTGTATGTGGCATTTTCTAGTGGGTCTTTACCAAGTTTGTTCAAATTATGGCCCTGGTGTCAAAATTGGCGTGGCCCTGGGTTTACTGTTAATTCTTACAAGAAAGTTTAAAAACCCTTTTTGTCCGAAAACTATTGACCTAGAGCTAAGATGTTTGGTATGAAGCATTGTCTAGTGGATCTCTACCAAGGTTTTTAACCAGGTTTCACTTTGTAGAATGCCGAAAATGGCGGGCGGGCATCAAACAGGCGTTGTCCGGTCAATAACTTAAGTTCTGATCGACCAATCATGACCAAACTTGGTATGTAGGATTCTTGAATTAAAACCTAGCCTGGGATTGTCTTTGGGGTCAAGGTCACTGTTACTAAAAATAGAAAATCAGTGTCCGGTCAACAACTTAAGTTTGGAATGACCAATGTTGACTAAACTTGGTATTTAGCATCCTTGAATAAAAACCTAGCCTTGGATTGTATTTGGGGTCTGTGGGGTCAAGGTCACTGTACTAAAAATAGAAAATCAGTTTTCAGTGAATAACTTAATCAAGGATTAAGATATTGCGTTGAAATTTTGTGTGTAGATAGCTTACACTATGCTGTCCATGCTTTTGAATTGCATCTAGGTCCAGTAAGGTCAAGGTCATTGTTACTAAAATAGAAAATCAGTTTCTGGTCAATAACTTAAGTAAGGATTGAGATATTGCGTCGGTGGCGGCGGCGTCCAGCACATTGTCTGGACTCTTATTCAAATAGTGTGCATCAGATCTTCACCCAACTTTGTCAGAAGTTGCATCTAGTTGATATCTAGGTCAAGTTCGAATATGGGTCATGCCGAGTCTAAAACTAGGTTATAGGGTCACTAAGTGCATTTTAAACATTCAACATGTTGTCTGGACTCTAATTAAAATGGTATTCATCCGATATTCACCCAACTTGGTCAGTAGTTGCATCTAGATAAAATCTAGGCCAAGTTCGAATATTAGTAATGTTGGGTCAAAAACTAGGTGATTTGGTCACTTTGTGCATTTTCAACATTCAACACGATATACTGACTCTTATTCAAATAGTGTACGTCAGATCTTCACCAAACTTGGTCAGAAGTTGCATCTACATGGTATCTAGGTCAACTTCCAATATGGATTATTTAGGGTCAAAAACTGGTTCACAGGGTCACTAAGTGCGTTTTAAACATTCAGCATAATGTCCAGACTCTAATTTAAATAGTATTCATCCAATCTTCACCAAACTTGTTAACAGTTTGAACTAATTCAAACAGTTTTATTCCTATCCTCACCAAACTTGATTGAAATGTTTATGGGCATGAAATCTCATTCAAATTTGATAACCAGCCCGATCGTCCCTGGCATTTCTGAGTTATGCCCTTTGATACATTGAAAATTGACCAAAAATGCAGTGTCCACCCTCTAAGTCAACCAATTATCAATCAATCTTCATCAAACTTATTGAAAATGTTTATGGGCATAAGATCTTGGTGAGTTATGCCCCTTGATACAGTGTCTGCTCTCTAAGTTGACCGATTACCAATCGATCTTCACCAAACTGTGTAAATATGTTTCTGGGCACAAGATATTGGTCAAGTTTGATAACCAGCATAATTGCCCCAGGCACTTGTCAGTTATGTGCTGGAAGTGTTTATATTTCTCAGATCACAAGGCTGTCTGGATTTCGATGAAAAATGTGAATGGTGCTATATGTCAAATTTATAAAATGTTGCTTATTTTAAAAAAGATATATAATTTGCCACTCATGATATCCCAACCCTTTAGACGGGCCTATTTGCGAAATTTCTCTTGTTTTCAGCTGTTTTAGATTTTTTTTTAAATTGGGATAATGTCCTTTTAACTTGATTTTTTAAAAGTAAAATAGTTATTTAAGTTCTCTTGAGATGTTTTGAGTTTTATGATAGAAGGTATGATTTAGTATGATATGGTCCTTTTGATTATGTTTTAATCGTACATGTAAATGAATAAAAGTAGGAGAAAGTAAAAAGTACAAAATGCTTTATTGATAAAAAGCTCAGAAGGTTGGCAAGCCGGTCTGCGCATTACATTGCGGTATTAGGAACCGGTTCATCTCGCAAGTGGGCTGACAATACACAGCCCTAGTGATCACCCTATAGACATATTGTGTCTATAAACCGTATTGCCAACTACTTGTTCAAGGTTATTGTGACCCTTTGAACCTAGAAAATTTGCGAAATTCCATTAATATTACACCCTTTTCTGTGCATACACTTATTTATGCCATTTTTGGGTCCGTTCCCCATTCCTTAGTAAATTGTATATTAGATTTTCCCATAATTAAAAAAAATCCCCAAATTTAGTTTTTCATGATGCAAATATCCCCATTCTAAGGGACCCAAAACCTGTTCCCAAAACAGTAAAAAGGGGGCTATTGTGTCTTAATACTTAAATTGTGAAAATGCTGTATGAGTCATAATCATGTAATCTTTGCACTAGCCCAAAATGAGGGACTATTAAATTTCAATTTGGGTTTGTGAATTTCAAAATTGTGTATTTGGGCTGTTGGTAAATTGTTGATTTTCAATAGTCCACTTATAACTGGGCTGGCTAGTGCTTAAAATTAAAAAAGTTAGTGCAAATGCTAAGCATAGTGTAAACTAAATAGATGAAAATTATGCTTAAAGTTAATTACTAGGATTTGTCGCTGAAACAGATTTTTTTTCTAGCACTATTAAATATGATATTACCATTTATGTCTTGTTTTAAATGTTTCAGAATCTTGATGTCACTAATCAGCAGGCTGTTGATGATTTTCTACTTAAACTTGATGGTACTGAGAATAAAGGTAAATTTGTTAAGTATTCTCAATAAAACTTGAGGAATTGTTGTTGGTTGACGACATACAGTATTATGCAATATTAAGCTGACCTTATTTCATTTATTTTCGTTAATGAAAACATTTTGAACCCGCCTCCGTGGTCGAGTGGTTAAGGTCGCTGATATAAAAAAAAAACAACATTTGTCTGAATAGAAATATTGTATTATAATTTATTATTGACAAACACCATACATTAATTGTATGAAAGGTACATGAATATTTAAACTGATTATCAAAATGTCGATTTTTATGCAGCATGTGTCTTCAGTTGATAAAGGTATGAAATAGGGCCTGAGGAATACTGCGTATGGTTTTCCAAACTGGCCCTTGCTACCATCTACCATCACTGGTTCAAAAAGGACTGTTAGATATCATAAAATATGTTAATTTGACCACAGAAGGAAATGGTCACCAACTTCTTTGCTGAATACATTTGACATAAGAGTACCTGTTTAATTGATTATCATCAGCTAACAACATGATTAAGTGGATTTTTAATTATCAATTATAAAAGAATATTCTGAAATGTTAAGGAAACAAAAATAATTCAACATTTACAGGTAAACTTGGAGCCAATGCTATTCTTGGGGTATCTTTGGCTGTATGTAAAGCTGGTGCGGCCCAGAAAGGTGTACCATTGTACAGGCACATTGCTGATCTGGCAGGAAATAAGGAAGTCATTCTTCCAGTGCCAGCATTGAATGTTATCAATGGAGGAAGTCATGCTGGTAACAAGCTTGCCATGCAGGAATTCATGATCTTACCCACTGGTGTGTACAGCATATTTATTTGGCCTTTTGTTTTCTGTTTTAAATGTATGATATTTAAAGTTTCAAGTAAGTTTTGTCTAACTTGATAAATATATATTATCTTAAAGGGGCATGCACTCTAACTGAAGCGTCTTGAATAGCAATCAGATTGGTATCATTTTAATGCTTAAATCAATAAATGAAAGCCCTGTAAAATATTTACGAAATGTCCTGCTAGTTTACTCAAAACACACATTTCAAGATTTAACAACCCTGCCGATGTTGGCCTCAGAAAGTATTCGTCATTTTCACAACTCAACCCTTTCCGGATCTGTCAAAATAAAAAACTTCGCAGAAAAAACGTCAATAAACAGTGAACTTGTAAGTATTGCTCATGCTATCTTCACTTTTGCGGTATCAAGTTTATCCTATCAATCAATTATATGTAAATATCTATGTTATGCTGCTTTGAAAGGCAGCGAGTGCTCAGTTTAATTCTCTGACAAATTGGTATTATTGTTGTCTTCAATAAAAGGCTGACAGCCTTATATTCAAATCGCCATACAAAATACTGACGCACGCGTCATTTTTAAATGCTCATTCTTCTGTAATAATTGGGTTTTCAAGTGATAGACACATTTTTGGTGTATGAAAACCAAGACACAGCAGTTCCAGGGCATGCCCCTTTAAGGACTGATTTTTGTTAATTTTATCTTTTATACTCTTCAGTCTCTCTACTTTTTTTCCAGACATTAATTTCACCAATTTAGGGTAATATTCTTTAAAAGCTCTTTTAGTTGTATCATCATTGAGTATTTAACCTACAGTGTACATGGCTGACTTTGAAGTTCTGTGCTTGTATATTGTAAGGAGTGTAAGTTACTCTTTACAATCTATCTGATGGCCTTTTGGAAAAAATAGAAGGAGACATTATGTACAGTATGTTTGCTCCCATCCATATTACAATGTATGGAATGAGTTGAATATGTGTTCTTAGTTCTCACTGACTTATCAGTTTGATTCCAGGCTTCATGTTTTCTGTGTTTCAGGAGCATCATCATTCAAGGAAGCAATGAAAATGGGTTCAGAAACATACCATCAATTGAAAAGTGTAATCAAAGCCAAGTATGGACAAGATGGTGAGTACATGTATGTTATATGAAACCAAGCACTCAGAGAACTGAGGAAATAATTATTACTACTTCTTCATTTTACAATTTCTCTGTAATGTTCATTCAAACAAATACTATGAAACTCCGGATATTTGTTAGTCTTTTAAGATAAATATTTTTAATTGTTCTCATGTTCCAGTCTCCTTGATGAAGTATAAAATTAGAATGAACCAACTTCAGCCTTTCACTTAAAGTCCCATGAGCATATAAATTTATCGGTCGTAATAGTTTCTATTTGTCCTATAACAGAGGAATCCGGGGCGTTTTCCTCCTGTGCATACTTTATAGCAAGAAAAAATGTTTCCGAAATCATTATTGTATTTATAGAACAGCTGTGTTTTAACGCAGTCGTATTATGCACACAGCATAAAGTGACGTCACGCGCTCTATATATTTCAAATTTACAAAAGCAAAATTCACAGTGAAATGAGTGTTTTTAGAAGAGAAAGGGCTTGTTTCGTTGGGATAATATCAGCAATTGTTTGTTTTTTTGCATGTATTTTTTATAGCAAAAAGCTAATGGGACTTTAAAGCACATATTTACATTTGAAGCTCATCTGAATTGTCTGTTTGTTTGACTGTTAGTTCGTGTTTAGTTTGACTGTTCTCAAAGAAAAAGCTGATCTATTACGATCACTGTGGTATAATGGTCTTTATCTTCTATGTCTGTGCAAAAACTTTAATGTAACTCATAACTCAGACACTTAAAGTGGTAGAAACATGAAAATTCATAGGTGGATAGATCTCACTGAGACGGTGAACACAGGAGCATTGGCACTGCTAGCAGTGCTCTTGTTTATGACAATGCCTCTTTTTAAACAACTTGATTTTTAGCTCACATGTCACAAAGTGACAAAGTGAGCTATTAGGATCACTCTCCGTCCGGCGTTGTGCGTCGTGCGTCGTCAAACTTTTTGTTGTGACCACACTAGGGGCCACATTTTTGGCTCAATTTTAGCAAAACTGGGTCAAAACGTTAATATCAACAAAATCTCGGACGAGTTCGATATTGGGCCATTTGGGGTCAAAACTAGGTCACCAGGGCCAAATAAGGGAAAACCTTGTGAACACTTTAGAAATCACTGTTTTGCATTTATCTTCATGAAACTTTGTCAGAATGTTTATTTTAATAATATGTAGGTCAAGTTTGATAATGGGTAATTTCTGTAGTAAAATTAGGTCACTAGGGCAAATTGCTGGAAAACCTTGTGAACACTCTAGAAGTCACTGTTTTGATTGGATGATCATGAAACCTTGTCAGAATGTTTGTCTTCATAATATCTTGGACGAGTTCGAACATGGGTCATCTTGGGTCAAAAACTAGGTCGCTAGGTCAAATCTTATGAAAAACCATGTTAACACTGTAGATTTCACAGTTATTATTGGATCTTCACCAAACTTTGTCAAATCGTATGTTTTAATGATATAACGGTCAAGTATAAATATGGGTCATCTGGGGTCAATAACTAGGTCACCAGGTCAAATCTTAGGAAAACTTTGTTAACACTGTAGATGTCACAGTTTTAATTGGATCTTCACCAAACTTTGTCAAAATGTTTGCCTCAATGATATGTGGGTCAAGGATGAACATCGGTCAGCCGGGTTCAAAAACTGGGTCACAAGGTCAAATCTTAGGTAAAAATCTTGTAAAAGCTCTAAATGTCATGGTTTTGATTGGACCTTGGCCAAACCTTGTCAGATTGTTTGTCTTAATGATATTAAGGACAAGTTTAAATATGGGTCACCTAGGGTCAAAAACTAGGTCACAAGGTCAAATCTTAGGAAAACCTTATTAACACTGTAGATGTCAAATTTTGATCGTATCTTCACCAAACCTAGTCAGGCTGTTTGTCTTAATGATATGTAAGACAAATTTGAACATAGGTCTTCTAGGGTCAAAAACTAGGTCACCGGTTCAAAACAATGTTTTAATGAGTGAACAGTGATTGTCATGTGAGCGATATAGGGCCATCTTGGCCCTCTTGTTTTATCACCCACCGAAATTAAATGAATAAGTTCTGTCAACTTGGAACTGAAAGCCTCATGTTGATATTTACACTTCTAGCTTGTAATGTTGGAGATGAGGGTGGATTTGCACCAAACATTCTGGAGAATAATGAAGGTTTAGAACTTCTCAAGGTTGCCATTGAGAAGGCTGGCTACACTGGTAAGATTGAGATTGGTATGGATGTAGCAGCATCTGAATTCTGTAAAGAAACACTTTACGATCTAGACTTCAAGAATCCAAATTCCAACAAAGCTGACTATGTGAGTGTTATTAAAACTTTTTAAAATGAAGCCTACATATGTTATATTTCAAACCTAACTTTACCTGATGTGTGTCTGTCATAGGTTGAGATATAGGAAACTGTTATAATAGATTATACTCCCGCTAGAAAGTGGGGGCTATATTGGAGTCACTTTGTCTGTCTGTCTTTTGTATGGATTCCTGTTGTTCCGTTTCATGTAGACAGTCTTCGAATTAGTGGGTTGCCCCCTGTCCGAAAGGATTTTTTCCTTCTTTAAGTCTTATGGGAGACAACCTAGTTTTAGAGAGTTTCCTTCATAAAGTATATAGTCGGGCAACCTGTCACAAAAAAATTAATTCAAAGACTGTGTAGATTTTGCTAAATATTTCTATTTTATTTTTTTTCTAGAGAATTGAACAAGCTGTTTTGCTTTTAAAGCTTCTGTAGTATGTCAAGTTTTTTGTTTTGATCAAAGTCCCTTTTTTACATTATTTGAATTTTTTCTTTGTCATTCTTAAAGGCTGATTTGTTCCTTCAAAAACAATGTGAGCTAGTTAAAAGAAAGATCATTTGAGTTTTTCATATCAAGTTTAGGCTTACAGAGCATGTATCAGCAGATCTGTTAAGTGACTGAATGTTTTTTTATTCTTTTACAGCTGTCTTCAGATGCGCTTGGTGATCTGTACAAACAATTCATCAAAGATTATCCTATTGTGTCAATTGAAGATCCATTTGACCAGGATGATTGGGATGCGTACACTAAACTTACCAAGGAAGTTGGAAAACCGGTACAAATTGTTGGGTATGCACTATCTTGATTCCATTCTGTACCTAACCAGTTTTCTGAAGAAGTAATATCAGTATCTTAAATAGTTCTTTTTCTGCTTTAATTCATGTGACTGTATAAATATTCTTAAATTTTTAACATTAATTATACCCCCAGATATGAAATAATTATATGGGGGCTATATTGGATTCACACTTGATGGTCAGTTAGTCTGTGTGTCTGTAGACACAATTTGTCCGGACAATATCTCAGCAACTACTTACAGGATTTGAATGGAAATTCACAGAAGTGATCAGTAGTAAGCCTGGTTGTGCATGCCCAAATCATTTTTCGTTTGGATTAATTTTCACTGAGTTATAGCCGTTTGTTTTTTATAATGTATATACAATATGCAAATTTGTCCAGACTATTTCTCATTAACTGTCTACGGGAATTCAATGAAACTTCACAGCAGTGATAAGTATTTAGCCTGATTGTGCATGCATTATGTTTGTCTTGTTTGGTTAAATTTTCACTGAGTTATGGTCCTTTGTTGTTTTTTATGGCATATAGTGTTTACCCTGTCCGTTGGTGTGTGTTTGTGTGTGTTTGTGTTACGGATTTTCGTGTCCGGCTCATAACTTTGTCATGCATGATTGGATTTTGAAATAATACCGTACAAATGTACAGTATATAACAAGACGATGTGTCATGCGCAAAAACTGTGTCACTTGCTCAAAGGTCACGGTCACCGTGGACACTTAAAGCATTATATGTATATGTTCATGTCCGGCTTATAACTCTGTCATGCATGATTGGATTTTGAAATAAATTGGCGCAAATGATCATCATAACAAGATGATGTGTCATACGCAATAACTGTGTCGCTTGCAGAAAGGTCACAGTTGACATTAAAAGCATTATCTGTAAATGTTCGTGTCCGGCTTATAACTCTGTCATGCATGATTGGATTTTGAAATGAAAAAAGGCACAAATGTTCATGATATCAAGACAACGTGTCATGAGCAATAACTGTGTCGCTTGCTCAAAGGTCAAGGTCACAGTCAACACTTAAAGCATTGTGTGTATATGTTTGTGTCCGGCTTATAACTCTGTCATGCATGATTTTGAAATTAATTGGCACAAATGTTCATCATATCAAGACGACGTGTCCTGCGCATCAACTGCTTCACTTGCTAAAAGGTCAAAGTCACAGTGGACATTAAAAGTTTGTGCATATTATTATTGTCGAGCCCGCCTGGGGTGAGCTCGACTTAGTCGCCACAATGGCGGTTGCGTGTCTGTACGTTAGTTAGTTAGTTAGTTAGTTCAAAGGTCAAGGTCACACATAGAGGTCAAACGTCAAAAATGAGCATTATAGACCTTGTCCGGGCTGTATCTCTCTTATTCATAGAAACTTTTTAAGATAACTTGGCATTATTGTTAAACACCATGAGACGGTGTGCAGTGCGCAAAATCCAGATCTCTAGCTCAAAGGTCAAGGTCACACTTAGAGGTCAAACATCAAAAATGAGCATTATAGACCTTGTCCGGGCTGTATCTCCCTTATGCATAGAAACTTTTTAAGATAACTTGGCATAATTGTAAAACACCATGAGGCGGTGTGCAGTGCTTAAGATCAAGGTCTCTAGCTCAAAGGTCAAGGTCACACTTAGAGGTCAAACATAAAAAATAATCATTATACACCTTGTCAGGGCTGTGTCTCCCTTATGCATTGAATTATTTAAAAATGACTTGCCATAATACAATGCGACCATGTGTCTTGGGCAACACCCAGATTTTTATAGGTCAAAGGTCAAGATTACACATTCAGTCAAATATATTTTCCTTGTCTGGGCTGTAACTTCTGTTTGCATTCAAGGATTTTTAAATAAATTGGTATAAAAGTTTACTTCAATGAAATGATGTGTCATGAATATCACCCATACTTGTAGTTCAAAGGTCAAGATCACAAGCTGGCTAAACAGGGGCTCGACATGTTGCCCTTGGGCTTCTAGTGGATATAGTGAAAGTGTATGTTTGTGTCTGGCTTATAACTTTGTCATGTATGATGGGATTTTGAAATAAATTGGCACAAATGTTCATCATATTAAGATGACATGTCATGCACAAAAACGATCGTTTACTCAAAGGTCACAGTGGACACATATATATTTATGTTCTTTCCTTATATTGAAATAGTGAAAGTACATGTAGTTGTGAGGTTAGCACCCTTAGGTGATCTTTACTTCCCACTATGGGCAGCATTCCCAAGCAACCTGCTCTATATTGTATTCACATATTTACCACAAAACACTAATTTTTGTGTCCAGTGTGAAATGGCGGGGGCATCCGTGTCCTACAGACATATTTCTAGTACTATTGAATTTTGTAAGTGATAATTACTTTGCTTATCAAAACTAAATTACACCTTTTTCTTCTTTTAAAGATTGTGTATGAGACTTCTACTTGGAATTGTAACAATATTACCAAACAGTTTGTTAAAAAAGATGATTTTATAAGCATGTAATGTTAAACATTTTGTATTGCAGAGATGACTTGTTGGTGACCAACCCAAAACGTGTACAGACTGGTATTGACAAGAAAGCTTGCAACTGTTTGTTGTTGAAAGTGAACCAGATTGGTAGTGTGTCGGAATCCATCCAAGCGTATGTATTGTGATATTTGTATTGTTAAAACATATTCCTTCTCTGAAATAAAATGAAATAATGTCTGATGTGATTGACTTACTCTTGTAAGGTAACAATGGCTGTGTATAATGTCACATTCAGTGATGTTCTTTGATTGTTTCCTACATGTTTATACTGACACAGTGTTACAGATCATGGTAGAGTACTTGTCATTAAGTGGAAATGGAAAGGCATAGCTTAAACTGGACCATGATTGAGTGCTTTATGTTCTTTGACTACTGATCACTAAACCCTCATCAAAGTTCAAATCCTCAATAAGAAACACTCGACAATGGAGGAAGCAGTCCAGCTAGCTTATGAAAGTTTGGTGGTTCTATCTGGTGAAAGCCTCAGGTCTTGCTCTAGTTTAATAGCTGGATATAGTTGCAATATGACCCTGGCTATTTGTGTGATGTTGACTTCTCATGGTCCATATAGCTTTCAGTTTTGTTTTGTATTTTTTCATATGAACAGATGGAAGATGTCCAAGGAACAAAACTGGGGTGTTATGGTATCACATCGTAGTGGTGAAACTGAAGATACTTTCATCGCTGATCTTGTTGTTGGCTTGTGCACTGGACAAGTAAGCTATGTTATAATCTCACCTTCTGTATCAAAGTCTCAAATTCCCAACATATTTCTGTTGTGAAATAATTCATTTACTGGTAGTAGAGTGTGATGAATTGTGTCAAAATTTCCTAATGTAGATGTTTAGAAGGGAAATGACCTGATGTGGCTGTTTTCAAGTACAACAGTATTGTCAAATTGTTCATTGTAAAACCAGATGCAGTGGAGGGCATTTAGTGATTGCCTGTCTGTCTGTCCATCCGCATGAAGTTATGTAGATTTTACTGTTGCATCTATCATTTTGATACTTAAACTGTTGCTGCCTTGGACCATACTCAGTGCACCTATATGACATAACCTTGATTTGACCTTGACAGAATTTGGACTTTATGTATTTAGGATTTGGAACTACTTGTCCGAATCACCAAAAATGAATAGTTTTTTTTTACATAATTACTGCAAAAGTTACTTGTCCGAATCATTAATGACTTGTCCCTGACAACAGGAAAAGTGCTAATTTTGCAGACTGCTTATAGTGCAATATAAATGGGTTATTTTTTGGTAAATTAGATTTAGTTGAAGCCTCTTTTGGGGAGATAATTCGCCTCTAAATTCAATTTTGGGAATGAAATTTCAAGGAGTGAATTGGAAATTTGGGGATAATAACATAATTTCAAAGAAATTTGTCAGAGTGGAAGGCATACTTTACAGGCTACAACTACATGAATAGAAAATCCCTTAGTGTTATGTTGAAATAAACCCAATCTTATATATATAAATCTTATCTATTCAATACAGATCAAGACTGGAGCTCCTTGCAGATCTGAACGTCTTGCCAAGTACAACCAGATCTTGAGAATTGAAGAAGAACTCGGAGATAAAGCTAAATTTGCTGGAAAAAATTTCCGATTCCCCTACGGAAAAAATTAAACAACTCACATTTCCAAATACTTGACCTTAATTAGGACTTATACTATACACAAAGGAGAATATTTAATGTTCTTATATTGTAATTTATTACTTATTGACTACTCATACAGCTAAAAGTGCTTGGTTTTTTTTTTTTTTTTTTTTGCATTTTTTGTGCTCTTTGTTCTTTTCTTTACAACTGTTGAATCTACCTTCGTCTTTTTATCTCAAAATATGCCATGAAATATCTGTAACACCTCTGTGAGACGAATTGACATTTTAGTGCTTCAGTTGATACTAAGACTGTATGGTACTGTGCTAGGTTTGAGAAAAACAACAACTCTGTTGTTATATAATCATTCCTGGACTAATATTATAAAGTCAGTGTTGTCAAGTGTGCTCAGTCAGAAATTCCTGTATTGTTATCAGAGATAGTTTAATTAAATTAAAAGTAGTTTTATTTGAGTTTAGTTTGCAGTTATACTTGTTGTGTCGTATTCCCTTTTGTCTGCTAAGTTTTGATCTGATCGGATACAGATTTGAATAAAAGTGTGTACAACTGGATGTACTTATTGCCAAATTGGTCACATTTTGTACATGCCTGCTATCTTTTTTCTGTTAATATTTATTTGCATCTGTGTGTAGTATCAGATTAAACTGGTATTTGTTACCCCTTCCAAGTGCAAATTAGCTACAGGATGCTGACTATTTATAGAATGCTAGAATCAGTGATGGTAGTATCTTGACAGTATTTGTAACACTACATGTAGCTTGTTATACGATAAATGATACCATAAAAATAACAAGTTTTGCTTTTCTTATTAATTTTATTTAAGATTTTAGTGCGTTGAGTTAGTAGTGATGTTCCAATTAATCATTTATTCAACGAATCAATGACAAATGGTTATTGATGATGACGATGCTCCCATTTAATCTACGAAATTTTGATTTTGTACAGACTTGGCGTTCTTGAATATAGTAGCACATCCAACTGCTGATCACTTAGGTGTAAAATCACTACCATGGAACTATACATGGGAAGAAACACACGTTCTCAGACATTCTATAGCACAGCATTAAACCCCTGTGTCATTTCCTGTCAAACTGTTGTGAACGAGTGCAAATATTTACTGCCACAGTGGTAACATATCGATTTTCCATTTTTAGCCCAGTTGCACCACATTTTAGAAACTTGACCAATCTGGTGCGCATGAAATTTTATGCTGACCTAAGTACATTTTTTCTACATCCGCTATGCAAATGTTAAAACTAGTCCCCATTCCATGTTGCAGTGCAAGTGTATGTCAGTTCAGTTTCCATGTGTATTTTCAGTACTTTGATTAATATTTTATATTTTACTTACCTACTGGCTAACTCCCCGTAGCGGTTACTTCTCTTGATCAGTATAGCAGCAACAAAGTGACGTAACCGGTGCGGTGAGTTTGACCTACTGGTACCTTAATTTATATTGGTCAAGTGACTGGTAACTTGCCTATTTCTCCTTGACCTTATACTGGTTATATAAACAAGAAGTTGACGAGTTACACTTATTAAACAATATTCTTAAAACGATAAACATGCACATGAAGAACGACTGTATTTTAATGGTTGTCTCCCTTACATAAGATAATACAAATAATGTCCAGCTAGCGCAGTGGTTAAGATCGTTTGTCCTAGACAAATTTGACTGAAGATATTACATCCCATGTTAAATTGTCCTTCACCTCTGAATTATGTGGGGTAGCTTGACAGAAGCTTGCGTGCGGATATGATTTGGTTAGTACTGGTTAAGACCTAAATGCTCGCCACGATATGACTGAAATAATGTTGAAAATGGGGTTAAACCCGATCAAACAAACAAATAATATCCTGTATTAAAGTCACTAAAATAATTTCCTCTGGCAACTCCTTGGGGTTGTTGTTATTTGCTACCTATCTATTCGGTCCCCTACTGGCAGCATGAGTTGACTATAATATCTATACCTTTGACGGACAGATAAGGCTATCATTTGGTGCTACTACATTCATTGTGCGTAAAAATCACTTTCCGACAGGTTACCATACATACACACAACTTCATTGTACAATTAATTATACATGAATCGTAACTGTGATGAGAAGTTTTATCATTGCTGGTTGATAAACTTGTTGATGAAAAACTGATGTTAGACAGAAAATAACATGGTCCGTTTATACTGTTAATGAAGCCTGTATGATACTAACGTGTTCCCGTACATATTGTCTTGGTCTTGGAATGGTTACAACCTACCCAGGAAAGCCAGCCATGCCACAACACAACTCATACCCCGTATTGATGAATTCATATGATATGATTCGTTATAAATATGAAATTCACAAGTTTGTCAGGCAAACAAAACAACACTGATACTACAATAGTACAATATAGCCTCACTTCCTCACCACTTCAATATTAACTACTTCTGTTGAAACATGTTTTCCGCATCTCACAATTACAACTTTTTAAGTCCACATAAATATTATGATGCATGTTTGACAACCTAAGTTTAGTTCTATATTGAGGCTTTATTGTATGTATGTGTGGTAAAACAATATGATCACGTGGGATATGGAACCAGAGTTTCTATGTGAGTGACCCTGGAATAAAAAGAGAATCAAATGCTATATTCGCAACACATGAACACATTTTTTGCACTTGCTAAAATTGTGTGGTCTATTCTGACTGATTCCAGAATTAAGTTTATAAAAAATCCGACATTTTCGTGCAAACTGCTTGAATTGAGGTGCACCAATACAATCACTAGTATTTACTTATTCATAATTGAAGATTTTTATAAGGGATAGCGCGAACGCAGTCCCCACACTAATAAATTGCGTACCCGAGTAACCCACATTTGGGGCTATCGCAGGCGTCAGCCCAACCGGAGTGCAATGGAAGGGCCTCTTCCTGGGGAAACCACCTTATAGATCATGGTTTTCCCTGTACCAGGTAAGTATGCTTAATTTTGGTTGGTTTCAGTATATAAACAATTTATTCATGACGAAGTCGAGTAAATGATCGTGCATATCCAAAAGTATGTTTGTCATCTTATTAAATGTTTATCTGCCAAATACTAGTAAGTAAATTAATACCAAATAAGGAAGAGGTTTACAGTTGTATACAAGTTAACACGAATTCACTTTGGGCAAATACTCAATATACGGAGAAATTGTGAATGCATGCACAATTACCTCTCTTTAATTGACGTTAGGCATACGCCTGTGGTACTGTGGCTTGTTTTCACAATGACAAATACGCATGTAAGTGTAGAGTTACAAATTTTGGTTATGCTGTTTCCGGTCACTACTTTTCACAACAGGGTACTCGTTTTCAACAATCATTCTCAGAATTACAGACTTTCAATCGTTTGCAATTGATAAAATGGGCATCAAGTTCTCATTGAAAGAGAGATAGGTTGTTTACATCGTTGGATTCCCTTGATGGAAAGTAGCCCGTGGAAAACAACAACAAAATGGCGGCCTGCATATTATGTCCGAGGCACTTTCTTTAGACAAACAATGAGGAGTTCTGATTGGTGTTTTCAGCCGTGCCGGGCTTTTATTGGTGAATAAATTTAACGAAAATGAAATGTATAAATTAATCTGGAATAGGGAGTAAACAAGTGTTTGTTTCTTCCAGGCGACCTCAATCTGTATTACGGTAATACCCATGTCGTATAAAGAACTATTCATGAAGTGTGCATGAAAAGTGCAAGAAAATTCATAAACACCATTTACTGTACATGACAACACTGTTCTTACCAAGAGGT
Organism: Lutraria lutraria; assembly: GCA_964023205.1. Lineage (NCBI taxonomy): Eukaryota > Metazoa > Mollusca > Bivalvia > Venerida > Mactridae > Lutraria > Lutraria lutraria. Next base: position 20,764,844 of record OZ026847.1, read on the forward strand.
GCATTGAGACCGAATAACTAAATCTTGCCAACGTTGTTTGCGTTTAAGAAAAAGAAGTTATAATAGTCTTACCGATATTCTAATGCTTGTTACCTGACAGTACACCACGATGTAGTAATACACAATCAGATTCCTGATACAGAGTGCAATAAATGCATTTCCAAATCGGTTTGTGACCAGATAGAAAAATAAACTGACGTTTGTACTGAGCAAGAGATCGAATTATTCTGGTGCTATTAGTACTTCGAAACAATACCAATGTACATTTTTGTACATATCGCATAGCGTACAATAAAACTAATTATTTGTTCTTATGTTAAAAATTAAATAAAAATCGGTACAGTTGTTAGAGAATTATACGGTAAACAAATGAAACAAACTACATGTACACTATACATCTATCATGTTTTTGACTAAGTATTGTACATTACGTTGCTAGCATTCGTGATAGCACATGTATAGTTACATGTAGTCTCAAATCTGGTTATTTTTCTACTTTTTGATGAATACATTATTTGTATTAACACTATTTATTGTGTCCATTGTGTTGTCAATGATGAGTGTGCTGCCGAAAGTTATGATGTTGCCTTTAGTAACATACTTCAGTACTGAACAGGAAACCATCCCTCGACCATATAAGGGCCATATTGGGTGCACCATGGCTTGGTGGTTTCTCTATATACGTTGTTAAATTTACCGATATTGAGCTATATATGAATGCGTCCTTTGTATTACTATCGGCCATGGTTTGTTTATCTATATGGCTTAATATCTTTTCAACATAATATGATTGAAATTAAGATAAACGTAGCAAAATTACTTAAATTTCAGTTTTTATTATTTTTGCTACATACGTACAAATTACTTTACATTTATTATTGATTGCTGGGTGAACATGAAGCAGACAACATGGCATTGTGGTTTGAAAGGTGATACTTAAACAGACACTTTGTTATTAGGTTCATTAATAATAATAAAGCGAAATGTCAAAGATCCCCGCATGTAAACTGTTTGCAACATATTGAGATGAAATTTATACTATCAAGTATTCCTGCAGGACATCGTCGGTTACCGCACACATCGTCCGATATGTGACAGTTTGGTTGAGATCTTGTCAGACGCAACGAATAATTCAATTCTTTTCTACAAACCGCAAAGTAACGAGAAATAACGAAAAGTAACGAGACGCTCGAAAAAAAGTGTTACAACATTAAGAGTGATATTTGATATTGACACGAAGTTTCGATTTCACGTTACCTAGACTAAAATAACAATAGGTACTGAGCGCGGACTACTTTCAACATGTCGTGCGTCCAGACAAATCTCGGATAATTTCGCATCTATCATGCCATTGTTAAAATACTAAACATGGTACATACCAAAGAGATTCGATCCGGCAAACATCAATTAAGTTTTTGGTATCAAATTACTTTAACCCCTTTATCAAAAAAGAAACATTGTCGTTCAGTACACATTTGTCTTTTTAATTCTCAGATACCAGTTGACATTTAAAATATTTGTCACGCGCGGACTCATCGCCGAAACGGCTACTTTTCGTTCGGACCTAATTATTTACTCATTATTCAAGAGAGATATGTTAATTATCTTCTTGTTTATGGTATTATGTTAATTTGGACACGGAGAGGATGTAGCTTAGCTTGGGTCATTTATCGCTTAATAGGATGTCAAGTAACGTAAATCAAACAAATAAAACGAAGACATTTGGCGCTATGACACTACCCCATGGTTGGTCATTTGACTTGGAATGTCTGAGTGGTAACGTATGAATGTGTGTGAAGTTGGCGGCCTAGCGGCCTGGCGGCGTGAAGTTGGCGGCCTAGCGGCCTGGCGGCGTGAAGTTGGCGGCCTGGCGGCCTGGCGGCGTGAAGTTGGCGGCCTGGCGGCCTAGCGGCCTAGCGGCGTGAAGTTGGCGGCCTGGCGGCCTAGCGGCCTAGCGGCCTAGAATTTTATACTCCCAATCGCCCAGAAATGCATCAGAATCACGTTCTATAAGCATTAGAAACTATTTTGGATGGAAAAAGTCGCAAAAAATCACTTTAACATAGGTATGAAATTTCGCCGAAAACTTAGTTTTTTCACCGACCCAAAAT